>OY796852.1:26964420-28221542 GCA_963680765.1 Agrochola lychnidis
AATTACATATTTTAATAACTACAACGCAACACTGCTGTTTAAATACACAGCAATCGAAAGTTCAGCGTTAACAATCGATTCGAACACCAATATTCAATTCGAATGATCCGTAGATAATAATCGACAAATTAGTCTCATTGACAAATCAAGTCAACAGACTGAAGTTTGAGCAAAACATAATGTCACTTCTCGTCGTTGTTGAATATTCGTTTTGAAACGAAAAAGCGAAAGTAACGAGTTAAGACGAGCGTGCGGGTATAATATGCATAATATTAGCATATTGAACGGACGGACGAAGACCTTTGGCGTCAAGTCATAACATATTGTGAAGTGCGACGATCTGTTTTGAAATCTCAGAAATATAATCAAAGAAAAATATTTGACTGTGGCAGATTCTGTTCGTACGTAAAACTAAACCGGGATAATATTAATTATTTAATTGACCAGAATACTAAAATTCAGAAGATTACATCCAAAAGCATTATACACATTGACATTGCTATATCTATAGGATTTTTGTGCAAGAATGATAATTACGAAAAGTTAATTCAAGAAGAGCCAGGAGACACCACTAGTCTTTCAATACCTACATCCCTACCCGAAAAGGCACGGACGAAGACCTCAGGTACGAAATAAAACAAAATACGAAGAACTCCCAAGGTTACTTTCGGAGTTTCGGGTCGGCTTCTTAGTAGGGAATAAAATGCATTAAACCTTTTTATTACTTGTTTGAGAGCTTCTGATGATAAATCGACTAACGCAGATGACGCAGGTATAAAGTTATAATTATAAACTAAACGATAAATAAAATACGAGTGGCAAGGATACCAATACGATTTTACTTACTCTAAAATATTAAAATCGAACAAAATAAGCGAAAATCTTTATGCGTGTTCTATTAGAATCCCACAAATCAAGTATAATTTTACTTGAAGGTTAAAAAAATAAACTTATTTCCAACTTATTAGCGAATCAATCAAATAAATTAAATGCAGCAAAATAATACAACCGTTGCATAAGTTTTAAGCAAACACTCTTCGGATTTATTTGTTCTGAGTTTTTTTTTACTTTATATCTACAAAATAAGCTTTATTGATAAAGAAGAGGTTTAAATAATAAGCATTCATTTATTAATAAGGCATTTGACGAAACGCCGCCGCCGTGGCAAGGTCAAACAATAACATAATAAAGAATCGAATAACTTTGCAATTATAATTCATTTAATTGAAAACACAAAAGTTTAGAATTAAAAGAACTATCATTATCATAATTCCTATAAAAACTTTTTGATATTACATGAGACCATAGCCGCAAGCTATGGGAAACGCTCTATGCTCATAAACAGGGCTGCCAGTTCAACTTTGAACATCTAATTAAGTAATTTAGCTAGAAATTATACTGATAGATGGATAAATGTTATAATATTCAACCACATCAAAGCAGCAGCCTATTCTAATGAAGTTGCAAAACGACTGGCAAGGTAATTAAAAATTTGGTGTAATTATCATAACAGACGTCTAACAAAAATACAATATAACAAAATCCGGATAGGCAAGACGTGCTTTTTACGCCGTTTAAAATACGTGTCAATATGTAAAAAACCTGGTTTGGCTTTATTAGCATGAAACGCAAGATTTTGACAACCCTATTGTCAGAGTCGTATAAATAGTAACATAACAACCCCAGTAATTACTGCAGGCATATGGCATATCCACGAGAAGGAAGCGAGCACAATGGACGTACTGACTGCTTAATAATTATATAGTTAGAGCCAGAACCACTAGATCTAATAATTGTTTTATAAAGTTACGTACGTCATATTTGCGTATGTCTGCAAATATGCATGCATATTGTATACTGATTGAAGAGAAAAAAAATAGGAAGGGTTTTTGAAACAAAATTGATTGCTATTAACGAATAGGTAGCTTGACCTCTTTCAAATTCACTAAAGCATGATGTTCTACACTCCTCTGACTTCTGATACCTGCCGAATTTTCTTCAAACATAAACCTTATTACATTTTGTCCTATCTTCAGTACCTATACTTAATGAAGCTTGTTATTTATCACAAATGTAGGTCAAAGATACGGAGGTAAACACACTAAATCAAGCGTGAACCTCAAGACTGAAGGCAATGAATGAATTTCCTCTATGGCAATCACGCAGGTGCCTCTAAACAAATAACGACCTTATTGCACCGCTAATACTTAAGGTCAGTTCTCTGAATAGCTTCTCATTTTATTGTTTAATTTGACATCTTAATGGGTAGCTTTGCTTTACTTAAATAGTGCAAAATTCTGGTGTCCTAGAGGTTTTAACTAAAGACAATTCCATGAGTACTTAATAATATGAGCCAAAATAAGAAGACCTAGATTCATAAGTTGCATATACCTAAATGGAGGTGCATAATGCTACCGAGAAGACGAATAACAGAGAAGTATGAAGAAAAAGTTCGAAGAAAGAAAAATTTTGGAGGAGCATGATATCGATAAGACCTAATTGCTATACTCCATAGGTTTAGGTAGTTAAATAAAGGTAAACAAAAAATACCACGTGACAAGACAGCTGTCAAGTAACCGACTAAACGTAATACCTGTCACTTCAGTTGTTATGCTACGTCACAGTTGAACTTTTAAATTTAGCAACGTTATATTTCGTTGACGTTTAGAAATTGGGCTCTTTATAATAGACAGATTACAAAATATTATAAATCTAACAAAAAAAATGGTGCGCAAGCAGTTACATCTACGAAAAGTAGTTTAAGAATAAACGATAAAGTTTAACATACATTAATAAAAGAGGAAACTATAGTAAACTAAAATAAATTTAATTTGGTTTAATCGTATTTTTATACAAGAAAGTGTCATCAATAAAAACCCTTTTTAAGATTTGTTTACCTTTTTTTAACTACCTAAACCTATGGAGCATAGTGTTTGATTTTCAATCAGTGATTTACACCGGTTCCTAAATCGAGCTGAATTTTCGTCAAAGATGGCCAGTAATTCCATCTGACAGTTTTTTGACCATCACAGATCCTCAATACCACAACCACTAACCTATTTTACAACGGAAACATTTAGAAACGGAACAATGATTTTCCATTAGAAAATCCCGTTAACTCGTTTAAAGTAACAGAAGTTTTGCCATCCATTTTGCAGACGTTGAAATTCGTTCCATCCACCGCCTGACAGTCGTTTACAAAATTATCGCAAAAACTGAATTTACGTATTGTATGTTCGAATCAGATTTCTTTTTTGCGAAATCTGTGATGCTGCAAAACTTGATTTAATGGGATTTTGATTTACTTGTCTCGTGGTTCCAAACCGCATTTTCTTTATGTTTGTAGATGCTGACATACCTGTAACAAGAGAATGGAATAGTTTAAAACAAACATAAGTAGAAACTTGCGAAATTAATTAATATTAAAAATATTACATTTTCAACTTTGTTAAATTGATTTAAATGGGCGTCTTTTAAATAGCAGGCCTCTTCTAATTAGTAACTGCGCAAACTTCAATTTTAAAGCTAATTTAAGCTCAAAAGTTCAGACGAATTCCGGCATTTACAAATTAAAAGTCTCCAACAAAAACGTGGGAACTTCACCCTATTCGTTTGTTTAAATATCTTTGTGCATTAACTTAGAAGGTCGAATTAATTGTTAAGTACCCACATCATTCCTCGCTAAACAATTGTGAATGAAATACTTCTAACGATTAAGTACGTTAGAAATATTTTCATTAACGCGAATGCTCTATTAACTCCAATCAGGGGAAACTTAAAAATATGAAGCTTACCGTATGGATAAAATTACATAATTTATGTGTAACACTAATGCAAATTATTTCAAATTCAAGTAAAGGTTAACATGATACAAATTATGTAGATATATTTTCTGAGAACGACGAAATAGAGCAACACATAAATTAACTATTGTTAATATCTGCAATAGATTTTTCCTGCATCTTACAAGACGATATATCTCATGGACGATCGTCATCATATGACGTCAAGAAGCATCCTTTATTTTTCTAAAATAAGTAACACAATTCTTATCAAGGATGAATTTGGATTTTTCTGCAACATCAAAAAACCCAAATCACGTCTGGGTTGCAAAAGTTTTTGTTGTAACAACTCATTTGATTTTCCTATTTTATTCAGTGACATTTTGTAGGTATTGAGATTTTTCCAGCACAAAAATAATAATTTCCATATAATTTTTATTCATAATTCATATTCAATTATTAGGTAGAAAATGTCAGAGTACCGAAAAACTCCAAATACAATTTATGCGTTACTGTGACATGTGCAATTTTCAATTGCATCTGCAAATTAGATCCTGTTCATGTGTCTACGAGAATGTCATGATGCTCCATAGATCTAGCTAGAACAACGCAATTCCGATGAACAACAATTTACAAATATCCAACAAAATCTAAACAGAACTTGTAGCGTTGCCTTGACAATACATAATAATCGATTAATATTCATACAATATAAGATACTCTGATCAGCATTCTCACAGCGTGTTCAAACAAATTTTGCACACAATTATAACAGACGGACTCTATTGGCCTTGCCTCAGCGTGCTTTTTGCTACCAGCGTCTTCGAAAATTAGTTTTTACAGCACTAATTACGATGGTCGTCGTGATGCCGTCATTATTTGCTAAGAGGATTCGCTTTTTGTCTGTTTTGACGTGAAAGATGTTTGCTCTTCGGTACTTAAGCTCAGCGGTGGCTTAGGCTAAGTTGGCTCAATGTTCCGTGCGTTTTAAAGCAAAGTCCATTGTATTATTATTATTAATGTCATGTTAGCCGATTAGTGTCCGGAAATACACATGGTCCGCCTAAGTAGCCATCCAAACAACTAGTTGCACAACTAAAGAAACTCTTTCAACATAATATGCTAAGCATACTTCATTGTATCTGATAAACCAGGTGCATCTACAGCTGCAAGCACAACAGATTATTCTATCATTACCATATTACTATGTTCATGCCTTATCTGTAGGCCACGCCTTTTCAATTACCAATAATAATTTATAAACTCATTAAATATTAATCATTTATATCTGATTAACCGAGCCCAATAAAGTTACCTGGAAAAAGAAACGATGATGAATCAAAATAATTTTAACAACATAAAGAGCAAGACTATTTCATCCCAAACTTGACAAAAAAATATAATCCATTAAAAACTATTTAGCAAGCAAATTACTCCGTATCCGAAACTGTTTTTAGAAGCGTAAAACCATTATTTAAAGAAGAGTGGCAGTGAAGCAACACACTGCAAGCCTGTGACTAAACGGACCGAGCAGAATTTAGCAAACTAAGGAAACACAGCCGGAACATGATGTCGGAATAAACTTAGCAACTGATGATGGCGCAAATCTAGATCAAGACAAAGAAATACAACATTTCAAATCTTTTATTTTTCATTAGCATTTGGTGTTTCGGGTTAGCACTGATCTGTTTAAATTGATTAAGCCGGTTTCTTGCAATATTACAACTGCAACTAACATTTTTTCTGGAAGTAGTTTTTAATCCGGATAGTTACAAACGAGAATTACATAAATAGAAGTCATGTTACTTCTATTTATGTAATTCTCGTTTGTAACGGAGACCATCTGAGTCTCAGAGGAAACTGTAATCACGATGAATCGGTATATCCCTACTTCTACGTAACATTGTAAATCACCATCAGTTATTCTAATTTACGAGGCGAACCAAATTATGAATAAAAGCTAATTACCCCGCAACGGCAATAAGGAAGGTGACTGTTTATGTACGATGGAAAACCAATAAACACACGACACCACAAGGCATACCAATATGCACTTAGTACGTTACCTATTATATTGCAGGCCATTGCTAGTCTGTGGAAAAACATAACATCTTCGTAAATGCTGATGAGACATATGATACTATAATTATCATTATTAAAAATGCTTATGAGCATTCTTAATAATGATAATTATGGTATCATATGTCTCCAGTTTTTCTTCTTCATCATTATCTTTTGCCCATCTTAATACGTCTACAACCATTCTAATTTTTAAATTGAACATTTTGCTGAACTTATCCACAAATTAGGTTGGTGGGAAACGGATTTGCTGCACCGAACTACCTGAGAGCCTGTTTTGAACAATCATCAACTTTTGACGTCAGAAAAAGGAAAAATTTGGCATCCTAATCAGCTTATATCTTACTGACATCATAATTCAAAGTGCAATTACCAGCCAGCCCTTTACGAAGATTGATCATAATATTATTAATATTCCCACATTTTAAGACTGTATTCAGAAGCTGTCATGCCAAGATGTTATCAAATGTTATGATGTGTGTACCGTGGTTGTGTGGATCTCATAGAATGCTAGGATTGCTAGGTCATATCGCCTACGTCGTACATTGTAAAGTATACTTACTATATGCGCTGGATTGTACCTCTGACACACATTTAAACTTGGGTAGATGAGCTACCTACTTACTACAGTCGCTGTCTTGTTCTCAAGTATTCATGATATAATATATGTTTAGTTAAATATTTACTACTTATTTTAATACTGACGATCGCAGGATATCAAAAACAGAAAATATTCATCTAAGTTTAGTAGGTATCAAATCTTCGTTTTATAAAATATCTTATGTTAAGGATTACATTATAATGATATTTTTTACTTTGCGTCAACAACCTTCTTGTAAATTAAAATTTTAAAACCATCCTGTCACGATTTCATTGAATTGGTAGCAGTTCTACGAAAATATAATAATCTGCATTTTTTACATGCTAACGGAAATCTAAAATAAACGTTTGAGACACGAAGTGCGTTAGGTCGTAAATAAAATCTCGTTAATAGCTCAGTTATTAAATGAACAAAAAATCAACAAAAAAGAAGATTATTTAAAAAATTCCAAGCATCACGCTTGTCTTCAAATATTATATTCTTGACTAGTCAGTGTTAATTAGCGATATATTTTAATCGATTTTTAATATTTTTTCTATAGACATAATATCGATAACGGTACTAGGCACTAAGCGAAGGAGTGCACTCGGAGAACAATAACAAGATACGTGGCCAAATAAAAAAACTACACATTAGAATTAGTGACAGAATTACTTGAATTTTTACAGATCATTGAACCCACGAGGCTCATAGAATCTTCAGAAGCAGAGAACAACTCTGAACTGAATGAAACACACATCCAACACTAGAAATTTCAAGATGATTGTTTAAAAAGTGTCAACTGTAAAGACCATTACCTACATACATAAACACTTCACAAATAGTATTTCTGTACTAGTAGCACATGCAAATACCACTGTCAAAATAACAACAAAACAACAATTTTCCCTCGTTTTCAAGTAGACCACACAGCGACATTGACTCACAAATCTCGTAAACTGGTGCTCCATAGCAAAACGTTCATATTTCCTGACACGGCGACCCCACTCGTGTGCCACGCTTGACAACTGCATGCGCACGATTGTGCTCAAGCGCGGGCTTGTTGCGACCTCCTCAACGAATTGAGCTCTGTCGTGGTGTGACTGTGTGAGGCTTTCATTCTGTTTAAATTTGCAATCTTTGAAACTTTTCGACTTTAATTTCCAAAAATATTAAGCTAATGGTTTGTTGTCAGTGTAGGTAATTTGCTTTAAGATTACGTGGACGAACTTAAACAGGAGATAAAAATTGGGCATCGTGAAGTGTTTTGGAAAATGGCAATGGCTCTTCAGCAAATTGGTATTTGCTAAAGTTTTTGAAACTTTATTGAGAGATGCTATCTGCCTTTACAAATGCAGTTACCTCAAAATAGTTTTATATCATGTTAAAGGAATAGTTCTAATAACTCTCCTGAAACTCTCAGTTCATTGACCTAGAACAATTGTTTAACATTTTTTGCTACCAATTAGTTTCTACGATGAGAACACCAACTAAGAGATTGAAAAGATTGAAGGGTATCTAACAAAATACAATTACGTTTAAGGTCACTGACTCCAGTAATAACAGGCCACAGCATGCAAAATTAGAGGCTAAACAAAACAGAAATTACCTTTCGTAATTATTGTAGCAGCTGCGATCTTGTAATCTCATGTTTTCCTACAATTTGATGCATTCGTGCAGAATATGACCACTGTATAGAATCGTGATGCAGTGTGTCCATGCAAGATGGGGTACGTAGGTGGCGTGTCCTTACTCCTTAAATTATAAACTTTATTCCGTGAGATAAGGTTTTACGACTCACGAAACAGATGTTTTTGTGTTTTGTATAATGCAATTTTATGAAGGTGGTGGCGCCTTTGACTTTATTGGTTTTAAGTTGACGGAAAGGGACGTTTTATTGAAATTTTATAGGCTTTTTGGATTGTAATAAGTAGTAAAAGACTAAAAGATTTTTAAAGGCATTTCTTTTCTTCAACTTTCTTCACTAAAAGACTTATTCTATTATCTTAATATTTTACTCACTGCAAAATATGATTTTGAGAATGAAACTAGACCCTTGACTAATCAAGTCAATTGCAGCGATGAAATCTTGATGACTCCATCGCTTCATATTACCCTACCGATCTTAACCACAAATCACGTCGATATCACGGATCATTTACAGCTAATCGCCACTCATCTGTCATTACACACGATAAAGACAAGTAAATTATTCGCAGCACACCCATGGGTCAAGGTTCGATGCCTGTGCGGGTCAAATCGTAAAGTAATTATAATTAAACGTTTTACAATCCTGTTCATAAGATCGTGATGAGTTTATTGTTATAAAATCGCTTCCTGATGTTTAATTAGTCGGTAGTTGAATGTTTTAAGAATGGAGATGATGATGATTATGTTAAGGTTTTTAAACGGTGGTGGGATTATTTAATAATATCGATATAAATGTTTATACTTCTATAGTGTTAGTCAAATATTAAGTTTCGAAAGAAATATAATAATTATATTTATTCATGATTGTATTTAAAAAAAAACTGTCTGTGTTATCCAAATAATGAGTACCTTCCAAAACGGTGGGGCTTAAGGACTTTTATGGCTGCTGCAATTTCAAGTTTAATCACCACATCAAACATTCAAGTTAAGTATAATCTACAAAGTAAACTCAAAGGGACATAAGAGCTAGCAAATATTTACGATCATCAACAACTAATATTAACACAGCTTGCAATCCCATAAAACAAATGACAATGTATGACAAATGCAAACTGCAATGTTCATTACAAATGGTCTCATACATTTTCCTCTTTCAAACCTTGTTTGGTTCAAGTGATCCGATGTCCTCTACGTGTTTCTTATCCACGCAAACAGACACGACCTCTGTCATTCACAGAAACATATACGTAACCTTAGTAAACATTTACCTATTCGTATAAAGGTAGGGCACACGAAACCCGGTCTACGCAATGGACCAGAAACTTCCGTCGGTACGTAATCGTTAAAACCATCTAAATTGTAACCTATTCTATTTAGCAGTGAACTATCCCTATAAATAGCATTTGAAGTGAGAAAAGTGACAGAATCAACAAAAGCTGATTTGTAGGCAAAAAAAAAGCTACTACCCATGACAGCATAGCATGCAGACATTAGTTTTCGAGAAAAAAAGAACATTGGTATCTTATTTTTACGGTTCCAATATTCCATAGTTTCAGCTCTTGATTTTCAAGCTTTCGTCCTACAGTGTAATTTATTGTAGTGTGTTTAATATTTATTTATTTGTAGTTTGAACTGCTACTTTATCCATAGCTAGGTATATTCTGTACTAGCCTTTAATGTGCAATAAATATTTTTGTTTTCATTCGTAGAACCAAGTTGACGTTCAACTTCTACGAATACGTTAAACTCTTTCTAAGAAAGGACGTACCTACTTTTGTATGGCTTCATAGAAACCGCGCCGCCTATGTATTATGTGGTACTGTTTTATAATAATATGCAAAGCGAATTAGGTACTTATCTTGGACACCTTAACTTTGAATTTATAATAGTTATATTTTTAGCGTTGAAGTGATTGTTTTGGCATGTGATTTTTGACGGTTCATTACGTGTTGTGTTATCTTGATTTGTGACGTATTTTATGTTTTCAATAAGAAAAATAGTCTCGGATAAGAAATATGATTTTTGTGTTAAATGAAGCCAAGATTTCATATTAAATATTATGTAGTTCGAAACACAACTGCCTCAATCATCATCATCATCATCAGCCTATAAATATTCCCACTGCTGGGACACAGGCCTCCTCTCTGTGAGAGGGAGTGGGCCGTAATCCACCACGCGGGCCCAGTGCGGGTTGGTAGATGTCACATGTCTTCGAATTTTCGGTTCTAGGACATGCCGGTTTCCTCACGATGTTTTCCTTCACCGTTTTGAGAGCAGTGGTGATGAAATAATTTACACAAAGTAAAGCGCCTGTCTGGGTTCGAACCTACGACCTACAACTCGTAAGTCGCGGCCGTTACCACTGGGTCATCACTGCTCTGCTTCAATTTTTTTTTATTAATCTTCACAAAATACAATTCTAAACATTAGGTTCGCGGTCTACAGTCTAAACATTAAATAAATGTTTTGTGTCCCACCTTTAACAGTACAATTCCAAACACATTATGAGTTATGATGAAAATTTGAGTAAATTCCAACGGTACGCAGTGTTTCTAGAACCTGTGCATGCGCAAATTACAGAGCAAGAAAATCAGAAGTCTCATATTCAAAGACGTAAGGTAAATAACACATACTTTGAAACAACAGAAAGAATCCCATCTACTTCATAACCCAAATTCCTTTAGCAGGATCAAAGCGCCTAAAGAATGCAATTAAATACATTTATCTAACCAAGGAGCTTTTGAGTGGAACAGCACAAAGCTATGTATACATTTTAAGAAGGAGCTATTAGTATTGATCCAATTGGACCTTCTTTATCTGTCTTTTCAATGTGTGCAGAGAAACACGTCGGCCTCCGGCAACCAGACAAACCACTTTCATCTTTACCACTACGACACTCATAATTAATTAGCGTCATAGCTTTAGAATGATTTGGACACAGGATATGTGTGCAAATTGAACCAGTTTCACTGTCCATTAATAAGCTTTAAAAATTATTTTGATAGTAATTACTATAATGTGTACCAATCTCAATGTGTATCGAGGTGATTCACTTTGAATGTAGACAGCTACTTGTATTTATTTATTATAATAGTAGGTACAGTATAGTAGAGCAAGCTAGCACAGTTACTGGTACAAGTGTATTAGTGTACAAGATCGTTGAATCGAGCAATCGAATCGATACTTACATCGGACTTTTAAGATGTTTTAAGACAAGAAGATTGCCTCTAAATGTAAACATTTAATGATACGTTGACATTTAGAGAGAGGTCACAGGGGTCAGCAGACGAACACTTTCGATCACATAAGCTACGAACCTGAATACGATACGTAAATAAGAAAAGAATTTACTGTTATTTATAGATTTAATCCTTACCGAAGAAACTGGAAATACGCTTGTATTAAGATCATGAAGAAAATAGCCTCTTTATAATGTATGAAATAAATGTTTTAAAGATTGATTCCTATAGAAAATACCGGTGGTACGTGCGCTTAGATCATTAAAAAAAACCGGCCAAGTGCGTGTCGGACCACGCACAATGAAGGGTTCCGTAATTGGGATGAATTTATCCCAAAAACAAACTTAACTTTGTAGTTGAAAAATATGTTCTCCCATATGGAATGTATGGGAAAACATGTTTTTGCAACTGCAAAGTTAAGTTGGTTGATTATTACTCGTTAACCTGTAGAGCCTACTTAGCTGTGATAGTTTTCCTTTTAATTTCGTTATATCAGCTACTGTTGTGTTTTTTTCACACACCCAAAACTAACCATTTAGCCGGCAGGGGGGGGGACACTTGACTCTAACAAAAATTAGCACTTTAAAGCTTAATATTTCGCAAACGAATCCCTGAATCCAAAAATGGTTTTGGCAAACTCACAATATTTTTAAAGGACCTTTCCAATGATACCCCTCACCATGGGGTAAAAAAATAAAAAAATAAACATTACCACTTTACGTGTATGAGACCCAAAAAAAAATGTTTTTATAATTTTGTTATACCACTTTGTCGGCGTAATTAATATGTATACCTATGCCAAATTACAACTTTCTAGTACTAAGGGTCTCGGAGCTAGACCGCGGACAGACAGACAGACAGACAGACAGACGGACATGACGAAACTATAAGGGTTCCTTGTTTACTACGGAACCCTAAAAAACCTCCATAGAGATTATAAAACAAAAGAATAAAGACGTCAAACTCTTATCTTACAAACTAATTAATCAGTATCCAAATTTCACGTTTATCAACTTGTTTTTGGATAATTAATCCGTGTGAATTCTTATTATTGACACTTAGCAGAAGAAGCCGAATGAAAAATTATAATCCTTGACATTCTGTGATAACCTATTATGTAAACAATTCTCTGACGTTTCAGCTTGATATTTTAATCAACAGGACATTATAATTATAATATTTTGAGTGGTCTACGGCGTAGACCATTGCGTAGACGCTACGCAAAAGCGTAGCTACTAAGCGTAGTACCGCAAAAACTTGGGATTGCGGTATTATTTCTTGAGGATTTATTGGCAAAGTAACGGTCTGTTAGCCAGGTAATATTCATGATTTAATGATGATGCATTAAGATTAGAGACCCTTCATTATCCTATCATTTATCTGCAACTGATAGTTTCTTCAAGGTAGTGAACACCTCAACTAATTTCGATCATCCTGTTAGGCTAACTAACAACAAACATATATTACGTACAGCAGTAGATAGGTACTCGGCATTCAGTGACAACCTTAATTTATATTCTGCTTAGTTCTTATGAGGAAAATAGTGATATGAAGAAAGAAACATTCTCCAAACATTACCTAACAGAGTTCATAAACATTTGATCTGCGGTTATCACAACCTCTTTCTCATTCACACAATAACCGTCTCTAAAATAAAACTAGTAAAGGCTAAAATAGCATCAAGTCTTTATGGAATATTGCATATCTCATTTAAATTGATAAATTGACAACATGAAGACGATTAAGTATGTCATCGTCGTTTAAGTGATTAATATATTACACAATAATATACTCAAAATCATTAATTAATAACGTGGCTTTACGAATACACCAAGAAAACACTGAAGTTAGTTTTATGATCATCATATTCATCATAATCAAATTATTTAAAACTAGCTAGTTTTAAATAATTTGAAAATAGCGCTAACTTTGCGCCACGCGGTTTCACCCGCACAAGTCTCGATCCTGTGGGAATATCAGAGTAAAAAGTATCCTATGTCCTAACCCAGGTCATGATCTAGCCATGTGCCAAATCTCATTCAAATCCGTTCAGCTGTTTAAGCGTGAAAGCGTAACAAACAAAAAACTCACTTTCGCATTTAAAATTTAGTTAAGATAAAGTTAGGACGGTAAATCCACCATTTTATTAAATAACCTTAAACCTAAACAAAGGAGGAATCAATTAATTTAATAGACAAGAATATTAAATACTTTAAATAGACTGTTATTATTGAGATGAATATTGATACCAATAACAATTAAAAAGACGAAGATTTTAAAAACCGTAAACGACTAGTCTAAAGACATTATGCGATAATTATAATAGTGAAGGTGAGAATTCCAATTATCATTAATTGATTTGACCTGAATTAGCTAAAAGCTGTAAAACATAAGAAGATACGAAATAATAGTAAAGCAATTAATAGATATGCCAAGTTGCCAACAATCTTCTGTCTCTTGCTTTGCCAATTCAAAATCTGAGATGAGATGTCAGCAGAATTGACGGGGTCCGCCAGGGCCAATGCCTGCCGGGGGTTCGAAGAAAACCGATAGGGAAATCGTGGCCCCCGGCAACAGGGCAACCGAGGGAACACGGGTGGGTTTTAGTCAGTAAGAGTCTGACACGCCCTCTCGCTCCGCCCAGAGCGAGAGAAGTTATTTGATAATTTCCCACCCAGAAAAAAAAAACTGTGCGATGTAGGGACCTGCATCCGTCAAGGGGGTGATTCTACCTGTCATACTATACAACTTTCGGTATGAAACACATATTATACAATTCGTAAAAATATTTTACCTGAATCGAAATGGTCTGTCTACTTTTGTTCAGGTTTTTTTTTTCACGTTTCGGATATCATTTTCATTGTGAAAGTTGTTTATGATGACTACAACTGGGTAGAATCACCCCCTCGACGGATGCAGGTATCTAAAATCGCCACCTTGTATATAAGAAACCTTTACCAATGCAATAAGTGATATAGTATTAAAAACCAGCTAACGATATCTTCCATTATTAAACCGGCCTCACATACTCCATGTACAGCCCACAAATTAATTTCCCGACCAAATAAACATAATTTAAAAACATTAATATAACGCATGTTAACAATATTATTCTCGGCCACTGGCGCCAGTAGCTCGACCCGACTTTCTCCGGAGAAAGTAAAAGTGGCCAGTCCACTCGAATATCGCACTGTTTCGTACTATTTGACTTATACTGTTTAGTACTCCTTCAGTGTTGGATAACGTGTTGTTATCTAAGCATTATGTGTTCTTATTGATATTTTACGTAATTTCCAGACGGAATTCAAATGTGTGTGTTGATAGACTCTTTTATTCTGAGTGAATTTGCAGATTACCAAAGCATTTATTTATATTTCATGGGCACTGTTTTCAATCAATCAAAACGTTCGATAGCGATTTATATTTTGAAGAAAGGTGCAAAGCCTGCTTTTCTAAACTACATACATAGTTATTGTGCTTATGGAGAAACGATAGGTCGACAACCTATAAAAATCGTCAATCTGGGCTTTTACAAAAGAGTTTAATAAACAATTTCTCGAATACGTACGTCACGTTTCCGCTTCCCGATCATAGGTACCTAACTACCTACCCTATGTTCCTGGCATTTTTGTTAATTTAAAAAAAAAACTCTCTCTCTCTCTTTCTTCTTTCTTAGAAATTGTTTTATAAAAGTCGCGTCGCGTCTGTTTGCGGCAGCCTTGATAAGACCACCTCAAAACACAAAAGTAACTGTCCTGTCTCTACTGCATTAGATAAATCAAAGCTAAGCTCTAAAGCGATAAAGTAATCAATCATAATTCGTATCTGCATACATCTGCTTACAATTAGCAATTAACAACAAACAAGACAATGGCAGTAGTAAGGACATCGCCGGAATGCCGTCAATGCGAACGGGCCTGTCCAAAACCCGGCAGTGAACGAGGATTTACGAAACTTGTATTTTTTACATAAATTATGTATCACAATTGCCTTTTGAAAGACGACTTTTAAGAATATTTAAGGCTTTTGCTATATGTTGACCTAGTTATTAATGCTTGTTTTATATTATTTTCCCATTGGAAACACAAATCAGACACTCCTGTAAGTTGTCTGGATCTGGGAGACACATTTACATTTTCATTTAAAAAAAACAGAACAACAAAGACCAATATAACTACTAGTAGAATGAAAGATTCTAATATCGGATAAACACTAAAATAATATTATCTCTTGTATCAAAGAGCCGCGACATTTTATAGCTAGTTTTAATGATGGCACTGCTACCTACTAAAATGTTGCAAAAATATCAACAAATTAAGTAGGTAAACATGAGAACAGGTGAGTCACTTCCCTCAGTCAGTGGTCAGTTAAGTTTAGTTTATTTTTACGACTTCCGCTGGAAGATGTGAATTGTTTATGTACAGAACATAGGCGGAAACGACAATCTTTTAGATTAATTCACGAGTTTTACGTTTTCGCTAAGTGTTACCACGTTCATAACGGTGTTTGGTTATTTTATTATTTAGGTATCTATATATCGCCAATTTTGTTTTACATGTATCTCTGAGGATAAGGAAGGTTCCTTTTCCTGTATTCCTTTTCGTGCACTGTTGTACCTACCTTATTTAGATAATTTTCATCAAGTTGGTAATTAGGTTCTGCTATGATGACTGAAAATAATGTATATTGAATACTAATGACTTCTATTGCCTTGAGGTTTGTGTTTTTCAAGAAGCTTACTAAACATTGAACAAAAGAAATAATTCCTAATATTTTATTTCTTTATTCACTCAAAACTTCAAACTTCCGTTAAAACCGGTTAAATTAAAAACCAATAAAGACAACACAATATCAAAATGACACATCACTTTTACAAAATCTACATAATCGTAAAAAGTACAATCAATACCGACCCATTAATTAATCAAAAATGTTAAGTTAACCGCTTGTACAAACGTATTCGTAAAAACTGATAATTTTTATATACATTTAAGTCACGACATGGTACTTTTATAAACGTTAATTCTATAGGAACTGATTTTTAACAAAAAAGTTGTTAAAAATACTTAATTTAGCATAAAAAATTAAAAAAAAACTGAAGCATCATCATTGGTAATGAATGTACCTATGTGATGTACTTGAAACTGATGATAAACGTTGAATATCACCTATAGGGACGTCTTTTTGCTGCGCCTGTTTTCTATTGAGTATCATTACTTATTCTGGCAAAGAAAGAGCCTGTCAATATCTACAAACATTTCTTTAAAACAATGACACAATCGAATCACGATAAAAACGTGAAACGCGGAATTACCACGTAATAATAGAAATATGAATACTCCAACACTTGAACATCAACACTTATCAAATTGTTACAAAAACCACCATACTATTATGCAATTAAGGTACAATTTTAATTGACACGCCCCGGGAAAGCAGTGTTCGTGTCCTACAAATACGGCATTCAATTAGGCGTGCGCCGGCGCTTTTCCCGAGCTAACTTCGGCTTTCTAGCGGCCCGTGCGTGACGACAGATGAAACGTCAAACATATAGCTATCCCTTTTATTCCCTTAGCGTCATCTCCCTCTAAGTTGTGGAAGTTAGCACATATACTTAGTTTTCATAAGACCATAACTGTATAAGCTATTAAAGGCTCCATTGAAGTCTTTGGAGTTATCAATGTGGTTAAATCGGTTTGCGTGTCACGTACTAAGCTCAAAATTCTTGGTACATGATTAGAAAACTTGTAAGTAAGAGATTGTTCTCAAAAAGTAGATAAAATGCTATAGAACTGACATCAATGTAGTAGCAGTTTCTAGCCTAATGACTAGAAACTGCTATTACTTTGATCCAATTCCAGCGCTATGGTAATCTAGTTCCAGCAATATGGATTATCATAGAGCTGGAATTTGAGTGCCTTGCCTGACTCCCGTTTCCTGTACGTTATGAAAAAAAAAAAAAACAATTGCATATTATCTCTGTCACATCTAAATCCAATGCTCCTTCCATTCACATCTATACGTCATCTTCCATATCATCTACAATGGTCACGGTACCGTGACTGTAATAAATCTGATAAATTGCCACATTCGCGTGCATAGTAGTACGCAAATATTACCAACGATATTTCCACAATGTTAATTTCTACTTCATCAATATTATTACTCTCTTTGATGCAAAGAATTGTAATAGGTATCAACAATGCTACAAATAGACATTTTGATAGTGTGGAAGATGACATGACTAGAAAAGACACACTGAGATTCTAAGATGAAAAGCTTACGGACGTGGAACCTTGTTCTTTTCTAATATAACGTTTATTTGATATCATGACCATTGATATTGTAGGTATATATACGAAGCCCAAATAAGTAAGGATAAGGGCAGAACAGAAACCACAAATCAAACAACAGAACAGGCGTAAAATGATAATAACGGCGAATACAATACTACCCACATTTACAACAATCAACCGTGTAAATCAGAAGACAATGGCGGACGACATTGTGGACACCTTGACCTGGAACAACCTCCGCCCCTAATGAGAAGTAATGAGTAACTATACAATTACATAATGCATTAAGTAGACAGAGCTTAATTCAGTTAGAATAGTTTTGTTCCTGGGGAAACATCAAACAAGGTGTAGAAGAGTCAATACTTGGCGATTCTGAATTCTATACCATGACGATAGTTTAGTACTATATAGGACGTCCACCAACACACCTTGGAAATCAGTCACGCTAAACTACAAATCTTGCTTATTCATTGGCTTATCTTTGATTAAGGAATAAGCCAGATCGTTTACATTTAGATCTGTCTATCTATTCAACCCGTAGTGTCTCACTAGTGGGCAGAGGCCTCCCTTTTCCGTTTCCACACACGTTTGTCCATTGCCATTGCGGGCCAGTCCTGTCGGTAGAAGTCAAGTTCATCCCTCCATCTTCGTATTCGATATAAATTCAAACGAATGGATTAACATTACATTCAGTTTTAACGGGGTAAAAAATAGCCTCTTTCACATCCTGTAATATTAATGCAGCAGCACCATCTGTTAGCCAATCAAATGCTACTAATACCATTTCAATTAGACCTTTGGCAAATTAAGGATTTATGTCCTTGCTTCCATAGATGTGTTCGATGGATTGAACTAAACTGTCGTTTAGCGTACTAATGACAGTTGCAACATTGACATGGCCTGATTACCTCATAATGTCGACCGTTTGCTCGAACCTTACAAACTCGTGATCGACCAAATCATATAGTACACTATGCATAATGGTGCTATATGTAAACGTGTTTTATATTATAGTAATACAAATTACAATGAAATAACAGCAGTTTTAAAAATAAATATCATTTACTTGCAACGGCCGCTAGCGTCTTCGCTTTTCCGCCGTACAACCTCGGTGATAAAATCTTTAGAATACACAATAATCTTAACTGCCACTATAACTTCTATTTGCGTAAACATAAAGACTATTGTCGATTGTTTAATTTCCGTTGAAAAGTTTGCACCTGCGCGCTGTGGATCAGACCCTGCTGTGTACATAAATTCTGTATGTTTGTACGGCAAACTTCACAACTTAGTTCTAGTACTAAATATCATTTGCATTTGACTGTCGGATGCCTTATTTTATACTTTATTTAGAACAGCATAAGATCGGTTATTGGTTAAAATAGTTTAATTGGTTTCCAAAGAACCGTTCCCTTGAGGTACCTTGGCATTACGTCGATGTCTTGTGAAATTTTACGGCCGACGCAGAAATATTTTAACATATCAATATAATAAGAAACGAAACGTTTAAGTGTTAGCTAATAGAACTACATACATTATGATTTCAATTCACAGCTGATAGACTTCAGCATAATAGAAACTTATCGTGTAGGTAAGAACTGTTATAGATCTGTCTTTAATCATCTTTATCATTGTCAGCTTTATTGAAAACTGAAACACTATTTACAGGAGAAGCACCTATTTTAAATAAGTTAGTACCTATCTCAGATTCAGACTCTTTCCAAGTATTTTATTCGGAATAGGTAGGTACCAACATTACATTCTATGGCAAAATCCCGAATTGAAAATACAAAGCTCTAATTTCTTGACTGTAACTTTATTATTTGAAATAATTGAATGGAACTTGCCTATATGTATCCTAACCAAAATAGCATTCAAATCTATTCATTTGTCTGTAACTATTACTTCCCATGTCATTCATTGAACAACATAGCATAACAACAACGGCCTCACCATGTATGACCGCTAACGGCTCAATAGAAACCGAGTTATTACTAATTCGCTACATATTAATTACAATAACCACTGGACTGGCAAATCGTTAATCGTAGTTTTAAGGTTATGCTTAATACTGACACAATCGATGATTTTAAGTATTGTAAAATATTACAAAAGGTTTAATAGATTTAATAGAAAATACACTATTTTTTTCTAAGCTTCTTCTGATTCATCAGATCGTATTACAGTCGCACGATTTTGAAACTGTAAATAAAGTCAAAGAAAATCAATTAAAATCAAGGAAATACCAAAATAGTTAAAATTGACCAGCAAGCTCTCTCCCACAATCGTCAGATTTTCAATCGAATCTTAAGTGTCGAAGATGTTGAGAGCAGATAAAATTGTACGCTGTTCTATGTACACTACCTATATGAATAGTTAGAAATATGTGAGCAGTCCAAATAAACACTTAAATTCTATAATAGACCGATAAGCTCTACTACCGTTTAATATTTCTCACGTTATTAAATGAATAGTTTCAATAATCTTATTAAGCACCGAATCAATACAATTTAATTATATCACCCTGATACGATCAACCTCTGTGGTTGCATTCAATAGGACACCGAGTAAACACCGACAAACCAAAGTGTAATGCGATTCCAATGAGTTTGCGCAACCGAATCTAGATCAACGCATATATTTGCGTTTTAAGAGTTCTCAGTTCGTTGGTTTAAAATCCGTGTTTTTGCAATGATTTTATTTCTGTAGCTATTTATAGAACTTGTTAGTATTCTGTGCAGTGCATGAAAATTAAAGTTAGATGCATCTGCTTTAAATGTCCATCATCTCGTTTGCTGCTGGCTACAGCCGGATAGAGATCTACACCAAGTTGCGACACAACACACGGGCTTCCATATTGTTTTATTACCTACACTCGGATATCTATGCCTACACTATATACCACGGTATCTTTTAAAGTTCTTTGCATGTCTTATGAAGAAACTCGCCAGTAAAAAAGATTGGTACCTATAGTAGGGCTAATTCAGGTACCGCAGATAAAATCAAGTTATTTTGAATTCCAACAAGATAAATAATAAGATTAATAGCTTCCATTTAACTCCTTATAACCAAAACATACAAGGAAAAGTTGTTTAGCAAGCCCGTTACGGACGAAACGATATCACTTGAAATTCACCCAGAAGTTACAATTGTGGAAATCAACACGCTATGTGGTTTCCATGCACACGTAGGCTATCCCTTATATAAGTTTCGTTATGTAAGTGTTAGATAATTAAATAAAACGCAATTATTTGATATAGCTAAATTGTTTTTATATAATACAAGAATCTAATATAACACCATCGTAATTATTATGGCGGTGCTTGATGGCTTGGTGAGATCTTTTAACCTACTGAACTAGTAAAGTGGTAATGTATCTTTTCGAGGTTTTGTTGGCAGCAGTCACTTAGAATTTTCACTTCCTATTTGCATATATTATGAGAAACTAAACTATACTTAGATGTTTTTCGGAGTTCGAATCGTTATCAAAATTAAATAATGTTTGTCAATAAGAGAACTATTACCCATAATCCGACAAAGGTTTTAATAATTATATCCCTGGTGTTATATATTTTGTTGCTATCTTTCCTATTATTGTAATCACTTTGTTTTTTGGTGGTAGGTGTATGTTCTGTTTGGCTACGTCAATCACCGAGTCTATTGCGTTGTTGAGATTTTTACAGATGGCAATATTAAATACAATGTTATGGGAACCAAGACTTCAACAAATTAATCTAACACAATTCCTATTCCCAGTTCTAATAACAAATACCTATTGTCTACATTTTTCATTTTAAAATTATGTTTTATAAATTCCTGTAGCCACAGGAATGTCTAGTAACTCAATGAAACAGAATAATTCATAAAATTTGTTGTATATCCTATAAAATAAAGTAATTCATAGGACAATACTACGCTATAGGTATATATTTATAAAATCAATAACTGTGGTCGTACGTCGTACCAACATTTTTCTCTGTAACGATTTACGCGGAAAAATGTTATCGAAGGTTCAGAGCATTTAGAGGAATGTGAATATATAGATCTGATAAGAATTCACTTTTGATCTCATAAAACAAAACGTTATTTCTCAAAACATGTTCGTAAAGTAGGTTGGCGCTCTAATAAATAATTTATAAGGTAAAAATCAATAATAGAAGAAATCATGCGATATCCTATTCTATTAAACGAGCAATATCTGTATATAAATATACATTTATATATAGGTATACGTTCTCCTAAACGGCTCTAACGATTTTGATGAAAGTTACAATACAGTTGAGTTTGAGGGGGCGAAAAATCGATCTAGCTAGGTCTCATGTCTGGAAAAATTCGTTTTAAGTTTAGAACAAGATGGCTACCTTAGAATAATGACATGGCAGAATGGAATTAGTAAGTACCTACCATCATAGCAGCATGGAATTAGTAAGACCTACTATCATGGCAGAACGGAATTAGTATGAAATATCCTATACTATTAAATGAGCATTCTCTATTTTCACCCAAGTAGAGCTCGGTCAAACAGGTACTTGTAATGAATAAACAAAACAACTGCGAAACCGAAACAGATGTCGTTGTCTAATAACAAGATTATAGAAATAAAAAGAAAAACAAAAAACTTGATTCACAAAATAGATAAACAAGGAAACTCCGTGGTTCGTCATTGCGTGGTAGATTAAAATAACAAAGTCAATTAAATCAATTTAAAGAATTTGTTGATAGTATAACAAAATAAAATATTAGACGTGGGAGGGACAAAACAAAAGAGACTGATTCGAACTCACTAGTTGTAAAAACAATCACACACGTAACTTTAAAGTACAATGAAGATTTAAAACGTTAACATTGTCATTTGATTTTCATTTTGAATACATTTGGATTCTGACATCAATAGAATAACTTCGATCTAAAGTCAAATGTCTCGTGTAATCAAAAAATTTGTTTACGGTATAATTTGTATTGCGCAGTCGAATTTTTGCATAATTTTATAGATATTGACAAATCATCATAAATTCTGATGTAGAAGCTAAACGGAGTAGAACTTATTGGATAGATGCACGTGACAGTAAATCTTTTTGTATTAGCTAAATTCACAAAAAGTTATATACAGAGACGTGGTTGAGGTGAATTTGGTAACTTTAGTCATTAAGAGGATATCTCGAAACTGCTAGTAATATTGAAATTTACTTTTGCAAGTGCAAGCTCTTTGGGTAACTAGATAGAGAAGAAGTGCGAGTTGAACTCGCGTGGTGAGGGTTCCGTACTCATATTGTTTATCCCAAAATAATTTATCCCAACAAAAAACTTAACTACACTCCAACTGCAATTGTAAGTTTGTACGCACAATATTGAGAGATTTACAAAGTTATTTTAAGATCATAGACTTTTTATAGTTTTTTCCTGTAATCTATATAAATAAGGAACCATTATCTGTATTTTTTTTTCATTTTAGACTCAGTAGTTTTAGAGATAAGGGGAATGGTAAATCCTATATTTTCTTAAATAACTTAATAACATTTATTTAAAACAAAATAAAAATTGAGACCCTCACAACAAGCGCTTTCATTTGATATGTCACACTTTACACACGGCTACATATCAAGCTATGCATTTCCAGTATAAGCTGATCTCGCATTGTATAGGATTTTCGTATGATGAGAGGTCAGCGTGTGTGCAGTTTACAATTTTTTTTTTTCAATTTGCTCTAAAGTGAACCTCAATATTCAAAACTCATTTATTTACGTTACACGTCCGTGTTTGGGTCACAGAAATTCATATGTTTACCAAATTTTAACTTAATTGATCATGTAAATTCAGAACAAATTGGCTGTGACAGATGGACAGACACACGAGGCACGAGACACGAGGGATCCTATATGGGTTCTGTTTTTCATTCGGACGTACGGAACCCAAAAACTTTAAATAAATAAATAACTGCAGATTTTAGGGTCCCGATTTCGATCATCAAGAGAAATTCAAATTGAGTTAAAAATAAGAAAACCCTAGGGAAAGAAAACCGGTGCTGACCAAAATATAAAGGCACACATCTTAAAACCAAATAACCTAGGTCAAATTATCTATTATATACCCATAAAATAAATAAATTGACTACGGCAATGTTTAAAATAAAACATAGGTAAGGTTTACCTGTTTTAAATCAATTTAACATTATAATTATTCCATTGGTGCTGCGCTGCGTAGTTTGACCATGAATGCAAAAAAATAAGTTATCAATTAATTTCGCAGAATCATCGTCCTACGTCTAATACTGTTTGTTATTCATTTCCAGACTTTATTGCACAATTGTTGAAATCAGATGTTCACTTTTAACGACTTGAATATTTCAAAATCATTGTTTATAGGTATTACGTTAACTACCTACAGGCTGTACCCGTCAAACTGCTTATTGGTACGACAAAAAAATTCTAGTGGCATATCCATAATTAATTCATCTTCTGATCATTCTTCATTTTCAATCTTCCATGTTCCAAGAAACAGAAAATTCTCGATATTTTTCCTTACATCTTTGTCGGCTGTTTTTGGAATCCAATCCGCCATTTATTATTAGAAATCCTTTTACCCACTTTTACCCCTACTGGGCACGTATGTAGTTCGTACGCTCAGTAAGAAAATATGTCGTACTCAAACGATTGTGTTCACTGTACACCGACGCGAGAGTGAAGTCATTGGAGCGTCGCAGGCGCATGTTTTAATAACATTCTTCGTACGATTTATATTGTTCGCGAGTTTCTTCTTGATGGCAGTAACTGATGTGGCTAAGTAAAAGTTGAACTGAAATTAGTTTTATTGCGTATTTGATGGTAGTCTTGAATTGAATAGCACAAAGAGACACCTGCTGCTTGAGTAGTTTTCTCTTGGACATTTGCGGTTACAAAGGGCTCAAAGCATGACAATCTGTAATTTATCCGCGTTATACCTATTTCCAATTGTCCATCCATACCGCTGAAGACCAGGCAAACAAAAGACCAAACTAAGCAGAATATGAACACTTCAAACAGCTTTTCCAGCTCACACTTTGTATTTTCCAAAATCGAAGAAATTAAAAACAAGTCCTCATCTTTAAATTGTCGCATTAAGAAGAGCTGTTGCCTAGGCTTTCATAATTTGATTTGCTACTTCCAGATTTTAGTTAAAATCCGGTAATACAATATCACACCTACCGCTTAGCCCCTCAAGCAACTCTAATACGTAGGTACCTACTAAGTACATTAAGTTTACTCGGCTCCCACGCACCACGCACATAACCTTGTCTTATTTAATTTTATATTATTAAGTAGGCGATGGACTTGAAACTTTTGAACGCTAAATGTTGTTCATTACTCGCTTTATTTACTTAAGTGATTATACGCACGTCCATGTAGAGATGAGTGCTGTAACTTTGACGTAATCCTAGTTACTTATAGGAGTGCGGAAATAGTGTATCTACCTAATTCCTGATACAGTACGGATGTACTGTTTATGGGATTGAAGATAAGCTAAGGTACTCTTACTAAACCCAGAAAACCTGAGTGAAGAAACTGCGGCGGCGTAACATATTCCTTGAGCAATCAAATGTAGGTACCTATGTAATTGATACAGACCTACTGTCTCCAAAATATAGCCTATAGAAAGAGTAACGGAGCACCTCACTTTAGAACTAAGTATTAATGACTGAAGAAATCAATCACATTAGAGTTCAGACAGTTATTCAGCATGGATCAGCCTAATTCTAATAACGATGTAGAATCTGTCTAAAATATCACCGAAACTGCTAAAAGAGAAAACACAACACAGGTTGTTAAACTCATTTGAAACACAAATAAAATTTTCTCACACAAAATATCAACCAATAAAGGAACTGAAACAGGAGGCTCGTCAGCAGGGCGAGGATATTACAAAATAACAGTAGAACGCGTTTGTAATCGAAACCAAACGGCATTAACGTTAATTGCAACAATGTGCTCATGTAACATACCCGTAACTTCACCTAGTCCGAATATGCAGCCCACATAACAAACCAATCTAAACCTTATGACAACAACGTAAAGTTTAGATCAAGTTAAACAGTTATCCAATATGTATTTAGTAAGTTTTGCGCAACATACATGTTTAAAATCAGGCAGCGTGCGCATAGCGGAACGCATTCTATTTTAGGGCTCACCTCTATTTTTCCTTTAGTCTTATTTTCATAACAATAAAGTTGATAATCGCTTGGAATTTATCGCGTTTCCAACACATCACATTGTCAATTAGGTGTACCGTAAAGTTACGATGAAAAATTCGGAATTATATAATTAAGTGGAGTGATAATGGACACTGATTGAATTGTTCTCTTTGTTAAATAATCGGTCAGTGACAGGCAATTTGTTTTGTACTGATAGATATCGAATTACAGTAGCCGTGAGTACAGTGGCGAGATCTTATAAAATGGCCGTTAAGAGTTAATGATAAGTATTGATAAGTTAACACCTACGCAAATATTGCTCAGTATGAATAATTCTGATTATTTTGAGACTCAAAATTACAGAACATTTGTACAAACACTTCAACACGCCATTTAATTAACAAACTAAGATTAATAGCCCAGAATCTGCTGATAAAATTTAAACGTAGAAGAAGTAGGATATAGGAGCTCAGGACAGAATATGGACCTTTCAATAAATCGCAGAACAATAATTATTCGTTATCGCGTTAAGTCAAAGAAATGGCAAACTTTATGATATCTAGAAAACATTCTATCCATTTTCAGAGGCCAGCAGCAAACAGCAATTGATTGCAATAGGGATCATTGGAATTGGAAGTTTGGAAGAAAGAATCCAATTTTTTCGAAATAGACAGCAGTTGGATGCTGCTGACCATCTCCCAACCACACAATCCTTTCGTCGACTCTTTCGACATTGTACTGGTGGTAACCTTCGTCCACTTTCAAAGGTTTCTTCATGCTACGTATCGTTTACACACGGCTAAAGACTTCAACGGATGCCACGCGCTAACATATTCTGAGCCATTGAAATATATTAATGTATCTACCTACAAGTCTGAAGCAATACATTTTTTCATTTGAAAATTTTTTGGTTTTTGTTGTAAAAACTGGATTCAAAGCTACTTGCAAACACATCTACTAATTAACTGTTTAATTCGACTATAAACTTTAAAACTGAAAAACATTAGTTAATGAGACAAGGTTTATTCCAGACTGCACTGATAGCGTTTGAGGCTACACAATGCCACCGAAAATTCTAGGGCTGTTATAGAGCTTATAAAAATACTTATCTATACTAAGTAACTGGTATATTGCAAAGCAAATAGCTTGCTCTAATTGAATGCAATATTCGCATTTATCTCAGAGCTCATAACATTCTCAACACGCGTGGCCGATTTAATAACACATTATGGTTTACGTATCCTTAAACATTAGATTTTATTTGCATTAGCAAACGCTAAGTAATCTAGATCGACTTAATGCCTAGTGCATCTACGAAATATTTTAATTGCATATAAAAAGTTCTTTAATTTATTCAAGAAGCAGCCATTGTTTCGAAAATGTGAAACCTAGAAGTATGAAATTGTGAAGTAAGTAAATGTAAAAACAATGCGTAAGAGCACTGCTTTCTGTGTTTCTGTGTTATCAAAGTAAATAATAAACCTTGCACAGGCTCCAAGTAAAAGTTATCATGTAGGTAAATACATAGTTGAAGAAATATTTTGACTCGCTCATATTTGATGCCAGCGAAGCTACAAAAGCACGCAAGTCTGATCTATTTCTATAACCATTTTCTCAACACAATGGGGAAAAAACACCGCAAAAATATCTACAAAAACAAAACTATAATATTGTGGCCAATCCAATCTATATAATATCAGACACGAGGCTTTATAACCACAGTAACATTATAAAACAAAATCCCACAAAAAGTACTTACATAAAAAACTGAATGGCCGCCATATAAACCATACAATGCTTGTTTGTATAACCGACAAAGGCCAGTGAAAACGCTCCCATACATACAATCATACAGTAGGTATATACTGTACTTTATTGTTCCACAAAGGAAATTCCGCTTTCCATTGTTTGGTGAATTTAACAGGAAGCGGCCGATGCTCACCGTTTTGTTTGATTAACTCGTATTATTGGTGTTGGATAATGTTTGATGGCACACGACACGAATCACAAGGTTCCACTAGTACTTGCACAATTTTATAGATGACACATAAAAAACTAGAAGCAATGCATTCCGTCCGTCTGGCCCATCCACAGTCGCCTTGTGCGGAAGGCAGAATCAAAAGAAACACTGAATGGGACAACACTTACATACGTATAGGAAGGGGTTGCTGGAAAAGTTGGTATTCCCAAAAGTGAAAATGTACTTATTTATTTAAAATAGGTACGCCAACAGGTATGGGTACAGTTATATATGAACCAATTACAGGTGTACACGACATTCACATAAAACAAAGCAACCTTCGAAAATTATATAAAACTAGCTGACCCCGGCAAACGTTGTTTTGACAATTATTTGTTTGGGGTGGACCACCCTTATCACTTAGGGGTATGAAAAATAGATAGTAGCCGATTCTCAGACCTACTGAATATGCATATAAAATTTGGTAAAATCAGTAAAGCCGTTTCGGAGGAGTAAGGTAACTAACATTGTGACACGAGATTTTTATATATAAGAGACTAAAATGAAAAACAAAATTGTAAACAAAACAGCTTTGACTTAAGTCTAAAAAAGAACAAAAATACTGACTTTACAAACAAATATCAATAAAGATACAAAATAACTAAAATAAGCTTAACTAATTATGACATTGGTCATTTAAATAAGTTAAAAACCAATTAGAAAAATAAACTAGGTATCTTGATTTAATATAAACAGACTGCGAACGTATATACTTGAAAAGTAGGTACCTAATACATAAATCAAAATTTCTAATGACTAAAACGCAGCAGATGAGATTACCCAGAAGATGGTGGAGAAAGCGCCAGGTTGCAAATATTTTATAATAACTGAATGCTCTAACTGCATGTAAGTGTTTCCTTTTATCAGCAGCTATGTGTGTACATCATGTTGTGAATGAATGGATCCTCGTTAAGTTTGTTTAGCTGTCAGCTGACTTTTACTTAGCAGCAATGAACTTACAATATTTCATTGTATCTATCGTCTATTCAGAATCATCAAGATAGGGTCTGTTATGCCAAGTGAAACTTGATGTAGATTTAATCCACGTATCATGCGGCATTGAATAACGAAAACGTTACAGATTAAGCTGATAAAACCACACAAGTGATGGGATACTTCGACCATATACCTACTTGGTTATATAAAAGTAAAAATACAATCCCAATAATGTATATACGAAGGCAGTCGCGTCAGTAACATATTGATATTCCAATAGATGACGACGAGGAAGGTAGGTACGTCAACATTATAAATAATTTTTTCGACGTAGGTACCTATTCCCAGTAGTTGGTACATTAATTCATATTGCACGAATGACCCGCACGACAGCAATCAAGAGACAGTACCTAATCACCATAAAACCTAATATAGCATACCTAACAATACATGAAAAAATCCACAACAGTACCTGTTATCCAATAAACATGAACAATGCTCAATAAAAGAAAAATACATCATAATATGAGAGATAAGCCAAATGAAACGGACAATAAAACTGCAGTAAACATAAAATTCTGTACAAAGTTGAAACTCAGTATCTAAAAACCGGCCATGTGCGAGTCGGACTCTTACGCGAAGGATTCCGTTTGGCACCCTTCGGGTACGGAACCCTAAAAAGTATCCTAAGGTCTTCGGAAAAGTATTCAAGATTTCAGATAGCAGATATATATAGGGTATGAAAAATTTACAATAATGTCCTGCCTCACAAAACTAGGTGGCTCACCAGGTCCTGCTACAGTTAACGAGGATGTGTTCTATACAATACGGTTTTATGGACAGCATCATTCAGCAGATAAGTACCTACAATTCTGTCCCGTTATGTAATCTAAGCTATAATAGACTCTCAATAATTACTAACACTAAAAAAGATACCCGATAAGCTAGGTACAAAAGATAATAATCTTTATTTGACTAACAAGGTCGGTACCAAATAAAAGAGGCTTCGAACGTAGGTAGTGCGTTGAGCAAGAACCGAAAAATCAATCAATACTTACAACTTTTGTGATCGAAACATGTCGTCAGAAAGGTGAAAAGAAAACGATGCTACACAAATCTGTTCTTAGCACGGAGGCCATATTTCTAACAATACTCCTTGATTGATCCAATGAAAAGTTACAACATTTTGTATTGTTTAACATTAGTGATAGAAAATCTATGACAAGTACAAGGATCCCATGGTATTTATTAATGAAATATGCATTGAATTGATGGGTTTACATGAGCATCAATGGCATAGCGAATTGTACAGATTCATGTACGATTTGAACTTGAAATAATACGGGTCAAATGAGAATCGTGTGTCGATATTTCGTAAAAAGCCATAGTTTGTTTGCTATTGATACTGTATTTCAATCATTTTTGAAGTATTAATTTACGAAATTATGAATATGATAAGTGTTAGGTCGCAGTTCACTGGTATTACTTAATTTCATTGTTGGTACTTTAAATTTTTACGACCAAATCACGCGCAGGTCGATTTGTAACACAAAGCAAATGGTATTTAATGCGTTTTTATTGTAATTTCGAAATTACTCTTTCATCGAAATTACTCTTTCAAACAGTTAATATATCTTTAAACGATATAATGTCGCATCTGTTTATTGTTTACCCTTGCTAAGCATAAAAGCCTTAAAAATCAAAACAAATGAAGGAACAATGATCACAGAAGCAAACAAAAAATCTTCATCTACCCACTCTATACCAAACTACGTAGAGACTATTAAGTTAATACAAGATTAAATGTGAAGTACAATCTATTTTAATGTTATGCATAGTTTAATTCTTATGTGACCGTGTGTCGAGGCTAGCTGGCTGGTGTAGGTACTAACCACTACCTGTATGAGCAATGTCATCGGTAAAATGTAACAAGTGTTTCAGGGATAGTTTTTGAAGAACATTATTGGCTGAACAAGGCTAATTTGTAATACAGAGAAAAATAATAACCTATTGTACCTCGATTGAACGATTGCAGACAATTATAGATCTGGGATTTGGCAATTCTTAGCCCTGGCTGACGACACGGCTACAAATGCCTCAAATGGCTCTAAAATTCAGAATACTGTTCTAAAATTGAATTCTTCCATTAAAATGTATAGCAGCACAGATTGAATCAGTAGCCTGGATGTTTCGTCATGTGTCTTGGCATTTAGGAGCCCTAGAGCGATGAAACAACGTGTAACCGCTGTAACATCCAAATGCAAGGGGTCATTTTAAATCAAAAGGTAACGTTCTCATAATTGAAGAAACTAAGCCAAGTTTTTCTTGTTACATAACTTACATTACTTACCTATATATTATTGTACTTAAATGTTTTTTGTTTACCTAGAAATATACGGCAAATAAAAAGAAAATACTTATGATTTATGTTATAGCGATTTCATGTTGGTTTTCAGAACAATAAAATAAAATACTGTATGCGGTACTGATTTATTATTTTATTGTTATCCATTACAGTAAGTGGAAATATCACCTATGGTGTACAGAAACGTAAACTGGCCTTCCATAGTTCTAGGAATAATAATTTTGTTTTACAAACTACATTCGATGTATGAACGTAACAAGACAAGTTACGCTTACGGTAATGTACATATTTTATTGATGATTTTGTAGAATTAAACTCTGTTTTAAATCCAAATGAATGATGGACAACTGTAAAAATCAGACAAAACCGTAACTTTCATAATTTATTTGAATGAAACACACACGTTACATAACCCAAAGGCTGCAACCACAGTCTTGGTGAAGTAGTAACCGGGTACCTACCTGTGTACGTTACGCTTTGTGATGCAAATGAATGGTTCGCACGCCTTGCGCAAGAGTTGTCAGCCGCGGAAGGTCGATGCCTCTGTTCGTCATCCACTCGCTAGGATTCTTCTGTTTATTTACCGTTTTATTAGACGATTTACGATGTTGTTCTTATCCGGTGTTGTTGAATCTAAGTGTCGATGTCGTAGAAAGGTGCGATTTCGCGAATCAATTTTGTGGTGTTAGGTAACAATTTAGCATGTTATGATCATCATCGATCATCGCTAGTAGATCCAAAACGTGATAAAACATCTACTTCATAAAGACCGCTGCAATTTAAAGGTCGAATCACAGTAATGATCTTCAATCTGGATTTTCCAGCACAGGCATTAAATTAAAAAAACCGTCAAATAGCATGATTTAAAAATAAAATCAACAAATGAAGGGAAACTAATCCAAGTAATTACACGTGAATCGATTATTTTAATTCCGACGTAGGTATTAGAATAGTTAACTAACGAAGAGTGATTAGGTAATCATTAATCGTCAATAAATTAATCTGAATGGTGGAAGCGTTTTGGTCGATTAGCTGGGATGGTAAGTTGGTTCGTTTTGGAGGATTTTAGTATAGTTTATACATAACATAACATACCTCCACGCCTGTATTTCCCGAAGGGTTAGACAGAGGTGTACCTATATAGTTCCTACACCCACATTTCGCTAGAGGGCGAGCCTATTGCCATCAGCCGGGCACAAATCCAAACTGCGATCTGTTACTTAGAAATTCTAGATGGAAAAACCCAATAGCACTGTCCGACCCGGGCAGTCGAATCCAAGACCTCATGCTTAGCAAGACCGCTTGCGACCACGGAGACAGTAAAAATATTGTTATGAAAATTATGATAAAAACTAATGCAGATATTACCATCGATATTAATGCAGTTCTTACAAATTTTTTAAAAGTCCTATGTCAGACAAGACAAGACTGCAGTAAAGGCGTATATAAATTTTAATTTAATATTTTACAAGCTGTCCTTCTTTTATTATGTCTGCGCCATGCCAACCTATGTCTATGTGGACTGAAACAGAATTTTCTGATAATCCTTTATGACCCACGTTGAAAATATTCTGGGTGGTAATGATTACTTAATTAAATGTCACATTGGACAAATATACTCGACCAGGGTAAGGCCCTCCCGCGGCTGTAAGGCCTTAGATGATGATGATGAATGATTCGATGCGCTTTCCTAATATATTTTTTAAATTACGTTTATGAAAATGGTCCTTAGAAACAATTTCAGGGTAGGACTCCATGGATTATACTTAACTCAGGGTTTACATACCTATTGATAAATAGGAAATGACGACTATCATTTCTCATAAAAAATGGAAACTTCCTACACATACTAAGGTTAATTTGGCGTTCCTCTAATCTCCAAAATAATTCGTCAACCGTTACCTCGCTACGGGACAAACGAGTGTGAATATGAATAAAAGCTGAAACAGATAAATAAAGGTCATAATATAATACTAGGTTATTATAACACATTATAATATTCTAGCACTACCGTATGCCAGCTCAGTGTGGTATTTAAACCGTAAAACCGGTTTCTAAAGTTTGGCCAGTCTCAGTGCATTTTTGTGCAATATGATACCCATGTAGATCGCTTAGATTTTATGTGGCATAATACATTTGATATCGCTGTGTTATGAGAATATTAGAAATAATTGTATTTTTGTTTAATTTAATATTTAAATAACATAACATAAACATAACATCACGCCTGTAATCCCCGAAGGGTTAGGCGTGATGTTATGTTACGCGATATTAATATTTAAATAAAAGCCCCAAAAACGTTAATCGATTAAAGCAGACTGTGATTAAGAGGGGGTAGTAACCAAAATTGCATAGTCTTCAATTACATTTTTCATGAAGTTTATAAGACTCAGGTATAAAATAAAAATAATATAAGGAACTACATGATATTTCCAAACTTTTTGTGGAACAGAAACACAAAATATTACAATTTTCTCGATAAAAAACATCACAACACAAAGTTACCACTAATTTTCCCGTCTTTTCGGTTTATACTTAAAATGCCAATGACTAATAGGATAAAAATTTGGTGATTATTTGTATTAATACAAGGCGAAAATATTTGTACAGGCTTTGATGAGAGGGGTGGGAATTTGATTTTTTGTTTGCTTTATACGCCCTCTTAATTAGGTACCTAATATCGATGGATGACCGGTTTTTTTTTTTGAACGACATTTTCTAAAAATGAAACCTAGCTAGATCGATTTATCGCCCCCGAAACCCCCAACATACTAAATTTCATGAAAATCGTTGGAGCCGTTTCCGAGATTCTGATTATATCGGTGGTAGAAATTTCAAATGTCGTAAGGGACATTGTATTCCCTGTCCCTTACGACATTTGAAATTTCCACCGTCGATATTTATATAAGAATTGCTCGTTTAAAGATATTAGATATTACTGATTGCAATAGGTATTTTGGTTTTCACGTCTAGAAACTCGATGCAGTCAATATGGTTGTACCTAATTATATTTTGTCAGGTTTCATGGTGCCAGCGACTCGATGTCTTTTATCAAGCAACTGCAATCACTAATTGGGTAATTATTTATCTGGCAAGATTAGAAAGTGAAAATGGGAATATCCTCTGATCGTTGAGCGAAGCGATCATTCATGATGATGATGATAATGACCACCAACATGTACTATATATTGTAGATTCATAGCATATCTATCAAATTAATAACAATCTTGAATTCATTCATACCTACATTCACTGGTAGACAACGTACAGCCTAAACCACTGGCTCTACTAGAAGCATAATATTTTGCACAAGATTTCGTTATTATAGCGAATTTAGGGAGGATTTTTGAAAATTCATCCCCTAACGGGGTTCAATAGGGTATGAAAGTTTATATGGAAGTTTGTCATTAATTTTTGCCGATGGTGAATCCCAGCGGTCTGGTAATGTTAATATAAAGCTCTTTTACAATGCAAGAAGATACAAAACACTTTAATATAATAAAACTACAACCGCTGACAAGCCATAGCGGAACGGTCATCGTTTATAACTTTCCAATTTGTAGCTATTTTCTATTAATTTCTTCACGCTTGCACTAAATAAGCAAATATGAACGAACAGCAATCAGCCAATGTGTGATTTATTAGGAACGGCGTACCAAATTAAGAATGTTCATTTAGTCATACGCTTCGGAATATGTGGGCAGAGATCGTGTGCGCAGGTTGAGCAAAAACTTGACACGGTATAAAATTAAAATAATAACTAAACATCTGTGTGTTCAACAACAACTCGACACAACATACCAACTTTTGCCATTCTCATTATGTTTCCTTCGGTCGCATCCTCGGCAACATAACAATACAACGATGCATCAGACTACCCACATCGCAGAGAAATCGCACCTCAGTCCCTTCACTTCTAGGCTAGTACTTAGCAGTCATAGGTTATACAAACAGCCGTGCGGCCTCTACTCTAACATTCTTTACATAAATTAACAACCGTTAGTTACCTACTATTTTTATTATTGTTTTTTTATTGGTTCACAGTTCACACATGTTTGTTATGCCTATTATTCCGTACCTGGTATGGGACCTTTGGAGTCCTTCCTCTGCTCATTCTGATCCTCACTTCTCAGGGCTACACCTTCCTCCAGTTCGGTCACTTCATCCTCACACCTTGTCTCACGCACTGCCAGCAGCAAAGCGCACACACACACAATCGTAATCCTCATAAACTCTCTCATCTTCATCGTTAATACGTTGAGAGAACGTCAATAAAGCCCATTTTCGATCAACGATCGATTAAAACTTGACATTAAAACAAACAGTCACATTTTCGTTTGTTGCAACTGGCTAAACGAATCCAATGACATACGTGGAACACGGGTGTGATATATGAAACATTACACGGACACTGAACATCACTTCATGCTATCACAAAAACACTAGCATAAACAAAAAAATATACTAAAAAAAATAAAAACAATCGTAATTTTTCGGATCGATTATTTAAAATTAGAACGTAAATACGCGCGTCACTCAATGTTGGCAGCGATGGTACTGGCGCGCTGGTTGGTGGGAGATCGGTGTGCCCCCACCTGCGCGCGCGCACGATCAATGGACGCTCTATCGAGAACCGGCAATAACTGTAGCTGAGGTTTCTACAGATAGCTTATCAGAGAAAACTGTCCGCGTAATTAATGTCGCCTTTTGTGGTTAGGTACCGTTGTAGGTAATTAGTGGTTGTGCATTGGATGCAAGCAATTTACACTGTCTAGCATTGTTTAGATTTTTTGCTGTTGCATTCCTAGGTGTTAAATTCATGGCTAAGGTTCGGATATTACCTACCTACTAGGTAATCAATAGTAAATCACACTTGTAGTGTAGGTATCTATTTACATAACATCACGCCTTTTTACCTGAAGGGTTAGGCAGAGGTATACCCACATATAGTACACTCACATAAACTACGTATGACTTACGTATTCAAGTAAAATTATAAAACACTAACAAGATGCCTATGCATGATATATAAATAAATGTAAATTATTACATTCCGCGCCTACTGATATAAAGTATTTCAAGGAGAAGGAAGGATTCTGTCAGCGTTTCATTGTTACCGTTAGGTAATCTGGAATCTGGAACTAAAATCAACTCAACATCTGTTTTTAACCGACTTCCAAAAAGGAGGAGGTTATATGTTCGTCGCGTATGTTTTTTTATTTCTTTTTTTTTTTTGTATGTCCACCGATTTCTCCGTCAATTGTGGACCGATTTTCAATTTTTTTTTTTTTTTTTTTGTTTGAAAGGGTGTGCTCTCGAATTGGTCCCATATAAATTTTATTAACTTTGCTTGGATAGTTTTTGAGTTAGCTACAAAATACGTATTTTTTTCCCACTTAGTATGTAGATGATATGATAAGTTTCTGTCACTGGTAACAGGTAGTGGTATTCGAATGTGTGTGGGGTAGGTACCACAACTAAAAAGTGAAAAATAAAAACTTTTTACAAAAAAAAAAAAACAACCGACCTCCAAAAAAAAACACTACAAAGTGAAAAATAACTTTAATTTCGGAAGTCGGTGGCAAAAAACGAAAATACAAAACCCAAGACACCGACTTCCGAAATTAAAGTTATTTTTCAGTTATTTTTCAGTTTGTAGTGTTTTTTTTTTGGAGGTCGGTTGTTTTTTTTTTGTAAAAAGTTTTTTTGTAATGTGCGTCTCGTTTTTGCAGAACAAATATTATTTCTTCCTCTTTTCTCAAAAAATTGGTAACAAGTTATCAAACGCACATCAACTGCTGTGATTGGTAGACAGTGATCAACAATCAACATCCAAAGAGATAATTTTTATTACATTTTAAGTTTAATTTGTACACGTCGCGCGTCGTCGGCGTCGTTAATATATCGTTCTAGAAACCGGTGTGAATTTTCACCCCTAAAAAAATATTTTATTTAGTTTCAGAAGTTTGGTCAGTTAGTCAGTTTCTCCTTTAATGTAACTACTGTGTTGCACGTGAAACGACGTCCAAAGAAAAATTTTAGAAGCCTCTCCCACGGGCTTCCCGAAACACGCAGTTTTTAAAACTACTTCGGGGTCATTACCACCCTTTTTATTTTTAATCGACTTCGAAAAGGAGGAGGAGTTTGTTACGCGATTACTCCGCCAATTATGAATTGATTTTCATGATTCTTTTTTTGTTTGGTAAGTCATACTTCAGAAGTGGTCCCATATAAAGTGTATTAACTTTGCTTGAGTAGTTTTGAGTTAGCTTCAATAATCCGTAAGTAGGTATGTGGATGATATCATAAGTTCCTGTCACTGTTATTTACATAGCAGGTAGTGGTATTTGAATTTGTGTGGGGTGGGTACCACAAGGAAAAAGTGAAAAGTAAAAAGTTTTGCACAAAAAAAAAATTGTCAAGCAAATATTTTCCATTTGAGCTAAGTTTTGTCACTTTGGGTGATGTTTAGATAGATAGTATTTTTTATCGATCGTAGACCAGAATTGAAGGATTTAGATAATAAAAAAAACCTTTTCATGAAATGCGACAGAGAAATAGAAAAATAAAAAAGTAAAGTGAGAATTACCCAAATAATCGCTGAACATACATGAGGGTTTCGGAAAGCCCGTGGAGAGAGGTCTTAAAAACTTTCTTTGAACGTTATTTCTCGGGCCGTATCTACTGTAGGTAATGTGGGTTTTCACCCCTTCGTTATAAGCGTCTAATAAGCTTAAGCTCCTATTTCACGGGTCAACGGGTGTTTTTCAGCATATTTTTCCCACCAATTTGCCTTTTGGAGAATTAGATATTTAAAGAATTGGACATTTTGAGAATTCGTCCTTTATAGAATTGGGTATTTTGAGAAGTAGCCGTTTTGAGAATTAGTCCATTAAAGACTCACTTGCCATTCTGAGAATTAGGCATGCGCCTAAACCGTGGATTCCATGCCCCATTCGTCATCATCATCACTACTGAGACTAAAATTAAAAGCTGTAATCAACTAGGTACCTACTGACAAGTATGTGTGCAAAAAAATATTCACAGTTCTTTGGTGTCTCTCCACCATTTTAAAATCTCACTAGTCTTAGGTAGCCAACTTATCTGCACTTTGCGCATTCACCACAGATTAATACAGATGGGACACTCCGCAAAATCATTTAAATAAAAAGCGACTCTTGCTACGACACAATAAAGTGCAATTCAGATCGCACTGCGCTATTACCTACAGTTATATTCACCAAGAAGTTGCCTCTCTTTCTATCGCGTAACTCTTAGATCTTCTGACTACGTTACACTCACTGAATTGCCCAGCAAGTCAAGCCCGCCGCGTACTTGTAGCTTCGGGTTATTCGCACTTCGTACCGCGTTCGCAGTTGATCCTTTAGTGGTATGAGGAACAGGGTGTAAAGTTCACTCATCCACCATAGAAAAGGGAGGATCCTCCGACCAGACGGGTGTTGTGTCTGGCGGGCAACTGCCCATCGGTTTGAAGTTGAAATCTAGTATCTATGTCGATCGCTCGCTAAACTAACTGCGCGATGCAGGATTTGTGTGACGTCATATCTTTGATGCGTAGTTCGTATGTGGCGGTGTAACCGCTACATCACTCCCCTCCGGAGACCAGAGGTCGATAGTGGGCTGAATCTTGCGATGCTTCACACAGTGCCAGCTGTGGTTCCAGTGAGTCGGAACCGGGTGCCACATAGTTCGCGGTGAGTCGGAACTGTCTGTGGTGATTCCCCAGTGAGTTGGAGTGATGAGGCTGAGGGTGATAACCAGGAATGCGCGTTCGCTACATGCTGGTGGTCAGGATACCCGTTGAAGTCGTGGTTGCTGGCCGGCTGTGTGAGTCGCCTCACGAAAGCTTGCGGGAGTGATGATGATGATGACGTCACGCCGATGTATTTGCACGAAGGCTGCGCTGACGTTCATCACGTCGGGGCACCAATTTAGTGGTATGAGGAACAGGGTGTAAAGTTCACTCATCCACCATAGAAAAGGGAGGATCCTCCGACCAGACGGATGTTGTGTCTGGCGGGCAACTGCCCATCGGTTTGAAGTTGAAATCTTGTATCTATGTCGATCGCTCGGTAAACTCTAACTGCGCGATGCAGGATTTTTGTGACGTCATATCTTTGATGCATAGTTCGTATGTGGCGGTGTAACCGCTACAATCCCATTCGCACTTGGTCCCATTCGCAGTTAGTCCCATTCGCACTTAGTCCCATCATTATTAAAAAACCCGTGATAAACTATTTGCATACCTACAAATTTATACGGAACCCTCGGTGCGCGAGTCCGACTCGCACTTGACCGGTTTTTTATAAATCCAACCCACTTTGGTCCACAAACCTACCTCTTCCCTTACAAACTACTTGCATGGGACCAAGTGCGAATGGGACCAAGTGCGAATGGGACCAAGTGCGAAGAGGACCAAGTGCGAATGGGACCAAGTGCGAATGGGACCAAGTGCGAATGGGACCAACTGCGAATGGGATCAAATGCGAATGGGACCAACTGCGAACGCGGTATGAAGTGCGAATGGGACGAAGTGCGAATAACCCGTAGCTTCACACCTAAACTGCGGAGTGTCCCATCTGTATTCATCTGTGCCTTCACCAAAATCGTCGTATTTAAATTTGACTCCATACAGAAAATTACATTGCTTTTTAACCCTACCAAACATGCCTTCGATAGCTCAGTTGGTAGAGCGGTGGACTGTAGAGGTTGAACGATCGTTATCCATAGGTCGCTGGTTCAAATCCGGCTCGAAGGAATCTTTTGTTTTTGTAAACTCTTATTTTGATTAGATGTTTATTACACTCCGTAAAATGATGCCGCATTATACAAGGGTTTAATTGGGTTCATTAGCTGTCAATAAGTATAGTAATATGAGCAACTTGTCATCTTCCAACCTTTAGAAATTACGTAGTATTATATTATCTGTGGAAATGATAAACAATAGGTACAGTACTATAGTGTACCCACCCGCCGCATTTTGAATGTTTCTACATTATGAATGGGTCAACAAAAACAATATTTTTTTACTGTAGTAGTTATTTTAATAGTTAAAATTTAAATTTGCATCGACAAACGTAATTTACATATTACGTATTTTCTTTTTTTTTTCCTATTACATGAGACTTAAACATAACTGGCGAAATGTGGGTGTACCTGCTACAGGTGCACCTCTGCCCAACCCTTCGGGGAAACAAGGCGTGATGTTACGTAAACGTAATTTCCCCACGGAAAGACAAACGCCCCGGTTGACACCATAGAACGTTAGATGTATACTATACAGTGTGAGTCTTTTTAGGGTTCCGTTAAAAAACGGAACCCTTATAGATTCGTCATGTCTGTCTGTCTGTCTGTCCGTCCGTATGTCACAGCCACTTTTTTCCGAAACTATAAGAGCTATGCTGTTGAAACTTGGTAAGTAGATGTATTCTGTGAACCGCATTAAGATTTTCACACAAAAATAGAAAAAAAAACAAATAATTTTGGAGTTCCCCATCCTTAGAACTGAAACTCAAAAATTTTTTTTTCATCAATCCCATACGTGTGGGGTATCTATGGATAGGTCTTCAAAAATGATATTGAGGTTTCTAATATCATTTTTTTCTAAACTGAATAGTTTGTGCGAGAGACACTTCCAAAGTGGTAAAATGTGTGTCCCCCCCCTGTAACTTCTAAAATAAGAGAATGATAAAACTAAAAAAAATATATGATGTACATTACTATGTAAACTTCCACCGAAAATTGGTTTGAACGAGATCTAGCAAGTAGTTTTTTTTTAATACGTCATAAATCGTAAACTTATCGTTACTTGCTGCTACGGAACCCTTCATGGGCGAGTACGACTCGCACTTGGCCGCTTTTTATAATGTGCACATGTCGAAATCTATGCTTAATTTCATCGACGGAAAAAATGTTTAAAAAAATCTAAATATTTTATATATTTTTTTTCGGAATTCAAAAATATATATAACGGTGTAACTTTTAAAGTAAATGATGTATCGCGATGATACAAACTTCATAATTATTGGTAATAATTAGGCGTCCTCATAAAATGAAAAATGTGGAAAAAACACTACCCCTAATTGAAAATAATCCATCGATAAAATTAAGCAAAGATTCCCTCATTTCGGTATGTGCACATTATAAAGACTCACACTGTATATATATACTTTAGGTGTATACCCACACCTAAAGTTGTATGGGATGCAGTCCACCATTCCCATAGTTAACAATTTGTTATAAATCTCTTCATAACTGTCAGTTTTTTTAAGACTGAAACTGATACTTTATCTATTTTTTTCTATTAGATCCTATATTGAAAACTTACTGTATTTTATTAAACATAAATATTGAGTATTTTCAGATCTTTAATACATAGGAACTGTTATGTTCAACCATTAATTTTAGGATGCAATAAAATATGATTGAATTCACACTTATTTTATCATGTAAAAAATAGTATTCACTATTTAGTTTACCTAGTTTACTTATTTATAAATACTCTAGGAAATGAAATCATAATTATTTGTATTAAAATAAAAATAATACTCATAAGCAAATTATACTTGATTCACAACATTATATTCTAAGTAACTATTTGACTCAGCTAGTCACTGCATTAGCCTTTTTATTTTTGATCAAATGTTTGATCAAACATTTCATTCTCTCCAGTTTCTTCCGCAGTCTTCTCTTTCCTTGCCACATGAGGTTCAGTCTTCTCTTTCTTGTCTCTGCTATTATTTCTAGTCTATGGACTTTGTATTTGAGTTTAATTACTTCTTCGGAGTCCGTTGGTTGAATGTCAATGGGTTGAACACGAGATATTGTTGGCTCTTGTTCTTGACATGGCTAGAAAACAATGTCTGATGAGTAAATTGGTGATTTTATAACAACAGTAAAATTTCTCTCTTAGTTTTAATATTTGTGTGTGGTAATAATGATTAAAAATGTTTTTTTCTAACTTACACTTTCTTTTTTCAGAAAACAATTAAACACAGATATTAACATAAACACAGGCACAACATAAAGAAGACTGGAAAAGTATAGGGGAGACCTTTGCCCAGCAGTGGGACAAAATAAGTTAACAAAAAAAAACTTTTGAATTTTAAAACTTAAATGTGAATTCAATAGCAGTATTTTTACATCGCTTCTCTCCATCTCCTGCTTTGCATGAAAGATTAGATTAAGATTATTAATAATTATAAATACTCACAGATATATTAATAGCCGGCACTGCCTCCACTGACAAGCGCCTCAGTCCACTCTCCGTCAAGTAAAAGTCTTTAGCTTCAAAGTGTTCCGAGCAAACAGCACTGGAGGCAGTTGAAGCCCATTCCTGTTCTCTGTTCACTGCTAGCTCCCATTGCTTCCTTCTTCCTTTATCGCGGGGAAACCTGCAACATGATCAATGACCCTATTTAGTTATTACTGTCTTGCTGTTCTTGACCAATTTTAACTGAAACTTTCTTGATACCAAACTTTAACTTAAATTCAAAAGCTAACTATCACGTTCAGTGCAGATTCGTACAAATCTCTGTCTGAATGACACTAAAAATACCTAATCAAAATTAACATAAAGTGCTTACCTGTGAAAGGTAATTCCATCTTTATTTTTAGATATCTTTGCAGACGTGTTTTTGCAATTCGCTACAGCACAGCTAACCATTGTATATCTTCATTTAATTATATCTTATTTTATTTTATAAGTAGGGTTAAAACTTATGGATAACAAAATGTCCTACAAAGCCTTGTTAAGACCGGTATCGGAGGCGTACCTCGATACATTATTAGGTTATGTTAGATGAGTAAGTATACAAATAAAATTCGATAACTCATAATAATTCGTTATCCACTATTTATCAACAAAATCTCTTCTTTTCATCCAGCCGGACGGAAAGCCCGAACAAAACACTGAACACAAAACGAAAATAAACAACTTTCAGCGTTCCAACTACCCAAGAAATATGTGACAATTTTTAACATAAGATCTGTCAAGATTCTTTTTCATTGTATCAAAAGCGCAGCCTTTTTATGCTAAGAATACCTTTATTCTCCATCCGCTGCAAGCCTACTTTTTATTATAATAACAATGACTTTGACAGTACTAAAATGTTACCAATTTGGAAATATTTGTGGCTGGCTTTTAAAAAAAGTAAATGGATTAGGCAGGGCAGTTTTCCGTAACTTCCCGAAAAACGGTAATCTTACCCAAAATTATGCTTGTCCTAGGATTCATAATACGAGGGGTTTCATGTCGAAAAATGTTCAGTTCGAAATGTTTCGATCCTAAGGGGTTCATTAGAACACTGGGTCCTTTTATGTACTTACGGGGGCTCTTATTATTAAAGAGAAGGTCCTGAAAATTCTAATTCTAATTATAAATTAACATAGTAATTATTTTAAAAGTTTTTAATAAATATAAACTAATAAGTATTACTAAGAGAAAAGATTTGATTTTTTTCTGTTTGTTTGTTACGCTTTCACGCTAAAACGGCTGAATGGATTTGGATGCAATTTGGCACATGGGTAGATCATGACCTGGGTTAGAACATACTTTTTATCCCGATATTCCCATGGGATCGGGACTTATGCGGGTGAAACCGCTGGACTCAGCTAGTAAATTATTTAAGTAGACATAAATGGATACCTCCGTAAGATAACATGCAACTATACTGAACCCTAAAACCTGGATATTATAATAATATTAGCTCATTCTAAATCAAGATTTTTAAATTGTCCACATTTTCTAAAAATGATTGGCGTGTCTCATTTTTCCCTATAACTTATTCAGCACGTAATAATAGGGTATCGCACTGATGTGTGATGGCTTCATTATTTTTTAAACTGGGGAGCGCCGTGGTGCGGCTGTCACGCCCACATTTAGCGGGTATAATAGAGACATTTAAATTAACGGTTTGGAATATAATGTAATATGACTGTGCGACTGTTATTACTCGGCTAGTGTTGGAATACGAAAAATTTGTTATCGATAATTATTTTTATTTTGAGGATTTTGCACATTTTTGTTTATAAACGTCGATGAACAGTGTCTTATAAAATGCCTAAACTACTAGTAACTACCCAGTTATTAGGTTTTTCTTATAACATTCCCATCGGCAACTAACTGCGATGACCAATAATTTGTAGTCAATCGAAAATTCGAAAGCCAGTATTTCGTATACCTACCCACGTTTTAGGGCTCTTAAGATTATATTATGATGGCAAACAGACAGTTATAAGTGGGTTTTCATTCTTTTACTTGTTTGATGATAACAAACAAGATAAAGAAGCTTGTGAAGGGACAAGCCCCTTCACAAGCTTCTTGGCTAAGTAATAACAGCCGCACGGGTCGATCGATCAGGTTAAGCTACGCTTGCCGTGCGTGGTTGGTCCGTGGATAGGTGACCATCTTTACACACCAAGACCCCCTCCGTGCCTCGGAAAGCACGTTAAGCCTTTGGTCCCGGCTGTCATTTGTAGATCTTTGACAGTCGTTACGGGTAGTTAGAATCCCAAAAGTCTGACAACCAGTCTTACCAAGGGGTATCGTGTTACCTAGTAACTAGGTTGTGGAGGTCAGATAGGCAGTCGCTCCATGTAAAATATTGGTATTTAGCTGCATCCGGTTAGACTGGAAGCCGACTCCAACATAGTTGGGAAAAGGCTAGGCAGATGATGATCTTGTTTGATGATAGAAATCAAAATACTTGAGTATGTCTATATTCAAGTATTTTGATTTCTCTGTTTCAGAAAAAACAAAATATTGCATCAATTAAATAGCAGTATTTTAATCAAATCAGACCTATATAATTATCTCCATACAATTTATCCAATTCCTACTTAGAAATGAATTCCACGAATTTCAATAGCAGCTTATTACTGACATTATAAGCTAAAACAGGGGTGAAAAACACTTTACAAGCTACAATTTGAAAAACATCCAAATGAAGGTAATAGTGAACCCTTAAAAATGTATGGGGTCGAGTATACAATCAAGTAAATCCGAATAAAATAACCTGTTGAAAAAACAGGCTGTGATTTTCCCTAGCATGGGGTCGCGGGCTAACTACAGCACCGGATCGGTATAAATACCAGACACAAATCAATTCATCACCACTTCGATAAAATCTTTACCGAGTCAAAATGAATTCGATTCTTCAAAGCTTGGAGGACCCGGAGCGGCCATTCTTAGGTCCAAACTACTGGATCATAAAGAACGCAGGATTATTGTTACCACAAAGCACACTAGGTAAAATAATCTACATCATAATACACGAGACAGTAACGTTTTTCGTGATTACACAATACATGGAGCTCTACGTAATTAAATCGGATCTGGATCTCGTATTGACCAACATGAAAATTTCCATGTTGAGCGTCGTTTGTATCGTGAAAGCGAACTCCTTCATCTTTTTCCAAAAAAGCTGGCACGAACTTTTGGACTACGTCACAGAAGCTGATAAATTCGAGAGACAAAGTGAAGATACCGTTAAGACTAAGATAGTCGAAACTTATACTAGATACTGCCGTCGCCTCTCATACTTCTATTGGGCTTTAGTATTTACAACATTCTTGACAACAATTTGTACACCGCTTATGAGATATCTGTCGTCATCTACCTTTAGAGAAAATATGCGAAATGGGACTGAGCCCTTTCCGCACATCTTCAGTGCTTGGATGCCGTTTGATAAGTATCATTCACCAGGGTCTTGGATCACAGTAGTCTGGCATATACTCCTATGTGCTTATGGTGGTTTAATCATGGCTGCTTATGACACATGTATCGTGGTAGTCATGGTGTTCTTTGGTGGGAAACTTGACCTGCTACGGGAAAGATGCAAGCAAATGTTTGGGTCATATGGAGCTGTGATCAGCGATGAGGAATGTCCGGAAGTGGTGCGACAGCTTCACGACATACACGTCACGATGTTAAAGTGAGTTTTTATACTTTATATACCTAATTTAATAAGGAACATTTAGTGTTAAGCCTCTGCAGACTGGCGAGGCTGGTAATTGTCCTACCATGAAGTTTTCTTAGAAATTGTATTGTTAAAGTCGCGTCGCAACAGTCTTTACGAGGCTTTATTCGTTTCTGTAAAGTATATTAGAATTTAATTTAACACCCATTTTGAAATAATATTGTTAAGCTGCTTTTTCTATGACTGTGATTTCTAAATTTTATCACTAGATACGTTATGTAGAGTATTATTAACGCCTTAGAATTAATATGAATTCAAATCTTTTGCATTTTATGCTAACCAGATTTGCTTGCCCAGTTTATTTTGCTATTATATATGTACTTATTCTATTTACATAATTAAGAGAGGAACACACGAAAAGCAAGATTACTGTAATTGCCTAAGTTTAGTAGATTTAACAATTCTAATTATTTTCCTAATCATATTTGTATAACATAAATAATTATACTAGTCTATTATTATCTTACTGCAGGGCAAATGGCTCTTCTCATAGAGAGAAGGCTCCTTTTAACTTTGCAATATAAGTACGCATAGATAACTACCCAAGATAACGAGCCATGAAGGTGTTCTTCAAGAACAATCGGTTGATTATTAGCTATGAGTTAACCAATCAATCAATCTGCCTAGCCTTTTCCCAACTATGTTGGGGTCGGCTTCCAGTCTAACCGAATGCAGCTGAATACCAGTAGCTATTTGAGCTTTGAGCTATGAGTTAATATTGATCATAACTTGTGATTCATTGTGCAAACAAAATTGTTATACGAAACCATGAGACCTCGGAGTTTGTTTCGGAATTTCTTCTCAGGGATCTCAGTTAGTTAGGAATAGCAGGCGTTATCTAGTTTTCAAATTTTGACCAAGTCGACTTGTAAAAGTGTCTGATAAGGTCCACTTACAGAAGTAAATATTTCAATAACTTTACAGCCAACTGGTTCCTCATCATCATCATCATTGGCAGCCTTGTTCCACCCACTGCTGAGTATAGTCAACTGGTTATTTTAAGATAATGTAGTTACTACTTAAGTAGTAACGAAAGTTTTACTATTCTATTTAGCAAAACTCTGTTAGTAGAAGTGGTCTATTAATGCGATTTTTAAGCCTTTGACTGACTTTACATTAGCTGATCCCGTTTTAAGCGTTGATTTTCCTATTCGATTTAATAATATTTCCTACTAAACAAGCCAGTCTACTAAATTCAATTCAATATTTCGTTAATTTTTCTAACTGTGGGCACTAATATATAATCATTAATTAATTAATTTTATTAAACTCACTCAATTATCTTAGATAGGCAGGACAGGAAATGTTTATTGTTTTCATTTAAAAGATTTTCAATCCTTACCGAATCTCTGTTTGTGGGTATCGTACCGGTAAACATATACCTAAGTGCTTCATGTAGTGGCACTTGCAAATCGAACCGTAGAAAAATCTAACTAAATTAGATACGCAATATGCAATGATACAAATATATAATTAAAAAAATCAACGCTTTAAGTAAACTCAGTTTATCTCTGTGTTTTCAAGGGTGCTGAAAATATACTTAGGTACTACTTACCAGTTTGCAATCAACTTAACCTATCGCAATCTAGTGCTGAGCTTAGGCCTCTCCCTATTTGACAACACCCGACTCCCCATCTTTCGCATCTAGACTTCCAGTCAGTCTATCTAGCTGAGAAGGGAAACATCACGCCCAGCTAGAAAAAAAGTTCAACAGCTTGCAAATTGCACTAATAAGATGAATATGATTATTTTATTCCAATTATCAGTCGCTTGAAACTTATACTACCACATTCATTATCCCCCTGTCCTTACCAATTTATTTAAGGAAGGCGCAGCATGTATTTTTACTCCATACTTTTTTGACACATTTCAACCATCGCACACTCTGATCTTTGCATGAAACAAAACAATCTAATAATGAAGAGCTAAACATGACCAGCTCTAATAGAAAATCAGGATCTAGGTATATTCCGTATGTAAAAATGTTTGACCAGTCAGCAATAAAATTCAAAGTAACAGTGATAACATTTATAGCAAACTAAGTAATTATACAAATATTGATCTTATGTGTTTGAAGATTAAAATTGGAACCTCTCTAACTTCAATACCTATGGAACATTTCTCTACGATACCAAATGAATATTGATAATAGAACTGACATATTTTAAGGCCGTATTTTTTTGTCATAATTATTAAATTTAAGCAAAAACTATGTAGAATACCCGCTTTATGTAATTTCAAACTTCTTTACCTACGTTTTTGGTGCGTAGGAATTCTTTTCGCTAGGCTAAGCGTACGCTATGTTCTAATTGTTTAATTATCATACTAATTACAAAATATATCATACAAGTAGTCATAAATACCCGGAAAGACTAGTTAACTACAATATTTCTGTCAAAAACTACGCAGTTCCAAAATTTTATCGATAAAATATTTAACGTGCGCAACCACTATGAAGCAAAGAACTCCATGGTAAAACCAGACTGCCTAAAAAACAAAACAATAATATTGAATGCCCACATTCCTGTAATAATGATTCCTTTTGTTTCAGGTATTCGAGATTATTTAATTCCCTTTTGTCACCTGTAATGTTCTTTTACATGGTCATGTGTTCCTTGATGCTTTGTGCAAGCGCCTACCAACTAACTGTAAGTTTTTTTAGGAAAACCTTCTAGATTCTAGTGAATTAAATAAAATCGAGTGATGAGGCCTCGAGTGTTCGGACAGCAAGGTGTTGCTTAGGCCATGTTTAGGGTTTTGTATAACTATGTGTTCGCACTGGCGAAACATCACAACAAAACATGTTGAAATCTCTAGTGCCTGTCAAACTTTGTATGGAAAATTGACAGAAAATAGAGATTCCAACATGTTTCGTTGTAAATGTTTCTTCAGTGCGAACGCACGGTAACAGTGGACAGTCTATGTCATGTTTAGGGTTTCAGTTACATATAGGTTCATCGAGCCGATATGGTTTTAGAATAGCATTAATAATATTAAGTACACACGGCTACACATCAAGCTATACATTTCCAGTATAAGCTGATCTCGCATTTTACGGAAATCCTATACATTGCGAGATCAGCATAAACGAAATGTATAGCTTGATGTGTAGCTGTGTGTACATGATTGAGATGAGTGTACAAACACACAATAATAATATAGTATAAAGATAATTCTATTCATGTTTCTTTTTCACAGTCCGCACAAAATGCCGCACAGAAGCTATTAATGGCCGAGTATTTAATATTTGGAATCGCACAACTTTTCCTTTTTTGTTGGCACAGCAATGACGTTTTGATCAAAGTGAGTTATATTTTTATCAACGATTTATTTAAGGAAATAGTTAAGAAAAAAATCACCAACACTAACGTGAGCATTGATGAAGCATTTATTTGATGTTGGCCCGGATTAACTACATCTTTTTTCATAATTTCAGAATGAGAACATGACATCAGGACCATTTGAAAGTAACTGGTACATGGCAAGCTACCAACAAAAAAAACACGTGTTAACTTTAGCAGGACAGCTCCGAATTAAGAATATGTTTACTGCAGGGCCCTTCGCCAACCTTACTTTGCCGACCTTCATTAATGTGAGTTATCGTAGGGTGCATACACGACTGCAAATGCAGTCAAAACGCACGCTGCGCCACGGTAAACTATAATTGTTAGGAAGGCATGATTATCAGCACACAAGAGGATGTACGAAGAAGAAGAAGAGGATTTATTTTGATACTTAAATCAATTATTATTAACAGTGTATCCGGGCCAAAATGAATTGCGTATGTTTTTTATAGACCGTCCAATAACATGCAGCCTTACATCAATAAGTGGGCGTAGGCGTGACAATACCTTAACTTGTTGCATCGACTGTCTTATTAAATAGAAAAATGAGGAAGTGAAATAGATATCTTTATCAGGTTCTCATAGATCTGTAACTTATCATGTATTTTTACTTTGCAGATACTGAAAGGAGCTTACAGTTATTACACATTGCTGAGGAAATAAAAATTAAGAAGTACATTTACTTATAGTATTAGTAGTTTAGTGGGTAATATTTTGTAGAATCAGGTAATGGTGCCGATTCTCTTGTACACCGAACTAAACTAACTAAACTATCACTAAAATTCCTTAGTTTTGACTATGCGAATCTCAAAGCTATTCTGCAAAATAAATTCTCTAAATTTAAAAATAATTTTGACACATCTAAATCGAATTTGACAACCGCGACTCCACACGTGATACCTTACCACGTGACTCTTTTTAGAGCCGGAGGCGCGCATGGGGGGCAGCCTCGACGTATTTTATATGGATTTTTCACTTTTTGTGTGGAAAATAAGAAAAAATATTACCTACATGTAGAGTGTTAGGGGTTTAAGAGTTTTATAAAGGGTGTCGAAATTTTCATTATTTTTGCGATTGGACCCACCGTTTTCGAGATATAAGCAAAAGAAAAAAAAATATTCAGTACTGTTTTTTCATCTGAAGTCGAGGTGTTTGTGTGAATTTTAGTTCAAGACAACCAATTTTATTCCACATGTTTTTAGTCGCGATTAAAAATAGTCATATTTAGTTAGAAAATCTAAATTTTAGGTTAAAAACGTCAAATTCAGAATAGCAAAATTGTAATTTTCACTAAACTAATATCTCAGTGCCATCTTAGTGCTGTCAAATTAAAATATAGTTAAGTTGTGTCACTTTAGTCTATTTCAGAATGGGAAATCGTCGTTTGACAGGAATAAACTAAATTTTGGTGATTTTTAGTTTAGTTTAGAGGCATTTGTGACAAGAGAATCGGCACCATTATTTCTCTAATTAGTTGTGGAAAAAGCTAGTTGTTCCGCTTAGTAGTGCATTGATAAGTGAAAGATCTGCTATTGTAACTAACATCAATAGTTATGCAAAAGTAAAATAAAAATTAAATAAAATAAAATCTTTTTTTACTACCCTTCGCTATCCACCATCCCAGTCTCACGGGGCGGGGCAGTTGTGAGTTGGGACTACTCGCGGCGCTCTAGTTGGTTGCTAGCATAGTCTGTAGTCAGGTGCATAACAAAAAACCATACTGCAAAAACACATATTTAATTAATTCTATGGATTATAAAGCTCTTTTTTCTCTTTTCAGATACCTACGTGTTTTTGCAGTCGAGTTTTTTGTTTTTTCAAATTACTTAGTTTTATTCTTCTTTTCGTGTAGTTATTTATTAACAGATATTTGGGTCTGTTATTTTTGTGTAAGTAACAGTAACAGTGATAACAGATATCGTGTTTAACCTGTTACGACCCATCTCTAGTTGCAGTCTCTTTTAAAGTCCAGACATAATCTTGGTCAGGCCAAATGAGGACCATGTAGATTAGTGTCTGACATGGTCTTTTGAGGAAAGAACCACACAGATTTGAGTGGACCTGTCCAGTCAGGGCAAGCATTTGTCAGTAATCGTGGAGCTCGACTCGACGAACAATACCAAAGAAAAAGACATTTGGGTAGGCCGCATAAACTATTCATACTGCCAGACCATCTAAGAACTAACTGAGAAAGTAAAAATAATAATAATATCTACATAGTCCTCACATTCACAATAATTAAAATAATATAACACTTTACAAAGTAATCATGTCATTTTGTATATAATTTTCAACAATGTCAATGTGTATGTAAAACTGGCATATTTTGCTGATTTTACATAAAAACCGGCCAAGTGCGTGTCGGACCACGCACAATGAAGATTCCGTAGTTGGGATAAGAACAAACTTAACATTGTAGATAAAAAACATGTTCTCCCATACATTCCAACTGCAAATGTAAGTTTGTACGCACAATATTGCGAGGTTTAGATACCATGTTATTTTAAGACTATAGACTTCTTATAAGTTTTCCTGTGATCTATGAGTATTTTTATCAAAATGTCATATTCAATACGCTTAGCAGACATATGAGTAAATAGGGTTTGTTGCTAAAATTATTCGGGCAGGCAGGCGCTACTGCCCAAAAAAGAATATTTTATAAGACTTGGACTTAATCTTTTTACGGATAAACAGGCGTTAATACGAATCCGCACCAACCCCCGGTTGGTGTTGAACTATTGTAGGATATGGAACCAACTACGACAAAAAAGTCAACTAAAAAGGCATCAAGACATCATAATATACAGCAGCTCAGCACGGTGCGGTGTAACGTGGATGTCGGCCACCCGGGATGGAAGACAATTTTGACTCCCTCTTATTTAGGTATTTCAATTTAATGTATACTATACATTACATACATTAATTCTAGGGAATTTTTTGGCCAGAACAGTCATCATTATTTTGCATTATACAGATTAGATTTTAAATAAAAAAGTTAATCTAAGTTTTACAATCATGTTTATTAATACAAAAATTATTTTACTTCAACCACTTAGATATTAAGTACAACTTGACAATCGACAAGATTAAATAATTAGCGAATTGAATTAAAACGCAAATAAATTTTTAATAAAAACTTAATAAGTACTTATATATGTAACTGTGCGTTTGCACTGGTGAAACATTTACAACGAAACATGTTGGAATCTCTATTTTCTGTCAATTTTCCATACAAACTTTGACAGGCACTAGAGATTTCAACATGTTTTGTTGTGATATTTCGCCAGTGCGAACGCATAGTAATAGAAGTCATTGGTGCCGATTCCCTTGTTCACAAACTAAACTAAATTTAAGTTCAGTGCATCTTTTTCTTTCTATTTCATTAAGAAAAGGACAGAAGATAAATTTTAGTTTAGTCCTGTCAAATTAATCAGTGCCTGTCACTACTCCTTATAAATTTAGACGCGATTAAAAACTTACCAACTAAAATTACGTCAATTTACATCAAGCGCTGATTAATATAATAATAATAATAATAACCCCACCGCCGTATCTCTACGTTGACGTCGTGGTGGGGCTTGCGCGCTCCGAACTCTAGGCCTGTGCCGGTAGAGTTTACTTTGCCGGAACAGGTCTGGGATTAGGAGCCAGACCAAGAGAGATACAAAAACCCGCAGGGCAGCATGTGGCGAGCTGTTGGGCAGTAGCGACCCCACGGACCCTATCTCCCGGGAGAAGTCTTGTTCCTCACCTCTGGCTTGCCTTTATTGGCCGGCTGGAGTGAACACTGACGAGGAACAGAGCTCCCGCCTCATTCTTGCCTTAATTGGCCGGCTTGAGTGGAGATTCGCAAGAGCAAACGTGCTCGGAAGAAGGAAGTATTCCAGTAAGATGCTGGTAGGGATCTTGACCGTACTTCCGGGATTGTCCTGATAGCCGTGGCATACCTCTCCACTCCTCATAAGCACCTCAGGACGTGTTGCCCCCTTGTCGCTACGACACTATGTGCTAGCGACCGTTTTCGGGGGCCCATTATTGAGCGTGCAAGTCACCCCCTGCCATTTTATCCGTGTACATTTAAACATTGATCAGGCAGGGGCCATAGTCCTTCCATAGCTCCAGGTAACCAGTCCACTTATGCCACCCAAACCCATAGTCCAATATCTTTGTTTCCATATTCTGCAATAGTCCTACACCAACCGGGGGTTATCCTTGGGTGCACTTGCATAGTGCGAACAGGGATAATCGTCGGTTGGTGCCTCAATACTCAAAAATGTCTAAGGGGCCTCTGCGAGTTGGCTTCGGCCCCTCGTACGCCTTCCAAAGGTCCGGGACCCCAGGGTCCCGAGATATGTCAAAGACATTTAAAAATAATAATAATAATAAATTCATTTATTTCAGGTAAAAAATAACACCCATAGCCAAACACAAATTAATAAATTACATCAATAAATTAAAATACAATAAAATCCAAGATCAATTAAAATAAAATAAAATGAGAATAAGTTATGTTGAATTGAAGTCAATTAAAATAAATGAAAACAAAATAAATCAAATTAAATTAAATTAAATCAAATAATATCAAAAACAATAAATACATATTACATACATAACAAGCACAGACAAAAACGAACACTCACACAGTAACAATATGTCTGCTACAGCATTGCCGGATGTAAGGGCAATCCAGTCTGTTGGCAATCATTGCCAGGACGGTGTTGGGGCTGCCCCGCACTCTGCGCACCAGAGACGCGCACCGCTTGCGCATCGTCGCGTGAAAGCAGTCGGTGCGCGCCTCCGCGAACATGCCTGAGGCGCTGCAGTGTCGGGGCAGCCCCACCACCGCCCTGAACGCGTTATTGAACTGGACGCGAAGGGCGCTGTATGCCGCACGAGTATACTTTGCCCACAGGCTGCACGTGTAGAGAGATGTACAATAAGCTCTAAAGAGCGTTATTTTTACCTCCCTCGAACAACGCACAAACCTACGCGCTATCATATTACCTCTAACTGACAACGCCCTCCGCTCCCGCTCAATGTCCGCAACGTCTTTTAGGTCAGCTGTAACAATGTGACCCAAGTATTTGACTTGTTCCACTTTCTCAAGCGGCGCATTATTTATGTACACAGGAGGCACACTATTCAGACTTATTGGACTAGCCCCAAACACCATGAATTTACTCTTCCCTGCATTATATTTCAACCCATGGCTCGAGGCATACTCTTCACAGGTCCCCATTAATTTCCTAAGACCGCAGACCGATGCGCTCAGCAGCACCATGTCGTCAGCGTAGCTTAAGTTATTGACGCACACTCCATCCACATGGCAACCAACATGCTGGCTGCTAAGCCCAACGATTAGGGCGTTCACATAGAGGTTGAAGAGCGCAGGAGAGGTCAACCCCCCCTGTCTCACCCCGCACTCCAACCTATATGGTTCAGACATTACACCCGCCCATCTGACGCTATTGATCTGGTGTTTGTACCAATATTTAAATATGTTCGAGAGTTCTGGGGGTAACCCGATACTCTCCAGTTTCTCCCACAGGATGTTATATGACACCAGATCGAAGGCCTTGGACAGATCCAGGAAACACGCGTACACAGGAGTTTTGCGATCCGTATAATATCTGACGACGTGCTTAAGACTCAGAATAGCAGCTTCAGTGGACAGTTTGGGCCGAAACCCAAACTGATTGTCATGCAGTGACAGATATCCATCTAACTGAGTATTAAGCAAGCCGTCAAACACTTTTGCTACTATTGTTGCAAGTGAAATAGGCCTGTAGTTAGTTATATAGACGGTGTTGCCAGCAGTCGCTACAAAATATCATTCAAAGAAAGGGGATTCCCCGAATTCGTCACAGAATAAGTAATGAAAAATCCCGTGCTCTTTTCAATCGGTTCGAATTTGTAGTTAATTAAGATAAAAATATAAAATGGTTCAAATATTTTTATTATTTATTGTGAAATTTTTCGCGGTTTTTTTCGAAACATTACACAAAAAACCTTACATGAAACGTTTATTTTCACACAAAACGTCGTGTTTGGTGTTTAGCCACGCCTCTTTATTGCGATGTTTTTACACAAAAACTTCGCAACACAGAGGCGTGGCCATGCACATTTGTGTATGCAAACACGATGATTTGTATATTTGTATGAAAGAAAATGTTTATATGTAAGGTTTTTTGTGTAATGTTTCGAAAAAAAACACGCGCAACAAAGAGGCGTTAGAAGAACAACGTAGACATACAGACAAACGCGAATAGCGACTTTGTTTTATAATATGTATAGATATTTTTGAAATGTGCTAAATAAGCCCTTTAATTATCTAATGAAAGGGCTTATTCAGCACATTTGCCATGTTGTTTTGCATGTTTCCCAACATGGCATAATAAAAAATAAAAAATACATCAGAAATGAAAGCACTTTCACAGTGAATTGTCAAAGCGCCATCTAGCATAAACATAGGAACATGAACTTCAAAACCTAGCAAACATAAAATACATAAACACAGAGTTCACTAAATACCAAAAAAAAAAGGAAAAACAATTCAAATCCTAAATTTAATGCAGTTTTATTTTAGAAAACCGACATAGGCCGCATTCTGACTTACGTTAAAAGTGATAATATCGCGAATCCAACCAAATTTAATAGTCACAAAATTTAAGGGTTATTGAGTAATAATTGTGACTTTGGACTTTGGTCGGATTCGCGATATATTCACTTTTGGCGTAACTCGGAATGCGGCCATAAACAAGTGCATTGTGACTTTAGCGCTAGTTACGGTTTTTCGAGCCGGTTTTGCGAAGAAAACTGGTAACTCGGCCGAGATTTAAAAAAAAAACAAAAGGCCGTCTTTCTCTTTCACGGAAGACTCTTTCTTTTGATTTCTTTCTTTACACCGAGCTTTGAGTTAATATTTACTAGTAGGAGCTTAATTAAAGTAAACATATACACAAATAAACCTAGTATTGAGTGATCAAGTACAGTTTAGAAGTAAATATAACACGATTGGACGCGGCGAGAGTTCATTAAACTTCGATGTCGGGCAGGCCTGTTTGAAATGTCATTATTGGTTATTGGATTTTATTGTGAATGTTTTGTGATTCTTCCGTAAATAGCTGTAACTGCTGGTGTTAAAAGTCGTGTTGCTATGGAAAATCAAAATCCTTCGGAGAGAGTGGTGCCGGTGCAATATGGAAGAGGTTCAAGAGCTTTTCGTCAGTTTAAAAATCCCCCGCAACCGCACATGTGTATCCAGGATACTATAAAGGGCACTACGGAGAAACTGTACGTAAATGTGTTGGGATGGCAGAAAATAGCGAACCCTAAACAGTATTCCGATCCTATTCCTTTGTATGGAGGAATGCAGGTTGGTGTTTCATTTACATATTTTCGACGAATCATGACTGCTTGTAATTAATGACTATCGGTTAAGTAGCACAATATTTCCGCTCCAATTTCTTAACGACTTGATAAGATATCTATAAACAGTGCAGAGTTTGCTTAATCTTATTAAAAACATGCTGTGAATACAAAGCTTAATAAGCTTAACTCAGACCTAAGTAGGAATAATAACATTCTGCCAGTTTCTTGATGCATTTATAACAACAAATGCATTTCATGGCCTAGCTAAGTTAAATACCTATGCTATTTGATTTATCTCAGAACACAAGAATAGTAGAAAAATCTCTCATACAAGTTTAGCTGTCACTAACGAGACAATAGAATGTTTATTGTTATCAACTTCTAAAGGTAAATTGACAGTTGAGTTGTTATAGTGTGACATCATCATTATAGGTTCATCCACTCTACTAAAAAATTACAGTTTTTTATCACAAGTGTTAATACTAAATGGTTCATGATTCCAGGTGCCACAGAACTATGTCCCAAATGCTGGCAGACCTCCAATGATAGTGTTTGCAGTGATGGTCAACCCAGATATACTCAAAGCTAATGGAAAAAATGCTACCAGCCCTACAGTAAGTAAAAGACTTGAAACAACTTTCATTCTATACTTACTAAACAATTTTTACTAGTGGCTTGCAGTAATTACACATAGGTAATAATAAGTTTTTATCAGCATGCAGTGAAAGTAAAATGTATGCCTAAACCTTGAGAGAATACACATAATAATATAATCTGCCAAGCCTTGGATGTTGGCGTTGGCTTCCAATCTTAACCAGTTGCAGCTAAATACCATTATTTTACATGGCAACCCAGGTACTGGGTAACACATTTCCCTTTTGGTAAGACTGGTTGTCAGACTTTCTGTAACTGTAAATACGGTTCTGTGCTTTGAAGTACTGAAAAAAGGATCTTTATGTCTATTTTTGTAATGGATTCTTTATCTAGATTGCACTCAGTGTTATCAAGTGGAAAGTTGTTTGTTTGTGTTTATGGTAGGGTTTATGATTGATGATTATTTTCTTATCACATCGTATAAACAAACATAAAGTGGTATAGATTTGAAAATCAATTTACACAAGTCAGTTTATTGGCTAATAAATTTTCCATATTGTGGTTCCTTTTAACTAAAATCATTTAGCCAATATTATCAAATCAAATCCATTTGTATGCGAGAATGTAGGTTTACAATGTATGGTCTTATAACTATAATGGCCCCTTTACATTCTACCATTACTTTTATCCTACACAATTCTAATTAAATTTTAGACAACATCAAATAAGATCTCATACATTAGGATTTTTAAGAAACAAGTTAATTAATTGATGTCAAAGCTATACCTATGATAGTTTAAGAGATAAAGTTTATTATAATGTCATAAAGAATATTTAAATAATATTGTAATTGATAATGTCATAACTATTATAATATTTTTTCCATCAATAAAATTAAGCATAGATTCCCCCCATTTCGAAACATGCACATTATAAAGACTCACTGTATACCTTAACAGCATTTATAAACGAGTTCCTCTTATACAATTCAAGCTTGCATTGCCGTAAACAGAGCTCATGTTTAAATTTTTATTTTCATAGCTTGTGTCTGTTTTTATTGATATTTAAGTGTGCAATAACTTCAATCTATATTAGTAATAGCCATTACAAACTTCAATCCAAACTTCTTACTTGCCTGTCAAACCTTTTGCTTATACTTCTTCCTAATAATATCATTCCAGGATCGCGAAGCCCTAGTGAGCCTCCTCTGTGACTTTGTGGAGGCTATGAACCCAGGGCTAGTGCTAGCAAGGAGTCCCATCATCATGAAAGATAGAGACCTAGCTGGAGAACTGAAGGATGTGTGGCTCGCTGTCCAGAACAAGAGGGAGCGGGAGAAGGGACTGAACCAGGATGTTATGTATAAGGTTGGTGCTTATCTTGTATTGTTTTTTTACATTGTCCTCACCTATAGAAGCAACAAGAATAATGTACCCAGAATTTTGTAATATCTTGATGGAACTTTGTGCTTATCTTGTAGAAACCTTGAAGTTTATTGCCGGTTATTCTCCATACTGATCTACGTTTTGAAATGTGACTAACTGACCGATTCCTTGACAGTTCGAAAGTGCCTGTAAATGGTTTAATTGAAATAAATGCTGCTTTATTTGTAATCATAAATAAATGGATGAGACATGTATCTTAATGGTAGTGCTTGAGTCAGTTTTCTGTAAACTTTTTTTTTGATCATCGTGGCCTATAGCAACTCCTAGGCATTACCTTAAGAGCCCTGCATTCTACAGGTTTTTTATCAAATCATTCCACTTTGCCCCATCAAGCCGCCCCACTTGTGGGACGAAGTGGAATGCCTGAAAATTTTCAAAAATGACCAAACAATTATTTTTGTACTTACTTTAATTTAAAAACTCTACCTAGGCATGTACTAAGTCTAAAGTTACCAGTTCTGGTAACATTTTACTTTGATATACATTTATTTCTTTTCCAAATAAATATAAAATACGAGCATAGCTACCTACCACAAATTCTATGGTGCCAACTCTAGTGGGGCAGATTCCATTGAAATGTTTTAGGCATTCCAGTTTGCCCCACCATTGTGGCGGCTTGATGGAGCAAAGTGGAATGATTATTTTTATCGGCCGATAGTTTGGTCGCAATAAAACACAATTTTTTTATTTTTATTATTACTATTCGGTATCGGCCGATAAAAAGTTTTATTGGCTACAAGATTGCATTTAAACTGAACTGTCAGGGATCTATCGGTCGCGATTGTTACACAATTACACACAATTCATCACTTGCTTCAAAAACGGTGAAGGAAAACATCGTGAGGAAAGCGGCATGCCTGAGAGATTTCTCGACGGCATGTGAAGCCAAGTCAGAGGCCCATGGGCGGCTTTAAAACTCTGACACCGCCGATAGTTCAGGTTGCTCCGAGCTTTCCGAGCGCCGGATGGTCATGTGTATATTTCACGATGGCGCTGTTCAGTTCTACTCCATCACTGCTTGTCGAAACGTCTATAGTAAATTTGATAGAAGTTGAAAACAGACCCACGCTTTATAAAAAAAAACTTAATACCAGTCGAGTGCAGTCGGCCAACTGTTGTCTGATATGCGTATTCGCCACCAACCTGACTGTTTAGTAGGCCCAGTGTGCGCGCTAGTAGCCTAACCGGACCAAACTAGCGGCCGATAGAAAGTCTGTAGTCTGCGGGGGCTCCAAGTCTACAGTTAAAATCGCTCAGCATAAATGATGATGTCACAGTTATTTATCACAATTCATGTATGTTTTCAGGTTTACGACATAGATGGCATTGGTGAAGATAACATGAATGAAGATGACAACAATCAAATGAAGCAAGGTGGCTCCCCAAACAGAGGATCTCATGGCGAAAAGAAACCTGTGAAATCCTCCAAGCAAATACTCCTCAATGCTGGACAAAAGTCAGAGTTTGACTCAGGTATGAACAACTGTCAAATTAACCAGAGCCACTCAAACAGAGATAACAAAACTGGTAATACACCAGACACAACATACTGTACGCCTGTGTACGGCCAAATAGTATCCACGCGAGAAAACCACAACCAAATCAATGACATCCAGCAAAAGTTCTCCTCAAACGAAATGAAACCCTCAAGCTCCTTCAGAAAAGACTGGAATCCCATGCACGGCAAGACGACAGAGGGCTGGGACGAATTCTCAAAACGCAACATATCCACGATAAAAAACGACGAAAAAAAACGATGTATTAAAGAAAAATCTAAGATTAGCAACGGTAAATCTCACTACGATTTCTTCCCGTATTTTGATAATAAAACGGTGAACGAAACGGACGTACCCGAAGAAGACAGTATGAACAAAGAACAAAATTCGAACGAAGAAAATTCTAAAATAATTATAGACCCAATGCAGAAACTAGTTCTGCATTCGACTGATAAGAATATATGTGATAATAACACAAGTGCTCTCAGCTCAATAAGCTCATAAAATAAGCTTTTACAAACATTTTGTATGGCAGTTGATGTTGAATTATGTAATCGCTTGTATGTCTATGTCCCCTCATATACGAGACTCTCGCTATCGCAATCGGTTTCATTTTGATAGATCAACGAAGAACTTCTATAGTCAAAATGTCACTAGAAAGCGATCGCAGGAGTGCAGCGTCAGGGCGAAATGTTAATGTAACTATAGCAATTTAGGCGGAGCAATATTATAACTTATTTTACGAAGTTTAAAAAAAATATATGTTTTAGTATGAGATATGTATGCATGGCTTGCGTTTGATGAGTTTGTCTTGTTAGTTTTTTAGATCACATCAATAAACCAGTCCAGCCAAAATTGTCTGTCACACATTTAAGGTAGTTAGTGTAAAAAGTTTTTTACGGGAAATCGCAACTATAAGTGTGCATGGAAAATATGAATGTTTTTTCATCTCTCTAAAATATTGTGTAAATGTGAATCAGCTATGTTTTGCCTCTACCATTTCTATATCAATATTGCAGACTTGTAAAATACTGGAATGAAGCTTAATCTGGTTAAACTGCCGAACCTCAAATAGAAGGCTAGTATGATGTAATGTAATGATAAGTAATGGTGGGCACAAGGCATAGCATTTAGTTCAAATTAGAAGCGAATCACACGACAATACAGCAATACAAAGTATACAACATGCTTTCGTGTGTGAGTGCATTTTATATGGTTGTGTATTTATCTAATGTTGAGGAGTGGGCTACCGCTCGCGTTGCGTTGGTTCAAACTAGGCCGATTGATGTTACTGTCCTAAAGACTGATTTATCATTGGCCCAAACTATTGGTTCGCTCCCTTACATAGTCTTGAAGCATCTTCAAGTGAATTATAAAATCTTGAAAATATATTTAGATTTCATGGTAGTGCAAGAATAAAGTTATTTATACAGACATTAGCCTAATTTGAACAAACAAACTATTCTATATTATTAATAATTTTTATATAATGCTATATTTTTCATTGTTGCCAATTTACTATATTTAAATCCTGAGCTTGTTACACGTACTTTACAATACTGAATGGGAATTCAAAGTATGTCTTAAACAGCATGTTTCCCGCGGCCAACTATATCTTGTTGTGAGAGAGCGAAGTGTCCCTAGGTGGCGTTAGTGGGCATTGATGTCCCAAATATACGAACAACACTATTTTATATCTCTTGTCTCACTAATGCTATTTAGAGTGATAAGTTCATGGAGTGTTTGAATTCTAGAATGCAGTGGGGTTATATTATGTATTTTATTCTCTAAATTAAATATTGTAATGAGTGTTTGAATTTTGCTCATTATAATAATGTATAAATATTAAATTCTCAAAGTGACCAATTTCGAGTAAAAAAAAATTGTTCAGCTCGTTTTATCTCTTTGATAATGATCTCAGAATTTATATATATTTATTTTTTTCAATTTCAATGCCTGTAGGCGTTACCAAACACTGCCAAATGATGCTTGATTATCTTCACACTGACTGAATAAGTCACATCGACAGAGCTAAGTAACGAAAGCGCACACGGAGATTGTACAGCATCGTGTATACTAAACAGATGTAATTCATAGGGCTTGTTTTGTCACATTGTGAAGAAGACTGATTTGACGGGATTTGTAGTTGACTGTTATAAGCATTTTAGAGAAGCAGACACAAATATCAGCCAGTTTATCAGTTTTGATTGTTTACAACATTTTATTACTTAGAGTAAAATGAGGCAGGCCTCTATTTTTTTGAAGTACTAGATTGATTGTGACTTGCGCTCGTTAGTCTGAAGCTAGCTACTCGTTCTGGTCATTTATCAAACTCGATGTCACTTATGCATGTTTTATTACATTTTTACCTATACACGAACAACATTCACGTTTTGAACATAAATTTAGTAAAGAAATCGCAAATAAAGTAGATTTTATATGGTTGGTTAGTCAGTACTCAGTCTGTAGGTACATAATAAGTCATTACCGTTGTGCAATCCTTTGGTTCTTTTATATTATTTAAGTTCTATGTTTACTAGTTATTATTTAAGTATGCGTTTATTTTACTGACCAGAGGTAAAGATCTCAGTTTGACCCATCTCCACACGCAGTTATAGATGTTATGTCATTGAAATACGTCTCAATGTTAAATGAAGCCTAACTGTTCATGACTTCTCTACATGTATTTGTGGTGGACTGCTGTTACATTTGATCAAAGCATCAATTAAATTGTTGCTATTTTTGTCCTCTAATCTATGTGAAGATCTCGTAGTTACAGCAGTCCAACCTCGAATTAAGTTATTATAACTAGGTACTTTTGATAAATGTTGAGAATTATTGCTCGTTCACTGAAAGTGAGGGATTGGAAGTGGCGAGAGGTAAGCAAGAGCGGAACTACCACTTCTAGTCTCGTTCGTTGGGTAACGCGTTGCAGTGGAGAAGATAAATAAATTGTTGTTGTTGAATTCTCTAACCCTAGTCTATATGACACTAAGAGCGCTAACACACTGGGACGCCACGGCGCCGCAGCCAGGCGCGCGCGGCGCCGGCGCCAGCAGGCAGTTGGTGCATGTCTGCGTCACCAAGCGGCCTCCAGGTGAGCGAGCGGCGCCGGCGCCAGCAGGCAGGCAGTGCATGTCTGCGTCACCAAGCGGCCTCCAGGTGAGCGAGCGGCGCCGGCGCCAGCAGGCAGGCAGTGCATGTCTGCGTCACCAAGCGGCCTCCAGGTGAGCGAGCGGCGCCGGCGCCAGCAGGCAGGCAGTGCATGTCTGCGTCACCAAGCGGCCTCCAGGTGAGCGAGCGGCGCCGGCGCCAGCAGGCAGGCAGTGCATGTCTGCGTCACCAAGCGGCCTCCAGGTGAGCGAGCGGCGCCGGCGCCAGCAGGCAGGCAGTGCATGTCTGCGTCACCAAGCGGCCTCCAGGTGAGCGAGCGGCGCCGGCGCCAGCAGGCAGGCAGTGCATGTCTGCGTCACCAAGCGGCCTCCAGGTGAGCGAGCGGCGCCGGCGCCAGCAGGCAGGCAGTGCATGTCTGCGTCACCAAGCGGCCTCCAGGTGAGCGAGCGGCGCCGGCGCCAGCAGGCAGGCAGTGCATGTCTGCGTCACCAAGCGGCCTCCAGGTGAGCGAGCGGCGCCGGCGCCAGCAGGCAGGCAGTGCATGTCTGCGTCACCAAGCGGCCTCCAGGTGAGCGAGCGGCGCCGGCGCCAGCAGGCAGGCAGTGCATGTCTGCGTCACCAAGCGGCCTCCAGGTGAGCGAGCGGCGCCGGCGCCAGCAGGCAGGCAGTGCATGTCTGCGTCACCAAGCGGCCTCCAGGTGAGCGAGCGGCGCCGGCGCCAGCAGGCAGGCAGTGCATGTCTGCGTCACCAAGCGGCCTCCAGGTGAGCGAGCGGCGCCGGCGCCAGCAGGCAGGCAGTGCATGTCTGCGTCACCAAGCGGCCTCCAGGTGAGCGAGCGGCGCCGGCGCCAGCAGGCAGGCAGTGCATGTCTGCGTCACCAAGCGGCCTCCAGGTGAGCGAGCGGCGCCGGCGCCAGCAGGCAGGCAGTGCATGTCTGCGTCACCAAGCGGCCTCCAGGTGAGCGAGCGGCGCCGGCGCCAGCAGGCAGGCAGTGCATGTCTGCGTCACCAAGCGGCCTCCAGGTGAGCGAGCGGCGCCGGCGCCAGCAGGCAGGCAGTGCATGTCTGCGTCACCAAGCGGCCTCCAGGTGAGCGAGCGGCGCCGGCGCCAGCAGGCAGGCAGTGCATGTCTGCGTCACCAAGCGGCCTCCAGGTGAGCGAGCGGCGCCGGCGCCAGCAGGCAGGCAGTGCATGTCTGCGTCACCAAGCGGCCTCCAGGTGAGCGAGCGGCGCCGGCGCCAGCAGGCAGGCAGTGCATGTCTGCGTCACCAAGCGGCCTCCAGGTGAGCGAGCGGCGCCGGCGCCAGCAGGCAGGCAGTGCATGTCTGCGTCACCAAGCGGCCTCCAGGTGAGCGAGCGGCGCCGGCGCCAGCAGGCAGGCAGTGCATGTCTGCGTCACCAAGCGGCCTCCAGGTGAGCGAGCGGCGCCGGCGCCAGCAGGCAGGCAGTGCATGTCTGCGTCACCAAGCGGCCTCCAGGTGAGCGAGCGGCGCCGGCGCCAGCAGGCAGGCAGTGCATGTCTGCGTCACCAAGCGGCCTCCAGGTGAGCGAGCGGCGCCGGCGCCAGCAGGCAGGCAGTGCATGTCTGCGTCACCAAGCGGCCTCCAGGTGAGCGAGCGGCGCCGGCGCCAGCAGGCAGGCAGTGCATGTCTGCGTCACCAAGCGGCCTCCAGGTGAGCGAGCGGCGCCGGCGCCAGCAGGCAGGCAGTGCATGTCTGCGTCACCAAGCGGCCTCCAGGTGAGCGAGCGGCGCCGGCGCCAGCAGGCAGGCAGTGCATGTCTGCGTCACCAAGCGGCCTCCAGGTGAGCGAGCGGCGCCGGCGCCAGCAGGCAGGCAGTGCATGTCTGCGTCACCAAGCGGCCTCCAGGTGAGCGAGCGGCGCCGGCGCCAGCAGGCAGGCAGTGCATGTCTGCGTCACCAAGCGGCCTCCAGGTGAGCGAGCGGCGCCGGCGCCAGCAGGCAGGCAGTGCATGTCTGCGTCACCAAGCGGCCTCCAGGTGAGCGAGCGGCGCCGGCGCCAGCAGGCAGGCAGTGCATGTCTGCGTCACCAAGCGGCCTCCAGGTGAGCGAGCGGCGCCGGCGCCAGCAGGCAGGCAGTGCATGTCTGCGTCACCAAGCGGCCTCCAGGTGAGCGAGCGGCGCCGGCGCCAGCAGGCAGGCAGTGCATGTCTGCGTCACCAAGCGGCCTCCAGGTGAGCGAGCGGCGCCGGCGCCAGCAGGCAGGCAGTGCATGTCTGCGTCACCAAGCGGCCTCCAGGTGAGCGAGCGGCGCCGGCGCCAGCAGGCAGGCAGTGCATGTCTGCGTCACCAAGCGGCCTCCAGGTGAGCGAGCGGCGCCGGCGCCAGCAGGCAGGCAGTGCATGTCTGCGTCACCAAGCGGCCTCCAGGTGAGCGAGCGGCGCCGGCGCCAGCAGGCAGGCAGTGCATGTCTGCGTCACCAAGCGGCCTCCAGGTGAGCGAGCGGCGCCGGCGCCAGCAGGCAGGCAGTGCATGTCTGCGTCACCAAGCGGCCTCCAGGTGAGCGAGCGGCGCCGGCGCCAGCAGGCAGGCAGTGCATGTCTGCGTCACCAAGCGGCCTCCAGGTGAGCGAGCGGCGCCGGCGCCAGCAGGCAGGCAGTGCATGTCTGCGTCACCAAGCGGCCTCCAGGTGAGCGAGCGGCGCCGGCGCCAGCAGGCAGGCAGTGCATGTCTGCGTCACCAAGCGGCCTCCAGGTGAGCGAGCGGCGCCGGCGCCAGCAGGCAGGCAGTGCATGTCTGCGTCACCAAGCGGCCTCCAGGTGAGCGAGCGGCGCCGGCGCCAGCAGGCAGGCAGTGCATGTCTGCGTCACCAAGCGGCCTCCAGGTGAGCGAGCGGCGCCGGCGCCAGCAGGCAGGCAGTGCATGTCTGCGTCACCAAGCGGCCTCCAGGTGAGCGAGCGGCGCCGGCGCCAGCAGGCAGGCAGTGCATGTCTGCGTCACCAAGCGGCCTCCAGGTGAGCGAGCGGCGCCGGCGCCAGCAGGCAGGCAGTGCATGTCTGCGTCACCAAGCGGCCTCCAGGTGAGCGAGCGGCGCCGGCGCCAGCAGGCAGGCAGTGCATGTCTGCGTCACCAAGCGGCCTCCAGGTGAGCGAGCGGCGCCGGCGCCAGCAGGCAGGCAGTGCATGTCTGCGTCACCAAGCGGCCTCCAGGTGAGCGAGCGGCGCCGGCGCCAGCAGGCAGGCAGTGCATGTCTGCGTCACCAAGCGGCCTCCAGGTGAGCGAGCGGCGCCGGCGCCAGCAGGCAGGCAGTGCATGTCTGCGTCACCAAGCGGCCTCCAGGTGAGCGAGCGGCGCCGGCGCCAGCAGGCAGGCAGTGCATGTCTGCGTCACCAAGCGGCCTCCAGGTGAGCGAGCGGCGCCGGCGCCAGCAGGCAGGCAGTGCATGTCTGCGTCACCAAGCGGCCTCCAGGTGAGCGAGCGGCGCCGGCGCCAGCAGGCAGGCAGTGCATGTCTGCGTCACCAAGCGGCCTCCAGGTGAGCGAGCGGCGCCGGCGCCAGCAGGCAGGCAGTGCATGTCTGCGTCACCAAGCGGCCTCCAGGTGAGCGAGCGGCGCCGGCGCCAGCAGGCAGTTGGTGCATGTCTGCGTCACCAAGCGGCCTCCAGGTGAGCCACCCACTATGTAACAACATTTAGTTGGCAGCGCGACCTGGCGACGTCGCCGTGGCGTCTTTTAGCGCTCTTATGTTAACTGTTCAAGTTCGCCACTGAATTGACTCGACATTTATTTAAACACTTCAAATCAATGAAATTGCATTTATTAAATAAAAGATTTTCTTGTATATATTTTTTGATGTGCTACATTTACATTTAATTTGGTATTTTATAAAGTATTCATTTTAACATTATTCATAGTTTTTAGATAGGTACAATAATTGTAGTATTTTTTGTATGTGCCCTAGGTACGTAGTTATGCTATACCCAATGTTCCTTTGATATAAATTATATTAATTTGTATTAAATTGTATGATCAGACATCATTGTATATTTTAATTGTAGTCGTTTGATTATTTTGTTACGTTAATTTTATTTGTGTTACTTTTATAAAGTGAGTTTCACTTCATCATGAGCCATTTTAAACAATTAAGTATAATATAAATTTCAAAATTGTTAAATCTATCATTTCATAGTCACTTTGATCAAGTAAGTACAAAATATAAAGACTTTGAATATTAATATTTCAGATTCCTTTGAATTCAAATCTAGTAGAAGTACAAATTACCATTTCAAGAGATATTATTATGCCTCATATCTCCCGCACCTAGAAATTAAACTTCGTATAATTTTCCACTTTTCTTAGTTTCGGCGAGTTTTTCACACAAGCTACAACTCACAGAAATAGCTAATTTTGTAATTTTAGAACCAAAGTGAAAATAGATGCTATAAGTGAAATTCACTTTATTTCACGTTTCTGGGTTGTAATAGTCTCAAAAATATCTTAGAAGTAAAGCTGTTAAACTACATGTTAAAAGAATATTCAGAACTATGTGACGTTTTTAGTACAGAATAGATGTATTTTTTGATTTTATAAAGTAAATCTGTGTGTAAGTTTATAAACATTGTACCTACCTATTATAATGGAATTAAATAACAGATCTCTTGTTTACAGTATTTAAAATTACATGTCATTTACAAGACTGGTTGAAATTGTTTTTCATTTATTATTCTAGAATCAAAAGATTCATAAGGGTGGTCGCACATCTGACGGAAGAGGCGTCGGGCGAAACTTCGTTGTGTGGCGTCGTCGAGTGTGTCCCCGCGTCCTATTTAAAAGTGATCGTTGCGCGAATACACTATCGTTCGAACTTTTTTTTCGGTGAACCTTAAGGCTCCGTGCTGCCGCACCGCACGAAATCACTGATTTTGATCAATTTTGTTTATTCGTTGTGAGAAAGGGGACGAGAATTTAAACAAAATTATTTGTGATTTGAAAAGTCCAATTCTTCGTCTTGTACATAGGGGAAAGGGATTTTTGAAATAAATTAAGTGTGCAGGACGCCCACTCGCACCACAATGAACTCAAGGAAAATCAGCGATTAGTGAACAGTGAATAGTGATACATACCTATAAGTGATTTCATAGTTACACATTTGATTTGTTAATCGCTAACTTTGTAATGGTCGGGCGCAACTCCAGGTCAAGTCGATGCAGGTCTAAACCTGTCCAGCCCCGAGACGCCTCTGATTGGTGGACCTGGAGTTGGGCCCGCCCACCGATTTATGAAAATTAGTTTAATTGAATGATTAATTTGTTACGCGGGACGTCACCGCCGCTACTTGTACCTATGTAATTTACTACAACTATGAGGCATATTGAGCGGCTGGCACTGGCTGTAATTTTCGAACAATTGGTGAAATAAGTAAAACAACGTTCTTCAAGTTAATGAGTTTTATTCAAGAATCCACGCAGCAGTATCCTCCAATCCAGCGCATCGAATGTGAGCCCCATAAAGCTCACATTTTCTGGTCCTTCGCTAGCCGGATTCGAGGAAAACGCCATCAAGAAAACTACTGAACCTATTGAAGAATAATTTGAAGAATTCATCAAGAACAATGCCAGTCACAAGATCCACAGGAAAAAAAGGCAAACAAGCGTCGATCACGACCACCGAAACGGCCACCGAAACCACCACAGAAACTACCACTGAAACAGCCAGCACGGAGACCACAAAAACGACAGCGGAAACGTCAGAAGCACCTACCGCGACCGAATCTACAGTAAAAGCCGCCGCCCCGCAACAAGAAACCGAACCTGAAAATAAAAAAAGTGGCCGCCGTAGCAAACCTACGTCACCAAAAAGTGGAAAAGTGTCAAAAGCGCGCCGCATAGCCCAGGCCAAAGCAGAGTTAGCACAAAGACTAGTGGAATTAGCAACCGCGCACCTCGCCGAAGTCGAAGCCGAATCCACTGACGAAGACGCATCCTCAATCGCCTCAGAAACGGGAAATGATCAACGAGTGACTACGTGGCTACAATCAACACAAGTACTCGCCATCGCCGACCGACCACATCAACCCGAAGAAAAATCGCCGATCGAACCTGCAGCCCCAGCGACCGCCACCGCGCCCTGGAACGCCCCGGCAACCTTACCGGCGGGAGTCAACACCACGCACCCACCGCCCGAAGACCCGAACACCGAACTCGAGAACACGCTGCCAGCGAACATCGCCGCGTCCTGGCAAACGAAACCTGCGACTGAACAGCCGCACCTGAACCCGCCGCCAGTAATCGCCGCCTGGCAGGCAAATACCGCGACTGAACAGCCGCACCCGAACCCGCCGCCAGTAATCGCTGCCTGGCAACAGAACTCCGCGCCTTCGCAGCCGCATCCGAACATGCAGCCAGTGGCCACATCCGCATACTGGCAACCGAACTACCTACCTGCACAGCCGCAACCAACGCCAGCACCGACAGAACCCGTCGCACCCTGGCCACAGAACTCGACGAACGCGACAACGAACACACCATGGCAACCGATCTACACTACGGCACCGCATCACAGCTACACTCCGAGGTATGCCACCGAAACCCATGTGCCGCAACTTACGCCATCAGCACGCGTCGTACATCAACCCACAACGCTAGCCGTCCAAGAACCAAGGACGGACGTGAAGGAACTCGCTGCCGCGATTACACACGCCGTACAAGCCACTCAGTACCAGCAGCCAACAAGAACCATCGAACTGCCCTACTTCAACGGAGCCCATCAAGACTGGCTCACCTTTCGCGCCGCCTACTGTGAAACGGCACACCGACTGACGGCAGTAGAAAACATGTCCAGACTTAGAAGAAGCCTTCGAGGACCAGCCAAGGAAGCCGTACAAGGTCTATTAATAGTGAACGCCGACCCGAACGAAGTGATGAAATCACTCGAGCTACGTTTCGGACGCTCGGACTCAATCGCAATAGCCGAAATAGAGCGCCTACGAACCCTGCCACGCCTCACTGAATCCCCGCGTGAAGTTTGCACATTCGCCTCCAAAGTAGAAAGCATAGTTGGAACCTTACAAGCACTCAACTGTGGACACTACCTTGTCAATCCAGAAGTAACGAAAGCCATTGTCGAGAAACTCACACCGACCCTGAAGAGACAGTGGTACCAGTTCTCAGCAGCGCAACCCAGAACAGAACCCGACCTTTTGAAGTTCACCCGATTCATCAAGATTGAAGCAGAAATATGCAGCCCGTACGCACTGCCCGAAAACATCGCTGCAACGACTCAGATCTCTCAGAACACACAGCGACGCCAACAACGAGTACACACCACGCAAGAAACGAACAAACCAAAGTGTGTTTTATGTGAACGCCAAGGGCACAACATCGTGGAATGTGAACAATTCAAGAAAGCAACTACTGACACCAGATGGGACATCGCTAAGAAACATCGACTGTGTTTTCGCTGCCTCAGATATAGAACAAAGCAACACAGCTGTAAACCGAAGAAATGCGAGATAAACGACTGCGTACACTTACACCACAAGATGCTACACGCCAACAGCGCAGCGAACAAAAAGAAAGAAGAACCCGAATGCCCCAGACAAGAACAAGAGAAAGTCCACTCAGCATGGACACCCAAAGTATCGTTCCTGAAAATAATACCGGTGCACCTCTCTGGACCGGCGGGAGCCGTAGACACCTACGCACTCCTAGATGATGGCTCTACGACAACCCTAATCGACGAGAGCCTAGCTAACCAAATCGGAGCAGAAGGATCCCGTGAACCACTACGCATAGCAGCCTTCGACGGGGAATCCTCGATCGACATGACGTCACGACGAGTAAACCTCTTTATCAGAGGGCGTCATACATCTGAACGCAAGATACAAGCAAGAACAGTCAAGCAGCTAGAGCTGGCCGCACAAAGGATACCTGGAGAAGCAATCAGGAACTGCGAACACCTTCGAGACATAGTCAAAGACATAGTGACTGAAGATGCGAGACCCAGACTCCTGATCGGGCAAGACAACTGGGACCTCCTAATCACAATAGAGATCAAGACAGGAAAGAAGTACCAACCAGTGGCATCATTAACACCGCTCGGTTGGGTCCTGCACGGCAGCCATACACGAACCCTGGGCCACAGAGTAAACTTCATCAGACACGTCAACACGGACGACGATCTCCATGAACTAGTGAAGGAACACATCACAATGGACAACATCCAAGTTAACCCAAAGAAACCCATCAATGACCCTGATGAAAAGGCACTTCGTATCCTGCAGCAGCACACGAAGAGAACCCCAGAAGGACGATATCAAACCGCCCTACTATGGCAAGACGAAAACATAAAGATGCCAAACAATTACGATAGTGCCCTAAACCAGGGACTGAATTACCCAAAAATTAAGGTACCTTTAAATTTCAGTATGACGTCATACCGTTATATAAGGGTTACCGAAATATTTCGATACCGTTATTTTTTTCAGTAGCGGAATTTTGAGGTTGGTAATGCATACCGGTATATTTCGGTAGCAGTACCATTAACCTTTATAAATGTATCGCTAGCAGTACCAAACCTTAATAAATAGGGGTTTTCTTTGACGCACCGCCGCCACACTCTGTCTGTCTTTCACTTGCTGATTGTAACTCAGTACCTATTGGTTTTTATTTCCGATCGGAAGGACACGACTGTGTAAGCACCCGTGCCGCACCGTCTTCTTTCGCCGTTCTTTTGCCACTTGTATAGATAATATTTTTTGTAATTATGATTACTTACACAAACAAATTGTAAATAAGATGCCATCAAATCAGAGTGGACAAACAATAACATTTTGCTTCTACATACCTTTACATTCTTAAATTCATTTTTAAATTCGAATAAGGTTTAGGCCAATTAAACAATAACATGTAAAAGTTTAAAGAAATTAAATAATTCTATGGCCAATAAATTATGTGTTCAGAGTTTTAATAATATAGGTGACCTAAATGAGTTTTACACTGAGTTCTTTTTACTATTAAACACGTAATTTAATGACACTTTTCCACTAAAGATTAAAAGTATTTACACAAAGTTCTTATTTAGTGCTTGGGCGACTCCAGGTATTCGTAAAAGCAGGGAAAAACTATTTGAACTGTATGGCCCAAAGCAACATGAGTAATACAAGCTTTCATAAGTATGCTGCAAAATATTCAAAAACTTTTAAAAGTGTGTGCAAAATAGCCAAAGCTCTTTATATTAGCAATAAAAACTACCTGGCAAATAATAAATAATGAAACAGGTAGGAAAAACCAGTGAAATACTGAATTTAATTTAGAGACTGCACAAGGCCCCATTAACTCAGATATGGATATAACTCAAGAATTTGAAAACTTTTTTGCTAATATTCCCCTTAAAACTACTGAAGCTTTAAATTCTTCACCCGCGCTTTCTGCTGTCTTACTTAGACAGAATGTGAAGGCATGCCCTTTGGAATTTAGGTTTCGGCATACAAACCCCCAGGCTGTTATAAAAGCTTTTAAAGATCTTAAAATTAAATCAACAGAGGATCTCTGGGAAATGTCTGTAAAAATCTGTAGATCTATTATCGAAACCATTGCGCCCTATTTATTAGCTTACATATTTAACACCAGTGTAGACCAAGGAGTCTTTCCGGATCTCATGAAACACCGCAGTAAAGTACTTAGTTCCATCGTTCGGTGACAGTAAAGAACCCAAAAATTATAAGCTTGTGTCAATTCTGCCAGTTCTCAATAAGGTGTTTAAAAAGTTGATGCTAAATCAAATGTTACGTTACTTTAATAAAAATTCCATCTTTCATGAACAACAGTTCGGTTTCATCAAAGGGCGTTGTACCACTAACTCCGGTGTCACCCTAATAAAGAACATTTTTAATGCCTGGGAAGAAGCACAAGATACCATTGGAATCTTTTGCGACCTCTCAAAGGCGTTCGATTGTGTAGACCATGAGACACTTCTGCTGAAACTAGAGCACTATGGGATTAGGAATACAGGTCTTGATTTACTTAGATCATACCTGAAAGATAGAAAGGTTAAAGTTCAGGTAAACGGCATAAATTCATTAGTCTGAAATGGCAATGGGCGTTCCTGAAGGTTCGATATTGGGTCCATTCTTCTTTTTAGTTTACATGAATGATTTACGCCAATTACTTCAAAATCAACCGAAGATGGTGTTATTTGCAGATGACACATCATTGATCTTTAAAATAAACCGACAGTCACAAAATCTTGACGACGTGAATAGCTCTATTCTGACAGTCCAAGATTAGTTTACGGTAAATAATTTTGTATTTGGTTGACGACAAGGTTGCGTTCTTTAATGACGTTGTAGTCAACCTGTATAACATCCATGCTCCCGTCAAAAAAGTTAAGATAGAACGCCCACCTGCACCATGGATGACAAGAGGAATACAGATGGCAATGCGATGTAGGGACCGTGCGTTCCGTAAATTTAAAAGGGAGCGTACTGATGAGAACTGGACTTTGTTCAAGGTTGCAAGGAATATATACAATCAGATGATACGCAATGCTAAACGCCGCCACATTCTGAATACTATCAATTCTTACTCTTTTGCCGATATTTGGAAATTTCTTGGAACTTTTGCTATCGGCAAATCGTGATATTTAGACCTTTCTTACTCAATTGATTTAGACGATCTCTACCGATATTTCTCCACTGTTCCTACCATGGATCGTCTAACCAAGCAACAAACTCTGTCTCTAATTCAAATTCAAAAGTCATTTATTCAAACTAGGCTGAGAATCAGCACTTTTCGAACGTCAAAATTACATAAGACAGTCCCCCAAAACGCCCACCCTTCACCACTTCCTAGTGTCTTTAGCTGGGAAGAAGAAGTGGCGCAACAAACTCCCCAGCAGCACAGCTGTCTGTTCAAGTGAGAAAAATGATTCTATACAATAGTATGCAAAATAACTTACATTATGTAACACAAAACATAATTTAAATGATAAATTATTCGCCATATGAATAATATTTAGTCTAACGCGTCCTCATATTAATCCTTTCAGTTTAATTCCAGTTGAACCAGGAGAAATCAGAAAGATCATTCTCTCCGTCAAATCAAAAGCGGTGGGATGTGACAATATCACCCCAATCTTAACCATTCTTGATCATCTACTATCTATGATTACCCACAAAATTAATTTTTCCCTTTACATCGGAGTATTCCCTTCCCTGTGGCGTAAAGCCTATGTCCGTCCAGTACCTAAGGTATCTAATCCCTCTCTTCCAACCGACTTTCGTCCAATTTGTATCCTTCCCTTCCTATCCGAAGTGCTCGAGGCCTGTGTCCACAAACAATTCTCCAATTTTGTGTATTGTAACTTACTCATTAGCCCTCTTCAATCTGGGTTCAGGCCTGGCCACAGCACTGTTTCTGCCCTCTTGAAAGTAACTGGTGATATAAGGGCAGGACTTCAAGATACCGAAGTTACTGCTCTAGTATTGGTTGATTTCTCGAATGCCTTTAATACCGTCAGTCACGACATCCTGTTAGCCATTCTGTCATACGTTGTGGTCTCTCCCGAAGCACTGAAATGGTTCTCCTCTTATCTTCAGGAACGTCAGCAGTCCATTCATGCTGGGGATTCTTCTTTATGCTGGTGTGATTTAGAAGCTGGCGTTCCTTAAGGCGGTATACTTTCTCCTCTTCTGTTTTCTATTTTCATAAATCTTATAACTTCCGAACTCCAGTGTGCGTATCATTTGTATGTAGATGACTTGCTGTTGTACTGTGACGGGAGGGTTGATAAATTACCTGACGCCATCGACAATAATTGGGAGTCTTCGTAGCATTAGTAAGATGGATGGTACAACCTTGCCACCAATCCTCTTCAATGGTACGATTTTTCCATTTAGCAATGACTTGAAAGACCTAGGCTTGCACATTGATACTACCCTGAACTGGCGTACTCAAGTCGCTAGGGTTAGCCAAAAGGGAACGCTGCGGGCTCTGTACCGCTTGAAAAACTTATTATCATTGAGTACAAAGACAATGCTTGTGCAGTCCTTAATTTTCCCAATCATCGATTATGGTGATGTGTGCTATTATGACCTGAATGCAGATCTCCTCAACAAATTAGACCATCTCCTCAATAATTGCATTCGATTCCTATTCAATCTGCGTAAATATGATCATGTCTTTGCGCATCGATTGCTTCTAAAGTGGTCGCCTATACGCCAGCGCAGAGAGCAAAGGGTGCTGACCACCTTGTTTTCGTTTCTTGTCTCTCCCTCTTCCCTTAGTTATCTAGCTCCCCACTTCCAGTAGATTTGCGCAAACCACAAAAAACATCTACGCTAATCACATAATCGTCTTCTTCATTGTCCCACTCACCGCAATGACTTCATTCATTTTTCCTTCTTCGTTCAATCTATCTCTCTGTGGAATGCACTTCCCCTAGAAATCAGTATGACAACCAACCGATTATCCTTTAAAGTTAAAGTTCGCGAGCACATTCGCAAGAAGCTGGCAGTTTCATTACAACGTTGGTGTTTTCCCGTTGTTTGTCTTATTTGTTTTAGTATATTTATGTATTTATGTGTGCTAATTTTATATATGATTATTTTTATATATATTCATATTCATTTATTCATTGTTTGTCACAGGTGAAAAGACAGTTCTTACAGTTAACATTATTGTATCACTGTAACATACCCATGGGGTATACAATATTTATATGTCATCATCATCATTTCAGCCGAAAGACGTCCATTGCTGAACATAGGCCTCCCCCAAGCACCTCCACTTCGACCGATTCTGTGCTTTCCGCATCTAGCGGATTCCTGCGGCCTTCACAAGGTCATCGGTCCATCTTGTGGGAGGCCTTCCAACGCTACGTCTTCCGGTACGCGGTCGCCACTTCAGAACCTTTCGGCCCTATCGGCCATCCGTTCTGCGAGCAATGTGCCCTGCCCATTGCCACTTAAGTTTGGCAATTCTTCGGGCTGTGTCGGTTACCTTGGTTCTCCTACGGATCTCCTCATTTCTGATTCGATCACGTAGGGAAACTCCAAGCATAGCCCTCTTCATTGCCCTTTGGGTGACTTTCAGCCTTCTGATAAGGCCCATTGTGAGCGACTACGTTTCAGTACCATAGGTCATCACTGGCAACACGCACTGGTCAAAGACTGGGACGAGAAGATATTGCGTAGCTTCCCGAACGCTGCCCAGCCGAGTCGGATTCGACGATTGACCTCTTTCTCGAAGTTGGACCTACCTAGCTGGACAGTTTGTCCTAGGTAAACATACTCGTCCACAACTTCGAGCGTAGCGTCTCCGATCTTCATGAGAGTGGGTGTCACATGGGCATTTGACATGACCTTTATCTTGTCCATATTCATTTTAAGACTCACTCTTTCGGAGGCTCTACTGAGGTCATCGAGCATTGTACTGAGGTCCTCCATGGTCTCAGCCATGATAACTATATCATCGGCAAACCGAAGGTTAGTGATATACTCGCCATTGATGTTGATGCCTAGCCCTTTCCAAGCCAGAACCTTGAAGACATCCTACAGTGCAGCGGTGAACAGTTTCGGAGAGATAACGTCTCCCTGTCTCACACCTCTTTGCAGAAGGATAGGTTTCGAGGTCTGGTCCTGGAGTTGGACTGACATAGTGGCGTTTTCGTATAGACACTTTAGCACCTCGATGTACCGATAGTCGATCTGGCACCGTTGAAGAGACTGCAGAACGGCCCATGTCTCGATCGAATCGAAGGCTTTCTCGTAGTCCACAAACGCTAAGCAGAGAGGCATATTTATATGTATGTTCATGTTTTTATGATTAGGTTTATATATTATATTCATAGTTTTTAATAGATATAAGTATATCCTAATATTTAAATAAATATTTATTCCACAATTTTCGTTATTGTGTTTCTGTTTGTCTCTGCATCACCCAAAGGTTGACTGGTAGAAAATGCCTATGGCATTAAGTCCGCCTCTGTACATTTGTGTGCTTAAAGTATTAAATAAATAAATTGATTTTACATTCTGTGATTACTTACTTCCTCACACACTGACTTATTAACTATGAAATTTTAGGAAAATCGTCTACTTTTACAATGTTTGTAAATATGTGAGCACTATGTATCTGCGATATAATTAAATTATCTGTCGTTGCTTCATTTTTAGGGTTCCGTACCCAAAGGGTAAAAACGGGACCCTATTAGTAAGACTTCGCTGTCTGTCCGTCCGTCTGTCTATCACCAAGCTGTATCTCAAGAACCGCGATAGCTAGACCGTTGAAATTTTCACAAATTATGTATTTCTGTTGCCGCTATAACAATAAATACTAAAAACAAAATAAAATAAATATTTAAGGGGGCTCCCATGCAACAAACGCGATTTTTTTGCTCGATATCAATAATGGCACTTGAAATATTCACAAAATACTCAGTTGTATTTTTACTTTAATAATAAATAGATAATAAAATTAAAATAAAATAAATATTTAAGGGGAGCTCCCATACAACAAACGTGATTTTTTTGCCGTTTTTATAGATTCCGGACTCGCGCACGAAGGGTTCCGTACTATTGTACGGAACCCTTCGTGCGCGAGTTCGACTCGTACTTGGCCGGTTTTTAATTATTTTTACCTATTGTGGTATAGTAATGTTATTTTAGATGCATCGTCTTCACATATAATTATTTAACTAATGTAGGTAAGTACCTTTACAAAATATTGTAAAACATTTTAAAAGAGTTATTGTGGAGTTTCTTGCTCATTCTTCTCAATACGAAAACTACCTTTTGGAAGGGGCGACTAGAATCAATTCTATTATTTTGTAATTTTTTACGTTCAAAAGTGCTTTACAAGGGCCTATTTGAAATTAATGATTTGACTTTGATTTTGTCTCGCATGTGTTTCGGTACCGAAATCGTATAAAGGTTAAATAACTATTTAGCTCAACCCTTTTTCATGAAGAAATCGGTATAGCTCAACCTTTATTTTAAACCGGTACCGATATATTTTTGAGGTATCTTCACCTTTAACCGTAACCGCTTTCAGTCCCTGCCCTAAACAGACTCCTCAGCGTGGAAAAGAAAATCGACAAAGACCCAGAACTCAAGAAGAGGTACTCTGAACAAATGGAAGCACTAGTATCAAAAGGATACGCCGAACCAGCTCCGACGACCACTTCAGAACACAGGACCTGGTACTTACCTCACTTCGCGGTCCACAATCCAATGAAACCGGACAAATTAAGAATCGTCTGCGATGCTGCAGCCAAGACCAAGGGAATCTCCTTGAACGACCAACTACTCACTGGCCCAGACCTCCTACAGTCATTACCAGGAGTAATCATGCGCTTCCGCCAACACTCGATCGCCGTGACCGCCGACATCACCGAAATGTTCTTACAAATAGAACTTCGACCCGAAGACAGAGACGCCCTCCGTTACTTGTGGCGGGGGGACCGAAGAGACGACCAACCCCCCGAGCAATACCGTATGAAGTCACTGATCTTCGGAGCTTCCTGCTCACCGACCATAGCCATATACGTGAAGAACACGAATGCTGAGAGATTCCAAAAACAACACCCCGAGGCAGTCGAAGCCATCAAAAGAAAACATTACATGGACGATTACTTGAACAGCTTCGACACACTAGAAGAAGCAGTAAGAGTCTCACAAGCAGTACGTGACATCCACACAGAAGCGCACTTCGAACTCAAGAAATGGTCATCGAACTCAGTCGCCCTACTCAAAGCCCTAGGGGAAGCAACCGAAACCGAAGACACGATCAGGCTGGAAGACAACGAGCAGACAGAACGAGTGCTCGGCCTAATATGGAGACCGACGGAAGACTCACTCAACTTCAATCTGAACCTGATACGCATACCACAGAATATTCTACAAAACGACACGCCCACCAAGAGAGAAGCACTCCGAATAGTCATGTCCCTATTTGACCCATTGGGACTTGTATCACCAGTAACCATTAGAGCCAAACAAATATTGCAAGAAGTCTGGCGCCGCGGAACAGCCTGGGACGAAGCCCTAGATGATGACTTAGCAGCAAGCTGGAGGAAATGGCTCGTTCACCTCAGAGCACTAGAACACATCTCTATCCCACGAACCTACCCAGGTTTCAGCGCCACGGAATCATTACAGCTTCACATATTCGCCGACGCAAGCGAATCCGCCTACGCAGCGACTTTATACTGGCGAACAGTCACCAGGGACGGAAGAGTCCACGTATGCCTGATTACGGCCAAAGCCAAAGTGACCCCATTGAAACTAACGTCAATCCCACGATTAGAGCTGCAAGCAGCAGTGCTCGGCGCACGCATGGCGACAGCAGTCAAGGAAGAACATGAAAGAATGCCAGAGTCAACCACGTTCTGGACCGACAGCAGAACCACATTGTCATGGATCAGAACCGGGTCCAGATCCTACAAACCATACGTCGCCCATCGTATCGCAGCAATAGAGGAACATAGCTCTACAAATGAATGGCGCTGGGTACCGACCAGACTGAACCCGGCAGACGACGCAACGAGAGACGTACCGGAACACTATGACCAAGATCATCGCTGGTTCAACGGCCCGGAATTCCTACACGGACCCCCAGAAACATGGCCAGTCAATGAAAAGAACCCCATCATAATCACTGGGGAAGAGAAAACCTGCAGCATCAGAGACAAGAACGAGCGGATCAGCGAAGCCGTACCGGACGTCAATAGATTCTCACGCTGGGAAAGATATCTACGAGCCACAGCACGAGTTCTCCAATTCCTGCACCTCTGCCGCCAACCAGAACAGAATGTTAATTACAAAAGAACCAAAAAGAACTACAGCAAAGACGCTGACTGGAGAAAGAACAAACGAACAGCTCCAGTCAGAACGAGAGAAAGACAAGAGACCACCAACGATCACCTACCCCTCACCGCTGAACTCCTACGCCGCGCCGAGAACTTGATCCTACGAGCCTCACAAGAACAATCCTTCCCAGAAGAGATAGAGGCCCTAAAAGACAAGAAACCCATATCACGAAACAGCCGCCTGCATGCACTGTGTATAGAATTCACAGAAGGGGAGATTCGCCTAAAGAGCAGAATAATCGCTATGACAGACATCACAGAACGCCTGAAGAAACCGATGATACTAGATGGAAACCACAGTACGACGCGATTATGGATCGAACACGTCCACCGCAGACTACATCACGCGGGCACTGAAACCATAGTCAACGAGTGTCGCCAGGAACATTGGGTGCTCCGTCTACGACCAACTGTCAAGAACATCATAAGCCGGTGCCTACCGTGCCGTGTGAAATCAGCCTCGCCACCGCAACCCATGACAGGGAACATACCTTCCTGTCGCCTAGCGCACCACCAGAGACCATTTACCTACGCTGGGCTAGACTATTTCGGACCACTGACCATTACAGCTGGACGCAGTCATCAAAAAAGGTACGTCGCCTTATTCACGTGCCTCACGACGCGAGCCATTCACCTCGAACTTGTGGCGTCGCTCAATACAGATTCGGCAATCATGGCACTGCGACGCATGATAGCGCGCCGAGGGTGCCCATTACAGCTGTGGTGCGATAACGGAACGAACTTCCATGGCGCTGAGAAGGAACTTCGAAAAGCCATCTACGCGGCTACGGCCGAAGAAGCCTCCAAGAAAATGATCGACTGGCGATTCATCCCACCTGGGGCACCATTCATGGGAGGCACCTGGGAGCGCATGGTGAGGTCTGTAAAGACAGCCTTAGCCGCCACACTGAACGAACGGTTCCCGAGCGAAGAAGTGCTACATACGCTGCTCATCGAAGCTGAACACACTGTGAACAGCCGACCGCTCACGCACGTATCTACGGACCCCGAGGATCCAGAAGCCCTAACGCCCAACCACTTCATTCTGGGCGGCCCCGGTCGCATAGCGGCACCCGGGAATTTCGACGACAGTGACTTACGCTTGCGGGCCAGCTGGCGCGCAGCCCAGAGGCTTGCTGACATGTTCTGGGCCAGATGGCTAAAAGAGTACCTCCCAGAACTACGAAACCGCAGAGAACCACGCACAAAAGGTGCGATCCCTAAGGTCAATGACCTGGTGCTCATCGTAGACGGCAACCTTCCAAGGAACATGTGGGTCAGAGGACGCATCTGCGCTACGTTTCCCGGGCCAGACGGAGTGGTCCGCACAGTGGACGTAGCTACGAAAGGAGGCATCCTGCGACGCCCAGTGAAAAAGATAGTGATGCTATTGATCAAACACGGCGACCCTGCACCGACTTCTGCGACTGCGACGTCAGCGGCGGACGACGCACGGCGGGAGAGATGTGCAGGACGCCCACTCGCACCACAATGAACTCAAGGAAAATCAGCGATTAGTGAACAGTGAATAGTGATACATACCTATAAGTGATTTCATAGTTACACATTTGATTTGTTAATCGCTAACTTTGTAATGGTCGGGCGCAACTCCAGGTCAAGTCGATGCAGGTTTAAACATGTATAAACCTGTCCAGCCCCGAGACGCCTCTGATTGGTGGACCTGGAGTTGGGCCCGCCCACCGATTTATGAAAATTAGTTTAATTGAATGATTAATTTGTTACGCGGGACGTCACCGCCGCTACTTGTACCTATGTAATTTACTACAACTATGAGGCATATTGAGCGGCTGGCACTGGCTGTAATTTTCGAACAATTGGTGAAATAAGTAAAACAACGTTCTTCAAGTTAATGAGTTTTATTCAAGAATCCACGCAGCAGTATCCTCCAATCCAGCGCATCGAATGTGAGCCCCATAAAGCTCACATTAAGGATTCGTGGGAAATCACTAAAATTCACAACAAGTTTTCCAAAAAATGACGCCAGACTGACGTTTGATCGTTTCGTTAGAAGAAACTGCTTTTGATGTTGAAAATTAAAAAATATCATCAACATCATTATATGGTCTACTTGTACATAGGGGAACCACTTTTTTCAACTTTCATACAAAATATAGCAGAAAAAAAATGTTGAAATAACGTAACTTTCTCAAAACTTCAAGCCAAATAAACATTTTTTCCTAATACTTAGAAACACTTTTAAGAAATTTAAAAAATTATATATTAATTTTAAGTTAATTGTTTAATAGAATCTAAATTTTATTTTATAAATAAACAATTACTTCATTACGTAAATAAATGGCAAAGTGAACTATATAAACGATCGCGGAAAATCTATTCCGTCAGTAGCGAACGGGCCTTCCCAGCGTGAGGACGTATCACTTTGCGTCGCAGCACGCACACACGCACGTACGTGTCCGATGTTAACATATTCCAGAAATTGTACGTCGACTACCACATTTTGATCCGCATTTTATTTTAAAGTACTTTGCTTGTTTTTGAAGAACATTAAAATTTTGCATGCCTGGCAATAAATAAAATACCGGTGTACGTGTGTTCGTAATTCTTCTTATCCTAAACGGCTTGACTGATTTAGATGTTTTTTTTTTTAATTCTTTTTGTGTAACTTGGATGGTTCATAACTATAGTTGGACTCGCGTGGCGCTGTTGTCGCAGGACAACATCTGTCTGCTGGGTTCACTAGTTATATTTTGACTTTAGATTTCATAGTTTTGAGTGATTTTTGGTAGGGGAAAAAGTTATGGGTTCGCGTCACCGATATGCCCGCGCCTATATGCTGTTGTAGCAATAAGTGAAGTATTTTTGGAACGAAGTTTCTTTAACGCTACTGAAGACTACTTTAAGTCAAAGATCCAAGATGGCGGCTGCGAACATTTAAAAATATTTCGTCATGGGTATCGTTTTCATAGTTTTCGAGGATTCTAAAGCAGATTTTGATGTCAAAACGTAAATATAAGATGGCGGCTGCGAAAATTTTCACATTTCTTCATAACATCACGCCATCAATTTCAAAGTGTTGGGCCCTTTGAAATTGATGGCGTGATGTTATGAAGAAATCTCATTTCCGCAACTTTTTCGCGCAAGTGGGTTCGCGCAAGTGTCTTTCGCGAAAATGTCTTTCGCGCAAGTGTCTCAGATCCCTTTATGGATACTGGTGCCAATTCTCTTGTCACAAATTAATGCCTCAAAACTAGAATAAAAATCACCAAAGTTTCGTTCATTCCTGTCAAACGATGATTTCCCATCGTGAACAAATTATAGAATATATTTTATTTTGACAGCACTAAGATGGCAATATGGTGCCGATTCTCTTGTATACTGAACTAAACTTACTAAACTATCACTAAAATTCCTTACTTTTGGCTATGAAAATCTTGAAGCTATTCTGCAACAAAATTTTTCTAAATTTAAATATATTTTGACACACTAAAATTATATTTGACAATCGCGAGTCCACGTGGTACTTGTTTGCCCTACCCCGTGAATTTTTTTTAGAGCTGGAGGCGCACAGGGGGCAGCCTTGACGTTTTATATAGAATTTTTACTTTTTGTAAGGAAAATAAGAAAAAATATTACCTACATGTAGAGTGTCAGGGGTTTAAGGATTTTATAAAGGGGATCGAAATTCTCATTATTTTTGCGATTGGACGCACCATTTTCGAGATATATGCAAAAGAAAAAAAAAAGATACAGTACTGTTTTTTGCACCTGAAGCGAGGTGTTGGTGTGAATTTTAGTTCAAGATAACTAATTTTATTCCGCACCTTTTTAATCGCGATTAAAAATAGTCTGATTTAGTTAGACATGGTGCCGATTCTCTTGTCACAAATGCCTCTAAACTAGACTAAAAATCACCAAAATTTTGTTTTATTCCTGTCAAACGACGATTTCCCATTCTGAATTAGACTAAAGTGACACAACTTAACTAGATTTTAGTTTGACAGCACTAAGATGGAACTGAGATTTTCATTTAGTGAAAATAGCAATTTTACTATTCTGAATTTGACGTTTTTCACTTAAAATTTAGATTTTCTAACCGAATCTGACTATTTTTCGCGATTAAAAACGTGTGGAATAAAATTGATTGTCATGAACTTTAAATTCACACCAACACCTCGATTTCACATGCAAAAACAGTACTGAATCTTTTTTTTTCTTTTGCTTATATCTCGAAAACGGTGTGTCCAATCGCAAAAATAATGAAAATTTCGACTCCCTTTATAAGACCCTTAAACCCCTTATACTCTACATGTAGGTAATATTTTTTCTTATTTTCCATACAAAAAGTGAAAAGTTCCATATAAAACACGTCGAGCGTGCGCGCCTCCGGCTCTAAAAAGATTCACATGGTTAGGTATCACGTGTGGAATCGCGATTGTCAAATTTGATTTAGATGTGTCAAAAATTTTCTTAAACTTAGAGAATTTATTTTGCATAATTGTGCCGATTCCCTTGTTCACAAACTAAACTAAATTTAAGTGCATCTTTTTCTTTCTATTTCATTAAGAAAAGGACAGAAGATAAATTTTAGTTTAGTCCTGTCAAATTAATCAGCGCTTGACGTTAATTGACGTAATTTTAGTCGGCAAGTTTTTAATCACGTCTAAACTTGTATGGAGAGTGATAGGCGGTGATTAATTTGACAGGACTAAACTAAAATTTATCTTCTGTCCTTTTCTTAATGAAATTGTAAGAAAAAGATGCACTGAACTTAAATTTAGTTTAGTTTGTGATCAAGGGAATCGGCACCAATAGCTTTGAGATTCTCATAGTCAAAAGTAAGAAATTTTAGTGATAGTTTAGTTAGTTTAGTTCGGTGTATGAGAGAATCGGCACCAATCAAAATTTTAGGTGAAAAAAGTCAAATTCAGAAAAGCGAATTTTTCATTTTCACTAAATTAATAACTCATTCAGTTGCAAAAACTGTACTTTATCTTTTTTCTGTTCTTTTGCTTATATCTCGAAAATTGTGTCTTATCGCAAAAATAATGAAAATTTCGACCCCCTTTATGAAACCCATAAACCCATAAAACTCAACATGTAGGTAATAATTTTTCATGTTTTCCATACAAAAAGTATAAAATTCCATATAAAACAGAATTGTTATAAATATACTAAACGAATATACACAAACATTCCAGACTTATTTCATAAGCGTACCTACGTAACTTAACAAAATACCGTCTATAGGATCAAAACTGTTTAAGCGATCACTACGCTCGATGTTTAGGCTTGTGTGCGTGAACGGTGCACACAAACATAGCATCGCAAGAATTTACCTAAACTCTGTCGAGTGAATTCACAGCCAGGAGCCTTAACGCGAGTTCACGCCGACAAAGCCGCCGATTTTCCGAAGAATAAGTGACATATTCACGCGATAAGACGCGGCCTGTAAAGGTTGAATGTTCTATTATCTAATTGCCCGTTCTGGCGTTACGCGACCAACGAAACGCGATACATCTTAAAACATCGGCAAGTACACAGATCGGTGTCCTTCATGTTAAACTTCCATGTAAACTTCTACATACATTTTGTTTTGGTACAAGTGAGGCATGTTGTACTAGAGCTAAATGTCAAATGAGTTGCAATATTTAGACCATTTAGACCATCGTGACTGACAATTCACAGACTATAAATTATATTGAATTTTTTTGGCGTTCCTATAATTGTTTTTGGGTTTGACGCATTTGGTGCACATCTCAACTTGTACACCATGCTCAAATGGTGAACTTAGCAACTGGTGCACTTCTCATATGGCACACTTCGCAACTGGTGCACTTCTCAATTGGTGCACTTCGCAAGAGGAGCACTTTTTAAGATGAGTGGAGATTTATAAAAAAAAACTAAAAATGAAAGAAACTTTGGTTTTGCGTAGGTAATTTTCTTAAAAATATACGTACAATCAACAAAGTAATTTTAAATTAACTCTACATAATCACTATAACATTTTTATTTTTACAAAAATAAAAAAAGTCACTCGGAAATTATAAAAATATAATTATGTAAGAAAAAATTAGATTTACAGCAAAAAGTTATCATAATAAAGACATGACATAATATCATATTATATCAATAACCTTTACAATATTATAATTTAAACTGTACTTCTTTTAGTTATAGTTATTAATATTAATTAAATAAAAGCTTTAAATTAAATCATAACCTGTTTCTCAAAAACAGGTTATAAATAATATACATAGATAAACCTTTGTTTCTTACTTAGTAATTGTTACCATTAATTAAGTAAATAGCTATAAATAAAAAAAAGAAAAGAAAGATCACGTTTCTCCAATTATTATATTAGTGATTATGTAATTTAATTTAAAGCTTTTATTTAATTAATAATAATAACTATAACTAAAAGAAGTACAGTTTAAATTATAATATTATAAAGGTTATTGATATAATATGATATTATATCATGTCTTTATTATGATAACTTTTTGCTGTAAATCTAATTTTTTCTTACATAATTATATTTTTATTATTTCCGAGTGACATTTTTTTTTTTTTTTTTTAAATAAAAATGTTAAAGTGATTATGTAGAGTTAATTTAAAATTATTTTGTTGATTGTATTTTTAAGAAAATTACCTACGTAAAACCAAAGATTCTTTTATTTTTAGAAAAAAAATCCAAATCTCCACTCATCTTAAAAAGTGCTCCTGTGAAGTGCACCAATTGAGAAGTGCACCAGTTGCGAAGTGTGCCATATGAGAAGTGCACCAGTTGCTAAGTTCACAATTTGAGCATGGTGTACAAGTTGAGATGTGCACCAAATGCGTCAAACCCTTGTTTTTCACGAAGTTTTCAAAGGTGAGGATTGGTGGTGAAGGACACATGATCATTGAGGGGTTTGATTTTTTTTTCTGTGGAAGCTGGCACGCATCATCAATATCAGCATAGAGGAAAGTAATATATATGATCATCATCGCCATTCTGACTTTTTTGCAAAGTCGCGGCACACGTTGAAACTGGTGTTACAACAACTGTGTGGGTAGGTCTACCATCCTATGGACTTCGATCAACAAGTCCATAGACGGAGTGGATCCAACCCTCTAAAAAGGTTGTCACGTTGGATTAGGAGTCGCTCACGATCGATACATAAAATTTCAAAACCATATTGGTATAAGTCTATAGACCACTTTTGCCCAGTCTCCTTTGGTAAGGTTATTAAAGCTCGCACACAATGTGTGTCCTGTGTACATCAGCCTATCGACCTCAATTAGGGTTGTGGGCATGCCCATCGTGCCCGCAACAGTGGATCCGCGCTTAGATTTGAGGGAGAGAAGGACTAAGAAAAGAGATGGGTGAACCGAGGGAGTAATGATTAATGATATGAAAGAGAAGGGAGTGAATGGTGATAGCGTATAGTATTTGTGGTTTGTTAACAAGGGAGAATGGAGAAAGAAAAGTGTTGCGCCGACCCCAAGTACACACGGCTACACATCAAGCTACATTTCCAGAATAAGCTGACCTCGCATTGTACGGAAATCCTATACAATGCGAGATCAGCATAAGCTGGAAAAGTATAGCTTGATATGTAGCCGTGTGTACCATGAGACAATGGTGAGAAGATGATCTGACTTGAGGAGTATCTGGCCTACCCCTTTACTGCTGTAATGTTAATTATTTATTGTGTTCTTTACAGCGAAAGGGCTTTTTTTTTTTGGGTGGGTAAGTATCAAATAACTTCTCCCGCTCTGGATGGAGCGGGAGGGCGTGTCAGACTCTTACTGACTAAAACCCACCCGTGTTCCTTCGGTTGCCCTGTTGCCGGGGGCCACGATGTCCCTATCGGTTTTCTTCGAACCCCCGGCAGGCATTGGCCCTAGCGGACCCCTTCAATTCTGCTGACATCTCTTTGAGGCGCGCGTGGAACACAACGCGCCGTCGACCCGGGCTTGGTCCTTATCGGACAGCGAGCTACCCATTGCTCATCGTCCGCAAGCCCGCGCTTACGGTGGCCGGAAATCGGCTCGCGAATTCCGCCCCGGGCGTCTCCTATTGCGGCGGTTAGGGGAGTGAGGGCGCGAAATTTGCCTCTCCCTCACGCGTTCCGCCTCCTCCTTCGCGAGCATTACCGCTTCGCAGAAGGAGGTGACTGCCTGCCATTTTCTCTCGCTCCGTACCATGGCCTGAACCAGGGCCGGACGCGAGAGATCACCGCCGCCGATCGCCTCTACAAGGACACGGCGTTGCTCCGCCCAAGCCGGGCAGACCTCCACCGTATGCTCCACCGTGTCCTCAGGCCGATCCACACAATGGTGACACCCGGGTGTTTCCTCCCGCCTTATCCTGAACAGGATTATAGGATTATTAGGATATTTATTGTGTTCATTACAGTGAAAGGCCTGCAAGTTGCTTAAGGATGTGATTGAAAATGCAGATAGTTTATTCATCTTTTTTATTTTATAATTTAAAAATAACTGTTATATTTTACAACTTATCATGAAAACGATAAGCACTATCCAACAATTCACTTATAATACTTTAGGGGGTTTAACATGATTAGCTTTGGAAGCCAACCTACTCGAAACTTAACAAATTAGGGACCTAGGAAGGTTACACTTACATTCTGTACAGTATATAGAATGATGTTCTTTCTATTCTAAAGCTCAATTCCATCTTGATTGGTCAAGGCATTGTTACAACAAAATCATTTAAAAAATATTAACACTAGATAACTTGGAATATTGACTTTAGTATTCTTGTGATGAACTATTTGTGGTTTGTTGACTCTTCATCGTCTTTTTTGGTAAGAGCTTTTGTTCAATATGTGGTATCACTCCACCCTGTGATATAGTCACACCTTCCAGCATTTTGGATAGTTCTTCGTCATTGCGGACAGCCAGCAAAATGTGCCGAGGTGAGATTCTAGAATCATACAAACAATAGTTAATAATAAAGTACTCTGTCTATTGTAAGCAAAATAAGACACATTTTTCAAAAAGTGAAGGTAGTTAGAATAAAATGTGGCTGTCTTCAACACTTAAGCCAAGACTTGCCAAATACAACAAAAACTGCCTAGCAATGTGCATGGGTCAGTGGGTTGATGCGTATTTATAACAAGATACCAAGTCAATTCAAAACATTAAATTCTAGATTATTTAAGATAAAGAACAAGTGGTTGAATGAGTGCAGCTTCTAGTGTTAAAAAGAATTTATGGATTAAAATGTTGATTTGACATTTTCAAATACTCTCAAATTTTGCATGCTGTTTTATCCTAGCTTAACATGTTTGTGCCATTATAATCATATTTTAACACCATTGTACACCATGTTTTAAGCAAATAAATGATTTATTTATTTAGAATATTCTTACAAGTAAGTGACTCCTCATGCCGGGGCCATACCAACGGGAAACGCCGTTGATTATAGCGATGAAGGACTTTTATTCCAACGGGTTAATGACCATCATCACCATAAGCAACGGCGTTTCCCGTTGGTGTGGCCCCAGCATCAGGTCTCATAACTATTTAGAACAAGAAGGATGGATATTCCATCAATGATGTTTTGGAAACATTAATAGTACTTATGTATTGCTAAGGATGGGAACTTTTTGCCAGAGCAAATTTAAAATACCTAATGTATGTGGGTAGTTACAAGGTTCGTCATAATTTATGCAAATTCACCTGGTTCTGTGATTATCTTCAGCTGCTTTTGCAGCCAACTCCAATATCTCAGCAGCTAAGTACTCAAGCACTGCAGCCATGTACACGGCCGCGCCTTCACCAGTACGCGATGCGTAATTGCCGGTTTTGAGAATCCTATGGATTCTGCCCACAGGTAGTTTTAAACCAGCACGAGAACTGCGAGTTTTGGTCTTTGCCCTCATCCTAGCTGGGCTGTTATCTGTAAAAGTTGTTTTTAATAAGTTTTCATAGTCATGGGAAAATACAAGTTTGATTCAAATTGACGTCGAACCGAAATCTTGAACGTGACTTATGAGACAAGAATAATACTCACCACCTCTGTTCACTGGCTTCACAGGCATGATAAGATTATTAAATTGTTGTACGATTTAATTTGAAGAGACGTTTCTAATGATTCTCATGCAGTCGATTGAAACAATAAAAAAAGTTAAATAACGACCGTTGATTTTCGGGTTGACTGGATTCTGTTTCTGACACTTTGTTTAATTGTTTGTGGTCAGATCATGCAAAAGCAAATAAGCGGGAAAGTTCACGTTCGGATAATTTATCAGTGGTAGACATGCGTCAGATACATCAAAACGAATCACTGGCCGCATACGTACGGTTTCCTGATCAGGATTCCTGATTCGGAGCCCTGCACAAAATATTCAACTAGGCGCACACGTCGTCTGTACATTTACCCAGCGAAAAAAAAATTTGTGGCACTCCGAGTGCCGACAGAAGTGAAAACTTGAACAAGATCGCCTTGGTGGAAGAAAAATAAAGAGCACAATCGCGTTTACAAACCTTTAAAGTGAAAGTACTTGCATAGAACATTGATCCGTAACTTAATATAAATAAAGAGCACAATCGCATCTATAAAAATGAGGTGTCGTCATGGTGTCGCGAAATCAATGGTTTAGTCCAAAAATGCCCAACGCGCCTAAAGTTTTCACTTAAGGGGAAAGCGTCAGGGTAGCCCGCGAAATTCAAATTTTCTTATGTTTTTTGCATTGTGCAGGTCAGTGTCAGGTTTTATGTTGACTAAAATATGATTCGCGGTCGTAACAAATATGACTTTACTCAATTATAATCATTACAATCAGCAATAGTGATTGAGAAGAAGAAGGTGTCAAATGTCATGAAATCATGATATTTGACACCTTTGCTATACTTATGGAATTGTATTGCTGATTTCGCGGGCTACCTTGATGCTTCTCCCTTAAAAAAACCGACGTTATGGTCATTCAGAACGGAAATAACCGAATGACGTCATCCCAAACGCAGCGCTCGCATACATTTTTGCTCCGCCGCCCGCACACCAACGGTAATTTACGTTCAGAACCACCGCGCCATCCGTTACCGCGTTACCGTGTCGAGTGGACGTGTACACAAAGGATTTGATAGATGCGAAAGTCAAAGTATGTACAAATTAAAATAACAAAAATCACTAGGTACAGACGCCAGCACTTCAAGCTACTACAATCTGTCAGATTTATTTAATGGATTTTCAACTTTATCACTGAAATTTAAGGTTCAAAGTTGATGGGGAAAATTTGACAGTTTCGCATAGTTTGATGTGCTGGCGTCTGTACTTGAAATGTCTATCTCTGGTATTAAAAAACGAACCTTAGGTCACTGTACTATACTGTACCTAGTATTATTTGCATACCAAAATGTCCATGTTTAAACGTGCTTTCTTGAAAGCGTCCCTCTACCTACTGGCAGTGTAAATTCCTAATACAAAAAATCGGGGGAATCCCCCTTTAGGCATAGAATTTCAGATTTTGAATAAGGTATCACTACCATAATCAAAATCTAACCAAAATTATTATAGAAAATTGTTGTTTTTTTTATTCGAATTACTGCATAATACCATGATAATACCTAAAGAGTTATTTTAATTCAGACAGAGTAAACAGATTTTTCAAAATGTCAAGAAACGTCTCTTTGATTTGGATCATAATAGGTAGCATGATTTTAAACAAATAATTAATATTAGTTTAATAGTATTAAATTAGGTTACTCCAGGTATGTCATACAAATTTTGGGGTTGCTATGCTGATATTTTTAAATTTGCCGCGCTTTTTCGGTCTCGTTTGCCGGACTCTAATGATCATTATGCTGAATTTTATTATGTAATTTTAAATTATGTCAGTATAAAGGTTGGCAGGAACATCGACGCGGAAACTGTTATCATGGATTCAGCACATGATTCTGAACACCCAGGGCGATTTATATTTTTGTCGGTTATTAAAAAGAAACTGCTTTTCCATACATTTTAACCGCGAAGGTATTGCACTTTTATATGAAACAGCAGATTTTTTTTAAAATAACCGACGAAGAATTTCAACGCAGGGGGGTTCAGAAAAACCAAAAATCGAACGTCTGCGCTAGTCTTGGAATTCCGAATCAAGAATGGAAACTGAATCAGGAAACCGTAAGTATGCGGTCAGCCTCCAGCCACATCATACGGAAAGATTCCTAACGGAATTTTGAATCGAAGGAAATTTCGAACGGAGAACTACTGTACGTGTGTGATATTATGTGTAGAATAGATAATTATTATGATTTTGTATGAATTTACTACCTATATTTCGAGACAGAATTCCGATAGGAAATTCCGTATATATAATATATTATGTAAGTATGGTGGGATTAAGGCTGGCCACATACGTACGGTTTCCTGATCAGGATTCCTGATTCGGAGACCTAAATGCTTGCCTTGCAGACAAAATATTCAACTAGGCGCACGTCTGCGCTAGTTTCACGGAATTTCGAATCAGGAATCCAGATCAGGGAACCGTACGTATGCAGCCAGCCTAAATCTTTGGGGAGCGCACAGACATATAATAAAGAGTAGTAGACCAAGCATTAATCCATAGTTATGTTTATATAATAAGAACATGATTCTTTATCCTTTTTTTGCTAAGCGACAAGTCGTAAATTGTATCTTGTTCTGTCACCTGTTGTCATACTGACTCACACATAGACAAAATTTGACGCGTAGCTTGTCTTTCCCGTGCCGCCATATTGATAAGCAACATATACATAAATTGCGTAGCTATTACTGTGCGTTTGCACTGGCGAAACATTTACAACGAAACATGTTGGAATCTCTATTTTCTTTCAATTTTCCATACAAAGTTTGACAGGCACTAGAGATTTCTACATGTTTTGTTGTGATGTTTCGCCAGTGCGAACGCATAGTAAGACAGGCTGGTGGTAGCAAAGCGTGGTTGTACCCATTGTAGTCTGTGGTTGTACCTCTTTGCTGTACATACCATCCACGAACATGCCACGAACTCACGTCACGTACGATATGCGAACGATAGGTTAAAATGTAAGCCGCATTCCAACTTACGTTAAAAGTGATAATATCGCGAATCCAACCAAATTTAATAGTCACAAAATATAAGGGTTATTGAGTAATAATTGTGACTTTGGACTTTGGTCGGATTCGCGATATAATCACTTTTGCGTAACTCGGAATGCGGCCCAAGTTATGTCAATTTGACACGGTGACACTTGACATGACACTAACATTTGCAATTTTGCAAACAACGTTTGTGGTTTGTGTTTGCGATTCTTGACTCGCGTGTCGGTATTTGGATCTTGTCGAAAATAATTGATAATTGTATTAAAGAGGAGGATTAAGTCAAATTTTCTTTAATTTTAAGAATATCTTTTATCTAATAAGTAATCGGTTAACTTAAATCCAATAACTTTATAGTGCACTTCAGTGTTTATAGGTTAAGTACGTATTGATTGTAAAAGAAAATGAATAAAAACAGGCCATGGAACCGTGAAAATCGTGATCGCAATATGCGAGGAGGCTTTAGAGGTGGCCGAGGGGGAAATAGAGGTTGGTCAGGTAACCACCGAGGTTTTAAGGGCCAATGGGGTAGTTTTGATGGGCCTAGTGGTGGCAACAAGTTCCAAAACAATTATTCTGGAAACAAGGGAGTGTGGAAAAAGAGGGATTCCCCTGGAAAGCGACTTTCTGAAGAAGATATCGGTGTTACAGAGTATATAAGCAAACATGTAGGATTTAATGGCATCATTAAATCAAGGTGAGCAGCCATAGTACTGTACCTATTCCCTTAACAAATGTAAGCAATTATCATCATCCGTTTAGCCTTTTTCCCAACCAATATCATTCATTAAAATTATGTACCTACATCATCATCATCAGCCTATAAATGTTCCCACTGCTGGGACACAGGCCTCCTCTCTGTGAGAGGAAAATTATGTACATAAACATATTATTCCGTAAATAATAAGCTTTGTATCAGCATAAAAGAAAAGTGTAAGTGTTCTGAAAATCATAATTATTATATTCTGAAGCCCATAATAAGTATTAAGTACAACCTATGTTGAACTGCAACTTGCGTTAGTTTTATCAGCCAGTCTTGCTGTGTCATTAATTTGTTTTTTTACTGACTTAGCCCTGGTTTGCACGGGCGATTTTATTAACTGATTTTATTAGGTGACATATTTTTATAGCGCACCTGGTTTTTATTCTCTCAGTATTGAGCCGAGCATGTTAAGAAAATACTGTTTTGCGTTTTCAATTCTCGGAGTAAAGCAGAGCATTGAAAAAAATCTACTAACAAACCAAATTTCCAACAGATATTCAGATTTCCAAGTATCAGAGATAAACGAACAGGGTGAGATAGCCAAGCTAACGTGCAAGAAGCCACCGCATGCCCCAGAAGAGGATGCAGTCAGCGAGGATGAGGACCTTCTCCTTACAAAGTATAACCTGGAGATACTGCCCATGGAGACTTGGGATAAAATCAATACATTGGCTGTGAGCAAAGATCCCGATCCTGACTGTGTTGAGGTAATCTAAGCCATGTATGTCGTTTTGAGTTTAAACATGAAATGGACCCAATATGGATGTACGCTAGTAAATTGACTGACAATCGTGACTTATTTAAATGTGTATTAAGTAAATTACATGAAAGAGGTTTTAATGGTAGCAAAACAAATCAAAATCATAGTTACGTTTTTAGCATTGGCATAAAAAAAAAAAAAAATGCAATAAATATTTGAAAATAAAAGGTTTTGACGTGACAACGTCTTATAAATTGGTTTGCCGGGTGACACTTCAAGAAACTGCGTTACGCTCCGCTCACGTTATGCGCTCACAATGAGAGCGAGTGAGAGGCACGCGTCCCTTCCACTCGGGCATGGTTAGCCCGCCTAAGAGCGAGAGAGACAGACATAAAAAGTGAAAGGCACGCGTCCCTTCCACTCGAGCACAGTTAGCCCGCCTAAGAGCGAGAGAGACAGAGCGAGAGAGAGAGAGTGAGAGAGATAGGCTAGATAGATAGGATATCTTTGTATAAATTAATGTTTTAAATATAATTCTTTGTATAAATAAATGTTTTAAATTGTTACTATTATTTCATCCTTCTTCCTACTATACGAATGAATATTCACATTAAAATTATTTTACCACTCAAAGTCGTTGTCACGTAAAACTTTCGCCCGTATACCGACTTTACAGGCAACCAATTTTTTTTTAGCCTTTGAATTTGTTCCAATATTTTTCAGACATTTGTATCACTTGTTAGAAGTTTTCAGTAAACCAGCCGCCATATTGAATTCTTTTATTTGCTACCTACTAATCAGCTTAGTTTTGATTACAGATTGACATGGAAGGGGTGACAAAGGAGCAAAGAACTAAAATCCACGATGCTGTGAAAAAAGCATTTGGTGACAGCATAGTTGGCAGCACTGTCAATATTGACGACAAGAAACTGATGCGCTTCCAGAAGTTTAAGAAAGGAGGTATGGTGACATTCTTTTATTATTATTTTTTTAGTTTCTCATTAAACCTCACTGGTGTCGCGTGGTGGATTATGGTCTATTCCCTCTCAGAGAAAAAGGGCCTGTGTCTCAGCAGTGGGAACAATGTTGGCTGATTAAGCTATGCTTATACTACCACGTTATTGGGGTCACCCTATGTCCAGCAATGAGTAGTGATAGAGTGCTGAATGCATTATCGATGGGATACCTATTTATAACATGAGCAAAATCACCAACACTATATTGTCATGTACGAAATGAAAGCGATTATCTAAAAAGCTTGTCTTTATTATATTTCATTATGTTCTTTTTCATGGCTTGTATAGTGCGCATAGACAACAGAGTGAAATGGATGTGGCCAGCTGAGTATGTGCATTTCATAGTGCACAAGGAGAATTGTGATACAATGGACGCAGCTGTACGCATAGCAGAACGAATAGGGGTGCAGTGAGTTTCAACTTTTTATTCTTTTAGCCTGCTATACATTTCCCACCCATATAGACTAACGCTGTCAGTTTGTAAAACAAAAAATATGGCCATAATAGCCTAGTTGCCAGCATAGCTATTCACAAACGAAACGCTTCCGTGCTAAATCGAACATCAACCAATGTTAAAGGTTGTGAATAGCTTTGCAGGTTTATAATGTTGTAAAACTCATTGAGGAGTACACTTTTTTTTTTTCCTTTTATTTATATTTGCAATCGGTCGTAAGACCATAAGCGAATTCGTTGCATGGCAAGTGGCGTTGTGGTGGAGCAGTCAGTTCTGCACCTCCCACTTATAGAAGGTGGTTCCTCTTCAGCCTTTTTACCACTGCTGTCGGGTTTAACAGTTTAGCAACTAGTGGGTTTGGATGCAAGGTTAGGCGTGCCTAATGTTGTCTCTTGTACCGCTCGATTTCAGAGTTTACTGATGGCATTTGTAGATAGTCGTGGATTTCGTCGTTCCTAGCAAACCAAGGCGCCTTTGCTATTGATCTTAGGATACCATTTTGGACTCTCTGCAGGCAGAGTATGTTGGTTTTGGTGGCAACGCCCCACAATTGGATGCCGTAGGTCCATACACTTGCCCAACTTTTAGCAAGTTGCGGTACCCGGCCATAAGTAAGGCACGTCGAGTAACATAGGAAAAGTTAGTTAGTAACGAGAAAGGAAGAAAAATTGCTTATTCTAGAAAAAATTATAAAACATATTGTAGAACGTCTACTTTGTCCTCAATACTTATGCGACGACATTATATTTACGCCCGGTTTATGTGGTTTACCGTTTCTACCGAACTAACAACTAGGCTAAAGAAATTGTTAATTATTTTTGCAGCGTAAAGCCTTCCATGTTAGGCTACGCCGGCACCAAGGACCGGCGCGCGAAGACGTCGCAGTGGTTCAGCGCGCGACGCCTCGACCCGCGCCGGTTCGTCGCGGCCACGCGGTACCTGAAGGACATACATGTTGGGAACTTCTGCTTCAAGAATACTAACCTTAAGCTTGGCATGCTCAAAGGGAACAGGTGGGATATACGTACTTATTTAGTCTTAAACCTAGGAGCAATGATTTTAATATGTATACAGGGGCATAGAACGTGTAATACGAACGTGCAATGATATCAACATCAATCGTATAGAGAGAGGTATGAGGAAGAGGGTGCAAAGTTCACTCATCCTCTATAGAAAAGGGAGGACCCTCCGACCAGTCGGGTGTTGTGTCTAGTGAACTATTGCCCGACAATTGATTTCGGGAAGTCAGTGTGATGCGTAGTTTGCATGTGACGTCATAATCACACACAAGACACATTATGTGGAAAGTATTGTATTACCGTTCTTTCTTTCCACTTATATTATTGCAATCTGTTGCTTTTCTATAGGTAGGTAATTCCAGTGTATTCTGGCATCTCCTTCTCGACATGTTGCGCTGTTGTATGGTGCTGTTTCTGACCGGTTGGTTCTTTATGCTCTTAAATCCTTCCGACATACTGGAGATATAAACAGCCCAGTTCAATCAAACTCGACTAATGAAACAATTATTGATGTATTTTTTTCGTGACTCATTTGGGAGTCTGCGAGCTTTGAAAAGTTTATTAAAATACAAATTATAAAAATTGTTAAAAATAATGACTGATTATAGAGACAATGACGCTATTTCCCCAGATTCCGCATAGCTCTCCGCAACGTCACAGCTCCCGACGAGCTGATAGACGTGGCCTGCAAGCAGTTACAGGAGCTCGGCTTCATCAACTACTACGGCCTGCAGCGCTTCGGCTCGCGGGTCGATACTCCTACATATAACATTGGCCTGAAGCTGCTGCAGGGGAATTTTAAAGAGGTATGTAATTTGTTTATTGTTGATGATGTTGGCATAAATGTAGAATACCACATTTATACAAACGAAAGTAGTCTTCTTCTCGTGTGGTTAGTGACTAACCTGGTGTCAGAGTTTTAAAGCCGCCCATGGGCCTCTGACTTGGCTTCACATGCCGTCAAGAAATATCTCAGGCATGCTGGTTTCCTGCCGATGTTTTCCTTCACCGTTTTTGAAGCAAGTGATAATTATACAATACGCACATGAATCCGAAAAGTCAAGAGGTTTTTTATTATTTTTATTTTTTTTGGGTGGGCAATTATCAAATAACTTCTCCCGCTCTGGGCGGAGCGGGAGGGCGTGTCAGACTCTTACTGACTAAAACCCACCCGTGTTCCTTCGGTTGCCCTGTTGTCGGGGGCCACGGGATCGGTTTTCTTCGAACCCCCGGCAGGCATTGGCCCTAGCGGACCCCGTCAATTCTGCTGACATCTCTTTGAGGCGCGCGTGGAACACGTTGCGCCGTCGACCCGGGCTTGGTCCTTATCGGACGGCGAGCTACCCATTGCTCATCGTCCGCAAGCCCGCGCCTACGGTGGCCCGAAATCGGCTCGCGATTTCCGCCCCGGGCGTCTCCTATTGCGGCGGTCTGGGGCGTGAGGGCGCGAAATTTGCCTCTCCCTCACGCGTTCCGCCTCCTCCTTCGCGAGCATTACCGCTTCGCAGAAGGAGGTGACTGCCTGCCATTTCCTCTCGCTCCGTACCATGGCCTGAACCAGGGCCGGACGCGAGAGATCACCGCCGCCGATCGCCTCTACGAGGACACGGCGTTGCTCCGGCCAAGCCGGGCAGACCTCCACCGTATGCTCCACCGTGTCCTCAGGCCGATCCACACAATGTTGACACCCGGACGTTTCCTCCCGCCTTATCCTGAACAGGAACCTCCCGAAGTAGCCGTGTCCGGTGAGGACCTGCGTCAGGCGGAAGGTGAGGACGCCGTGGCGCCTCTCAAGCCACTCCTCAAAGAGGGGTCTTATCGCCGCAGTTGTGGCGTGCCCAGCGCTGGATTGCGACAATCGCACTCTCCATGACGTCATAAGATCCCGCCGGAGCTCTGTCCGCTGTGCCGCGATTTCTTGCGGCATCGGCGCCTGGTACGACCCCCCCTGCGCCAGGACCAGCGTGTCGTCAGCGTAACAAACGACGCTGACGCCGCTAGGGAGGTCGGCGCGCAGCACCCAGTCGTATCCGATGTCCCACAGATGCGGCCCCAGGACCGAACCCTGTGGGACACCGCACGATATCTCTTGCCGGTTCCACTCTCCTTGGTGACCGGGGTAGATGACGGCCCTGTCCATCAGATAGGCCTCAAACACACGACAGAGGTAGGTCAGCATCCGGTGATACCGGAGTGCCTCCATGATGCAACTCCAGGGCAGGGTGTTGAAGGCATTGGCGATGTCTAGAGACACCGCCAAGACGACCCCACCCCGGGCCACAGCATCCCCCGTCGTGAGGGCCCGCACGCGCATGATGGCGTCCACCGTAGAGCGCCCCCTGCGGAAACCGAACTGGCTCTCCGCCAGGTCCGGCCCCACTCGCACCAGCTGCCCGACGAGGCGGTCTGCAATGACTCTTTCAAAGAGCTTGCCCACCTCATCGAATAGCACAATGGGCCGATAAGCGGACGGAGAGTCCGCTGGGCGCCCCGGCTTCTTGATGAGGACCAGTTTCCCCGTCTTCCAACGAAGCGGGAACTGGCCCCTCTCCATGCATGCGCTTAGGAGCCCCCTTAGTCGAGGCCCGAGAGCCCCCATGGTCAGGACCCAGGCTTTTCCGGGTATGCCGTCGGGTCCTGGGGCGGTATTCTTCGCACTCATTTTGCGTACCGCCATTCTCATCTCTACCTCAGTCACCTCCGGAGAATTGTCGTCGTCGGTGTGGTCCGCATCGGGCACCGCAGTAGGCGGAGCCATGGGCGGAGGGGTATGATCTCCTCTAGAGGGGAACAGAGCGCTCACCACGTCCCCCACAAGCTGGGGCCGGAGACTCTGCGTCAGCGAGGGAGCCCATGGGCGGAGTTTCTCCCGCACCATCTTGTATGGGCGCCCCCACGGATCCCTGTTGAGAGTCTCCAGCAACTCCTCGCGGGCCAGCGCCCTGGCCCGCAGGATCTCCGCTTGGAGGGCGGTCTTCGCCGCTCTGTACCCCTCGTACAGCTCCGCCTGAATGGCTTCCGTATCCGGAGGGCGGATACGGAGCCTGCGATGCCTGGCGTACCGGCGTCGCGCAGCAACACACGCCTTGCGCAGAGCCTCCAGCTCTTGCGACCACCAGTACAGCCGGCGCGAAGCACGTGTAGGATGGACCCGGGGCATTGCCATGTCACACACATTGGACATGGCTTCCCGGAACCACTCCGCCTTGTCGGCAGGCCTGTCCAGTGATGACACCCAGGCCTGCACGATCGAGGCTTCCAGGAGAAGTTCCCGAACCAGCTGCTTCAGCGCCCACCGCGGACCACTCGGGGCCTGTAAGAGGTTCGTGCCTTGGGTTCAAACTCGAGACCTATGACTTGGCAGTCTGGCGGTTACAGCACTAGGTTATCATTGTAGTAAAAGTAGTAAATAACTGTAACCCTTCTTGTAACAAAAGAGAACCCTTTCTGTACCGCGCCAAGCAGCAAACGACATTAGCTGCAAGGATTTATTAAAAATTAAAACATGAGCAATACAATAGCTTCTATCACGTAAGTATCTAATTTTTGTCACGACCGCCTTAGATCAGGAAGCGATTCACGGCTCTCGGCAAGGTAAAGGGTCGCGGGTAATTAACCTAACGCGCCATATTTAGGAATTGTAGTCATCAAAATGGAACTTAGAATCATCTAATACGTCAAGCACCGTTATTTGCAAATGATTGACCATTTCATGAAATGGCCAGCTAAAATTGACCATATCGTTTAAACGTCAACGTTTAATGATATGTCAATCGACATTTGGCCATATCATAAAGTTGGGTATCCATGCAAATATTAATGGCATTCATTAACTTTTAGTAATCTGGGTCAATGGATAAATATTTTTTTTTTTAAATAGCTTTCATTCCAGAAGAAAAATAATAATTAGTAAGATTGAATAGTTAAATACTTACCTGTGAAATACGTTTCAAACTCCATGGTTTTTTCAACATTGCGGTCGTTTTTTTCGAGTAACTTTCATAAAACTCACGTAGCTTGGTATAATAACGATACTTCACTGCACTTATCTTCCATTTACATATTTATAATTGCTTTTCCAATCGAATTATCGTCCACCGCCATGATGCACAACAAAAAAAAAGCGACATCAACGCCTCTACCGGTGGATAATCTAACTATTTTACGATATAATCACTATTGTTTGGCCACATCATGAAGTAATCGTGCATTTAACTGCACACATCGTCAAACGTTGAGTATTCAATGATCTGGCCAGACCACATCATGATACGGCCCGCGGTTGATGTTCTATTTCATGAAATGCAATCATTTCATGAAATGGTCGATCATTTCAAGAAATGATCAATTCTAAAATCTGGCCACGACATATATTTAATTCGAATTGTTTGTAAAAAAAATCTGAAAAGTGACAGATAATTATGATGAATAAAAATTTCTTTTAATTTTATGTAAACAATTTTTTTTTCTTTTGTGAGAAATCTTTACCCTTCATAAGGGCCCCCAAACAAATTTTTATATGGGGCCCCGCCAAGGCACGCTACGCCACTGCACATACATAAACTCACGCATTCTTCCCATGGCGGTAGGCAGAAACTACAGAACGCCACCTGCTACGATTCTTACATACTCCTTTTGCCTCGTTTACGTTCATACACGCACGCCGGTTGTGAGTATTACGCACTGTTATTGTAAATGTGTCTGTTTTATTGAAACTGAACTGTTCAATAACTTGGATTCATGTCTGTTACGTTGAGCGTGGTTTTTATAACAACTAAAAAGTTAGTTACACACCACATTCCCTTTGTTCCAGGCAATAGACATGATCCTTGAGTACCGCGAGGGTCCGATGGAGAAGGCTCTGCTGACGTACAAGGACAGCGGCGCCAACGCGGCCGTCAAGCTGCTGCCGCGCCGGACGTCGTCGCACAACGAGGCGCGGCTCATCAGAGCACTCGCCGAGGCGCCGAACGACTTGTTAGGAGCACTTGGAAAGGTAACATATTGAATTCAAATTAAAATAATTTATTTTCTCTTCATAAACAATGGCATCTTATAATTTGAACAAGCTTGAAAAAACTATGTGACACCAGTTTGTGAGAGACTGGTGTCTGCACTAGGAATGCAAGACATCCGTATCTTTTCTATCTATTTAAAAAATAAGAGAAGTATCATCAGCGAATAGAATTATATCCGATATATTAGCCATCATGTAAGGAAGGTCATTAATGTAAATTAGAAATAGGAAAGGGTGAAGAATTGATCCTTGAGGCACGCCCATCTTGACTAGAGACCCTGAGAACGTCGCATCGTTAACGTTTACTTTTTGCTGCCTGTTTGATAGATAGGAAGAAACAAGATCAGCAGCTTGTCCACGAATTCCTTAGTGGTGTAATTTACAGATCAGTGTTTTGTGGCCATCGCAGTCAAACGCTTTTGAGTGGTCACAGAAAATGCCAATTGCATCCTGGGACTTCTCCCAGGATTCCAAAATGTGACTGATGAGTTTTACTCTTGCGTCAGTCGTCGACCTACCTTTCGTGAAACCAAACTGGTGACTATGTAAAATTCCATTTGAATTAAAATGTGACAACATCTGATCTAGCATTATTTTTTTATATATTTTACTCAATGCTGGTAGCACAGATATAGGTCTATAATTTAAGGGATCACTCTTACTACCCGATTTGAAAATTGGTACTACTTTGCTATGTTTAATTAAATCTGGAAACGTACCGCTATCTAAACATTGATTAAATATGCTTGTTAGGACAGGGGCAATTGTGTCAATGATATCCCCAAGAACCTTAACGGAAATCCCCCATAAGTCTTCTGTGTTTTTTATGTTAAGACTTTTAAATACTTTTTAATTGTGACAATAGAAATGGGCTTGAATTCAAAACTTGGAATGTTCTTACTGAAATTTTCTTTTAAAAGAGATTCAGCTACTATAGATGATGAGGGGACAGATTTCGTAACCTATATTGGGATGTTGGTAAAGAACTTTTCTAGCGTCTCAGCAACTTTAAACTTATCTGAAATGGTTTCATTCTAAATTTTTAAATACAATTAATTCTGACCTCGCTGTTTTGTGTTTCCAGTTTCTTTATAATATTAATTACCTGCCATACAGCTTTTATTTTATTGTTAGAAATACTAATGTTGTGACTTATTAATTTTGATTTAGCTTGGGCGCAGACTCGTTTAAATATCTTCAAAGTCAAAGATTTATTTGCAGATAAATATGGTTTCAAAGTTCTGGATCAGAGGTCAATGACTTCTCGTTGTACAAATTATACAAAACATCTCTGCTTTTTCCAATGCCAGCAGTAGCCCATTCATTAAATTTTGGTTTAGTATTGATTGTTACTTTTTTACAGGACACGCTTTATTGAATTCATGGCATACTGTAGAAAATAATGTACCGTAGTTTATATTGGGGTCTTGTGAATCAAAACTAGCAGTTGAGAGATTGCTAAGAACATTATTATTAAACATTTTCAATTTATTTTTAGTGAGAGGTCTTAATTCAATGGTTTTATCTAGGTGTAATTTTTTATCTAAATTAAATGATACAAGTTGACCAGTATGGTCAGACCTAACGCCACTAATTAAGGATGAGTCTTGTATTTTACAATTAGTAAATATATTGTCAATGCATGAAGCTGAGGTTGCTGTTATTCTAGTCGCTTCATTAAATATACATTTTAAATTGAACGATTTAAACAATGATATAAGGTTATATTTATCGGGTGAGTTAACTAATAGATCAATATTTAGGTCACCACAAACAAAAACTAATTTATTATCTTTAAAAAGTTTACTTAGTATTTCTTCCATAATTATTAAAAATGATGAAATAATCGCATATTATACTGTGCGAGTGAAACGGCACAAGGTTCTTTGCTTGGCCGCCATTTTTATTTGTTACTTAATGACGCGGGTTCATAGTAAAGAATTTATCAAGTTTTTTTTCTCTTTAGGTCCAATAGAACCCTAGATGCAGCACATTAAATGACTAGTCTATTTACTTTTGCACTCATACCCGAGAATAAGGAGTTATTGTTAATTGAGTAGTAGATTTTAGTTTCGTTATCGTGCAATTATCGTGTCTATGTTTTTATAGAAATTAGTATTGTTGAGTCTCGTCAACCACGTATTTGTTGTGCTGTTGCTGTGTTACTTTAAGAATTAATATTCATTGTAGGAACATCACAATCACACATTTCGTTCGTGAAGTGATAATATTTATTTGTAAATTGAAACAATAATTTTTAAAAGAAGTAGGATGAATCACCCAATTGCTAGCTCTCCACCAATTATCAGCACCTCGGCGAATAAGTTAAAAATATCAGTTTCTCTTTTTGGTTGTGGTATTACAAAGTAAAAAAATATACTAGGTAAATACTACTTTATACAGTGGCAATATTTTCAATACGTAAACATAAAAAAAGCGGCCAAGTGCGAGTCGTACTCGCCCATGAAGGGTTCCGTAGCAGCAAGTAACGATAAGTTTACGATTTATGACGTATTAAAAAAAAACTACTTGCTAGATCTCGTTCAAACCAATTTTCGGTGGAAGTTAACATAGTAATGTACATTATATATTTTTTTTAGTTTTATCATTCTCTTATTTTAGAAGTTACAGGGGGGGGACACACATTTTACCACTTTGGAAGTGTCTCTCGCACAAACTATTCAGTTTAGAAAAAAATGATATTAGAAACCTCAATATCATTTTTGAAGACCTATCCATAGATACCCCACACGTATGGGATTGATGAAAAAAAAAATTTTGAGTTTTAGTTCTAAGTATGGGGAACTCCAAAATTATTTGTTTTTTTTCTTTTTTTGTGTAAAAATCTTAATGCGGTTCACAGAATACATCTACTTACCAAATTTCAACAGCATAGCTCTTATAGTTTCGGAAAAAAGTGGCTGTGACATACGGACGGACAGACAGACAGACAGACATGACGAATCTATAAGGGTTCCGTTTTTTAACGGAACCCTAAAAACGGCGGCAGGATCGTAATTCAGAAAATCGGTCTGCAGTTGTTGGTGTTTTTCGACCATATTTACTCATTGGAGGTAAGTTTTTCGGTCAATTTATCATTCTGTCTCTAATGTTTTATGAGAATTGTAATGAAATCTTAGTTTTTATACGTTTTATGAGGTATTTTTATTGTTAGTTATTTCAATAAGATTTTAAAGATTTCCGTTAGATTATTTCAAAATATTTATGAGTGAGTATTTCATTGTGTTTTGTTATTCTTGTTTGTTCTCATGCAATGCAACGAAATGTATTAATTTATTGTTATTTTATAATCTTATTTCATAATTTAATATGTATCAAATTAATGTTAATGATAATATTTTAATGATTTCATAATTTGTCGAATAATTGTTCACCTTATAATAAGAATGTTGTGCATGCCTATAAGTGATGTATTTACACAGTACTCAAGACTCGTGATACCTGTTATAACTATCCTTGTAAATATGTCGTTGGTGTGCCTTGCTTAATAAATAAATAAATAAAATATGGGGTGCCAACATCTGGGTATATTTTTAAACAGAAATTTATCAGCACCCATGCTGAAAATTTTGTTATTTAAGTGTAGACTAAATTACAGGTTCTTTTTTAAATTTTAGTCTTTTTCAGTAAAGATTAAGAATGAATTTGAATGTAAAAAATATGATGTGACATGATTTTCCAAATGTTGATACCATGCTGAAACTACATTTTACCTTTTATCCGCATAGTGCTGATAATTGGTTTGCTTTTATGCCGATAATTTTAATAATTAATATTTGATTTATTTAATTTGAACTGTTTCTTGAGTGTCGACAATTATTGTAATTTGTTAAGTATTTTTCTAAGAAATTCCTAATATTAATATTGATAAAAGCATTTTATTCATAATTTTATTGTAAAATGTATTTTATTTGTCTTAAGTCTAAGTGCTGGTAATTGGATAATTACAATATTGGTAATAATTGTGCCAGTAAATGGAGGTAGGTTCATTTTTCAATTGTAGTTTAAATGATATTTCATTAGCTGCAAAATCCGATGAATAGTAGATTGTTTACCAAGGGAGCAAACAACAATTTTTATGGCGAGAGTGTTTCTTTGAATCCAGAGCGGAGCGAAGGATTCTAAAGTAGAATCTTGAGCGCAGCGAGGGATTCAAAGTACATCACTCGAGCTTAAAATAGTGTTGCTTCCGAGGTGCACACTCTACTTTTTATCACCCTCTATGAGAAAAAAAAATGTCTGTCCGAACCCCTTCAGGAACGAAGTTCCTTCTCACGTAAGATTTAAAAAACAACATTTTCGCAGCCGCTATCGTGGATTTACATTTTGATCTCACTATCGACTTTAGCATCTTCGAAAACTATGAAAACGATACCCATGAAGAAAAATTTCAAGTTTCGCAGCTGCCATCTTGGATTTACATTTTGACCTCACTATCGGCTTTAGCACCCTCGAAAACTATGAAAACGACACCCATGACGAAAAATTCGAAAATTTCCGTAGCCGCCATCTTGGATGTACATTTTGACCTCACTATTGGCTTAAGCACCCTCGAAAACTAAGAAAACGACATCCATGACGAAAAATTTGAAAATTTTCGCAGCCGCCATCTTGGATTTTAATTTTGACCTCACTATCGGCTTCAGCACCCTTAAAAACCATGAAAACGATATCCATGATGAAAAATTTGAAAATTGTCAGAGCCGCCATCTTGGATTTACATTTTGACCTCACTATATCGGTTATAGCAACCTCGAAAACTATGAAAACGACACCCATGACGAAAAGTTTTGAAAATTTTCACAGCCGCCATCTTGGATTTTCATTTTGACCAAATTCACACTCTCTCTTTCTCACTTGCCAGCCTGTTGCTTGTTCATACAATGTTCGTGTTTGACCTCTTTAGTAATTGGAACTTTTACCAAACAAACATATTCCAATTTCTTATCCAAATTTTTAGTCCCTGTTTTTGAAATAAACTAGCTCTTTTTTGAATAGATGTGATAAAGAGTATTTTTCACTCCTCTTGCTCAAAAAGTCCGTCATTGCAGCATATCTTGCTCTAGGGGAAAAAGTATTTTTTGTCTGTAACCAACGAGCCAGCAAAAACAAAAAGTCTTTATTCTTATGTAAAACTAGCTTTTCACAGCCGCATACCGAGATAAAAGTTTCCTTAAAAAACCAGATTGAACAAATTGTATATTTTTTAAAATAAAATAAACTATTCAATACTAGCTAACCCAGCAAACTTCGTTCCGCTTAACAGTCAATAAATGTGCATGTTTAGGATTTAGGAAAATTTCTACCCTACCTATCCTACCTACCCACCCTACCTACCCTACCTTTATCCATTAAGATGTCTGAAACATGACGTGACCCAGGTTTACTCTTAATTCCTAACATTCCTTCAACAATGTTAATACCAGTATCCTCTCGTAACGATGTGCGCGCCCGCAGCTGGCCCGCAACACGCGCCTGCTGTACCTGCACTCGTACCAGTCGCTGCTGTGGAACCGCGCCGTGTCCGAGCGGCTCCGGCGCGCCGGCCGCGCGCCCGCCGCCGGCGACCTCGTGCCGCTCGTGCACGTCGAGAAAGAAGGTACACACATTACACTTCGAGAGATGAACATACTTAGAGAGGCTGTCAGAAGAAATGTCATTGAAAAACTGTGATCCCCTAACTGAGTGACGCTATCTAGCATAATATAGCAAAATTACATAATAGCCAAGTTTGACATGATACACTTTTACCGACACTAACCTTTAATCACCAACTGTTAGATAGTTTCGCATATCTAGATTTTTTTATTTTTATTGTGTCTGTATACTTAGTATAAAATATCAACAAAAATAAACCGTAGTTAAATCCAGTCATTTTGTCACGACGTGTGCAATATTTTGCAAATTTTCTTCAAAAATAATTTTCTTTTGCACACAATCTGTCAGACCTGCCACCTGTCATGTGGGGCGTATGACACAAGACATAGCACTAAACTGAGTGAAGCGTGACTAGATGTTGATGTTGTTGGCTTTGTCCCGTCTATCGTAAGTATAAAGGAGAAGGAGATGGAAAATGTTGGGCCCAAATGTAATAAGTTGAGATATGATCTAAAAATTAATCTTTTTTTTTATCCTTGAATATAAAAAATCTGCTCAATTCTCAGTCTAGAAGTGGAGAAATATGATAAAGGTAGTTTTCGTGAGATCATCTATTAAAGTAATCGATTACACAACTACAAAAATAAAACCTAACCACTAAGTAGCACTAGGTAATATAATTAACTCAAAGTAATTAAATGCACTATATATACTTTTATATAATAAAGTGCATTTAATTTAAATAAAACATCATTAATTACTGAAAAACCAATATAATGATTTTCAATTTCATATCGATTAAAATCAGTTTTTTTTTGTTTTGTGTATGTTACTGGCAGTGCATGTTCTGCACTGGCATGAGCTGACTGACATTGACAATTTGACACTAGACATTAGTGGTGGGTTGTTCTTGAATTGAATTTTTGATGGACGAAACCGTTTTCCCGACGACGAAAACGGTTGAAGAAAACGGTTAAAGGACGAAACTTATCCAACATGGAATAGAATTGCGTTTTCGTCGAGCGCAGTTTCAGTTTTAAGAAACTGCGCTCGACGAAAACGCAATTCTAAGTAAATTTCACTACTTTAATTTAAATCCATGTAGTATTCCTTCTTCTCGTATCAAAACTATATGAAAGTAGTTTATACCGTGATACAAATATTTCCCAGTCACAATAGCGGCTGACTGTTCGCACTTTTCAAGCAGCGCCACTCGCGGAAGCTATTTTGATATGGGTTATATTAAATTTATTGATCACTAAACTGAATGTTGCTAGAACTAATACAAGATAAATGCTTGCCAATAGTCGTCAATATTGCAAGTTGTACAGTTACCTGTGGTCTAGCAAGATATATCTGGCAAACATTCTCAACAAATCGAACTTATACCTATATGTATATTTATACTGTGTAGACTGTACAAGGACACAACAAATACTGCTATTGCTCAACGCAAAGTCTAGGTAAAACTTGGTAAATAACTAACATACTAACTTAATTTACTCAAAAAGATCTTTCACAGATGAATTCGAAGACGAAGACTCAGATTCGGAAGAGAATCAATCTGACAGCGACACAAAAGAATCCGTTAAACCAGAGGTGAAACAAGAAATCGAGAAAAAAGAGGTTAAAACAGAAACAGACGAAGTCAAAGAAAAACAGCAAAATAAAAATGAAGAGAAACCTAAAATACCTGTGAAGGTTCTAACGCAAGAAGACGTGGATAGTGGCAAATATAGTTTATTGGACATTGTGATGCCCCTGCCGGGCTACTCGGTCGACTACCCGCCGAACATGAAGGAGTTCTATGCAGAGGAACTGGCGAAGGTTGGACTTACGTTGGAGATGAGGCATAAGATCAAGTAAGTGAGCCATTTTCTCAAAGATACAATATTGAATAATAATTGACTATTGCAAGCGTGGCTGAGCTTGAGGTCCTGATTCGATGTAAGCGAAATGAAATTGGGTTTCCTTTTTAGGGCTCTAGCCATTAGCAGTGGCGTGCCTAGGGGTCAAAATTAGGGCAAGCCGTCAGATTTTTTACGATAAAAAAAAGTGAGGGATTGACTTATTTTCATTATGTTGTTCATGGTACAATATTATTATAATTTTGTTTAGGAAACCTTTAATACGCGAAGAGGTCTACATACTATTTCAGGCATTAGTACGTAATTTTCATAAGCGCCATCTATATTAATGAAAGCGCGTATTCACACCGCTTAGCCGAACCTTTCTACCATAATTCATATTCGCTTGTCACATGCAAATTTTTTCAATAAAAAGCCACTGGATGGCTCTCACATTATCGATTTGTTGTTCTATTGCCGAACGCATAATTTTATGAGTTTAAAATATGTCAATATGTTAGATAGCCCATTTATTGAAGAAGGCTATAGGTTATATATCATCACGCTAAGACCAATAGGAGCGGAGCACCAATGAAGAATGTTTCAAAATCGGGGGGTTTTATTTTTCCTTTTGAGAGCTTCCGCTGCGTGCGCTGCGTAAAGTTTCGCAAAAATCATGTACGACAGAATTGTTCCCCTTTAAAAGTTCTAAAAAAAAGTCCGCGACAGCATATGTGTATCTTTTAAGGTTGGCTCACTATAACCTTTTTTATGCTAACCAAATTTGTTCTACAATAATGCATTATTTGCGAAGGTGTTTTTATAAACATGATATTAATCCTTATCCAAATAAATAAATTATCCATCACAAGTATTTAATTTAAACCAAAATTGCCCTTTACATCATTCGATTTCAATGAATATCTTAGGAGATATCGCAGTTTTAAAATAACATCGCAGCAAAATAATAATCAAGTACTGCGCGCGCATTTATGATGTGCATGAGGGGGAAGGGCGTGATATAAGATTATAAGACCCAGTACCTTTACCTAACGTTTTAAAATTCCACTTTTACTGATAAAAGCGCGATGTAGGTAAATCTATGAATAAAATGTAAAATAATTATCGAATAAAATGTAAAATAATTATCAAACTTTGTATTACTATGATCATTACTAAAACCTACAATTAGGTATCCTCTTCCCGAAATTTTCATTATCTCAAAGCCAAAATTTTTGAAGGTTTCACTTCTACCACGTGTGAATTGCCCACATGTTTTTTTAAATGTATAAATTGATGCAAGGAACCATTTGGAAGTACTCCCATGTCTGGGTAGCATTTGGTTTAGAACCGGTCAATGTCCTTTGAATTTCGCGGGCTACCACCTGCGAAATGTGGGTGTACCTACTATAGGTAGGAATTCCACCTCTCCCTAATTCTTCGGGGGTTACAGGCTACAGATGTTTGTTAGGTATATAGTAATACCCCGTGTGTGTGTGTGTGCAGGAGCTACAGCATGTCGGGCGCGTACCGGCACGTGCTGGTCCGTCCGCGCGACGTGTCGTGGCGCGTGGCGCGCTACTCGGACCCGTTCGCCGACCTGCTGCCGTCGGACCTGGACGAGCTGCACGGGAACAAGCTCAGCGGCGTCCTCGAAGGTGCGCTCGGACATACTTATTTTATTCTTATTATTTATTTATTAATAACCTATTTATAGTTCGCACCACACATACAAGTCTACTGCTCAACAGTGTACCTCAAAGAGCGATAGCGATTATATTGGTTATCCCAGTATATAGTTATTAGAACATGTGGATGGCTGCTATTGTGTTTCTCAATCAATCACTGTATTGGATTCGGATTTGAATTTCATGCTAAATGTTGATATTTTGTGAGCAATCTACAATGCTTTGTTGTAAAGCATTGTAGATTGCTCACAAAATATCAACAGACAGACGGACAGTAAAATTTTGGTATTTTTATTCAATAAAAAAAAACTCTACTAAGCTTACGGTTTAATGAAAGCGCATAATATATTCTAGAGATGTATACATATATATTTTATTTATCCCGCATTACCCTACTGCTGGGCATAATAGAAATAATTTCTAAGAAGATCAATTAGATACATACAATACATACATGTATATGAATCTGAAATCTATATTTTACAAATTTATACTCTTTTCATGATCTAGAAGAGTTTATAACGAAAAGTTTGCCTACCCGTAACGTAATGTGCTCCTAAAAATAATAATATGAAAGTATTTGTGTTACTTTTCAATTTATTACACCTACTGTTTTATTTCCTTTTTCAGACGGAAAATACAAAGCCCTTCTCCTGAACATGACGCTGCCTGCAAGTTGCTACGCGACCATGGCACTACGAGAGCTCCTCAAAGTGGACACGTCAAGCGACAACCAGGCGTCGCAGAACAACTACCACAAAGAACGAAAGACTTCAACCGTAGAAGAGAATGAAAATGGAGAAAAAAAGAAATCGGATAGCGAGAGTGGAGAGAAATCGAAGTCAGAAAGTGAGAGTGGAGAGAAACGGAAGATGAATAGTGAGACGGGAGAAGATGCTAAGAAACAGAAATTAGACGAATAAAAGATTTTATTTTTTTGTTTACAAGTGTTTTATTTGCGTTTTTGTGTGCTGATTTAGGTATGGAGGGTTGATCTGAAACAGAAAGAAAAATGGTTATTATCTGTAGGTACTTACTACTTTACAAAAACAGGGTGCGTACGTAGTTCTAAATAGTACATCTATGGCAATTACCAAATTAATCAAAACAGCGAAATATTTGACAGCTATTTGCGATGTTGCCCACTTTCAGAATAAACGCTCATGACCATGGCACAGTATAAATACGTAACAGGTAACAGTAATATATCTTCACAGAAAACGGTCGAAACGATGCGCCTCGAAATGTCAGTGTATATCAGTACGCAACAGTATGGAGTGCGCGGCAGTTACACAGGCAGGTTTATCTACCGAGCGGCCATAGGTCTTTATTTCAAGGTCACAACCGAGATATAATACTGTTACTTTATTATACTGTAACCATAGAAAATTATCATAATGACAGCGTCGTGTGAACATTTTTTTTTTTAAACTCTGTAAATGTCTCTGGTCCATTCTGCCTGGATCCGTTTTGCCTTTTGGCATTTACCACATTTAACTCTTAATTTCTAGTTAATGAGTATTCTTATCGTCTACAATTAATTTGATATGAGTTCAATCATAAATCACTCTGCATACAGAGACCGCCAGAACATAATTATCTTAAGCCAAAGTAAATAGTAGGTTAATTGAAAATCGTCAATTTTACATACAAATTACGGAAAAACAAACTTTCCTAGCTAAAATGATAAAGGTGGACCTTCGTACCTGCAGTATCTGTCTTACTTTGCTTTTCCCTACATAGGTACCTACTTAAAAAAATATTAAGATATTTATCCGTTCTAGGGAATGCAATCCTACAAACAAAATTTACAGAGGCAATAAAAACGCCCGCCCAAAAAGTTTTCCTACTACTTACGTGTGTTCATACTGCCGAGTCCTCCGGTGCTGCGTGTGCGCGTACCTCGCGGACAGCCAGCCGGCGCCGCGCGTGACGTCACAGGCAACGTGTGACGTCACGTGCGCGCGCAGCTCGCCGGGCGTCGGGAACGAGCGCGGGCACCATGTGCACTTGTGGGGTTTGTTCTGTGGGTACAATGGGAACTTGGTAAAAGGGAATTATTGTGAAAAAAAATGCTACTTGTCGTTGTCATCCTGTGTAACTTTGGTTTGGTCAATACAATAATAATGGGTAGGTACCTAATGTTTTGGTCGTTCTAGTCGTAAGGTAATCTGTGCCGTAAGTCCGCAACATTAAGGTTGCATTTGGCAGTAGAATGATGTGGTCTGGAGTGTCTGAACTGAACGCCCATCGACTGATGGCAACATTCGATGCCGAAAGCCCCAGCTGGGACTTTTACATTATACTGGTAGGTAGGTACCTACTCAACAAAATGACTTACAGTGCATCAAGAGCATCTATTACTTTACTCTATGCCATATAGGGTAAAGTAATAGATGCTCGAATATCCGTTCCATAGTCTATATATGGAACGGATATTCAATATGGCCTTGTTAATTGCTGTCACTGATCCGTCAGCCAATCTTTGCGATTAAGTTTATTTCGTATAATTAAGTATTAAATACAATAGACGTTGATATATTTAGTAACCTGTTCCGCTTATCTATTTCTAAAGAGCCATAAAAAACTCCTGAAATAAATCGACACGTGTTTCACCTCTCAACGAGGCATCCTCAGGATGACGATGGACTTGTTGCGAACTCGAACACGGCGTGTTGCCACACCGAGCGCTGAGCGCAGACTGCACTCAGTGTGGCAACACGCCGTGTTATTACATTATTCCCGATGGTAAGGCCTATGGCCTACTATATGATCCGCACTGACTTTTCCTGACCTTTATCAAGAAAATGTGTAGGTACTAGCTAAGTACCTAAAGATCTACGGCTATATTCTATCTTTAGTTTAAGCTAAAAAGCAGAACAACTTTTAGAAGAAGAAATAGGCAAACATTGTTACCTTTGTATGGGTCATGCGATGATAGTACAAGTTAGAGCTCGCCGTGAAACATTTTCCGCATTCAGGACATTTGTGCGGCTTTTCACCTGTGGAAAATGTAAAAGTTACAATAAAATTGAACAATCGATGTGAAAGTAGGATTTTTGGTTTATTTCCTGTGCCCATTATTATCATGATAACAACCAAGACTAGAGAAGGTGGGTTCATACGGCCAGCAGCGGGATATGCTTATGTCCGATTTCACTAACACTAGGCGACAACTAAATAAAAGCGCGCTTTTGATTTTTCAATACGAAAAGTTGAAAATCTAACAGCGCGGATTTTAATATACCACGGGTACAAATATCCCAGGGTATCTTTTTAAACTCGTCATTTTTATCATTGGATTGGGAAGTTTTCGTCAAGCTGCCCAATCTGACTGAATACATAAGAAAAATAAACGTATGTAAGGACGAACCTGTGTGTATTCTACGATGTGTGTTCAATGAGCTGGAGGTACTGAAACCTTTGTTGCACACGTTGCATATGTGAGGTTTCTCGCCTGAAACAATGGAAATAAAACCATGCTTATGTCGTCAAGTCTAGTTCGGTACCTAATTACTGGTTAGGTACATGTACCAATAGGTACTGATCGTGGAGTATCTTCTTGCGCAAGGATAATAATTCTGGAGCTTAGGTAGGTACAGTCGACTGCGCTGTCAGGCAGTGGTAACAAAACCAGTCTAAAAGCTCAAGGTCGAAGTGTTACCACTGACGTGCGGTCGACTGTACCCACATAATTAAAAATCCACACAAAGAACTCCATTGCCAAAGCACTGGTTACGCTAGATTTTCACAACTATTTCTTCACTCTGAACTTAAATCGTCGAGAATGTTGGTTTAAAGATATCATTATTAACTAGTTACAACTTACAACACAATAATCAAAGGAAATGGTCCTTAAATTACCCGTGTGCGTCCTCATATGCCTCTTCAACAGCGACGGCCGGTCGAAGGTCTTCAAACATACTTGGCACGGCAGTATGTTCTTCAAGTTAGCAGCTTTCTGAGGCAGGCAGAAGGATTCCTTGGTGCAGACCAGGCTGGTTCTCTCGTACAACTTGACCAAGTGGTTGTTCAGCCCCTCGAGGAACTTGAAGTCGATAATGTTCAACATTTTGTTCGGTTTCTTGCCTTTCGTTGATAAGTCTAGAGGTTCCGTTTGTATTTCCATTTTAGTTTGAGGTTTTCTTCTTGATCGAAGTTAAAAGACAGTGAGATATGACATTGTTGAAACAATCGTCTTGATAGGGTGGCGCCAAAGTTTCGGTAGCAGCAGATAAAGATGCTTTCGCCATTCACCAGATTTTTATTAGGTTGGTAGGTGGTAGTTTTTCATAGGAATTATCGTTTGACTAGGCTAGTTGATAACCTTTATGGTCTACAGTGACTAGAGTAAATTTTCTTTCCATCCGGAACTTTTCATATTCAATTAGCTAAGCTAATTAAATTAAAGTCTTTTATGAACTTGATCCTCACAGCACAAATCAAACTGATTTCCACTCGAATTTTCACAGGTAACTGTCATAATTTCCCCTGGGCCGTCCTATAAATACGTGAAGGACTAAAGGGCTGACGTATACAAATGACAGGGTGATATTAGTGTATTAGATTGTATAACAGTTGTGTCGATGATCGTTTGGAAGTATTGTGGTGTCGCCAACAATGAGTTTTGTAGAGCACGGGACACTAATCGACGTGATTTGACGGTTTTTTCGTGTGTTTACCCTGGAGGAAGGTGAGGTTGGATGTGGTGGTGTTAGCTTTTCATTAACTATGAGTGCAAAGGTACTCTCAATCTTCCTCTGGTAATTTCTGTGTTTTGTATTGTGTGAAGCCTCCGCTAAAGCTACTCATTGTTTTACAAAGGATTAACATTCGTCCTTTGCTATGATAAAAGTGTTAATTTATTTAACAGGCTTCACCGATTGGTCTTTCTTGAATAGCGTTCCTAATCCTATAAAACCCAAAGGCCATCTGAACGCTCTTGTGATCTAGTTACCAGATTGTCGATCCAGGGCCACTTTTAGGATTGTCTTCTGTTTTTAGCCTGGTTTCGTGGTGATCGTAATAAATTCTATAGAAGCAGTTCGAAATAAGTATATATACCAACGGCCACTGGTCACACCAGTTTTCAAACATTTTTTGGAACGAACTCATTGGCAGCGTAGTGTAGGTAGGTAGTGGAAAATTCTCCCAAATTTAATTTCAGTTTTTTTTTAACCTATGTTATCCAACTACCGGGCAAAGTTCTTCCCCATACTTTTCCTTCTCCGACCAATCGGTCAGGAACGAGGTCAAATCGTCACGCCAGTGCTTTTTAGGCCTGCCCCGGTGACGACGCCCGTCATCAGGCACCCACTGTGTGACGATCCTGGCCCATCTGTTTTGATTTACTCTATAGGTATGACCCGCCCAGTCCTATTTCAGCCTCGCAGACTTATCGCCAAAATCGGTGACGCCTGTCTTGGAACGTATTACCTATAGTGTTGCGAATTTAGTCGGTGAGTTTGATTTTTAAAATGCTACGCTTCATCGCTCTTTGGTAAACCTTGAGTTTGGACTTCTGACCTTCGGTTAAAGAAATTTGAGTTGTATAAAATTTTTACCTCCTCAATATTTTCCAACCTCTGTGAAAAGTATTGAAGAAAACGTAATCGCTTATAAAGGTGACGCTGCGAAACTTTAGATTTCCACGCTTTGTGCGACTAAACGCAAGGAAAGCGTGCCCATACAAATATTTACGATTCGTCGCATTGTGTCGTATGCTGTCAATCAGACCTTTGATAAACTCAACAATGTGTTGGGATTTTTAGATCGGGATACCGTAGAGTAGGCAGGTAGATACTGTAAGGGTAATCTGTATTTAAATTGAAGATACAATTGATCAGGTTCAGGTTGTAGTCCTACATACTTATTGGATAAATCCATTTTCAACATTGCTGATACGAACACCTTTTCTGCTTTTTTGTTATAAATTTATTTTATGAGACTTACTGAAATATAAAGGAGACTCAGTGATCAAGCAGCTTCTTTAAATAAGTTATTTTCGATGAAACAGTGACCAAACCCATAGCAAAATTTTGCTTTAGTCAAACTTACGGTGAGGAATACTCACCACAGTAATGTTCAGCTAAAGCATAGAATTTAGAACCTCACATTTGGCGGACTACTTTCGAAGCCATTATCTTACCACCTTTGAACCAAACAAACCAGTGGCACCACATTGCCATCTAATTAGGCTAAACGCTTTCATTATAGTAAAACCAATAGGTATTGAACTGTCGGAAGTGACGCAGTGCTGTTGGTCCTATTGTACGCACCCCATAAGGCGAGTCGATTATTTTAATAAGCTTCGCAACTGGGTTAGCGAGGAAGGGTAATGCGATTGATCGTTATTTTTGCTTTCTATTCAAGCTCGCTGTTCATTATGTTTAGTCGTATTAGTAGGTACAACTAGGAAAATGTAATTTATGTAGTTATACTTTTTCAGATGTTATTCCTATCCTTTCCCCACGTAGCCTGAACTCCAAAAGTGCTTCAACTGTCATGATTTATTATCACATTTCCATAACCACCAAGCATGCACTACAGGACCTGAAATCAAGATAAATAGATCTACTCTTACATGCGCTAAAAATAACATCCTCCCTAGATCCACTGCAAGATAAAGATTCTATCGTCGTATACGCCTCGGAATTACGCGCACAACAATCGAACGCTTTTATTTTCTTCTATTGTTATTTTAGCAACAAAATTCTCGAAAGCTATTCAAATTCTGCTTTGCCTCTTATTCAAATACCCTCACAAATCGGATTTACTCGCAACTTGTTAAGACTGCCTTGTTTCACTTCTACCTTTCTTTTATTTATTTTTCATCTATGCGGAGGTAAAAGGAAACTTTTATTTGTCTCTGCAGTCTGTATCTACCTCGCTATTGGTATATATATATCCTTGTGGGGTATTTTTACGCTGAATTTGGGTCAGGACTTCGATTGTGTACGGGAAATTTACTGCGAATAAATGTATTTGGGTTATTTGCGCCCATGTATCGCTGGTTCTGTGACGTGGGCACTTTTGTTAAGTTCCCAAGTAATACAAATAAGACTTTGATTGATTGTAGCAAGATGGCAGAAACCTGCGCGCGAGGGCTTACATATCAGAGAGTCAGGTTATGTTGATTTGATGACTCATGGTGGACTAACACATAAATGATCAAGCCATATAGTTACCTCGTATTGCTTATAAGCAATACGAGGTTTATCTAAGATTAGGCTACGCTGATGTACCTAATTTATTTAGGATCATTCTTTGTTTTAATTGTCTTTGAAATGTATGTAGACAGATGGTAATAATCCCAAAACATTTCAAAGTTCCATAGGTTTATTGTCATATTTTTCAAAGATTATTGTACTTCATTGTACACGTGCAGCCTGTGGGTGAATCACACCCAAAAAGCATACGAAGCCCTCCGCCTCCAATATAACAACGCCTTCAGAGCGCTGATGAGGCTGCCGCGACACTGTAGTGCTGTCTCTGGTGCGCAGGGTGCGCAGCAGCCCCAACAGCGTGCTGATGATGACTTTACTACTGAACTTCGAAGTTTAAAATACCGATGTAGTGTATTCATAAAGTTTAAAATTATGATTTACGTGAGTCAGAATGTACGCTATGACGAATTACTTTATTGAGAATGTTCTTAATCACGATGTACGGAACTTCGAAAGTTTGCTATGACGAATTACTTAATTGAGAATGTTTATCAGCGCGATGTACGGAACTTCGAAATCTTGTAATGACAAATTACTAAATTCCGAATTTTTACCATCGACATTCTGAGCGAGTATTTCGCTTTTACCTATGTGTAGATGTAAGGATAACTTAATTAAAATTTTGGTAGAGGTTAATTAAGTTCAGTTCATGTTAATTTTGTGTAACTAGCTAGGTACTAACTTGTTAATGTGTGAAATTCAATGATTACAAAATTTTAATTAAGTTATCCTTACATCTACCAAACTTTTTATTAAGTTATCCGTTTAAGTTCAGTAGTACAGTCGCTGATGATGGTGGCGGACAGGCTCGACTGTCCATACATTAGACGTGACTTGCACGTTACCTACAGTCGTCGGTCACTAATGTGTAAGTGTTGATAGTGTGGTGGTTTTTGTTTTGTTTTGTTTTATTGTAATGTATTGTCTGTTGTGTGTGTAATGTATTAAATATTGTGTATGTGTCATGCAAATTGAGTGAATAAAGCCTCTCCCCACAGGCGAGTTTTCATCGCGCTAAAATAACGCAAGCGTTATTGCGATAATGCATCCCGATTCCTTGCAGACAACTGCGTTTTTATCGTCCAATATTTCTAACGTCTGCGTGTACCTACACAACAGGCCCCGCACTACATCGTACTAGCGTTATTAACGCAGGTATGTGTAAGATCGCATGCGTCCTAATAAATAAGAACACATAATAATATAGGAATATCGCAGGACGGAGGAACGCAAGCGTTCTACTTCTATTGCGTCGTTATTATCGCAGCAGTTTGTAAGTTCGTGACCGTCCTAATACAAAATGTACTGAAACTGTTATTATCGCGCGATAAAAACACGCCTGTGGGGAGAGGCTTAAATGAATAATAATAAGTTAGGTATGATTCTAGTACTAAGCTATTATACTACCTATCGCTTAGACTGTTTCACAAAAAGTAGATAGTACCTATAAAAAAGAAATGGCCGAAACAGTTGGTTGTAATTTTCACTTCAATACCTTTTATTTATCAATATCCCTCAAAGCAACACTATCTCATACCGCCGCACTAAAATTGAGAGGTAATAAACCGACCTCCACTACCCTCTTTTCAAATATAAAAGTAGCAAAGTAAGAAACAAAAGGTTCCCACAATATTTTCGTCAAATTACGCGCTGTATCGATCCTGGTGAGCGTCTGTTGCATAAATGCATTAGTCTGAAGATAGGCACCTCGCACTATTGAGTCGCGAGGCATACGCGGTAGCGGGGAACCTAGCGTAGAGGTAGCGGGGCGGGATGAATTGGTTGATATTGTACAATCACTTTACGAAAATGTTGCTTTCTATTGAATTTAGTCACATTAAAAACGTTAATTGTAAATCTTATGGTGCTGTCTTTATCACACTTGGGTCAAATTGTCGTCGGTGCATGTATAAGGTTCTAAGTATGATCTAGTTTTTAATAGACCGACAGTACAGAGAGGAGAAAGTACCCTATTATTTTTGCAATGCGTAATTTTGTGTTAGTTTATTAATTATGTATGGGTAGTCTACTCTGTATAATTGAAGAACTGTGGCAGGTAGCAGCAGAAGCATTATTTGGCAATGATTAAAGTCAGTAGTTCCTCTTTTTTATTATTGAAAACATTTTACATAGGTTAGGCGGAGGTGACCCACATTTCGCCAGTTATGTTTAAGCTACTAAAGGTCACCTCTGCCTAACCCTTCGGGGAAAAGAGGCGTGACGTTATGTTATGCATAAAATTTTTCTGTGACAAAAAGTATGCAAGTGAGTCCACTGTTCCATTTTAGTTTTAATTAAGTTATACACAACAAAATTGTCAATATTAATCTTTTTATGTTTCTATGTTAATTAATGTAATTGGTGTTGTACTGTTTTAATTAACTATAAACAGTTAATTGATTCAGGCGTGACCTTGCGGAAATCCATTATAAAATACAATAGACGTTTAGTAACCTGTTCCGCTTATCTATTTCTAAAGAGCCATAAAAAACTCCTGAAATAAATCGACTCGTGTTTCACCTCTCAACGAGGCATCCTCAGGATGACGATGGACTTGTTGCGAAATCGAACACGGCGTGTTGCTACACCTAGCGCTGAGTGTAGACTGAGCCTTATCACCCGTTGAACCCACTTATATAGTGTCACCGTTATCAGTGCGACCGTTATTAGTGCGACCGTTGTCAGTGCGCGCACTGTAACGTGTAACGTTATTAGTGCGGTCGCACTAATAACGGTCGCACTGATAACGGTCGCACTGATAACGGTGACACTATATAAGTGGGTTCAACGTTCGAGTTCGCAACAAGTCCATCGTCATCCTGAGGATGCTTCGTTGAGAGGTGAAACACGAGTCGATTTATTTCAGGAGTTTTTTATGGCTCTTTAGAAATAGATAAGCGGAACAGGTTACTAAATATATCCACGTCTATTGTATTTTTTAACTATAAACGAATAAATCAAAACATTTCTGGACGCAATATTGAATTGCGTCCAGAAATGTTTCGATTCTATCAATTAACACAAACAACGACGTTTCTACTTACAATCAGCTTTAAAACATCATATTTTTGTCCATAAATTTCCAAACCGCTCATCTCCGCTCATTTGGACCAAACGTGGTCCTCTGCGTCCTCCCTAAATTTATTCTTAATAAAGCGCGGAGCGGCCGTCCGATGTATTTTTTGATATCTCTCGCTTTGCGATGAAAGCTCGCAATCTACCGGTGTTTTTCTTTGGGGATTGAGTTTGTTCAACGTTTTGATCACGTACTATGGATGGGCGATTCTAACGTATCGAGTAAAGTAATTTTTTACTGCGTTTGAAGTTTATCTTTTGAGTTTGTTTGTTTTGCATTTCAAAGAGATTTTTGAAGGTTTTTACTACCCAGTGAGAGCTTTGTATCTACTTGAAATGAAATGAACGGAAATGAAAAAATACAAACTTAAATGCAGTTTTTATCACGTTACCACCTTTTCAGGTAAAAAATATCCATATAGCGTCTACTATGATGATAACTATTGTCAAACTGGCAGTATGTTTTGTGAATTGTCTATTTTGCCAGCTGTTGACCCTAACGTTATAAAGGAGATGGCTGAAACTTAACTACTGGAACAGTTCATTGGAAAACAATTTGCACTGTTTGATATGTTTTACATTTGATTCGCGAGACATAGTAACGATTGTAGATTGTTATTTACAGGCCATCTGATTGCGATTATACCCAATTTTTGTTTTACTTCAAATTAGTTACCTCTTAAAAGCGTTAGGACCAATCGGTTTAGCTTGCGCCATATTAGTTTGAACTGAGGACCTTAGGACCAAACGCAAAAATTAACGATCAAAGAGGAAAAGTACATCGCCATCACATTTTTCCGACGGATTCATGATTGTAGAGCATTTTTATTCGCCGATAGGTCTTTTTCAATGTCGGCCGTCATCATTGTCAGCTCAAAGCGTACTTAGAAAGACATACATATGATTTGCATTTTTTTTTTGGATATCTGGTGATTATGACGTTACGTTAAGCAAGACGCTGCATTTCATTCAAGTTCTTTTCGTTTTTAAATATCATACTCGTACATGATTACCAATCTCCTTGAAAATCTGAAGTCTTACTTTTACTTATAACGTTTGAGTTTGACCTTGAGAGACGTGAATTTAAACCTAGACTAGAAGATATTTCTTTTGCTCTGTTAACTCAACTTATTTCTTGAAAAGATTTATTCAAAACTTTTTATTCTTTTTGCTTTAACATCCCCGTCATTTCTATTCAGCCAACTCAATTTGCAGACCAAAACTAAATCGAACTACCCGCCATCTAGGACCAAAACCTGCCAAGACAAACTCCAACATTAACTACGTTGAGAAAGTAAACAACTTTTATAAAATACACCTTTCAGAGAGCCGATGTTAGCGGAAAACTAATTCAGGAGTATTCAGGACTAAGATAACTTTACTTAAAATATACAGAGCAAGTTCTGCGGGAAAAAGTGGAGGCTCCAAGATGGCGGGGCGTGGCGTGGCGCTGGGCGGGCGGATGGGCGGGGCCGCCCAACTGTGTCAAGTGTTTTCAGATGGATTATTTTTCTTTGATGGCTCTCACTGAGAAAGCTCTTCGTTGTAATGGAGTGGGCTATACTTGTGTAGATGTCTCGCTGGCTTTCATAATGGTAGTGGCTTTTATTAAAGTTGGTTTTAGCTGGATTGGAGGATTTTATTTTGAGATCGCTGGTTTGGGTGTGGCTGGTTTTTGTCTTCGTATGAAAGTTATTAGAGGCATGGTTATGCTCTATAGCAACCTATTTAGTTGGTGATTAAGTAAAGTCGTATTTCGATTTTTTAAAATTATTTAACGCGGCTTGCGGTAGGAGTTACTTGGTAGAAATCGTTACGTTACGAAAAACCGTAATGCCCGAAAAAGTCAGTTACAAGGTCTCAAGTTTCAAGTGTCAAAAACTTTTTTTTAATATAGTATTACTTAGTATTCCTATCTAAGTTCATTTCAATTATAAAATCAATTTTGGAAAATTCCTGATGTTATAAAACGAATGAACAATTTCAAGTTTAGACCAACGTATTTCACTTGGCTCATTCATTGCACAGAGCAATTCAGCTCGGAGTACCTGCTACCCACCTGCCTATGAGAAAAAAAAGTTAACAAACAGCTGTTCCCCTGTTTGTTAAAGTTACTTCATCTTTTCAAAGTGCAGGGGTACAAAGTAGGGTTCTTACTCTTTGCTTTTATTCTATAATTCTGAAAATATCCCTTAGAATGAAAATCATAAGCACTTCATTTATTATTGAGTATGTTCAGTTTTCCGATATTAAGTATCTACTCTTAAAAGTTGAATACTTAGGGCTGTTAACCACTGGACTTTTGACGTTCAAAAGTGCCATACATGGGCCTATTTGAAATAAATAATTTGTTTTTTGACTTTTGACTGTGCAAAGAAAACTAATGTGATCTTTCAACCGCGGGTATTAAAGTTATCCCATGTCCACTCCATCTAAGTAGGTTGTTTATTTTTTAATAGGATGTGTCAAAGTGATTCCGATATGCTATTTCCAGAATAAACAATTTAATTTCAAACTGAGGTTTTATCAATCATCGCAAATTAAGTACATCTTTCTTCATCTACTATAATACCTATATGGTCTGTAACATGTAACCAAATTCGTTAATTTAATCAATTCAAGTCAAACTCAAATACCTACCAAAAATGATGACAAAAGAAACACAAATGCAAGTAGGAAGTAAGGAACTAAGACAAAAACACACTTCATTTTCCCACCGTACGTTGTAAGACAGTATATCACACAATTTCTCCGTAACAAACCGCTCCCCGGCGTAATTCTTTCAATTTCATCATGTATATTTAAATGAGTTTGTATTACAGAACGTCTGTAAGAGCTCCACGGTTTAATATGGACGGGGACACTCTTATTATCTTGCGAGGTGACTGTTTTCATTGTTTCACGGTATACTAAGGTTAAAGTTACGTCATGCAAAGTCTATTATGGTCGTAGATATAACATGCAGGTTTTAAGGGACATCGACGCACAAACGGTTACCATGAATGACGTACAAGATTCTAGACTCACTAACGTTGAAATTTTTCGTCATTTCCTCACGTTTTTATACCGTTTATTTGCGTTTTTTTACTTTAAATAGAATCAATAAATGAAATTTTTCATAATAATCATAGATATTTTAGATATTACATCTATGATAATTATACTGTCTTGATATTGCACTTGATGGGAATGAATTGACAGGTTATCAATTAAAGTCAAGGTCACAAAAAACATCTTATTTAAAATAGATGTTAATCTTCATTTCATTACGATTAAAATGTTACAAACAATTAGTAATTAAAGGCACAACAAAAGAGGGTGAGGATATCGTCTATATTAATATTTATCGTCATTCTCAAGCCAAGTTTCAGCCAATATTCAAATTATTTCATTGAGAAAGATTATTTAGTTTTCTCAGTTAAAATAGAAAAAGTTGTAACTGTTTTTCTCTGTCAATAACTCCCCCACAATCCCGTATCGTATAAGGCAACGGGCAAGCCGCCGCCGCACCCGTGTCGCTGTAGATTTTTTCCAATTTCGTCGCGTCGACGTGTCGGGAAAAATCCTCTTTTGATTTATATTTTAATTCACAGTCTCATTTCAATTTATAGGCAAGTCGATAGCTTTGTAAAGACATTTGTACCTGTCTAATGTCATATACATGCTAATGTGTTGCGACTCGGTGATATATTTAAGTGGAATTCAAAGGAATTCGAAATTGGTTTCGTTGCAACAAATTTGTTTTTACTTGTTTTTTCAAATTGAGTCATTTCAGTTGACGGTATCTATTGGAAATATTGGAAGTAATTTCTATTGATGTAGTGTTCGCAGCCTTACTTACGACTAATGTTTTGATTGTTTTATGCGATGAGTTAAATGGTTTTTCAATTTGCACTCAATTCAGTAAGATTTGTTAGAAAAAAATTGATGTTGAGTTTTTTGGTCCTTAGTTCCAATTAAATAAACCACTGATGGAATGTATTATATATTCACTGCCTATGCAGTTTAAAAGTGTATTCTGAATAATTTCGGCTGTTCAGAAGAAAGCGTTTTCAGTAACATGTTCAATTGGTTAAATTACATCTTCAATTACACCATCTTCTCATCGACAATGCTGTCTTATTACATTCTAGCTTTGATAGCTCCCGATACTTTTAAGTGCCCATCAAATCTCACCTCTTTCTCAAACGCATCAAAATGAGTTTCTACTTCAATTGAAACCTCCATAATGTCAAGTGTTCACTGAAACGATTGTCCCATCGCAGTAAAGAGTATAAACAGCGTTGTTGGAGGCACTAATATCGTCGCTAAGTGGCGCGCTGGCCGGCTTTGATCCCGCGATATTGACTCCGGCCTGCATCTCATTGGCACGGTGCGCACGGGGTGAGTTTTCTTTATTGTGACGCTTATATTTAGGGAAATGTTTTCTGGCGATAGCCTAGCTAGATATCGCGTCACGCATTGGCAATCGTGTCAGTTTCTTTTTTATTTACAATTTGGTAATCAGATCAGTAAAATTTTCCAAAAATGTGTTCTAATTATTATAAAGCTAAATTGCAATAATTGTGGGTCTGTTGGGTGCAAAGACAGGTAGGTAATGCTAAGTTGTCCAGTTCAGAAAATTCTCAGTCTAATTTTTACTATTGTTATAACATTAACTGATTACCTGCATTGTTTAACTGTTGATGGTTGAGTAGGTAGAAATACTTATGAAGTTTTACTAAATTGTATAAGTATTAGTCCATATCACCATTGGACAGCTTTGGCATAATTAGTATTTTGCCCTTCTAGTCAGAATCTATCTAACAATTCATTTTGTTTTATGATCTACTGGAAACTGAAACTAAAACTGTGTTTTATTCAGAATTAAAATGAAATCTACATAAATATCAACTTATACCTAATTAATAAATAAAAATAAAAAATATATACTAACCTGGGCGTCGAAAAATTCCTCCGCATCGCTGTCGACTAATATAATGTACCCAAGAGACTGGTGGCATTGCCACGTTGTATGGCAATGCTTAGCCTCTAGCCAAGGTAAAAGCTAGCCCTTGGGTCAGGGGAAGTGTCAACCAGCCGTTTGGAGTTTTTGTTGACAGACCAACTGTGTCACATAAAAAATCGAATAAAAAACTCGCCTGCTGTGTTTCAGCCCTGGGTAGGTACTCCAAACACCCCCAATGTCCCTAGAAAATATTTAAATGAAGATCATCTGTTACTTGCGAAGCTTTTTGCTTCGCCATCTTGTCCCCTTTATAATGTTGTTGTAAAATAAAGTATTTCAAGTTATTTTAGGCCATAAAGTGTTTGTAAAGGCCGCTGTTGGGCTGGGATTATGTTTTGTTTTATGCTGTACTTGGTAACGTTAAGTATTTCAGTTACTGAGCGACGACGTGGACAAACGTTGGATAAAAGAAAACTCTTGATATAAGTAAATGTCTATTGTAGTGGTTTACTGAAGGGCTGGGTTTAGTCATAAACGCTGAAAATGTTGTTAAAAAATCTGAAAAATTGTGTAGTAATAATAAAAAACTCCCTGAAATTAAATAGTATTATGAAATGATAGGTAAAGGCTTACTGCCTTTACCTATCATTTCATAATACTATTTAATTTCAGGGAGTTTTTTTCCTAAATTCATAATTTTCTAATAGTTTTGATGATTCTGTCATATTTTTTATAGATTTCCTTGTGTGTGATAGGTAACTACATATTTAGATATTACATAGACATACCTGATGATATACATGATGGCAGCTAAGTTTAATTGGACCTAAAAATCCATAATTTTCTTACAAGTGGGGTATGATTCTAGTCTGCACGTGCCTAAGACTTGACTCCCAAGACATATGTATACTAGTAGGTAACACTTTCCGTTTATTATAACATTAGACAAATAACGGTTGTGGTATTATAAATTTCGTTATTTTGATATAAACGTTTAATAAGCTGCGTTATTTCACGATAAATAAGTACTAAGCAATATAATCTAATTACCATTTACATTTTAAAAAAACTCTAAAATGCAGGTGTTTTAACAATATTACACAATAACTGTCATTATTTGTCATAATAAGCTATTATAAATGGAGTATAGTTACCAATAGTGCGCTCGCTATAAGATTGAGACTGCATGTCAATCATTCGTCTGTACTGATGAGTGTGTGGGCATTACATGTAAGTGTTAGGAATAAGGAACAAAAATAAAATAATTAAAATACGATCAAAACTTTTTATTCTGTAATAATATGTCAAGAGTATTCCGTCAACAAACTTTAACAAGATGCCTAGTGATACGGATGACGATGAGAAAAACAACTTACATCGAGAGTTCAGTAAACAACACTATCAGTAGACTTAAAACAATTATAAAATATATTTAAAAAAAACAAATTGGTTTCACCAGTAACTAAATGGACATTGCTGACTTTGAAAGGAAAATGAAACTTATTTGTAAATATACGATTTATATTATAAGTACTCCCACGGAGGAACTATATTTCAATTTAGTAACGGAAAAGTGTTTGTGATATTGTGTCGGTTTATGTTCACAGGAACGGATGACATCAACGTATTATCTAATACACCACCACCGAATTAACTTATCTAACGTTTTATTAAGACATGTAAAAACCTGAAACAAAAGAGAAACAATGTTAAAATTATGAAAAATGTGCTACAAAGCTTTTACAGCTGTATAATATAAGCTGGTTGTGGCTTCCTGTAAATAGAACATTACAGGACATGAATGAACATTGTCCTTTTGATTACGCACCATTGGCTTTGTGTATGAACAAATATGAGCGCACTAGACAAAATAAGCCCACTTAACAATGAAATCATGGAAGATATTGATGTGACCACAGAATGTTGAGCATGACACAATTTTTTTGAGGTTTAGTAGAAACGGGAAATCAAATTTTCGTTTCATAGAAACATAAAGATATAACAAGCCTCCCTAGGTAAGCTTCCAAGTTAAGTACATATTGAACAAACAAAATAGAAGTATGTAACAAAAGTGCAATTAAAAAAACTCACCTTATAATAGAAAAAAAATAAAGAAAATGGCGCGTTATCACTGCACGGGGCTCATCCAGAGCTGCGTCAGTCGCGCTGGCCAGAGGTGCGGGCGGGCGACGTCGGCCCACTTTGTGCGACGTCGGCTACCGCGGCACCGGGCGCGCCGAGCCCTGCCGCGGTTGCCAGGACCGGCTGATACGGCTCCTGCCTGTAAAAACGAGAAAATATTAATCTAAGAAAAAAATTAATGACGCACAAAAAATGCCTGTGAACACAGAATTAAACTATCAGCGTGTGGAAGTTACATAAGACCACGTGTTTGAACGCACATGAGAAATGATTAGAGTGAGAAATAATAATCTGAGGATAGGCTTCTGGATGAAGCAACACAGCGTGTTGGTATCACGAAGGGCCACGTGCGCACATGACAAATTCTTAGTTTAACGAATAATAATCGAGTATCGACGTTTTGAATGAAGCAACACTAGGCTTAATCAATCAACTAATTGAAGTCCATTGTTTCACGCACGCGGGACGGCATGGCGGCCTCAACTAGAAAGCTTCAGACCATCACGGGTACGAAATATCCATTCATTGAAGCAGGCTGCTCTTGAGAAATACGAAGCAGCTAGTAAAAATCAAATTCTGGATGCAGGTGTATCTTGGTTCTAGTTAAATTAGCTTAGGTTATCTTACAAGAAAAGTTCGTGACCACGTGGCCAGCCCTTTGAACTTGCCAAGCCCTGGCCTCGTGGTCAGGTTGCTAATTTAAAAAAGAAGAAAGAAAAATAAGCCTATTTGTCATAAATAGGATAAGCTCATTATTGTGCGATTGTTCTTACACACACCTGGTCATAAATGTACTAATATTAACTTCGATATTAGGAACGTTTTGGTAACGAGCCTGTGTTGTGTAGGTACTTGCTTACGTAAGTTGAGATTTCCATTGAGGAAAAATTTAAGAACAGAAAACACCTTTTATGCAATTCACAAATAAATTAAAACATTGTAAGTAACTTACCATACTGCTACAGGTCACGGTATTTGCGGGTACCCTGGCTCACTGCAAAAGATAAAACAAAATTAATACCAGTTCTTTAAATTAGCGTATGTTACTGGAAATAAAGATAATACGACAATGCTAGAATTGAATATCCTGTAAAAATCGAGGCAACTTGTTGCTTTTGTTTAACTAATAAAATAATCTGGAAAGGTTCGGAAAACTACGTGGTTACTTTTCAGAAAAACTACTACGTTAAACGAAGAATGGATACTAGGGATGCATGCTGTTTAAGTAGAACCATATACCAAATCATTAGAAATATAAAATTTCAATCATGGTAGCACATGGTGAAACGCATCACAAAATGGCGGATCAGATTAGGAAAATATTTTGCACAAGACTAATCCCTGCAGAAATATCGGAACACGTAATTATACAATAGAAAGAAAGTAATATGTAATTATAAGTTAATATGTGAGTATAGACAATTGAAATAATACACAATTAAATAAAAATGGTTAATTAATCTAATTGTAACAAGAATTAATACTCACGTTCCGCTGCGACACCCGAATGCGACGAGCGCTTGCGCATGCGGGCTTTTATAGTCCAAATTATGTCTACGCAAAGCAATAACATAGTAACTGAACATTGCATATTTTATTTATTGACGAAAAAAATATTATACAGGGGCAGAACATTGTCATGTATCGAATTTTCATTTAGCATTTAAGGAAGTAGTAATTGTTTGAATGGGATTTTTATGCTTATGTAACAGTCAAAGAAAAATATAGAATGTTTCAGCTGTAAGCAGCTGTCATGTTAATGTTTTTCGGAATTTACAGCTGTTTGTTTTGCGATGACGAGTGATGATGGGTCGGTTAACATAATAAATAGTGCAGAAAACACGCAAGCCGTTCATTCTCGTACATAAATAGGTAGTGAAATAGTAAAAAGCATATGGTGATATGATAAGGATATGTAAGTTTTGAAAATACTTTTCATTTAATTTTCTTTCCTCATTTTCCGACATCAATATTATTATGGTGACACCATCGCTGTCCTCAGAAATAGGCACATATCCTTTTCTTCAAGTTACAAGAAGAAAATATCAGTTATGAAATTGGTAACTTTTGAAAATACTTTTTACATCCAGTAAGTAAAATAATAATGCGCCACCATAGTTGTTTTGCATCAATTTTTTTTTATTGTTGTGACGATAGTTGTTTCACGTAACAAAAGCGTCGTTATCGTCAAAATGATGTTAACTCCTAAAGCGCAGTTACATGGTTATGATTGGCTAACGTGTGAAGCATTATTTCTGTGTAATACCCTCAGAATATTAATTATAATTACTAGAACATTCGATATAAGTTGCATAATTTTCAATAATCTTTTTTCGAGTACCTAACCTACTTGTTTTGAAAGTTAAGGCATTCTAAGTTTTAGATCAATTTTAAATACGTATGGTTTTTATGGCATAGGTGTGAAGTGTTGTTAGTGGTATTAGTACGAAAAGTGGATACAGACACGCGGACTACTTATATTATTTTTTTTGTGTTTCACATATCTGTTTTTATTTTATTATATATTTATTTCTGTATCTTTCTATCCGTGACATCACTGCGGGCCATATCAGAATACCAGCGCTGCGACATTTATTTATTTTTAAATGTCGCAGCATATGCTGAGATAGGAGCCTTTGGCCTCGTACAGGACCTTCTGCTTTTATTTTAATTTTACTTTGTTTTTTTATAGTTTTTTTATTATTTTTATTAATGTTCTTATTGAAGGTGTTTAGTTTAATTTGTGATTTCCTGTGCGAGTCTCAATAAATACTTTTTCTTTCTTTCTTCTTTCTATACGTAGTTGCAAAACTTAAAGAATACGATAAATCATCATTGACATCACCATCATCATCCATTCATGATGTTACCAATATTTTGATTTAAAAGAGTGTCCGTGGAGTTTCTTGCTCGTTTTTCTCCATAGGTACCTACCACGCTTTGGAATGGGCAACTAGCTTCATCTTTCTGACTGACCGACCTCTTGACAATTCAAAAGTGCCTGTAATTGGTTTAACTGAAATAAATGCTTTGAGTTTATCATTTATTCTGTAAATTAATGTAACTGATTATGCTGCTCTTTAAAGTAGGAAAACACGGTAGACAAATATTGTACCTATATCTCAGACCAAAATTTGGTCTTATACATACAGGATTCTTTTTTAACCAGTGCGCAAACTTAAACACGTGACTTTACTCATCATTATGAACAACTTTAACTATGAGACCAAACCTGAAATCGCGTAAAAAAATCAGCTGTTCCCTACATTTTGACAAGTTATGCGAACATAAATGTAGGAAACAGCTGATTTTTTTCAGCTGATTTGTTAAATTTACAACAATCATCGTCAATAATATTAAAGTCGATTTTTAATTGGCTTGGCAAAGTGGTTTTATAAACGTGAGATGGATTAAATTGCAAAGTTTGAAAAAATGCAACACAATCTTTTTCTAACGACAAAATTCCGGTACCTTTTAAGGTGTAGTCTTTGATTTCATTCGTATTCGTATATTTAATAGTTAATTTGTCAGGCTTTGATTTTATATAAACAAATCTTCCATCATTAAGTTTTTGCCGAATGTTTATATTATCATACATTATTTTTGAGTCGCACACTTTAGGTAATGAATGTGTTACTTCAGTTAAAAGCTTAATTTCACAAGAAGGATTATTAATAGTGGATAATATAGAGGGTAATGGACATATTACATAGTCATAATTAACATTCTTACATTCATTTAAACTATCTAATAATGCATAACTTAATCTATCATCAGATACAGCCATGTATAATTTAGTGGGATGAATAAGGACATATGTTTGCAAATTATTCTCATCCCGTGGTGTGGGTAGCGGTAAATTTTTATAGATATTATACTTAATTGGATTGATGAGAGGTATTTCAATAATAAATAATAGTAAGCAATTATTATAATAGTAAGCAATCAAGATAAGTCGATAATACTGTGAATGTTATGTAACGATAACGAGATCAACGAGAAAATCTAGTTTATGTGACGCTAATTTTAAGGACTTGTAAGTTAACGTCGATTAATGTTATTAGAGAAAGCATATGAGCACTACTACTTACAATAGATTTAAAATATATATATCTTTCAGATAGTAGACGAGTAGTTATTAAAATAATATTAATATAGTTAAACAGATACCTTTGTTCTGTAATTTGTATTTATGCTTTCGTAAATAACATAGTATTGATATAAAGGCTATTTTATGTTTGAAACGAATTATTGTTAAACAACGTGAGAAAAATCAAAACAAATATTTTTATTTGTAGGTAGCGTTACACACACACAGGTTATTAGGTTTGACTACATTATAAAGTATGTATCTCTGTGTCCTGCCACATTAAGTAGCATACAAATACTACAAAATGAGTAACAAGAAATAGTGAACAGAAAGATTAAATTAACACGACGATATATTATCTTCTTCTCGAGGTAAAGATTTGGTGATCAGCAAAGAATAAATGGGAAAAGTTTATTTTGATCTGCTTATTAATGAAATGCTGTGGAAGGACGACCAAGCCAAGAACAGGCGATCAATATGAACTCAGATGATAAAACTGGAACCACCTTTGTTAGACTCCGAAAAACTTTATCAAAACCTTCTCCAAATAAAATTCAGTAACACAGAGCCATTCTTTACAGATACAATATATTCTAAGAATTCCTACCTAAACCACTAAATCAAAGTACATAGCGTGCTATATAAAGTACATAAATCGTCCGCCATGTTGGTTCGGTAAATTTAATAATCCTGGGAGCTCGTCCTTAGTAAAGACAAATGTCCACCCACCACCCTGGAGGGAAAATATTACATAAGTTTCCAGGAAAAATGGTTTGTGGGCTGGGCTTGGGGGCGTGGCCGCACCACGCCCTGTCGAGAGGAGGAGCTTAGGAAAGCTATATGGATCCTCGGCTTGGTCTAAGATTTGGTCGTTTTATTAAATGAAGGTAAATAATTTGCTCTGAGTGCTGTACCTATAGAAGTAATATTGTATGGAGTAATGAGTTTGTTTGTGAAGCTGGTTGTCATGTTGGTACTTACCTGTGAGGGTGTTGGTACTTTAGTAGGTTCTTGTAAAGAAATAGGGTTTCGTTTACGCCGTCATAGATTTGCAAAGTGTAGCTTAGGTGTAAACAAACTTAATTTATTTTGCAAAGCATTGGATTGTACCTTTCTTGAAATTGGCCCATTGATCGTGGATAGGATGAATGAGATGATAAAATTGTGAAGAATCTATCTTTCTTGGCGTAAAGTAACTTCGAATTACAAATGAGTACCTACTCATTTGTAATTCGAAGTTATTTTACCTAGTTCCACTTTACCTACGTGAGAAACTAGTCGTTTTTGATAGGCATATCCTTACTATAAAAATGCCACTTAGAACAAAATCCAATAGATCGCATTCTCATATTGCAAGTAATCTATATTCATTGACAACCTACACAACTAAATAGGTATACGTAGGGGGTCATTTTACTTACTCCGAGGACAACAAATACTTTGGCTCCCAAGGCTTTGTGATAACTACACATTCTTACCCGTTCTTCTCCATATACTTAGGTACCTACTATCCGCTTTAGAAAGGGCAACTCAACTAGCTTCATCTTTCTACTTGATAATAAATTCAAAGTGCCTGTAATTGGTTTAGTTGAAATAAATGCATTGAGTTAGAGTTTGATTAATTTTTTGTTAACATATTTAATTAGTAAGTAGGATTTGTAACATATTGTAAAGCCTTAGTACTTTCAATAGCTTAGTTTTGTAAAATTTAGTTATAATAAATACTAAACATTAAGGAGTTCATTTGTAAACGTTGCTTATTAAAGTTGAATGACATTCGATGTCAAAAATGTATGGTTAAACAGTCGCTGATCATTACTTAACTTTAAGCAACGTTTATAAAACCTTGAACTGTGTAATATTCTGCATTTTTACTAAATAAAAAACTACGAAATGCAAATAACTTTTCTTTTGAAATACCAACTTTATAATTTAGTTTTTTTTTTTTGTTATACTGTGTTTTGCAGTAAACTTGAAACTGTGTAATATTTTGTATTTAATAAATTATTACTTTTATTACTATTTAAATTTAATATTTTTTTATTTTTTTAGAGAATTACATTTTCGAAAAATAAAAAAATTAGGAATACAAGGCTGTTAGTAAAAATTATAATACCTAATTACAAATACAGAAACACTTTTTTTTATTCATTATTAGTATTATTACACTATAACTTAGTATTTTTCCCCAAATACAAAACTGTATTTTTTTAATTTTGGTTATTTTCTCTCCGTTTAGAACACTGGGTCCAGTCGGTATTTTAATATACTGAACTTACAAAATAATCAATGCCTGCTTTGATTCTTGTTTGATTTTAAAAACACCGAAAAACTGACAACAAAACGACTTTATCGTATTAATTAGATTACCATAACTACGCTATTTTCATTAGCACGCTCTAAACAAAGCGTGTTCTAAACAAAACGGACTCTTTAACCAAATTGCCCTAAAATGGGGAGAAAAATAAAATAAAAAACAACAAATTAATGAGCTCCGCTAACTTCCCCGGCGCAGGGCGAAGGGACCACACAAATGCTAATTTTTCAACTACTAAACATTTTTCGGTACGATTTCCAAAAAGAATTTGGTAAACTTGAGGCAGGAATAAAGTATACAGCGGAAAATTGCTAAAAATAGAAAAGATTGCTGAAAATCTTGTTTCGTAAAATTTAGATACTTCTTTTTCTGAAGTTTCATCTATATCAACAATCCTACATATTTTTAATATTCAAATTAAAATCGTATGAAAATATAAACCTACATAATATTATTATTGTAAAATTATGAAATGATTTTTGGTAATTCAGTTATTGAGAAATAATTATTGATTTACTGCACGTAATGTGACTTTACAGTTTCTAACTCAACTAACTATTTACACAAGGTACTAAATTAAAAGACTAACTAATTATTAGTATAAATAAATATAAAAACGAAAGGATACTTTGGCGTCGAAGTTTCGTCTGCATCGCTGTCATCCGGAAATTTAGTTATTTTGTTTTCTTAAAATCAGACATGATTGTATCAACAGAATATTAACTTGTTGGTGAAATCCTCAGTGTAGAATGTAGATACCAAAGACTTCACCGTTATGATGTTATTTGAGTTCCTGTCTATACCTATTATCGTAAAAGATTAATTTCCTGTAGATTTTTTGCATAAAATTAACATATTACCCAACAAATAAATCTAAATCTAAAACATTTTTCTCAGGGGTTATCCATTTGTCTGAACGCCAGCGTATTCCAGCCCCGCATCTGGCGCTCAATTTAAAACAAAAAGGTAACACACAGGCCACAGGAACTTCGGGAAAAAGGACCATCTCCACCCACTTCCTGTTGTTTGTCTCTGGTACACACATATTTTTTAACTAAGTGCCTATTTTGAATAAAAATGCGTCTCCCTTAACCGTTAAAATGTACGGAGCGAGTCCTGAAGATTTATGTCGCTACGTTCTCTTTATTTTAGAGATAACGCTATTGTTCGTAATTTTGGTCGGTCGTGTATTTGTAGCCTGTAGGGTATTGTGTGCGGGAAATGTCGGAGTAATTGAAAAGAATACGGAGGTTTACTGCTCTGGTATTACAGGTAGCTGTGTGTATGAATTTAAAACAAATCATATTGAATTTAAATTACAAAGCATGTTTTTTAACACAGGTGGTTTCCAATCTAAACTAATATTATAATAAAGAGAAAAGATTTTTGATTTTTTGTGTGTTTGTAATGGATAAACACAAAGAATCATTAACCGATAAAAAAAAATATTTAAAAAAATTTAATATCAGCGAGTGACATGACGGTATCTTATTAAAAAAAAAATGAGATCCCTGCGAAAATTGCAAAAATGTAACTCAAGTTATCAAAAATTTGCCTATACAGTGTGAGTCTTCATAATGTGCACATATCAAAATGCTTAATTTTATAGACGGAAAATATATGTATATATGAAAAAAATAGTTTTTTTTACATATAATAATATAAAAAATAATAATAATATAAAAAAATATTCTCTTTGGCATCTTATTTATAAATTTTACAATTATTTTAAAAATTGATGAATTTTGCTAAAAAAAACATGTTTATTTTCAATTGAGGGTAGGTAGTTTTTTGTCTCAATTATCATTTTATGTGGACGCCTAATTACTTCCAATCGTTATGGAGTTTGTTTCATCGCGATAGATGATTCAGTTTAAAAGTTACACAGTTTCGTTACAATTCTTTTTTTAATTCCATAAAAAATAAATATTTCGATATTTTTAAATATTTTTTCTAAAATTAAGCATAGATTCCTTCATTTCGATGTGCACATTATGAAGAATCACACTGTATAAGTCATTATTTGACGTGCGCTGTGAAAACTATTAATGATATATAAAATAATGTACTATGTGTTTATAGTACCTACTCATCATTACCCACAAAATAGGCCGGAAGACTATATGTCTAACTATTATAGTTAAGTCACAATAACCGTTTTTTGTTCAAATTATTCAATGAAAACGGGTAGCATAAAAAGATGATAATATTCGCATCATGATATTAATCTTTATCCAACTAAATAGTTTCATAATCAAGGTTGATTATCATCACGCTATGCAAAAAAACGCTAAGCGAAAACGACGTAACAAGTACGTATTTCTCTGTTCCTTTTGTCTTGTCTGTGTATTATTTGTGTGTATATAAATGGTTAAATAAATAGTAACAGCGCAGGCGGCCGATGCGAGGAACAAGAAATTTACTTAAAATTTACGACAAAGTCGCGCGCAGAAGCTAGTAATTAATAATGATTATACATATTTATTACTACATATAAACCTTCAACTGTCATTAACGAGACACAATAGGATTTTAATTGTTATGGCCCTCTAAAGGCTAATCGACAGATGATCGGATAATGCATACTTTACTACCCATTCAAGTCGATATTTATATCACGACGAGTATCATTATTCCTATCAGAAAAATAATAATAGATGCAGTTCTAAATTATTTCAAATGAAGAAGTTACAACTTGTCATTTAAACGAATAAGGTAAATCCTGGCTCCTTAAATTAGACTTGTTTTATATCGCCATCGATACAAAATGATGAAACTTATGGCGCGCATCGATTTCCATTGATAACTGTAACCGCAAAAGAAATAAGGTAACTAAATTCAATAAACAACACCACAATCATTTAGATAGCTTTCAGATCTTAGAGTAGGTAATGCGACCACTTAAAATCCTTTTTTACACATAGTTACTACCTTCATTATCCTGCTAAGATATTAAAGTAATTCATCAAACAAAAGTGCAATAGAATCGTACTCAAGCGAAAAGAACATTTCTAAAACGTTAGTTCCACATAACTGCAGTATCGTAGCGGTAGTTAGGGCTGGTTCCCGATCATCGCGGCCCGCGCATCGTTCGTGATCACCGATCTTTACCGATCGCTACTCGATAATCGCGCGCACTGTGCAAACAGTCGCTTTCATGTTCACGAATTTTTGCAATCGATTGTTATACAGGTTGTTGTTAGTTATTAGGTACCATTTTATTGGCACGTTTAAAATAATTTTTGAAGTGAAACTTTTTAGGCGGTGATTCGATAATTGCACGAGAATTGAGAGTGAAATTTCAAGGATGCGTCACGTTTAGGCACAATGCGATAAATGAGAGAAAAGAAAGATATAACTCTCTCTATCTCTCTCACAAAATCTCTCTTATTCTTTATTTTTTAAGAAGTTTCACTTTTATCACGTGTACGGTACTGCACGCGCAATTTTTTATGTGTATCATCTTTCCTCTCGCTTTCTTGTAATCTGTGCATAGAAAATAATATTATATACCCTAAAAATCTGTGGGAGTGATTTTGTGAAGAGGGACGGAAGTGTGTAACAGGAAGCCCAGGAAGCGCGCGCTATTTGATTTGACCAATCCGCGCGTGCGGTGTTAGAGTTGGCTATCAGAAACGACCTTGACGAGGTCCCGCCTCTTTAATGTTGCTTATTACCAAAATGAGATGTTGTTTTTTTAACAATATACTTTAGAAAACCATCATGAATGTCTTGGCAGAAATGTTACCTACGAAGTTATTTGATAGCATTTAAATTTTTCGACAAAAACCTACCATTCACAGTTTCAATGTTCTACCACCGCACGCCGCATGTCAGTGGACCTATTTACTATTATCCTAACGAGAAGAAAAGACTTAGGTTCATCAAAACGTTTGTCCACAGGGTGTCCCTGAAAAACAGTTTAGTTTCAGTTTAGTCAGTTTCATGAGATTGATTGGTTGAATTCCTTGAAGAAAAATAATTATTTAATGTTGTACACTTAGTTCGCAATAAAGAATTTGAATTTGATCATAATATTAGTATTTCAATGTGGGTGTACCTGCTACAGGGACACCTCTGCCTAACCCTTCGGGGAAACAAGGCGTGATGTTATGTTATTATGTTATTATTAGTATTTCAATTATTTTACTCGGGTGACTGCCATGCCGTCGGACTTGTAATACAACCCAAGTTAGGAATACCAGAGCTTAGACTTGTTGTCTAGTAGTGGTTCAACAAGTTACCTCGGAGTCGTTAGACGACATTGGTATTTTCTAGTTCTGTGTGGCGAATAAACTTCAGTTTCTTTCGTAGGCCGATTGCCAGGTCGTCGCAGGCATTTTGGCTTCGAAACTATCAATTAATTGAAATGTACTAATTTATCCGATACAACGGAGAAATAGGTTTCTTACTAAATATGAAGTACTAATACTACTTCGAAAAAATGCGAGGAAGTGTTTGTGAACCCGAATTATTTCAACGTCTTGGAGACACTGTTACGTTTAATACAATATATCCTGACAGGCTAATTATTCCTCCAATGAAAAGTCACTTAGGTATATCACAGAAGTTGCTTTCCAATGGTTATAAGGATATATAATAAATTACCAAAATCATATAGGGAACTGCTAATCAATCGTTTTAAAATAGCGTTATTCAAATAGCTCATAGAAAAATCTTTCTATTCTGAGAATGAGTACCTAAATTTTAAAGATTTGCACTGACATTTTACTATTATAATTTGACAATTTGATATTTTTAGTCTTAACATAAATAATAACTAAAATGTTTGTTCCAATTTTATTAGCTTCTTATTTCATTTATTTATTTTATGTAATTTTGCATGTTAGTTTTAGGGATTTTTTTTAGATCTTGTTAAAAACCCCGACCATCTGTAATGTACTACAATTCTTGCAAATAAAATTTCATTTAATTTTATTTCATTTCTTTATATTGTAATATAATTGATTTAACATCTGTAGAGGATTCCATTAAATCAAACTACAACGCCTTGATCCGAGTGACAACTGCACACACTGCATATAAATAATTCTAATTCCAGTGGAATAAGGCCTTCTTTGTCTTAAATCAGCGAGCTGATCAACTTGCTTAGAACTAATCCTAATATTATTTATTTATTTATATTTGTAATTTTTTTTATATATAAACGCGAAAGTTTGTGAGGATGGATGGATGGATGGATGTTTGTTACTTTTTTACGCAACAACTACTTAGCGGATTTGGATGAAATTTGGCATGCAGATAATTTATGACCTGGGGGCCTACCACCAGCTCATAAAGCAGTATTATTTTAATATTACTTCAGTGTGGAAAAGAGATGAAGCTCTACAGGACGTATAGCTCCATCTCTTTCTCCAACTGAAATAATATTAAAATAATACTGCTTTTGAGCTGGTGGTAGGCCCCCTGGATTAACACACATGATAATTTTTTCCTGATGTTCCCACGGGATCTAAACTTATGCGGTTGAAACCGCGGGGCGCTGCTAGTTTTAGTACTAATTGTAAAAACGAGTACCAATTTAAAAGATATCTGAAGACGATTTTAAACAAATATAGTACATTACTGCCGCGGTCTATAATGACTACTTTGCTGGTCGCGCTGATGATGGCCGACAGCGCAGCTCCAGGCCGACACAGCGCGGTCAGCGTGCAGTACTTGATGGACGAGCTGAGATAAAGGCCGAGGCCGTAGGTCGAGGCCTTTACAGCGAGGACAGCAAGGGCTGCAATGATGGCCAAGCTGGAAGGCCTAGAGCTTAGCTAGGCTAGCTCGAGGCAATCATAGCGTGACCAGCGAAGCAGTCATAGTGGGCCAAGGCTTGTATAGTGCTTTACTCAAAAATGCAAGTACCTAATCTAAATAAAACCACCAAGTAAAGATTTAGATTTCCTACTGATTTTCCACTGCACAAATTTTATTTTTCCTTTGAGTTTCGCGGTATTAAATTTTCAACCACTAATTTAGCTTCATCTTTAATGTCTGGCGGTGTTAAACACATTGAATCGGAAGAATTTTCGCTTTGAGAGCTCATTTTTAGCAAATAAGTCACTAAATAAAAATAAAATTTTCGATGAACCACGCTTTTGTTACTTCTTTGTTTTTTTTTTTTTAACAATGGTTGTTGGAACTATACAGCCAAATATAGAATAAAATCTTTTTGTACCTATCTCTATAAATACAAACAGCTGTGTTTTAAATAAAATCTTTTTGCATTTGATTTTTTAAAACGTTGAAACGTCAAAATAGCGGCCGGCAATGTTTTGCCGGCCTGTTAGAGCGACCAGCAAGACTTTGCCGGCCGCTCCTTGAAACAGAACGGCAAGGTCGACTTTGCTCAAACAAGGTTGTCAAAATAATGACCACATTACATGCATTTTTGAGTAAATTTGATTTAAGAGTGTTCTGAAACATGAAGAAGATAGTAATTCAGAGCTATGGCTCGCATAATAATTTCAGCAGAATTTAATACATTGCCTAAAAGAGCTCGTCCTGTAAGTAAATGAGCGTGGGATCGCTTGCTTGCGCGTGCGACGGGCGGACGCCTCGGGCGCTGCTCAGTGCAACCTTCTATTAGCATGCCAGCTCTCACTGGATCAGCTTAGGTTCCTCCCCAGGGTTACCGCTGCCTACATGCACTAGATTTGAGCTAGCTTCTAATTATCCGTCTACTGTCAAGTAATATAAAGTAGATCCAACGTATGCACGAGCGAATGATGTTGTTGTTGGGAGTAATTAACTAGTTTACAAGTGACTAAATAAGTAATTGCTCAATAAATTGCTGCAGACTCAAGTCTAAATACGATATTTTCTGCAAGCATGTGGAAATAATTTGTGAGACTTCTAAGTGCTAACCTCTTCTTCTTACCAACTAAGAGCAGTCTTACACTCTTCATCATCATCATTGGCAGCCTTGAACATAGGCATCCTCCCTCTTCCCTGGGTGAGTTTCATCCAGGTCTTGCGCCCCTATTTCGTTTTATTATTATAATCTCTATAAACTGTGCGTTTACTTTTGACAAAAAAAAAAAACACTTCATTCTAGGGTTTTTGAATGAGATGGGACTAAACCATTGATTTCGCGACATCACGAGGACACCTCATTTTTGTAAACGCGATTGTGGTCTTTATTTATATAACGTTACGGATCAATGTTCTATGCAAGCATTTTTACTTTAAAGGTTTTGTAAACGCAATTGTGCTCTTTATTTATATTACGTTACACATCAATGTTCTATGCACGTATTTTTACTTTAAAGGTTACGGAAGTATTTTTTTGTAAACGCGATTGTGCTCTTTATTTAGATAAGATTACGGACCAATGATAGAACATTGGTCCAGTATTTTTCTTCTACCAAGGCGATCTTGTTCAGTTTTCACTTCTGTCGGCACTCCCGGAGTGCCACTGCCATTTTATTTTTTCTTATTTTTCTTTTAATGTTTTTCTTCAATATCCTACCAGCCCTACCATCGCAAATATTGAAGCTATGTGAATCGTCAGAATTGGTGTGCTTACATCGGTCAGGGGTCAGGTCATGCTGAGCTCACTCCAATCTGTTGGGAGGTAAGTGAGCTAACTACACGAGAGGAACTGATCTTAATCGATGATTAGGAGGTAGCAGAGAGGTGTTTCTTTGATTGCTGGTTGGAGGCATTGAGTGTAGGTAAGTGCAATAACGGGAATATCCAGTTAGAACGAAAATAACTTCGGTTAGTAGTGTGGATGTCTGTTTTATATGCTACTGTCATATTAGCTCAAGCATCTGTTAATTGGATACCAATCACAATAAAACGTCGAAAGGTTGATTTAAAATGATTACATTCAGTCAAGTGTAGGTAGATTCCAGTGCATCCACGAGTGACGATACCAAAGTATAGTCGACCTCGTGGTTGCCTTACCAATTTTGACAACAATTTCCAGTAAATTGTGGTAACTTCACTAAGTTTGGAAATATCCAACTGTCAAATAGGCAAATAGATCTTGGCCTATTCAATAAAACCAGCAGGCGGCAATTCTAAAATTTTTCAACTAAACAGTTTCTGCTTTATTTAACAGCACATGAAAATGTGTCAATTTTGTAATAATTTGTGTTAGGTTTCAATTTATTAATACGTAATTGTTGGATATTGTACTGGCAACACCCAAAGATTCGATATGTCAAAAGTAGCGCGGGAACGTCCTACTGGGTTGGGCGCTGGTGACGGTAAGACGTGCTTAGTGGCTGTGTCGGTAAAAAGATAGATTGGCATAGTATTGATTGGAGATCTGCTGTAAATTAAGGTAACCTATTAGTTTTATGGTAAATATTAGAATACTAATTGAATTGTGATATTATGTGGGGAATGCGAGATGTGATGGTATCAAAATCAAAATCAAAATCAAAAGTCATTTATTCAAATTAGGCTGAGAACCAGCACTTTTCGAACGTCAAAATTACATAAGACAGTCCCCCAAAAACGCCCACCCTTCACCACTTCCTAGTGCCTTTAGCTGGGAAGAAGAAGTGGCGCAACAAACTCCCCAGCAGCACAGCTGTCTGTTCAAGTTAGAAAAAAAATAAAAATGACTCTATACAATAGTATGCAAAATTATTATGCAACACAAAACATTATTTTAATTAAGTATAAATTATTGGCCATATGTTAGCTAGCACACGCCGATATACCAACCAAAAAACATCGAGAACTATACTCAAGCAGAATTAAAAAAATAAAAACTAAACGTAAAAAGAACTAAATATCTAAATAAAAGCCTCCAGGCATAAAGGGCGTGCCCGCTTACATAAAGCTGTAAATTGGAAGTTATAAATGATAAACTAGGACCATCGAGGTAAAATAAATGTACAGTTAATTACTAGTAACAATAACAAAACCATGATCAGCAAGACGACCAGTAACCACAAGCAGCACCCGTTCACGAGCATAACGCAAAGATCAGCCATTACCCCCCTCGCCATATTTGAGGGAAGGAGGCAACCCGACTCCCGACGCTACCGCAAGCATTGACATCTAAGGGAGCATGACGAACTTGCTGCCGGTTGCTCAGGTAAAAAATAATATAATCAATTGTCGAGGTCACTAGCCAACCACAAATTGCAATACAAACTCATAACAAACACATTGTAATGAGTAGATTATGTCATCAATAAAATAAAAATAAATAGACTCGTAAAAAAATAATTAAAAAATTGACTCATAAAGTCAAATAAAATAAAAAAATTATATAAACTTATATAAACTGTCAGTAGGTAAGTTAAATCTGGAGAAAGAACATAAACATTGTCTTGAGTTAATCACAGCGACCAACTATTCTTATCATTTAAGTAGTCGTTGATACAATAGTATGCCTTTGAACAAAGGTTGGATTTTACTTTATTTTTAAACGCATTAAAAGGCAAATCTAGCATAGAAGAGGGTAGCTTGTTATAAAAGGTTATACCAAGCCCAACAAATGAGTTATGAACCTTATGAAGCCGGTGAAAGGGAGCTCGTAGTTTGTCCTTATTTCTAGTGTTAACATTGTGAATATCACTGTTTTTAGTGTATAAGTGTATATTTTGCCTAATATATAAGATGTTGGCGAAAATGAATTGTGATGCCACCGTGAGAATACCAACATCTTTAAAAAAATCTCTTAGAGAAACTCTGGCACGTAGCTGGTAAATTGCTCGAACAGCTCGTTTTTGAAGAACAAATATATTTTGAATGTCAGCGGCTTTGCCCCACAGCAGAATACCATAGGACATAACGCTATGGAAATAACTAAAATAGACTAACCGAGCTGTATCAATGTCAGTGTATTGTCTTACTTTCCTGACAGCGTAGGCGGCCGAACTGAGCCTTCCCGCTAGGCTTGATATATGTGGGCCCCACTGAAGTTTGGCATCTACTGTTATGCCCAGAAAAACTGCCGAGTTCACAGTTTCAAGCACCTCTTTATCTAAGACGATGTTGGGTCCTAGATTTCTAACATTTGGTAGAGCGAACTTTACACATTTCGTTTTCTTGGCATTGAGAACTAGGTTATTTGTCGTAAACCAATCCGTAACCATTGAGAGTGCACTGTTTACGTCGTCAAAATCTTGTCTATTCCTGTCTACTTTAAAAATAAGAGAGGTATCATCTGCAAACAGTACAACGTTACAGATATCCTTTAAATAAAAAGGTAAGTCATTTATATACACTAAGAATAAGAATGGACCCAGTATTGAGCCTTGAGGTACACCTAACTGAACTGGTAGCCCGGAAGATTTCACACCATTAACATCTACACATTGGACCCTATTATGCAAATAAGAATTTATTACTTTAAGAGCTTCGTTTTGGACACCGTAATGACGTAGTTTACGCAAAAGTGTGTCATGGTGCACGCAATCAAAGGCTTTGGAGAGATCACAGAAAACTCCAATAGCATTTTGCGAGTTCTCCCATGCGTTAAATATGTGTTTCATCAGAGCAACACCTGCATCTGTAGTCGAACGACCTTTTGTGAAACCATATTGTTCATCATGAAGAAGTCTGTTTAAATTAAAATGTCTTAGCAACTGCTTGAGTATTAACTTTTCAAATATTTTACTGAATGCAGGTAAGATAGAAATAGGCCTGAAATTGCCAACGTCATTTTTGTTACCCGATTTAAATAATGGAATGACTTTACTACTCTTCATGAGGTCAGGAAAAGTTCCTAAATCAACACATTTATTAAAAGTTACAGCTAAATATGGAGCTACTATGTCTATTATATTACTTAATAGTTTAATGGAGATACCCCAGTAATCACCAGTGTTTTTAGACTTAAGTGTGTTAAAAACATTAACTACATCACGAGGTGTTACATGCTCGAAGCTAAATAAGCTACTACATTTAGGCACACTGCTATGCAAAAGGTTTTCAGCTTTAGACGGGGACGAATTTAAGGAGCGAGTCGTAGTTAGGTATGTTGGCAAAAAATTCATTAAATGCCTCAGCTACGTCGGCTGCTATATTAACTAATTTATTGTCGACCATAATCTCGAGTTGTTTTTCTTGTTTAACCGACTTACCGGTTTCATTGTTAATAATTTTCCAAGTGGTTTTTACTTTATTATTTGAATTTTTAATTGTATCGCCTAAAAATTTTGATTTTGCAAAAACACAAATATTTTTAAATAATTTTGAATAATTTTTGACATACTCTAAGAAAGGAGTATCAAACCTATATTTTTTCAAACCATATAACTCGTATAGTGTCGCTCTACTTTTATAAATACCTGGAGTAGCCCATTGGTTAAAGCCAACAGAGGTGCTATTAATGTTAATAGTTTTGGTCTTGAAAGTAGATTGGTACTCTTTTTGCACAACATCAAAAAGGGCTCCATAGATTTCATTGGGATTTTCGTGTTCTACTATAGATGGTGTAATTCTATGAGCTATATTATTTTTAAACTTGCTGCAACGACTAGCTGTATAAGGCCTGCATTCTATTTTATGTGGTTTTTTTTGTAATTGCATAGGGAAGCTAGCTAGTAAACCACAGTGGTCAGATGTTAAGTCACTTAAAACTAATTTATTTTTGGCATCACAATCACTAAATATATTATCGAGACAAGTCGACGTAGATGCCGTGATCCTAGTAGGTTCAAAAAACAAGTTAATTAAATTATAAGATTTGAACAAATTGAGAAGTCTAATACTTAATGGAGTATCATCTAAAATATTAATATTGAAATCTCCACATAAAATTATACTTTTATTACTAGATTTTAACCTATTGAGTGAATCCTCCATTACCGATTCGAAACGAATAAAATCCCCAGAGGGGGGTCGATAAACACAAATTATAACATATCGCTCTAGTTCAACACAAGACAACTCAATAGTGCGCTCAATGGAAAGATTAACTAAATCTAAACGTTGTTTACATTTCAACTTGTTTGAAACAAGAACTAAAGACCCACCGCGGATAGCACTTTTTCTTACAAATGCGCTTTGTACAGTAAAAAAATCATCATTGATAAAAACTACTTCATGTTCTTTCAACCAGTGTTCAGTCAAACATAACACCTGAACATCATAGTTCTCCATAAATAAACTTAACTCTAGCTCTTTGCCAGACAGACCCTGCATATTTTGATGTACAACATTCAACATATGCGGCTTATCTGTTGTCGCTCCTAATAGTTTAAACTACAAGGGGTATCAAAAGTAGTGTTAGTACCACTACTAACAGTAATCAAAGGTACACTACAAGTACCAGTGTCGCTGTGTATATTGTATGCTAAAAGATTAGCAATATGTCTCCTACAACTAGGTGGCAAATACATTGTATTATTTGTCAGTTTGTAATCAGTAATAAATTGATTACAATCAAAATATAAAATAGCGTCACTGTGACGACATGTCCTATTATAAATTAACATATTTAAATTATAAATGTGCCTATTTTGCTCATCAGACAAATATTTTGAATAAGGCAAGGCACAGAAAATAAATTTACAACTATTGGTCTCATTGAGATGCAACATCAAATGGACACATTCCATTATGTCCTTTTTTCTTACAGTTAAACTATCCCCATATAATAATATAACAGTAGAACTGGGGTTTATTTTTGTCAATTTAATATAATTAATTAATTGGCTAATACTGGCACCGGGTAAACAATTATTAATTACATATTGTTGCGAACACTGATTAAATAGACTACCAAAACCTTGACCAAATTTGTCAGAAAATACATAAGTTGTGTTAGTAAAATTATTCATTTTATTGACATCCATACAGCTACCTACTGGCTGAACCACTGAGGGTATAGGTGTAACCAGTTGAGGCTGGGGCTTATGGGTACAAGCACAGCTAAAAGAGAGGTTATTTGTCAATGACTCATACCTCTCTGCATTGTACTTGACCAGGTCAGCCAACTCATTGGCTTCCTGCAAGCGCTTACTCAGATCTTGTTGAGAAGCCTCATATTTACTAAAGATATCCTTTAGAGCATATTCCTTAACAAACAATTCATCCTGTAGGTGCTGAGTGTCGTTATCATACATAGTATTACACAATTGTAATTCATTATTACACTTCTTTAATTTTTGAATTAAATTTACATTTTTTTGCCTAAGTTTTGTATTTAATTTGTTAACTTTTTGGCGCTGTAGTGATTTTTGAATTTTTCTAATTAATTTATTAATTTTAATGTATTTTTTTAACTTATTATGGCTAGTAAATAACTTGCATTTAGTGATAGTTTCATCAGTTAAGTCTATTGTTACCACTGGCTCAACACATGTGGGTCCAGACTCGCTACCAACCAACTCATCATAAAGACTGCAGGTGAACGCAGACTCTTCACAGGCTTTGAGAGATTCCAAACGGGTTATTGTGTTGTGGGCCCTAGTTAATTCCAGTTCCAATTCAGATATCCGTCTCAAAGCCAGATCGTGGGTGTCACTACATTGCTGGAAATTTGACACAAGTTGACGGAGGTGTTGATGCTGGTCAATTATGTCCATATGCTGAATATGTAATTCGGCCAACTGGTTCTTCAGCTCAGTGTTCTTGTTATTAAAAAACAAGGTATGGTGTAGAATATTGAATTTGATGTTGGCAAAGAGATATAAATGACTGACAAAATATATTGGTGTTTCATATTATTTTCCTTATCCCTGAAATATTGTAAATATGTAGTTTCATTGAACAGTTTTAGATTATGACATTGGGGGTAACGACTTTAAGATTCATTTGGGGATTAGTATCTATTTTGAGGTTAAATAATTACCTATATTCGGAATTAAATTAGTTATTTTAGAGTCAGGATGGTTCTTAATTATTATTATTATTTATTTATATTCAGACTACAAATGAGGTCCATTTTGTTAGTAACAATCTTACTTAGCCTATGTTAGTACTTAATAACTAAAACAGATCTTGTCCGATCGGCTAACGCCCAAACAAGCGGACTATCCGCCCGGGCGGCTATCGAGTGCAGAATGATGTTGGGACTGTCACGCAACCTGCGAAGTAACGAGGCAGATTTCTTGCGCCATACTGCGTTAAAGCAGTCCGTGCGCGCGTCGGTAAACATCGCCGACGCCCTGCAGAAGCGTGGCAGTCGCAACAGCACCCTGAACGCATTATTATACTGGATACGCAGAGCATTGCAAGCCCTTTGGGTATATCTGAACCACAGGGCCCCCGAGTACAGTGTTGTGCAATACGCCTTAAAAAGGGCAATTTTAACTGCGACTGTACATCGAGAGAACCTGCGGGCCAGCATAAATACATTTGGTAAATATGGTGGCATTGTCATAAAGTTAATACATTTGGTAAATATGGTGGTATTGTCAGTTATATTAAAATGGGGTCCTCGTAGTTTTGTGACGTGACATCAACCTTAGGGTGATGTGATAACACAATTACGAGGTTTACTATACCTATGTCTAGCCTCTAGTGCCTTCTAGGCATACAACTACTAATTGCTGTCTGATCTAGACATGACAGAAGATGGATGACTAGTTATAACAATATATTACTGGCTAATGCCCTTATTTCTTACATCATAACCAGTAGTAATGAACTAGCCATTTCTTTTCGTCTACCGCGTTCGTGACCGACGTCGTTTCAACAAGGAATTGTAATTTGACGTGAATTATGACGTCACTTATATTACCTATGTCGTTAGTTTCTGGATGGAAAGAGAAAACCCCGTCGCGTGTTGATATTCATGTAGTCGATTGATAATAGTTTTTTATCTTATTTCTTCTGGAGAACCAAGATAACCGACATGATGGTGTACATAATAAAGAATATTCTATCTATCTATCTACCGACATAGCCCGAAGAATTGCCAAACTTAAGTGGCAATGGGTAGGGCACATTGCTCGCAGAACAGATGGCCGAGGGGCCGAAAGGTTCTGGAGTGGCGACCGCGTACCGGAAGACGTAGCGTTGGAAGGCCTCCCACAAGATGGACTGATGACGTTGTGAAGGCTGCAGGAATCCGCTGGATGCGGGAAGCACAGAATCGGTCGAAGTGACGGTGCTTGAGGGCCTATGTCCAGCAGTGGACGTCTTTCGGCTGAAATAATGATCTTATTTTTTCTAATTTCATTATGTAAGAATTGTACGTTCTGAAAGGCTAACACAAAAAAGCGGCCAAGTGCGAGTCAGACTCGCACACGTAGGGTTCCGTACCACCGTACAATATTTAACACAGGGTCCCTTTTTGGGTATGAAAGTCTAATAGCTTACAACATAAATAGGTAAGTAAAGTTTGTGGTTGGCTCACTGGAATAACAACTGTCAATCAAATCATTTGACAATAGTTTAACAGTCTGTAAGCTTTTAATGGTGATCTATCAGAAACCGGGCGTTAGACAGTTGGACCGGCAGGCTACTATGTTGTATTGATTTGAGATCTTATAGATACTTCAAGTAACGGATCTGCAGTAGGTATGCATGAAAGCGTATTTATTAGCTGTCCATAGTTTAATAAACGATAGATATTTGTCAAACTTTTATTAGTTTAGAATAATGAATACGAGGCTTTTGGTTAACTTGTGAATGTGTATTTATGTATTTTTTTTGTAATGTGCGTTTTGTTTGTGCAGAATAAACAATTCTTCTTTCTTTTCTTTCCTTTATGCCGACACCAACACGTTGGGAAATGGCTACGCAGGCAGGCAGATATTGAGTCGAGCAATCCTAAGGGCGAGGCCACAACACTGCGTTGCGGCGTCGCATCGTAAAATTTATGACGCCACACAACATATTATACGCGCATTGTATTGCTGCGTGCGACGTCGTTTTTGCGATACGACGCCGCAACGCAGTGTTGTGGCCTCACCCTAAGATCTCACAGTCACACGACAAGTAACAGCAAGAACTCTCTGCCTGATCCTGTCCCATATTAATGGGATCGGCATCTCGTCTGCTCTCCTCATCATGTTATTACTGTGTTCAAATCAAACAGCTAGTCCAGGGGTTCCCAAACTTTTTCAGATCGCGGCTCACTTACAGGCTTAGTATTTTGTCTCGGTATCCTAGCTAGTCGAAATAGGGTAGAGCTCGTCTAAGCTAAAATGACGCGCCCCACTACTTAAGGGGGAAGCGTCAGGGTAGCCCGCGAAATTTAAATTTTCTTACGTTTTTTGCATTTTGCAGGTCAGTGTCAGGTTTTATGTTGATTAAAATATGATTCGCGGTCGTAACAAATATAGCTTTACTCAATTATAATCACCGCGAATCATATTTTAATCAACATAAAACCTGACATTGACCTGCAAAATGCAAAAAAACGTAAGAAAATATGAATTTCGTGGGCTAACCTTAAGCTTTCCCCTTAATTAGTATACGTAGACTACGGTAAATGCGGTAGTTGGGCGCGTCATTTCAGCTTAAACGAGCTCTACAATGTTACTGGGTAGATAGGCCCAAAACCTAAGTTTAAGTTTCCGGAGCATGGTAAAGAAGAGCGCCCCACGGCACTCCACTTTACCCTCAACAGCGCACACTTTGGGAACCCATGAGCTAGTCTATTCTGTAATCTAAACTCTTATTTTATAAACTTCTCTCTTTCACCTTTTGGACGATGACAGTAGCACATGAGCAAGAAACATCAAATAGGTAGTGTAGTTCCATACATTCTTTGTTCTTAATTAGCCACATTGTTTATAATGTGTTCACTAATAAGTGATGTTCGTGTACCCTACACATTCATAATTGTAGAAGCCATTAACACGACATTCGTGTGAATACCGCTGTTCGTTATTTGTGTCAGAAGTTTTAAATATAAGGGAATGCAGGTTTCATTAGACTTGTATCAGTTTTTACCTATCTCATAAAGTAAAAGAATTGAGAACTTTAAATTTTTTAATTAGGTATATTTCTGTGTGTGATTTAGAAAAAGCGGTCAAGTGTGGGTTGGATTCGCACATACCTAAATGACTCTGTACCACCGTGCAATATTTTCTAAAAACGCCGAAATAACACTTCTTGGGGGATCGCCTTTAATTTTTATTATTTATTGTTATAGCGACTATAGTAGTACAAACTCTGTGAAAATTTAAAGTATCTACCTATTATGGTTCAGAAGATACAGTTCTGTGTCAGAGGACGGACGGAAGGACAGCAGCGAAGCCTTAGTAATAGGGTTCCATTGGCACCCTTTGGGTACGGAACCTTAAACCCTAAAAAGTGTCTATTGAGTTTCTTGCCCGTTCTTCTCCATAGGAACAGGTACGCTTTGGAATGAGTTTACCCACCTTGCTAACTACTTTCTGACTGACCGAATCCTTGAATATACAAAAGTGCATATAAATAGTTTATTTAGACCATTTAATGTTTTATTATCTATAATTAAATTTTGTACACGAAAAATTTATGCCATAGTTCTCATTTAAATATAAGTCCGAATTGAAGTCCTATGAAGAACCTCAGCTCAGTAGATATAGGTATATGTATATGATACGACGACTCTGTTACTGTCAAGTTTTGGTACTAAAGCTTCTTCGAAAAATTTCATTCAGTGACGTTGTGAGGGTTCCTTTCACTGCATACAAAGAATAACAAAACCTGCAAAACCATTCAGTTCTTTACCAATAGGTATACCTGTACATTCATATTATAGCACAACTTTTTACGAAGCTTTCAATACAAGACTAACATGCGTGTATCACACAGATTGGACACCACGCCATGACCTGACATCAAGACTGACAAACATAACACCTCACACACAACAACAATCCATTCAAAATTGCACCTTATTTCCTTGTCATAAAGTTTTGTGGTGGATGATGCGGTGGTAAAGTAAAGTTGGTTCAGCATAACCCTATATTTGCGCGTGACATATCCAAATGTTGATGCACTAGCGCGGAAAATGACGTGTCACCGTGTTCGCAGCGAGTGACGTCATATTAACACCTCGATGTTGACACGAGAGGTATTAGCTTTTAGCATTTTTATTCATACTTTTTGGTCTGTCTGTGGTGTAAAATTTTTGAATTCAGAATGAGTGAACATTTAAATTTGGGATTTCTATTGGCTGTTTCATATTTGATATACACGTAACACGCTAAAAACAAGCTACGGTTTCCTGGAAAAACAGTGGTTGCATATAACAGCCGCAGTGACGGATGTCATGAAAATGATGGCAGAGGCAAAGATTTAGATCGTTAGATTCGCCATAACGCATCAAAAGATAGTCGCGTTTCTGTTTCGTTTTGACCCTCTGACATACAATGAAGTAGTGACTTGATTAGCATGAAAAAGCTATAAAATAATGTGTGAGCTCATTCTTCTCAGTCCGCATTAATCGCGCGAAAAAGTGTCCATACTTTTTCGAGCGATTAAATACGGTGAGGGCAAATCTAGCGATTTAAATCTTTGGGCAGCGGGGTTTGACTTTACGGTGTCAAAAACGCTCTCTAGGAAAATACACTAACTTACTTTCATAAATAACGTTTCAGTGACGTCATTCACCGGTAAATTGCAGACGCTACGTGGGCGATCACCGCTCTTCTAGGAAACCGTAGCTTTACTGTTGTACTAATTGTCTAGTACATACTAATTTCATGGTTCCAACTTAGATAACAAGTAGGTAACTACCTAAATTATCAATTAAAAAAACAGTGGCACTCCGGGAGTGCCGACAGAAGTGAAAACTTGAAAAAAAATCGGCACCGCGGTAATCGACGCGTTGATGTCTTTTTAATGGTCAAAAGCTGGTGTCGTCACACTGTCGCGAAATCAATGGTTTAGTCCCATCTCAAAAATGCCCAACGCGCCTAAAGAAGTTTTCACTTCAAAAATTGGTACAGTCAGACTCAGAAAGATGTAGGTACACAGATGTAGGTATACATACATCGACGAGAATTCATTGAATGTCTTTAAATTTTGTTCTAAAATACTAATATCAATGTGTACTTATTCATTAGGCTGACTGTAGTATCTTTAGGTACCTACCCATTAGCAGGTTGGGAAATGCTCTTATTGGTGTCTACCCATTTAGAACAATAAACCCTTTTTGTAAACTGAAGTATAAATAATATTTTTATTTATTATTTACTATAAGACTTTTGTACAAAAACTTCCTAGAGTAAGGCGTAGTAAGCCTAGTGGAGTCATTATTAACTAAATAGCCATTATTGAAACATTCAAAAAGACAGAACAAAGTTGTCGATTAAATATTATTTATACCTAAATCTAAACCGAACCTGCTACCACTGAACCATTGTTAGCAATTAGCGCTGGAAGCATAGCCACAAAACCATTCGTATTGATTTGTGAATTAGTTCTATGTACCTGATACAGATACTATATTTAAAAAAAGTTGCAATCTGATCGTAATAAGTAAGTATGTACAACTTTCATTCGGTATCGTGATCAATTTACTGTAGTTATTCAATATTCACCGGTACCTGTCATTATTTCGAGGTTATACTTAAATAGTAATCATACTAAATAATTAAAAGAAAGATTTTGAGAATTGAACCCCCAAATAATAAAAAAAACACAAAATTAACTCCAATGCACCGCGCCTGGTGTCAATCCTTTCATAGCATAACAGAGTAGGAAAAGAAACCAACTGTAAGAATTCAGAACCATCTAGTTTATTTCATTAGAAAAACTGTCATAAAACTCTACAAAACAATCGTAAAATACTAAAATATTTGCAGATTCCATGCAAAAATATTCAAAGCAGTGAGTTAAGGCGGCCATATTATTTTGCTACACAATGCGACACGCACGCCGCCTGGCGGTAGCTCGGTACTCACACGTTTGACAGCATCCCCAAGATGGCGGCCGCGGAAAGCGCGGGAAGACACTGCACACCACAATGCAACCATAAACTGCATTCCACCGCATATACATCAATACACATCAACACTTTGAACACTTCGTAGAACACTGGCACCAAGCGACACCACTAATCACCCCGGCTCACGCACCATCAGGGTCACAATGCATGTCCAATCAAGTGACATATCACTAATTACGATGACGGAGCTATGCCTTCCCCGGCAGCGGATCGTCGAATGAAAACCTCCACCATGTTGTTACTGAATTTTATACTCCATCCCAGTCAGCAGAGCCTCCAAGTTTGCCTCCTTCAAATTCGTTATGCATACAGCACCAAGGGCTGTTGAATACCGTTCGCGTTTATTTATGAACAGGCAAACTTCTGGTGGCTGGTGGGACGTACGAAATACGTTATAGGCTCGCCTCCCCCGAGTGCCGGCCACCGGCGCCGCACACACCACCAACAATGCATGCGATCGCTGAAAAAGGGCTTTTTATGTATTCAACTTCACAACTCTGTAGCTCATCTGCAAGTCGTATTATGGACCTAATTAACAAGTTAATATGGGCGATCCGGGGCCGCCGCGTCTGCGCACACCGCTGGATTCCATTCTGGATTTACAAATTTGAATGTCGAAGTCAAATTCAGGTTCATTCGAATAGCGAGAGCCTTTGTGATTTCGGAATACACGAAAATTTAAATTCACCTGCGCAGAAAATGTTTAAAAGTTGTCCGGAGCATCCGCGTGCGTTTTGAAGCTCCCGCGATTGCGACTTTGCAATGGTAAGGAGCGTTCAGAAATTCCGCCCCGCCCGACACCCCCATCACAAAGTATAATGATATCGTCGCCGGCGTTATTATGGCAGTCGTCATAAATATTTCATAGATGTTGCGAGGGCAGTAATGACCGAGTGACCGCCGATCGCGGAGACTCGTCGCCATCTTATATTGCACATTATACCCCCGGTCTACGAGCAGATCCCCCCGTGCGGGTCATTATATCGAGATGTTGTGATATCAACAGTCATTGTTGTAACGGAGTCGTATTGTCTTGAATACACAAAAATACACTTCTTTACTTTCTTGTTAAAGTTCGCTTTCGTAAAAGCATGCTCCTTAAAACATAAAAGAAGTTCCGAAGCACTAGCTTCGTGTCTTGGCTTAACATACATAAGCTACCAACTTACTGGTAACTCTACTCGTGTACTTTAAAAGTCCCCTAAGCAGTCAGGACTTTGCTCATCCATAACGAAATGTCACTGCGTGCTACGAGAGTTCCAAGTCTTGCATTCTACACTTACTTAAAATGCTAGTACTGGTGGAAAAAAACCTCTTGACACATCTTACAACAACAGCATATTAAGGATCCGTAAGCCTACATTTCAGTTGGTCAACCAGTTTAATCTTGTAGAATAATCAATATAGGAGTCCTAAAAACCTTTATTTTGCAAAGATTTTTAATGAAACTTCCACATTTCCTCTACAACTCTGCTACTCGTGGCAGCGGCACGTGCCGCCCCCAGACGGCGGCGTGAAGGTGGCTAATTACCTCGTCCTCGGCCGGACACCGGCGTCCTTTGATCACCAGCCTTTGATCGGCCGACGACACTACATAAAGGTACGCCACTTAGGAGCTCAGCGGACATTGTATTTGGTCAAATTAGTTATTCTTATGTTCGAGACTCAATTGTACGTTTTATTAACACATAATGTTACTTCTGCATTTGACTAAGTACTAGCTTTAGATTCATGCTTGGAAACGAGCATGTAAATGATGGATTTACAATTAGGTACTAATGCAAATCAAACTTGCATGATGATGCCTTTTAGCCGTTTTAGGCCACAGCGACTGCATTCAAAACTAGCGAACCTACTCATCATCAGCCTATAATGTTCCCACTGCTGGGACACAGGCCTCCTCTCGATGAGAGGGAGTGGGCCGTAATCTACCACGCGGGCCCAGTGCGGGTTGGTAGATGTCACATGTTTTCGAATTTTCGGTTCTAGGACATGCCGGTTTCCTCACGATGTTTTCCTTCACCGTTTTGAGAGCAGTGGTGATGAAATAATTTACAGAAAGTAAAGCGCCTGTCTGGGTTCGAACCTACGACCTACAACTTGTAAGTCGCGGCCGTTACCACTGGGCCACCACTGCCTACTCATCATACTAATATTATAAAGGCGAAAGTTTGTGAGTGTGTGTGTATGTTTATCTCTTCTTCACGCTCAAATGCCTGGACCAATTTGGATGAAATTTGGCACACAGATAGATTATAACCTGGATTAACACATAGGATACTTTTTATCCCGATATTCCCACAGGATCGAGACTTACGTGGGTGAAACCGCGGGTCGCAGCTAGTTATTTATAAAAACATTATTCGTTAAAACCACTTCAGAGAATTTAACTATAGAAAAGTTTATCTTCCCATTCAGTGATCACTGTACAGTAAACAGACGTTCTGTTGATAGACCCAAAAATGTATATTTGCGACGTGGAAGATGTCCGTTACACTCGCCAGCATGTCGTCCGCCGAGTTCTACCGATCTCCTTTGACTGAAACTTGTTAGAGGTCCGTATTAAAATTCAAAAACGACGCACGGAACTCAGTCCCGATTCCTGAAAACATTATTCAGGGGATTTGAATAATGATTTTGTTTTAGTCCGTACTCACACCTCTCGTTAATGTATGCGAGAAGATTGGAGCCCCGAAAGTTCGTAACGCGATTTTTGGTTGGACTTAAATGGTTTTCAAACTTAATTTTGTGGGCACTCGGCTTTTTAGTCGCAAAATGTGTTTATGCAAGAATCCCTTTATGAACAAAGTTGTTGTAATTTATTGCGTTTAAACTTGCAAAGTGTTGGAAGGATTGGACGCGAGACCTGTGTGACTAAGTGCACTTCGTAATTGGATGTCTGTGGTGTTATATTTTAGAACGTAGTTTGGTGTCTTGTGCAAGTAGGTAATTAAATGAAAATTAACTTTAGAAACTATTGAAGTTAATAGAAGATAGTAATTGATGGATTAGTCTTAAACATTGAAGTATGTTCCACGGAAGTTATGCTATCAATTTTTATTTTTATGAATTCAATTACACTGTCCAATGTTACGGTAAAATCCATTTTTAATAAAAACTCCTCTGAATTCTCGTTTAGAGTCCGTCGTTCTCCAAACGAGCTCATAAGTGCTCTCACCAGCGACTTCAGACAGCAACAGTCAAAGTAATCTAACAGAAAAAAAGAACTTGCCATATTTTATTCAAATTCTGCGTCGCGAACAGTTGAAGCGGAAAAAATATGAATATGATTTCCTTACGCACTTTAGAGAAGTTGCCTCGCGCCAAATGAAGCATATTTCGAGCCATAACACTCGCATTATTCAGGAAAAAAACTGTGTAAAAAATGCTATTCAGGATGCGATTTCTTTCTGTAAAATCGCATGAAGCGGTAAAATGAGACTGATTATGAAAGCCAGACTTCAGAAAACACATAAAAGTTAACGAAGTTAATAAGATTATGGTATTATGTCAAGAAAATATTAAGTATATAGTTGTTTATTACAATCATGTGTTTCCAAAACACACACTCCTATCCTATCCATTACTGCCGCTATGGATGGATATGCATTCCATCTTCTGCTGGACATGAAAAAAAGTTACAATGCTAGACATCCTCATAATGAATATTGCTGCATTTCCCAATCATTGTGTTCTTAAGTCAGTGTGTGTGTGTGTTTGGGATAGTATTTACATACCCGAAGCACTGAAATTCAGTCGCACAGCGAACAGGGCGCTTTATTCAAAGTAAGTCTAAAGAACAGTTGAAGAGGGAAGCGCCTTAACTTTTTATATACATTTTGTTCGCTAAATGAACTGAAACTGTATTTCGCAGATGCTAAGCAAACTTACTTTTTGGGTTAAGTATCGCTGGAAAATGGACCGTTTGTTTTGACTGTTTTGACGACAAAAAATAGGCGGGTTGAGTTTGTGATGCGCGAATTTTATAATTTTTGTAAGGTTTGAACGAGGGAAATATTGGGAGATCATGTAGTTACTCATAGTCTTATCAGTTTCATGAAAAATCAAATTTACGATTGGCAATTTTGCTTTCGGCCTGCTCTTCATCATGATAGAAATTGGAACAAGATATTCAGTCAAGATTGAAACTTCTATCATTTGCGATTTATAAATGATTATTTTTAATATTTAATGTATAATAATATACCTATATGCTGTTGGCGTACCTATTTTAAATAAACCAATAAATGATGTTTTGATAAAAATGTTGATAATTTTTTTTTAATCGTTTTTTTCTGATTTATGTTCTCTTTTATTAAATAATATGATATACTGTAATTCCGAAAGCAATGCGGTGGCCCAGTGGCAACGGCTGTAATTTGCGGAGTTAGGTTAGGTTAGGTTAGGTCGTGGGTTCGAACCCAAGCAGGCACTTTACTTTCCGCAAATTATTTCATCACTACAGCTCTCAAAATGGCGAAGGAATACATCGTGAGAAAACCGAGAACCAAAAATTCGAAGACATGTGACATCCGCCAACCCGTACTGATAATGTGATAAAAAAAATACACTTTCTAGAAGCATTAAAATTGGCGAAAGTTTTCTAGTTGTGATTTTCCGACATCATTACACACAAATTTGAACCAACATAAATTCATATAACCATAACACATCGTCTACAAACGACTACAGAACCAATTTTTCAAATTAAACGAACAAACGCGTTGTTTTTCCTTCACCCTAGAACTTCATGTAAATTATATTCAGCGGGGAGAGATCTGCTCACCCCGGCCCCCGCGATAGCTTAATGATGCTTCGAGATAACGTAACTGTTATGTTATTATTTATTGTGTTGTTATTTTCAATGGTACACTTCTTTTGTTTAATTTTGCACCTTGAAATAGTTTTCATAAAGTCCCTCCGGAAGTCGTTCAGGAAAAATGGTGATCGGTAGATAAATAGATTAGGGATGAGTTTAGTAGTTGAAGTTTGTATTACGTCTAATAGTGAACGTCCTAGGTACACTCTTAATAGATGTAATTTTATTCAGCCGTTAAGTCAAGCTGCACTAACACCTGTTCTCTCAAAGGCACCACATCATCTTACGGACTGTCAAACTCATGTGGTTATGATTGATTGACTGAAACATGTAACCGTGCCACGGCCATGTGTCTTATATGGTGCAGAGGCACACGATACTGTTTTAAAGTTTTTCTATTTTTCTAAACTAATTAAATATTATAAACAGAAAAGATTTGATTTTTGAAGTGAAAGCTTCTTTAGTCACGTTGGGCATTTTGGAGATGGGACTAAACCATTGATTTCGCGACACTGTAACGCAATTTACCGACACCGTGGAGTAAGAGACATCAACGCGTTGATTACCGCGGTGCCGATTTTTTTCAAGTTTTCACTTCTGTCGGCACTTTTTTTGTATTGAATAAATTTAAAAACTACTGGACTGATTTTAAAAATTCTTTTACTATTAGAATGCTATATTATCACTGAGTAACATAGGCTATAATATTATTTCATGCAGGCGAAGTCGCTGGCGGAAGCTAGTGTGTTTATATATTTGATATTTTTTCATACTTTCTTTATTTTCTAAATCAAAACATTAGACATTCGTTTGACTATGGAAATTTAACTTTTCAGAAACCACATAATAAAACCAAATTAAATAGTGCACGCTGTGGTGGTGATATTACCAAATTCAAATTCATGTGTTCACGTGACATGTTCTCTGCTTACAACTCTCAACAAAAACAATGTAATTAAAAGAAAGAAATAAGTGAAGCAAATGAAATTATTCCAAAACAAACCTGCCCTCATTTCAAATACAAACGATCCCCCGTTTCTGTCAATGCTTGACTTTTTCGAAGCGGCTCTCAAATCTGCAAGACAAACAACTGAATCTATGGAGTTAAACAAACGACGATGTACTCTACAGAGAGACAAGATATTGGATGGAAAGAATATCGATTGAAATGTTTAGACGATTAGAAGAAAATTCACGTAAGTACTATGTATCATGTCCGAAAATTGTTGGTAGAATTTGACTTTCAAAAAAATACACAATTTATTACAATGACAAAATGCTGCTAATTTCAAGTGACACCATTCTTTTTGAAGTGCAGAAGTAACTAAGTATCTGTGGTAAATTCATAACCAAAGCCCACAAGCGTTTTACAGCGTTAGAGTTAAATTACTTAATTGCACGTTAATTTTCCTTAATTACAGTAACTGTCGCATACGAAGTAAAAGGTAAAAGAAGATCCACAGTAAATTTCAAGCAAAAGTTTTCGATCTTGTTCCTCATTACCCTTAACGATTTCCAAACATGTTTATTCCCTAAATTCTATTTGATCTTCCACCACGTCTTACAAAATGTTCCACACACCGTCTTCGCCGATATCTGGCTCAATCAGTGAGACTTCGCCGCTGAATTTTTACACGTTTCTTATTCATGGACATTACTTATGCATGCAGCAAGCGAAAATATTACAGCATTTTAATGAAAGAAATATTAATTTTGAAGCAAAGTTTTCTTTGCGGTCGCGACGGGCGGAATTAAGTTTGGTCTGAGCGAGTTTGCGACCCCCCCACATTCTAAATATGCTTCGCTAAATTTTAGTCGGGGTTTTGAACTGTTCGTTAAGACCTACATTTTATTATTTGAGTAAATAAATTAAAGGGCGGAGAAAATGCGCCGTCTGGTAAATGTTTTCTAGAAAGCTGGAGTTAAAAGAATTTCTCCTTTTTAGAATGGAATGGAAATAAGGGAATTTTGTCTTTTAATTTAATATCACGGACAGACTTTTATGTGAAGTGTATACTGGAAATAAAGAAGATAATTTGGTTTTGTATGCTTGATATTAATTGTAAAGTGTTAGTGAAGTAGGTATCACAGAAAACTCAAGAAAACTTAAGTAGGAAAGGCAATGACTGGAGCTATCATACTTACGTTGAACATCATGCAAATTATGTACGCAAGTATTTTTTTTAAATCCTCAGTCAAAAGTTATTCGCTTCAACTTAAAACGTAAAACTCAACGTAAAACACTTAGTTGTTAAAACTGATTCTTCACGCTGTAAAATTAAATCAACCATCAGAATCAAAACAAACGGTTGTTCAGACACAATTATTTTGACTTTGCACGCACTCATTACGATTCCCTTACAAAATATTGCACCGGCATCAAACTCACTGTCAATGGAAAATAGCCCTTGAAAAGTTGTTTTAAGAGTTATACTTTCTAAGTCTGTGGGACAATTAAGTTGGTACACTTAGAGTAAGTGATTTCTCTCAGTTTAGTCATAAAAATGTTAATGTTGCAAAAACAAATAGCGCTTAATGTATGCTGAGGGGAAGTGAATTAATAGGGAGCAGACAACTCACTATTTTGCTACATTTCTGCTGTTACTGCATTTGAAGGAGGTTGATCCATAAGTTGAGTGGTTGAGGTGAACCTCTTTCATTATGTTTATTATTTTAATTGGATTGGATTTGGCTACCTATGTTTTGTCGACGGCGAAGGGAAATGCTTCCAAGTGCGAAAAAAGGAGTGTTCCATAAATTGTCTAGTGGTAATCCTATCTTTTGAAGATTAACTAAAAAGTCAGTTATGCATCGCCTGAAAACTTATCTTCACATGTCCCCAAAATGCAATTTATAAAAATGATACATAACATTCTAACAGTTCTGCAGACAAGTTGATGATGAAGTGTTTCTTTCGTGTTATTATACTGTACTGTTTGTTTTCCCCTCTAAGGGTGAATCAAGCCAAGGTAAAATATACTCATAAGTAGGTGCTCGCTGGAATTGATTATCGCCGGCCGATAACAGGCTTACCGCACCCCCTGAACCGTTATTTTGGCGGGAAAATGATGGATGTTCCAGGAAAATATTGTGGCTAAATCTACAGGAAACATATAGATACATAACAACAGTAGTATTTGCGCTGTATAAGTAGAAGTAGTAGTTTTTATTAATTACTAGCGTCCCGCCCATGCTACGCACGGGTGCAATCTACTATCCGCGCAACTTTCTTAATTTTTTCTTTCCTAAGAACCTTCTCCTGACAATAACTAAAAAAAAAAAGAATGTGCGAAATCGGTCCAGCCGTTCACGCGTGATGCCGTGACCAAGGCAAATAGGGATTCATTTTTATATATATAGATATGTTTTTAATTTATTTTGTAAAATAAGGCGCCATAATTTGAGATAGGTAGGTGCTTAGTTGAAGATTAAAGTATTTATTATGCGTTAAATAGTTTTGCTCCGTCATTTCCTCACCTGTTTGTTCAAAAGACTACTAGCGACTAATTAAATGAGTACTAACAGTTCCCAAAACAAAATAGTTTTAGTTTCTTTAATGTCGTTTGGCTTACTAACCAATTTTATATGCAACGACATCTACATAAACGTATATTCCGCCTTATTAATATCGTACGGAATTCATTGCGTCTTTTATTATATTAAATAAATCATAATTAAGTAATCGTGCCTTCAATCTGAAAACATAATATTCAATTTGTGTCTGTAATTTTTATGGTGTAAATAATAAAGAATATTCTATCTATTCCTACATCATTTCTTTTCCAGGCTAACGAGCGCCATCTGCGATATGAACTCACCGCAAAAATGATGGATTTGCGTCAGAAAATACTCGCTGAAATTATTCAAATGAATGCGCCCACTACCCACCTACGTTGTTTTGTTTCCCGCGTTTTCTTGTTTCAAAACTGTATAATTTGTGCGGGCGTTCGGTTATCGAGAATTTCGGATGTTGTATTTTTTTAATCATCATCTGCCTAGCCTTTTCCCAACTATGTTGGGGTCGGCTTCCAGTCTAACCGGATGCAGCTGAATACCAGTATTTTACATGGAGCGACTGCCTATCTGACCTCCGCAACCTAGTGACTAGGTTAACCCTAGTGGTTAGGTTGTATTTTTTTAATGCGTGTCAAAAAGAGACTAGCAGATATTTTTTTTTAAATAGCGCAGTATTTATGGTGTCGAAACTTTCAAATGCCTCATAATTATTATTTATTTACTTGGGTGTTAAAATATTTTCTTAGAAATATTAATAACGATAATTTATTTTGCACTCAACATTTTACTACTATTTTTTTTGTATTCTTGAATGAGACGTAATGTGTGATCTTGTAGTAAGTATTAAAAAAACACAAATACGTAACGTTATTTTTATTCATTTATACAAAACAAGATTAGCTGCGGTAATAATCAATTTAAAAAAGTTAAACAAACAAAACGATTTTGACTTAACAAAAGCCGGAAAAACCCCTTTATTTGTCCGAAAAATAAACAGTAAGTTAATAAAACAGAACCCACTTTGAATCTATTATCTTGGCATGAAGGGTTGTTTATTAATTCGGGAAAATATTCTTTTTTAAAAGGGGTGTTTTTCATCAACTTGCACCTGCGGTCTTGTTCAGTTTTTTTTTAAGGTCTGGTCTGGATGAAAGATAATGGGAAAGTTTAATATTTTATGTTAGTTTGTTTTGTTTACCGTAGGTGGGTTAAGTTTCTTGCCAAATAGGTACTTAGTATTGATATGATCCTTGAAGGGTTGAAATTAACCACGTATTGGAAACCTCCATCAGTTGAGCGATGCATTGATCTGCACTCTAATTACGTAACACACTTTCAATAAAAATCCGATAGTTTTGAAGGATATTGCTAATCCATTGCTTCATAGGTTTGAAAAAATCGTCTGCTCTACAACGTAAATAACGTAATGAACGTGGGTGAACTGTCAAAATTAAACTCATTGCGATCAATTGTCATTTTATGTGTGTTACGCAATTACCTCGCTGTTTTCCAAACTAACATTATTAGCACTGGCTGGTGACTCTGTTTCCACACAGTAAATTTAACAAATCCCATCTAGCACACAGTTCTATTTTGTTAAGTACTTGGTACTTATTGAAAGACCTACACTGTCCTCCCATACCTAGAAACACTGTTATATGAAAGTATTGTAAAAGCCAATTATTTTTAAAAGAGTAACCGTGGAGTTTCTTGCCGGCTCTTCTCCATAGGAAACGACCAATTGGAACCGTGCACCTAGCTTCTGACGTTTCATAAGTGCCCATGTAGGTTTATGTGAAATAAAAATATTTTGATTTTTTGATTTTTGATTTTGAAACAGGATTTTGCTTTGCCAAAGAAGTAGCTGTGCCTAAGATTCCCTGTAAATAACATGTATCTACGAAGCCGACACTTCAGGCTTCTGTTCTTGACATGGTTTCCTTTCTATATCGTCTCACGTCACAGAGTAACTAACAGAGGGAGAACAAAATTTTACATGATTTTTTCTAAAAATACGTACTGGAAATAATATATTTTTATATTTGTCTTTTTCTATCGATATGGTGTTTCTACTCTTACTAAAGGTAACAGATTAATTCATATTTACATGTTTTTTGAATAGTAAACTGTATGGATCTAAAGGGAGCTTTAAAGCCGATACTATGGTTTGAAAATGAATATGAAATAATTTCACTCTTCAAGATAATCTTTAAAGAACAATGAACAAAAAAGTGTGTCATCTTTTTTCTGTTCTACGTATCAGTGTTGCCACATTATCCCTCGTCCCGCGTGTGACGGAGTGCCCTCGTGACGTAAGCTATGTGCATAAATTTCGTGGAGAGTTGTGACATGGCAACCCCGCCACCTTTGTGACGTCAAGGGCTTTCGTCTGACGGTTCTCGAGAGTGTTGCTAGATGGGATTTATTACTTTTTTATTTTGTTTTCGTGGTGTTTACGACTTAGGACGAATCAATCGTTTTCCTTTTTCTTGTTATTCATTCCAGCAGTACCTACCTTTTCAAAAATTATAGTTCAGCTAACGTAAGTTGTTAAGTTCATAGTAGTTTCATATTAACCTCGGTTAGGTATAATAAATACAGATTATCTGTGACATTCCAATGAATCATGTTTTCATTTTGACATCAGTATGATATTTTAAAAGCACATTCAAATGCTTTTCTTATCCCTAACGAAATTCTTGAATTTTTATACTGACCGCGAAGTTTAGTTAATCAAGAGTCAGTCGATAAACAACAGAACTCAGACGACACGTTCTTTTCAAACTTGATTGACGTTTGTTCGAATTCGGAACGCGGACAAAAAAGAAAAGTTTGTCACATCTCGGCCAGTGCTCCTCGTAAATCAAAGAGGTTTTATAGTAACGTTATTTTTCTCTTATTAAAGCGAAGGGAACGGGTTTAAGGGTGGCATAAAAAGTTTTTTTCTTACTTTTATGGCGTGAGAAAAAAAGGGCAGGTGAATGTGGAGGGCCGATATTAAAATGTTTCATGTAAATTTCAGTCGTTCAACGGGCTATATTTCAGGAGTTGTTCTGTCTGTCTGCGAATTTGGTATTCATAGACGACTTTTAGTTTAATATTGGGGTTAAAACGACTTCCTTGAGTGTATTTTTGTGGGTTTACTTTAATCTTTTTTAATTTGAATAAAGGGGCTTCCTTGTAACCTCCACCAGATTATGAGACAAAATTTAAAAAAAATTACAACAATTTTATCAGTTTTGAAAAACAACATAGTTATGCCAAGACAGCTGTTTAATTTATCGCTGTTCATACTTGTTGTAACACACAAATAAATTAAAATTAAAATCAATTCTGAAAGATCCGCAAAGTTGGCTACAATAGAACGAATTAAATTAAATGCTACCAATTGCTTATTTTACCAATGATATATTTTTAGCGTGTTATCTTATCGAGTAGATATCGCATTTATACTGTGGACATGAGTTACATTTATAACGCGATTTTAACAATATAAACTCACCAATTTTTCAACAAGCCCGAAACGAAAAAACGTAGTCGTGGAAATGGATCTATTCATCCAATAACTTCCGTGGTATATAACAAAAGTAAAAGATGAATAAATAAAACTGAGAGGAGTATGAAAATGAGTTTACAGTTGAGATTAATAGATGAGGTTTTTATTAATACCCAGCGGTTTATGAAACAAGGGTCGGACTGCGGACCAAATGGCCAGGCATGGATTTAAATACTGACTACCTTTATTGACGACTAGCTTCCGCCGGCGGCTTCGCCCGCGTGATATCTTTATAAATTATAGCCTATTTTACTGAGTGATAATATAGCTTCCTAATGCTGAGAGAATTTTTAAATTCTGGCTAGTAGTTTTTGAGTTTATTCACAAACAAACATACAAAAAATCAAAACTTTTCTCTTTATGTATATATTGCATAGTTTAGAAAATATTTAATGTAAGAGACTTACTTAATTACCTATGATACGTGTTATTCTTGCTTTTTTTTGCATGAAAACCATAGACAAGATCGAAGTAAGTATGGTGTGACATAATTTAAGCATTAATTGATAAGAGTGACAGTTCATTTAATTGAGTTGATATTTAAATGACTGCCTAACTTTCCCCTATTAATCTGATTCCAATTTAAGAGACTTTCTTTTTCTTCTAACCATACAATCTTCAAACACAAACAAATCTGTCTCCTTAACGTCAATAAGAGCCATCTTCAAATCCATCTCTGCAAATTAAGCCGTTGAGCGGCCCTCAGTTTGTTTTGATTGTATTAATTAAAAGTAGATCCCTCAGAGTTTCAAGATTAACACCTCTCTTTTCTTTAGTTCGTCCATATTCATGTACGGCGCTGCTTCGTTAACAACTGAGGGTTTTTCAACGTATTTACATACCTTTGCGATTTGCTGAGGGAACATTCTTTTGGTAGGAGTTTCTTTTGAGCTCCAGTTGGGAATAACTGTAGCCGTAGTTATGATTTTGTTTTGTTTGGTTTGTGAAGATATATTTTTGAGAATATGTACCTACTTTGTTGAAAGAAAATACCTTTTCATAAAACAATTGAATTCCATTGCAAGTTCGGACACCTACTAATCTTTTTTGAAAAAAAATCTATTTCAGTTGTGTTTCACCTGGGATGTTGCAACTTCAATTTGTAATTTCGTAACTTACTTTTTACACTTTTCAAAGCAAAAACACACCCCTTGACTGTCACGAACTCTCCTGGAGATCGATAACAATTAAAATTCTATTGTGCCTCATTAATGACAGTTGAGCTCAAAAGTATTTTGAACCAATATCCACCAAAGAGAAAAAAAGCAAAAAGAGAGACAAAGACGAAAGACAAATTGTGTAACATTCTAATAATTGATTCAAAGAATAGGTAAATGAGATTCACCTTCGGATGAAAGCTAATATTTTCCCCATCTCTGTACTAAAATATCAATTGCTTTATCCCGCGTTTATGTATTCCATTTCCATCCATTCGCACGCCATCATATTCCCATCGCCCGTACATAGAGACATAAACCGTGGGCCGACTATAAAACCTTATTATCTGCACCTCTTTTGTATACAATTAAAGTGAGTAGGTACCACATACTTCTTAGTATACATAGGTAGTTCTTTTTCATACACGTTTGTAACAACGGTACGTAAACAATAGTAAGAAATAGGTAAATAATACCTTTTGGAAAGGCTCGTTTAGGGAAGAGCTTTACAGCAGTGATAGCCTAGTGGTGTGACCGTCATAGGTCTCGAGTTCGAACCCAAGGCACGCACATCAGACTTTTCGGATTCATATGCGTAAAAACGGTGAAAGAAAATATCGTGAGGAAACCCTGAGATATTTTTCTCGATGGCATGTGAAGCAAGTCAGAGGTAGCGTAAAAATGTTGACACCAGGTTAGTCACTAACCACACGAAAAAGAATAAATGGAAGAGTTATCATGATACTTATTTAAAGCACCAAGAAAAACTGGCTAAGATATGAATACTTAGCCTCCAAGCCCCGTGTTCTATAATAATACTCAGCATAATACTGTGAGCATGGACAAGTAAGAAATCTGACAGTTTTCTTACGCTAGCATTGTTCCTGAAAACGAACATTCGGTTGAGCCTAGGAGCCGACGGTCTAAAGTTATAACTAAAAAAAAACTATTTACCACTTACGATAACTGATATTTTAACTAGATTCGAACATTACGACTCTTGTAGAGACTTTTCTTTAATATCCTAAAGTTGTGTGTTTACTTAAAAGTAAAGTCGTATCCGCTGGATGCGGAAAGCACAGAATCGGTCGAAGTGGAGGTGCTTGGGGGAGGCCCATGTTCAGCAGTGGACGTCTTTCGGCTGAAATGATGATGATAATGATGATGAAAGTTGTAGAGAAGTAAGAAATCTGACAGTTTTTAATGAAGATTCATGCTTGAGCATAGTTCCTGAAAACCATCTTTAGTTTGAGTCTTGGCGCCGACGCGACGGCCTGTTAATAAAATTATACTATGAAAAAAAATAACCAATTTCAATGAGTGATGACTGTTATTTTAACATCTTGTATACGAGTAGGTACACTTTTCTTAAATAAATATCCTAAAGTTGTATCAAAGTAAAGTAAAGTTACTCTTACTTGACGCATGCGGACTTCTATGTTAATATTACCAGTTCGGTAACTTGCCAGTTACCATTGCTTAGCATAGTCTTATGTGGGTAGTGTGCTTTCTTTAGTGGGTTCAGTGTGGATGATGTGTGTGTTGAATGATCGATGTCATGTGGATAGGTTGCGAAAGGATAGAAATGACAGCAAGCTTAAGTTAAGGCATTCAATTAATCAAAATATACGACCATGTTGTGCTGTGAACAAACTTAAAAAAAATTGTCCTTTTGGCTAGATCGGTTAGTAACACATCGGCAATCCCCTGTTTCTTGCAGTTGTCATAAACTGTGGCTGTGACTTTCGAAATAGCCAATTGTTAGGTGAAAATTGAATCCTAATAGCGGCAGCGTGGCGCATGTTTTGTAACTATTTTTGCTTCTAAAGAAAAATTGAAGCAACCATATTTATTTACCTAATCTTTATCGTCGATCGCTGATTAACACAGAATGGTACCTCCCCGGAGATCATACTAATTCTTTTGCTCATGCCTCACAATCCACGCTCGCCGTCAACTGCTACTAAGAAACCTTATCTCAACGATCGAAAAACATCTGTCCGTATATTTTTACTCGACATACCTAAAACGAAAGTTCGAATAAAAACGGACCACTTAAGGCCGAAAGAATATCACTCAATGCTCGCTATATTTTTCAAAGCTTCTCTTCACATTCTGTTTTTATCCTACTTGACTCTTAATGTGGTGAATTCATACATGAACAATCGCTATCTCGAGTGTTCTTGGGTTGTGGGGGGTAGGGGGGCAGAGGGGCGTTTTTCCTTCTTTTACAACATTTGGGGGTGGACGGTATAGAGTGGATGAGAAGGGAGGTGCCGGCTACAGTCGACCCGCCCGGATGTCTTTAAGGCGCGGTCATCCCGGATTATGTTGCGTCAGGAGTTTATTTCAATGTGGTTGACCGATTTAATTTTAGTGGCTGCGACTGGAGCTGTTTTTAAAGGTTTTTGATAGTTTATTACATGTCGGAATGGACGCTGTTGTCAAACAAAGTTTGTGACTTACCTGGTATTTTTTTGGCATCGCTAAGTTAATTAAAAGATGATAAAATTGAACACTACTGGAATGCGAATACAGAAAAGAACATTAAACGATGTGTTGTTTACTAATAGATCTGAAAAGGAACATTCTGCACTGGTCCCTGGAAAGAATCTTTCGAATTCTCGAATGTAACTTATCAATGAACTTCTTAAAACAAAAATAAAATTATTATTTTCAAATAGCCCTTATTTTACTGCTTTAAATCGTCGGAGATACCACCACGAGCCAAGAACACTACAAGGACTGACTCTTATTTACTAACGACCTCCTATCTCAAGAAATATATTTACCTACTTCTTTCAATCTTAAAGAAAAATACAGTATTATGATACCCACAACTTTTCTTTAAGTTCTTGCATATCTTTTACCTCTTTAGATTACTTACACACTGTAAGTAGTTATCAGTATTCAATTGAATTTTGCTGGACATGCTCCAAATATAGATCGATGAAAGAGAAAAAAAAAGTATCATCAAAAGTAGCAATTTTTAAAAAAATGCTAAAACTAATATCAACAAACTATCCCAAGTCTCGGCAACTCTGTATGTACGAGACATAACTTAGCCTCTATGTAGTAACTAAACTTTGAAGTTATAGTATCTAAGAGCCGCTATACAGCGACAGTTTAAGTTAAACTGTAAGCCGTAAAGTAAGTCGGTGGAGTAACGTTCAGTTGCTTAGTTTTATTGCTGATTCTCTTCTTTGTAATGCACTGCCCGTTCTGGGTTCGTTTTGTGTCTATAAGAAAGCTGACACAAGATATCCGTATATTATAGAATTTCTTACATGAGAGGCAGAGAGATTTAACTGATTTAAGTCAAAGTCAAAAAGTTTATTGCAAACTACAAATATTGGTCTTATTTTAAAAGCATTAGCACATATTCAATAGTTCGCATTACATTTTTTTTTAGATTTTTGTTGTTAGTTTTCTTTTTTTTATCTATTTGCTCAGTTATATGTTAGAAAACATAGATTCACCCTTAACTTAATAAATAGATGCAAGTACTTCAGCCACATAATTTTTATTACTCTTCCCGACAACATTACTAAAATTAAACGTCCACGTCTACCGACCACATTTGTAACATAATGTTTCAGCCACATTAACTACCACAACACAAGTTGTGACCATAAAATTAATTAACTAGAGTCCACTTGCTACCCCGAGTGACCAGCCACGGGCCAATTACATTAACGGCCGATATAAAAGTGGAATGATAACGTGGGTGGAGTCTGTGATTTTCGAGAGGTCACCGCATCTCAATGAGATGGGGTGGCGAAGAGAGGAACGCGGTATATGGCAGTGATGTTATTGGATGTTATTTTATTTTAAATCTGAGAAATTTTTTAATGGGGACTCATAAAAGGACTGAAAAGCGTTTAGATAAAGCCCTCTGAGGGAGTAAAGATACCTACCTACTATCACCTCTTAGGACACGTTTACAAGAGAGAGGACAGCAGCTCCCCAGTCCCCAGTACTAACGATACGGATAGCACTACCAAAATCTTACTGCTATAAAACGAATATGAGTAGTCGACCATCTTAACTTGGTAGGTGAGGAGATCAAGCGCAATGATTATGGGTGCTCAGTGTAATGCCGTATACAATATTGCATTAAATGCCGATCTATGGGAGGAACCCATTATTATTATTAAAAGCCTGTGATGTCCCACTGCAACGCAAAGACCACCCTACTCTCTTTACAATTCTCTATACTTAAAGCTAAGCAAAGACCAGTTGTTGAAGAAGTCCAGCTCATCCTGCCCTGTCGGTCTGGGCCGTGGGACCTATTGGGTCGTAAGTTTGGCCCATTGGTCGTCTGACTTGCGGCAGATATGTCCAGCCCAATTCCATTTTAGCGTGGCAGCTTTTCAAGTGACATCAGTTATCTTTGTGATGGTACGGATGGTCGTATTCTTAACCCGGTCTGTTATTTTGATACCCAGAATACTCCGTTACATAGCCCTCTGGCAAACCTCAAGCGTGGACTTCTGCCGATATGTCAAAGACCATTTTTGAGAAACATATGTGAGGATGAGAAGTATGCACACGTCAATGAGTCTTCTCTTAAGGGACAAAGTAAGATCGCCCTTCATTAGATCGTTCATGGCCCAATATCTCTTCCAGGCATTGTCGGCGCGTCTTGCAACTTCTTTGTTTTGTCTTGCCTGGAATGAAACTATTTGACCAAGATAGAGATGAACCCATGAGAGGAACCCATGCTCATTTGTAAGTAGTTAAGAATAGATAATATGAAACACAACTTCATAATATACCATTGTGAAAATAAAATCCCTTTTTTAAAAATGTCTTTTACCATGTTTTCCTCCAAGTGAAGTGTTTTCAGCGGCTCCAGCGCTGGTAGGTAAGCCAGCGGCTAAGTGTCATGACTATTCATGGAAAAACCGCGGCGTTTCATTACAGAGAGTCGAGCCAACGTTTATTTTAACTTTACGGTTTCCTCCAGAAATAGCTGGCAGCGCCGCGCGATATTTGATTTTTGTCAAGAGGAATGAGAAATAAGAAGGTTTCTATTTTGTTTTTTTTATTTATCTTGTATTGTGTAGGCTGTGAATTTTATGGATTCTGTAATAACGTGATGCTTTGGGTTTTCGTTACAGTAAAAACAGGGGCAACCTATGGTATGTAGTGATTTATTACAAGGGTACTTCCGATGGTCCAACTTGATAGGGTGAATACAATTATTGATGTCTAGAAATCTAAAATAAAAATATGACGGCTAAAATGTGCTGGAAAATCCACTACTTAACAGAGCATTATGAGCATGGTAAATTTTGCCATCTCTGTCGAACGTCGCGCGTGTTTTTGAACATTTCCTTCGTTGTTTTTATTTTCTTTTTCTAAAGTAAACAGCGTAGTTCGCACAACACATCAATCCTTCTAAAATCACAAACTATTCCGCGTGGTCGACATTCGCAGCTGAACACGCTATTCAAATGGGGATGAAAATACAGGGGATGAAAGTACGGGGGATGAAAGTAGCAAAAACCCGAGGCCCGCACCTCATTACCATAGTCTGTGGCAACTTCGCGAGGGATGTTAGAAGCAAGACTTTGAAGAAAATTGCAAAATATAGTAATTTAAAATATAAAGTCTTTTTAAAATCTTTACGCTTGGATTGTCTTTTGAGGTAAATAGCAATATTTTGGTGATCATAACAGGGGTGAAACTGGCACTTGATGAGATCGGGATCAACGTGGTTGTTTATCTCAAGATCATTCACTATTTGCGAAGTAGATTGTTTTAGTTTTCGTTCGACTGACATATTTAAGTACAGACCTATTTATAAAAAAAAAATATATATTTCCATACGTGGCAATGATCGGCAAATTACCAATATTGAAGTAAGCCATAGTTATGGAAAAACTGAAACGTCTTCCCCTAAAAAGCTATCATAAATCGTAAGCAATGTCGCCTCCAAACTCCGTGTTATATACCTCCTTTCTCGGAGGTGCTCACAGCTCAGTAAAAAGCATCTTCAGGCGTCTGCGGAGGACAGGCCACTTGTCATAAACTAACTCCATGATAAATCGACACCAGCGCCATCTCGCGCCTGTTACTTATTGTTCCCTTATACATTGCTACCAACCTTACAATACGAACCTTAAATCTAAAGACAAACGAAATGGAACTTTATTGTGGAAGTACCAAGGTTGGGTGTTGCCTTTACAAGTAGTCAGGTTAGTTGGTAAAATGTGCTACTTTAAGGGTGATCCCGTGGTGAATCTGCAGTAATGGCCGTGGTTATGTCATCGTTATGATAGATATAGTATTTAATTATGTCTGTTAGTAAGATGTTTTGGCTTATGCTTGTTCTTAGTTGAGGTTTTATGTAACAACAGTCTAACTTAGAATTACAAGCTTGAACAAAAAGCGCTGATTTTGTGCGGTTGGCACAACAAAACTACCTTGAAACTTGGGAATAACGATTCTGCAGTGCAAATTGATCAGACCGAATAATTGGATATGGACCCATTTGTTACATACTGACTTTCTTTATTGATACCCATATCTACCAATGTAAGTTCAGTATGAATTCAGTCATCCATCACTATAAGAACGATCGAAAGCTAAATTGGCCGTTACCTCCTGCGGCCAGCAAAAAAGCAACTGAAACTTTTAATAAACCTTTCTTCCCAATATGGTTCAAATAATACTTTTTGTAGTCTTCTAAATGAGAGAAACTAAATTTAAATAATAATTAAAACCCTAATTATGAAATAAATCTTTCAATATTCTGAGTAATACCTACTCCTAAAATGGATGCATACGTTTTTGCTACCTATGAAAACAAAATTCGAACGAACTCGATCCTAACTGATTACAATTCCGATCAGTATAATATTAATATCAAATAAACAAAAACAGAGTCACAGCTCGAAACCATTCGTCACAGCCGCACAGTAATCCATCTCCAATTCTCCATACATTTTGCCCAACCATTATTTAGTTCTACCGTTCGCCGCTAGATGGCTCTCTACCTAATTTATTATGCATACTGATGACCTACGGTAATGAGGCTCAGGCTTTATTCCAGAGGTTTTCCTAAAGAAAATTTGGCAACACAAGTTTGTTAGATTAAGCGAAAGAATGCCTTGATAAGAACGGATGCTTTTCTGTGGAATGGTTTTGTTGGCGATTAAGTTTTACGTTTTAATTTGCTTGGCGGTTGAGGATATCTTGAGATTTGTGTGCTTTTGAAAAATATTGGCTGTTTTTTTAACTGGGAGGTTTCTTGTGGTAACTTACTGTAGCGTCTTGGTGTTTTTTTAGGAGTATTAAGGTACAATTCCGTAGCCGACAGCAGGAGGCAACTGCCGGGGACGTGTCGCCGCGACACGACTGGTTTCTATGAATTTCTATAAAATACCATCCGTAGATAGCGACCCGTCGTCTTCAAATACGTTTAATTTCGTGAATTCGTTAACGCGCCTTGCCTATAAATATATTAATCTAGTTGACTAAAACTGTCAAATAGATAATATTAATACATTTCTGTCGAATTTATTCCGCTCTTAAAAACATGCCATAAGAAAATAAACGCCCGACGTATCCTATAAAAATGTAAATAATAAAACATCATTACCGTTCATGCGTTAACATTGAGTCTCTTTGACAAACGGCAGGGGATGTTGCCAGAGCAAACACTTGGCCGGACACGGGGTGGCCATAAATAAAAAAACAAAAATATTTACACGTCAATAGATACTGTTGGCTCAAAGTAATGCACCGATATCAATTTTATACGGACCTTTTTACTTTTAGATGGTAATGACTCACGAGTGAGTGGAATGTTGTTAAGACAACAGAGGGGGCTAAAGGGAAATTTAAAATAGTTTACGGGTGCAGTGTCGGTATTTATTTACGGCTGGAAAATTGGACGTACCTAATGCATACTTTTGAGATAGATATTCTTTTAGGACTCGGTAAGTATGACTGTGAAGCATTTGCTATGAAATATAGCTGCGTTTGCTGTGTACCTATAAATGACAAAAATTAAAGAAAATCGAGATCAAAGTTAATAAATAGGTACTTCTGTATGATAAGAAGGTTCTTTATATTTATGGCCCATCTGTGCATGTGCTTGAGGATTGTTGTTGTTGTTAGTTGTTTTTAATGACCTCGATATTATTGTTTATAATTATAACATAGTTATTTAAATACTCTATAAAAAAACAAAACAATATTTTGCAAAAGGTCCAACCATGATGACTGCAAATTTAAAATCCAACTTAGCATTAGATTAAACGTTACCATACGCTACTCAAACCATAATATATTTACCCTAACTTCCCCTGTAACATCCCAAATAACCAGAATAAACAAAACCACAACAATACGAGTCAATACTTGATAAATTACACAAATGCCCAGACTCCAGAGCCAATCCATCTTGTTTCCAAATTAGAGAAACACTCAGTCCCCGCGTTACGTATGCACCCTGCCACAGCCTGCCACTGGCCGCGGTCCAGCCCAAAGAAATAAAGGAAAATTTATACCAACCGTTATATTTTATTGTTATTACCTTATTCTTTTTATTTTATCAATTTTTCCTTTGGCCATTTATTGATAAAACTCGCCAGGGGAATGAGGCTTCTATTTTGGGAATATAAAAGGGTTGGGATGTGTTTCATTTGCATGGATTATTTGAAGTGGATGTATTGTTTCGGTAGTCGTGAAATATTGCTTTTAGATAAAGGTGCTTACTTAAAGAGATTACAAAAAGGCATTTTGTTTTTTCCGACGGCGCAGGTAGGAACTCCAATAGTTTTCAGGTTTAAATCCATCTGTATCTAATAGGTACCTATCTATTGAATATATATTGTTTTAGATAGTGTACTTACGATTGCTGGATTTAAACCTGAAAAATATTTGAGCTTTCAGTTGTTGCAATAATGATACAATAAAATTATGACCATAAGGTCGTATGGTCATATTGTAAACATGATTGTCAGTGTTCTAAAGTTTCCCATTAAAATATAGCCATTTACTTCATCTCAAGCTTAAGCCTCCTGGACTTACATTACGCCTCAGTGCAACATAATCCACCCACGGTAAGTATTGACAGCCAGTTAATTACCACCAATTAACAGTTCCCGCCTCATTCCCCTGGCGAGCCGCGAGCCGCGACACTCTGCTAATCCTATTTCTTATCTTTTACACGCTAATGTCTTACCATTTGCATTCCGTTACTTGCAAAATGCTGGAGAAAATTTAAGGTTGTGTATGGTGTTGCTAGTTTGAGTATTACCCCTGGATAAGGGGGTTATTTAGAATGTGCATTTTATTTAGTAATAAGTAGGTAAGACCGTGTCAAACTCTCATTTCAAGAATTGTTATCAGACCTATTCGATTTCGTTGTTAAATGTTGTGTTGAACGGCAATGACCCAGCGGATTGGCGTGTGGATTTTTAATCGAAAGTTCGTGTTTTTGAACCATACCTTTGCACTATTTAACTTACTTCTCTTCTACTTTCTTCTTCGTAAGAAAATTTTAAGAGAGGTCACTGATATATCACTGACTGGACAGGTCCACTCAAATCTGTGTGGTTATTTCCTCAAAAGACTATTTCAGACCCTAATCTACACGGTCGTCATATGATCTGACCAAGATTATGACAGGACTTTAAAAGAGACTTTAACTCCTGAGTTTGTTTCACCATGTCTTCTCAGGGGTAATCAGACAGGAAATGTCGACTTCTTGTCGGTTCATGATTGTAGGTATTGTTACGCAGTAAAATACTTGCTAACCTACCTAAGTACATGGTTAGGTTTGTATTAATTACTCGGAAAAGTAAGGAACACTCTTTTCTTTCGTGGGTAACCCAGAAACAAATTAAGAGGATTTAACAAAAAAAGCTTACATTTGGCGGAAGCAAGCGATGCTAATTGCGGTGGGGTGCGACGTTGATATGGTAATGAACAGCGCCCTCTCTTAGCAAGTAGACGAACTAGTAATGCACTTTGATTTGTTTCGCGCCAGATTAAAAAGGATTGTCGAATAATTTATGGTAGCTGTTTGTGATTTAAAAGATTGTGTTGAAACGTGTTTCGTTTATTTCTGTTATTTGTATGATTGGCATTGTATAAAAGTTGAACAGTTCGTTATCCTAGTGCCTAAGGAGTAAGTAGGTATCGTATCTTTTCATGAAATGAGTTCTGATTATCATAACGACATAGAAGGTGTGTTTTTTTAAAGACTAGGATATTAATCTAAATAAAATTAGCCATCGGGATGCCACAATTAATTAGATAGACATAAAAAATACCTACTTAAGGGACGACGTTTCCCGTCGCATGAGAAAAGTTAAAAAAGGAAATCCCAAATCACCGCGTCAGTCTACCCAAAGCTATAGACAAAACACATTAGACATCACGTCTTTACTTTTAATTATTTCGGCCATTATTCAAATTAGGAATACGTATCAATTCGCGCGCCGTAACTTTTCAATTTTGGAACGTTACAGAATATATTATGGAGGCGTCAAGATGGAAATTAATAAATGGGAAAATTAAAAACGGACCAACCTGAGGGACGAACAAACAGAAAGTTTTAAAAAATTACTCTAATGTATTCGAAAAATTTGAAAAATGTGCGGCATGAACCGACGGCCGCCAATCTGGACTTAAGTTTGAGTAATGTTGAGGTTTTAAATTAAATGGGATAGGTATTGAATATCAGAATAAACAACGCAGTTTCTTCTGGTGTGAATGTTTTGCAGATTAACATTAGAAAAGGTACTTCTCCATCTTTATATTTTTTTATTTGCAAATTAATAAGAAAATGCTCACGATAAATTATGTAGATGAAAACCATAACTAGACTTAATATTTAACAAGAAGCAACGCATACCCGGGATGTGTTAAAAAAGAATGAAGCGTTTTAACCTCTTAATCTTTAATGACGGACTAAGCTTTGAGACTATTGCAACTTGATCATACTACCTAGACAGCTTCATAGCCATATTTCCCAAATATCCCTCTTCTGTGCTTAACTTGTTCTTTAACTTGCGAACAAAATAGGTCTTCTAATTTCTGAGAAAATCTAAACCCAAAATCAGCTGTTCAAAAAAAGAAGTCAGTTAACAGACGTAAGACGTAAATCCAGCAAAGCGTGTCCGTAATAACGGACAGTCGAAACCAAACCGACTGTTTTATATTCACGGAGAGTGCGACCACTAAACTGGACGGCCATAACCGTAGATTAAGAATACTTAACCGTTTACTGTGCAATCGGGCGCTATTGTTTGGAATTCCTTCGCTTGTGTCTGGAATTACTGTGATTAGTGCGCTTTGAACTATACAATTAGGTTGGTCGGGTATTGATACAAAGGTTTGTGTATGATGAAGTTTTTCAAAAGCTGACTCCTTCTTTGTGGCCATAACAGCCTGTGGACGTTTTACTTTCTGGGATTGCACTCCTGCTACATTAGGTGTCTACAAGAGAAGAGATGTCTCCGTCTTTATGATTGTCCCTAGGTTTGTGATCAAAAGTCAGTCTATCTAGAAACCAAACCTGAACTTAATTAATCACGACACCTCACTATTAACCCTTTATAATTTCTCTTATTTTTTCATAAATATCATAACATTCAATTGTCAATCGTAGGCCGGTCCCACACGGCCTCGCACCGGCTCACACCGGCCGTTCGCGCGGCGCATACATTTGCATATGATTTCATATCCAGTGAACAAGGGAATAAAATTAGACGCACATGGCGAGCTTTTTTAAAACCCTTGTTTTTACTTTTTTTCGTATCTGTTTCGCTCTCCAACGGTCGCTTGTGTTTCAGTTTTTGTTTTGAGCACTATTTTAGAAGTTTTTGTTTTTATTTTGTGCGATTAGGTCTAATCTTAGGCCACGGTATCGATATCCCATAAATACTGGGATACTTGTTGTATTTCAAGCGACAGTTCATTCAATTTTGTCTTGTACTCTTAAATTCACCCACATTCAGAGTGAATGTGGGTGCTTGCCAGAATCTCAGATACTATAATTATTTATCCATGTAAACGATTCTCTAGTAGCTACTTGAAACTAATTAAATAGCAAGATTTATGATAGGTTATAAAATAACTATTTATTTTAATGTGTATTTATTGGCTAAAATTGAATTAAACGATATTATTATATTTAATAGTTTAGCATTGTTGCTATCCGACGACAGATGGCGCTAAACTAATTTATGCATGAATTTCCATTTCCTTTTTTTGAAACACCTTGAAAACATTTAAATACATTTATTTTTTCTGGAATGTTATTTTTAATGTTAGTGTGCTGGTGAAGTAGTACAGTTCAAAGTTCATTCCACTTTACTTTTAGTGATACCTGAATGTTCCTACCTAAGTGCGGTGCTAGGGTAGTCTAGCATCTCATTCAACATTTACATGTTTATTTTAGGATTTTAAAATAATCGTTTACCAAATCATCTCAAACAATTAGCTGGATCAGCTGATATAAACATGACACGGTGTCATCAATTCAAAATCCATCAATTTTTACCTGCAGTCAACGTTAAAATGCACAAAACAATTGACACTACTTCCGTATACCCATCTTCGTAACATTCCAAAGCAGCCCTCATGTATCTCACGTCACTGTGACGTCACAACCATGATCGCGTGTATTTAAACAAATACCGTACAAACACAATGTTTAACACTCGCGAGCTAATACAAGCAAATTTATTCGTCATACTACGCCACAGAATGAATAATTAATCTTGAGAAATTCTTATACGCTGCCATTGTGGAGCTTTGTGCTTCTGGTCTATGCTAGGCTTTCGATTGTTTAGGAACGACCGTATAAAATAAAGATTTTTATTTTCTCAAATTATATTTTCCAAGGTCTTTGATCTGTTTTCTAACTAGGATAACGGATTTTATTTTTGAGAATTGATGATATATAGATGGCCTGTTTCCATGAGTTATGTTAAATATCGAATAAAATTAATTTCCTATTGTTTTCATAGAGGAACCTTTTCATTGATAACTATCAAATCACACCAAAGACGTTTGTTATCGCACTTCTTATCCAGTGTTAAAGTAGAAGCAAGGTTCCGATTCCCAAACGCAACTCTTTAGAAGTCTGATCCACACTAAATACTTGCGATGACAATATAGGTAATCTTTCGCAGTACCTATGTAAGTACTCCGCGTTACTTAACTTGCTCAATCGAATTAATCTACTCTCCCAATCAGCAAACCACCACTAAGAGTCCACAATGTCTAGTCATGGTGACCCCAGAAAAATCCCCGTCGGTTCCCATCGATACTTCGACCACAGCATATGGGCATTTCGTTTCCTCATGCATATTAATAGTCTGTGGCGAGCTGGCGACCCCTCGGCTCGATAACTCGGTAACGAACAGACAAACGAACTAACGTTAGCTTTTGTTGATACGCGTACGATATCGATATCTACTCGTGTGCTGCTGTGATTGTGATCTTTCGGTTGGGATAGTGCCGTTGGCGAAATTTCTTGGGGAGATTCGGTCCGGTTTGTAAATGAAGGTGGAAATCTCTTTTGCGAGTATGTAAGCTTTTGATCTAGATGGAGTAATTACAGGAATTAGATCAGTCAGCAGCCCGCCTGTTGTAACAATTTGAATTTGCCAGGACTTAATTTCGTAGCAGTAAGGGCTGTTTTCAAGTGTTATCACTGATGTGTGTTTGACCGAATAACGCTGCGAAATCTTCTTCTCTCAGAAACCATGGAAAGAGTATTTTTTCCACTACGTACAAAAATCGACAAATGATGTATTATGCGTTGTCGCCTGAACGTACAGCGCACTTAACAATTGTATCCAATAATAGCAGTAGGTTGACAGATATTTTTAACAACTGACTCAGATTTGTAGACAATATGAAAATCTTCAGTGAATGAAAAGACCTTGTAGTTGACACCAAATCGTATATGGGTCAATAGATCATTTACTGAAGCTAAAGATATAAGTGATTATATCTGCAGCTTCAGGGAATAACTAACAATAACCCAACCGGTAGTTCAGCAGTCACTGGGTTATTGTTAACTATGGTTACCTATACGTAGTACAACATAAACTATTATATTGTTTGGTACCTTTGAACTTACTTCCGTCATATTGAACATATTATACAACATAGCTATGCTTAGAGATTTTTAGGTAAAGGTAACTTTAAAGTAGGTACTTGATGAGTATTGTGGATGTGACAAAATTCAATCTTACCGATATCCTTCTATACTTTTTTCTAGACTTATTCATTGAAATATTTTACCTGTTTAATGCCAAAGAAACTACATCTCAAATGAAATCTATAAAATTCTCGAACGTGGTGACGTGGATATCACGGAAACGAAACTTTATGCAGACTTCTTGAAGTGTGTGCACTGTTTTATAATACATACCTATTTATACAAACATACACGATAAAGAAATTAGCTCCCACGTGCAGGAAAACGTAAAAAATATTAAACTACCACTACCTATTTATAAATGCAAAATACCGTCAAAAAACGTTACCAAAAACCTATGGCGTACGTAATAACCGTAATAGGTGGTGACCCATAAAGCATGGTATGGCGGCAAACACCAGTGATTATACGCCATTACGGTATTATAGAGTATATTCGAGGCACCTCGTCACGCTGTTTAATTACCGACTTTTGTTCTAACTAGGGCACCAGTATCGCTGAAATGTATTAGATGAAATTGCTGACTTAGGAAAGGTTTTTTGTAAGGAAAATTTTTGTAACCTGAAAACGTAATAATTTATTAAATTTTCAAACTAATTAGGTAGGTATGGCTCGTGCAGCCTTAGCTAATGACTCGATTTCAACACATGAAGTTTCGTTTACTTGACAGGAATTTTTGGGTGAAATGTATTTCTTATTTTATTGATTTTTTTTGAGGTTCGCTTAATTAGTCTTGATCATCGTATAAGTTTAGCAATTTCAACGAAGCCACTCACTTCATTCACTTGTGTGCTCACAAGAGAATAAAGTGAGTGGCTTCGCAAGAATAGCAGCGAAGTTGGTAACGGGGCTGAACTCTTAAAATTCAGGGCAAAACATTCATTAATAAAACAAAATATTAAAACAAAACACTCTACTTAGTTCTAATTGGCATACAGTTTTTCACAGCTGTACGCGTGGTCGCCGGTCGCGTAATTACAAATTCGGGCAATGTTTCAGTAAAATAGTTTCAGTATTACGTTCATATTTAACTGACCGCTATTAACTTAATATCGGATGACGGTTTTCCGTGACGGAGCGGAATAATGTTGTAGTTTTTATTAATAAGGTGAACGGTTAACTGGGTAGAGGGGGTAAAGGTTTTGACGTTTTACATTTACTGTTTTGATTTTATGAAAACCAACGTACCTATAGGTGCATGTACTTGGCTATGGGGCGAATCATCTTTTTTAAAATAGGTAGGAACTACATTTTTTAATGAAATTTGAAATATCAGTAAAAATAATAATTGCCAAACTAAGATTTTTTATAAACTTTTCTATTTAATTTACTCTTTAAATGAAAAATAACCAGTGGTATTACAACGAGACTCAACTAAACTTCAAAATGAAGGGCTGTTAAACTAAACTTTAAGAAACTAGGTACGAGAATAACTTCCAAATTACAGATGTTCAATTTCTTCATCATGAAAAGCCTAAAACGAAAAACTATTCATAACAAATGCAAAACCATTTCATAAGTTAATACATTAAAGCAACCATTTTTAATAATAACATTACCAACATAATCTATCTAAACATCAACGATACAAACTAAATATTCAAATAACATTCATATAAAACACAAATCGCACTGCATTTAAATGGACACTCCTTGTAGGAACCACTTTGAACGGGTACGAAGCAGGTTGGAAACCCACCAGTTTTCCTACAGCAAGGCCGCTTGTCATCTGTCAGGAGTTTACACGATAAATATAAGCTTGATAGCTGTTAGAAGGTATTGATAGTTTATTTATATGCTAATTGGAAAGGTGAAAAGTGTTGGAAGTTGTGTGTTTATAGAGTCATAGGCATATAGCCAAAGACGCGTGCAATTAGAGAAGCTTATGTCCAGCAGTGAACTGCTGATGATCATAATCTTCGACAACTTCACAATGGGGTACAGTTTGGTAAAGTGGACTTGCCCATCATCGTATCTGTTTGAGAGGATTTGATGGTAGTGCAGTTTTATTGGCAATTAGACAGCTTAACTTTAAGGCTTAGATGTCACTGTAGCGAAAAGTTTAATTACGTCCGAGGAAAAATCAGGCTATGACAAGTTACATAGGCATAGTAGCAAATCGTCTGCAATTATTATCATACTAGCCATGCGCATAGTTAGCATTAGTAAACCAATTTGTTACTTGTACAGACTGCAATATTAATTTAGAGTTCAATTGTAGAAGTTATTATGTTCTATGTTTCTGTGACAGAGAAACGGTGCTTTTCTTTGTCACAGGAACAGATCTACGCTGACTTGTTTCTATAATATTTTTACTGACATTTTTTTAATCTTGCACAGTCTTTCATGAAAACTATCAACCCACGTTTGCTTCGCCAATATAAAGGAGGTACATAAAGCCTTAGGTAATCAAAGTACATGTTACTTTACGAACGCCGTCTAATCCACAGAGTATCTGTTATCTTATCACATATAGTTTTATGGGGAATTTGTTCGTAATTAGTTCCATGTATATTAAGTAGGGACGTGATATGAATCTAAAGGGGAAGATACGGCTCTGTTTTATATTGTCGTGTCTTCTAATTCTTAGGAGATAATTGTTAGGAATTATAGGCAATTTCACCATGCTATGTATTCCCCAGTATGGTCTGTAGTTATGTAATTCAAAGAATAGTCCAATTTCAGAACTTGTTGTAGGGTTGTAAAGAGCGACGTATAGCTCGTGTTAAGAAGTTTAGTAGCAACCTCTTGTTTCCTTATTACAGCATACTGCGATCAAATCCAACGTCAGTACTTAATACCTGTCAAGTGTATTGTGATGACAATGTCCTCTATGACTGTTAGTTTTGATGTTAATTACGGGATAAACCTTTACCTAATCAAAACCTTTTACCAAATTTATGGACTGACTTTTTTAATACTGAAATACTTGCATGACTAGTCGCGTGTGCTTTGCATGTAGCTTTTACCAGTAACTTTGTTGAACCTTTAATATACAAAGCTAATGCAGCAAATCAAGTAAAAGCCATCAACCTCTAAAACGTAAACCTGTAAAAGGGGCATCTTTACCGTTTCCGTAATATCCAGGTCTTTAGAAGGTACTGGCACCATTAAAAATATCGTTCCAGCCGTAAGTGCAGTGTAACTATCTCTGGTTATCATTGCGACAGGCGTCACATACCCTGCGCGCACGCATAATTACGTCGGAAGGAAGTGCGTCCCCCGCGATCGAGCGATACATGCATTTGCATAGCATTTACATAAGTACCGGCTAAGCGCCCACAGCTTTTGATATTTTTAACCGACTGTCTTTCGAAACGGTTACGGTAAGCCATGAACTCATTTTGAACGGAAGAATTGTTTTAGGAATAACCCATTAAGCCAAAGACTGTTTTGTCCAACAAACTTGTGCTATTTAACAGACCAATTAATCCATTTTTTGGTTGACTGCGAGAAGGGACCATAGGTCTTGGAAACGGTAATATATTGAGCTCCTATTACTCCTAACAGAACGACATTCTTGAGTACATAGTTTAAGCATTTCGTACTGATCGCGGGGGTTTCACAGAGATTTGGCGAGAGCGAGACCAGTAGGTAAAGTTCAATGTGCTATCAATCAATCCCTTTATTTATCCCCTTGACTGCCACGAACTTTCCTGGAGATCGATAATAATTCAAATTCTATTATGTCTCATTAATGACAGTTGTGCTCATATAAACTATGTTTAAAGTTAAGATACGTTAAAACGTCAACAAATGTATCGTTAAGCAGACGCTAATAATCATTACTTAACTTTAAGAAATTATTCATTTATTCAATCATTTCAATTATTCATTCATTCATTCATTTTCTTTTCATCCGTACCTAGTGAGTGTTTTCAGTTAGGTATCTAGTTTTCCACTAAGTAAATGGTCATACGTGGCTGTTATGCTGTACTTTAATCAAAACACTTCTACGAGTAAGACTATTATTGACTGAAAATAGCCATAACAGACACTTAACATTCGCCCGCACGTTGCGTAGGCGCACGATGTCCAAGATGGCGTCGCTAGCATCATTCTCAGGACATCACACATGCCTTGAATTTATTATTAACATGTGGGCTCCACCTTTGGAGTTTACCGTTTGATGTGAGCACTTGAAATGTGTAGGTATGTGACTTTTGAGGTGTTATTAGACTGTGGAACCTGCCTTCCAAAACTGGTATGCCTCTTGTGTAGGTATTCAACGAACTCAACCTATTCTGCGATAGGCTGAGTTCGTTTATCGGTAAACTAGATCACTGCAAGGAAATCTTTTGGAGATTTTCATCACGTAGCTTCACATATCTAGTATGGTCGTCTTACGAAAACCTTAAACATACCTAGAAACGTTTTCATGGTACTAATGCCGATTTCATAAATGTAACATAGGTTTTACATTAATGTAACAAAGTCGAAAACTGATTAACGTTTACATGAGGTATTTAGGAAAAGCCATTCCCAATCTATGAAAAAAAAAATGAGATGTGTTGCGACATTACCTATATAATACCTATGTAAAAAAAACCCTGTCCGATCCGAAAGGGGCACATAGGTACTGCAATAAGCTTACCAAAAAGTAATAAAAATAATTGTTATTATTCAAAATAAAAAGTTATTGCTATTTAAAATTTACATTTTTAGTACCAAAATTACCCCAAATCTATTAAAAATTAGAAAATTTTTAACAGGGGTCATAAGTTATGACTTTTAGACACCCCGCTAAACGGCGGCCGCCCGCACCCAATGTCAATTTTCAATCCGATAAAATTCCTCATTGAAAAGAAAAGTGGCGATTTTTTTTTCTGTTATCTTGGATATTTCCACATAAATAAACTCTCAGTACGATACCTAACAACACTCTCACGGATCGGACACGGTTTTTTTACATGTTGTATAAGTATTGTTCAAATATTTGGAACTGCAATTTGATTGTTTTCTGGTAACTTGAAGTAACCGGTAAAGGAAACACATCAAACCTGCGATCATTACCAAACGCAAAGGAAGAGGGTCGTCCAGTGTTGCCGCGCGTAATGCGTCGATTAGCTGTCTCATTAATATAGCAACACAGTTTGTGTAGTAAAACGCACGCGCATTAATATTGATGACTGTTGGCTAAATTATACCTACGTTTATTGGTTTATTTTTTGTTGATGCTAGTTTTTGCTTGATTTAAAATGCTGTTTTTAATTTCAATGCATCACCTTAAAAATGTTTTTATAAAATACCTTGCTTTTAGATTATCAAATTTATCAAGCATGCACGAGTTTTGTTTTCATTTCTGTTTTTCATGAGATTCAATAGTTAGTAGGCTCCTGAAACATTTAAGAAGTTATTTTAAAGGGATTCACTTAACACAAATGCGGGTAACTATTTAATTTTCTTGCCGTTTCCTTACAAAATTAACTAGTACTGTTAAATAACTATCAAAAATACCTACATATTTAATGACTGTAAACATATACACAGTCGTGCATTGTTCACATCGATTTGCGTGCGTCGCCATGCGTGAAATGAACGAAAATAACCACCCATACGCACACTATCACGTGCCCGGGGTATTTATGTACCCACTGTGTACTTATGTACACCTATGTGTAGAAGGTACTATTACATAGAGCTGTAACATTTTTGAAGGAGTTTTTTGAAGTGTCATGGCTAATTGTTCGTTTTTTTCTAAGTATTTATATTTATTTACTTTAACTCTCAATGTATTGAAAGAGGTTTTTCAAGTTAGGTACGATTTTCAATGATTGTCATCTTTGTTTTTTTATTTATTTAATTTCATACGCTATTTGGCCTATATTCACTGTAAACCATGTTTTATATTACTTGAAGGTGCAAATAAACAATTTTATTTTATTTTATTTATTATTTTAATTAAATAGCGGGAAGGTAAGTAAGGTTGTATGTCCGAGTTGCAGCGAATACCTAAACTAAGATAACTTAATATCTTGTAAATATAGTTATTAGCGCCCACCCTCGTTATCATTATAGGCGATGATATTGTGCTTACCTTATGAAATAATTTAAAACAAATGAGAAAAAAACCTTGCAGCACCCAAAATAGTGATTAACTACTACTAACAAAAGTGAAGGTATAAATTTATTATTTTAATTACAGGAATAAATTTGATGAGTTATAATAGGTAAGTTAAGTTTTAAATTATTTTATACTAAGCACAAGAATTAGGAACTGTATTAGGTGCAAGACTAGAATTAAAATTAACAAAGAAGCAAATTAAACAAATAAAAATAAAAACAGATAAACGGTGTTGTGCTGGTGAGTGTGTGTGGGGGTGTGTGAATGTGTGTGGGGGGGATGTGTGAGTGGGGGAATGTGTGTGTGAGTCAAGGAAAACTTAGGAATGAGCGTTTTTAACATTTTCTTTTTATAATATAAATACTTTATGCAAGTACGCTAAAAAGGTTTTCAGTTTCGTCATAGGTTAGTGATAGAAGCCAAGTGATTACATTCAGTTTGCACTCGGTTTTTGTCATGGAGAAGATTTTCAACTGTTTATTTGCAATGTTGAATAGTCTTGGGCCTAGGAACATGTAAAATTTTTGAGCAAACGATGTTCAGCAATTGAAACTAAGGTCCTACAAGGGTTTTGCACCTATTGGCAAGCGAAGATTGCGTTATGCGATTTATTTTGGGTTCACTAAATAAAAAGTTCATCTATCTAGTCACTTGGTTGCGCTTCACTAACTTATTTATAAAATCATTTCTTATGTGCTGAAGATAAGTTTTGGAATCATGCTTATAACATTTTCCCGATGTGCTGAATCTAATCGCTCCGTAGCCAGAACCTTACTTACTCCTCAACAACGTAGTACAACGAACTGCACTAAACTACTGACTTCATAAACTGGTAGATACAATTATATGCACTGATCAAAAGTGCAGTGTCGTTTGTTGGTAAGCCGATGCGTGAAATGAGACGATGGCGGCAGTCGCGGCCGGCGGCGCACTGGCCTGCACCGTGTGGAGACGCCTTTATTATAGGGCATTACATGAAATTGCTTAATATTATGACGCTGCTTCTGATTGTATCGGAATTTTATCGTTTCTTTGTACCTAAGTAGCAGTTTTGGAAGAACTGCACTGTTTTCAGTTTTAGAAAATTAACACACCATTTATAATAGCGCCTGGCACATGATATTTAGTTTTTAGGGATAGGGAGTAGTTATTCATAATGAAAATAAACAAAATAGGATACTAGAGTATAACTTAACTGCTTTCTGTGTGGTTTTATACAAACCTGACAATAGTTTCTCAACTTATTTCTCATAAACATAGCCAACACCTGAAAACCTGAAACCCGACACCCTTCCAGTTCAAAAACCGACCAAAACAATGCAAATCAAACCTCTACTTTAAAAGCGGAATACGATTATTTTCCAGCTATACGTATATTATAAGTATGTCAGTAATAAATCCGGGTGTTTCGGGGAATACAATTAAAACGATCCCGGCCAATCCGTGCTGCATCGCCGCCGAAATTATAAATTCCGTGGGAACGTCGGCAGGTGTCGCCGTAATCGCATGAAGCCTCCCGAATCATACCGAACCGACCTGCGCCAACTATACGCAAAGAGTATTTAGATATGCAGATGAGTCGACGATACGATGATTGTGTTACAAGTTAATCATTAATTGTGATAACGCTAAGATGATTTATAGGCATCGTTCACACCAAACGTAATGTCCGCCGCCGACTGTGAGTATGCTCACTGTCTGCCCCAGTGTGAACGTGGACTCAGTCTGCAGTACGTGTTCTCACCAAGCTGACAATACGCTACAGGCGCTTCAATCTAATATGCTGTTACGTTCGGCAACGTAGCCAATCCGCGTCCGCCGTGCATAGACGCGTAGTACAATAATCGGCCACCGAGAGTCAGCGACAACGCACTACGTAATAGCGTATAGTCGGTTCGGTGTGAACAAGAAGTTAAATATATATTGAAAAGCGATAAACTGCGTAACGCGTGCTCACAGTCAGCGGCGGACAATACGTTTGGTGTGAACGATGCCTTACATGCAATGTCTTAGTTGGTCGCTTACTAGCACTGTCCTACTGAAAAACTTCATTTGTAAATCGGTTGTCGAGTCTGCCTCACTCAACATTGCAAGCTCAACGAACATCTAACAGGACTTGCAACAGGGTTTAGGTTAGCTCTTGTTACGAAAACGCTCACTGAAGAAACTCTATTTTTATTTCAGGGGTGCAAATGTAGCATGCCTGTTCCGGTTTGAATGCCGGTGACGTCACAGCCACATAAATTATTATTAAAGAGTTTATTTCAGACCATGTGTCCATTTTGTTAGTAACTATGTTCTTATGGACTAGTGTTAGTAATACTTAAAACTATCGACAACAAGACATTTAAAAGAAAGTTAAGTCAATCACTACTGCGCCACTCCATGACAAATGGCGCAGCAATGATTGATGTAACCACAGTCCAGCCGACTAGCGATCATGCTAAGGATGCTGTTGGAGCTGCCACGTACTCTACGCACCCGGGATGCGCACCTTTAACGCATCGTAGCGTAAAAGCATTCTACGCGACGTTCAGCAAACATCCCTGATGCACTACAGAATAAATGACACGTCCCCATTGCATCTCGGTAATTGGCATCGCATCGAAAGTCCATTATTATTGCACTTGTCTGGCGGTGCGGGCAGCGGTTTTCTGCAACTTTCCATCAGATATATATACTTATTTTCTTATCGGTCTAATATTTGCAAACATTTTTTAAATGAAAGTTCACTTACTGCACATCTGTAACCAAAATACTCTCTGGTATGAGTACGTATAATTGTGGTTGCTCGACTATTTGCACACCGCGCCGTGAAATAATACGCCGGCGATAGCACGACCCGTCGCATACTATTGTTTTTGCTGCCTCACTATTATTATATGTTGGTACTAACTTACAGGTACTTTTGTAGGATTTCATCAGTATGTGTTGACAGGAGAATATAGTGGAATCAGCCTGTATTTGCCTCAATGGAATGCAAATTAGTTCATTGAATAAGCTAAGAACAGGCTTATGACAGTAACACAATGATATGATCCAGGCTTTGGAGATGTTCAAGAGTGTTCAATACAGGAAATCTAAATACAGTACCTTAATAATTGAATCCTTGAATGCTGCCAATATAATTGTGAAGCATACAGGTTTATTTATTATGTAATTTACTAAAACTGTAAATATTACGCTCACGGTAAGCGTGTTTCTATTAAATACGACATTCAAAACAATGAAAAGTAATCGTTTTTATTTGGCACATAATACATTATGTAAGGCACGCGTGCTAAAACGCAATAATAATATACCCAGGTTGTGTTTTATTTTTTATAATTATATAGCCTTCGTACATAACTAAACTAATTTCGCTACAAATTGTCACAAGGGAAACTGCCGAACTCGAGCTGATCGCCGTCAAGGGCCCTTAGCGTTATTAGCCGTACCATTTAATTAATAAAAATACTTTCGTTCTAATTGCCAAAATCACTTACTAGCCAACCATATCGTCCCACCCTTGGGGTCACAATCAGATCGTGACACCACCCTGGTACGCCACTTCCGGTCTACGCGGCCGCTGATTGGCCGGCCAGGTAACGTTACTTCCTGTCATATACAATGGGGTTATGACGATGAATTAGGTTCGATACTATTGTGGACATGGGACTTTGACGGACATTTTATAATGGTAGTTTGGCTAGTTGGTATTTTTCGTGTTTCGTGCTTGCTACTTAATTAAACTGTAAAATATAGGTACTATTTCAGCCGTGTCTAGACTGCTATCACTACTTAGTTTTTTTTTTCAAAGATCATCTGTGATGGATTCTTAAATTACGTACTTATACATAATAAACTTTATTCAATGTAGGTAGGTACTTACTTTATGTAATTATAATGTAATTATCATTTATCAGTTTTCCCGAAAAAATAAATTGCCTATCCTGAAACCGGTAAACAACTAATTATGAAAACACCTTACCGTACAAATACACAAAAAAGAAACAAGAACTACTCTAGCACATGACCACATCTAGAAATTCACCGGCTCACTTGGCATTGCACAAAAAGCAATGCAACACTATCGAGTTATTCCACTATTTCTCAAAATCATAACGCATGGCGAATTAGACTACACGGTAACTATTCATTTTTTCTGGCGTTTTTCTTGCTGGCTACGCTTGCATAAAACGCGTGAATATGTAAACGAACTTCAGTGCAGCTAGCGTCACATCTATGGAGACTGCGACGGAAAGTTCCACGTGTTTATTTCTGCAATACTTTTTGAATTGACACATCAGAAGGCCAATTTCTGTAATTAAACATGTTCAGAATCTAGTCGCAATCTCTGTAATCTTTATGTACATAATCAAAAGTATTCTATCTCATCTCAGCGACGACAATCAATGTCAGAAAAGTGAGAGGTATTTTAGACAGATTGAGGGATTAGAATGCGAACGTTCTAAAAATACAGGAATTGCCCCTCTGGCCGAAATTACGTCGTGTACTTGAGCATTGAAGACATTAAGCTCGTGTAATTTTCGGCGAGTGTGCTTCAGCCGTTTTCAGATTGTTTTTATGTTCAACTGAAAAATATTTGTCAGGCTTGAAATAATACGAAATAGTTTCAATAATAAAACTAATAAGTATTTTTATGGTCAGAAAATTCCTAGGAGTGCTAAAGCATTTTCTATGTTTTATTGAAACATAGAAAATGCTTTAGCACTCCTAGGAATTCATGTTTGTTTTCAGTGTAAGCACATTGTTTGGGAATTTAACTTGAGAACAATAAAAATACACATAAAGATTCAGTACGTGAAAACATTAAATAAAATATATACGCATTTAGCTTTGATTTTGTGTGACATACTCACATACCTACACGCAAAGTTATGGGTCCTCTACAGACAAAATATTATTTTGAAAATATTTAAACATAATATTTAACGTTTGTTTGTATTGCTCATTTTGGCCTCCAATTTTTTAAACATTTTAAACACAATGGCTATACATTTATTACCAGACTATCCCGGAAGGAGGGTAATGTTTTTCGAGAGTATGTATGTATTTTTAGAAAAATGGTGATATAACAAAGACACATTTAAAAAAAATGGTACACTACCTATGTAAATACCTATCCAAAAAGAAACATACCGTTTATAAAAGAAAGGATCAAACTAAACTGAGAAAGATAAAGCATTTATATGAAACTTCTCTAGCAGGCAAAATACTTAAACATCTTAGAGGGAAGAAACAGGTGAAGTTTAGCGCGCAAGTAAAATAAGTAAGTTAAGTTGTGTTTAAGTAAGCACACGGCACCGAGTCGGATCACTCGCTCTAAGTAGAATTTACGACGGTACTACATATGATATAACTTTAAGTTATGGTTGAATAACATTGTTTTTCTTCAAGATTTTCTTAAAAATTTAAAATGTTTTCTTTCTTAAATGTTATTTGACAAATTAATGAATAAGACTTAACAAAAAATAAACAGCTCTGTTTTTTCAGGATTATCATAATGATGATAAGTACCTAATAAAATATCTACAAATAAGTATAATGTAATTTTTTAACACACTAAAAATAAAGAATGTTAATCGCGACGGTTAAATGCATTATGAAAATAAATGTTATTTGTGGAAGAGCGCACAATAACAACGATTGAATACATTCCAACGTTATTAAGTGATAATAACGATGACAATATTCCAATAATTCAATTCAACGCAAATAAAGACTGAATAAATAAATGCTTAAACATAAAGTGCTTGTTTCGTGTAATTTGTAAATATATCAGCCTATAATCATGATAAATGATACTAATCGAGCATTTAGAATAATTACTACGTATGAATGAAAGGCTGAGCATGCAACTGTGGGAACATCAGCACTAGCACCAATGAAAAAGCTGTTAAAACTTCAAACAATGATAATGTGCCTCATGTATTATTTATGGCACTCCGCATTAATGAACCAAGGTCATTTGAATTCATTTCCTTCGGTAATACAGACGTATGCTTTCACACTAACATTGTTACGTAATCGTAGTAACGTGTTTCATTTAATAAAATTGTTTATTTTACGTATTTCCCGTTATTGCCCCACTCGAGTTTTATGCGAACCATAACAGTTCCGCTACTCGGTAGTAGATGGCGTTAGCGGTATCAAAGTTGGACGAGGAAGTTTGGCACTTCGGCACTCGTTTTTACGCCGAACACGTAAAACGGCTCGTAGACGTTTTAATAAAAGTTTGTTTCGTGTTTATTTTAGGCCGGCGCTTGTCTGGCGGGCAGACTTACAACAGTTTTAAATTTAAATAATTATAATGCATTCGTTTATTGTGAATGAATCGGCACGAGAGTGTTCGCGAGACGGGTTTATGTTTATTTGGGTGTCGTCGTATATTACGATCGATTATTTTGTCGTAAACTTGTAATGTTCTGTAAACTGCTTTAGAGTTCTCTTTTTAGGTTTATTCACGCTCCGTAAAAACGTTGAAGATCATAATATTTCAAATAAGTGCCGTAGTAATACTACAACGTCTTTAAAATATTATGATTTTATATTGTACTGTAGATTGAGGTTTACTAGTAGTTTATTTCAACTACTTCTCAACTCAAGTGTTTATTTATCCATGTGTAGGTATCTGTTATCTGTGGTTATTTGTTAGCTTTTCTCAGATTTGAAGACAGTAAAATGGTTATGACTGTTGACTTTTATACTTTTCTCATACTTTACCTACATACCTATCGTATGAAAATCTTAGTTGCCTTCAATACCACATAAATATAAGTTTACCTTGTACCTATGCAATGGTCTCTGATTGCATCTAGCTTCCATTATATCTTCCTGATGTTTAATTTTATATAAGTAAGTATTTTTATAAAATAATAGCTATTATTATTAACGCAGCAGTGATCCGTGAAATCACAGTCTTCAAGCCTCCCCATCAATTAGAACTGACAAAACAATCCGCGGATCCCAAACTTTAAATAAGAACAAATTAATTATCGAGCTGCTTATAGATGACTTAATTAATTATATAACTTGTTCCATTATGGCTTATTTATGTGGGATGAGTTTGAATTGATAAAAGCCTAGGTTGTCCATATAACAAGTTGGTTACTATCTAGTTAGGTAGGTAAGTTTTAAAACAATAATGTTGGGAAAACATTCACAAAAACACAACTAAGGATTCAGGAAACCAAAACGAAACTTTTGAAAACTTTTACCAGTCATTTAATTCAGATTTAAGTTGGTAAATTAGGAACAAAACAACATTATTTACACCTCGGACTTGTTCAAACTAAACTTCCTAATTTCCATTTTACTCTACATCAAAAGGAAAGCTCACAACAGGCCGTTTTTCTCACAATCTTGAGCCAAAACTCTGTCGTTAAAAATAAAGTATTAACAGCCCTTAGCAAGACACTGGATTCATATCTTGCATGACAAACGCTATCAACCGGGTACCTACATTCATGCTACGAGCATTTCCCGTACACACACACATCCTATCTAACAACACACACACAAATCTAAACACACACACCGTGGAAACTCGGACTTTTGTGTGCAATTTCCCATCTATACAGTGTTCGATTTTCCTTTGTGTGAGTCATCTTCTTTCTCTGTTTCTCCTATCTCTCTGACTCTTTCTCCGTCTATAGTTATGTTGTCCCGTGTTCGCCGGTCCATTATTGTATGTTTAGTCTTTGCTTTTTGTAAATATTTATTACTTGTATCTGATTTACGTAGTTCTAAATGACTGGTTGGTGTTACAGTTTTATTGATTGAGATTGTTCGTACGATGTTTTGTTTCGAGTTTGTAAATGTAAATGATGTTATGAATGTTATATGGGTTTCTGAAGTTAGGACGTTAGAACTTATGTGATATAGAGAAAGAATTTATCCATTCAACCTATCTAGTAAACTTACTACTTAGAATGTATTTTTTGCTACGTTGAGTTTTTTCCTGTAAAGGAAAATGGTTTCAATAACTTAGCCAATCTCAAATATATTGCTATTTTTCAGTACTTATAATGTAAGTAACCTTTATTATTACCAACAAACGTTATCAATATGCAATTAATCAATTAAAACCAGCCAACAATTAATTCGTTGATAAGCTGCAATTATGACAATTTCCATTTATCAATAGTTTATACTTAAATAACTTGAACAATTATGACCAATAAATATCAGTGTATGATCAGATAATTGGACATTTATCAAAGCGACGAATCAGACTGTTAACGTAGATGTATTCAATGAGCTGATGTTAAAATAATGTTGAATTTATTCAAATTAATTATCTGTTTGTTGGTTTTCAATAAACTTATGTAAAGATACTGCCTACTCTTTACTGAGTAGGTAAAAGGATGTTTTGTGAGTTTTCAGATTATGTTATCATAATGCACTATGCTGTAACACTTAGGTATGTATGTAACAATAACAAATAAAAGTCCAATAATTAATTTTGTTTACATTTTAATGTTCAAAGTTAAACTCATCATGGAAAATGTTTACAAAGTGTATGATAATTACCAAATTTGTGTAAACAACACTATTAAAATCATCACCCATTGAGGAACACGATTACCCAACAAAACTGAACCACAAACCCCGACAGAATGAGACATAAAATTAAAAGGACCCATACTTAGCGACAGCTATTACAGAAAAAAGCAGGAACCGTGTTCGGCTCGAAACGACTTATCTTCAATGACCAATCATACAGAATAGATTCACTTCCATACACTTAGTAGTGCTAAGTCTGGTCTAGGGAGGGGGGAGGGGGCCAGTGGGCGGCGCCGCGCATGCGTCTGGTTGCCAAGACGACGGCACGTAGCCTCTCGCATGTGTGCGTGCGGCCTGTACGGACGCTCTCGTAGCGACTAGCGACGGATCGTATTTAATAATAGCTAAACAAGTAGAATTTCTATATTTGATTTTGTCAGTTCATTTTGTCGATGTGCCTTTTTAAGCCTGGAGTTAGTTCAGTCGCTAGTTAAGATTTAGTTCCTATCTCTGAGGCTTATTGTTTCTGGTTTTATTTTTGGGAGGTTATTGTCCCCGGTTCATTTGAACTCGCTAAGAAAATTGCTCAATCATATTCAAGGAAGAGAACTTCTTTAGTAGTGTTATTGTATTGGCTGCGCATCGTTTAATTCTGATAACAATGATATCTTTGTAATACTTACCAATCCAAATCATACTTACACCAGAAAAACATTCTAAACGCATTTCGTAAACATCCTGTGACGTCACCAGCTTTTCATTTTATCGCGAACGCATCATACCGCGTACTCCCGTGTACCGCATTCCACGCACACAGCGGCACGCCCGCGCGGCTGTGTGCGGGCGTCACGTCGCACGCACACACGCACGCGTCTTCACCGCCCCGCACTACCTACTATATCTACAACTATGTTTGTACTTCCAACACTCTTTACTTCTACTCGAAAACTCCTTCGAGACCTGAAAAGGAATTTTACAAGGGCGCCTTTTTCTTTTGAACGCGAACCTTTGGCTGTAAAACGGGGGCTCTTAACCGTTATAAAGGGATGTATTGATAGTTAGTGGTTCCTTTGTAGTTGGCATCTCGCGGGACGCTCCCGTAATCTTAAAGATAAAAAAATCCATATAGTTGGTATACAGGCTAAGTGCGTACTTTATTTAAAGTGTCTGCTTTTGGCGCGAAGTTTTTGCTTGAATATTTTATGTGTGATAGTCATTAGGCGGAATGTTAGGTACTTATAATGGCAGCCTTGACCCAGTCTGAGTCTTTATATTCCGGAAAATCTGGTTCCATTATACAAAATGGAGCCACTTTTCAATATTAGGAGGTGCTATGAATAGTTGTTTATTTATAAGATACAAACGATGTCTTAGATTATCTGGGTATGCAGATTTTAGAGTGCGAAGGCTATCGAGTCTATAATCTTTATGTCACGGAAACTGCCAGAAATGTAAAGACGAAGAGCCTGATAGGATTGAATGTAAACGTCGATATAGCATGACATGAAGTCATCGCTATCCAAGCAGTCATCTTTCAGCAAAAAATAAAAACACGGAAGTTATTTCTATGTTGATAAGAATATTTTCCCACCAAACGACTATTTCGAGGATCCTCGTTTATTTTTGCTCTCGCATGAGTAGGTAGGTATGCCATTTAAGTATGTCTGCTATAGGAGCCATCAGCAGCATTGCGTGGATAAAACTGATAGCTCTTTTTAAGTAGTCCCATCATTGTAGAAGTTTGGAAAATATGTCCTTAATTTCCCAAATTTAAAAAGATTTAAGGAGTCAAACAAGAACGGCTGAAGTTCAGGGTCAGATTGATTTACTTATTCCTGAAAAGTTCAGTAACACGTTTAAGTTTTTAGCAGTCCGTAACTTCATCATTAGTGATTCTCCAATATTAAAATATCCGTAATATCACTTTAAGAAAGTTTAGAGCAGTACCCGTGGAGTTAGGACAACTCGAAAATACGCAAAAACTTACTTCGTCAAAAATAGTAAACTAATTCCGGAAGGTTTCAGCAAAATTATCGATTCGGGAACTACATTACAGTCACCGAAGGTCATGGCATTGCCCTTCAGCACAAAACGAGACTAGTCCTTACTATGGAGCCAAATAGAGAACCGCTAGCTTCTTCTAAAAAAAATCGATCCAGTTCCTAAAGATTCCTGCAAAAAATCGATTCAGGAACCAAATAAGAGGCACTGAAGGTCACGGCCCCATCGATCCGGCGTAGAAAGTGAGACTGGCTGCCACTACTAACACCGTCCCGTTGGCTATGCAGCCTGAATTAATCGCGCATATATTTGAATACATTTGGAGCGGCGCAGTTCGGGCCGCGGTGTCGTCGGCCCCTTAAGTTTTAGCGATTTTGTTTCGGGACTGTATTGGTGTGGGTGCTTCGCGGAATTGGAGCCACAGTTGTCAACAGTTCGTCAGCTCGGGGTTGACGAGGTAAACTTGGAGGTCTGGCTGGTTGGCGGTCGCTGTACCTACGCTTAGTCGTCAAAATAATTTAGTAAGTAAATTAAAGGATCTGAAGAACATTGCAGTTGTTTATACAAAATGTAAGGATACTAACATCATGATGATGATCATAGACATCATTGCTAGGTTCAATTATTTCCGTACTTACCTTTATTAAGGCTGTATTGTTTTGAGGCTTTTATTATGCAAACTAACTCAGCAAGTTCCTGAATATTTTAATTTTGACCTTGTCCTTCTGGTGTAAGCAGTATTCATGCTCGGGCGCTATTTGGATATATGTTAGATTAAATAATAAATGTTATGATAGAAAAATGGTTACTTGTCGATATCTAAAGAGTAAACTAATACAATGCATGTTATGTTGACGAATGTTGGTATAGTAAGCATATGATAGGTTCGGCTCTTCTGATTAAGTCTCAGAGACAAGTGGTAACCGGTAAAGTAGGTATAGAATATCTCTTCTGGTGGATGTCTACTACGACTCAAGGAGTCTGTCTGCCAAGTCAAGTGCACCGGCATCATCTAATAATAACGACCTACTGCAATCGCTAATTTTTTCGACAAGTGTAGTGTTTTTCTCACAAGCTGTTCCTATAACTTCCTTGAAATTATATTGCTGAACATTTCTAATAGAGTTGAGTAGGTATTACAAATTCTCTGGAGTGAAACCTATGTTATGCTACTAATATTTATTAATTATGTACTCATACTAATTATTCAGAACTTTAGGGCTGAACTTGAGGGGCTTGTGGCTAAGTAGTAACAGCTGCACGGGTCGATCGATCAGGTTAAGCTACGTTTGCCGCGGTTGGTCCGTGGATGGGTGACCATCTTTACATACCAAGTCCCCTCCGTGCCTCGGAAAGCACGTTAAGCCGTTGGTCCCGGCTGTCATTTGTAGATCTTTGACAGTCGTTACGGGTAGTTAGAAGCCCAAAAAGTCTGACAACCAGTCTTACCAAGGGGTATCGTGTTACCTAGTCACTAGGTTGTGGAGGTTAGATAGGCAGTCGCTCCATGTAAAACACTGGTATTCAGCTGCATCCGGTTAGACTGGAAGCCGACCCCAACATAGTTGGGAAAAGGCTAGGCAGATGATGATGACTAATTATTCAGAAAAATTTGAATACGAAGAATTCTTTAAAAAATTACTTTTTACAATATTACCAGTTACAACATTTCAACAATTCGTGGAACAAAACTGTTGCCGTCTCAAGGTCCAACATTTGGTCACGTTAAAGCTCAACAATTAGTTTAGTAACACTAACTATATTAGTTTTAGTGCTGACAGCCGTCCAACAATGTTATAGTTTAGAATTAGCTTGGACTTTACAATTAGTTCGGTTGGATCTATTCATATTTTATATGCATGTAGCTAAAGAGTGTTGTTAAACGTTTATCATGAGCGTTCAGTAACATATACTCCTCTTCTTTCTTTTTCTCTCATATTATTTCGTCAGTGTCATCAAAAGTATCGCAGTTAGTAGACTCTATAGCATAATCAACGTTCACAGATGGTACTAATACTTTTACTTATATAATTACATTATATTGTGGATTGTATGATCTGTAATTTTTTTTTTGATTTGATTGATTGTATTAGAGTTGGTATTTCAGCACCTTCATAAATGCTGGTCTGTTAAATTGCATAACATTGTCTATCCATACATCTGCATTGCCATGTATACAATAATTTTACACAACTTTTATTTTTTCTAGGTTTTATACTCACTTTTATTACTATAACATTTTATGTTACAAGTAAATAGGTATATTATGCAGTTGCGCAAGCAATAACAAAGTAATTTCTGATTTCTTACAAGATGTTTATAAAACAATGCTGTTTTATTACTGGAGAAGACTAGAGATTATGTACCATAGAATAATTTAATATTTTAGGGACGATAAAAATTATTTGATGACCTATAGTCGAATGAATTTCTGTGTTTTAGCTTTATACTTAAGAATGAGTTTTTATTACTTGGACGCACTAAGAGCATCCAAATAGATAAGTACCCACTTTTCTGAAATCCTGTGAGATTCTCCTACAGTTTAATTAATAATAGGTTTCATATCTGGACAACATTTACAACGATGCATTTCTTGAAAAAAATCTTCAAATATGTAATCTTAGAGTCAGCAATAATCGGCCCCCATTGACTTTCATATTTTCCTTAATAGAATACCATCTCCACATCACCGATCCGCTATAACACCACAACCTGGAAATCAAAAAAAGATAGCTTTTAATAAAAACAGCGGGAGGCAATACCCATGTCCGGTGAGAAGGGGGTTATTGTAGCTCCTAAGGCATCCGTCGAATACGTAATGAGGATGGAAAGTCGAGCGATTGTCACAAGAGGCCTATTACTATGCCAGCGACGTCACACACAAGCAGATGTCCTGCACACACCCGTCCAACATTAGTGAACGTACAGTGTGAGGCACAGGGGAAACGTAAAAAAGTATATGTAAATAAGTTGTGTTTTGAAGTAAATGACCGTGCTGAGTGGGTTTTGTGGTGTTAAAGTGTTGTCTGTCCTAAGAGAAGTGACATGAACTTTCTTAAACCAAGTTTATTTTACCGAAATTGTTAAATAGATGTATTTTGTTAGACCTTCGATTTAGAGCATTTGTTTGGGTCACTTCTCACTTCATTCAATGAAGTTTTCATATCTTGTTATTCAACAGTCGTTAACAAGTTTTACAGATACAATCATTCTGGGATGTCCAAAGAAGACATTTTCATTCTACTTACTAAACATTCGTTTGAAGAACCTAATGATCCCTTATTATTTGAAAAACAAGCCCTATACTTCGCTTTGCTTTTCAGAAACAGCAAAGCGAAGTATCGGGCTTGTATTTCAAATGTACTTATGTGTACTTAATGTGCTCAAAAATCTGCCATAATCCATAATTTTACGAGACCTGAAAAGCGTTGACAATGCGGTATTTTCCACAGAAGGGACTGATTACCAGTTTCAACGAACAAACCCAAGTAGGTGACGTTTACGAGGTAACAAAACTTTTGAATGGAATCTGCACCAGGGTTTAATAGTGTTTGGTTGTGGCAATAATGTAATAGCTTGGAAACCAAGCACTACCAGACAAAGGTTGAAAGACTAAGAAAGCCGTAATGAGTCATTTCCCTCAGTTAGTTCTTCCATTTTGTGATGGAAATGTTTATTATTATTTGTATGTTTTTGTTTCGTTTACAACTTGAAAGAGACGTTCTTAAAACTTACCGAAACTGTGAACTGTTGTTTTCTTACTACATTGTTTTTGTGTTTTTTTTTTACTTAAAATTCTTATGTCTCAAAATGGTTCTTTACCTTGATCTTTTTCATTTTAACATTGGATATTAATAGGATTTAGTATGACAATACTTTCTAGGTTATATGCCTTTTTAACATCTACATTCAACAGTTCGTCCAAATGAACGTTATTCAAGTCCTCATCGACATTACCTTCGCCATTTGCAGCCAGAGTGTGTACACGCATAGCGTTACGGGCGGCCATTTTCACAGCCTACTTACGTGCCGAACAGCCGAACTGTTCCGACGGCTATCGATGTTATCTCCTGATATTGCCTTTTTAGCCGCCACCCCGTTAGCCTCGCGCCATTACCAAGGATTAAAACGACTGCTATCCTGAATGCAAGTTTTGGACAATTTTCAGGAGTACAAACTAAGCGATAGAAGTTAATTCGGTGCAGATGTTGGGTCTAGGTTTCAAGTGCCTTCTGATTTTTTTTGCGTAAGTGTGGCGACGTTTAATCTGAAAGGAAAATAAGCAAATTTCAACACAGGTATTTTACTTTCAGTCGATGACTCATATCAGGACATGATAACGTAGGGCTTATACTAACAGCTTCTAAATCTGTGTATAATTGAACAATCCAAACTGAAAAGTTTGTTTCACAAATGCCATTTTAGTTTTATTTGGTAGTTTGCCCTAGAGTATTTCATTATTGTTTTCAGTGGTTTTGTGACTGATGAGCAAACATTGTACACTCTTTGCACTAAAGCTAGTCTCATTAGGTACGTCTACTACTAAAAGTAAATCTCCAACAACATTAACATCACAATTTTTTCGTTCAAACACGACAACATAACCATTTCCCTCGACAGAACATATTCACCCGCGGTCGTACCTCCGACCTCCAGCCGAAACAATTTCCACCATCTGAACTTTAATTCTTATATTTCAGGAGCAGTGTTGTGTCTGAGGTGAGAACAATACCAGGGGGCAGGTACCGTCACCCCCTTCGACCCCTCCCTTGCCTCCCCCCTAGCCGGGACGTCGACCTTGCTATTGCAATGCGCAACACGCGCTATACTTTTGTCGTTGCCTGAATAAGGTCACGGTATTCCGTCTCCAGGATATATGGGTTAGGTGGAACATATGATTGGTGCTCAAGGATTTTCAAAGCTGTTTTCAAAGAAGGTTATAATCTCAGGAATTTGAGAGAGGAAGGAGTGGTGCTCGAGTTATTTATTTTCTTAAATGTAGCTAAGTAAATAAATAATCTGCCTACATCTTTAGTGTCAGTAAGATCTAGTATTTTGTAAGTCTTAGCACCGACAAGATCGCAAGATTATATTTATTTGTAGGTTAATAGATATTCGGCTGTCAGTGGTGGTGATAAATCTTGAATGCTTTAATTGCAGTATTTAGCGTGTAGGTGTTCGCAAATAATTCTCTATTACGAATTATTGTAGAAACAGTGTTTGGTTTGCTTCAATAAATAAATGGTTATTGAGAGACATGGATTTATTAACATCACTTTGGAAATTAAAATTTATTTTTGCTTGTGTATTATTGCAATCTAAGAGTTCGTTTTAAGGAACATGGATCTTATTAAATTTATCGAATACTTTGACTGTAGGTATTGACTTCATAAACTTAAAATAGTAGCATCCAAGTAATCGATATTAAGTACCTAGTTATTTCTGTCTCCCAAATAGAATACCACCCCTTAAAGGCTTAACAAAAAACAAACTGTAAGTAATTTTCAGAAAAATATTTCGTTACTTTCAGCTAAGTTTCACGGCCACGCAAAAACCAGCTTTCACCGAACATCTGTGCGTAGTGAGACAAACGCGAGACGCGACCCGAGCCTGTATGAAAGCGTATCTTATGCATTTTACATGAGCTGTGCCAGCCATCAGGCCCCTTACCTTAGCCTTCACACAGCGACAGCGCACGCACACACGCGCAGGCGCGCGGCCATTGTCAGCGAAACAAAAACACGCACACAACACTGCACTCGTTCTAATTAGTTGTTTGTAAACACATGTCACTGAGCTACACGTGTGTGAGTGTAGATGCGTGCAAGGTATTGTCCATAAATTATGTAATGCAAGTTTGTTGTCAAGTGAAAAGGTGAGAAGAAGTGGTGATGCTTTTGGAAGGTATTGACACAGATGCTGGCTCATTGTTCTGTTGGCGGGAAGTGTAGCTGCACCACGTCTTACCCAAAATTGAGTAAGTACCTATTATTTTGGGCACTAATTGTTTGGAAAATCTGCAAAGGAGGATCCATACAGGATCTCGTAATAAACCACCAATGCCTTTTAAACTTTTAACAGAGACATTTTCTTAAGACCACAGTAGACTAAGTAATGTGTCTGGTACCTTTTAGCTTTACATAACAAATACATATGTACCAGTAGCATTGTCCGAGCGTCACTTAGCAGAGACAAACGATCTGGAGGAGTGCCAGCGACGGGAAATTAAGATTGGTGACTACGTACGGAGATATTTCAATGTATTACGTTTGGACGATGAATGTTTTAGTTTGCAGAATGGGATTGAGGTTGAAAAACAGTGAATGTCACCTCACGTTTAGAGGATGGACAGCATCGTCTTCTTTGTGCGCATAATAATATTATCTACTATCACCAATCCAATTTCCATGCCTGATGATGTTGACATTATGGCTTATGATGACAGCCTAGCTTTTTAGGGCCCAACAGTCTTAATGGACAACGCGAGTTCTAAGCCAAAAACGAGGAAGTTCTTTAAATATATAATTAAGAAAAACAATGCTCAACATTAACACCTTACCAAGATAATAAGCATGTTCGACAACTCTACCAAAGACCTCAAAATAATCCCTTTGCATTAGCGTCGCAGCGCTTTTATTCAATAACACTAAGCATTTGGGAAAATAAGCTTGGAGTTTTGTTTTGGTCTTTAGAGTCACGAAGATTACAAGTAGGTACCTAAGGTTACAGGTAACCTGGTTGTTCTGATCCTCTTCAACAAGAAACACTCTGGTTCAGTACCGCATACATTATGTTCCTGCTCCTAACGGGTATTGTTTTAACTCTGTAATGAAGTCTTGAAGTAGGCGACGCGTCAACAGCCGTTTGCATATTTTAAATATTTTTGTTTGGGTGCTCGAGTTGTGGACGTTTCGACACGGTCGGGGAAGACATGGGCTGTAGGGGATAATTGATTCAGAAGTGGTTGGAGTTGTGGAAATATATTTTAGTTTTTTTTGTAAATTTTTCAAAATTCTGTCTTTTGATATTTTACTTTTGCTTTTATGTTTTACTTTTTCTGTATTGAAAAACAATTCTCAGCCCTTAATCTTATTAACGGCAAAAAAAAAACCCTTTTCACATCATCGTTATCGTTTCCCATACCAACAATCAAGTGGAGGTTACAACCACAGCCTAGTTTCTGGAAGAATTTTTAGAACTGTAATTTACTTAGGTTCACATAGATTATTTTAGTCGAGGCACAATGCAACCTTTTCCATGAGATAAGTGTGAACACATGGCGAGTTCCTGTTTTACATAGACCAACTGCAGTCTGACCGCCACTAAACATAGACAACCCCCATTTATTTCGTACATGAATCTCCCATTTAATAATCTAGTCATACTAGTTCCTCGGGGTAGCTGGATGTGCGAGGGGGTGGGGGGTGCGGCCGGCGGGGCGAGGGGGCGCGGTGGGGGGGGGGCACGGTTAATGAACCCGCAGGGATGCAACTCGGCGGACATTTCGCAATAATATTAGTTCAGCGCTGAAATGAAAGCCTCGCGGTGTTTGTGTGCCGAAAGATTTTGAATTTGCTGATGCAGTTGTAATTTAACTTGGGGCCTTTAGTGGAGGAGTTGTGCGAACTAGGTAGCCAGTCAAATTGTGTAAATTAAATTCAGCTGCTATTGAAGTCGTTCTTGGCGTGACCAGGCCAGAAGTCGCTCTTACTGGATACTCGTACATTATTGCAGTGTCTAAACATCTCTCATTCTCCAACCCAGAATTCTGGTAAGATCAGACAGACTGTGGACAGGTCATGTCCGGTTAGAATCTGCTGTAGTCTCATAGCAGATGAATTTTATGTAGAAATCGTGATTCGGTAAACGTAATGCACCGACTCAAATAGTTTATTTAAACGCTGCCTGACTCTAGTAAACTCCTATATCGTGGTTGAGTCTACATATAATAATTATGATATCTATTACAAATGCCTGAATACCCAGTAGGTAATGATTGAATCAAAGTTGAAGTTAAACTTTACAAAAATATCAAGTATTGGCTTATGCTAGAGTATTGTCTCATCTATAATAGACAGAAAAGCTTACAAGAATTACATTTTATCGAATTACCAATAGGAATATTTTCCGTAACGAATTAAAGGAAATCCAATTAACATAAAACGGAGTCAATAAAATCTCTCCTAAATTCCAATATGGCCTATAAATGTGTCTAAGTCGAATAGGAAAAATTGCAGCGCAACTGTTACACGGACCGCGAATTGTGGAATCTTGAGAGAGAGCAATGAGAAAAGTGTGCCCACCTTTGCTGTTGGTGATTTGTAGATTACCTAAATATATCGTACCGGTAAACTATTTAGTGGCTTATTAGAATGTGTATTTTCACGCATTGTTTAGATTGGATTTCATTGAAGGTTGACTAATAGCAGAAAGATTAATTTATAAAAATGTTGTCCTGGTCTTTTGATTTTGCACATCTATTAAGTGTTACTCCATATAGTCTCGGTCCCTTTCTAAGATTAAAATATCTTCTTAATGTTGCTTGTCCTGTTACATCATCGGATTGTGTGTAACTATTCTTCCTTCTAGGGGTGCACAATTCGCGAGCACCGTCACCGAGCCGGCGCCACGGCGCGCGCGCTCTGAATCTTAATGCCCATTAATCAGACATTGTGTGGAGGAATCCTCGTCAGCCCAAATGTGCGCTAATCGATGCACCAGGTTTGGTTCCCGAGTGGTGCAACGAAGAGTCGCAGGTGGCACCTACGATGCAGGAGGTGCGGTCTGAACCAGAGACATCTTCGCATCGCCACCAAGGCAAGTCATAGTTGCTGTTACTGCTTTAGATTTGCGAACCACTAAGTATGAATTGCTGAGTTGCTGGGCTACCAGAATTTGAGCGGTATACCCAAAGTTTCCATCGGAAGATATTATTACTAGCCACACAAGTAAAACGTTCCGTAGTCCTCACGTGCAAGCTAAGAAATCAAAGCAGTTATAAGACCAAATCAGATTCTCGTGTGACAGGCAAGCAAAGCGAGCCACAGATTAACAAACGAGGCTAGTTGTCTCCTCTAAAAACGCTTAAAAATCCCAATAATACCGATTATTCTATTCTCCCAACTATCGCCTGAGATGAGCATACAATGCTGGCGCGGTGACGTTTCAATGGGCGGCCATACTGGAAATTTGTTCAATACTCGACGCTGGCGCATCGACGCGCGCGCAGTTTTGTCAATACTGTCCGCGATTGTACCGTTTAATCAGTTCTGCATTCAACTGTACCGCCTTTGACGAGTAATTGCTTCCACCGATTGAAATGTTATTCCTGAGTATTGCAGAGATTTTATGTGTTTTAATGTGAGAGTTGGTATGCAGATGATTTGAAGTGAAGAAAAGATGATGTTTTGTTAAAGTTTTTAGAAGCTTCTGTAATTTTTGACTTAGTGCCATCAACAGGTGGCACCTGAAATGGACAAATAGTAGAGTAAAGCAATAAAAATCACGAAAAATATAACCCAAAAATAAAACCCATGCCTTCGACCACAAAGATAGTCATTTAAATAAATAATGAGAATACCTTCCATTGAAAACAAACGTTTAAATATACAAGTTGAACAAAAATACTGGAAACACTTCAATCAACAAGGCCCCGCAAAAACAGAGGAGAACCAGCCAGCAATTAAAATCGAAAATAATATCGAGAACTCGACGGACAATAACGAAGCTAGCCATTAAAATAAGAGGCGGAATAATAAATGAAGCTGTGCTCAAATTAAAAAAAAGAATGAAAAAAGAAAATTCCCGACGCGACGCGACGAATGCATAGAATATGGCGTAGGTACGGACCAATCAAAATTCTTCGTCAATTAAGTGGAGATCGTAGCAAAAGGAAAATTGAAGGAAAAACTGAGGGTGGCTTTGGTAGTGTTGGGCTACAGTCGATTTGTTTCGATGATAGATGAATTGACAGGTTCGGCGTTTTATTCAATAAGGTTCTAAACAAGGTAGTGAAAAACCAGTTTTATTGGTGTACAGAAGTTCTCACTGTTGATCATTTGAGAGTAACTGATATATTGACAAAACTACTGTAACTGGATCCAAATCTGTTTCAGAAAAATCTTGTTAAGTTTTTGGGATGTTTATCGTCATAGTAAACTCTGAAATGGTCTAATGCACCCTGAGCTTCTTACTGTGTAAATCCACATTCTAAACTTTCAAATATTCAACCTAGAACTGCATCAAAATTAAAATAATTAAAACGACAACCTGAGTACGCCATAAAGCGTCGATATTTTCCCATCCCTACCTCCCTAGATATGAAAGCAATGGAAATAAAGTTTGTTCGCTCCGCATTGTACCGGGCTCGTCGTAAATGGATTTTATCACTATATAAATATCCCCTATCTTTACGTTACGACGCTAAGCTATGTCCCGTCACCGTGGATTTTCCTATAAGTATGTTGATACTATGTGATTTTTACTATAACTTTGTTTTTATGTCGAGTTTGCTTGGGTAATGTGCGGAGAAAGGGTGCGATGTACGAGCATTTAATGTAGGTATATGCTTCTATCGGAAGGCTTTTCCTTTTATGTATAAGGGCCTTGAACTTGTTACACTTTCATTAGAATCGACTTATTTTTTTTTTCGAGGGACGAAAATGTATCATGTTTCGCTGAAGAAAACTTTTCAGAACTTTAGATATTAAAACCTACCCAACTGCTAAACTTAAGTTATGTAATTTTATAGGCACGGGTAATTTACTTAAATGTAGCATATGTATAGGTACTACTTTTGGCTCCATATTTTAAAGATTCTAAATATCATTTACACAAACATTTTCTCCTCCGAGCTGTTTCCGCTGCCAAAATATAAACAGGAAAGTCGACAAGTTCATTGAACCCCATTTTTCGGAGCAGCAGGCTGAAACCGTCGAACATTATCTATCATTTACCACGAGCGGTCAATAGAAAATCTACACCGGATCCATAAAGCCGAAACGCTTGAGATTGCAAGGTCCGGCCGGTCACCGCTTTACGACGAGCACCGAGCCGGAATTATGCGCGAATGGCCCACGGCTCATTTGCTCTAAACGCTGCATCTTTGATGTAAGGGTCTCCTTCCCAAATTGTGTTAATAATACCCTCCCAGGATGACGGAATATTTTTTCCAAGGAATTTTTGCGATTCGGCTCGAAAGACCAAATTGAGATAACAGGTCTTTGGTTCGGTCCTTGAGGAAGGCAAGAAGCTGGTCCTTAGAATTGAATATTAATTCATGCAATAATATATTAATCCATCGTTTTAAGGTGACGATCACCGATTGCAATCCTACTCAAAAATTTTCATTACTTCACATAATATAGTACTTTAAAAAGTCAAAGTTGATCTTCTTCAGATTTGCAGGAAATTAGTAATGTGAATTAGACGAAGCTAGATCTATTTGAAAGAAAAAAAACTGAACGAAATAATAAAACCCAGCTTGTCACGGAGTGGATAAATGACAAGAACGATGCCTACATGCAAAGGAGGCTCACCACTGCGAGCTCTAAGATATAAGTCCAGCTATGTACAGAAATATGCATTTGAAGACAAATATAGAAGACATCTCTCACTAGGAGGATATTTCTGCCTCCAAAACTATAATTTCGAAGGGTAAGCTGAAAATATTCATCCAAGGTTCTCCTTCAAAATCTACCTAGAGCCTTCAATCTGTGCACTCAAGTCATTAAAGCTACGAGGCGTCCTTCGGTCCGTAAGTGATAAAAGCCATCCGTGTTTATGATATATTTGAAGGCTTCAGGAGCGCTGCGTTACGGCTTCCACCCCTTTCATGGCCGCAATCCTCTTAGCGAGTCCCGCATAAAAATAAAGCGCACTCCACCTGCCTGCCCTCCGTGACCTAACTGCCTTACGTATTTAGGCTGCAGCGGTGCAGCTCTAACAACCTCGTACTAAAACAGAATATCGATTACTTTCGCTACTATAATGTAATCCCCCGCCCACTTTTCGTTTTTTTAGCTCAGGATAATAATATAGTGGTCTCTGTCTAGCGCGCGGTATCCCGGGCGTCGCGGCGGTCCCCAGGGCCGGGGCGGCGGCCGCCCGCGCCCCCACCCCCGCCGTATGTAAATGAACGTCTCATCGGTTATGTGTGCGAAAGCCTATAACAACACGCCACCAGCAACACACCGATAACTCGATGTTTGAGGTTTACTGCCCTGACAGCTTTTGTCCTATTTTAAATACGAATTTCGGATTGGATGCGTCCCGACGTCCTTCATAGATCCGGCGGTCTTTTATTTGTTATTTACGCGTACCGACGTTGATATTGTAAACAGTGGTAGTGCATAGTCCTGGGCTCCTGGCGGAGGAATACGGCAGACATGCAAATGTTCACTAACTGATGACAAAGATAACAAAGCGGGGGCAGTTTGAGCATAAACAATTTTCAAATACGTTTAGTCTGACAGGTCGTTTGCTGTTTACAGGAGTTTATGTTTTACACGACTGTGTTTAGAGTTTGTTTCGGTGTGTGTGTTGTCGGTACGTGCGGTGTTACGTCGTGCCGGTGACGTCACGTGTACGTCGAAAATGACACTTTTACGAGCAATAATTTACATTATTTCGGTGTTAAGCTTCGCGTGCCCGCCGATTGATTTTATGTCGGTCGCATCTCACATTTGCGTTCAGTTAAATCGAATCACTGGCTACACGACCGAGTTATTTTGTAATGGTGGTATCGCGTGAGCTTTTTTGACGTTTTTGTTTGTTATATTTTGTTTTGTTGATTTTTTCAGCGGTACGAAGTTTTGATTCAGAGGTTCTATCCTACATCTTACGGTAATTGTCATCGTGTGCAGCGCTGACATGTTTATGAGGGGTCGCTACGTTTCTTTTGGTAAAAATAACCTGAAAAGTCATCATCTGCCTAGCCTTTTCCCAACTATGTCGGGGTCGGCTTCCTGTCTAACCGGATACAGCTGAATACCAGTATCTTTCATGGAGCGACTCTGACCTCCACAACCCAGTAACTGGGTAATACGATACTCATTGGTAAGACTGGTTGTCAGACTTTCGGGCATCTGACGACCCATAACGACTGTCAAAGATCCACGAATGATAGCCGGGACCAACGGCTTACCGTGCTTTCCGAGGCACGGAGAAGTCTTGGTATGTAAAGATGGTCACCCATCCACGGACCAACCCCGGCAAGCGTAGCTTAATCTAGTGGATCTACCCGTGCGGCTGTTATTACTTAGCCACGAGTTCAAATAAACTGAAAAGTATAAACTGCAATATTTGAGTAGTTGCATTTAGTAAAAGTTCTAAACAAATTCATCGTCAAAGTCAAGCTCGTTTCTAATAATTCAATCCATAGCTTTCTGAAACAATAGTAAAACATTACAAACAAATGACAAGTATTTCTCCAATCATATAAATACCGAAGTATGGAGCGTGGCGATAAGACGGGACACACGCGCGCCACCCAATTAAGATCTTCATTAGGCGCCTTCCTCGAAGGCTGCGCTTGCGCCGCGCCGGTGTCGCACGCGGTTTTGTTGCCACACAATAAAATAAATAGATAAGCGAGCCTGAGCGTTTGTTTTCAAACTTGATTTCTTATGACTGATGCCTACTGCTACTACACTTAGTAAGTATGTAGGATCAATTCTTTAGCCCTTCTGGGTAAACAATTCAGAGTTTCTCCTTTACGCTAAAAGCTGTTTGTAAATGGGTAAAGTTAGAAAAGGATGGGTCCTGTTCGGCAGGTTCCCAATTACTAAATAGTGTAAGGTAGACAGTACGCTGTTACCTATGGTTGCTCCCTGGTTACTGTCAGTCTGCATAATCCCACTGCTGGGCAAAAGTTTCCTGCCATGTCTGCTGGCTATGAGCCATGACGTCATAATCCCACAGTACTCACAGTTAGATTCGGAATACTCCAATCTTTGTCGAACAAAGAATTCATACCTTCTCTATATTTCACTCGAACATAGCAAAAACTTTATTTCAGCTGAAGATATAGAAACGGGAGCATCCTGTATATAGCACTAGCAGACAGCGGCTACAGGGTGTGTGTTAAACTTACTGGATTCCTACAGATATGAGCTCTGTACCTGCCGCCTGTGTAAATCTCCACCTGGTACAGACGACGACGACAGTGTTTTGTAGATTTCGTTCGGATATTCTGAAAAGCGAACTTCTAGCTACTGTGTTTATTATGTTGTCATTGTTTACATTTCCAGCATCTGAGTCATCATCATGTAGCCCGGGCATCACTTGCTTCTGGGTATGCCTATATCATCCTCCTTTCCTTTCTACCATACTCCACGCCTTCATGCGTCTCTCCTCCAGGTGTTTCTTCATCCAGGATGTTGTTTGACGATATCGTCAACTTACCGCACTTTTGGATGTCCATCACCATTCAGTAAAAACCTCAACATTATCATAAGAACCTTTGCAAAAGCTTCATCTTCCTAAAACAAAACCACTTGTCTCCGTACAAGTACACACATCGACTGATTTATCATATTGCAGCGCAGGTTGGAGCGACAATTGTAATGTAAAACCGGGGCCGGATTCCGAACTAACTCCGTGTCGCTAGCGGCGCTGACGTCACGTACCTGTGACGTTCACGTTTACGTTACGTTTGCGTTTACGGGATGTGATGTACGCGCCAAAGATAGCAGGTTTTGGTTCGTGAAATAATGAGATTTTTGGATGTTGTATAACTGCTGACGGTAATTCCATATCGGGGCGGCTTTTTAGGCCTTGGAACGATTTGGATGAAATTGAAACTCTGATTTGCAAATAACCGAAATGCCTTTTTGAGCTAACATGATTCATGGTATCCGTGATCCGATATTAAGTCTTTAAAAACTAAACCAATCCCAGCTCAAATGGAATTAATTCTGATCTCGTTACACATTTATTCGTTTTGCAAATGCTTTATTGATACAATATTTTGAATGAGTTAAATTATGATATTATTAAAAGCACATCAATAACGAACACTGTGTTAAATGTTATAAAAAGTGGTGTGATTATTAAATTTAATAAACTAATAATGAAAATTTACTAAGCTAAAACAAATTCTGACTAAGACTATTCTAATTAATCTCCTACCCGATCAATCAACGAGAAATAACGAACCAATTTTTGTGCCTAGCCACAATCACGACTGTTTATTTCACACAAAACTAATGATTAAGTGTATAAACTTAAAGACCATATTAGCGTGGTAGTAAAGTGTCGTGTTGTTACAAGGCAGTCGCAGACAGGTATCGCGGCCAACAATGATGTACCTCAACCAGTCCGATTGCGAAGGGTTTTTTAACCAGTATCCTCTGAGGGTTACGAAGAGGTGAGAAGTAAGGTGGATTGGGCAATTTTTTACACTTAATATTTATGAAACTTTAAATATCGTGATGATTTGGAATTTTCCTACTGCGATGGAATTGTTTTGATACTTTATTATTTTCAGTTTTCTTTTTTCAAGATTAGAAGTATATTTATTATCTGCTGGTCTTTATGTCCATCTTATTTTTTGGTCCTAAGGCTATTATTAGACATTAAGTCATTCAGTTTTACTTGATGATGTCCAAGGGCAGTGAGAGCTTCTCTACACCCATAGATGATAATCAGTGGTTATAAATCAAGTTTTACTTTCAATCCTAAATCCAACATTAACCCACATAGGTATTGCCATTAACCACACCTAATCGAATAAAAATACCAATACCATAATTTATTATTTGCGAAACTTAATGAGTCACTAATAGATTCTAACAGCTGCCATGTGCGCAAAGTTTACATTTCCGTTACAATTTTTTATTAAAATATTAACTTTGGCTATAAGGATCATAAATCAATCATTTATGGGGAAATGTTATGGAATCGAATATGCAGCAACCTTGCCGGCTTTAGCAACCTCATTGGAATTCAGAGGTGCTTGGTTCCTCAACTTATCTGGTCCTTCTCCTTTAAAGGGACAATAAGGACGCGCAACGAATTTTTTAATGATCACACGTTGCATTGCACATAAATTAAGATTTCCGTGATCACTAAATGTTGATGGACGTAGGACGATAATCAGACGCACTGGAATTATGATTCATCTAGTGAAAACGGGGGTGATTTGAATGTGATAGCAAGTGGATAACTTTGAAATCCTTAACTGAAAATTAAGGACGTTGAAGAAACTGCTGATGATGAGGACCAAAAATGTAATTAGTTTTGTTTTGCTGAAAATATAAAACTGGCATCATATTTTCTGACTTATAGTGAGGGAAGGCAGGCTTGTAGAAATTCACGTTTTCGGCTTTAGTGCCACATCCACTAGCAGTCGCTGAATGTGTTCGGAAGACAATGAGCGCGGGCCCACACCGCGTCACTCCGTAAACCTCTTCGCCTTATTTCACTAGCCTTCCTTTTGTTTCGAGGGCATTTCTTTATTTTGTTGTGCGATCTTATTATTTCGCTACCGTTGGCCGCATTGCAACGTTCTTATAGTTTTTGTTCGCATGCTCCGAGCCGTACAGAAGCTTCGAACGGAATGGAGTAATACTACCCAGGACTCCTCGGTATTGTGTATTTGTGTCTCGTTTTTTTATTTTTCCTCAATTTCACGTCAAGTTTTTACTCTGCAGCAGGTTTTATTCTATGTGTGTTATGTAACGTGAGCCATGTGATATGATCTTGAATGTGTATGTAATTATTTCTGCGTTCCAATTTGAGTTGGTATGACTGAAACGGCGGATGTGAGATAATTTGTCATTTTCGTTTGTGTTCTTGTTCAGCGTAGGGGTATATTTGGTGATGATTTGCTTGATACCATTATGCGTTGGAGATTAAGCTGTCAGAAGTTTCGTTTCCTGCGTTTGTGCACTTTTGTGTTGAGGCTTTTGAGAGATGGTAGGAGTAAGACTGGTTGGTGTTACGCACTTGTATCCTTTGAATCTCAATAATCCTGGTTATTCGTTTTGGTGCTTCTACCTCTTGGTCTTTTGGGCAATCTTTGATCTCTAACTTGCAGCGAAAAAATGACACCAACCTTAGCGAACCCTATAAGTTCCCAGGCCCTATTTCTTTTAGCCAACACATAAATAAGGAGAAGCACCAAATAAAGTTTAATTACACATTTAGCGCGCTTGTAAACAATACTGTGCGGTGTGAGCTACATAAAATACCAACATGGTACCAACAAAACGAACGGTCGGAACACTGTCGTCTACTTAAGGCTAACTGAGATCTCCTTTTTAGGGAGGGGGGGTGTGAACACCGCATGTCTGTGGGCTAATTAACTGAAACATGCGCGCGCGCCGGCGCGTTAATCACAGCGCAGTGGCGCCCCCCGCCCCGCACCCCGCCTGCGCCCGCGCAACTACACCGAGTTGCTTTTAGTGTGAGATGTTGGCGTAATCTAAGGAATTTCAATTAATTATATTATTTCGTTAATGAGTTTTGGAAATGTTAGCCGGAGATTTAGTATTGTACGGATGCGGATAGCTTTATTTTATAAAAGGCTTTTGTTTTGATATGTTTTAGTAATGAAATTTAATGGTTTTTTGGAAATTTACTGCTATTTAAAAAGACATATTGGGACCATTATTTTACAAAATCTTGAATGTTAATGTTACGAGGTTCCGAAGATAGCTTAGTCTTCCGTTATGGTAGCTGACTTAAAAATTACGTAATATTAACCTGAATTTATTCTATTACGTTGACAAGCACGTAATTTATCGAACAATTCAAAACTATTCCTAGCTACAATTTTTTAAGCAGATTTTTTATCCAGACAGACTAAACAACAAACTCCAAGATTTATTAGTCGAACAACGTGTAATAAATCAACATGAACCATCATTCCACCGGATCACCGGATCCGTTACCGAAAAACGCCAATATGAATCCGAGAAATTGCTATTAGTTGCAATTTATATTCAGCCTGGCTTGTCACGAAAAACTTCAATCTAATTTAGAATGAGAAGAAAAAAAATTGGTTTGTGCCACGAGACTGTTACTGGCTGGTCGGACGGTTGGTCTTTTTTCAGTGCATCGAACAATCGGTGGCGAGTTAGGAATTTATTGAGTCCTGTGCAAATAAATAAAAGGGAGTGTATCGTGGTATATGTAGGAGTGAGCGTGGACCCGTCTCGCCGGGCCCGGAGCCGAGGATTGATCTTAGACATCAGCTGTCTGTCGCTGCGTCTCGGACTATGTACATGATGATGCATTTGGGAAGAATTTAAGTTGGTACTTTAGTTTGGTTCGTGTGGAATTTTGTGGGGAAACTTTTGTGTGATGAATAGGTTTGTTAAAGCCATAACTTTTGTTAATTTGTAGATTTATAGTTTTTGATGCATTTATTTAATATCCCACACCGAGCTGAAATGACGTGTGTGGCTATTAATTGGGGGTTTTAAAGGGTTTTTTAAATCCTCCACAACACATTTTTTTTTCCGGGGAGTATAAAAAAAAATCGGTTAGGAACGTAACATTGACTCCACTGTACTTTATCGACCATGCGTGAGTAGCTTTTGCGTATGATGTCTTCATGTAGAACGCTTTTGCAAAATGTCACAACTTGCAAACTCCTAGTTTTCGAGGAAAAAAAAATCAAAAAGCAAAAAAAAAAAAACAAAACAATTGATTTACGGATGCAACAGCGAGCCTAGCGAGCTTACGACTTGGGGCACCCCGGTTCGGATAGTTTAGGTTTGAAAGGGATGGGCCCCTGTTATATCCTTCATGTTAGGTTTCTTTAAACCCTGCAGACAGAAATAGGTATATATCGTCAAGTAAGCCTTAAAAATAAATATTTAAAATAAAGAATTCTTTAAAAAAATACCTTGACCTTCGAGACGTTTGACTTTGATCTTGAAACTGAATTGGCGGGTGATGACTTGCCCTTTTCCTTTCTCTTCCCTTCCATCTCTATACATATATCATTTATCAATATTTTTTATGACATTTATATCATATTAAAAAATCTTTGAAGAAAAAAAAAACTATGTTCCTCGGGCGGGGGAGGTTTATTAACCCTCTCCTCCTCTCCACCCTCCCCTCTTCCTATCGAGGCGACACGTTTATAAAATTTAACCGAAATAACAATGTTTTTCATACATGTGCGTCCACCCACATGTTTGAAAAACTCGCAAGCTAAACAAAACTAACTGCAAACTAAGTTAGCTCGCGGTGGATGGCTCGCGTCCCAACGAATGATCACTCATGGATAATTTGTCACGAATTGCATCTAACTGTAAATCGCATGTGGGAACTTTTAAGTTTGATGAATGTTTATCTTACTAGGTTATCTATTCTCTGTATCAAATACTGTGTCCACATCTCTTTTTTTGTCTACTTTCCTATCGCAGGCATGCTGGAAGAGATTTCTATAGAAATAAGTATCACCTTTGTATGTGTTTTTCTGTTCTTTTCTAGTCTGTTAGACATTTTTAATTAAGGGTTCACTAACTGTCTTAGAAAGGTTATAGATGGCACATCTTCAAAAAGTAGTCAGTTGAATTATAAGTTCAAAAGTTCTACACCATCCTGTATACCGGCACGGGATCATGCGAGCCAGTCAGCTTAATGGTATCAGAGGAACATAACTAACACATCCTGTCGTTGGACCGCGGTTGATGTGACTGCGCCGGAGTCGATACCGAACGGACTGCGAGTGCCAACAGCCACTGCACTTACACTCGGAAATACTGGCCAGTGATGGCTAGACAAACATTAGAGTTTAATATTGGAACACAGAATTTAAAGGTCAACACTCGACAATGTACGGAGGATAGTATGAAATATCTTTCTCAAGCGTACTGTCATCCACCTACAACAGTAAAGGGCGAAATGGGACTTTGAAGGCTCACAATATGATCATAGAATGGAATAAAGACACTCTAGATAGCAACTTTTGTTTACACAATACCTTTCACGAAGAACATCTCTGGAGCCATTTTGTAACTAAATCAGCTCGATTACGGAGAATTTGCTTTGAAAAAAACTAATTTTGCCACTGTGGGTCTGCTTGCCAATGTTGATGAAAAATTTTAATCGTAAGTAGATACATAGTAGTCTTTCTTTAATTGGTTATTTAACTTCAAGACTTCCTTTTTATTAATCAAAGGGACACTCACAATCGTATCAACTGACACGTTCCATTTATCCTTCTTCAAATACAAGCCAAAGGTCAAATCCTCCACAAACATTTCGCCACACTTCCTCCTTCATCCACCGTAATAGCGCATCTCTTTGGAGTATTTATACTAGCATAATGTATCGGCATGTCTATTTGAAGATCCCCTAGTGGCCTGTAGGGCACCGTTTACTAAGGTCAGCGGCAACCAGGGGACCTCCCAGAGCAATCAACTTGTGTGATTGGAAACAGGTATTTATATACAACGTGGACTTTCTGGAGTGGGTGTCCTTCATGGTGGGAGTTCTGAACGAGTGTTTAGAATGCAATATTGCATGATGGATATTGTTTTGTGTTGAGTTATTTTTAACCGACTTCAAAAAGGAGGAGGTTATCAATTCGGATGTTTATATATATTTTTTTATGTATGTTCGGGCATAACTGCGTCATTTATAAATGGATTTGCAAAATTCTTTTTTGTTTGAAAGGGTATGCTCGCGAAGTGGTTCCATTGTCATCTGGTCAGGATCTGATGATGGGATCCTGGAGAAATCGAGGGAACTCTTCAAATATTATAGGCACAACCATAGCTATTTCGATATTTTTTATAGTAACTCGTGCAGTTGCTCTTGGAAAGCACTATTTGGTGAAGTGGAATTGATAATGAAGACCACAGATGGCCATCGGGACTATTCAATAATAAGCATTTAACGGGTTGCGATTCGATTACTTTAATATGTGTCAAACAATTTATGCTCGTCACAATGCATATGGATAAGTGAAGCTGATGGTGAAGTACCAGGAGAACTCCTTAACGATTAACGTCCCTGCATCGGGAAAAACAATATTTTGTAAAAGGTGATGAGCAGTTGGCATTAGGCTAATGTAATATAGATGAATTACAAATTGAACCACTAAAAAGCGAGAAATAAAATCTTTTTTACAAAAAAAAAAAAACAACCGACTTCAAAAAATCACTACAAAGTGAAAAATAACTTAAATTTCGGAAGTCGGTGGCAAATAACAAAATACAAAACCAAATACACTGACTTCCGAAATTTAAGTTATTTTTCACTTTGTAGTGGTTTTTTGGAAGCCGGTTGTTTTTTTTTTGTAAAAAAGATTTTTAATAAGAGTTGTCTGCTATTTCACCCACTACAGTTAACAAATTATACACAACACTACAATGTGTGAATAAACGTAACGTTTCTAATAACAGTGAGATGATTCTAAGTGCTGAATCTAATACAGTTAAGTTCGATAAATATTCAATACAAACATTTCGTTTCTGTTTATCACATAAGGTGTCACCTAATTCGAATGTCTTATTGACTGAATTTCACCCGACTGTGTATCAAAATATGAAAGGCAACCAAATCTAAGTACACCTTCATCAGCATAAATAACTAAACACAGTCCAATTAACAGTGCCAACCTCGCAAATAGTCCCAAACATTGGTCCCAACGTCTTTGCACCCTATTTCTAGGTAGCCGTCCCAAAGCAAATTGGCACTCATCCAAGTGTTAAGGGCTTGCGACACGCCTTTGCGAGGCAGGACGAAAGGTCATCGGGTAATTAAGAGTCCCTCAAGCAATCAGAATGTGAACGGCCTGTGATTGGTTGCAATTTCGTCCGCCTCAACAGATCAAAGGCGATGTTGGTGTCACTTGTCAAATGGAATATTTTAGGGATCGACGTTTGATGTTCGCTCGTCGATCTCGGATGTATTTTTAATTTAGTAACGATTTTTTTGCGTCATACATTATGTATGTTGTGTCGAACTCAAAGGTTGGGACGGCAGTGTTAATGTGTTCTGTTTTTAAATAGATCGGGGATGGACGAGATTTTGATGTGCAAAGCAAAGATGTTATCACGGGTACAGTAAAAAGGTCCCTATAAATAAATTTCGAGGATTCGTAAATTTATAGTTCTTTCAAGAGTCGATACAGTTATCATTAATAAACCGTCCCGGATAGCACATAGTATGGATTCTAGTTTCAGAAAACGTGCGGCAAGAAATTGATTACTTGAACTTGAAAACTTGGACAAGTTATAAACCTATCACGCTCTGCTTTCGTGGAAATGCCTCTCCCAATATGAAATAACTGAAATTCATTAGGTTAATAAATTATGAAGCAGTTGGAATTATGTAATATTTAGGGACAAGCCTACTACAACTTACACATCTCATCATCAGTCATCAATGTTTTTCCTACCTAAGCTTTTCAACCCTCAAAATATCTGCTCAAGAAATACTCACTATCTTCGAATAGTTATGTATAAAACTTATGTAGTGAATCAACCTTGGTTCGTACTTCAGACGTAAGTATATAAGGCTCAGTGATATCTCAGGGTGTAAACAACCCTTTTAAATAGTTTACTGTCAGAGGGGCGCGCGGGGGTGAAGTTAGCGGGGCGCGGGACGGGGGTAAGGGACGGCTAAGTATCTTTCAGTATCTGCAAAACGTCTAATTTAGTAGCAAGGCTTTGATGTTGTCTCTTGTATTTGGGGTGGGGTGGAGCTGTGTTGTGGTTAGAAAAGTTTAAGCAAAACTTTTAAATGATTTACAGTTAGTGAAACTTGCTCTTACACTTGGTTCTGAAAGGAAAATGAACGACATGTCAATATTAATCTCATGTCAAGTGATCTAATTGATTGGTGTTAATTCTGTTAACCAATCACAACAGTTGTCAGGCGTTTGACAATTTGTTAGATAAGTTTTGTATTAATTTTCATTCCAGAAATAGGGTGAAGGGTGAAGAAATTAATAATTGTTATCACTCAGAGGTTACCTAATAAGCCGATTAAAAAAGTAAATAAGGTAAAGTTACCTAAAGGCTATTCAAAATGTTTTTGTTCTTATTCACCTTAGCTTTCATGGACTTAATCATCGTCATCATCATTTTAGCCGAAAGACATCCACTTGACTGTTGGACATAGGCCTCCCCCACACACCACCACTTAGACCGATTCTGCGTGGACTTAATAAACGTACTTAATCCTATCGTTAAAAAAAAAGGTCTATCTTACCTTTTGAGTCCGGAAACTACTCCACTTTCATTTTCTCTTGATCTCAACCAAAAATAGAGAGCTTCATTGAAAATTCATGTAGTAGTGGTATAATATTTATATACATTTGTACCGACTCTTATAGCTATAAGATTTAATTAAAATGAGCACTTCAAAAATCTACCAAAAATATGATCATCGAATACAACTCCACACCCTTTACTATTCTGCCGGTTGTGTAGACGGTCCCAGAGGAGCGTCCTCTCGCTTACTTATCCATCTCTATCTGATCAGCGTCCTCGACAGGAGATTCCAATGTATCTACATTACTATACTTGTACAGGTATTCAATGTTCACACTATGACAGTTAATGGCGACTTGGAGGGGTCTGACTTTGAGACTGTAAGTAGTTAAGACGGGTTTAATATTATGTTTATTACGTGGTTAACAGAGTCTGTTGGAAATTGTGTCATAAGTTAGGACCATAACCAAACCATAACCATAAACCATAACTTAGGACTCCTAAGTTATGGTTGTGGGTGAAAGTATGAGGTTGGGTTGTATGTAGTACACACCACACAGAGACCTACCTAGTTCAAGACATTAAGACGGTACCGTGAACCTCATTTATCCCTATGATCTGAAATAAAACTTCATTAAATCCTTTTAAAACTTTTTGAGCTTTCCTCCACTGCTGAAATAATGGGTTGAAAACGGCTTAGAAAAATCTCGTACTTACTGAAAACTTTTACATAACATAAATAACATCACGCCGTTTTTCCCCGAAGGGTTGGGCAGAGGTGTCCCTGTAGCAGGTACACCCACATTTCGCTAGTTATGTTTAAGTAAGTAGTAGGGGGCGAGCCTATTGCCATCAACCGGGCACAAATCCAGACTCCAAGCTGCTACTGAGAAATTTCAGATAGAAAAACCCAATAACACTTTTCCCGACCCGGGAATCGAACCCAGGACCTCATGCTCAGCAGTAGCACTTGCGACCACTAGACCAACGAGGCAGTTAAAACTTTTACTACTAATGAAAAAATGTTTTATGTTCAGGTTGACCCGACATCTTTCAAGTCTTTCACCAAGCTTGTTGAGATCGTGTCCAATCATGTCAGTTGCAATCAAATTATGAGATATGTCATACCTTTCAACTCTACAGTTTCCGCATTACTTGCGTGTTTATCTCTTGTTCCTCCAACTGTTCTTCTTCCCTGTAAACCCTGTTCCGCCATTAATTATTCCCACTAGCATGTAACCATAAATACAGTCATTAAGACGTCGGCGTGGCGTTGCCGAGGATTGCGTATGTTGCGTGATGTGCGGTACGTTGCGGGGTTGTTTCCGTTGCTAGTTGTTTCTAACTTGATAGGATGAATTTCAAACACGGAAACAATAAATAATTATATGATTTTGATGTGATCTTATGTGTAGTTTATGCGTTTATAATTAATCAAGGAAAGTTGTCTTAGCTTGTTTTTAATTCTAGTATCGCTTAACACCAAGTAACTCAAAAGATGAAAAACTTCATCCAGTATGATTATAATACATGGCCATTACAGATGATTGTGCCTTACGAGGAAACATCCTTACGAAATCAACAGCACGTATCTCTTTTCTTCTTTTCCTCTTTCAAGTCAAGTTTTTTCGTTTCAAGTTTGTCTCTATGAGACCAACGAAAATTTTCGTCGCTCTGTCATTAATTTTCTCTAAACACCTCCACATTGCACTTTCGTCATGTCTATTCTTACTCTCAGTTATATTTGTAAAGTTAAATAGCATATTGTTCGACCCAGCTAGTATGGTAGACGTGGAATAGTGATGTTTCTTCAGTAAACAGTAGTGTTTTGCCACCGTTAGCGGCGTTTAGTTTGTTTGTGTGAACCGTGTTGTTTTTAGGCGAAGTAACAGTTGTTTGAAATATGCTGCTGTTTTTGGGAATATAGAGCAAAGTTTTCAGTGAAAATTTTATAGCATTTTCGGCGCTCGGAACAACTGTAACGAATATTTTGTATTTATTGTATTCTTGAAGTCCTAATAGCGCAAAATTTTTGCTGTGAAAGATTTTATTTTGCTATCAATATCCTGCACAATCATACCAGTAAGGGCGCTATCACATTGACGATTTGCGAGCGTGTTTCCAGCTAGGTGATTTTTGAGACACTTTCGCCGCGTTTGCGTAACGAGAGTGATTGACGTAAGTGTACAAGAGCTAGTGAGACAAACGAGTGTACAATTTTATGAAAACGCGGAGAACACGTCGCGTAGGCGCCGCTAGCTCGCTTTGCACCCGCAGAGAGCACGCTCACAAATCGCCTCGCTGGAAACATGCTGGTGAATCGTCAATGTGATAAAGCTCTAAAGTAACTGCTGGCGAAGTTTCTGTAGATCCACATCTATTCTTTCGTAAAATACAGGCAAAGTGCTAAGCTATGTGTTGAATGTTGTAGTTAACACTGCTGCCATCCTTGCTGACTATCTCATCTTTTCAAACTTAAACAGAAATTTTATAAAAAGGACTTTTATGTAAATTAAAATCCAATAAAAGACCTTCTAATTCCATAAAAGGTAAACAATAAACAACCTTTTAAAGCGATATTCAAAACAGCCAGGTAATCCATCTGTCGTTAAACACAAGCGCTAGAGCAAACACTCACGCGCAATGCGATGTGTACCCAGCAGAGAGGTAGCTCTCGAAGGGCGCCCATTTATTTGCACTTACCCTTAGTTCGCGCTAGCTCAGGAGTTTTGTTTGAAAGGTACGGTGTCGTTCACATTATGGTGCTGCTGTTGCTTTGATTTAGAAACGGTTGAAGTGAAATGTCTTGGAGGAAGGGTAGACGGAGACAAGCTCTCAGTACAAATGTGTGCGTTTGGATTCAACCTGGACCTTTATTACAAGAGTTGTTCCAGATATTCGAACCCAATATATCTTAGTCAGCAATCTAAGCTTGTATGGGAGCTAGACGAACATATTATAAACGTTTATATCTTTAACTCCACTAAAAATGATCATCCATACAGATTTGGACGACAGCAAAGTTGTCAAGAGCGTTACAGTGAAAAGTAAAATTAAAGAAATCCTAAGAATTTGGCGAACAACTAAGTAGATTACGTAAGTATCAGTGAGTTATGATTGAAAACTTCGTAGTTCCCTGTAATAAACATGAAAACTTCTACGTTTGTTTCTTAATAACAAACAATAATAACGTATAGGTCCATCGACTTAGTTGTTTCAATACCAACTTATACCTATAACAGTTCCTCTCTTAATATTATTTATGTTCGCGATTCCTAACTTCTTTCAACTCGACGACTATGAAAATTATCGTTGTTCTAAAACAATGTCTCAGTTCCGACCGCGACCCAAACTTCCCTCTACACTGAGATTAAGAATTATTACCTCTTATCTCTGTCCTGAGTCGACGAGTCGTCGGCCATTCGCGCGTACTGCCTCGCACCCGATATCTGAGTGAAATTATTTCGACAAACTTTACCTAACGGTTGAACACCCCTGGCAGGACTCCATCACTCAACACACCAAACTCATCTTTGCACTTACAAGCATAAAGCTTAATTTACATTGGAAAATCACGCAGCTTTAGAGACACGTGATTAACGAAAAGCGGGAAACTGGGAAATCATTTGTAAATTTCCGAAAGGGACAGGTGACGTGATATTATGCAAATTTTCGACGAGTGCGAGCGAGACAGAAGCACTGCTGAAGTTCAGCCGAACAGACGCGTCTCCGGATAAAATTTATTCGCGGATGAAACGATTTATTACAAAAGCGTTGAGTAGGTACTCGAAATTAATTACACTAAGTTTTGCTTTCATTTTGTACCATTGTGCGAGGTCCGGGGGATTTTCCTTGTCTTGTCGAGATATCGGCGGTTTTTATTACATCCTCGACAAAGGGGATTTTGGAGGTGGATATTTATGACAAGTTTGCAGCGCTTTATTTTCTTTATTTTTGTTTTTTTCTGTCTATGAAATATTTGTCGGATGCTCGATGCTTACGCTTGTTGACTCAGGCATTAAGCTATCTTATAGCTGCGACGTGATCGAGTTTGTTTGCTCGATATGTTTCAATATATTGCTGTTTTGTCGGCAGTAATACATAAGGGGTTGTTTATTTATATTTAGGAGCAAGTTTAGGTGATTGCTGTGAACAATATGCTGATCATGTAGCAAGTAAGTGTACATAACATTGTGTCTTTTTCGACATGGTTACGACCTTCTGCAATTGTGATCAAATGAGAGAATTAACGTTTTGATTATAAGTTTGTATTGTAGGTTCAAGGCAGAATAGGCGGTAATGACTTACATCACAAAGTAGGTACCTAGTTTGTAGAGAAGAAAATAAAATTGATGAAAGTAGGGTACCATTTTTCTATCTGTAGAAATCAGTCCTAGTAGATGGAAAATTGACGATTGGATTGAATTGATGCCGCGATTCGTCTGGCTACCTGTCTAGGTACCTACTACGAGTTTGCTGTGAATGCGATACAAATTGCGAGCATGCTAACATAAACAGACACAGCGACTGAGCACTCGGTGAGAATTGAGTTCTCAGTCCTTGGTTCCGGGTCTAGTCGTGATGAATGGCTAGTTCCAAGGGAGTAGTATAATTAAACTCCTGAAAACTGACTGAACTGTTTCTTAGAACTCGCTGTAGACTTTTTAAATAATTTATTCTAAAACATTTTTCCGTGTAGACTCAGTACCGTGGGTCACAGATTTATGCGCAAAATGAAATTCGCTGTGCGAGAATGGACATTGCTAAATGTCCTACCTTAATATAATAGCTCAATAATATCATCGGTCATTACCCTGGCAAGGCGGTATCGTGCGTTGTGGCGACGTCCGGTTCCGGTGTGCGGCGCCACGGTCCACTTCCGGTGTCCTCGGCCGCCGTGACGTCACTGCCGGTGCGCGTGTTACGCACTTCCGCCACAAGTAACTGTAAATAACAGGCTAAGTTTCAGGAATTTTTGAAAGATAACCTTCGTACGTGAATAATATATATGGTGTCATTGTAATATCATAGTTAGGATTGCCAAACGAGGCAGGTAAGTAAACAAAAAAAAAAACCTGGAACCTGGAAAAAAGTCAGTCTGTATCGATTTAAATGTAAAAGTAACTAAGCATCATTATGCTTAATTACTTTAGTCTAATCAGTGATTATAGTTTTAATGTAAACATCATTTAATCCGTATAATCTTTCTTTCTATCCTACATTTGATTTTAGCATTACACTTAACGTACAATTTAATTTCAGTACACTCTAATAGACTCAATCAAACAACAATTAAAACCTATCTCAACAAAGCACAGGCTTGCAACAACATCAATATAACAACAACACAAACACAGTTTTGTAAACTACCTCCCTTTGAGCAGAACTTTACACGAACGTACATTTATTACTCGCACGGAGTTCCGAACTAACCCAATACCTGCTACCTGCCGTAAAAACTGCCGGAATTGGGAAAGCCGGTGGCTCTCTTTGAGATTGATCTAATGGTTTGAGCGTTAGGAAATTCGGCTTTGGAGAGTATCTACTGGTCTTGTTTTAAAGAATAGATTCATTCTGTCTGTGATATACGTTTTACTGTTTTTAAAACGGACCAAAAGCGGTGACAATGTGACAGGAAAGTGTTGCAAGTTTCAGGCTATGTCAATAGGTATACCATAAATTCACTCAAAATCTAAAAACTGAAGTTCGTAGACCATGTTTCGAAATGTTAATTTTAGAAGCAACCAACATTTCTAATTCGTTTTCGTCTTTTAATTTATAATTTAACTTGTAATTTACAGAATCAGATTTTTACAAAATAAAGCCTTCCATTCTTTCTTCTGGTTCTCGAGTGATTTGAATCTCACAAAGTACGGAGCGTTTTTCTTCATAAAAATATCTTAGACTAGCGTTTATGCACGAGTGACTCCGACTGAAGCTTATCCCACCCCAGGGAAAGATAAGACAGGGAAGAAAACGCGACGATAGCGCATGATCCCGACATGACAGCTGATAAAACATTAAATAATAACACCGAACACGGTATGCAACAAAGATGTCTATCAAAATTAATAGCACATCAATCTCCAATAACTTTAGGTTACGCTACCACAACATTTCCTTCCTACCAATTCCTCTCAAAGAAAATCTAAAATATTAATACATAAATCAAGGGGTTATGAAGCGCCGCTAGTTGCTGAGGTTTCAGTACACAGATCGCACAAATATCGCTACTACGTAAACGACTGTGCACGGAGAAAGTGTAACGGAGGGTGGGTGCATCCGATGAATATGTATGAGGGGGAGAGGGTCGCCGGGAGGGCGCCGGGGATGGGGGTCGTCCGCGTGTAAATGGAAATTTCAAATAAAAATACCTCAAATATTAACATGAGCCCGATTCGTGTTGTTCCGCGTGTTTTTGCGCGGCCGGCCCGGACGGGACACGTATGATAACACGCCCGCAATAAAAGCAACGTTTTTAGCGGAGATTCGTTTTTTGAATTATTGTACGCCTGATTCGTTGGGGCGGGCTTTTGTAATGAGTTGACTGACGTCAGTGGCGTGCTGTGGGCTCAGTGTGATTGTGATCACTGATTTTCAGGAGGTTGTTTAAAGTGTCTCGGTAGTAAACCTTGCTCATCACTATATTAGCATAGAATATGAGTTCATCAAAGTAGTAAACGACATCCCTTATTGCTAATATCTAACATAAGGCCTTATCGTGACGTTTAAGTTATATTTACTAATATTTTAAACCCTAATCAATCTGTTCATAAGAAGTTCTTTTCATGCGTTCTACTTGTTTCCTACCTCAATTCGTTCGTACTGGGTCAGAAGAACGTAGTAAGAACTGTTGATATTGCGAGCGAGTATGAATAACACATTAGATCTGAACTTCACGGGGTTGCCGGGCTGCCGGGCTGCCGGGCTTGCACAGGGGCGAACGTTACTGCTTTAGAATACAAAATGTTCATCAGTCACCTGTCAGTGATCTACATTGAACTGTAACTATTCATGTAGTAGTAGAGCTCTCAGCGGAAACGTTGCGTATATCTGGAAAAATTCCACCATCATACTCGTGAAGCCAAGGAGCATTTCGGTGGCGCAGCTTTAAGGTTATGGGGTGTTGGTTAATACCTACAAGAACATCAGATTACAGAGACGATTACAACTGAGTCTCTGTAGTAATGTTGGTTTGCACTAATGAGAAGTGATAATATTATATCCAAGAAAATCCAGCACACCAGTCAGGCTTGTCTAAGAGTATTAGAAATTACTTTAACAAATTGTGTAGCATTTATTTGCTCAAATTTTTCAGTAGTTTTTCTTTTAATATTCGTAGATCTTTGACAGTCGTATCAGAAGCCCAAAAAACTGACAACCATTCTTACCAAGGGATATCGTGTTACCAAGTAACTGTGTTGTGGAGGTCAGACAGAGAGTCAAGCTATACAAAATACTGGTACTGGTATTTATGTCTTCAACTTTTATGGTGTACATAATAAAGAATATTCTATCTATCTATCTACTAGTATTCAGCTGCATCCGGTTAGACAGGAAGCTGACCTCAACATAGGGAAAAGGCTATGTAGATTGATTGAAGTTCTTTTTTAGTGTTCCGTAGTAAACAAGGAACCTTTATAGTTTTGTCATGTCCATCTGTCTGTCTGTCTGTCTGTCTGTCCGCGGTCTAGCTCCGAGACCCTTAGTACTAGAAAGCTGTAATTTGGTATAGATATACATATTAATTACGCCGACAAAGTGATAAAACAGAATTATGAAAAACATTTTTTTTAGGGTGCCTCTCCTACACCTAAAGTGGTGATGTTTTTTTTTTTAACCCATGGTGTGGGGTATTATTGGAAAGGTCCTTCAAAAACATTAAAAGGAAAACTATCACAGCTAAGTAGGCTCTACAAGTTAACGAGTAATAATCGATCAACTTAACTTTGCAGTTGCAAAAACATGTTTTCCCATACATTCCGTATGGGAGAACATATTTTTCAACTACAAAGTTAAGTTTGTTTTTGGGATAAATTCATCCCAACTACGGAACCCTTCATTGTGCGTGGTCCGACACGCACTTGGCCGGTTTTTAACTTTGCGGTACAGATTCTTATACATACTTACATCTTATTCTGTTCTTTCTACAAGTGTTGCGAGGCAGGTAATTTTTCCGAATTCTGTAAGACATTTTCGTCCTGAATTCGTTTTTGTAGTAGGTCAGGAGCACACAGTGAGCAGCGTTGATACGCGCGCGACTATGAATAAGGCATTAGATTTGAACCCGCGATGGTGCACTGGGGACGAGTTGCCGAGCCATCGTTTATGAGTATCATGGTATGCGATTTTGTCATGTTTTTGGCTTTTGAAACCGGAGTATATTATAACATTTGATTTGGAATGTTTTGATTAATGTAAGTATTGAATAAATAATTTACTCTCACCACGAGGCTTTGATATTCTTCAATAATTTCGTAAAGGGATTTGCAAGATATTAGAATCACCTTTGTCTAGAATCAATCTGGAAGAGTCATGCCCGAATGCTAGAAGAAATGCTACGTTAAACCACATGGAAAATACAGGCCTTTTTCCAGCTTTCTTCTTCTTTCTTGTTTATATTTAGTTTTGTTCACTACCTTTAATTATATATTTCAAATTAGTTCGTTTCATTAATAAAACATCTAAATAATTGCTATTAGCAATACAAAACATTCGGTATTTTATAACTAAAAGCTAATTGTGTACAGCGATACAATCAGCTAAATATTTTAACACATTACTTAGCTGTCGTGACGTCAATAGCCATTTAGTGCGTACTAATTATTTTGTTTTATTTACATTACTGAATAATTTATAGAACGAATAACTAACAATTTGGATAAAAAACAGATTAAATTGTTTCAGCAGTAGCTGACACGCTTAGTTTGTTTTTAGTAAATCATAATAATTTGTTACATTTTAATTAGGCTAACTTTTTTCAGCGTTTGAATTTAAATTTTGATTTGGCTAAGAAAGAGAACCTTGTGATGTCTCGCTTTTTTAAATACAGGGTGTCCAGTAAATAGTGCGAGGATGACAGCAATACTCACCAATATAGCACAAAATAGGTATGTTTCGCGAAAAGATATGGTTTTCAAATTGTACATAATTTTCTAAAATATCGGAAATTCTTTAAGTGAAAAATTTGATGCAAGGTGCATCAAATTTGTCACTAATTTTTATGCAAAAATCCGTTTCTGATATTTATTTTTTACATCAGAGTATTGTGAAAAGTTGCTCTAATAGTCGGAAAGTAATTTTCATCAAAAAGATGACTGAGTTCAAGATTAACAATCTTCTAACTTTTTCAGAACCACCAACAGTGAAAAAAAATATTTATTGATGTGTAGTAATATGACAGTTTTGTACAACTCACGTAATAACAAGCTTGTATAATTCTGATTTTGGAAAGATAATATACTACTTAATGAATTTCCACGTACGTACGTTACGTAGTTTTTGTTTCAGTATTTTATGTACATTGCCGGTCAGAAAAGTAAGATGAAAACGATAAAAAATGAAAATGTGATACATTCTAGACGCTCATTCCTTTTCTAAAGACAACAATGAAATGGACATTTGCTGTGAAAAACTCAGTAATGTTGACAAGAGATGACTTTCACTGACCTTTCCACACTTATACGACTTGTTTTTGTTTTTTCTTTATATACGAACTCACGACACTTATTAATACATAGTCCACAATTCCTCTATTTACGATAGACTACACTTCAATTATCTACATAGACCACGCTCTTCCATGCTAGACGCGACACTTTTTACATGCGAGCGTGTGTTTTATTACCGGAACGGATCTCAAGTACGCCTGTAAGCTATCGACCCTTGTCTGAAGGACACTTCTAGTGTTCTTTAGCCGTAGCGTTTTTTTGTGGAAGAATTTTGTGATTAACGATAGGATAATGGAATAAAGTTACGCGAACTTTACGTGTTATTTGAGGCTGTTCTAAGATTATCGATCTAGAAATTGTTGACAGGTTTTGATGTTAGAGGTATTTTATTGAAAGGGTATTTTATAATTAACATATCAATATTGACCTTAAAAAGGTGCCTGGGACAGAAACGATGCGGAAGGCAGAGGACAGGGTGTGGTGGCACAGCCTGGGAGAGACCTGTGCCCAACAGTGGACTGCGATAGGCTCAATTGATATTAACTGAGCTAAAACCACGTAATTTTAAAACATTTAAAGAAGATGAATAAAACAGAGCAGTACCCAAGAATTTCGTGGAGGGTGAGAAATATGAAACTTTCAGGTAGGTAAAAAAAATTACTCACACGTGGGTATGTCAATTTGTTTTTTATGAACCATTTGAGGACCCATTTGACTGCATTTTTATCATATAATGCTAACACCATACCATTAGGTGGACAGGACAGGTGTCAGCTAAAAAAAACCAGGAAAAATTATGATCAAGAAGTCTCAAAGGTATGTAAGTACCGTGGCATGTTTCAGTCCTGTTAGCCGATCCCCATGGGGCAGTAGTATGATATTACGCATGTATGTCCTACAGGAGAGTTTTGAGTCTACCCACACTTCACCATAGATATTATCAAGGGATTTTTAATTTTGCAATTTGTTGCACTGACACCCTTGCGGCTGGGACAGACAGACGGACAGATGGATGCTGTGACATATGTAGATTTTATTTTAAGATAACGCGGTATAGAGTTGTCTATTGTGCAGGGGTGTGAAATTGAGGTGTCGGGGGCTCACAACGTTTGCGTGATCACTGGTCACTACTAAGAATTGAATTGGAGAGTTAGGCAATCGTTTTATAAACTCGTAAGTACGTGTGGTTTTTAACTTTTTCATTTGTTTTTTCAGTACGGCAGCTAACACACGCCAATATACCAAGTATATTGGCGTGTGTTAGCTGACATATGGCTAATAATTTAAATTATGTTTTGTGTTGCGAAATGTAAATTATTTTGCATACTATTGTATAGAGTCAATTATTTTTTTCTAACTGAACAGACAGCTGTGCTGCTGAGAAGTTTGTTGCGCCACTTCTTCTTCCCAGCTAAAGCACTAGGAAGTGGTGAAGGGTGGGCATTTTGGGGGACTGTCTTATGTAATTTTGACGTTCGAAAAGTGATGATTCTCAGCCTAGTTTGAATAAATGACATTTGAATTCAGTTTACATATATCCAGTGTGTCGTTGAGATACGGCGAACTTGTATAATTCCTGCATCACAAATCACTAAATGTGTTTAATGTTAATAAACGTATTTAAAATATTTGTTTCTGTGAACCGTTTGAAGATGACAGACAGAATAATGATTTAAATATGCTTCGATTTCTGGTGCAAGTGGGTCTTAATTGTGTCTTGAAACGGAGAACCCAGGAATTGAAGGTGAGCTTCATGTGCTTGTGATATCAAGCAAACCCAACAGTAATTAACCAGTCATCGTAAGAGCTGTCACAATTAAGTCGTAATAGTGAAAATGCTGTTGAATTATTAATGCCCTTAGGAATTTACAATTTGCTGCTCTGGCAGGTTATTGGCGAACGATATTTACAACAATAATACTTCCCCTTTCGCACCAATTTCCGTTCCTTTTACAAAGATCGTATTAACCAAAAACGAGCCAAAACCCATTAAGTACACACATAGGTAAACAAGCTTATGTAAATAAGCCCCGGAGCCAATGCACGTTGCACAAAACACAAAGTAATCCTCGCAGAATTTATCTTTTTATCTACAATTAGGATTTTGTCACCTCCCCTAGAGCCGAGGGACCATCAAAGGCCGTTCTCATTATGCGAGGTTATTGAGTTATCAAACGCCACGGAGGGAGATTAGTTCATACTTCCATACACAAATCCTATCACACAAGCTGACGCCTCTGAGCAAGCCTCATGACGGTCTACCGCAAAACATTGGTACTACGAAGACCTTCGAACTTTGTTGTACAACCTAAATTCAACTTTAGAGTTTTGTTGATAAGGTTCTTTATCACATTTTCTGAAAACTCATGTGACAATTTTCCGACTAAGCAAATCTCAGCTTTATTTTTCTTGTGCTAAAGTTCTTTTTACATTATGGGGTGATTTCTGAGTGTGTAGTTTCCCCACACATTGATAGTAACAAGGAAGGTGCCAGCCTGTTATTTGTCAATGCAAAGGGATAATTTGGTCCCTTAGTTTAAAGCGACCGATAATGAGAAGCGAATTCGATTATTTTTCCCGTTTCACTTTGTTATTCGATAGTTTATTGAGTTTTTTTAAAATTGCTGTTTGGTGGTTATAATTGTGGCTGTTTTTGGTATTTGATGAATATTTTTGGTGAATCACAGTTAAAAAAGCATTTCAAAACAAATCTTAAAAAAATGAAAATGTGGTAGTAGAGAATAATAAGCCATAGAAAAGCCATATTTCATAACTTTTCAAGATTTTCTATGGCTAATAACTCAACCAATTATACATGAACACCAAAAACAAACTTCTATTAATTACCCCCAAAAATCAGTTAACAATCACAAAAGTACAAATGTAAATCATAAACCGTCAGAAATGCAATTAACACTAGCGCTGGGACCCTCCCTTTAGGAGGCCTCCATTGGACGCGGGGGCCTCACAGACCCCGTGCAAATTTCAAATTGAGATCCGTTCATATCCTACGCCATACCTAATACCTACGGCACAGTACCTACACAGAGGGCGAATGATTCGTTAGGAGTCAGTCAAGCGTTCATTCGTGAACAGGGTCGGGGTATGTGCGTACCTGTTATATGCTGTGATAGTAAATATTTGCATACATATCAATGTGGAGTGTTTAGGGTTTGACGTTATAAGGATGAATTGTATTGACGTTCTGTTTTTGATGAGTTAGCTCGTTGAGGTCTTTTGATGGGGTTTTATTTGATTAAGTTTTTTGGTGAACTTGACTGTTGTTTCAGGTGTTTGAACTTTAAATAGATACCAACATTTGAAAGGTTAAGATATGTATGATGCATAGATAGTAATTTTGTAGTGTTGCTTACAAGCGTTGTGAAAAAGCATGGGTATAAAAATATGGCTCATTGGTCGATTCGCACGAATTTACCAATAACCCAAAATATAATATTTCGTTTAATTTCGCGTGATAAATAACACTCACCCTACTGAAATCTGATCCGCGAATTCTCTTGGTAATTAACTACCAATTTCATTTCTTGATGCATTTTTAAAAGCGTCCGACGGCTTTTTAATGGTTATTTTATGGTGACGGATCGCTTATTAAGTTTTTATGGCGGCCTAGCAGTGACAGATGGGATGTAGTTTGACACCAGATTTGAGGGTTACTTGGCAGTCGGTAAAGTGACGCCGAATGGTAGCTACCACTGCGAGATGGAGAATTAATGTTGTGATTTCAGATGTTGGATTGAAATGATTTACAAATTGCGTTGGTTTGTTCTTGCAACGAAGCCAGAATTAAGTGGCCAGTGTGTACGTACGTCAGTTAGTGTGGGTACGTGTGGCTTGCAAGAATGTTATGCTCCTTAGAAACATCATTATTATTTATATTCCCACGTGACAGTTCACTTCGTATCCTTATTGACTATTAAGGAAACAATCCGATACGTCTCCATCACAATAATAAACGACAATATTAATCCGGCTATTCACATATAACATTATCCTCTCCCCAAGGACAGTGAGAAAATTAAAACAGATGATCTAGCGGAACAGTCGACGCTGCGCCATAATTAAAAAGATAAGGAATATTTTCCTTTCGGAGCGTTATGGAGGAAAAACCCCTTCTGTGCGGCGTCCGGGCGAGCCGGTTAGGGACCGGTTAACCGGTTAGAGCCCCCCAGAGACCACACACCGAATCGGTTGCGCACAACGCTGATTAAGTAAACTAAGATAACATAGCCAATATAGTGAAACGTCAAAAGTCAACAAGGGCGCTGAATGTAGTAAGTAAGCTAAGTTGATTTGCTCGTATTCTCAAGGGTTGTCGGAGTATTGTTATCTCAGACGGTTACTGTTTGAGATGATTGGATTGGCTCTCGAGATGAGAGCTTCATTGTTTGACTCATTGTTTGTCTTGGACGGGTTATCTGTTCGTTTTAACATTGGGTTTTAGATGTTCCGTCTTTTTTGGCTATTGACTGTCTAGATAGCTAAGTTACCTAAACAGTGTCTATCTATTGAGCGTATTTGCTCATGAATTTCAAAAGCCAAACGAAGAGACTGGAATTAAAATATTGGATATAACTTCCGAGAACCGATTCTCATAAGCTCTTTGAATTATTTCTTGCAATCTTCTATAAAATCCTGTATTAACATAATATTCTTACAAGCAAATTCAAAAACTTTAAACCTGTAAGCCAAATTCCAACTACCCTCCTTACACTCTTAACAACTGCACTCTTTAATCCAAAAATTAGTAGCAAAACACGTCTTCTGAATATCGATGTGTAGGGTAGGTGCACCACGTGGCGGCAGACGCAGCAGTACCTGGCTCACTTAGTATGCAGCTTGGGTCTCGCCGCGTATTGATTGCCTGCCCGCCCGGCACCACTCGTAGGGCGGCCTTTTTCAAAACAATACGAACAAGTAATGATTTTTCCCGTACTCAGTTTTGTTTTTGATGCTCAAGACGTGCTGTAGACCGTTTAGATAAGTGGGCTTTTTCGAGAATCATTTTTTGTACGATTGGAATCGGATTTGATTATTTGGTTCGATTGGCTTTTTACAAAAGTAAGAAGAAAGAAAGTACTTAGCTGTTTTGTCAATATGCAAGGACGGATAAAGTTTCTAAGCTGATAGTTTGCATGGCTTAAGTACATATACATATTTATATAACTTTGATCACCTAGTTTATTGAAAATGGATGGTTTTTGTGTAGCTTGCGGTCAAGACAATTCCCGAGTGAGTTTGGCTGCGGTCTCACTAGATTATTAGATATGGAACTGAAAGGATCTATGTAGAAACCATCCGTTATTCAGTGAGAAACTAATTTATGAATGAACTAAACTTGGTAATCTCATTTAAAGCTTGCATTGTTTATATTCTTGCTCAGGGATCATTAATTTTATTGTTCACTATCTCAATATGCTCACACAAATTCACTTACCATTTCAAACTGAACAAATAGCTCGTAAACTTGTAAGACTCATGTGCATAATTTTAAACTGAATACTGACAGCATTTTGTGAGTCCTTTAAATACAAGCTCAAGTATGTAGCGGGAATAGAATAAGTTATTCAAAGTTGCGCCATCTAAAGCGTCGTTGTAAATTTTCTCAAAGACATTCCTTGATCTGATATTGTGAAGTGAAGGGGTCGTTTTGACCCGAGGCGGAATTTCAAGGGTTATACGACACTGCATAGTGTAGTGCTAATGTACTACGTGACTGGGGACTCTGCCAAAGTACCAAAGTACCAACTATTTTGAGATTATATATCCTGATATAAATTGGCCCCAATTGCTGAACCAATTGAATTGTGAAATGTTATTAGGTTGAAAACGAATTGCTGGTAAAGGATATATTAACTTAGTCTTAATTAATTTTGCAGAATATAGCCTAAAGTTTCATCAAAACGACGCTATTCAAGTATTTCAAGATATTCAATTATCGCAAACATTGACACAGCCATGCCTGAAACTGTCACTAACGTAATCATCGTTCAGCACTTATCTATATGCTAGCATCATCTGTGATATTAAGAACAACTCCAATATTAAGCCAGTATGTTGTTATTTGGATAAGTGTGCATGATATTCAAATCATGCACACTTATCCAAATAACAACATAAAATGTAAAATTCATCGATCCAGGTTGATCTGGAGTTGTCCAGACGATATTATTCACACACGACAGTCGTATAAAGCCGTGAATTGACAATAACGTAATAATGCTGTGTGACGATTATCTCGGCGCAGTAAACGTGTCGTAAAATGGCACAAGATTTGCGCCCACGCCTGGTTTGTGCAAGCCATGGCTGTAATGTATGTATTGGTTAAGTTTCTCATGTTTGTTGTTACTAGGGCACATTTTATTTTTTGAGGTATCTCTTCACTAAACGTTGGGAAACTTGAAAATGGTTCACAGACAGACAGTGAAAATAATTTACAGCATTTCTACTAACAAATGTAACAGAGAACTGAGGAAAACACCGACTTGCCTTGTTTGTAGTTTGCGAGTTCCAAACTAATTCACATTCAACCAAATTTTCCAATCTGCTCCGAGAAATTGGCTTTCAGAAGATTGTAATGAAAACCTCAGACCAAATGAAAAACCAAGAGACACCGCTGTGAACAATACAGTGAAGCATGCCAAAACTACACCGCTGCCCTGTGCATACACGCTCACACGAACACATTTACAACTATTTACAGAGACACTACAATCTAACTACACCTCACTAAGCGCAAACATGCTTACGAATCCGGCCTCACGTCACTGTTGACAGTGCTATGTCTTGGTTTTTTATTTGGTCTGAGATGAAAACGACTTAATTCCTCGATACGTTTTTCCAGGAAACTTTAAGCACAAATTCAATGTCTACGTTATTTTAGGTCACACTGTGCTACAAGTAAAAAATAATCGATAGCACATTACCACAATAGGGTGAAAGTCCAGATTAGCGGACCTTATCCCCAATTTTATCTAAATACTGGCTATAATCCCGACGCGTACAATGGTGACAAAAATAATAAATATGGCTCTGGTACCGCCCACCGGCGTATACCGACGTAATAGCACAATAGTACCGGTTGTGTTTCAATATTTTCGTATTGGGGCCATTAATGAATAGGGGCCGAAAAAGCGGAATAAACTAACCCGCTATTGATATGACTAGGGTTATTGTTACGACGTCGTCCTTGTCAACTGTTTTATGATTTCTGCCATTGTGTTTGTGATGAATTGGCTATATATATTTTGGGGCTTATTCACGGTTCTTAGTTCCTGCCTCTTGCAAAGTTAATATTCTAAAACGTGTTATATTTACCTACTACGGTTCATTCAGTATAATTCTAGGCACGATCTCTGTTTTTGAAGGAAACCTAAATGTTTCTAGCTTACGATTTGTAATGAAATGTATATTTATTTGCAAAGGTGGGTATCGATTGGAAGTTAAGATACCATCGGCATCGTGAGAACTTATGACAAGCTTGTAGCCCCAGCGACTTGCTCGACAGTAGGCGTATGAACTAGGTAAGTTATGCGAAAATTAAATTTTACTGAGTGAGTGGTGAATAGAAGTTATTCGACAAATCTGAAATCATTACAAAGTTGTTTTCACAATACCCACGGATGTAAATACGATGGGCTATTCTCAGACAGCTTTCATCATTGCCAATGATATTTTTTATTATTGTTATTGCGATTTTCAGGAAATCACAGGCTAATAATAATCACAAAAGCCACAACGGACATTTAATAAAACATTCTAACAAAATATATCGTCAAAATCAAAACGAAAACAAAAAGCGACTCTCACACCTCCCCTCGCGCCTAATCTCCTAACAAAGCGTTGTTGGAACATTTTGGCGCGAAAATAATGAAGTGCACGTGTCGTGGCAGACCCTCGGGTCCCGAAGACCAGCACACAATGGACGCGTGTCGATCGCTATCAATGGACCAGCTCCTATGGGTGACGGTCCAAACAAAACGCGCTTCGTAAAACATTACCGGATGAGTTATGGTGGCTGCAGCACGATTACGTTCTCATTGGCATTATGGGACTGTGTTGTTAATTGTTGTAGGCGTGGTTGTGAATTTATGCAATAAAGTTGGGTTATTAATTTATTGATGCATTTTTGTTTTGCATGTTCTCATAGGAAAGTGCGCCTCAGTCAATCCATAGAAGCTGTCAGTTGTACATATCACGAGTACCTATTTGGACAATGGGAGGATAAGTAAGTACCGCATGCAAGTGATTGTGTAGTGGCAGACCAATGTGGTTATGCAAGCGAACCAGTAAATACAGTCGTTAATTTTACAAAAAAAAAAAAATCGGTAATCAAGGCGTTGATATATTTTACTCCACGCATTGCAGTCATCAACGCGTTGATGTCTTTTACTCCGTTTTATTCCGTAACAGTATCGCGAAATCAATGGTTTAGTCGCATCACAAAAATGCCCAACGCGCCTAAAGAAGTTTTCACTTCAATAAGCCTGCATAGTTTTTCAGTTTCGGATAAATAAGGTCATATTTTGGGATTACAAATGGCTTATCCTGCCACTTTGCTGAAGATGGTCCTTTTCGTTACAAAATATTCCCATAAACGTAAATCAAGCTTAAATTGAAATATTATTTATGATTTAAAGAATGTTTTAGCAGACAAATGCAACTCAAGAACAATTTAAAACAAAGAGGTAACAGATATGAAAGTGGACGGGAAAGCTTGTACGCATAAATAAAATCCTTGAATTATCCATATCACTGCAAAATATACGAGACGCCAGTAATTACAATTGCAAAGGTTGACGCGATGACAATGAACGCTATTGAAGAACATAAAAACTATCGCTTATCGCTTTACAATATGGTGTAGAGTTAAACGGAGACATAAAACAGTCAGCACAAATCACAACTGACAATATAATACATCCTACGCTTCTATAAAACAATGAGGGACGATCAAAAGTTAAAACGAAAGCAAAAGAAGTGAGACAGTGCACCCAAACATAAACGATCATGACTTGCATTCGAATCGCGAGCAGTAAAATAATAATTATACACATGTGACTTATTAGCTGTACGTATTACAAATCATGTGAAAATAAAACAGAGTTTATGGAGACGATGTCACCGGAAAATAAACCTTCAAAGTTACATCTCTAAGTGCAGAATTGAGTGATGAAATCGGAATTTACGATGTTTAACGATATCGCATGAGAAAGTACGAACAAAACAACAAAAGATTTAACAATAGAAGTACGTCGTATCATTTGTTAAACGTCCCTTTTGATGACGAACACTATTATTTTATGAATGATGCTGGGGTGGATGTAGGGAACTTAATACTTTATTTTGTTTGATGAATATTACTTTCAGATTGTAGCTAAAACTCAGGCTCTGATAACTGGACTATTTTAGCATCGTAATGGACAGGCTCAATAAACGGTGTCTACTCTAGCAAGTACCTACTGTTTATTCTGCTAATAGCAATTTGAGGAATAGTCTGCCCAAGTCTAAACTTACAAAAAATCCAAGAGGTCGGTTCGATGCCCAGAGGGAGCAAAATTTTCTGCTCGGTTTGGTTGGTGGTAGGGCTTGTTCTAAGCCTACCTGGCTAGCTACCACCATCTTATCTAAGTCTGTCGCCATGACAACAAGAATTGTTGTGTTTCGATTGTTACAGGTAAGATAGCCAGTTCCTCTGTGGTTGAGGATTCCGGGTGAAGCTCGCTTCCACCTTCGGCCTGATCATCACTTGACAGCGTGAGAGAGTGAGATGCATGGCAGGAGCTTCCACATAGCGGTAAAAAAAAAGTTTAAATATTGATATAGGTAATCTAAACAGCTGTTAAACAAGATATTCTTGTTAAACTCAAGTTTTAATTAACAAATTAAGAAAAATTACGAAAAGTGTAGGCGTTAACAAGCATTTCCATTAAGATTTTTTGTCGATGCTTATGAAGAATAACGACAAAAAAACCTAGTAAGTAACATGACAGCAAAATGCAAACCAGGTCGGTATGAAAAAATCATAAAACAATTGGCTGAATTACTGAAATAATTTATTAAAGTAGGGCAACAGCGTCACACGCCGACCCCATTCATAAAGATTTCTTATTCAAAGTAGCACCACATACGACCTACATGATACATCTTGAATTTCCAAAAAATGCTTTATCTTCAGTGATTATGGTTGATTTTGTAATGGTAATGAACTTTGAATTAAGTTAGGGTGTCGAAAAGCAATGTCATTTGACTAAGGACACCTTAATGCTGAGTATTTAGTCAGAAGCGGAATGGTTTTATTGTGCGAGAGTAATGTATCGAAAAGTTTTAATTTTGGTTTATGGTTCGAGAGGAATGCACCCTCCTTAGTGTGGCAACCCTTTGCGTTGGCTGGTTGCATTTTTAGTAGAAGCGTGGGTTAATTTGTCACTTTTAATAAAATGTTTAGAATTCGTTCATTCTAAACATTTTGAAGGGACTATTTAAATTCAAATTGATACTTAGTTCTTTATATTATAGTGAAGGCTACTTGTCGTGATTTCAGCCAAGTGGTTTTTGGGAATACTTACCTAATCACCATCTGTTCTGTGAGTAAAGTGTAGGTACATAATCATAATACATAATATCATAATTGTTTATTTGCTTAGAAAGAAGATAAGTACATATGTAAAGGAGTTTACAAACTTTTAAGATCCCTGTACCAATTAGGCATGCAAACATTGAAACTAAATTTTGTTACAAAAAATCGAATTAAAATAAAAAAAACTGGCAAAAAACAAAATTAATTTTAAAGCGAGCTTATGTAATAATAATTAGGAAATACACAATTTCAATTAAATCTTAAGAATAGAATCATTGAAAAAATCATTAATTGAATAGTAACACTTATCAAGTATGGCTGTCAGTTTTTTTTTAAACATTTGGATTGGGTAATTTTTTATAATATTTGATATTTTGTTATAAATGCAGGTTACTCATGCCAAAAAATCTTTAAAGCAGTATTGTAAGTACCATTTTGTAATAGGTTCTTTTACTTATTGGCTTCTAACAGGCCCTTTTACACATAATTTTGATATTTTATTTAGTTACTCCTCTTTCCTTACACATTGGTTTGAACGTGTGGTGTTTTGCTTTGTTACTATTTATTCCTTGTGTTATTTCCTTAACTTTCTTTGTTAAATAACAAACAAACCATTTAGCAGGTTAATTCCTCATCCGTCACCTATACAAATGAACCAGCATCTCGTCAACAAGATTAGCAGCACCGGACCTAAAAAGCAATAAAGTCGACACCCTAGCCTACGAGATTAACAGTTCTAATACCATAAAGAACGGCAGCATTGCCGAGCGGCGCCGCGGGGCGTCTTTGTACGTTTGTACCATTTTATTGGCGTCACAGGATCCCCGAGGTCTTCCATTGTTGCAGTGGCGCGGCCGATGATTGCCCTCTCCACCCTAGCCGGCCGCGCACAGAAATGATATGCCATATTTGTTAATGCTCGCACTGGGGCACGTCATTTGTCGTAATAACTGTTTAACGCTTTCGTTAAGTATGTGTTTGGTGTATGAGTTTGTGTGCATAAAATTATAGGTAAGGGAAACACTTTATAAGGAAAGTTTTATTGTTTGATATTTTTGGTATTTTTATTATTTCTTTCAGGTAAATTGTTGAGAATGCGAATCACAGTACGTACGTACCTAAGTACTTAGGTACTTGCTTACAGATAAAATTCTTTATTTAAATAAAAAAAAAAAACACTACCTACAAAGTGAAAAATAACTTAACTTTAATTTCGGAAGTCGGTGTCTTTGGTTTAGAATTTTCGTTTTTTACCATCGACGTACGAAATAGTAATTTTTCAATAAATTATGTAGTGTATTTTTTGCAAATCCGTTGTTTTATTTTGAAAAAAAGTTTTTATTTTTCACTTTTTAGCTATGGCAGCTACCCCACTCAAATTCAGATAAGACTACCTGACCAAATGAAAAAAGAATTTTCAAAATGGGTCCACAACTGACGAAAATATCGGACGGACATACATAATAAATCCAAAAAAAAATACAGACGAACGTAGAACCTGCTCCTTTTTGGAAGTCGGTTTTAAAGTGAAACATTTTGATTGATGATTGCAGTCTGTTACAATAGATTTTTTGCTGGTCAGCTGCAATCGGTTTAACTGGAAGCTGACTCCAATAATTTATGTAGTTGGGAAAAGGCTAGGTAGATTGATCAACACTAGATTTTTTTTAAATATGGTTAATAATAACAAATTTACAATTTAGAAAAACATTTTAATTTAATTAAAAGTTATACGGGTATACTTACAAGGATCTCAAAAAAAAAAAAAATGGAAGCATCCATCATAACAATTTATGCGGCATTGAGGTTCATTTCTCTGGAACTGAATAAAAGTGCCCTACGGCTACTGACACCACTCTGCCCACCCCGTTGAGTTAAGTACACATCACTCTCGATTGAAATATTTTGAAGTGGTTTTAAAACACTTGAATGTTTAATGCTACTTGCAAAATTCCTTTTGTGAAGATAATATTTTTGGCAATTTCACATTTTATTTGTATTAAATGCAGACTTTACAAAATTATCTAATTAGTGTCATCAAATTATTTATTTGATTGCGAAACAAAAATCTACATATACGCGGATAGTTCGGATTTTTATTCTATCATGAAAATTATAGATAATTTGTCTGTAGATAAAACCTAGTCAGCTATTTCATACTCACTGTCACAGAGCAGAGTGGCGCAGTGGAAGCGTGCTGGGCCCATAACCCAGAGGTCCGTGGATCGAAACCACGCTCTGCTAGAAATTTCTTTTTGTATTTTCTACTATTTTTCTGTAACTTTCTGTATAATTTTAACTATAGTTTTCGTGTTGGTATTGTTGTTTTTACGTCTATTTCGGTGCTGTGAAGCGGTATCACAAAGTTTTGTTTATAAATAAAAGGACAAACACAAACAGCGGTGGATTGCGAGCGCGTTTGTTTTATCATGGGATATTGATAATTTATAGCACGTGCTCTTCCTCCGTTCGTACCGCCAATGTTTTTTTAATTGTCCGCCGGCGGCGGCTCTGCCGTTCTGTTGCCCTTTTATATTTTTAAAACAAGGTAAATAACATAGTTTTTCGGGTGGTTAGTGGACTGTGAGCAGAATGTTTTTGTTCAGAAATGTGGAAAAAACCCGTGTTTGTGTACAGCGCCATCTGTTGGCATGAATAAACACTTGAGAATTTTCCTTAACCTTGGACTAAAAGTTATTCTTAGTTTTGTTTTAGATGATGAGTGTGAACTTGTAACAGGTTAATGACTGTTGCATGAGGTGTTACCTGACTGTTTCTTTAGCATTCATCTTGGCAGAGTTCTCAACTAAACTATTGCACCATTTTAATTACATGTAAAGAAAGACGCTCTAGAATTTTCCCCGGCTTATCTACTACAAAGAAATTAGCTATCCAACAGGTAGCTACCGGGGGTTTCATGCAGCAGATATACACCCACCTATACAGCTACAATATGTAGTAAATAGCTTGCACATAACGTCAGGGCGCGAGACGAGACGATGAGTGACATCGCGCACCCTCGCAACTTCATTACACTACCCTCGCGCGCATTATTATGTAGATTCCAATTTAAAACCACTTGTTATCTAGTTAGCGACGAAAAATACCTAACTGCAGACCCCAAATTAGCCGCCGGCAGCCTACTACACCGTAAGTAATCAATAGCAATTGACAAACGAAGCATTCGACTGTCAAATTCTAGTTTTGACAGTAACAAAAGACTTTACAAAGTTATTATTGCAGTTGCGAAAATTGTGCTGTCGAAGTCTTTGTTCGTGAGTTTTGGGATGGCAATGGTAAAGTTAAGGTGGTCGATGTATAGCCGTAGGTGCGTAATAGGGGTCTTGTTATGGTAATCGCGGCCCGAGGCGGAGGAGCAGTGAGGGTGCTGCAGGATTCAATATTGGAGTGGTCATCGATTGGAGACCTAACGAACGCCGGATTGGAAACGTTCTTGAGTTCTTGCATTATGGTTTCGAGTGTCACGTTCGAATTTCACAATAGGCAATTTGCTTGTGTGTTATGTTCCTCAAATACATTTATTAGCAATCTCCACCATTTTCTAATCAATGCTAACATGTATTTAATGTTTCTAACTAAATGTTTCAACTTTTGTGCTCCTTTAACAATTCTGTTGACTTTCTTCTAGGTTTGCCTCTCTTTGCGTGCGTATGATAATATCCGATAAGTTGGCAACTTATGTCAACTTTATTTCAGTCGTGTTGAAAAGCAGATTAAAATAATTTCGTCATTAAGCTTAGGAACCCTCCTAGGTAGATGTACCCCCTTGTGGCAAAGAAAGGGTTGGTGATACTTAATGATAGGAATGGAAGTGGCTATGCAAGAACAGATCAAGGAAACATCTACCTTGTTCTGAGATATCTATTTCATATTATCTGTTTCCGAGTATCTAAATTGCCACTAAAATCTGTACTTGTTTGCAAACGCGGCAAATCACCAATTAATGAACATGAAATACCTAAATAAATAGTATCAAAACAACAAGACAAAGCAAGAAACTTGAGATGGACAAAATACTGAAAACTGATTTTCTGCTGCTGTGGGGAAACGTGGAACATGTTAAGTATCGGTCCATAACACTCTATTGAATAGTTTGGTTCGCTGTCACATGACGCAGTTCAGTCATGTCTCCACTCAGAGCATTACCGTTTAATTAACAGACAGAACGCAATTTATTGCTTTTCATATAGTTGTGACGCTCATTTAAAACCATTCAGTGAAGGAATGTGCTCCATTATTCTTCATTTTGGGGTTAGATAATCATTAAAACATGGCGATGAAGCGAACATTGAATAAGTTGTTTTACTTTCAGGACGGTTGTTTAGTCCAATGAAAGTTCTAGTTGTAAAATTAGCGAAATTAATTGTTAATTAAGTTGACTACCAACTTAAATTGTCTGTAAATTCAAATCACAACCTGTCATTCTTTGACAATTATATGCAATAGCTATAACATGGCAAATTGACGCAGGGTGTCTATAAGCTTAACAATTAATTTCCCAGGCCGTATTTCAAATACCTCCAGCTGGCTGTATCTAGTGTAGTCTCTCTGTAAATAATAATAAACTCTGTGAGCCGTTCGAAGTCCGTTACTAAACACTGAACTCGATGTGGACTGCTACTGTGTAGGTGGTTTATCATTTAACCAGTTCTTGTAAGACTGCTCTTAATTCCTGTTCGGCCTCGAAAGATATTGAACGTATCTAATAAAAAAACGGATGCTGCAGCTACTAACAATTCGCTTCTTATGTCACCCTTGGGACAATTCGAGATGGGGTGGTCCCTAGCTTTTTTAGTCTGGGCCATACATAGGGCTTCAACTGTGTTTTAATTAATTATTTTATAAAATAGAAACATTAAAAACTAATTAAGTACTTCTTATAAAAACTTCCATTTGAAGTCGACTGTGAAATATTTCAAATTAATCAAATCTTTTTGAATACGGTTTTCCACTAGTAAAAGTGTCAATACATGGGTTTTAATCATAGCGTATTAAATAAAATAGGTCTATTTATAAGGATATTTAAAATATCAAAAGATAAGTGCGATATTAGGATATAATAAAGATATCGGAGCGCGAACTGGGACGACGTCGCATCACGTCCTCCATGACGCATACCGAATGCCATTCCCGCAGCGTGATGAGGTCATTCTCTATGAGTTATCGCCTCCCGCTAAACACACATACCTCCGCTTTATTAAAATACCACATCAAATCTAAATACAACCATTTTATGGTGTCTAACCATCATCTCACTTAATAGGAGAAAGTGAGATTATCTGAGATTAGAACTCATTTAATTTGAATAATTTGTTATATTTTCACATTTGGCTACGTTTAACTAATTGAATGCTTCTGCTTATCCAGTAGTCGTCTTATTTCATGTACTTGTATGCAATCGCGAGTCAAAGTTCAATTTAGTATCAAAGCTATAATTATAATGATTTACTTACGTTACGGAAAACGTAACATGCACGCGATTACTCCGTCCCCCTCCAACGTTATCTTCTATCTCTTTCACATTTTGACAGATCGAAATATCAAGTGACTGTCACTCGTTACCGCTTATCTTTTGCCGCCGTATCAACCGAGCAGAAGCGAACAAATCGCAATCCTGCATGTACGCGCGCTTTTTGACAGATCAAAATGTCACAGATTATAAAACAAACACGTTTGCGCGCATTTTGGACAGTTCAAGTCACAGATTTTCATAACAACTATAGCACGTGTAAATAAGGAGATTTTACACAGCGATTATGTATTTTTAAACCTTTTATTTGCGTGTTACGTTACAGAAGCAGCGAGTTCGCTGAAAGACGTGGCCGCACTGGCTGAATGTCGGCTTACTCTCGCTCGTTCAACTAAATTTTCAATTCAAACAGGGTCTTTATAAGGGTAGTGACGCTGTACAAAATTTACATATCGACGTAATAAACCAAGCGGGTGTCTGATTTGAATTCGGAACGCGCTTTAAATGGGACTTTTTGTTGTGTTGTAAAGTTTTTTAATTGTGGTGTTGTTTATACAAAAAATATGAATGTACACCTGTACATATGTATTTCATTACCTACATCATTACCCTTTAACATTGTTGTAATAATTAATTCAACGTTAACTACTTGAATGATACACGATAACATCTATTCCTTCACACCAGAGAAAGTAAAGTCTATTCAAAGTTGTAATTGAGAAGCTTTTTCTATTTGAATGCACGGCAAAAATCCATCACTTGTAATTATTTAACATCAATTTTTTAAGTGGCTTGTGAGAGATTGATTAACTCAGCGCGTTGAACGGTCACTCAATATTTATTTAAGCGAGCAAGTAGCCTCATTACACAAACATGTATGCTGGGGATTAGCATTTCGCTGCTTATTACGCGCCTTGGGCCGCGCTCACACGGCTGCGGTGTAGCGAGTCTTGTGAACTTCACTGAGGCCATCTTTCTTGTCTATTGATTCGTGCTGGAGTCGCTGGACTACTGTAGGACTACAAATATTGTATGTAAAATTTTCATTAAATGTCAATTCCTAGTTTTCTCGATACGTTTCAACTTTTGTTTCTTTCTTCAACAGCGACTCTTAAAAGTTTCTTCTTGGTCCGCTTTGATTTCTCCTCAACTCTATTTGCTTTCTATGATTTATTATTTATGTAGGTATAAACAGTGTCAAATTAGGAAATCAAACACGAATTAGGTTTTTTTACTTGCAGGTACTTACTTTTCTATTTTTGCTCTTACATTTTACGCCTCTACGAAAATCATTTTAATTTTCAGCATTTATGAAATCAAGGTTTTGTGTTCATTTGCTACTCTACACATAACAATTTTTTATTTACTTACTTGACGCTAGCAATATTACCTGAGGTCTACCCACTTACAGTTGGCATGCGCGTACGCCGCTCGATCTTAATCACCGTTTCACACGTGTGACTATGAAAAATGATCCACCGTTTAGTGAAAACTTTGCATATTTTATAATTAATAGAACCGTAACGTTATTTTATTTTAATTTGCTACTACTGCACTTAATATTTAGAGCAAACAAATTATACCCTATTTAAGAATGAATATAACTTAAATTAGAAAAAATAATTGATTTATGCCTACCATAAATTCATTTTTTGTATTTAAACTAATAGTTGTTCTATGGGCAAACATTCGGCAGGCTCGTCCTGAACTAACTAGTTGAAACTGTTTTTGTTAGTCTTAGGTACCTTTATGCTATTTACCAGACTCGTTAGTTTTACTTAGTCAGTTTATTGTTTTATTGTAAAATTGTACCTTATAGATTCTTAAAAAAATATTTTGTTTTATTTATTTGTCACCGGATGCCATGCAAGTATTTCAGTTCTTTGGAAAACTGCAACATCGTACCTACTCAAACATAATTAATACTAACTTTCGATCAGTAACTAAGCTGTTCTAACTTCTCTTTAATATGCCAACTAGAATGCATTACGCATACAAAATTAGCATATCTGATTGTCTAATGAAGTAATGATTAATAATTTACGTATCACCATGCGTCAGCCGCTGTAACTTGTGATTAGCAGTCATTACTGACAATACCTTATTATTATTTTAATTATTTATTCAATGTTCTAATGATCCATTACTTTTTGTATTGAAAGTGATAGCGTGCTTGTTGTAGTGTAGCTTTGTTTTGTTAACTAATTGTTTGTTTTGTTGCTCTAGTGCTTTGACTTTGAATGTAGAGTTTCAAGTTCAGAGTCGAATCAGTTATTTCAATTAGACTAGGTATTAAAAGGTAGTCTTCTGTTCTTTTCGAGTCGATGGTAAATACATGTAGGTATTATGTTAAACGAGTCAGGCTCAGTAGGTGGCTACGCCAATCACGGCATCAGTGGCATTTTTTAAATCTTCAGAAGTGCAGGTGTGTAAAAGGTAGTACAAACTAAAGAGAATGGCGAGTTCTCGAATTTAATTTGAAGAGAGCCCCCACATATTATGATGAGTGCACCGGGCTCATTCTAGAAAGAAAAGACCTAACTCTAAAGTCTCACAATTGACGCAAATCAGTTCCTCGAGAAACAAAACCAAAACACATGCGATGCACAAGATCTACAGGTTGAGCCGAGGATGTTGGTGCTTCTTCTGACTTTCTTTCTGAATATTGGTAATGAAAATTCAGCTGATTTTAGTCAAAATGAATCTATAAGATATTAACTGATCATATTATACTGCTTGATAATGATAAAGTATAGCAACTTAAATCAGGTGATACAGAAAACAGTAAATTACGAGCAGTTTGTTTTAGCCGTTGCATGTGTTCGCAGTTTCACTTATTTGCATCTTAACCTACATCTTCTTGCGTCGTACAATAGAATTCCTATGTCGTTGTAAAGTATATGGATATTGTTTACGGTTAACATTAAACTATACTGCAACATTAGTCTCACGAACTTTTTCCTTTTATGGTGTAAGACTGTATCTTTTGGGTGTTAAGTTTGCAATTTAGAATAGTTATGGTGGCAATAAGGTCAAGTAATGCTATATCTAAGTTTGCAGATCCTACAATGGTTTTAATCTTCAGGTGCAATGACCCTTGGGCAGCTTTTTGACATAATCTAACACACGACTTCTCTCGAAGAAATCTAGGTAACGAATGACTAAATAGTCTTCGAAATTCAAAATATTCTAAATTTAAAATTGAGACACGAATTACGGGAGACAAGCGGCGATGATCGGAGGCCTGCGTTCGTGGCCACTATCGATTTTTCCGTCCGCCCCCAACTTTGTTGACAAAGGCTGGTTCTTAAGCCAAATGAGATGCACCCCAAAGAATATTATGGGCAGACATCGCTCCACTATCGCTAGATATATTGTTGTGAGCGTAGATATCTCGGCGGGCTCATATCGTCTCTTTATTGATCTTTTAACCGTTCCGTGTATGGCTGTACCGCTGGTTTATTAAAATGTTGTGTTTGCTTATTGAACGGCGGCTAATATTAGTTGATTGCCGCTGTAACCACTGAAGCGGCAAAATTGTTGATGAAACAGTTGCTCATTTTCTTGGTGTTAGAGTGCTCATCAGTACCTAATAACAGGTAATAAATACATATTTTGTTGCCATGAGAATATGAATGTGCCTACTGGTTAGTTTTTGACAGATCTAGGATGGCAAATCTAGGAGAAGTGGTGGCCCAATGGTAACGGCCCCGAATTACGAGTTTTAGGTCGTGGTTTCGAACCCAGGCAGGTACTTTACTTTGTGTAAATAATTTCATCACCACTGCTCTCAAAATAGTAAAGGAAAACATCGAGGAGGTCTCCTTACAGAGAGGGGGTCTCCTCACAGAGAGGAGGTCTGTGTCCCAGCAGTGGGAACATTATAGACTGATTACGCTTATGCTATGCAATCGCAATGGGGCAACCATTGTAACGTATGTATAACGTTTTAGCCTCCGCTTGCTCTGCTATCATTATGAGACATGGGTTAGAGAATGTATTATGTAGCTGGCGTAGGAACTGATCAACAAGTTCTTAAAGGTTCAGGTAGCCTCGTTCTATAGTTACTAACGGTCCAAGAACTTTTTCATCCTTCTCAAAGCATCACGACATACATCTTGGAAGAATAGGTATAAGTAGGAAGACGTTCATTTTATATTTTACCTCGTAATCCCTATAGTTAAATCATTTAGAATCACTAGCTTGAACAGGTCGATGCTCTGTCAACTGCATATAACTCGTTCAGCTCCCACAACTAAATCTCAGTGTTTATCATCATTTATTTACGTGTTGACGAATACATTGACACAATCCGCGTCCCGCCCCGCGTATGCAAAACACAGGCCATGCAGATTCTCACACTGCAATAACAAAGGGTACTAATGCTCTTAATGCCGACGCCGTTAATATTTCAAAATAAACTAGATAAAAAAGAGGAAAGCCGTTGAGCAATCACTTCGGATGAGAACTTGCTGCGGATTACGGCTGCTGTACAAATGTTCGCGTGTTTTTAACGTACATTGATGGGTAAGTAGATGCTTGTAAGTGTCTTGTATTCAAATGAAGCAAGGGAGGTTGAAGTATATAAGTGATTTACCAAACGTTTTTTGTATGTTCTACTTGTCTTCTGAGACTTTAATGTAAGATCAGTGAGAGTGGCTTAGGAAAGTTGGATAGGTGAATTTAATGTATACTTTTTATGGCTAAATTATGTATTTAGCTCTACGAAGGCTGAATCGAATCTTAGTGTCTTGTATTTCAAGTGCACTTTTAAAATGGCAAGGAGACGATTCTAATAGCCGATGGCACTGAATGTGTTTGGTGGAGCACATCTTATCCGTGAGACTACCTTTCAATCCTTTACTTTCTCAACACCTCCATGGAACATTCACCACAAAAATGGTCACAAACGAAACCAAAAAATTAATGAAATCGCACACACAAGTCGTTGGCCGGCCGATTAAAATCTATTAGTGTGCGAGGGGAGGCCACATTATTATTCACATCACGCACGAATCATATACGCAAATGTGTAATCTTTTTATCGACGCAGCGGGCAGACGCGGCCGTGAGCGGACAATGACTATCGATACTCGATACTGAGTTACGCGCATCACTACTCTGAACTTTAGTTCGCTGTGTTTTGTGGTTATTTCGTAGGTGAGGCTATTTTATTCCCAGATAAATTATATTCGTTTTATATAAGTAAAATTGCCTAATCTATCTGCTCAGTCATTACCTAGGCTGACTATGCTTTTGCTTGGTTGTCTATCTGAAACCACTTTCTCCGGATTTTTTTTTTTCAGTCTTTGTAGAGTTCGCTAAATGAATACATAGTTACATGTTCTTCACAGAATTGTCTACGGTACGTTAGTGCTACAAATCACAGTTTTACTTAATTTTTATTCTAGTCTGGTATAGAGGAGATAGCCATCTTCTCTAAGGAAGCAATCGTGCTTAAAGATATCCGTCACCATCCTAATTCGGTCTCAAGTACATTCCTACCTAATTCCGACTCGATACGGCATCACGTTGTCACTTCGGAGCTCCGATCAAGATTACCGAACTTGGGCGGTGGGCGATACAGATCCTTGGCCCGGATCCGTCTGTACCTGTACTTGTACCTGTACTACGTACGTACCTGTAATACTCAACATAACCACTGTTATGATATAGACATGAATTTAGTTAAAGACGTTTACATTCCGGGAATGTTGCTGGCGTACTGTTTAGAGAATACGATTTGGTTCAGATCTTGATTATTGGGTGAAATTTTATAGAGTTGTTAACGTATTATTTCAGTTATCATTGTAACATAGTTAAATTACTACTAAGTATATAGAATAATGAGGATATGTAGCTTGGTTGTTAATCGCTTTATCTCGACATAAGCACTTCACGTATGCTCGAATCGACGAATAAATAAACTACCACGCAAACTTCTTATTTTTCTGCGTTGATAATAAGCTCGACGATTTCCACCAAATTAAGTTTATTCTCACTGTAGACCGGGAAAACACCCTACAAAAGATGGAAAGTTTGTTTGGGACGAGTTGAGACTAATTGAGACTAAATAAACTTGCTACCTTAATGAGAGCTAACCTGCATGTAATGTACGACTATTCAGAATCGTATCGTAAGCTGTAAACGTCTTGAAACTTGTTCGCGGGTTTCAAACAGAATAACTTAGAACTGAAAACTCGATTAGTTTCAGCGACTCGACGCGTGTTTATGTACTGGGCTACATATCGGTTATACATAGATATATTATGTACTACCTGATGAGGAAACTATATTTGGTCTATCGATGAGGCATGCAATTATATTATGAAGTTAAATTATTCATTTTCGTAATTTCAAATTTTCGTAGCGTTTGCTACGAACTTTACTACTTTCCTTGCTACGAGGGACCTACTAACGATAATAAGTAAATTACCTTTTACTCAAGTACAGAAATATCTTCATCGATCAATCGGTTGTCTATTATAGTAATTTCACTTCAATAGTTCTGTGGTTTTTCTTTTCAGTAAGAAAAGAAAAACTTCAATCTTAGGAAGTAGTAAGTGTAGACGTTTTGTGAACTGTATTAATTATTCATCCTAATATAAATTAATTACTTTTGGTTTTGTCCGATAAACTTTTTGGAAAAGGTGTACAAGCTCAAAACATACTATAGCTCTACTTGATTGTCCACCACTACATCTTATTCTAAGTTATATATAGATTGAGACTGGTGTGTGCCATCGCTTCCTGAATATTATGTGCAACATACGTCACGTTACCAATCGATGCACATAAGATGAATTGACAGCTTCCATGTACTATCTACATGGAAAATGGTGGAAATACGTATAATTTGGAATTTCCAGTTCCAGCAGGTTTTTGAAGAAACTAGGCATCGGTTTCATAAAGTTTTGTTTTGATGTGATTTTCAGTTTTCAGTACAAGGTAAGTTAGCCACATTACATAACATAATCTGGGTCGTCCATCAAAAATTGCTGCAGAAAAAAACTACATTCTCATTTGTTAGAACCATCCATTCTAAGGTTGACAACTCTTTTACAAACTGAAAGCCTTACATCAAAAGGCACATTATCTTGATATACAAACGGAAGGCCATATGGGGGTGGTCAGTTGCTGGGCGAACCGGACCGGCCGTCCGAGTGCGTCCGGCGGAACCGGCCGGCTGCCGGAATGCCGGCCCCTTCCTTCCCTTGTTAGCCGTCTTTAATTTATGTACTACGTTAGGAAGCCAGTCGATTGTCCTGCTTTCATTCCTGAATTAACGTTTTTGGAGGTTTGTGTGTATAGGAAAATTGCGTGGGAAATTCTGTTTACTAGCGTACAGAATTTGGAAACTATGGTAGGTATTTGTTGAAGATGAGGATGGGCTTAAGTATTCAATGGAAACACAAAGTTTTCTTTGGTGTATATTAAGACGTTTCTTTTTCACACACTGACATTAGTACTAAAAAACATAAGAAGTATTAAATAAAAAAGGAACAAAAACGTGAATACAAAAAAGGTTGGTTGCAGGTTGCCAACATGGCCCCCAACGGTGTGAAGGCACCAATTTACTGGCCGGCAACCAGCAACACCACCTTGCGAGTGGGTCGACGCAGCACGCCCCCTTTCGTTGCGACGTCCACTACTCTTACTACCCCGTCGTTCCCCGGGTGCACTGTCGTAATCCGCCCTCGGGGCCATTGGTTCCTGGGCAGCGTGCCATCCGCGATAAAAACTAGATCGCCCACGCTAAACGGACGAGCCTCATCCAACCGCCTCCTAGGTGTGAGCGTGGGCAGGTACTCTCGTACAAAGCGCTGCCAGAAGTGGTCTGCTAGCCTCTGTGCCTTTCGCCAGTTAACACGTCGGATCAAGTCCGCGTCGTCAAACACATTAATTTCAGGCTCACCGCTTGAGTTTCCAATTAAAAAGGTGAAAGGAGTTAGGGCGCACTCCGCGTCCGCGTCCACTGAGACGTGTGTCAGGGGTCTTGAATTGATGATTGACTCTGCCTCCAGGAGCAGGGTGCTTAGCACCTCCTCCTTGGGCGTCCTTTCCTTCAGGGTCACGGCGATGGTATTCTTCACCGAGCGGACTAGCCGTTCCCAACAGCCCCCCATAAATGGCGCGGATGGGGGAATGAATCTCCAATCTATCTTTCTATTTGTGCAGAAGTCGAAGAGCTCTGGCAGCATCCTTGCCGCGCCGACGAATGCGGTCCCGTTATCGGAATAAATTCTTGTCGGGCATCCCCTTCTAGCGATGAACCGTCTGAGTGCCATCAAGGCGGAGTCGGACGATAGGGTTTCTACGATCTCCAAATGCACGGCTCGCACAGTCATGCATGTAAAAAGTGCAATCCATCTCTTGGCGGTGCGTCTGCCAATAGAGACGCTCAGCGGGCCGAAGTAATCCAAACCCACGTGGGTGAAGGGGCGCTGATGATGTGCTAACCTGGCATCCGGCAAATCTCCCTCTGGTGGTGATTTTGGCTTAGCCTTCCGATTGCGGCAAAACTGGCATCTCTGCGAAATTCCTCTGATGGTTGGCCTGAGGCTTAATATGTAGAATCGCTGGCGCAGTTCATTAACCACTAGTTCGTTATATCCGTGGGCGTACCTGGTGTGATAGGAGCATATCAGAAGCTTGACGATAGGATGTCGGCCGTCTAGGACAATCGGGCGTGACTCTACATGCTCTGCAACGGCAGTGCGACCAGAAAGACGAAGGAGCCCGTCTTCACCGAGCAAAAGAGAAAGGTTCCGAAGCCTACTATCACTCGAAACGGGACGTGCTGTTAGAACGCGCGTCAAATCCTTGGGGAAGGCATCGCGTTGAACTTTACGAAACAAATGGACCTCTGCAACGTTGAGGTCTGCAACAGAAAGGGTATAAAGGTTGCGATCATCACGAAGTGTATTTAGAAAAAAAATTGAATTTGGGCGCAAAACTGATCGAAATTTATTTAAGCACTGATGGGTTCGCGCTGTGGCGCGAAGCAACCGAGTCCAACTGCTAAAGCGTTGGTGATCCGCAACTACCGGTAAAGGTAGCTGTCGCGGTGGAGCAACTATCAATCCCACCGATTCCGAGTCTCGTTTCAGTTCTTCGGTCACCGGAGGGACAGCACACGTCGGTTCACATGGCCAGTAAGAGGGTGGGGACAGGAGAAATGTGGGACCTGTGAACCAACGTGATGAAGTTGTGAAATTGTGAATGTCACGCGTAGCGTCGTCTGCGACGTTTAAAGCCGTGGGGACATATTTCCAACTCTGAATGTTCGTTGTCTCAGCTATCTCTCCCACCCGGAATGAGACGAAGGCTTTAAATGTGCAGGCGTCGCTACGAAGCCACTTCAAAACGGTTAGCGAATCCGTCCAAAAGTAAACTTGATTGGGTTTTCGTCTGTGCGCTTCAGTCACATAGGCGCTGAAGCGCGAAGCGATCAGGGCGGCCTGGAGCTCCAACCTCGGGATTGAAACAGGTTTCAGGGGCGCCAGCCTACCCTTTCCCCCTATCAGGGATAAGCTTACGTTGTCATCGTCGCCTGTGAAGCGCCAGTAGGCCACGCAGGCGTACGCGCGTTCACTGGCGTCGGCAAAGACGTGAAGTTGGGCATCCTTAATGCGCCCGGTGCCGCGAAAGTAGCATCGGGGGATGGAACTGTTGTTTAAATTTTGGATTTCGAGCAACCAACTTTTCCAGTCTTCAATCAAGTTAGCTGGCAGAGTCTGATCCCAGTCAATGCCCAACTTCCAGGTTTTCTGGAATAGTGCGCGACCCTTCATAATAATGGGAGTTAAAAAACCTGAGGGATCGTAAACAGACATCAGTAGGGACAAGACTGAACGTTTTGTATACTTAATAGGGACCTTTGGAAGAGTCTTGACGAAATGAAGCTTGTCGTCGTTCACGTTCCACGTAAGACCTAGTACGCGAATTTGTGAGGGAGACGTCGGGCCTAAGCTCACCTCGGTAATAGCATCTGTCGCATGTAAGTCGGCAGGTATTAAGGCTAGGGCTTCCTTGCAATTCGAAACCCAAGAGCACATCTCGAAGCAGGCCGCTTTATGTATGGACCATACTTCAAAGGCTCGCTGTGCCGCTTCGCTGATGCTGTCGAAACTCCCTAAAAAGTCATCCATATAATGGTCTTCGACGATACACTGCACGGCGTCCGGGTGTCGTGACTGAAATTGACTAGCGTTTTTGTTTTTCACCCAAAGCGCGGTACACGGGCTGGACGCTGCACCGAATATCATCGAGGACATTCGGAATTCCTGAAGTGGCAAATCTGGACTATCTCTCCACAAAAAACGTTGGGAGTCCCTATCTTCGGGTCTAATTTTAATTTGCGGGAACATCTCCCTGATATCTCCCGTCAGGGCAACGGGGCCTTCCCTAAACCTCATGGCGATGCTAAGAAGCGGCTGGAGAAGATCGGGTCCAGTCAGCAGAAGTGAATTGAGGCTGACACCTGCGCACTTCGCTGCTGCGTCGTGGACAACTCGCAGCTTCTTTTTGTGTGGGTGGATAACTCCAAAGTGTGGAAGATACCACGGTACCTGGCCGGACGGTGGATCCGAACATAGTTCAGCGTACCCTTTGCTGATCATACCTTGAATATTTTTCTTGTAGGCATCGGCATACGCACTATCCTTAGCCATCTTGCGCTCGAGATTAGTGAATCTAGATAATGCTAGGTCGCGGCTTTTAGGGATAGTAGTGATATTATCACGCCATAATAGGCCCGCTTCATACCTGCCAGAATCTAGGCGCTTCGTAGTCTCCTCTAGAATCTTTAAAGCACGTTGTTCGCTAGTACTACGATGGTCTACCTTCGTTATGCCTATAGAGTCTAGTCGAAAGTATTCCTTGATGAGGTTGTCTAGCGAAGAATCGTCGTCGTCAGCGACGGAGATATGGTTAACGGATGTAGCAGCGTTAGATCTCCCGGAAATATATCCGAAGAGGACCCACCCTAGCGCGGTGCGAGCGGCCGCGGGTTGTTCACGTGTGCCGTGGCGGACGGCAGAAGGAAGCGACACGTGCCAATTGTCCGCCCCTATCAGCAACATGGGCTTCGCATCATCATAACACACGACGTCCACTAAATCAGATAGATAATCGTACCTGGTGACGTCGTCTAAACGTGCGGACTGCCTATTGATGCCCAAGTTGGGAATGGATCGCGCTCTGATGTCAAAACTGTCCGAACCGTGTCGACCCTTTACTTTGATATCAACATAACTCACGTCAGCCTGCGTACTCAGTCCACCAATGCAGTCAATATTCAGCCTACACTTAGGGCCCTCGGCTCCCACCAAGTCCGCCACGGATTGGTCCAACAGAGTCACGGAACTCCCGTCGTCAAGTAGGGCGTGCGTGTTAACGCTTCCCAGGGGTCCAGAAATAGTGACTGCTACAACCTTTAGTAGTGGCTTGAGGCAGGGTGAGTTAAGTGGAGCAGAGTTATGGGCCACGGTGACTGATCGCTGCTCGTCCTTCGACGTACTTGGCTTTGGTACCTTGGGGTCGGTGATTTCCGCGTCCGAGTGTACGTCAACATGGGCTGTCGTCACAGGTCGGGCTCTATGCAGGAGGGTGTGGTGCCGCTTCACAACCGGGCAGCCTTCGAACTCGCACCTCTTCTTACAGTGGCGATATTGGTGCGAGCCTTTTCTTAGGCATCTACGGCAGGCCTTGTTCTCCATCACCCATTGCCACCGATCGTCCAGAGGCAGAGATTTAAAACCTTCACAATCGCTAACCTCGTGTTTACCGTCATGACAGTACTGGCATACATAAAAACTTTTCAGCTTTGACGTGTTTGACGTTGTCGCAATTGCGTAAATTTTGTCTCTGGATGTTTTCACGGGTTGACATTGACCTTTGACAAGTGTCGGCTCTGGCACTATGACATCAAATTTTATTTGTAATTTTGCCTCAATTTCGAGGAAATCTGCCAAAATTTCTAATTTAAACTTACCAGAGCCTACCCTCGGCGAAGCAAAGTCTCTCCATTTAGACCTGAGGAGCGGAGTCAATTTGCCTATTATGATGTTAAGAAGGTCCGGTGAAGCGAGGTGCTCGGGCAAATCCAGCAAGCGGATGATTTCGACGCAGTTGCGGATGCGACAAGCAAAGATGTTCAGCTCTCGCGCAGACTCGTACATACTTATTTTGGGAAGCGCTTTTACCGTGGAGATCTGATGTAGTACGATGACTTCCGGCTGAGCGAACCTAGTTTCCAGCGCTTCGATAATCTGCTCCGGGTCGTCAGCTGCTATCAGTCTGATGGAGACTGCCTCTCTGGCAGCACCGTGCAGCGCCGCGCCAAGTCGCGTGATGTTGTCGCTAGAGGAAAAGTGCACCTTGGATTGTTCGTATGATTTCTTGAAGTGGAACCAATCCGAGACGTGACCGTCGAACTTAGTGATATCACAAACCTTTGTTGTCTTCTTCCCTGTGCCTGTAATTGCGTCGACCAGCTGATTAAATGATGTACCTAGATCTGGGCTATGACTTTTATTTTTGTAGCAACAATTGTTATCTTTAGCAAGTGTGCCTAGACCTAGTGCGTGTGATGTGTGTCCAGCCGGCTCAACTGATGAATACGCGCCCACAGGAAGCGTACAGACACAGGGGACAGGGTGCGTCGATGTGCCGGCGGGGGCCGGATACGTCGGCGGGTGAGTAGGAACCTGGCGCGGTGGCGCACAGGTGAGGACAGGTCGCATCGAGGCAGAGGCGGGGACTGCGCACGTAGGGGCATGGTGCAGAACGTCAAGGACAGGATGTGTCACTGGACCATCTCCGTAAGCCGTGGCGGGCGTCGAACGTGGCAGGGCCTGTGGCACAACGCTAGAAAATCTCGGCTCGTTTACTCCCCTGTCGACAAATGAATGCGCTTTATTATCTCGTTTAGGAAACCTATTAAATGATTGAGCTAACCAGTCTTCAACTCTGTGTTGAGATCGGGAGTCATGGGAGTTGCCGGAGTGGCGAGATCCTCCATGTAAGGATTCGGCCTGGATAGTCGCCAGTTTTGCCTGTAATTCCAACTCCGCAACGGCGTTTTCACGCTCCGCTTGGGCATGATCACGCTCCGCTTGGGCATGATCACGCTCCGCCTGGGCACGGTCACGCTCCGCCTGGGCACGGTTACGCTCCGCCTGGACATTTGCGAGCCGACGAGCGTGCTCCGCCTTAGCGGTCAGGATTTGTGCTTTTAACGTGCTGCTAGAGCGGTCTGACCGTGCGCTCTGTGGCACGATGCTTGACGAGGTCCTGCTGGCGGGTGGTAAGGTTTCGTTAGGGTTGGTGCAGAGCGGAGCCGGCGCGATGGCGCCGTGAGTGGAGGCACCGCCCTCCTGAGGAGCACCTGTTGGAACGATACCTGCTGTACCGGTTTCCGCCATGGCGGCCTTCGTCTGTGATCTTGTGGTGGGCATTTCCAATGTAGCCGTTCACTTCTGACACCAATGTTGAAGATGAGGATGGGCTTAAGTATTCAATGGAAACACAAAGTTTTCTTTGGTGTATATTAAGACGTTTCTTTTTCACACACTGACATTAGTACTAAAAAACATAAGAAGTATTAAATAAAAAAGGAACAAAAACGTGAATACAAAAAAGGTTGGTTGCAGGTTGCCAACAGTATTCATGTAAAATTACTTAAACAAAATCCACACACATTAATTTCAATGGCACGATTGACTTTTGATATAGGTATCACTACTATTAGTTGCGTGGTAGACACAACGTTTAAATTGTACAATTGATTTAGGGATCTTGCAAAACAATGTAGGTTTTGTATAGTAAATTACTTTTCCATTTTGTTTCAAATGCATAATTGATTATTTATTTAAAGCCAGTCTGTTATCATCCAAATTTCTGAGTTTAAAAAAGGCTCGGATAACTGCGATAATGGTATAATAGCGATGTTTGTTAGTAATTTCCTTGTTTTTACTACACTGACACACAGCAAAATCAAGAGATAAAGATAATTTATTTGTCCAAAACATGAGTATACACACACATGGCATGCAAGATGTTACAATTAAATTTTATCACAGTCATGTTTTGCTTTAACGGCGTACAAATATAAGTAGGTAACATTTAATCAATTAATTATAAACTTATCCATTATTATAAAGATAAAGACCAAGTTCACCTTAAGAGTCAAGCAGTTGGAATCGCGGCACAAAGTTAACTTTAAATCTTTTGTGGTGCGCGTTCCGACTCATCACCTGGAGACCTTCATGAAGGAAGAATTTTGGCCGAAGGGTGTCGTGTATCGGCGTTTTCGCGGAAGGCTACACGACACCTCGACTCAGCGCAATACGTCGCCGACCCAACGTACTACTTAGTTATAAATAGATTAATGTTTTTTAATAATTATGTATTAGTATATTATTTTATAAGAATATTTGTGTATTTTATCTATGGGCCTTAGTTGCCTGAAATAAAGGAATTATTATTATTATTTTTATATATTTTAACAAATCTCGGGACGATGGATCCCGGTCCTTTGGAGCTACGAGGGGCCGAAGCCAACTCGCAGAGGCCCCTTAGACATAAATAAGTGTTGAGGCACCAACCGACGATTATCCCTGTATGCACCATACAAGTGCACCCAAGGACAACCCCCGGTTGGTGTAGGACTATTGCAGAACATGGAAACAAAACATATTGGGCTATGGATTTGGGTGGCTATAATGGATTGGTTAACTGGAACTATGGAAAGACTATGATTATTATTATTTTCTTTATTTCGTTTTTAAGCATACTATTTACATTTTTAAATATTCTTATAAAAATAATTTAAAAAAAACATTAAAAAAAATAAAAAATAGTAGCCCACCGGTGTCGGGAACAGGGTCCAAGCCACCGGTGGTCAGGGCTCCTGAGAGAGGAACCTCCTAACGATACGCGCCGTGTCCAAGAGTACTGCTTTCTGGATCAAGCCCTTGATCCAGCTGCCTAACGAGAGCCTCCTCAGGTGTTGGTCCAGGCTCTTAGCTATTATGCCATTGGCCGTAACGATTATCGGCACAATGATTGCTGTATCCACAACCCACAAGTCGACAACCTCGTGAGCCAGATCAAGATACTTAATCTGTTTATCTTTTTCAGCTTTCACGAGGTTCTCGTCATGCGGGACCGCTATATCAATAATCATTGTGCGACGCTCTAATCGATCTATCACCACTATGTCTGGCTTATTGGCAACAAAAGTCCTGTCAGTGATGATAGATCGATCCCAATACAACGTGATATTGCCATTTTCGAGGACTGGGTCGGGCACATATCTATAGTACGGTACTTCCGATTCCACAAGACTATTTTTCAGCAAGTTGCTGGTGGATAATCCTGGCTACAAGGTTGTGCCTATGCAAGTAGTCTCCGTTAGCCAGACGGGAGCAGCCAGAAATAATGTGTCTGATTGATTCTCCGGGATGGTGGCATGCCCGACAGATGTCAACCGTGCCGTCCTTCACAATATATTTCCGGTAGTTGTTCGTCATCATAACTTCGTCCATAATCGCAAAGACAAAACCTTCGGTTTCCCCAAAGAGGTCACCGAATCGCAACCAGGATACGGACGCTAACAGGTCTACATCGGGCCCATGAAAGGCCCGGTAAAAGCGCCCGTGAAGCTCTTTGCTCTGCCATACCTCCCTGCGGTCATTAGTATCTAATACTATAGGTTTGCGCCAGTTCTCGTTAGCCAAGGATAGCGGGGTGAGGCCCTTGTCTACGGAGACCACATCTCGGTGCATCCCCACGTCGGTTTCTAGGAAGTATTCCCTGAGACTGCATACCTCACGGTTGTGCAGGGTCTTATTATTATCAAAAGTCATTAATTATTCTAATAACGTCGTATCCTACGAATAAGGGCGTAACTGCATAATAGCTACTTTTCAGGAGACAGTTTTTTGTGTTTAATTAAATTAAATATGAACAAATGTGTATTGGTGATTTGATTTAATGTGTATTGGTATCTTAAGCTTCGGCTAGGATTATTTTCGATAAATTATATTTATATTTAATACACATTTTGTCCCTTAAATCCTTATTCTCTGTTGTGTTAATGCGAAGTAGGGCTGGACTTGAGCAATAACTTACATTATGCCTTTTATCTGCGGAAATATCGAAGCCACAATCGCCTTAATGTCATTTTTATATGATTCAGTTGCTGGTATTTATTTTTATGTCATAGGAATTTGTGTATAATAATTATTTTACCATTACTGGGAACATGTGAATGTAGTAAAAGCAAGTAATTGTAGAATTACAATATTTTATTCGAAACAAAATCTGAATTTTATTAATCTATTTGCTTCGGTAAATATTTAAGTATACCAAGTGAATCGACGTTAACAAAAAAAAGTGTTTTCATACCTAAAAAAAATATCTATAGGATTGGACATAGATAATTTTTATTCATGTATAACAAAACGTCTAAAAAAATAAAAGAATAGTTCTTAGAACTCCACAAACCAAACAATTGTATTTCTTAAATGATTCAGTTATTTTAATGTTTGGAAACAAACCTTTATGTTTAAACAATCAGAACTCAATATTAAACGACACGTAATCATAATCACAATCAGTCCTTAAAATCAAATTAATTAAACATAATCAAAATCAGTCTTTAAAATAAAATTCCACAGAATCAAAATTAGTTTTTAAAATAAAATTGCACGTTATCAAAATCAGTCTTTAAAATCAAATTGCACATTATAAAAATCATAACTTAAAATCAAATAAGACTACCGAAATCAGTCAAATTTACATTCAATCGTCTTCTTCGTCAGTACTCTCAGAAATATTGGCATTACCAGCCTACTCATGAGGCAATATTCTAAAAAATGTGTGGTATTCCTCTGGAATAATTTTAGCCTCACACATTGACATAAGGTCTTATATTTATCATAATTTATTTTGACCTCTGAGTTTGTTTCGGCCTTTCTTCTCAGAGTAGTCAGATAGGAAACGCCGACCTCATCTAGTTTTTAAAATATGATTGAAGTGTAAAAGTGTTTGTACAAACCTACTTACAGAAATAAAATCATTTATCATTTAATGATAATCCATTTACTGGCGTGACTTCCGAAACTACAGTTTTTTTCCCTCTAGTACCCTTTCTTAATGTAGTGATTTTTTTGTAATTCTCATCCAGTTCATATTTATATTTTAGAACGTTTATGTTGTCCTTACAAACTTGCACTTCTTTTATTTTATTCCATACAACTTTTTCACCATCATCATTCTTTAACCAGTTTTTGCCATCGAGTAATTTACGATAATTATAAATATCTGCCAAGGTCATTTCTTTTACCCTATAAGTTTCTCCTGTTGTTTTTGCCCATCTGATTAGGTTAATCCATTGATCTGGAGTATAAATAGTTTTTTTGCTGGAAGCTCCTTCTATTACAGAATGGACACTGTCTCCCTCATTCTGCGTATGGCCGACTTCGAGAAACCTATGGGTAATACATTCAATGTTAAATTTTTCTAAGATATGTTGATAAAAGGCGAAAACTATACGGTTCCGGTTCTGCCCGGAACAGTTATCGGACCAAATTTTAAATGTTTTTGCACCTTCGTCAATCTTTGATTGAATAAATAAGTTTAAGCCGCTGCTGATCTCATTGGCTCCCTTTTTTCCCATAACCTCTGTCCACATGTAACAAAATCCACTTTTTCGGGCTACGTCATAAACAGTAAAATCATAAACATTGAGTTTTCTTTTGTAGTAAAATATGCTCACGTTTCCATAAGGACAAGTCAATATATTTTAAAAATTGTTATTAAAGAATTCCGTAAGCACCTTTATTATGAATTACCTAGATCAAACAAATTTGCTTGTATTTTTACTAACATTAAACAGCCATAATATATAAAACAGAATTCTTTTAAAACTTTAGGAAAAAGGTAAAATAATGAAATAAGCATAATTGTAATTTTCGTGCGGAATGTTAATGATGCGGCCACAAATGCTTTTATATCAATTTTCAAGCAATAGAAAAAAAACCTAAGTGCATTTAAGCCCCAAACCAGAAAAAGCATGAAATTGTGTATTCAGTGTTTAAATTTGTACAGAAGGGTTAAAATCATGAGAGCGTAAAAATATTGTACTTAAAATAACAATGTGAATATTTCAAATGCATCAAAGAAAGAATAAAAGACAAAAAAATAATTTGAACGTAGAAGAAAGACACAAACGTAATTAGGGCTTCGTCTCTTCTATACATACGCAATTTAGCCATTCCATAAAACACGGCTACAATCACCATGAAGGTTTTTTTCTATGTACCCAATATTGAAAATTGAATAAGTAATTAGAATAACTTAATTAAGTACAAACTCGTTGATATTATAATATTTGAACTAAATCAATACAATACAATTTAACAAAACATAATTTCAACCTTAAAATCCCTTGAGCTATAAAATATTTTGATTTAGGTACTTACTTGCTATAATCTTTGTATGTTTTCTTTCATTTACAAAATCTTCCTTTTCAACCAATTCCACCAACTTTCATCCTCGGCGTTTAATTATTTATTAAGTCTAAAATATTACGGTAAATTTGAAATGTATGACTAAACTAGTAGTATAGGCAAAAATGCTATTTATTTAATAATTCAGATTACGCTCGCCGCAGCTAACAATCTCTGCGTTCCGCCGACTAGTGGCCGAGCGGCGCTAGGACGCTCTCCCCGCGCCCGCGCACCCCCACTACTCGCGAAGAAAGAGGGCGCGACGGCGATTGTGGCTTTTTTCTTCGTTGAAAACGTAGTGCTTAAAATTGTGGCTTTTTAGAAAACCGAATTATTTGATAACCTGTACCGTTTTTAATTGTTTTGTTGAACTGGTTATATGTGGTATGATGAGCAGAATTGAATTATGCAATAAAAAAAGAAAGCCCCTATGTTCGTTAGGGCACTATTCGTAGGATACGACGATAAGGCTGAGAATCAGCACTTTTTGAAAAATTACACAAGTCGTTAAAACGCCCGCCCTACACGTATTAATAAATGGTTTTTTTTGTGCTTTAGCTGTGAAGAAGAAGTGGCGCAGCAAACTCCACAGTAGCATAACTGAACCTGTCATTTCGAAAACGGCACGAGTCACACTTTTTTCAATATCCTTTTTTGGCGCCGTTTTATTTATTGATTCGTTTCACATATTCCCTGTGAAAAACGGTACATCTTCATATGCCACAAGTCAACTTATAAGATAAACGAAAATTAAAGTCTGTTTGAAAATGGCACGAGTCCCGGACTAATGCTTCATAGAAAAAAAAAATTAGATTTGATAAAACTTGAAAAATACATGCCAGCACAATACCAAAATTTTTATTCAGAAATTTTTGCATGGCCAACAACATCAGCAAACAATGAATACCAAGAAATCCAAGATGACTAACAGAATTTCTTCTATTTTTTTAAGATTTGTATGTACATGAAAGGGGTCATTTCGAAAAAGGCGTTGGTCCAGAAATTTATATTAAACATATCACTCACAAAAATTATAAAAGTTTTTTATTTATCTATTCCTATGTTCAGTTTTTTCAGCACCATAGACTTTTTTTTATAAGAAACATATTTTTGTTGATCCTGAAAAAGTTTGATTAGTGAACTTGTGACCTTTTCGAAATGACGGGTTCCTGTCTGTTTAGTTAGAAGTTCTGGATTCAGCGAAAGCTGTATACAAAGATGTGTTCCATATTCTTCCTCATTGGTATCTCTGTCTCTTGTGTTCTCCGGAATTTTCCTTAGTAAACTGCAAATCACGTAATAGGTTTTCGCCCACTGAGGTCTTGTGTTTTTCAGGCCAGTATTTAATCATTCGGGTGTATTTTTTTTATTTACAACGGGTTAGCTCTTGACCTGCATCGTAGCTGATGGTAAATGATGATCAGGCCGAAGGTGGAAGCAAACTTCACCTGGAATCCTCACCACAGAGGAAACTAGCTATTATACCTCTAATTACCAGAACACAACAATGCTGTTAACATTGTTATTACGGCGACAGACTAGATAAGATGGTGGTAGCTAGCCAGGCGGACTTGGCACAAACCCTACCACCATCCGTCCTGTATTGCAGTTTAATGTTACGAGTATGATCTCTACCAACTTACCGCCACCAGATTTAGTATTTTCTTGTCTTAGGCTATAGGTAAATGGTTGACGATTTCCTGGTCTTCAACCATCAAGCCAAAAACCTTGTTTTTTAGTTACTGCATTGCAATTGACCTTAATTTAAAATTAGTTATTATATTTAATAAGGTTTTTTTGTTGTTGTTGTTTTTTGTTCCGTATTCTCGTTTCGCACCATGAATTTTTATGTGCGCCGAAACATTTTTATTTTTGCGCCTAATTATACGAATCTTGGAGTTATTGGATATCAAGATAAGGTTTTTGAGATTGCTAAAAGTAAAAACACAGTGTACCTAAATTAATTTAAACACTAACCCGTCAAGCTCTAGTGCATCGGCGGTCCTCAAAGGGTTTCATTCAGAAGTACCTACTCACAATATTCATAACAAAATACGTAGGTAAGTAAAATTAATTACGATAAACTAAGTTGTTAACTTCGGTTAACAATACTATATATAGGTAGTTAACTACGCCTCGTAAAGATTATGGAAATTGCAAAGTATTATGTTTAATTGCTTAGAAACTAAAACTGAGTTTTATATTAAAAAAACATTATATATAAAACATGTGACCGTTAATATTAACTCGTAGGTACCTATAGATACGTAAGATTCCTAAAATAGAAATGAATAGCCATTAACTGAGGCCATTAACAAGCAATTTTACAGTTTTATGCACCTGCTTAAATTGTTAGTCTCTGATTGCGTATTAGAGTTGCTTATTCATTTATTCATTAATAGTACTAAAAGCCAGACCATCTCTAACAACAACTGAATTAAGCATAATATCTATTCCGAATTCAGAGATAATTTTCATCAGTATGTTCTGTGGAAATGTTAACTTTCATGGGAGCTGCCTTTGTAACCTTTTCAGATAAAAATTGCAGGTCTCATTACATATTTTCCTATTACTCATTTTTATATTTAGCTTTTATTTAACTAACTGTTCATATGTTTTTGTTTAAAATATTGTAACACACTTATGTAGGTATCTTCAGAAAGAGACACCATATCTATCAAAGTTCATCTATACACCATCACAAGGCAGTTTCGCCCCTCGCAGGGGGCGTATGTCGCCGGTCAAGTGCTCCACAATATAGATTGATAACACGCCCCGGACTTACAAGCTTCCTCTTATCTCCTCCTCTGACGTCACAAGTCACTGGACTCTCTTTATTTGCCGTTTGATGCTCGTTTGTCTAGTTTTTCTAGAAGGGGTGAAGTGATGTCCTTGAACCAACTGTGCAAGTAACGCCTGATTCCATAACTTAACTTGTGTGGACTACTCTTTTTGAATGTTTAGCTTAGTATTGCTTACTTGGCAAAGGATGTATCTAAGTATCTCATATCAACATAGTAAATTTTATGCTGTAATTTAGTTCTTGTTTTAGTTATTGAATATTTTTGGTTTGGAACTCTGTCTGAAATTTCAAATGCTTTTAAAAGGGTCAAAACTAACACAAACGTTGGTCTCATACACCCTGTGTACATACCATTTGAACTTTGCCTTCTTATAGTATTTAGTTTATCTCATTGCCTCATAAATATTTACTCCCCTCGGCTAAACACACACCGTATAGTGTTGGTCAAACACCGTGTCAATGTAATTTAGATTGATAAAGACGAACTATTGACACCGCTCACACCGCCCGCCCTCGTGTGATCTTGAGACGGTGCAGTTTTACTTGATAGAAGCTACAAGAATAAAATATGCAGTTAAGAAAAAACTAAAAATCACGCTTTTGTTACGACCTAAAAATGATAAAATAATTGAATTGACATGTATTAGTTATGATATAAGTAGCTATGCAGCTTGTCACTTCTTTTATACATCCAATGATTAATTCGAAACGTGTTTAGCGCCTTGTTTAAATAATTTAAATAAAAAGTAAGTTTAAACGAAAACCCGACTACTGAAAAATCACGCTCTATAAAGTATCAAACAAGAAAATATTTCAGACAGAAATCAAGACATAAGTACAAAAATGGTCAAGGTAAAGCCGTGGTTGCATGCCATTATAATTTTGTAGGTGTACAAGCATGCGACCACGGCTTTACCTCGATACTGTTATTTCCTTCAAATCGGAACATACACAGTAATACAATTTGGTGCCTGAAATATGTTCTATTGCATTATCAGAACGACACTATGATAGCAATGATCCTCTCTTTATACAAACGCCCGTCGTCTCACACCACAGGACTGCAAACAAAAGCTACAGTCACCTTCTTAGGTCAATGGCGAATAAAAACTGTCCCCAAAATCCCGCGTCCCCCATTAACCAATAGGGCGGGGATCAGCAGAGCTAGTGTATTTAGCAGTGGAACCGTATCTGTCGACATATCGGCCCCTGACGCCTGGAGCCGTTTACTGCCGTTTAAGTGCCTCCACTTACGTCCCTTAGATTTTCCCAACGGGTGAGTTTCATTTGGTACGAAGACTTGGCCCTTTCTGGAAAAGTACTCTTAAATGCATGACATTTTATTTTAATATGAAAAAAACAGTTTTTATAAAAAATAAAATATAAAAGAACAGATTTATTTATTTATGTATATTTTTAGCAAAAATCAACATGTGCCGTTTCCGGCACTACATGCATTAGTAATTTTTTTTTGTAGGTCTTTGCTTTTATTAGCGCATTAATAAACTTTACATTTCGTTCATATTATGTACAGTCTTCAAATTGCAGGCTGGAAACATACATCTCATTCTATTAGGTGTTCTTACTTGTTCATGGCCCACGCCATCGAGTATAACGTCGTTTGGGTGTAAAAATTGACAGGGCTTTCCGTATCTTGGGAGGCGAGCCAGCTTCTGCAATTGATGTGGAACGTGGATGAACCCTAGGTATAATAATATTATTATAATAATTATTATACCTACCCCCCTAGGTATAGGTGTGGAATATTTGCAATTTGTGTCTGCTAATTCAGAACGAAAGTCTGCAATATTCATGATATCTTTGCTGGCTTTCCCCCTTTTACCCATTACTTTTCTGTAAAGAATCCAGCATTGATGATGGTTAGGTCCAACAGATGATAAAATATTCTTATGTACCATTTTCTGCTTTTGATACGAATTCTATACCTGCCAAGGTGAGAATCCATAAGGTCGACACCTCTCATATGTGCATTATACTCTTTTATGAGTTTGGGGCAAGGAATTTCGAATTTTCGTTTAAATATTTTGTCATTCCTATTGATTGTTTCCGCAGGTTCTGCACCTACGTAAGTGGATGCCAGGACAACCTGTTTATTATCCTTCCACGAAACTGCAGATATGTCCACATTATCAAAATTGGTGACATATTCTTCATATGTTCCTCGAGGTATAGAACTTTTCATTACGTCTTTTTATCAGGCTTTTTACAACTTTTCCTCAAACGATTTCGCTATATGGTTCCTAAAAAATAGATTCCTTTAGTGGCCAAATGATACATTAGGGGCAAAGATGTATAATAATTATTGAAGTATACGATTATGATTTCTTTACGTAGAAACCACTCTGATCAACCTCATGACAGTTTGTCCAACAACTCCTATTTCAGGTTCATTTGGTAGTCTCTCGTCATCTGTTTCTTTACGCGCGTATATTATAAAATTATATGAATATCCCAGTAAGCTACAGAGGACAAATAATTTGAATTTGTGAGGCTTGTTCGGTATTTATTGCTTCAAAAAGTGTCCGACTTTTGTTGAGCACATTTGTTCATCGATTGACAAGCGTTTGTCAATCGCAACACTAGAAAATGTATTGTTCAAATGTGTTATCACTGGCCGCAATTTGTGCAGCTTGTCGTGGTCTGGATGGTAGACTGGGAGATGTTTCGAATTATCGTTGAAATGCAATATCCTCCTAATTTTTTCAAATTTATTTACGGGTATAGTATCTCGTATTGGGCCAAAACCCAAATTTGCCCCAGTATGATCGAATATTGGGGTAGTGGTAAACAGACATAAAAGTGATAATCCCTAAATATTTTCGCAAGTCTTCGACTGTGAATGTTTCTATTCTATTAGGTTGTTTCTGAATTACATAAAAGTTTGATTCCTGAACATGACTCTAAGAATTCATTAGTGAAAAAGTACGTAAAAAATTGATATTATGGTGTATCTAAATCCAAAATATTAAAAGATAATTCTTCAGAACCTAAAAAAGCTATTTTGTCTTCAGAATAGACCAGATTTCGTTTTCTCCATAGTAGATTTCTACCTCCACTTGGCATATAATTAGCGCTTTCAGAAGTTGAAATATTACGTACTATTGGAGGATCACTGTCACAATCCGTGTCGTCAGTTGCTCCGGGAGGATCAAGAGCTGGATCGATGTATTCACCACCACCACTGAATGGTTCTAAAGGAGATTCTTCTAACTCATCTAAAAGCTCTTGACGAGACGGATAATAATCTAGGTCTTCCCCGTCAGATTCCATCTCATCGTCGGAAATTTCGCCATTTTCTAGCATGAGAAGCATCTCTTCTATATTTTTGTCATCCATAGCTAAAAAGCAACACAACAACATGCAATAAACAACCACCCAGCAAAGTAAAGAAAGAAATAAAACTTGAAACGTATTAGAACACCTGTTCTAATACGTTTCAAGTTTTATTTCTTTACCTAAGCACTTAACGGGATTCAAATGTTCTAAAAATGCATGAAGGGTCGTTTTCGGCACAAAGATATTCTGGCGTTTTTACGAGTAATGTGACGTAAAATAATAATACGCACATGTATTTGATGAACTTACCTGCTAAAATGTTATTTTTACTTGAGAGAATATAATAAACGGACTTGGTCTTTTTCGATTGAACTTTGATAACTTCGCTTGGCGCTAAGTACTCTGTCATAATTTGACAGATAAAATACACTGGTAATACAGACTTAAGGCTGATATCCTCGTATACGTATTTATTCTTCATAGATAACAGTTCAAAAATGCAACAGCTAATAACATGATAGTTTAAGATTTGGCGGGTTATTTGAAGTTGTATTTTGCCGTTTTTGGCATAAGATGCATTTAGGGGTCGTAGGAGCAGGGACACGTTGTTCAATTGCCTACATATTATAATCTGAATAAATACCAAGTTATGTTCCGATAAAAAAAGCATTTATCCTTTTTTCTGTTTCCCGTTTCATAATGAAGTTAGTTCTACGATTTATTTATGCCTTTATTCATTAGACTTTTTTGTTGATCAATGTTGGTAAACCACACTTCACCTCAGCCCGGTTCTTATAAAGGTACAGGAATTATTTACTACTTATACGTACTTTATAGGGATATTTTTTTGTTCCCGAATCTTTAGGTACCTCACAACAGCTATGCCACATCTAGTAACCCCTGATCCCTTGTCGCGTTTCCCAGTGAGAGATTCCAGTGTCCACTAGAAAACTTACGCGTAAGACTCTTGAAGACTCACACGACGCAATAGACGTTTTATGAACCATCGCCGTATCAGGGACGAGCCCATCACACACTTGACGAGGCTTTTATTTGGAGCCGGCAATTAGGTGCTGAGTCGGCGGAGATCGGAAGTAAGAAAAGTGCGTTGGATTCTTGTCTTTTCAAGTGTTAGGTCAACTGAGATTTTAGTTTAGCTTAGACTTTTTTTATTAAAAGGTAAAAAATCGGTAAATCGATATAAAAAAATACCTTGTGATATTATTGTTAATTACTTTCCACAAAGAGTTCACACAACAATGTCACTATTATCGCACTGGGTGCGTGTGCGCATTGTTACGCACTGCGCTCACAAATTAGTCCGAGTAATTACGTTACACGGCGTAAATTCAATTTCATGATTGAGGAAGTAGCCTTTGAGGTCTAATTGTCACCTCAGTGGTAGGAATCGTCATGCTTGTGGACACGAAAGGGTCAGGCACAAGTAGTAAATTGGTATTGAATTTTTCCAAGTGCATCTTTTTAGGGTTCCGTTGCCAAATGGCAAAAAACGGAACCCTTATAGATTCGTCATGTCTGTCTGTCTGTCTGTCTGTCTGTCCGTCCGTATGTCACAGCCACTTTTTTCCGAAACTATAAGAGCTATGCTGTTGAAACTTGATAAGTAGATGTATTCTGTGAACCGCATTAAGATTTTTACATAAAAATGGAAAAAAAATAATAATTTTGGAGTTCCCCATACTTAGAACTGAAACCCAAAAAATTTTTTTTCAGCAATCCCATACGTGTGGGGTATCTATGAATAGGTCTTCAAAAATGATATTGAGGTTTCTAATATCATTTTTTTCTAAACTGAATAGTTTGCGCGAGAGACACTTCCAAAGTGGTAAAATGTGTGTCCCCCCCCCTGTAACTTCTAAAATAAGAGAATGATAAATCTAAAAAAAATATATAATGTACATTACCATGTAAACTTACACCGAAAATTGGTTTGAACGAGATCTAGCAAGTAGTTTTTTTTAATACGTCATAAATCGTAAACCACAATTTACCTTTCATTCAATGTTACTTGCTGCTACGGAACCCTTCATGGGCGAGTACGACTCGCACTTGGCCGCTTTTTACCTATTTGATTAAAGTATCAGGTCTCTATGGATATTAAAAATAAATAATATAATTAAATGGATATTAAATATAAATAAAATAATAATAGTTGAAATAATAGCTAATACAAAAACTCAGAAAAGTGTTGATTATATTATTATTAGAAATCCTAATCCTAACTAATAATATAAATTCGAAAGTAACTCTGTCTGTCAGTCTGTATGTTACCTTTTCACGGCTAAACCACTAAACGGATTTGGATAAATTTTGGCAAAGAGATAGGAGGCATCCTGAAGAAGGACATAGGGTACTTTTGTATCAAAAATAATCCTAAAGGGGGTGATATAGGGGACGAAAGTTTGTATGGGAAACCCAGCATTTCTTAACTTAGGGATATTAAAATTCAAAATTATGCTTTTGGAAAGAAATAAATTTAAGAACTACGCGTTTCAGCGTTTTTGTAAAATCATCCCCCAAAGGGGGTAAATACGGGTGATTTTTAAATTCACATGTAATATTGATTTTTTGTGTCTTCTTTTTAAGAGAAAGGAATTGAAAATATAGTCATAGTCCGTACCTTGAATTAACATTTAGTCTTTATTTAATTAAAATCGGCCCACTGTCAAAAGTTAAACTAACCGGTCTAACGTGTCGGTATTACGTGTTCAATAGCGGCACTAGAGTAGGTATTACAAATTAATGGTGATAATAATAGTAAAAAGAATTATTATTAATTTGAGTAAGGCATTTAGAATCATATAGACCAGTACCCTAATTGCGTAACTTATTTTCGTAAACGAAACGTTTCATTTTGACAGTTCAACAACATGCAATCTGTTTCAAATCGAAACAGATTGTGACTATGAAACAGTAGTTTCATATCATTTAAAAAACCGGACAAGTATGGGTAAGACTTACGTCCTGAGGGTTCCGTCTCAAAACTGTGCTTGCTCGGCTGTTCGAATTTCCAAATCCGGATTGTAGGAAAAATTTAACTTTTCAATTGAAAAAGAACTTTTAATGGCGTGGAGAGTACCGATTTGAATGAAATACAGACTAAATGTTGCTTCAAGACATGGCCTATGAATTTTTGGTCCCAGATTGAAGAACAAAGACATCTTTGCAGTTCATATACAACGTGTAACGTTAAATACGCAAAACCTCAGACACCCCAACTGATTTTTAATTCAATTGACCTATTCCAGAGAGAAAAAAAAATCATTTAAAAAAATGTTAAGGTTTTATGTGCTGTTTTAGTCCGTAAGATTCGTATTTGCATTGAAATAAAAGCTATTATTAACCCGCGTATGAGAAAATTTAAATAGGTCGACAACAATATGTGTTTGTTTGTCTTATTTTGGCGGGTTTGCGCATGTGATGGCTTGACCTATTAATAAATAGACACGGCAACGTTTTTAACGAAGATTTTTTGAAAAATGTGACCTATATTAAAAGTTGTTCAATTGATTCTGCTCGTTATTCTGATCAAACTATTTTCAGGTTTTGCGCATTTAACGTTACACGTTGTATATCTATAAATTACCAATTTTCGGATTTTCTTGACCTTGCTTCTAGCCAAACTTCATGCTGCTGGGCCAACGGGAAGTACCAAATAGACTGATTTATTTACGAGTACCAAAATATGCGGCATAAATGGTCGTATTTTTTTATTGCCTTGACTTGGACGTTTGATTTTCATTAGAGGTCCTAGGGACCGTAGATCTAAGTTTAGATATATATTTCAACTTGATGCCTACACGTGTTCCTGAGAAAAAGCGTCTTGACAGACAACGAAGTCTTCCTTTAAGGGTTTAAATTTTTCGTTTTGAGATACGGAACCCTAAAACAAATTTATTATCTGTCTGTTACATTTTCATGCCCGTAACGGCTGAACGGATTTAGATGAAAAGCCTACGGATAGGCCATGACCTGGGTTAGGACATCGGATACTCTGAATCCCGGCATTACGTTCCTGTGGGATATTTTCTGAACTTTACGCGAGCGAAGCCGCGGGAAAAAGCTAGTTTTTCTATAAGAAAGGTATTACACTATCATATTTCTGATCATAGATCTATGATCAAAGATTTATTTAAATTAATTAATTTGTGAGCTTCGTAGATAGGTATATGATATAATATGATCCCATTATACCCATAATAAATGTTACTATGAGTCTTTCCCGCCCAAGGGTGGGAGCAGCGTCTTCCATCCGCTACTCGGATCAAACAAACACTACTTTTCGAGTATGAGAAATGAAAACCGGCCAAGTGCGTGTCGGACCACGCACAATGAAGGATTCCGTAGTCGGAATGAATTTATCCCAAAAAACTTAACTTTGTGGTTGAAAAACGAGTACATGTTTTTGAAAACATTATTACTCGTTAATAAACTACTGCTGTCATTTTTTTCACATATCCAAAACCAAATATTTAGCTGACAGGGGGGGAAGGAAAAAAAGGGGGGGGGGAAGGGGACACTTGACTTTAACACAACAAAAATTAGCACTCTAAAGCTTAATATTTCGCAAACGGATCCCTGAATCCAAAAATGGTTTTCACATACTCAAAATGTTTCTGAAGGAACTTTCCAATGATACCCCACACCATGGGATAGAAAAAAAAAACATCACCACTTTACGTGTTGGGGGGAAAATTATTTTAACCCATGCCAAATTACAGCTTTCTAGTACTAAGAGTCTCGGAGCTAGACCGCGGACAGACAGACAGACGGAAATAACGAAACTATAAGGGTTCCTTGTTTACTACAGAACCCTAAAAAGAGCGTTCTCGCACTTGTCATGTTAGCCCTACTGATCTATAGTATGTCTATAATTTTCTATAACAATGAATGGAAATCATGCTCCTACTTTTTCATTCAAAAGATCTTTCATAACGAAACTATTTTGAACAGCTTGTGGTACTTAACAGTCGGTAAATGATAACCCGATATATGCAAATTTTCTCAGTTACCATATAACTATCCTTTGAAAGAGAAACTGTGGAAAGCCGGACCAAGTGAGTAATTCAGCTGTACTTACGGCGAAAGTGATTCTGTGTCGTTCCGTCTCATATTTCGTTGAAATTTTAATGAATTAATATTGAAAAAGATATAAAAATAACACAAATACGAACGTTGCAAGATAAGTCACGGGACAGATATCAATTTAGATTTCTTTTGTAACTTTTAGATATCAGTTTTGGTGCCAAAGTTTTTTGAACTAATTCTGGGGTTATGGTCTCTTTTGAATTTCAGAGTTATCCCATATTATAGACAGTCAAAAAATATGGTATTTTAAAATTGGCAGGGGTACAGAATACTCCAAAAGGTAGTTCCATTGCAAGTAGGAAAAATCAACGGTATTTTTTGTGAATGAATATGTGCACAATTTCCAATGCAGATAACAACCGTGTCTGTAAGGTCAAACATAAAACCAAACCAAAACAACATTTGACGGCGTCTACGATAATTTAGGCATTGCTCAGCACGTCCATATTAAGATGCAATAAATCGCAGCACGGGCTCAGCGTTGCGTATGCATCGATACTAGTCGCGGCATGCGGCACGACTCGCGCGCCGCGACCACATTAAACGCGCGGACAATCGCGCGCCACTCACAGAGGTGCCGATAACTTATAAAACCATACACGAGAGACCAACTAAAAAGACCTACTTTTGTTTTCCCTTTACGCGGCACATTTTGTCATTATTCGTGGCACGTGGTCGCGAATATATAATGTTTTATTATTAGAGGTTACGACTTCACGCCTTTAGCGGCGCACTCCGACTGATAATACTTTCATTTGTTCCGAGAAGCAGTTATCTGCGTTGGCACCGTGTGGTGGTGTTGTGTGCGCAGTTTCGTTTGTCCGCAACTTTACGGACGATAAATGTTGCGTTGAAATAGTCGCGTAAACACGTCGCGGTGTCGCAACTTACTTTACTGCTTACATTACATACGTGTCTACTAATTGCTCGGTTATAATACGTGTAATACTCATTCTAATTTTACTCTTGTCCATAGTTTCCTTAAAATTATCTAGCAGTCTTCCATAACTATTCTTAAAAAAAAAACGAAGTAAAACAATTATTCATTCTCTAGTTTTCATTTAAAATATGTCTTGATTAAATATCAACGAATGATGTAACTAAGTCTGATAATTATTATCACGAATTACGAAGAAAAATCAGGATTATTTAGATGAACTTTCATTCCCGGTTACCTACTCCTAATCGCTACTTACCTACTTAAGGTCTCTTCTCTTACCAATTCTTACCACCTATGGTAAGACGTTCGATCTGTTCCAAACATCAGTGAAATAAAGAAAAGTAACAACTGTGATTTGTCTCCCCACTGAAATGAACCGCAAAATCACTTCCCACAGTGGCCCAACGACGTGACAAAATTGTTCAAAAAATTAAAGTTTGAAACGTTTAATTTGGGCATTACACGCGGTTTTGGAGAAGATTAGCATCAATCATTCGGCGTCATTCGTTTGTTGGGCGCAAGCGGAGCGCGGAGCAAATCATAGTGTTGGCGCGTCACACTGACACCCACATCCCGGTGGTGACGGACCCTTTACACTGGGAGACTGACTTATAGATGGGACAGTAGGCAGAATTCCCGTGAAGGGCTTAAGCCTCATAGAGGCTGTGGATTGTTCACGGATGTAACAATACTGACGTAAAATAGGTCCATAATTGACGTCACGTAGAAAGGCTCTGGAGGGACCCGTTCAGCAAAGCACTGAACATAACAAAGAAAGCTTAGAACGCCACTAATAAAAGGGCTAAAGGTAGGGTAGGGTACATAATGGAAATCTTCTCTAATAAATTATTAGTTATAAAATTACTAATGATAAATAATCTTTTTACGGGAATCACTTTGTCCCAACTAACTGCTATTCTGCCCTGTGTCCCCAAATATGCATCCATATAAACCTCTGCGCTGCCATTGACGATGCCGTAGAAGTGGCGAAGTTTTAAGCCAACAAAATTTAATACACTGTCGTGCCATCGACGCGACCAAAAAGATGACGGGAATCACTAACTTGTCATTTCTGCGCATATTGATCAGTGGCTGGCTGCGCCGGCGCCGGCGCAAGCCAGCGTGTTGTGGGAGACGTCGACAATGCACAGGAAGTGTCGACCAAACCAAATCACACGCGGACATGCCACTAATTTTATATTTATACGCTCCCTTACGTATTGTTCTAACCACGTGAGGATTTGTATTGTTTAGTTGCCCAGCGGAAAATATGACCGAATCGTGTCTGTGGCTCCATGACAATGAAGAGGTTGCTACATTCTAGAAACAAGTCAGTAATACCAAGGGACGTATTAGAATTTCAAATCCAAGCGTTTCGAGTTTCACACTTTCGTAAAACACAACTTGGAACCATCACCAATTTTAAGAGCCCATCGCTTGCAGTGAAATCAGCCTGTAAATAACGCAATGAAATTCAAATACCAACACCTCTCAATAACATTTATCTAGTCGTAAACAAATTCGATTATACAACATCATCGGAACATTACAGCGTACGTCACAGTGCAATATGTCCTGCCCACGTTTGAAAAGCAATTTCAGCACAAAACGAATTGCGTACAAAGGGACCAACGATAGAAGTGGAGTGTTCTCCGAAGACAGCAGGCGCGCCTTATCGCGGCTGTAAATCAATATATGATTACAAATTTAATGCTACTGTTGGACTATAAATCAGAGATTTTAAATTACGAGGTACAAGCGACGTATCACGACGCGTGAGGCCCCCTAGTGGTGCGCCGTTGTGTCGACACTCGATAAATCCGGATCGCGGAGCTCGCGTGTTAGGGATGGACTTATAAATAGAATCGAGCCTGTTATAATTGTTTGATATTGATAAATCATTGGCCGCAAACTGGAGTGTTAAATTGAAAATGACTAAAATGTTTAAGATTATTTTTTATGGGAATATTTTTATTGATTTTATTTTAACGTCCGTCGGCAGCTCTTTATTTAAAAATTTGTCATCATGTTATTTAAAATACTTGCAAACATATAAGTTTGGGCACACGTATGCATATTTATTGAATAACCCAACATTGGTTATAGTCATATTAGCCAGAAAACAAAACACAATAGTTTTAAAATGTTTTATACAAATTGTGTAATAACCTAATAACTTTTAATCCAAACATTTATCTCAACTAAAAAAAAAAAGATACAGGTTTTTATTAAGTAAAAATAATGTTATAGTAAACCAATTCTATCGATAAGTTTTCGGCAATCGCTTCTCCCTATCAGTCAGCAGTATTTGCGCGTCACGATGATGTAGTGCACAATATGCACTGTTCGCGACTATACCGTTTATGTGTCTACCATGTTCTACGATACCATATATTTCCGTTTTATTGCTACGACCGATCGGGAAACAGACGCGATTTCTGACCCATAACACTTTTTTATGCGGGCTCACATGCAGGTATAGTGTTAAAAGTGGCTTCTGATTCAATTTGTCTGGTTAGAATCTAGTAGGTTATTTTAATTTTAATCGTATACTTTTTCAGTTTAAAGTTTTGATGGCTATAAAGTACAATAATGTCTGTAAGTTTAAGTACTTTTGCATTTTCATTAAGCTTATATATCTACATAATTGATTGAGTTTTAAGTACCTACCTACTTAACTCTACCTACCTTGATAGGTTGTCAATAAATAACCGAACAACAAGGCCGATAATAACTCACTTTTTTAAGAAAAGTTCAGTTACAACTATGTATTGGAAGTCCAACAGATAAATAACTTGTGATATAAATATTTGTCAACAATGGGCGGCCTCGATAATTTATTGCACAGTGCGCAGTATGCACCTCTGTTCGCGACTGTACCGTTCATATGCCTGCAGCTTACGATTTAGCGTTATTTCCATTACCGATCTCGTCTATAGTGGCTTGACTTGCACCTAGACTGCTGACGATTTCAAAGAATTTGGTTAGATTCCCGGCAGAACCCGAATCCGTTAGTCAGATTAAGATTGAACTTAACTTTTTAACCGACTTCAAAAAAAGGAGGAGGTTCTCAATTCGACTGTATTTTTTTTTAAATGTTGGTTACCTCAGAACTTTCTACTGGGTGAACCGATTTTGATGATTCTTTTTTTATTTGATAGCTGGTGCTTCCCGTGTGGTCCCATATAAATTTTATTAACTTTGCTAGGATGGTTTTTGAGTTAGCTTCAATAATACGTATTTTTTTCCCACTAAGTATGTGGATGATATGTGATATGATGTGTGATGAAAGGAACTTATCCTGTCACTGTTATTTACATAGCAGGTAGTAGTATTCAAATTTGTGTGGGGGGTAAATACCACAACTAAAAAGTGTAAAATAAAAACATTTTTCAAAAATAAAAAAGAACCGACTTCAAAAAAAAAAAAAACACTGCAAAGTGAAAAATAACTTTAATTTCGGAAGTCGGTGGCAAAAAACGAAAATTCAAAACCAAAGATACTGACTTCTGAAATTAAAGTTATTTTTCACTTTGTAGTGTTTTTTTTTTGGAAGTCAGTTGTTTTTTTTTTGTAAAAAGTTTTTTTACCATTTTGAGTATGGCTCTATGAGTCCTGTTAAAACTTTTAAGGCCAGCACAACCAACACCGTGTCAGTATCCACCTAATCAAGGCTAGGTGGAAAAGATACTTTACCCTGTCAACCGACCTTACAACTACGATCTTTTTTAGGGTTCCGTAATAAACTAGTTTCGCCATGTTCGTCTGTCTGTCCGCGGCTTAGCTCAGAGACTTTTAGTACTAGAAAGCTGTAATTTGGCATAGGTATACATATTAATCACGCCAACAAAGTGGTAAAATAAAGTCATGTATTTTTTTTAGGGTTTCTGCCGTAGATGAGAAAAAAGAAAACATACGCACTTTAGTACGGATGTTTTCTTTTTCTCATCTATCCCATGGTGTTTAGTTTGTGAAAACCATTTCTGGTTTTAGGGATCCGTTTGCGAAAGCAAAGCAAGCAAATTATTGTTAGAATCATTTGTCATCTAAATGGCAGCTAAATGGTTGGTTTTGGAATTATGTCAAAAAATTTACGGCAGTAGTATTTATAACGAAATTAAAAGGAAAACTATCACTGCTAAGTAGGCTTTTAAGTTAACGAGTAATTATCGACCAACTTAAATCTGCGGTTCCAAAAACATGTTCTCACATATGGAATGTATGGGAGAACATGTTTTTCAACTACAAAAAGTTTGTTCTAGGGATAAATTCATCCCAACTACGGAACCCTTCACTATGCGTGGTCCAACACGCACTTGGCCGGTTTTTTAATTACTAAATGGGCTTACTCTTGACCTTGATCCCGCCCGATTTAAAGCGATGGATGAGGTGGTCTAAGTAATGATGTAGACTTCATCCATAGTTTGGAATCAATCACTACACTACTCATAAGAGTAGGTAATTGAAAACTGTTTAGGGTATGTACAGTGGGCTGCATCAATTGGGTACCCCATTTGTATTAAAATTTTAATACAACTGGGGTACCCAATTGATGCAACTCACCGTACCTACAAATAGGTACGTATTCGTATATTATTTTATACCTTCAGCACGTAACTACATACAGGGTAAGTTTTATCCAGTGCGCAAACTTTAACACGTGACTTTACTCATCATTATGAACAACTTTGACCAAACCTGAAATCGCGAAAAAAAATCAGCTGTTCCCTACATTTATTTATGTTCGCATAGCTCGTCAAGATGTAGGGAACAGCAGATTTTTTTTTCGCGATTTCATGTTTGGTCCCATAGTAAAAGTTGTTCATAATGATGAGTAACGTCACGTGTTAAAGTTTGCGCACTGGATAAAAACTTACCCTGTATTACACGCTAGACTGACGTGTTTATAAAGCCTATTATACACATAATATTAAACAAAGAACAGCTAAGTGAGCCGTAAAATGATTGTTTTAACGTATTAACAAAGTAGTGTAGCAGCAATTACGGGCAGTTCATCACGGTTGACAGGCCAACACTGTGGTTAAAGTAATACACTTAGCTGACCTCGAGCGTCATGCTTTCATGTAACCAGCTTAATTTTATATGTCCTCTGTTTTTAATTTAGGAAATATTGGTAAAAGTTGTAAATTAAAATGAGCACGCAAAAATCAACCGCGTATAATAGTGTTAAACTAAATATTTGGCCGTATACGGTGTAAGGGACATGACGACGTGCAAACTATTACCATGAATTCAGTACATGACTGCGTTCAGGTTCAAAATGTCCAATTCTCAAAATGTCCAAAGGTTTCAAAACGTCCAATTTTCAAAATGTCCAATTCACAAAACGTCCAATTCCCAAAATGTCCAATTCACAAAACGTCCAATTCCCAACTGGACCTACCAACGTTGAAATTTTTCGTCCGTAACAAAAAACAAAATCAGGTATTAAAATTCAAATTCATTTTATTTATTTCCGAAAACATCCATATAGTATTAGTATTAGAACTTATAAAAATATGTTAGTAGTATCAAAATCAAAAACAATATTACAATCAAAACTAAAAATTAAATTAAAATCAATATTAAAATAAATTAAATCAAAATTAAATAAAATTACAATCAAAACAAAATTGAATCAGAATTAAATTATATTATTTTGTGTTGCCTTTTTTAATGGATCAGCAGTTTTTTTTAATAACCGATGAAAGTGGTCCTAGTTTGCGCGTCGATGTCTCTTACACTGTGTATATCGATTTTAAATGTATTTTAGCTTTCCATTGCTTTGACAGTGAAGGTTCTGAAACATTTACTTGTCTTTTACTTTTTACATTGAGGCCCACCAAACTTTTTCATCGCCAAACATATCAATCAAAGTATCAAATTAACTTTTACATACAGCCAGACATCGCAAAATGTCACAACATTTCCTCATAACACGGCGCTCACGCATCTGATCCTGATAACACCCGATAGTAGCCGACTGCTTCCGAAGATTGATACGAAGGCCGCCAAATTAATTGGGCAAAGGTATTCCTCTCCGAATATTAATTTGCTTGCATTATAAGAATATTTATTTTGATAGAACACTCTTATTTCGTATTGGTTGCTCGTTAAATGGCAATATTTATACACGAGACTTTTTCATAAGATAAATTGGTAATGAAGCGCCTGTGGTATTTCTTTTAATTGACTAATTTGGTTCGTAGTGGTAGGAAGTATTGAAACGAGAAGCAAGGTATAAATAGTGGAAAGTAGAAAGGATTTGTTTAATTTAAATTTCTCTATTACCTCCCGTCGTAGCGATTGGAAAATAAAGTTTTCTCCTGACTTAGCTATTTATTTAATTTTTCTTATTTTTGTGTGGTTAGTGACTAACCTGGTGTTTGAGTTTTAAAGCCGCCCAAGGGCCTCTGACCTGGCTTCACATGCCGTCGAGAAATATCTTCCAGGCATGCCGCATGCGTTTATTAGATTGAAATCGTGATTGTGAAAACGTCATTTCATGACACTTCATATGGCTAATTTATAAGCTAGACCAAGGGAATAGCCGCGTCATTAATGAACCGTTGAACCTAATCCGTTGGTGTTGGCCGGAAGCGACGGGAGGCTAACAATGCAACCGATCTGCGTGTCCAATGTAGCAAAAACACTTAGGTAGGGGCAAATTCGTCGTTAAATCACCACTTGCCCGAGGCAGTGACAATTTGTCCGCGTCCTGCGCATTACAGCAACGGCTATTTATCCATAACCCACTTTCGGTGCGAATCAATCATTGCTTTAACTCAAACTCATTGACATTTCCCCTGACGTACGAGCACGGACGAGCACGGACGAGCAGAGCCGATGTGTTCATCGCAACGAGAAAGCAACATGAATTATACCAGATAATAATAGGTCGAAATTTCGCAGGAGATTGAGAAAAGGTTAAGCTCAAATTAAACTTTGATTTATTAATGCCAATTTTCCCTTCAATACGGTTTCGGTAACGGTTGCAAGTACTGACGCTTGAAATCATCGGGAGACTTTATTGATAACTGCTCTCTCCACAATGCTTGGAACTTGGAGCGATGTCTGTGGGTTTATCCGAAAAATGATTAACTGTTTTTGAAAGGTTATGTTTATCGCAGTAACTCGTGTTGGTGATTCTACATATGCTTGCCATATATCACAAAAAATTAAACAAAATAAAGCTGCTAACTAAGAAAAGATATAAACGATTCGTTTAAGAATCCAATGGGATACCATTTGCTGACACATCATTTGAATGTTTGGACACAAAACATTGTGTACAACAAAACAAGGGCTGTCAAATAGGAACAATACGATTTAAAAGCGAGAAACATGTCGCTGGGGCGCAGGCACGGGCGAGGGCGGACCACACCACTAATGACTTAGCGAAACCAACCAGCTCCTTCCAAAATTAAACAAGGTAAAAAAGCGAACAAACGATCGATCACCGTTCCTCTCAAACAAAACACAGAAAAAACCACATGAAACGATGTATGGAACAAATTAAAAGCTCAGCGTGAGGCGTCCTGCTTGCCTGCCTGTCCGGTGCGGTGCGGTGCCCCGGCTCGCGGCTGCTCCACGGTCCGCGGTACACGGCTCAGGGCAAATATTAAAGCTGTCAGTTTTGTGTAATTTGAAGGCTCGGTTTCGACTTATAAGTTATGTTATTGAATGTTTTGGGGGCATGTGCGCGCGCGCCGTGTGAACCTCCTTTACCAATAATGAGTTTCGAGTAAACATGAGAAAGTCCCTTTATTTTTATTGGAAAATTGAAACAAATTCGATACAATCAGTATCTTTTACGATACCTATATAAATACCTCTAAGTAGCTCTTTAAACACGCATTGATATTCAATCCTTACTTAAGTATTTGTTCAACGTATCTTCTACGAACTGTGGTACGCAATAAAAATGCCATCAGAACGAGCTGTCATATTCTAAAATACCATGCATTACGATAAAAACTGTTAGGTTGCTAATAAAACGTTGGAATTGATGGCCGCTGCACCGACAACTCCATTACTAGATACGTCGCTAATGACAGCCGCGCCGACTTCCGCCGCTCATTTCGCCAAATTGGACTCAATTACTGAAGCGAATTTTAAGATAGTCGCAGATGGAGTGATAATGTGGCGTCAGGTGGGTGTGTGCCGGTGCACTCGACTCACATTCGAACACTTTTTCAATACAAAGGCAATAAAAAACCGCTAGTCACGCACTAAATGCCTCCCCGAGTCGACTCACGAGGCGTCGGCCAAAAGAAACAAACAGAATTGTTAGAAGCGCACACTCATGCACCCACAAAATTATTTTCGCTTCGTAACACGTGTCAAATTTCAATTTTACTAACGTCGAAATTAACAGTGGGCGTAAACAGATTATTGATATTGTAGATGATAAAAAGTAATCGATGATCGCATAGAGCGCTCTCTTATTGTGAGGAAAAAAACAGCTATTGTTAGGTGTTTAGAGGAATGATTTTTTCTTCACTTCGATTAAACGGACGCTAGTTTTGTTGAAAAAAAATTGACGTCATCAATCAGAGACGGTGTTATTGGGTACAATGGTGTTTCTCGCAATCGCCACGTGGAATCTGCCGGTTCCTGGAACATGGCACAATTTTTCACATTTTTTAATGAGATCAATTTAGTGACTTTCAAATTGTACGATTATGTTTTGGTGCGATTCTATCAGTTTAAAAATTGGTGCCTATTGAAGTTTTGACATCATGTTCTAGTTGATGTTTTGATGTTAATATTCCCAGGATTTTCCATATTCTCTGTGTGATATCAAGAGCAGATAAGTGCGGATATATTTTATTTTTGTAATTGAACCCTTCTTGGCTAATAATAGTAGCTTTCCAGAAAAGATTGAGAACGAAAACATTTTTGATCATTTTACAATGGGGTGCCATCTTTTGCAGTCATTTATGCAATCTAATGGCACCTGTTACTGCTATACTGTTTTATTTAATTAAAGATAATATTTAAAGACAAAATATTACAGTATTTCATAAAAAGACAAAAAATAAATAAAAACAATAAATATTTAATACCAAACGTGAATGCAAGACAAATGTGCAACAGTTGTGGACGCGACGAGCGTGCGACTCCAACGTACAGACGACAATGTCCCGCAAAACGTTATTCATTTTAATTAAAGCCTTCGTTAACTTTGATTAATTGAGGCGACGTCCGAGTACACAAGGGCCAAGTATGAGAACTTGTCTGAAGACACCTTTAGAAATGTTTTCGCTCTTGCTTTGCTGGTAGATTCTACAATTAATAATATAATCTATTTCTACACTTTAAAGCTGGGTTTCTAAAATCCATCCCCTTGGCCAAAATATGCAATTGATACTCTTGTTTCGTTAAAACAAACTTTTGCCTGAGTTTTGTAGAATCACTGTGATGCACTTAATCAAATGCAACAATTAAATTTGCACGGTTGGCCATCAAATGACTTTTTGAATTTTCACCAATCAGGCTGTATTTTTTTTCAAGAAAAGTTACAGAAAAGAAAAAAGCTCTCCTATTTAACAATAACACGTGCCCTTTCTTTAAGAATAATGTTAACGTAACGAAAAAATCGATTAGGCATGCTGTTTAGTCCATGAAAAAAGCAGGAAAAAAATAGTGGCCCATAAACGTTAATAGGTTACTTATAGGACTTAGTTTGTTATCTTTACGGTTTAAACTTACGCAAACAGTGACAAGGTACGGTTGTCAATAGCTGCTAATAACAGTTATTACAGTATCTTAGTTATTTGCATTCTTATCTATTTCATAGACCAGACAAGTAGCGTGCCTTCATTTGATGTTGATTGTGTGTTTCTTCCAATCATGGTAACAACTACAAAAACATTCTTTCTTTGTATTCTTAATTTGTTTATTAGAGAACTAACCTTAATAATAAATTAAAAAACTTCGTGACTAGTGTAATTTATATATTTTTGCAAATATATAAATTACACTAGTCACGAAGTTTTATATATTATTACATCCTATAATTACAATTCCGTGGTTATTTCTTAAAGCGAACGCCCACAATATTTCCAAAATGTCGGTCAAATCATTTTAAATGTTTGCTCAACGACAATACCTACTCTATTTAAACATGAACTGCAACGTTTTTTCGCCACAATTGTTCCCCTCCCGTAATAATGCTCTAATCATAGGTTTGACACCCCGATACCCCTTACTCACAAACCTTAAACCGTCAATACAACAAGCTACACAACCATTGCTACTTTTGTCACTATAGCTTTATCAATCGTCTTTACATTGCATGCAATGAATTGAGTCATTAGCGATAGTTTCCAGTCGGTATGAGGAATGCCTCAGGGCGTAGACCAGAAAGGCCAGTGTTGAAAGCCGAGGCTGCTAATACGAGGATTGTGGGGTAGGCAGGGGTAATTACAGCAAATGTGGCGCGTTTGTATTGACAATACGACTCGGTTATCTCAAGCGTACTGTTGTTAGACGGAGAAAATAAGCTTCATTAGGAATAGAAGCAAAAAAAAAATTTTTGAACAAATGTTCACTGTGAAATGTAGTTTGAAATGACTCTTCCGAATGAATCCTCTTGATCAACACCACCCGTATAATTCGTTTAACTTTCGGGAGTTTTACAGCATGCACCATCACCTGCAGAACCTGATTGAGTTACCATTATTTTATCAGTGTTCTCTCTCTTTCATATTCATTTTTAGGGTTCCATAGTAAACAAGGAACCCTTATAGTTTCGTCATGTCCGTCTGTCTGTCTGTCTGTCTGTCTATCCGCGGTCTAGCTCCGAGACCCTTAGTACTAGAAAGCTGTAATTTGACATAGGTATACATATTAATTACTTCAACAAAGTGGTAAAACAAAATTATGAAAAACATTTTTTTTAAGGGTACCTCCCATACACGTAAAGTGGTGATGTTTTATTTTTTATTTTTTTATCCCATAGTATGGGGTATCATTGGAAAGGTCTTACAAAAACATTATGAGTTTGTAAAACCATTTTTGGAATCAGGGATCCGTTTGCAAAATATTAAGCTTTAAAGTGCTTATTTTTGTTAGAGTCAAGTGTCCCCCCCCTGCTAGCTAAATGGTTGGTTTTGGATGTGTGAAAAAAATCGCAGCAGTAGTTTATATAACGAAATTAAAAGGAAAACTATCACAGCTAAGTAGGCTTTACTAGTTATCGAGTAATAATTGACCAACTTAACTTTGCAGTTGCAAAAATATGTTTTCCCATACATTCCGTATGGGAGAACATGTTTATCAACTACAAAGAAAAGTTTGTTTTTGGGATAAATTCATCCCAACTACGGAACCCTTCATTGTGCGTGGTCCGACACACACATAGCCGGTTTTATTTACTCGTACAATCTGCTTACGTTCATAGTACACAATGCTCAAGTAAACAACAGTCTATTATGCGTCTTATAGGGTCTTACTCTATCCATCAACATCCTTCATCATAAACTCTATTTCTAGACACCACTTCCTCTCTTCAATTATAATTCATACAAATTAATCTCCGTCGCATTGCACCATCATCCTATCTGCGTATGTCATAACAATTGACAATTTTTTCTCCGGCCCACTGACAGGATGCGCGCGCGCACGAGACAAAGGCATTAGCATACCGCACGGGGCGCGGGGTGTGGCTGTATTAATCATGTCCCGCTCGTGCCTTGCGTCTGCGCGTGATTATGGATTTGTTTTAGGTATTGGTTTATCTGTGGTGCGTTTGTACCTAAAGGATTTGGTTCTCTATGAAGATTTGTATAGTTTTCATAAAATCTTTTGTATTCTCAAGATACGGATCTTGAAACGAGAATAAGAGCGGCAATAAACTTGCAGGGTATCTCCTAAAATCTCTTGTATTGTTTGAGATATCAACTCGTTCGAGGTGATGTTTTGCAATGATCGAACCTTCTATTCGTCATAAATTTTCATATGATTTTAGGACGTTTCTTTTCTATTTCTTATAAAAAGTGAAATGTAGTCATATGTGCGGTCACCATCACCATTACGTTTGTTTTCAATCTACTAAACCATCAACAAATCCTTCAAGGCAACTAAAGTACCAAAATAATAAGCCTATCCTTTATTCACTATTCTTTTGGTCTTTGATGGCACAATACGTCCGCCGAGTCATTCGAAATTATTATAAACTTATATAAATCAAATGTGGTTCGTACCACACATTATTTCCAATTACCGTTTAAATGTAGGCACTTAAATACCTAATAAATTATTTTAACTATTTGTTTATTGGTTATACTTTTCCATACAATGACATATTCTATGGGGAACATTGATTCTAAGATAGCTTTGAATGGATAGCAGCAGTTACTGATTCAATGATATATAACAGGCTAACACATGATGACGTCGGTTAATTATATTAGGTACTCATAAGTTATGAATGAACGTCCATACATCGAATCTTTCATTCAAACATCAAATCAGTATCAAAGACATGAATGGTAAGGTTCGTGAATGGAGCACATGAAAGACTATTGATGTACGCATTATAAGCTACATTGCACTTACGCTTACTTATTTGGAACTTGGATGAGATACAAACACACGAATTTCAACTTAATCTACAAATCAATACGGAACTATTTTTATTATTCCATCTCCATCATATAAGTTGGTAAACGCATCATTTGCAAACTCTAGTACAGTTACTGCATACCAATATGATTCTTAATAGTATTGCTATAGAGATTGATTACGATGCAAAATATCCATGATCTGTAGATGTCAAATGTGTCAAGTCATCAAAATATGTACTGGGTGATGAAGATGATGTCTGATATGGACTTACAACGGTTACAATAGGCGTTCGGAATCGATTTGAGATCTCCTGATTAAAGAAAGTGTTATAGGATTGTATCGATTGAAATATTGGAATTATTACAAGCTCTTAAGCTGTTGAGGTGCAGGGATTTGATCGAATCAGATCTAAGTCTAGTTAAGTGATAAATAGATTTCGATTCAGAAAGTTTTCACTTAGTCACTCACCAAAGTTTCTGTTTCGTTTTTTTCCTGCGTTGACACCATATTTTAAAAACTTCCTTTAATATTCTTAAAATAATAAAAGGACATCATCTTTATAATAACAGAGTACAATTGCCGCAAAAATATCGATCCTTCTTAAGATCGGGCTGTCATTAAAAATAATTCCTGTGAGCCCTTTCATACCTTCACAAACCTCATTGTTTATCGATCTTGCGGGCGTTTATTAGTTAAATTTAAGGGCTATTATGTTATCGGCGCTTTCGTTGTCGACAGATCTTTGTTCCCGTAAGCACACAGGAACAATATGGCCACGTCTTGTGCGGCCTGCACTTTTTGCCTTTGTCTCACGTTCGCGCCCGCCGTCCAGCCGGACACGATGCACGAATCCATGGATGTATGTGAGTCATAGGTTAATGTTTTAATTTCTGTGCTGGCTTTTTGTGCACTTAAAGCTGGTGAAATGCTTTCTGATACTTGGGTAGGTACTGGCTGTAGTTTTTATATTTTACATCTTTATCATTTACTCCTGTAATTTGTTCATTGTTATCAGTAGTTTCAGTTGATTGATATTAAACTCTTTTTTATTTTTAAAGTGGAGTATGCTACAAAATAATTTTGCAATAAATGCTTTTAAGTTTGATATGTGAATATTATCAAACAAGTCTTCATCAAAAATCAATAAAACATCATCCAATATATTTTTCCATTCTTAGCTGAAAGTGTTGGCAACGTTTTGAGGGTTTGCAGGCGTGTCTGTGTTGTCGCGTCTCCGAACAAAGACGTTTAATTGTCGGTTATCCGCCGATAAATCCACGCAACCACTCATTACTTGACTATCGAAACGATGTTAATTGAAAGTTTTGCTTTTTTACAGCTCGGCTCGCGACGTGCGAGTGTCTTACGTGTTCTCACAGGTATGGCGCATTGTTATGTTTTGGGCGAAAGAGATTGTTATGCGATAACTGATCGTTATACATCGAAATGCAATTTTCGATTTATTTCTTACTCAGGCATTACTACAGGGAAAAGTAATTGAGGAAGTGCGTAACAGTGGAATGATAAATTACCTATTGGAGTGTTTCTTAGTCATTTTGGCAATGCGATAAGTATTGCATTCTAACTAAATCTTTGTAAATATCCCAAGATTTAAAATGCAAAAAATAATATGACAAAAATATATATGATATTATAATGTTTGAAAGTTGGATATTTTCAACGTTCAGACATATATAATTAATATCGTAGATCAAAAACATACACTCTCATAGAATCCAATTAAACCCACACTGCCTTACATCAGTCAGCAGCACGCTCCACAAAAACTACAGAAATAGCAGCATATATCATTCTCACCTCCTCGCCAATCGGACATTGATTTATATAGATGCTTTATTTGATTCGATTGTATCATCAGATTGTCATAAATCGACCCCCGCGGTTCCCCTTCGATACCGATATATTTCCCGATACGGCTCAAGTTTTTCCTGATGTCATTATGTCTGTGTTGGTGATAACTGAATCTTTGGCAGTATTAAGGAAGTATTCAGTTGCTGCTGTTTGATGTGTGTTGATATTGTTTGGTGGATTTGTGCCAGATTCGGAGTGTTGGATTTAATGCACACTATAAACATTGTCATCGCTTAAAGAAAGTTGCTTGCTTTAGGGGTCTATAATTGTACATATGTCTTGTATATTGCAGGTAAAAACTGATAGGGCCATATTTTTATTTCATTTTCTTATTGACGTTTAATTAAGAAGTCAGTTGAGAGACATTACTATTGGTATTGTCTTGTTGTTTAATCAAACATTCAGTAAACATTATGTCAAACAAACGGTGCTAATGTTTGCATTTGTCACTACATTAATCATGTCCATCTAACATTTGCAACCTATCACTCTGCGAAATTCCTCAAACAATATATTGTAAAAACATCATTTAACAAACGCAAACAACGATTTCTCTAAGTTAGTTCCACAGCCGTGTTCCGCAATTCATCCCCATCTCGTCACAACGTTCCCTGACCGCGGCCACATTTTTTCTTGTCCAAATAAATTAATACAGGCGTCTTGGGACCTCTCTACCCGGCGACTTGTCAAATTAATTTCTTCTCGCAAGACAATTTGTCTGCCGCTTGAGGGCAGCGGAAAAAACTTCGGTATCGATTGCTTGGCGATTAGTCAAGGGGCAGACCCTAGTCGAATTGGTTCTGGAGTAACTCGGAACACAATCGTTTTAACAAGATTTATATGGCGTTTTGAATCATTGTTCATTGAAATTATTTGTATTTTTTTATCCAAATGCAGCTTTCCCTACAAAAACAAAATTACAACCATAGGCTAGCTAGATCATCTACGTTAAACGATTTTTGACGCAAGTACTTACGCAGACATTTCTCTCGATATCACCAATTCTACTGAATTTCGCCCTCCCAAATCTTCTATCCCAAATTTTCTCAGTTCCGTGAAATTAGCATAAAAACTCAGACATCTATTTGGGAGGGCTGTCAACCTGAGACCTATCCTAGGAAGATCAGGAACTGAAACGTTCAAAGCGAGGTCGCAAAAACTTTTTATAGCTAATAAAATAAATAGGCGGTCGTCACGCACGGCCGCATCCAAGCCTCCATTGCCGCCCAAAATTAAAGTGCGCTTTTTTGAAAGCACAATCTCCTCGGTCACAGTCGATAAAACTGCTTCGTGCCGATTGCGGTCTTCCCGAGTTACGCCGAACTGACGCTTAGGGTTAGGACGAATGCTGCTGCTAGAATGGCGGTAATATTGACAAACTTTTTCGTAGCAAGTAGGACAATCAAAATTATTAAACAAACATGAAATAAAACAATCAACCTGGAATTTCAGCAGTTATTTTACTCAACCTTACCAAATGTTTGCTTAAAGATTCTGAAAAGTCCAAACGCTAGTACCAAAATCTAAGTAGTTTTAATGCTAGCGTTTGTACTTTTACCTACGCACGTAGCACAAATTCTACCTTCTATTTTTATTTTTTTTATTTCTCACCATCTCTTTCCCAAACGGTCGAACTGCAGCGTTTTCTCTCCCGATCTGATCGCATCCTTATTCCAGTTGGTATTGGGGATCGGTAGCGCTCCGGAGACTGCGGCGCTTCACAATTAGCCCCGCTAATGACTAAAGAGTTATCTCCCAGGACGCAAGCACACAACACGAATAAGAATTTACTTACTGCAATTCTAACGTGTGCTGGAAATTGCTTGCAGAGATTAGAAAATAATTTGCAGAAGAGAAAAAGTTGTAATGTTTGAGCTTAATTGCCTGTAGTTATGCAAATGTTGATTTCCCTGCAGTGTAAGTACATTGTAACTTTGTAAGGTAAGTGATATAATATCTAATTCTGCCTATGAAAAGATTGAAGGAAGACAACAACGAATCATTACTTTTTCAGATTGCATTGCAACAAGTTCTATAACTTTCGTATGAAAACATAAAAGGTTTAAAAACCAGTCACTGGGGTAAAATTACAGTTTCCACAAACCTAGCATGACACAACATGAACAATCGCACAGAAACCTAGCATGTTATTGAGAATAGTAAAAGAACGAGCGCTGTATAAATCAAAAAGCGTGTCTGACGAGAAATGTGACGCGACGCGACGTCAATATGAGCGGACGTCAGTTGGCGCTGACAGCCGATATGAACGAACCGCGATATTGTGGCGTGTAGGCTGAAATGAGACTTTACAAACAATGGCTTATTTCTGTAGGAGAGTGTTATTTGCTTGAAGTTGTGGTAAGTATTGGTTACGTTACGATTCGGTAGTAAATATTTTTATTTGTTCTAGTTTCTATAACACATTTCATTAAATGTTCTATTCTAATAAATAAGTAAAGATGAAAGATACAATTCAAGGTACAATCTAAGAATTGAGTCAAAAGTTAACAGCAATCCAAAACTCAAACCAAAAGGCAAACCAATTAACCCAAAATTGCATCAGGCAAATAAACAAAACAGACCAAAAATTGTTTCAAGCAGAGTTAGCAGCAGAAGTTGAACACACATGAAAAACCGCGAAAGTCTCGTTACACACGTAACCGACCCCAAAGCAGGGCTGTGCTACACTGTAGGGGAAACTTCGCGACCCAAACACGACGATTTGGACCACGGTATGGCGGCATGACAATTAACTGTGCTTGCTTGAATGATGGTGCTGAAGTTGTTCAACTGTTGTAAAATTATTAATTTTGATAGTTGTGGATTGTTATTTTTTTAGAAACCTGGAATTAAACCTGCACATAATTTAATGTTTCCGAAAACTATTTCTAACTCGTCCTTAGAAGTTGTCCTCGATTTAACTGCTTGGCGGTTTAATTTTCAAATCTTGGTTATAAAACAATACAATATTATGTGTTCAATTTATTTTAATTTAGCATTAATCTTAAATGTTACGAATAGACAGACACATCCGCATATGTCCAAAACAATCTTAGCTATTTACTATTGCTATCAAATACATAGCATTCCAAAAAGAATTGCATTTCTCCACGCCGTACATTAGTTCCATAAGTCCGGCTCCCATATTATGCATTCCGTCGCGTATCACGTACTTCCTCCATCCATCACTTGGATCATCACGGTGTACGCGTTGTTCTCGCTGCACTCGGACCCATCCTCCCCATTGTCCCCTCCTTTATTTATAATTTGATTTCAACAAGCTGTCGCCGCATAAAGGTGCCTTTTGTGTGCTCTTTCATTTTAATCAAATTTGATTTTGGTTTTGAATGGATGTTTAGAAGTTTAGGTGTATTTTGATTTTTGATTTGCTAATTTTATGGGGTATGTACCTAACTATTTATTTATTTCTGTTTCTTCTCCCGTATGTATGCAAACATATGAAGTGCTCATTGTGATCTCAGAAAGTGTTTGAAAGGACTAAACTTTAATTTTACTTCATTCACCCTATGACACTTAGCAAAAACTGCAGAGTTATGTTTATTAGTGGGTGTTATTAAAGTTTTTATTATACTTCTTATCACTTTACCTATCTCTTACTTGTTTAGTTTCTGTTCTGCGTAGTTCTAGGTATTTTGCAATAACCAGACTTTTTTACATCATAATTATTTAAATCATTAATTTTTATTTATAACTCACGATTACAAAAGCTTTCGTGACGAATGCAGCAAGATAATGTAAGTAGTCAATATTGTAACTACAATAAACAAAATTCGTTCTAAATATTTTGTTTTAATTATTAGGTAGACCAGTAGGTACTCCAAAACTAAAAATCAAATCGTCGAAGGATGCGCTCCACCCGGCGATCGTCTCCTCAATCAGCCAGGGGTGCCACAACGAGTAAATTAATTAGCCACGGGCCCGAATCAAGGAAACAATAACCGCAAACAGAGGGCTGCGGGCGCAACATTTGTGTCAATACCTTCAACCCTTATATTGTCAACGGGATGAAATTAGACAGCCCTGTACTAGGGATATTGCGTCAGATATTGTAACGGTTATGTAACTTTGAAGAGGAGAGCGTATATTGATGAATTGGGATAAGTTTTGACTTGGTAGTTTGAGTCCAATGAAAATGTATTGTTTTCGTCAACTATGAGAAAAGTCCAGGTAGTGCCTATGTAGTTGTATATTATTATGTGCTATGAGAGACGTTCATATCCAGTACAAAAAATTACTGCATTTTCATTGTTTTTTTTTTACTATTCCTACATTGCACCTGATGTAGACAAAAACTTTGAACCTTTGCCCTAAAAACTCGTCTGCCCTATTTTTTTCTCTATGCAACAAATATGTAATGGCCAATCTTGTTTCCAAATATCCCTAATAAAGGTCCTCGACCGTGCCCAGTCGTGTTGTAAATTTTTCAAACATGTTCACATTATGGCCAGGATTACGGTTAATTCGGCGTGTCGACTTTAACGCGGTCTTATATTGGGCCCATATGGCGTACTTTCTCCCCTGCACGCACCATAGCCCGATATTATTGGCGGATTAATTATTAATCCCTTACTGTATCGAAAATAAATCAACGGTGATTGGTCACATCGGGTAGATTTTGGGAAATAATAGTGTTTGCTACTATTTTAGCGAGAACTTTAAAGTTTGATTTAGGATATAAAATGTCCAATGATACTAAAAAGTTTCTACACTAAACATAAAACTTCTGTCTCCAAGGATTTGATAGTCTTAGCTTCCATCAGAATTCTCAAAGGAGTCAGGCTGAGCTTTATCTTCAGCTGTGCCTGAATACTCACACAAATACCTCAAAAAAAAGATGATACATCAACATATCGCATGTTTCATTTTTGTTTTTTTTTTTTTGTGAAGAGAGAGAAGTATTCATTCCTAAAGATACTCTCTTTAGTAATTAATACTTCTGTGGTAGATTACTAATTCATTATTTTTATTGAATCTATGTGATCAAGAGACGTCACGTCAATGATCTCCAGTACAACAGACCTTCCCTAATACTCAACATTTCAGTGAGAGTGACACGACACACAAATTCAAGAGCGCAAACTTTGCTCTCCTACCACTCTACAACAGTCACTCTACTAACCTTTATTGCATTGCGATAAGGTCTTAATTCCAAGTTTATAACTTTAGGAAAAGGTTGTTGAAACTCGGCAGTTTTTGAATACGTCACTTGACTGATGTTTCGCTGACGAAGTTTTAGTAAACTAAAAGGGTAGGTATGTAATATACTTGTTAAACACTAGAAGCTGAAAGATTTACCTTTCGAACTTAGTTTTGATCTGACTTTTATAAACTGAAAAATCTTTTTAGTCCAAATACCGCATAAAATGTTCTTGTAGATATCATTAATAGGTAGAGGTACACTGTAGATAGATGAGAACTGTTTTGACGGCTTGAACTCCTTGCGTCATCCATATCTACCATATCATTATCCCTCTTATTAAATGAGCGCTGATTCTGGTTTTCTTAATAGCACAGAAATCAGATGACATTCTGAAACGTGACAATTATTGGTTTCTAATGTAAATAATGTAAACCAGTTGCTTCATATCTGCGCAATAAATATTCATAGTAAACAGACTGGAGCTGGACCACAATAAATAACGAATTATAACTTATTCTACGATATAACTGCACGTGTTTCTATCACTACAATTACGTTTATAAATAACGTCTTATAAGGTAACGCGATAAAAGCAGAAACGTTATTTTATCTTACAGATAAAGATACTGGTCTGTAGTTTGATGTAATAGTACGACTCGTTCTATTAAGGAATATGGAACTAACTAATAGATGGAAAAACCATACGATTTTTAATATCTTTGTTTATTTATTTAATTAAAATAGTTATTATTTTATTACACACAGTAAGATACAGAAATAGAAACATATAACTTTTGAGTACAAAGCTCTGCTTATTTGTTAAGAGGTTAGTTCCAGCAGACCTGCGAAAGGAGAAATGTAGATAATAAAGTGTGAGACACTCTTAGAAGAAGACGAACTTCTAACCAAAACCCTCCCGCTTTGGTTTATCTTTACAATCTTTTGACTTTTATTCCTTTGCCTCGCACTAGGGTTAATAAAAAGCAAAACAGAAAAAAATATTTAAAATTAACTAAACATTAGTCCAAACACTCATCTTTTAATATTCAAATGCGCTGTAAATATTGACCCATCTCACACAAAACCACTGACTTCGCTAAAGTTACAATGCACCAATTTGTTTACACTACAAACTAGTTATCCGTCTCTTTTGTTGATTTAAAAAAATATATTTTACCCTCCGATGTAAAGGGTGAAATTAAACTGACGCACGCTTTTTTTAGGGCCACAGTGCAAAATATTCTAGCACTCTTTTGGTTGTATTTATGCAGTATGCAAAATTTTTGTTGGGCTATGTTGTTAGGCTGTGGTATCGTATGGGGTTGCCCAGAGACAAGCGTGACAAAATTGTGCATGGGGTATGTGGTGATGCAACCCTTCAGCTTCGCACCGCGGTTTGCGGCCGCTGAGGGATGTTGTCTAGTACGAGTAATGGGTGTTGACACTTTAGCGTGTAAGGTTTAGTGTTCACAGTATGGACTTGGCTTTTAATTTAGTTTACACTGCTGTGCATGCAGTATGTTTCATTTTTCAATGTACTTTTTATTTGTTACAAAAATGATACTTGATTGTCTTGTGTTCTCAAAACAACATTTTGTTTCCGGTTCCCTGTCCATTTGCATAAAATTTTAAGACCTAATATAAGTTGGCATACTTTTGTTTGTCCTAATTATATTTTCGCATAATATTATTTACGCATAAACAGCTTACGCATAATTTATTACGCATAATTTCTCTAATCATAATAATGATAAAGCATAACATTCTAAAGCATAACTTTATTAAGCATAACATTCACAAGTATAAATTTATTTACGCATAATGCTATTAAAACATATACACCAGCACCACCTCGCCCCTACGCCCCCTATTTAAAATTACACTATAGGGGTAGGGCAGACAAGACTACGTGGAGTCGGTTTTGCAGCGATTCGGTTCTGTCACTAACTTTTGTAGTACAACATAATGATTTTTTAAGACCAAGCTTTAATTTTTACTAAAATTATTAGTAAAAAAGATGAATATACTTCGAAACTTGCATATTTAAAAGCAATTGCTAAAAATATACACCTAAAATAAAAATACATAGTTAAGTTGCATAATATTAGTTACATAATAAATACATAAAATTAACTCAATTTTGTTTCCGTTATTTCTATTAATTGTATGCCTAAATATTATTATGCTAATAGTCATTAGGCCTAGTAACGTTATGCGAATTAAATTTATGCCAAAACAAATTAGCCTTCAAGATAATTATACCAACATAAACTGTATGCCAAAAAAAAGTATGGCAAAGTATTATTATGGCAAAACAAATTATGCCAAAATCGTTATGCGTTATCGTTAAGTATATTAGGAAAAAGAATATTATGCGAAAAGAAGGGATCCCTTTGTTTCCAACCAGTAACTACTCGTCAGTACCGATATTTCTTTCTTTTTGAAAATTATTGTGATAACTTCCCTCCGCTTACAGGTTTTATCATTGGCAATATCTACACAACCAGTCTGAAACTTATGTTAAGTCCTGTCATTGGCTGACTAAAATAACAACATCCAATCAAATCAGTTGGCATAAGTCTGTCAGTCTGTAAGTATATTATTGTGTTGATAAGCTTTTCAGTTTCCAACTGTTAGGCCCGCTTGCTTCACAAATCACTAACTACGTTTAGAGCAAAAATAATGAAAAAAACAATATGTTTCTATCAATCGTTTGATGATGATAGAGACGGGATGATGTTTAAAATATATTTAGCGCTTCACGCGTTTAATGATTAATGTGGTGCAAGTGGCAATTAGTTTTATACATACCTCACATAAAATCAAGTAGTAGTGTTGGTTAGTGACCAATATTAATCAAAGTATCAATCGTGTCGGTCGCGCTACACGCAACCCCACGTGGAAGCGTGAAATTCGTACAATAAATGCCTTTGTATTGCCGTCGCGGCACCCTGTTGACTTTTGGACACGCCGATACCGCTGTCACAATCAATATACGTGTGTACTAGACAAAACTATACTACTCCTAGAACAGCAGATACAATTCGAGGTATTCTAACTAATCTACAGAAGAAGGAGATAAGCTTTACACAAGTCTTGTTATCTTTAACGAGAAACTTATAATTCTTCAGTGATAACTTAATTCCGTTCGTCAATGACGAAAATTTCAGTATCAAAATTTTGATTCTTGTTATTAAATCAATTGACGAAAATAACTTCGAAAATAAAGGTCTAACATTCCAACCAACATTGAATAGCAATAATTAATGACATGTATGACAAGTTAGTTATGTACAGTCAGGGAGATTAATTGTTTACCAAATTGACACTACGTAAATCAGCCGTGATAGAGCCACTTCTTACAACTGTCACAGAATGACAGTTGTGAATCGATTAAAGAGACAGACAATGTAAGTTTTTTAGTCAGTTTGATAAACAATTAATTTCCCTGACTTACTAACAGGAAGACTAACTATTTTAATCACAAGACCTCACAGCAAACATCACAATATTTATAATACACGCAATTACAACTAGCTAGTTACACATGAATATAAAACGCATTAAGAACAAACTTACTGCGCGTGATTGTCATTTATTTAGCGCATAAATCCACCTTCAGCGACTAAGTTACATAGTTTGCTTAATGAGGAGTCTGCAAACTAGTTCCGAGAACATAGCGCTTATTGCGCTTATTGCACTTATTTGTCGATATGTAAATAAGCGGTATTACTTATTGCTCGTGATTGATTTAGCTGCTGAATATCATTGCGTAGTAGCCCGTCTAATAACTATGAATTATATTGTTATTGTGTTAAGTATGAATAATTACTTGCAGTTTATGGTAAATTGTTGATTGGTGCTCATATTTTCGTTTAGCTGTATTCTATTGAATGTTTGTGTTACCGTTGTTTGAGGCACTTATTTAAATTCTCGATCAACGACCGTCAGGATTACATGTGTTAGTTGTCATGGTTGTGTTTTCTTAATTTTTTATTATTTTAGTTATCATCATCTTTTGCTAAATGGCTTGGGGTCGGCTTCTAATCTATCCAAGTTTTAGACCTTATATAAAATGCTTTACCCAGTTATCAACACCTGTTTGCACAGTTTCTCATGATTGTGTGAATGCGTCGAATGATTCAATATGGCTTACCTATACATCTACCTCAAACAGAGACGTGGGCACAGCGCAGGCGGCGCGAGGACGTTCATGTTCTGTTGCAGACGAGAGATTTCTAGACGTTTAAAGTCCAGTTCAGCAACTTAGTGCTGTCTTTGCATTAGATAATATTAAATAATGTTGTAATAGTCGAGCAGACGATAGGACTCAGAGCGGGTGGACGATATCCTCTCGCATACTACGGGTGGGTTTTTTATATATATCATTGACGTTTAAAACAGAGCTATGTAACCAAACAATATTGACAAATATAGAATGATTAATTGTAATATTAATACATTGTCAAACTTAAGTGGCAGTGGGCAGGGTACGATGCTCTAAGAACAGATGGCCGATGGAGCCGAAAGGTTCTGGAGTGGCGACCGCGTACCAGAAGATGTAGCGTTGGAAGGCCTTCCATAAGGTGGACCGATGACCTGGTGGAGGCCGCAGGAATCTGCTGGATGTGAGAAGCGCAGAACCGCTCGAAGTGGCGATGCTTGGGGGAGGCCTATGTCGAGAAGTGGACGTCTTTTGGGTGAAATGAATATTATTAACAGCTACGTTATTATAACCGGAAAAAGCATCCCATAATATCAACTTACTCCCTCAACGGAACGTCACTGCAACAAGTCAAAAACATACGGGATCTAGGTGTAGTACTTAGCAGTGATCTCTCATTTACCACACACATCAATAATATCATTAAAAAAGCAATGAAAATGGTTGGGTTTATAAACAGAATTGGAAAAGAATTTAAGGGAACTTTGTCATTGAAAGTGCTCTATAACACCTTTGTGCGCAGCCTCGTAGAATACGCATCTCCCGTCTGGAGTCGCAGTTATATAACATTCATATGGAACGAATTGAGCGCGTTCAAAAAATAAATGACGAGGTGCTTGCGGTTTAAAGAACACGAATGTCCATTTAGAGCCAATTACGCTGAACGGCTAAGTTACTTCAAATTAGACTCATTGGAGCGACGAAGGGTTCTAAATTATCTGTCAACACTCTATAAAATTGTAAACGGGATAACATCAACTCCAGATCTCCTTAACAAAATCAACCTAGATGTACCTCGTCATTCTCACCTCCGGTCCAAGCGTACTTCTAGGACTTTTGCCCCTAAACCGTGTCGCACAAACCTGGGCCAGCATGCTCCTCTAAACAGAATGTTGACTTTTTACAACAGAGCCTGTTCAGTTGACAACAGTATAGATATTTTCTTTGACAGTCTGCCAATATTTAAAAACAAAGTTAATAGTATTGTTACTTTATGAACGAGTATTTCATTGTGTTTTTAATCGACTTCCAAAAAGGAGGAGGTTATATGTTCGTCTCTACAAAATACGTATTTTTTTCCCACTTAATATGTAGATGATCTGATAAGTTTCTGTCACTGGTAGCAGGTAGTGGTATTCGAATGTGTGTGGGGTAGGTACCACAACTAAAAAGTGAAAAATAAAAACTTTTTACAAAAAAAAACAACCGACCTCCAAAAAAAAACATTAAAAAGTGAAAATAACTTTAATTTCGGAAGTCGGTGTCTTGGGTTTTGTATTTTCGTTTTTTGCCACCGACTTCCGAAATTAAAGTTATTTTTCACTTTGTAGTGTTTTTTTTTGGAGGTCGGTTGTTTTTTTATTCTTGTTTGTTCTCATGCAATGTAACGAAGTATATTAATTTATTGTTATTTTATAATCTAATCTTATTTTATAATTTAATATGTATCAAATTAATGTTAATGCTAATATTTTAATGATTTCATAATTTGTCGAATAATAGTTCACCTTTTAATAAGAATGTTGTGCATGCCTATAAGTGATGTATTTACACAGTACTCAAGACTCGTGATACCTGTTGTAACTATCCTTGTAAATATGTCGTTGGTGTGTCTTGCTTAGTAAATAAATAAATAAACCGCTCATACAATAAGTATGTATGTATGCCTCGTTCCAACCGCTAGTCTACCGATACCCACAAACCCGGACGATGCGCGCGGCCATCGCCAGTCCTCTATCTTATAATTGTAATAATTTCGCTTCAGAATGTGACATAGTTCCAAACACCGAGTATCGATAATTACGCTTACTTAACTGACCCACTTGATGTGACAACTCGATTGATTTTTATCAAACGCGCCTTTATATAGAAACCTGCCGGCATCGGCACTCCGGCAGGTGCAGGGTTCGGTGCCCGATTCAGTATTATCGTTAGGTAATTGAACGAGGGATAATACGCCTGTTATTACGGCGAGTTAATTAAATTTTTCGATTGCGAAATGTATTGGATTCTATTTTTATATTTTGTATGTTGCTTTTATATTGGGCTTGTAGTGCGTTCGGAAATTGTTTGTAAAAACTTTTTACAAAAAAAAAACCAACCGTCTTCCAAAAAACACTACAAAGTGAAAAATAACTTTAATTTCGGTAGTCGGTGTCTTTGGTTTTGAATTTTCGTTTTTTGTCACCGACTTCCGAAATTAAAGGTATGGACTAGAATTTTGTCTGAAATAAATAAATAAATATAACCTCCTCCTTTTTGAAAGTCGGTTGAAAAATATAAGGAGAAGTCTTAAGGTTTAGTTTCTTATTTAATGATGTTTGTATCTTGTTATTTATGATTTCATCAGTATTTTATTACTGATCGAAATGTATTTCCTTTTTTACAAAAGAGAAAAAGGTTAAGCACATAGTAATGTAGGTAGGTAGGTTTCCCGTAGAATGTCCGCATCGTAGGTACCTATATGCTTGAAAGCCTTTTATTGAGTACAGCCTGGATATGCCTGTTGCATTTCTTATGTAAAATCACCTGCAATATGACAGTAGCAAAGCCTCTGAAAGTTTGTTACTGTGGTCAAGCTGTTTTGGCAATTATCAAACGACTGTCACACTTTCGCACAACACCGTAAGCAATTAACAAACAACTCGTAAAATTAACCGTACATTTCTTAATTTGATCCGTTGAGCTCCCAGTGACAAACGGCTGGTGTTGCGAGCCTCAATAATTTGCGCCTCGCTCTCTCAGAGTCGCGGAATTCAGTCGTGATTAATCAACGCTGGCAACACTTCATCGCGCGATTATAAGCTTTTAAATATAGGCGGGGGTGCGCCCGGCCCTATATAAATTAGCTAGCGATGAAAACGCGCTGTTTAGTGAGGAGAGAGGGTTACATTGGCGTTTTGTCGATTTTCTTCTGTTGCGCAATCTCCCTGTAACTCTGCAATAAAAGCCCTGTTTGGTATAGCCTTCTTAGATCTCTTATTCCGTTTTGTTATGTTTTGTAGCATAAACATGAACCAGTGTTGTTTTCAACGTTTTTACTCCGAAGCACAATCAAGACGGAATCTACTAACTTGACTCAAAACAGAGTATTTAAAATCAACTGGCAAAATATTTTAACCTTACATGTCTATAGTCAATACTCGTAACGCATCCTACAAAGTATCGACATATGCATCTCCCATCACTATTTAACCCTTTCCCCAGTCAGCGGCCTGCAGCCCGGGGCGCAACGAAACAGTTAACTAAATTAAAGTGAGTGTGAAGACCGCTGCAGGGTTAACTATTCCATTTCGTTTATTGCGCACAACTCTGTTAACCCCTCAACCCGTTAATAAAGATATAGAGGCCTATTAACTGCGACTTAAGTTTACTTTTATAATCATCCTTATAGTTTCTTAATATCCGAAATATTATAATGAGTTCGGATATTTATGCGGATATTAGAAGCTTTCAACAACACTTACTTTATCATGATTGATGTAATTAACGATTAAAGATTGTGATAATTAATTGAAACTATAATTAAAAACACGTGAAAGTAATACATGCTTCAATTAAATATTGTAACTGTTTATGGAACAGGGTTTTTCTCAGTGTACTTATTTCAAATAGTCATTAATTTCTGTTAATATTTATTTTCTCTTACTCAATTGGCTAGGTTCCTATTACGTTCCTGATAAATGACCGGAAAGTTACCAAAGAACGAGTTAAATATTACACTAAGTAATTACCCAGATGATTTTGTGCAAATTATAAAAGGGAACGGTTTCGAACAAAAAGGGTATTAGACAGCTGATGTCGCAACTCCTGCGGGTACTAAACCACTTATTATTGCATACAAGTATTAAATCTACACAAGCTTAAAAAAACGTATTATAGCTGGTTTAACGACAAAGCAGGCTGTAAAGCCTACTTATTTTAGTACGACTTTTTATAGAGGCATGGACAGGCTAAATCCAGACGCATAATCACGAAAATCTGCAAACATCAGAATAGGTTCGAACTCAACCCTTTCAAATTCGTATGTTTTATGTATTAGTATCAAAATATCTAACACGATACGCGGCTGATGATACTGAAAGCTTCATTGGAATTGTTAATCGCAACACGGCTGTCTGCGCCGATATTTTGTTTTTCGGTGCCCATCACTACGACCCGCTGTATTCGTACCTCAGACTGCCATGATATCCGTATTGTCGGATATCGTGAGTAAGTGACACGCAACGACATCCGATAATGGATTTTATTTTGATCGGTCATTTATTTACATAAATACATAAAATATTGTCATTTGCGGAATGGAACGTGTCATATCGATATGCCATTACTCAAATACTCAGTCTAGCCGTCTAAAGTGTGTCATTTTAGAAATTGACAGAAATGTTTTAACCAATATAATTCAGATGGAGCTTCGTGAAACAGTTAATTGATTCAAAAATATTCGTCTGCTGCCGTTTCAGAAATAGTCTGTCCAAATGTAGAGATTAAGTGATAATTGAACTCAAAATGTTCGTAACACAACTTTTACGGGCCATTTTTTACGACATTTTCGTCGTAATCTCCAATAACCTTAATCAGTAGCTATTACAATCTGGTCCTGGGTGGGTCGAGTTGGTTCTAAAACGGTACTTATACAAGAAGCACCCATTCACCTATATTATCATGTAGTACAGCGGCGGTGTTCTAAGGTCACACTCGTTGACCTTCGCAGGGTTAAGTGGCCGTCGCCACTAAATCCGTTTATTATTTGCTTTCTATTACCCTGTGATAAGACCGGGGGTATAAAATTTTATTACAACTGCTATGAAATAAGGTAATGTGGCGGATGAGGCGGCGCTTCTGTCATTGACGCTATCTTGAGTATGTTGCGGAATGAGCAGGAAATATTTATAAATTAGGATGATATTACTTTCCAATTGAAAGCGTTGTGGAGGGTAATACAAACAATTTTATAGTATAGCATTGGATCTAGAGATAGTTTGGAAGTCGATATGTAAAGCAGTCTTGCACTACAATCATACAACACCCATCTTCGACAAGGCCTCTTTATAGGTAGGTTCAATTTTTTTGTAAAATTGGACTGCTTAGTGGTTTCTTGGCAACATGTCATCGTTTTCTTACTAATTAAGATTATAGCCATAGTTATAATATTTTAAATAACTCTTGACAGGAAAGGCTGCGTTAACATACTATTCAATATACTTACTAATCTGAGAGTAGTTTGATATTTGGTATCTAGGCAGTAGGCACAGCTAGTACCTACATGGGAAGGAGTCCTGCCTGAAGGTCGTCACGATCGTGCTAAGATCGCCTTACTCAGTAAAGTTACAAGCTTAAGGACAACTAGGAATGTCATTTAAGTATAGTAATATTAATGTTGATCTGATTCTAAATACCTCCGAGTCAAACAAATAGCCAATTAAATTTAATTGTGTTTAAATACCTGTGTTTAAGTACCTACCTAATATTTAAATATAATTTACGTAGATTACAGGCAGTACTTATTAAGCTGACTGACTTCACTTGATATAGCCTTAAAGGCCTTAACATACAAATAGCCGTATTGACTCTTGGCGATAGGTCAACTTTGTCTCATCCGTTATCAGTAATCTACTGATAGTAATGTGTGACCATATACGTGACCATGTAATTGAATAGGGGAAGACGGTGTCTATACTTAGATACTATGCGTTACATTATGAGGAAAATTATGCGGCGGATAGCCTGACACCTTCTCGACAAATTATGACGTACTTTTAAAACTTTGCTTCTTCTTATCGTGTGGTTAGTGACTAACCTGGTTTAAGAGTTTTAAAACCACCCAAAGGCCTCTGACTTGGCTTCACATGCCGTCAAGAAATATCATTATCATAATCATCATTTATTGCATTCATGTAGTTTAAAAGTTATTACAAGTTTAAATTGGTTCTTTCAGGCATGCCCGTTTTCTCACGATGTTTTCCTTCACCGTTTTTGAAGCAAAGATAATTTACAATACGCAGATGAATCTGCAAAGTCAGACGTGTCTTGGGTTCGAACTCGAGACCTATGACTTGGCAGGCTGACGGTCACACCACTGGGTCACATCACTTTAATTGCTTATTTCGCTAGTAGAGAACATGACACCTAAAATTTATTCATAATTAACGACGAGCAACATCATTAGTCAATGGGATCAAATATAACTAAGTACACATTTTCTTCCTCTCCCGGAAAATACAGGCGCGTTGTTATGGAAAGAAAAAGAACAGGTCGGTCAACTGTGATCTTTGCATATCTATTGCAAACATTTTCATTTTCCTTATCTCCCACTTCATCACACATATTTTTTTATTTATTATTATATTTTTATTATATATTTTTTTTGGTGTCATATTTGACACCAGAAGTAAATAATAGCCCCAAATACTCCACGACATGAAATACCTTGACACAACACAGTTAAACTGATAAAGCACATCCAAGGAGTATTGATTCAACCCACTTTCAAATGACACGACAGACAGTGGCTGCCTGGCTGCCCCTCCCACGACAAGACACGCCATCACAAAGACATGTTCTTGGTGTCACAGTAGCTGAACTACTTAGTAGGAAACATCGATACTTTATACAACATACTTGACCTAAAATGTCACTGAAATCACTAGTTCTGAATTCGACGCTTCTTTGAAGAAAAAATCAAGCAGAAACTCAATAAGGATCTCCAATATCAGTAGCGAAGGAACTAATTTCTAAGGACCTTAGCAAAAATCAGCGTGAAAAACTTTTCTATCTAGGTATTGATCAAGTTTTCCTTGGTGGTCACAACTTATTTTTTCGTAGAGATCCAGTCAACATCTCCAATCAATGGCCCCAAAGTAGAAACTATAGATTATGATAAAAGGCGCGATTATGGTGACTTTAACAGATAATATTCCTTTAGTAACCTTATCCAGACTGAGCTGCAAACAGTCAACTAACTGTTCACAAGCCTGTATAACCGAATATCGGCGTCACCTTCCTGCGTCCCACGCAAGGAGCGCACGCGTCGCCTCAGTTTTTTCCCGGTAGTTAAAGGTTAATAGAAAGTTGGTAAAACAATGGTGGGCCACAATGGGCATTGTGTTGCGAGTTGAGTCACGATGGCAAGCCCACGTAGCATTGGTGTCTGTTACTTGTCACTTGTATGTGCTTTTCATTTTTGGGTGTCAATATGTTAGGAGGAAATAAAAATAAACCGAAAACTGTGCTCTTAACCTTCAACTCAACCTTTCAAAGTCATCTGACTAATTTGTGGGAAAAACCCGCCAGTGATTTTCACAAGCAAAGTTTTAGTGATTTTTACAAAGAAAAATGTGCACGAAGAATCTTATTCAGAAGTTCGTAGAACTTCAGAACAAAACACTCAAATACAAATAAGCATTCCTACAAAATCAGAAGCATATCAAAAATAACATTTATATCATTCAACACATACTAACACCCATCAACTCATTACGACCAATCGATCAAGCATCAATACTTCGTATACCAGGTACATTGCTTATCTAAAATATAACGTACTGTATCGAGTACTCCGGTAGCGACGGCAGCCGATCTATCACTTGTTTACACTATAAAAACGAGCAATTATTCACCGGTGATGAACTATCGATGATTGGATCGCGTTTAGAGGTGGTTTACACGCACGATTTTCTATAAATACGATCATGTTACTGAAAGAAAATGTAAATAAATAGATTGCTAAACAATTAATTAATTCAATCGAAGTTGTAACTTGATTGAATTAATTAATGGTTAAAAAAAAAACTAGATGCCAGTGATGGTGATGGGTATCTCGAATTCGGAATTATGAATAATCATACATAGTCAATAATTAGTAATTTTAGTATTGTTATTAGTCAATTTAGTGAATTGATCATACATAGTCTCATAATATTTATATACAAGGTGGTATTTAAAGTGGGTTACTCGATCAATTTTTTATTCGTCAGAATCCGCCAAACTAAATTCCATACATTTGGGAACTTAAACCAACTGAGTGTAAACTCTCCCTAACAGCAGATGAGTACAGCTAGCCATGTTATTTTAAAATTAATAACAGATGGATTGCTCATTGTTCGCGAGCCACCGTTGGCTGATCAACTCAGCGGTCAGCTAATCAGTCTGCTCATTTGTAACCTTCATGTCGATATCTGATAAGTAGCAGGATATAGAAGTTTAATAAGCTGTACACAGCGAAAATAAAATGAGGGAATTAGGTGTAGACCTACAATTTGCTGCCGGTATTAAGTGTAAATTATGGAGTAAACCGATTGCAATTTACAAGTAAACATCGCTAACGCGGCAGCTTCTAAGAATTATCTATCTCTAATAGGAAATTATTCTGATTACAGTACTGCAAAATAGTCAAGAATGAAATAAATGAAAAATTTCCTTTTCTCCTTTATGATTCATATTGAAAAATCAAATTATATTTTTCCGGATTTGGACAGTGAACTTGAAACTCTGTGAACAGCAGCTGGTCTTGCGAAAGCTCTACCAATTACACAGTTTGTGAACAAGTGGGCAGCCAGTGATCTTTCGGATCACAAAATAAGCAGAGATAACAATTTAGCTGTTGATATAACGTATTTTTGTAATCTTCCTACGTTGTCTCGAGTTGTTGCCAATGTTTATTGTGGAGCTCCAATCTAAACAGTATGTCCGCTGAATAACTAACAACGCTGTATTTTACGTTGATTTATTATTGTAAGTATTTTTTGGATGTCGCTTTGTTATCTTTTCATTTCTACTAATAATTTTCAGAGGTAATTTGTTGAATAGTACCTAGTTTGCTAATATTTTCTAAGTGATTCATTGGTTCAATTTAACTACAAATTAAAGCAAACAACCCTGAAAATACCTTTATTAGTAAAACCTAACCAGTAGCAAAAACTAATTAAGTAAAGCAACTACAACTTAGTTAATTACACACCATTACAATGCTTATCACCGTATCAAAATTAATCAATTATAAACAAATAGCAACTATATTCTCATTACGCCAAAGCGCATGCGTTGTCAGTCAATCGTAGACGTTTTTGTCGGCGATGTATGACCCCGACTATAGCCACTCGAAATACGCAAGAACAGAATGTAAACTCCATACGAAAACAATTTACACACGATACAATTTAAGTAGATTATGTTGATCTATTTTGTTTGATGCTGGTGTTGATGAGATACATGGTAACACTGGTTCCCTCAAAATTTCCTTTTCAATTATTTTTTTTGGAATTATGAAAAGGATAGTAAGCTGAAATGTTTTGCTACGCTCGCCATAGCAACTATAATTTTCTGCTGTTTATTTATCTCATCGTATGTTGTTGATAGTAAAGTGGACCTTTTGTAATAACCATCTTACATAGTGATAGCTGTCAGAAGTCAGTGGCTATTGTACACAAAAAGTATCGACAAATAGCCCGCGTCGGTTGATAGGTGCGAATAGATAAATACCAATTTATTATGGACGTGCGGATATTTGATCTTCGTCCAATTGAATGGGTTGAATTGATTTCAATGAAAAAGTAGTTAGATTGCAATTGTTTGTTAGATTATTATTAATGTTTGTTTGTCAGCATGGGGTCTAGTTAGTTTTTTGTTAACATTTTAATATAATGAACGAGTGCTATATTAAGCCTGATCCAATATCATATTTCGCTGAATATCATACCAGTGTATGATAATCCACACAAGGCAATGGCCTCGTCACATACATTCGGGTACAAAAAAGATTCATCTTCACTCCACGTTCCTTCATGTAGTCATAGTGAAAAAATTACATTGACAAGTATCTAATGTAGGTATTGGTAGGTACCTAACCTAAAAGGGAGATGGAAAGTTAAAAGCCTTTTCTAAAAGCTTACCTACACAAATATTCCTTCTAGAACACATTACATGTCAATAGCATTACACAGGGGTGATACATGAGGAATGGCCGGGGCTGGTGACCATGGCGTGGTAATTGTTTCCCTACCGCCGGAGCAGGCCGGTGGTAGGCCGGGGGCAGGCCGGGGGCAGGCCGGTGGCTGGCCGGTGGCAGGATAAATCACTGTAAATCAGATAACACGGGATAAAAGTGTGAGATGGGAGCTCGATGGACTTAGCAGTCACCGGGACGGCCACTAAACAAGCGTTTGCGTTTGCAATGCATGTAATCAATAACTGCTAAAAAATAACGTTTTTTTATTGACCACAATTCTCTGAAAATTGAAATTGCAACCACATAGACAAATATACCATGTTGTTTTATGAAGTGAGAGATATATTTCTACTACTATAAACTAATATCAATTTCATAGAAATAGCAGACGTTTTAATCTGAAACGAGAATATCTTATTTATTTATTTAAACACCTTAAATCTGTCTTTACAGGTTACCATAAGGCGATTGTTAAGTTCATTTATTATTATTCATCATAAAAGCTACATATTTTCCAGTTATAAAATATATTTCTACTATAATAAAGTAAGGACAATTTCATAATGATAATTGTAACCAAAACTTTATGAATCGGTCACAAAGTACGAGTTGTACCGATAGCCGCATATTTCGTGGCCACTCAAGTTTCAGGCGTAAGAAAGATGTTAGGGCGGGCGGACACTGGTTGCAAGACAAAAGGTGGGCGGATGTCGGTTACTGACCAGTGTGGGAAACATGGGGGACGATGGCGACACTGAGATGAATCACCTATTATGTCATCCAAAGAGAAAAGGAAACTGTGTTAACAACTATTAACTATCGTATTGATACTCTCAAATCAACAATATATTGGGTAATTGAAACAAGACTTATTCCAGTTAGTATTTTCCGAGTATATTATACAAGTCATGTGCAATAAATGCGTTAAAATATTGTAGATATATTATGAGCTCATCACAAAAACCATTATGAATCTTGTAAGTTGCATAGTATCTGCTCAATAGACAAAAAACACTGAAGAAAATAAAATATCAATGAGATTTTTGATACCTTCATCTTCTATCAATGACTAGCCAAAGAAAAATGGAAACAAACTAGCTCCAAGTGTTTTTACCTACCGTCAACCGTTAAAACTAGGCCAGAAAAACCTGCCAAGTTCAGACCCACCTTTTCAGTGGACTCTCGTTCTTTTCTGCAAGTAAATAAAGCTTATAACCACGTGGTGGTCACATTTAGACCGCTAACGGCCGGAACGGACCGGACGGACGGCTCAAATCTCGTGGGCGGTTGAGTTTGTGGCTGATTGGCGCTTTTTGCGAACACTTATTGAATACGAGCCCCTATGGGATTATATGGGGATTTTATATCTACCATCGGTCTTTATACGGTTGTTCTTCGCGAGGCAGTTTTCCTTGGGTTTAGAGACTTGTTGCTTAGTTGGCTAAAGACATCGGGTTGTAGACATGTCTTATGAGGAAGCTCTAGAGTGGAGGGTACTGGAGTGGCTTCAAAGAATTTTAATAAAATAATTGTAAGTACTTATTGACACTTTCTAAACAAAAAAATAAGTAATTTAGTCAACAAAATAAATGGGTTGCATAAAGCTGCTCATCTAAATATCAACTAATATTGGTATCTACCTACATAGCTTAAATTTTGTCAGATTACAGTGAACCAAACGACACCACTCTTGCACCGACGGCCCACAATCCCACATGCCACGTCCACTTCACACTCGCCAATTCAAAAGCCTTAACTTTCCTAAACGTCCGCGGTTTAAGAGTACGTTGCAAAAAACAAATGAATCAATTACCGCCCGGCTGCCAACAAAAACGCGGGGCATTTCGCCCGGCCACTAATGTAACCTCTAATTCCGCTCATTTGCAGGGCATTTGTAGCGCATTTGCCATCGGTTTAGCGGCCAGCCCGTTTTTTACGGCACTCAATACGTCTGCGGTTTGAACGTGTGTCATTTGTAAGCGTTGTTTGTGGTCACAACCTTTTTGCGGCTATTGTGGTATGTTCGACAAGTTCAGTTTTTAGAGTTTTTTGTTGTATGTTGGTTTGTACGCGTGTTGTGTAAGTGATACGTTCTATTGGGCTGCCTGTTTATTGTTTCAGTTATATATTTTTTTAAATTTTCTATGTATTTAATTTAGTAGGTACCTACCTTCATATTCTATGATACATTATTGGAATAATACTTTGAATAACGACTTACAGTCAGGCTGTACCAAGTTTTCTTTTGGATCTTACACTTAAGTACACCTCTACACCAGCACCGCACTCATTACACAAACAAAACATTATCAAAGCACACACCATAAACAATACACCGCAAACAAACTTCATTCCGAGTAACACAATAAATATGAAACCGAGGTCCAACTTTAAACAGTGCCATAAATACGGTCGCTCGTAAAGAGGAACTAGACCTGAAAGTTTGTGCGGCCAGCGCATAAATCATACAATCTAACCCTCCAAAACTGTGGATTCCGGGGAGTGTATGAGACGCCCACTCCCCCATATGTCATTTCGGTCAAGCAGCCGCTATTTGTCTTGCAAAAATTCGGAGGAGCATGTGAGGAATGTCTTGTCCCCTTCGTCCGAGAGTGGAATGTGTAGGGTTACACACCTTACCGATGTTGTGCCAAGATTAAAAGTTGGGTTATTGACGCGAGGAAATAGACAAGCGAATAGTTTTGTGAGTTTCAGGCAATGGGAATGTATAAATTCAGAGTTTTCTAACACATTTGGGAGTTCTGTATTTCAAGACATATTTTTTGTGTCTATTGATATTCTTGATAGAAGTTTTTGGTGCAGTTTCTTACCAGAATAACCTTTCAATTATAAAATTAAATACATGCTTTAAAACTTAACTTGGATCACCTCTAAACCTCCACAAATCTTATACGAGTACCTCACTCTATCCACTGAGTAACCAAAAATTTCCATTCCCTAACATTATTTTTCATTTTATACGAAAGACAAATACTTCACAAATCAAAGTCCAAGACGCTGGGCTGAATAAATTGCCCCGTAGCCCATCGCCCTGATTGCGGGCTACGTAAATATCAACAGAAAGTACGACAAACAGACCAACAGAACGACTCTGTTTATACACTCCTTACGGGACGCTTTTCGGTGAAATCTTGCGGATACCGACTCGACATTTTGAATATTGTTTAGTGTAAAGTTTTGAGGTAAAATATTTCAGTGTTATTATTGTGACCTTCAAGTAATATGGTTATTGGTTGCTTGCTTATGACTGGTGGTGTGAAAAGCATTTTTTTCTTAAATTCTATACGAGTACCTAGTTATAATATAGCCAGATCACCTACTCTGAGTTCGTCAGGGTGTAGATTCTACCTCCACCCTGATAAATCAGCAAATTTTTGTTACTACATATTAGCAAGTTTTTCCGAATCTGCTGTAAGGAATAAGTCTGCAGTTCTCAAAGCACCGTTTAGCGAGTCCAATCTAAAACCTAATTGGTACTGTGAAAAGAAAACACTGCTATTTTGAATCAAAGAAAAACTGATAAACTTCATGAAATGGTTCATCTTCAGGAGAGGCAAAATCATAATCATGATTTCCCAGTAAACCTTCACCAAACATGTAAGAAACAGCCCAAACATTAAGCGGAACGGCAGTCAGTTAGCGGGTGCGGCGCGTGACCGCAAGTCGCGTCCCACCAACTAATGGGCCGCAAACAGGCCGCAAACGGGCCGCAGTTAGCACCCGCGCGGCCCATCAAGTGAGTTTATTATAATGTCGTATGTTTTGTTTAGTTACTTCAGTTATCCGATCTCAAAAATATTACAAAATCGAACGCATCACTTACTTTACGATGACGCAAATAATTTTTCGGAAACCTAGACTTTGTCTGAAATTGCCAACACTAACTAAGCACGTGTGGTGATCAAAGAACAATTTATAATCTACGCGTCGTAGTATCACTTTCCCCTGCTTGTATCTTTATCTCTGAACCAAAATACCTATCAGTCTGTTATTTTCATCGGCTCAACTATTTCCACAATATATAACTAGCAACTAATAGGGCAGTTTTTAAAATCGGCTCAGCGCGCAGGTGGCGTGTCCGTTCCGGTCCGGTGTCCGGTACGATCCGATCGTATTTGCGTAAGCCGGCCGCCGTCCTAATCCGCTTCGGATTATTGACGAGACGTCCAGCGACCACGCTTATTAGTAGAGGGTTCGTGGCATAAGATTCAAGCGGGATTTACCTTGTAATATGGTATTGTTTAAATCAGTCATGACGTTCATTAAAAGTACGAATCTCCTATAAGATTCAAATTACTATATATATCATGGTTATGAGTACATAAATCATTAACAGTCGTATACATAACGTCAAGGATTATTCGAATATCCATATAAATTAATATTTTCTTGACTCACGCAACTGCTCATTAGTTTTTATTTCAGTTCTTTTACGTCATTTGCCCAAGACCAAATCTTTGCCTGGAAAGGTCTCGTCCAAAGCACGCTAAGTTGCCCTGTTCCAGCGAGGCCCGGTTTTCCAGTAGTGACCTACTATAAGCTGGTGGCCATAATGAAGATGAAACATTACGTTTGCATAAAATGTGTTGTTCATGTTATAACCTCTCCCGCCTAAGGATTGGCCCACTCTTGTCTAAGACGATGGTACAGCCAACAAGCAAGGGTCAGTCGAGGCATGCCAATTTGCTTTGTCCTTACTCACCTCGGATAACGCTCTATTATACGCAGACCTTTGTGTCTGTAGTTTAGAGGCATTTTCATTGGCTTTCTCTAAATGCCTGTTGGCGATAGTTGTTCGTCAAATTGGGGCTTTGATGATTTGGGAGAGAGAGGGATGAATTAGTAAGACATCTCCATAGTGTATAATTTTAAGTTCTACTACCTATGACACGGTTGACTGGTATGGCGTTAGGAAATCCTCCGTGTGTGGTGTGTTCCAGGTAGCAAGTCTGAAGCACGCTTTAAGAATTGAGGAAATTAACACGTTAGCACCACGATAATTAGTTACGCAATCTTCGCAATTTGAAAATGCCCATTTGCTTGACTTAAAAACTCTGAATCACCTTTTAGTCCACTACTTATAAACATGTGGCATGATCGTAATTAATTACCGACACGACTTTTGTAGCAATTTGTGTCATAGACTTACAGATCCGATAACTGTCTATGTACCCAGTTACATGATTCAAACATTTTGTAGGTACGTAATTGTCATTTCCTGTTGTATGGTTTTTCTTATCGCATTCTATGGTTAGCTGTAATTAAAGGAATTCGCGGTCACATATTTAAGCTTCGTAACTACTTAACGTGTTTGAAACGTGCATCCGCTGTTAATATTCTTTTATCGCAATAAGTTATAAGAAGTGAGAACGTTTTTTTTTGTTTCTTACATGCTCTTAGAAAAATGTATCAGTAGGATATGATAAATTAGTAGCTGCAACATCCATATTCATATTCATATTTATTTATTTGCGTTCCACAAGGTAAAAACAAGATGTTAACAAAAGGCTTAAAGCTAAGAGCCGTTGTAGACCCTGTCAGGGCACAGCAAAATTTATTACTAGATTTAGAGACACAGCTATTACTTAAAGTTAAAAATGCAAGTCGCAGGAAGCTAAAAATTAAAAGAAAACTACACATGAAAACTGAATTATTACACATTCACATAAAAGTCAATAACATAAATCATTCTATTTTTGGTAAGTAGGAAGCTATCCATGCCATTTGCGGCCATAAAATTACATGCACTTTGTAACATATTATCGAAATAGTTATTTTGTTTATGTGCATTGGAAATAAAATTGATTCTTCAATATCTATAAAAAGTGGATAATAGCTATTTCTGAAATGGCACCTTACCAAGTTAAAGTTTATCAAAAACATTCAGTTGGTAAGCTCGAAGAAGATCGAGTAGTCTCAGAAAGTAATGTGAAGGGAAGCTTTCAAGGGGGCCATAATGATGTACCGGACAACTCTTTGGCACGAATGTGTCAAGAAGCACGACATAGAGTTGTTAATTCGATATAACTTGTCTTTGTTTGTTAGCTACCGGACCTGTAACAATAATAATTTTATAAGAGGTTCGCAATGTGAAACTACTTTCTCTCTTTGTTATTATTATCGGCAAGGTGCACCACAACCTAGCCCGTAACCATAATTGCATTTCATTTTAACGTTTACACTATCAATAATATGGTTTTACTTACTTTATAGTTGTCAACATAGCGTTTCCGGTAATAAAGCATTTAGTGGATACAAATTAGCAGAATAATTATTACTTTATTAATTTAGTAAGAGCCGACTATTATCAAGGCTTTTCAATTTAGGCATTCTTTTTAGGAAGTAAAGATTTTCTTTATTTTTATTTAAATATGTATCATAATTGTAGTACGTTGATACGAATATCATATTAGATAGGCTTAATCGTGTTACAATTTTTTTTTAATTCAAACTCAAATTCAAAGCATTTACCTATTTCAATTAAACTAATTACAGGTACTTGAGAATTGTCAAGGAGTCGGTCAGTCGGAAAGATGAAGCTGAAGAAGATGAAGCAGTTGCCCATTCCAAAGCGTAGTAGCATGTGAGGACTTATTGGAATTCAACCTCACACATTATGCAGGCTGGCAAGAACGCTATGGTAGCCGAACATTCGAACGTTATATATTTAAATTAGGATTTTTATATGGTGTGCATTTGTCAATGTAAGAAAAAGGAGTTGAGCCCATGGCGTCGGTCGCGTAATATTGTCCTTTGCTTTGTATTATTGATTTAAATATAATCTAGTGTTCTCAAAAGTCCTTTAATTATTACATAATACACGATCCCGAGTATCGCAGCCAAGCGAGTTGCTCACAGTACCTATGGAGAAAAACTGGAAAGAAACTCCACGGACACTCACTAATGTGTTTTAGTTAACTACTAAGCTAAAGTTAAGAGGTTGTGTGAGCTTTCAACTGTTTTTAAGGTCGAAAGACCTTATTTCAAAACAAACAGTGAAATTGATTGGCGGTTACAACAACTCTTTAAAGATCTTTCGCGAAACGATCTCTTCTAAAAAATGCGAGTTGTAGTAAGTGTGAAGCTGTGACATTTGACCCTTGGGCCCCCACCGCCATCCGTTGTATCTGATGACCGGGCCAGCGGTTATCAGGCCGTTTAGCGAGGATATTGCCAGCACTGTTTATTGCCAAGTTTTAGTAGACTATCAAGAAGTTATTGGATCATTGTCTCAGTTTTGAGTGTCGACTGTTAGTTGGTGATTGTTTAAGAATTTTATGAACTCAACAGATTTCAAGTCAACATGCTACAAATGCTTAAGTTTTCAGTTTTTGAATTTTATCATGACACTGTGAATTTAAATTTAGATCAAGACAATCCTTCAAAATTTATCGCTGTCCATGTACTACTTTCTTAGTTAAAGGTTTGCAAAAGCCTTCGTCTTAAACGACTATTCTGAGACTGTTGCTATTGAGTCACATTTCTGCGAAACAAATACGTACGGTGTTGGAAGTCTCTCAAAAGTTAGGACATTCCACCCCCGGGGTCGTTTATGGCGATCGGTTGGCATCTGATAGTCGCCCTATATATGCCTGCATGAACCCTTGAAGATGTGTTATCGTTTTATTTAGGACTTTTAAAAAGAGTCGTTCTAGAAGGGGTGAAGTGAGGTGAAAGGATAAAGTTCATGTGTGTGACGGAATATAGTTTCTTTTGTGTCGATGACTAAGACAGTTAGTGTCAATTATAAAATCTAGGTTTTATATTGAAATATTGTTTACATTGCAGAGTTTAATAGTAAGAATCTATGAATCTAAACGCAAACTAATTTTGTATGATTCGTTATGAATTATGAATGTGTGCAGCTATTAATAACTACAAACAGTTATCGCCAGTCTGTCTTGTCAGCGTAGTTATTATGGCGACTTTCCTATCAGAAACTGTAATGGTAATTTTGAAACTTGTGTTCAGCGATGAGCGCTTTTTAGCTTTATGCCATTGACTAGATCCTTGGTCAAGTACGGAAGTGGTAAAATACGATCGAACCTTTACCCTCGCGTGCAGTTTAAATGGTGAATATAAATAACTAGTTATGATCTACTTGTAAACAGTCCTTCAGTGTCGACATGTCCTCATCGGGCCGGCTCGGCTAACAAACGCAAACTGAGTTAACTGCGTCATAAACCTCACGGTTTTGAACGTAGGTGGGCCGTAGAGTACTAGCACATGATGAAAAGATACAGAAAACTCAGTCCTAGTAAAACAAAAGAGAATTCGCAAGATGTAAGCACGATATTTGACGAACATAAGCAAACCCGAACTTTTGTATCCGCAGAATGCCCAAAGTAAGAGTACTAGTAGACTCGGCTGGGAAAAATCCTCTTATCTTTTTCTGGACTGCTGCTAAATATATTTTACTGTGTAAAGTTTACAAAAAAAAAAACAGTGGCACTCCGGGAGTACCGACAGAAGTGAAAACTTGAAAAAAATCGGTACCACTGTAATTAACGCGTTGATGTCTTTTACTCCATGCACCGCGGTAATCAACTCGTTGATGTATTTTTAATGGTGAAAAGCTGGTGTCGTAACAGTGTCGCGAAATCAATGGTTTAGTCCCATATCAAAAATACCCAACGCGACTAAAGAAGTTTTCACTTCAATTACCAAAACCAAGAAAGAAACTACTTTCTTATGAGACATTTTAATTTTGTATCAAAGTTGTCAATATCTGCACACCTATCGATGACAGTTATCGCTTATTGGGTGCAGCAAACCTTCTGAACCTATTCACTATTTGCCTGTAGATAAGCTAGTATTTTTCCGTGTCGCCAGTTCTGAGTGCTCCACAACGCTTTACAACCGTAGGTACTGTTTAACTGTTCACGTTGCTAACGCAAAGTATCGGTCGCGCGATCCACATACCAATCGTAGAAAACAACGACCTGATGATTGTAGCTGAGGAAGTTTGTTGTTGCAGGAATAGCTGATATATAATAGTTTTTAGTAAAGACACGTTTATTAATAAGTTATGGTTGATCTTAAATACTTATCGTTGTCTATCGGCGAAAGAAACCATCACGAAGATCGTTGACATAGTTATATCTTCATAAGCAGCGATGAAGGTTCAGGAGTGGCGACCGCGTACCGGAAGACGTAGCGTTGGAAGGCCTCCCACAAGATGGACCGTTGACCTTGTGAAGGCCGCAGGAATCCGCTGGATGCGGGAAGCACAAAATCGGTAGAAGTGGCGGTGCTTGGGGAGGCCTATGTCCAGTAGTGGACGTCTTTCGGCTGAAATGATGATGATAATGAAGCAGTGATGTGCTTGCATAAGATTACTGGTTTTCTCTTGGTAGTTGACACTTAAAAAAAAAAGGATTAGCATGGCCAGCAAAATATGGTGTGGAATATAACGACTCATATTCTAAGTAAATCATAACTTACTAAGGGATACAGCTGTCAAAAGTGCCAGTAACTAACATAATTAGCTAATTGTCGGGTAATTTACAACCCAAGCGTTTGTTTAGCTAACACTAGAATACTAAAACGTATAAAGTCGCCTATAAAGTTATTGCAGCCATTACTTACTTACACACAGAATACAAAGCGCAGAAGGTTCTATCTAAACGAGATGCGTTGTTATAGAACAAGCAACAAAACTTCCTCACAGAAGTCATAGATGAGTGTTAGTTAGCGTGGCCTGAAAGGTAGCTTTAAGGCTCCCGCATAAAGGCGTGACGCGACGGTGAGAAAAATTGTTCAACTAGAATCGCGTCGCGCTGCCGCGTCGCGCTTGTCTGCGAGCGGCGTGGTTTAACCAAGGTATGCACATCCTTCATGCTTTTAATGAGCTGCTTTGAAATAAGAAAGTTTTTTATGCCCTTTCAACCAAGTGATAAAAGAATCTGTGTCGTTTTTGGTGATTGTTTCGAGTTGTTATTCTGTACATAGCTTATGTACTCCCTTATAAACTGTACATAGTAACAGGTGTGTAATACACGAAATACATTCGCGCATATGCGTAAACATGCAATTATCGACTGAGTAATAACACGCTCAATTTGATAAGAATTTACTCAACTGTATTCGTAGAAGCTGCATTTTAATGATAGTACGCCTAATACTAATGAGTGTCTAGATTGTTCAAATTGTCAACAGTTCTGATTATGAGTAAATTACATAAACATAACATCACACCTTTTTTCCCCGAAGGGTTGGGCAGAGGTGTCCCTGTAGCAGGTTTCGCACATTTCGCCAGTTATATTTTAAGTCTCATGTAATAGGGGCGAGCCTGTTGCCATCTACCGGGCACAAATCCAGACTCCGAGCTGCTACTGAGAAATTTCAGATAGAAAAACCCAATAACACTTTGCCCGACCCGGGAATCGAACCCAGGACCTCATGCTCAGCAGTAGCGCTTGCGACCACTAGACCAACGAGGCAGTCGATCAGTAGTCGAAATTATTTTAATTAATTACATGTAGTATTGAAATAATAAGTTTCTGGCTGATTCTATCGCCATAGTGAACTTAAGGGTACAAAACTATTGCGACTTTCATCTTTTACTCGATTAATATTTTGTTTAAGTAAGAAATTATTTTGGGTTGGTTAGCTTATTAAATGCAATAATATAACGTGACAGTAAAATAAATGAAATGAAGAGTTTAATCGTTTAGGCATCCCAGCTGCGATCAATCTGACTGCAGGTGGGATGCACTTGCACAAAGTCTCCCATCACTGTCTACATCTATGGGCGTCTTTTTTTAATCTGTTATTACATAATAAGTTACCTCCACATGAAGTGTTAAATGACGAATATCTTCTTGTTATTTAAACCTACCAACTGACTACCACCTGTAATCATACTGATGAAATTGGCGTAGGTAGAGTGTTGGTCATGGGCACCAATCGATAATAATTTCTCTTTGTCGAACCAGAAACTCAACCAACTCATCATGCGATGGGAAATTATGCACTAAAGACAAACTTGAAACATAGCTTGGTCTGATATTATGAAATATTACGATGAAGAACATAATGTCCACGTTGTTCACGGCTTCATTTTTTAGGCAGCCCATTTGCAAGATTCTCAGAATCTACGTATTTACTTGGTGCTAATCAAGTCATCATCTTCCCCACCGATCAACTTTTTTGTCACACCAAATTGAATAATCACCCCATTCGAACCCGGAAGTAGCTCATCACGGGCTATCTGTCAATAAATCTACTACGATTGTCAAGTGGAAAACTGTCACCGTTTCGTTCCACTAATCAGTTGGTTCCGTGGCCGTGCGCCGGTATTATTACCGCCCGCCGGCGGCCGAGGAAGGTGCGCCAACGGTCGCCGCGCACCTTGCGACCGACCACCTTGCGTCTCGAATAACGTACTGTGTCCAGATACTAAGATATCAATTAGCACAACTCATAAAATAGCATAAGAAATACATTTTGAGTTGGGAAACTTAGGCTTTATAGTTGCAACAGTAAGGTTGTAGTTCCAGTGGTGGGCTACGTCAGGGGTGAAGGCGGAAAGATGTTACCACCCTACATTAAGATTAAGGTTATTTAGCTAAATATAAAGCGTGTTTTTTACTGCTCTATATTAGTGGACACGGCTGTCTAGTGAAATTAGTTGGATTCTAATTTTGTTGTCTAAAATCCGTTGAGATGGACGATAACCCTGCGACCGCCGTAGGGGTCAGTGAGACCGAAAGTGACTCAAATTGGTTTATTTACGTCACGCTGTTGGTTTTTCTATTGTTCTATTGACGTGTGTATGAGGCAGATGTGTCGGTTGTTAATTAGCGCCGTACGCGTGTGCAATATCAAAGGTTCGTTATGATTCAATCTGACAGTAGCTTCTTCTTTTGTTTTATAATTGGAGCCGCGTGATTGATACGGTTATGTTTCATTTTATAATAATTTTTATTAGCTTTACCTAAATGTCACTAAGTTGAAGTTTTAGTGTTATTTCCTTAATCACACTAATATTATAAAGGTGAAAGTTTGTGAGTGTGTGTGTATCTTTGTCTCTTCTTCAAGCAAAAACTGCTGAACGGATTTGGATGAAATTTGGCACACAGATAGTTTATAACCTGGATTAACACATAAAATACTTTTTATCCCGATATTCCCACGAGATCGAGACTACTATGGGTGAAACCGCGGGGCGCAGCTAGTTATTGCATAAGACAAAGTGATTACGTCCAAAGGATAGCGATAACCAATCAGATAGCAAATTCTACTTAAAAAAGATTACCACTCAATCAAAAACTGAAATCTAACCACAGGTAGAAATTGAACCTGCCAGCCCTCAAAAACCTGATGAAGCATCATCATCCGTGTGCCCGATCAGTCGTGACGAAGTGACAACATAATACACGTGTTTAGTAACGAACTCACACGCACTGTCCGGCGTGACGCAACTCATTTGAATTGTGCCATTGTAACCAACCAGTGGCGATGTAACAAGATGATCCAGTGCGTAACTACAAGTATTCGTTATGGTAATTTTTGGCGCAAAAAGTTAATGAGCTTTGTTTTTGTTGGAGCAGGAGAGGGTTAGGTGTGACCGAATAGTGCTTGTTGTTATTTATTCTTTTTTTTGCATTGTTCAATGAATAAATTGATTTGAAATTTATTGGATTCTAATTGGAACTCTACTTTAATCGAGCAAATAAGTAAATGTATTTACATTGAAGTTATTTTAGTATTAATACCACTTGACACAAAACTCTTGTCGTGCTCTCTGTGTAAAAATGTCACCTGCACTATGACCTTTGCGAGGTTAATGCTAGCGCTGTCAAAATGGCTAATTTCTGATCGAAACTTATATAAATATGTGAAATCATCGATACGGCGACGAAGAAGCGGAACTAAATACTTGTTGGTAAACACACAAAAGTAAAAAGATGTGTAGTTTTTAATGATTTTGTAGTATGATAAGACTGATGGACTGATGTATTGCCGTGCAGTCTTCCTTTTAGATCTCCTTATTCAAAGGTTTCAACCGTGACTACATACACACATGTCTTCCAGTATTTCCCGGTGCTTCAAACCACTTAAGGTAACAAATATAGTATGCAAGTATGCAGGTAATGACCCGTTTTCCAAGGCTATCATCAATGTAATCACCATAATTCAACCATAAGCGTAATTAATATTGTTAGATATAAATCTATTGGTTTTGCACGTTTTGCTAACGTAGTCTTAGTTTTTACTTGCTTCATTTCATCAAGTAATAGATAAAGTCCCGGAATCCTGCAAGTAAAAAGACGGTAAGTAGTCATCTTGTGCTTCTTTTTACTCAGTGATGAAACGCAATCATTTTGTTTACTGGATGTAAAAAGAACTAGAGCCAGAGCTGCCATCAACACAAAGTTTCAAATTATTTATTACTTGATGGATTAAACTTGCTGTAGCAAAACCCTCTGAACAACGACTTATTGTGAGTGGTTTACGATGAAGACTTGCACAGTCAATCTTCCTTGTGAATTGCCTTAAGTAATCCCAAGCACTTCAAAAATAACAATAAACTGCTTACCTATCACGCGTCGATAAATCTTTATGAAAGTAACGGTACACAACAAAAAAAAAAAAAACAAGCACACATGTATTAAGTTTACAACCAAATTAGGCATATGTAATACAACCTTTTTACATTATCCATTAGCAGCAATGGTGCTAAACGCAAAAAGTGCAGCGAACTGATCGTACGCATGAGCGCACACGCACGAACGCTAAAATATCGCGATAATTACCATATTATACGCAACGATATCATCTGCGTATCGAATGCTCGTAAAATATATCTGACTGCTAGATTTACTGGTAACATAAGTCATGATAGTTCATTCGTTTCTTTGCAGAGTAGTTGTATTTAATTGTTCAGTCATCTGGTTATCTAACGATTAGCTTATCGATTGATGTTAGATGTTGCTGATTTCAATCTCGTTGCATATCAGAAAAGAGGAATATTAATTTATCATAGTATCAGTAAAGAATGGTGTGTCACAGAATATTTGTTTTAGACTTCACAGAGCTTTAGTGGGTTCTACGTATATTATTAAAAAAGTGACCTATCTCCATAAACCTTTTACAGTTATAATTTGTAGCGTCAACGTGACTGAGAAATAGAAAACTTGTTGTTATTAAAAAATTGTTAAAAAAATATTGTGCGCGAGTACGTTCGCCTCTGATTATGTGTGAAAGTCGGCAGTTGGCGAATTGTGTTTTCTTAATTTCTACTACCTTTTTAGGGTATACGTACTACCTATCTTGAAAATAATGCCATGATATTTATTTAAGACATGGCGCACATTCAAAAGCCCAACTAAAATTCGTTCTAGTTTGTCAAGCACAACCATTAAATGATGGCTCATGTACCATATTCAGCAGAATGGCATTAAAACTTGAACTGCCGTAATTAATACTAGCTTCACTTGTGAACACCATTATGTCCTATACTCATAAACTATCAAGAAAAAAATGCCGTTAGTTTTATAGCATTTCACCTTTTTTGCAATCAAGTGTACTGTAGAGTGACGCAATTAGTTACACTTCAACCTTCGTACACTGGCGGCCAATTTAACGTATAAGTTTTCTTCATTGTCCGTCGTACACTTGGGGCCAATTTAATGTTCACGCCGCGGGCTAAAGGTGCAAGCGCACATGTCCAGCCAGTAAACAGCCGCGACATTTTGGCAAGATTACCTCCACGCACATCGAGTTTTGTCATTAACACGCATAAATATTCAATTAATGGACGGTTGCACTTGTCAACGATTTGCACTGAGCTAAAGTATGTAATGATTTCCTGTCATTATTTATTAAATAAGTACAATTAGTTTATTTTTTTGCCCAAACTGATCGAATGCTCATGACATGGTTGTAAAAAGTAATTGGGGTAAACAAATTACTTCGTGTTTTGCTCATATTATTATTTGCGAATTGTAAATACTTAATATTAAGTGTGAGCAAAGGCATGCGGCATTTATCACTTTTGGACAGGTGGTGGAGCTTTCAAATTCAATTTGATATTATTACGTAATAGCAAATACCAGCTATTTCCATACCAGATAGTTCTATAAAGTTGCAAAAACAATGCACACCGGTTATATAAAATTATGATAATTGTTCGGCAATGCCAGTGTAATAAGGAAACTTGTAAAAAACAATGGATACGTATTACAATTTTGTCACTTACCATCGTCGCAGTGGCGCAGCAGTGGCGATATAAAGGAAATTACCGAAGTGATATCATAAAGCAATAGCACAGCAATTACATAGAAATTCAAGTCTATTTGCCACTTTAAACACCATATCACTATATTAAATCAACATAGCGCGTAAATTTTAATGCGCGTACGCTCACTATTTCACGGTTTAAAAGTATTAAAAATACGGTGACCATAAACGTCGGAAGTGGGCCGTGGAGACACCGTTTAGCAGGACAGTCCTGCACATGGCGTCGTGGGGTCACCCCAAATGTCAACGGTCTCTTCGTGACATTTATTAACGGTTAGAAGGGTTGGCTAAAGAGAAATTCCTAAAGGCCATTTTCTTTTTCCCATCGAGGGTGTTTTTACTGGGATATGATCGAAGTAACGGTGAATAAAATCAAAAGTTTTTGTCGGGTATTTGTCGTCTCGTGTTTTGTCGGCGTCCATACTGTTCGCATGTGTGCGGAGGGTTGTACACACGGCTACACATCAAGCTATACATTTCTAGTTTATGCTGATCCACTAAAAAGATAAATAGATAGATAGAATACTCTTATTATGTACACCATATGAATTATACGTAAGTAGAAATTTTACATAAAAGTTACAGAACTTTTATGTAAATTTTCTACTTTCTTTTCACATTATCTTTGCGCAAAACTGTCACAGAGTTTTTGAGTTTGACATTTGTTAAATAATAACTTAATTACTTAAGTGTGTGTGTTTACTTAGGTGTACGTGAGTTCATTAATTCCTAAAGCAAAGCAGGGTGCTTTTCTTTTTTTCAGGGTTTACTTAATTTGAATTCCGCGCATTACTTGAGACAAGCCTTGGCCGCAACCAGGCATTGATGGACTCACGTATTTGTGTGCCTCGGCCCACATCTTCACGTTCGTCCATTAATGCCCCTGTTGCAGGCCGCGACAGAGTACTATTTTTATAATTACTGGAACCGCAAACAGTTATGGAACTTAAAATTAGTTGAATAAAAATAAATCTGCGATTGTGTGTACTGCCGTGGTCTTAATAAGTCTTGTGCATACTTGTACGATTTTGGTGGCATCGCGAACATGGGAGTCATTTTGCCTAATTTGTGGCTCTAATTTAAAACTCCAAACTTTCTTCACCAGATCTTACCACAATCCGATAAGCTATAGCGTAATGATCCGTGCAGGCGCCGCAGCATACAAGAAGCATCACGCGGTTCCGCCCGTTGCACCACTTATTATCAGCTGTACGAACCACTGCGAGACGAGTTAATTGTACAGTCGGAGTCAGTTGATGCTATCGCGGAGTTTCACACTGCTTTTTATATTATATTGGTTTGTTAATTGTTTAGTGATGATGTGTGCTCAAAGTGTACGGACGAGAACGATTGCTCTAGATGTCTGTTGTGGCAAATTTTAAAAGCGATACACCAGGATCTCAATAACAGCTGTTGATGCAAAATGTTTGATACTTAGCTATCTGTAACTTATATGGAAGATATTTATATATGTGCTAGGTAAATGTTTAAATTTATTAAAATTAAGCTATTTGCTTTCTTGACTTGGCGAAAAGTTGTATAGTTTAGTAGGTACTGTAAAGATTGTCAGCAAAAGGACAGGTGTTCCCTTTTGAGGATAAATGATTCATGTTGCATTCGATCACTGAAGCGAATTTAGAATCAATTTCAAAATTGTAAAATTGTCGTTTTTTTTTTTAAAATAAAATATTGTAGCACAATATTGTTTTGGGGGCGTTTTATAGTTTCTACCATGGCGAGAAGGCGTAAGTTTATGTATGTTGTAGCTGTTTGTTATTCCTTTTGAATAAAATAAAAATCAAAAATAAAATTTAAGTAAAAACCTTTTTAAAAACAAGATTTTAATAAACTAAAAAGTACAAAATAAAACTTTATCATCATCACTGCTGGGACACAGGCCTCCTCTCTGTAAGAGGGAGTGGGCCGTAATCTACCACGCGGGCCCAGTGCGGGTTGGTAGATGTCACATGTCTTCGAATTTTCGGTTCTAGACATGCCGGTTTCCTCTCGATGTTTTCCTTCACCGTTAAATAAAACTTACGTAAACATAAAACTTTAATAAGCTTGAGGCTTATCTTAAAGGGTAAGAAGGTCATTCGCGCCTCAAGCTTTTAAGAAAATATTAAAGTTTTATGTTTACGTAAGATTTATTTTGTACTTTTTAGTTTATTAAAAGCTTGTTTTTAAAAAGGTTTTTAATTAAATTTTATTTTGAACTTTTTAGCATTAAAATTTGTTTAAATATCTGTTTTGTCATCTTCACTTGAAAGGTATTCGTAAAGACAAATCCAACGAACCTAATCACGTCGTTACATAAGTCATGGTGTGAAACCAACAAAGTTGCATTATCCTAGTCATGCTATAATTTAGAACGGGCTATCATAATTGAATGCGTACCTATATAAAATAGACTCTCTGTGCTTTTGACCGTTTAGGACTTCCCTCGTCTGAAATAATCCCTGGGTGCAGCACGAAGGGCATAGTGGACTTTAGAACGGGCTATCAAATGCGTATAGGTATAACATTATTTGTCGGTAGGTACTGTTGACCACTGAGGAGTTTCCTCGTCTGGAGTTCATCCTGGCTACTGTAGCCAGGTCATGGGAGACTTTAGAATGGACTGTCAACATTAAATGCGTATATAAAATTTCGTGTCTGTAAGTACTGTTGATGGTTGAGGAGTTTCCTCGCCTGGAGCCAATTCTGGCTGCAGCAGCTATGTTATGGTAGACTTTAGAACGGACTATCAACATTGAATGCGTGTATACATTTTCGTGTCTGTACTGTTGACCGTTGAAGAGTTACGTGGTCTGGAGCTAACCCTGGGTGCAGCAGCCAAGTCATGGTAGACATTGGAATAGACTATCATAATTAAATGCGTATATAAAATTTCGTGTCTGTACTGTTGATCGTTGAGGAGTTCCCTCTTCCGAAACCAAACCTGGATGCAGCAGCCAGATCATGGTGAACTTTAGAACTAGCTATCATAATTGAATGTGTTTATAAAATTTTGTGTGTCTGCTGTCGACCGCTGAGTTTCCTCCTCTGGAGCTAATCCTAGCTGTTACAGCCGGGTCATGGTTGACTTTAGAACGGACTATCATAATTAAATGCGTATATAAAATTTCGTGTCTGTACTGTTGATCGCTGAGGAGTTTCCTAGTCTGGAGCAAATTGTGGGTGCAGCAGTCAGGCCATGGCAGACTTCAGAACGGACTATCAACGTTAAATGCGTACATAAAATTTCGTGTTTGTACTGTTGACCGTTGAAGAGTTCCCTGGTCTAGAGCCAATCCTGGGTGCAGCATCCAGGTCATGGTGAACTTTAAAACGAGCTATCATAATTAAATGCGTAAATAACATTTAGTGTTTCTGCTGTTGACCGCTAAGGAGTTTCCTAGTCTGGAGCCAATCCTAGCTGCTGTAGCCAGGTCATGGTAGACTTTAGAACGGACTATCATAATTAAATGCGTATATTAAATTTCGTGTCTGTTTCGTAAACTGTTGTGGAGTTCCTTCGTCTGGAGACAATCCTGGCTGTCAAATCAGGTCATGCATCATAAAAATGTATTGTCTTCAACACTGAACTAACAAGTAAAACTTCAACTCCGTAGGATAAGAGGAAGTGCTTTTAATTCAGCTTGCAAGATTTGCCAACTAATACACTAACAATGCAAGTCAATGTAAAGCTTGTAATAAATGCGTTATTTTGGTAGACATTTATTTATCTGGAGGCAAAGAACTAGGTGTTATGAGGCTATTAGTCTTTATCCACCTGTGAACTGCAACAGGCGATTTTAAAATCATAAGAGCACCAAGTCAAAATAACTTAACATACATACATAACATAATCGGCCTATACTTAATGTTCCCACTGCTGGGACAAAGGCCTCCTCTTTCTTTGAGAGGGAGTGGGCCATAATCTGTCACGCAGGCTCAGTGGGGTTGGTGAATGTCTCATGTTTCCTCACGAAGTCACTATATTTTCCTTCACCGTTTTGAGAGCAGTGGTGATGAAATAATTTACACAAAGTGAATTACCTGCTTGGGTTCGACCCACGACCTACTCGTACAACTTGTGAGTCGCAGCCGTTACCATTGGGCCACCACTGCTCTAGTCAAATTATCATTCTAAAAACAAACAATATCTCTATCTCTCTTTATGATAATGGGATAATTCTCTGAATAAAGACTCAAACGATCACTTTTCATAACTGTGCCATATACTTTGAACTGGCCAACTAACTTTATTACGGACATGACAAACTTTAGCGATCTGTTTACTGACCGACGACTCTTTATTGTTTAATATTTAAACACCCACCCCACTTCGTATTATTTTAACTTGTAGCATAGCCAGCTTAATCTAAATCAATTTGGGACTCAATCTTAACTGAGTAATTTTAGGAAATGACCATTTTTGGCGGATTTTATTGCCTTGTTGTAACTGGTATCTGAGATAATGGCTGTCAGAACTGCTGAAGTTAGAAGACCTTGAAAGGTAATCTAGTGGCAATAGCATAATATAATACATTATGCAAATAAGAAATATTCGCAATGTTTTTTTCGAGGAAGGAAACTTAGTATATTAGACACATAGTTTATTTTGTCCAAAAGCTATGCTAAAATTGTGTTAACAAAAGTTCCAGAGTATTTACCGAACAAACTATTTTACAAGATGGCCGACTATCACGACTCCTTTAATAGTTGTTTAAGAATTGTTTCACGACACTTTGATTTGTGCTCACCCCACTTTTAATGGCGGCACTCATAATAAATTGTGGACACATTTGAGTTGAACCATTTATCTTAGTTTGCGAGGCAAAATATTAGAAAACAACGCGACGTTTTTAAAGCTCAAGTGGTGTTTTTGTATTTTGTTTCATAATTAATTACTAATGGGCAAGCACTTAATACGCCACACTAACATATTCGGATTCGTGGACGACATGCGCACATTTTTATATTCGGAATTAGTTTTATAATAGAACATGTTTATCCCTGTGCGAGAATCTAACCTCACATTACAACCATAGAAGGTAAGAAAATCGGCCGTAAATTAGACTTAATCAGACATGTTTGTGTTTCGGTTCGAAAAATAATCATTCAATGATAAGTAACCTGTAAGTTAATACTTTGCTATCACTAATGCATAATTTAATTCAATTTATCGGTTTACCTCGTATCAGTCGACACGATAGCTAATCGCAGTTTAATTGCAAGCCTTTAATCATCCACCATCTTTGATCATGTGCGTAAAAAGTCGCGCGGATGTGCGCACGAGTCGATTTGACAGACGGTGTAACTGATCGTTTTGCCGCCTCCGCTTCATAACTTTAATGCATTACCATTACCAGTGCTCATTTACTCCACTTTTTGCTTACCGTTACTCTAACAAAGTTGTGTATCTTGCAGCAATTTGTTCAATTGTCTGTTCTAACAAAAACTGCAGGCTGCCTTCGCCAACCTAACACATACAGAATCCATAATTATACGTCAATACAACACACTCGTTAAGTTTTTTCGAAGGCAATTTTACGCGCAGTTTATCTCAAAGTAATGGTGGGCCGTCACGATAGGAAAATGCATTATTAAACCCCATAACCGCTTCCAATATCCTAGAGAGTAGAGAGGTAACACCATAATACCCTTTCGCGTAACAACAAAGCGATGGTGTAAATGACTGGGAGAGAGCGCCCCATTGTCCGGCCGCACCGGCCACTTTGAGGGTGACTTAAATCCGAAATTGGGTATTTCGAAAAATGTGCATGTGTCATTTATCACGACCCTCGCTTGGCGGAAAAAACCTAACCCTATTTAAAAAACTACCCCCCCGTAATCCGTCGGCGGGACCGACGCGGCACACAAACAGTATTAAATTTTTCCACTATTAATACAAAGGCGTTAGCATCGCGTCAATATTGGATGAATGCAGGAGCTCCGCAGATAATCCTTATTAAGAGAGGTTAAACAACCCTCCGTGAGACAACGGGTTAATCAGTAAAGTGTGTCAACTTAATGCATTCTTTGTATTTATTAGTTTTAAATTGAAAATTTCCCGAGCTTTTCCGATGATACGATGCTGGTCGACTTTGTTAGTCTGAATGTTTCAGAGTACATTATCAGCTACGATTTCGTAGCAGATACTCGAAAACATTGGTATATTTTACGTTAATCTCCCCAGCAGTGTTTCAAATACGTAAATGTATGCTCGTATTATTACTGAGAATACAAAAACTATCTACTTTTTTATCATCCCTTCGTGCAATATTTCATCAGTCATTCATAACTGTTCACTGTAGGTAATTCGATTACAATTTCTCACTTTAATTGATGAAATTAAGACAGTCACGTGTCACATTGAATGCTGCCGTGGCGCGGTACAATAGTGCGGTTAAACTTTTCAATATTTTGGTTGGCTCGCGAGCGCCGCACGTGCCGCCGCGTGCTTCGCTTTACCCCGCTCTACCCCCGAACGCTTTATTTTTTATTATTTTCATAATTCATATTTCACAATAACAACTGAGAAGGCGTTTCGCACGGTTAGCTTATGAAACCACTTTCGCGATTCCGCGTGGGGCGGCTGAGACTTGGGCTTACCGCAAGGGCCACTTATGGGCCCGTTTTTATTTATATTACAGCGTTGCGCTGCGTCGCGTTTTGTGATCCACTTTATCAAACGCTTTACAGAGATCGCGGCACGGGGGTTCCAACCACTAGGATAATAATGTTGGTAGCATTCTTCTTGTGACGTCACGATATGGCTTATTGTATTTTTTGGCGTAGGATTAGTGAGCCGCGGGCGGTGAGCCATAAAAAGCCTCTGTTTTCAACGGCAGTCAACAAATACTAATCCTGGCCATTTTTGGTCGTCCATTGAGACTAATGCTTGCATTTATGTGATTTCGCAATCGCCCATCATTCCGGTATTCATTTGATTTATTGTATGCTTTATTAAATCATTATTTAACTTTTGCGTTATATATTACTTACTTATCTTTGATTGTTTTATTATAATCTTATGAGCAATAATTTTATTTTCAATATTTCTATTACCAAACACTACCCACTTACAACAATCATAAAACAGAATACGGAATAGCGGTTAAGAATTGCAATTGCAAAAACTTCACCCCACAGGACAATGTAATGGGAAATTACTGTAAAATAAAAAAGAAGTCTCCCTTAAAGTCGAACCCTTATTGTTACGGCAATTTAGGTAACACTCCCTCGCGGGGAACTAAGAATTCTTATAGAACTAGCAATATGCATGGCTTCCCCAAGTACAAGGTCATAAAACTTGAACGATTTTAATCGAAACGTTCCTTAAGAATTACTGTTTCGTTTACATTGTCTGCTCGAACGTGATCAGATTACTGATCATCTTTAACAATAGTTTCATGTTGATGTGCGTAATCGATTCTGATTCATCGGATTCGATAAATGTTTTTATCGATTTTGCTTAATCAATTAGGCGTAGGTATGTCAGTGTCATTAAACTGAAAGACGAGTTATAAGCTATTTGGCATTCAAATTATCTTCCTAGTTTATTTTAACCATCATTATGATATGTTTATAAGTAAGCCAACTGGAGTGTTTCTCTGATCTATCCAGGTGTTACTGCAATTATTTTTTATATAATAAAAAATAGGTAGTAATTATGTGTCGGGTCATCGTAAAGTTTTATTGCAGCATTTTAAGCTTCTCAGTGTGATATTATCTCGGAGATGGCCACACCAAACTTGGGAATTAAAAATATTGATCTCATGGGTTGGTATATGTTTTTAATTAAAAGTGAGAAGATTATATTGTCATTAAGATTGACCTGAGATTATGGAGTGGGTCAGTCAATTTCAATGAGTTTGAAGTTATTGATTTCATAATTAACTACAGTTGTTTTGTTTATTTCATCATCTTCTCCGTCACCTCAGTTTTGTTGGCCAAAAATGTGCTTATGATACCTGATAATGATTTAAGCCTTGGATGATCATCAAGGCAAGTTGCTCGAATGGACACGAAATATTTATTTAAAACTATCACGATTGTTTATTTAGGTAGGTTCCTCCAATTTTATGGATAGTTACGATTAAATAAACACACGATCAAATAACGTTAATCTCCAACATTACGACCTAATCAATCATCCAACAGCAGCATCTTATCTAAGTCTGACGATATCCCATACTCAACGCATCAGACGCACCATAATAATAAAAAGGCTTTCAAAATTTAATCCTTAAGCAATTATGTTTTTAATTGTATAGCTCAACTTGCGCACACGCCGGTAGCCGCGCCCGCTGCGAACAAAAAATGTTGATTGAGATCGCTACTCGCTTCTGTTGCAACTCAGATGGGTTAAATTGAATTTTTGTTGTGATAGAGATGATGGGCTTCTAGGAGATGATAAGAGTGCATAAAGTGGAAATCGTTATTTTATTGCTTTATGATTGTTAAGTATAACTAGGACACAGCATCCCAATTGCGTAACACAATTCCAATCAAATCCTAAGGATTTTGAAGATCCGGTGTTGCTTCATACATAATGTTTGAACAATTTGTCTGGTCGACAACGTAAATGACGTAGTGAATGTTCTTGAACTGTCAAAATAAAAGGCATTGCCAATATAATTGTGTTATGTAATTACCCCGCTGATGTTCAGGATCAAGGTGATGTCCACTAAATAAGGATAAATACACGGTAGGAATTTTTGAACCATATCCATCTTGCTATGTTTGATAGATTTGTAATAGGTATTAGATTTGTTGAAATAGGAGATTCTCCCCGTTTTAACTAATTTGACTACTAAACTTGTTCAATGATTGTCATACATTTTTATTACTTGAATTATCAAGACGGATTCTTCCAATTTGTGCAAAAAAGTGCCGTCATCATTCACAACTTCACTCATGACTAGAGTGGGAGCGATGTAAATAGTCTTATCGATAAAACGTAATAAATATCTTTCGTGATTGCGAAACTACAAAACATATCTCCGCGAGTCGAGAGGAACCCTAGCGACGCGCGTGCATCCCTTGCGTACGTGCTACAAGGAAGTATTAAAGTCGTACAACTTAACCCCACGGATGTCGGGGGATCCACTCTTTAAATACATCCGATAAAAAACTAAACGACACCCCTCGCTATGCAAAAAACATCCCCCAGAAAACGTCCATAAAGGAAAATTTATCCACAAATTAATTTGTAGCGGTACGAAATAAAATTAAAGTAAGGCGCGCGACTTAGTTTATTCGATTGATGGTAGATTGTTTAATTCAAGAGAAACTCCTCAGGGGTTACAGATATACCTAAGATAAGTTAATAACCTAAACAACTTAAATTAAGCTTTTTATTAAACATTGCGCTGCATATTTGCAGTTACGCCAAAGTGAATCGACATCTTGAAGACTACCATTTAGGAATACCATTAGGCAAGACTATAGCAAACTGAAGCTTAAAAATATCGCGCAGTAATTACAGGATTAACTTAAGTATAGTTTATCCGTAAATATAATACAGTTTTTAATGTCGTATAGGAGTTAAGACGACAGCTCCGACTCTCATCCTCGGAATAAACATGACACTAACAAAGAAATCGTTTTGACTCTGAATGCAATGTGGAAATGTGCGAGTACCTTCGAAGTTTAAATCGGACATAAAAGCTGCAATACATTGGCAATTTCAAATACACTGTCATAAAACGAAGCATGAATATTCACACCTATAGCTGTTTTATCACCAATCTCTACTTTCTTGCTGTTGTGTAACCTTGTCTTACGCAAATGATGGCTCCCAATCCGGAATCCCAGACGCATCCACAATTTGTCATATAATTATGACAGTCGCATATCTACGTTTAAACACAGAAGATTTTTCTGTGGGAACGCTATGTCGAAATAGTAGAATTTTCGCCATTATATTCGGCCTCGACTGCCGTCTTATATCGTACACATTGAGTGATTTATTGTACACAAACGTACATTAGATTTTTATGTTCGTATCTTGTAGGTTGTAAATAACATCGGTGGTTGTTCCCCGACCCACTTGAAGATTATTACTGATTTATTTATTATTTAAACGGCGTGATGGACGGCCCCAGTCGGATTGTACTTAGCTTGGTGAACCATCCGTCACATTTTGTTTGTGACCTTTAGAAAATGATTACAAGAATGTAGGCTGTAACATTTTGACACCTCGTAATTGTTTCGTTTCTCAATGTCGGTTGTTTGTTTGTAATTAAACTAATTGTTTTAATTTCGTAACTATTTTAATTTTGGTAAAAATATCGATTTGCTGATTGCATTGGTTCATTAGCGGTTTCTTCGTTCTAAGGACTCGCGTAAAAACGACTGAGATTTTAAATTATTTTGTGGGTTTCGATAAAATCGATGAAAAAACACTCGCCTATTATAAATTTCATAACCCAAGTCAACATTACATTTCAAGCCCCATCTCAAGCCAACAGCACGGCACTCTTGAATCACCCCCACAAGACTATTGAAAATCTAATCCAATTCTTTCATATAATTGCCTAATCTTTCCTCTTTAAATAGGAAGTGCTTAATCTCGGCCGGTGCCCCAGCAAGGTGAACTAACCGAGCCTGAAATGGTTATTTTTTAACTTCCCCATTATAAGCTGGGAAGTGGAGCGGATTAAACAAGGGAGGCTAGATTTAGAGCCAATTTTAAAGCGTTCGTATTGATTGTAACGTTCATGCGTCGTTTGGCAGATCTACTGATGCTGGGATCTGTTGGGAGGTTTTGAAAATTGATTAACGGCATAACAATGTAAATGTTTATTAACTGTTCCCAAATTACGATGATTATTTTATTTTACTTTTTTCACATACTTGATTGACATAATCTGTTCATTATTTGACATTATAATACCTACAATTTTCTATATTTTTGAATCAAATTAGATTTGTTACAGCTGTAGTGACAATCATGTCATTTGGCTTAATTAAGTCCTTATTTTTATTACTTTGTTAAACTTATATATAGATTATTTTCTTTTAGATTTTGTGAATGTGAGAACGTTGTAGGCTGTAGACTTGTGGACCATTTTCTATTTTACTAAGTACCTGGTACTTGTTGAAAGGCCTACACTGTCCTCCCATACCTATTAACACTGTAATTTGAAAACATTGTAGAAACCATTTATTTTGAAAAGAATAAACCGTGGAGTTTCTTGCCGGCTCTTCACCGTAGGAAGCGACCAATTGGAACCGTGCACCTAACTTCTGACGTTTCATAAGTGCCCTTGTAGGTTTATGTGAAATAAAATATTTTGAATTTTGATAAAGCTTAATCGCCAAAAAAATCAGCAGCTTCGCTTATTTTTTTGGCGAGGAAGCGGGCTTTTTCATTTAATTTGAACAGCAATTTTCAAAGAAAGTCAGACTCAAAACTCGCTGTGTACGAAAAAGCAGAATCATTTTAGACTCTAAGAGTAAGAAAATATTATTGCATGCTTGAATTAGAGAGGATAAACCGCAATACTTCTGTTTAAATTTCAACCATAATCATATTAAAGTACGCTCTCGATCTTCTCTCTGGTTTGAAATCAATCCAAAGAAACGGTTTAAAAGATGACCAGCTCCAAGTAAACCACACAAGTTAGCACGTGTCGTTTTAATCAACATTCCGCGGTGTGGGAACAGTCGTTAAGTCCACTAGTGGAGTTATGGCGCCGCGATCCGCATAATTAATGCCTTTATGATCACGTAGCGGTATTTCGGGATTATTACTGTTAGATTGTAGGTTATAGAGAAAAAGAACTTGTTAATGCTTTCATGATAGATACTCAATAATCTGCAGCAGCGAAAATACCACGTTGCACTTGTATAACGTTGCACTTGTATAACGAATCATCTTTCATTACAATTTATTTGGGATCGGCGCAATACATCTTTAATTTCTTCCATACTTTTCTATTAGCTCTTGTATGTATAGCGAATATTAAATTATATCAAGGAGATCAAAGGCATGCCTATACAGGGTGGCAGGGACATCGACGCGAAAACTGTTACCATGGATTCAGTACATGGTTCTGAAACCCCCTGCGTTGAAATTTTTCGTCGATTTTTTTTTTTAAATCAGCTTTTCCATACATTTTGACCGCGTAGGTATTGCACTTTTCTATGAAACAGCAGATTTTTTTAAAATAACCGACGAAAAATTTCAACGCAGGGGGGTTCAGAACCATGTGCTGAATCCATGGTTTCAGTTTTCGCGTCGATGTCCCTGCCATCCCGTATATATAGGTATATTAACATTTCAATAAGTGCTAGCTGCCTGGGATGCCTCAATAAATGAAACTGCATTCGTGATCTGGCCTGCATCAGTCAGATCAATTACCAGTTTTCAAAGATCTGCATTTGCATCTAGATCTGAACAATAAACTAACTTTACTTACCCATCAGCGATATCTCCATTTAAGCCTGTCGCTATGTCCATCCACATAGCTATCGCACAGCCACAGCGCGGTATCTTAAGACCATGTGGTATCTGTGTCACATATCGCTATTGCCTTTCACCGCTCTATCTCCAGATCTGGCCAATAAAAATAAATATCTCCGCGGTTATTTACGGGTTAGTTCGGAACACGTTGTTTCTCGGGCTATACCGTTGTTTGTCACTTTTAAAAACATGTTTATGGAAAAAATGATTTGTAGGATCGCTTCCCGGAATGTATGGAGAAACCGTATGGGATTGAATTTGTAAGTGATTTCGAGATATTGAATGTATTTCGGAGTGAGGGATTTTTTGTTTAACGACAATGCAGTATAACTTCAACTGAAGTAACTGACTTTGATATAGGTTAATTAAGTCTGCGCTTTGATGGTTTCAAGGAGTTGGTGGATTGAGCTTCAGGGCAAGTTTTAAGACAGTGATCGGCCCATCTCACCTTACCGTATGGTTAGGTAAGCCTTACAATACCTGTGTATAGTGTAGTGTATGTAGTGATGGCAAATGTTGTGATCCTAAAGTTAGGAGTTAAGAATTGCATTGTGTTCTATGTTTATGAGTCATGTTTAAAAGTTAACATATTTTATTATTATGAGCTTGTAGTTATATGAACCCCGTGGAGAAAATGCTCTCCGTGTCAACAGATTTAATCGAATGCACTCCTCAGAAATACCGTGATATTAAAAATATTCTTACAGAAATTTATTTTTATTTTTTTGCATTTTATAAATGATAAAGTTTAAGATAACAACTTAAGTATATAATTAACTCACAGTCTCACATCACAGAGGATATAATTACTCATAAATCAACGTTGTTTGTAGTATTGGTTCTACGAGCCACATTTTTGTATTGTAGCGGGCTCAAGGCGGTTCGCGACCCCCTTTCAAATAAAGGTCTATTTTGAAACTTTGCCAGCTATCTTTAATTACATTCTTCTAAACAACATTTGGGCAATATTTATGTGCCAATATCAGAAAGAAACGCGGCTCGCAGTCTCTATAAGTTTATTGTACAAAAAACGGCCTTAACCGACTTCCGATAAACTATCGGCTATAATTTCGCGGACACTAACATATTAGCATATAAATTGTCTACAATTAACTCAATACACATGTAAAGGAGTTTGAGTAAATATATGGCCAATGTTTCTACCAACGATTAACCCGTGAATGTTGATGGCAATTAGAGAATAATAGATACCAGTAATAGAGTACGTTTTCGAGTAGATTACGAGGTAGGTATTTGGTACCAATATGTTGGAGGTTGGCGCGGAGTCAGGCGTCGCATTCCACAAGCCTACATTCCTGCGCTGACACGTGGTGTAGGAAGTGGGCGCTCGGGGCCTGGCACCAACACACGCCCTACATTATGTGTGCTATCTACTGCGTCTATGTATTGTTGATAAATCATTCAACTTTATTGTTGTTTATTCCCATATTAGGTCTGACTACTTTTGTATTAAATGTAGAGGTAGCATAGTTTCTTGGCAGCGAACAGCGGTAAATTTCCTATACTCACTTACCTAGCAGGATTCACGACTAAGAAAATTGTTGTTTACATTAATGATCACATTAATATCGGGAGGCTAACAGCTTTAATGGCGAGTTGTACGTGTATCTATAATTGCTCGCAAGGTGGATTTAACACAAAGTAAGTTTAATTAAATATCACCTCATTATTTACTTGTGAGTAAAATAATCTTACATACATGCTCATGAGATAAACGTTATTATTAATGATACTAATCACCGATACGACATGAACACATTGATGTTTGGAGTTAAAGATTGCGATATTGCATGATTAGTGTCAGCTGCTTGAGAGCATTAGCAGCAGTGACAAGGTTTTAAAGATTGCAAAGTGTATTAAATGGAACAGGTCATCTCCTACGATTAATGGAACAGTTTAGTTCTGTAATTACGGTGCAACTTCTGTAAAAACGCCGACTTATAATATTTATGATTTTCTTGACATTAACCATAAGATCTTGAGTATAAAGATTTTTCATTTCTAACAACCTATACACGTAGATCAACATTTCCATGTTTATGACCTCCTCATTAGCCTATAGCCATCATAATGAGCAACAAACCAGCTCGCACCTATTTGCTGAACGTAAATACAATTGAAATACACATCCGTAATAAGTCAGCTGGGACCGATACCAGACAGGTACCAATACCAGACGGGTACCAATTCGCGTTGGACGGGTTACAAATAACGTAATGCGATTTGTGTGGCGTCCTGTGGGTGTAGGTTATGACGCGTCTCGTTAAACAAGCTTTATTGTTTTTCTATATAAGTGAGTAAGGACGCATTTTTCCTTATTTTAATGGTAGTTGACAGGCGCGTGATTTTATTGCGGAATGTTTGTTTATAAGTTTTGCCTTAGAGGGAAGTAAAGAATTAGTTAAGATGCTAGTTGGTTAACTGGTAACTTTACAATATTGTAAAATGAAAATAATGCGTGCTTCATATTGTTGTCTAGAAGATTCAATTCTAGTTAACGTGGTTCATAACGACATTAGTTAGAAAATTCAGGAGTTATCAACTGAAGAAGAAAACAAATGTCATTAGTCAAGCGAAAACAAATGTCATTAGTCAAGCGAAAAATTTAAGACATACCTACCGACATAGATAAAACAGAAAACTGATCAGAGTTACAGGAAAACTCGGTAAGTCACTTTTCCCTGGTCTCTCAGTCCTGTGTTGAACTAATTTCCATTTAAATAGTTTAATTTAACTCTTCATAACACACGCATATATCTGCATAACAGGTAGACAGTAAACAGTGGATTAGGGTGATAGCACACCGGCGGCAATGCGTCAAACCGCGACGGGGCGCTGGCGCGGCTGGCAGTCGTAGGAGTCCGTCAAACCGCCAGGTGTGGCTGCGGCCTTATTTATGGCGCTCCGTGGGCCCGAGGATTTATAACATCAGGGTGTTAGTACAGGAGATAGGCTAATGTTTGGCTATATGCTGTGGATACTGGAAGCTGTTTCTTCATTGGGTGTAAGTCACTCAGACTGAGAAATGAGAATCTTTAGATGACAATTTTCTGATTTGTGGATGTGACTTGATATTTTTAAATAAATTGCATTCGCGAGTTTATGATGGTTTTTAGTTTCCAAACCGCAAAAAATACCCTGATCAAAATACATTTTAGCTACATCAAAATGAATAACTTAGTTACTAATTTAATGAACGCATGGTGCGTTAGCTTTGACGATAAAGTAGACAACCAATTTTTCACAGCACCAGCTCGCTAATGTCCAATTAAATGTCATGCAAATCTAACTTAAAACAAGTCATTAAAGACCCAGGCTCTAGCCGGGCAATAATATTGTACTGAATTTCTTTATGACCCGCTGGTGCATAATGTGATTTGAATGTGGAACGTCAACTAAATAATTCTTATGAAAAATATTACCATTAAAAAACCTTTTTTCTTTTAAAATACAGCTTAAGTGCCGTTGACGAAAAAAATAATTTAATTACGCAACTCTATACAGATATTACAATGGAATATTATGTAACAATAATAATAAACAGTAATTAAATAGATCGAACAAAAATAATGACAACAATAAAACAATTGTTTTCTGTTTAAGGCTAAAATGATTGAATATTGTGCATTAGACTCCCTCAACCGCTGTTCCTACATCATCTGTGGCGGTAATGGCGGCATGTCATCGCTGCAACAGCTGATCGGTTGCTGTTGCGCGTACCCTCGCTACAGTTACTAAAGTACGGTACTGTGCCCCGCGTTAGAATGTAGGATTTAGGCGTCGTATTTACGATAATTATTTATATTGTGTTTTTGATGAAATTGCATGAGTTAATATAAAATATTGTGTGAAACTACTACTACTTACGTAGATATTCCCCGGTTATTTAACAGTTTTATGGACGACTAATCCGAGAATCGACTTTGTTTCATTGGCTCGCAGTAGGTGCAAAAGTAGAGTATTCACCTCAGGAGAAAGGTGTCTTCATCTTGGGCGACCTTGAATCCCTCACTGCACTCAGGGTTCTAGTCTTAACTCCCTCGCTTCTTTCAGGAGTTAACACACAGCTAGAATCCTTCGTTGCGTTTGAGATTCAAAATGGCGCCCTCGTAATTATGATACTGCTTTATCCGCTTAGTGAATAATCTACTATTAAATAAATCAGTAGATTATTTACACACGCAACTTATAGAATAGAATATAATACTTTTAATTTCAGACACACTCCATTATGGTTAGTAACAATTTTAGTTATCATCTAGTGTTAATAGGTACAGACACAAATTAGCATACGATTAAAACTACAATTTTATTCAGCGTGGACCTGCATCCATTTCCGCAACATCGGGGAATCCTATTTATCAGGTCATATCTTTAATTAAAATCACCGTTATTTATCAAATCTTATTTACTTATTAATATTATAAATGAGATTGTTATCTTGCGATTAGCTAATCCTAACTAATATGATAAATGCGAAAGTGAGTTTGTTTGTTGGTTTGTTACGCTTTCACGCTAAAACGGCTAAACGCATTTATATGAAATCTGGCACATGGGTAGACCTAGGTCAGGACATATGATACTATTTATAACGATATTCCCACGGGATCGAGACCTATGCGGGTGAAACCACGGGGCATAGCTAGTTAATTATAAAATTATGGTATTGCAGTATGTGCAACTCGTATTATTTGTTTATAAATATTTAATTGTAAATTCAGAAATATTACAAAATAAATTATAAATAATATTGGAACGAAGATCTTTAACACAGTTTGCGGTAGGAACGAACTGGTAGAAATCGTCACGTAACGTAAAAAGCATTTATGTCCCCTCCATGCAACTTTCTCGCAGTCAGAGAGAAAGTGTGAATTTGGTCATAATGAAAATCCAAGATGAAAATTTTCAATTTTTTTGTCATGGGTGTCGTTTTCGTAGTTTTCGAGGGTGCTAAAGTCGATAGTGTCAAAATGTGAATCCAAGATGGCAGCAGCGAATATGTTGCTTTTGTTTTTAATCATACGTGAGAAGGAATTTCGTTCCTGACAAGTGTCTTGCACACATTTTTTTTTTACTCGACTGGCCCAGAAGGACGGTAATGTTTTCGAGAGTATTTATGTAGGTACATTTATGTATGAATGTCTATTTCTTTGGCATGCTCTGTTGCCTAAACCACTTGATGGATTTTAACATATCAGGTGTCGTTAGATTTATCTTAACTGTGGGAGTGACATAGGCTATATGATATTTATATATTGCTTCTGCAAATCCAAAAAAATGGGGGAGCTTTTTTAAATAAATTTCAATAATACTAGTATCAAATAAAATCTAGTAATGAGTTGTATAGTAATGAGCTTGAAATAAAGCAAATTATTTCAAAAAACATGACTGCAAAATCGCATAACTGAAAAGAGAAAAACAAACATTTTATGGCATTTCAATTCCAGGTTCTCACGATAAAGAAAAATAATGATGTTCGAAATCGCGGTAAGAAATACTGTGAAAATTATTTAGCTGTCGGTCTCCCGACCTAGTCCTCTCATCTCATTATAAATTAGTTGTTTGCGTATTTACAGTCTGGAGGACGCACTGCCACGACCAGTTACCGTGATCTTTGTTTATTAAACTTAGCTTTTGAAACCCCTTGTATGTGGTAGATATCGAATTACATTAAATTTCTTTTGTTTCTATCGATTATGATTTATGAATACTACATTTTTGAAAAAGCTCTTAGGTATCTGTTTTATATCGCGAAAAGAACTTTCAACTTTGGGTGGTATTTTATAATAGATGGTTGATAAAGAAGATACCTGCACATAATGTAACAGCTCATTTCTTATCATCGTAGATTACCTAATATTATCATATTCAGTGATAGTCGTAAAAGTCGCCAGCCAATCGCGGGCGAGCAGATAGCTAATCTGTTGACTTGATCCCCACTGGAGTCTTATCTTAGTGATAAGATAAGTTAACAATAAGTAGGTTTTTCTGATGTGGGCGAATAAGTGCTTGTCCTAATAAAACGGCAAGCAGTATACAATGCCAAGTCGATGCACCAAGTTTATTATTTCTTCTTACCTACTCTATGATCGTTGACCGTAACGTATTTCCCCATAGTCTTTTCTCCAACAATTGCATTAGAGTGTTCTCTAAATTCCTTCTTATATTTGTCAAACCCATCATTAAAAGTCTAAATTCCGTCACATAAAGATCGCTTCATTACTTTCCAACAAAGATTATTAGGTAGCGCGCGAATCTTGTAACCCTCAGACTTAACCCTTCGCGGGTTCATTCGCCGCTCGTTACAGGAGGGTTAAGATTGAGCCCGGACTTATAACCCGATGCAGCTTGCAGTATTTTAATCCGAATTAAAGGAAATTTACTTGTGAGTTATTAAGCTTTTTAGAAGGGGTTATAGAATGGTGATTTGATTTTCCTCGTTTACTGTTAACGATGGTTTAATTAGAATTGGTTTATGTTTCCGTCTGTTGCAATAACGAGTCAATCATGAATGTTTTGGGTATGAATTACTCAAGCAGTAGATAGTGCAGTATTTTTTTGACTTGGTGATTTTATTGCGGAATAACAACGTCATACAAAATATTACTAGGTATGTACCTATCTCTAGATGTTTCCGCAACAAAAGTTATCTAAACATTCTTGTAGAGTCAGTTTAATGACTGTGTATAACTTGAACCCTGCCAAGTGCATCACTATCACTCAGCATATCAGATAAAGTGCACTGTTAGTTGTACGTGACGCCGCCGATCTATCACCTATTAACGCTAAACTCTTCCGTATTTGTGCACCAGCCCTAGATCTTGCATGATAAACAGATGTTATCGCATTTGTCTCATATTAGATCGATTACATCGCTGAGATTGTAATTAAGATAGGCTTGTTTAGTACTTCCTCTTCTAAGGTATTTGTATTGATCGTAGTGTTAGAATTGTATTCAGTTTACAACGTGATAGGCATATTTCCATAAAGGGAACAATAGGCAATTCGATATAAGAATTGATCAGAACTATACCAATTTCATTAAAAATAAAAGACCTTCAGACATTCTCAAGCAACTGAGCCTAGTTTGCGACTGAATTCTACTTTTCATTAGGTAAGTATGTAAGAAAATAAACTGGACATCATAAAATAAGGCACCATCTTTCGCCTATTCATATTTTCTTCATGACGGATACACTTCTAGTGTGTCTGTCTAGAATTGATCCATTAATTAACTAGCGTAATAGGACTATTGAACTACCGGTGATTTAACAAAATTTATTGAAATAATCGCACAGTTTAATCTAATGTCAGTATTTCAATAACACCCACGCAATGCAAATAATCATAAATATAATAAAAGTTGTTGTAGAGATAAAGATGTGGCAACACATGGGCACACAGAAAGAGACATCATAAAACCAGAAACAACCAAAAAAACACTAATGATTTCATCTGACATATTAATACCTCTTAAATCTCAGTCGTTGTAGCCTCACAAATTACGATGTTTCGTTAATTGTGGTCATATGGCCTCAGACACTAAAAATACTCGAGAGCAGTAATAAAATCTTACAGCATCCTCGGGCCGTTATCTCTACGTGTTATTAGAGAATTGATAGAGCAGTTGCTGTTGAGTAGAGGTGACATTTGATTGACAGTCACGATTCGAGGAACATTTACTATAAAATTAAATTGCCGACATGATTTCTGTTTTTAAAATGTTGCTACTGTTTTTTGTTTGAGGATAAAAATCTGGTTGGTTATGCTGATGATTATTTCGTTTTGTTTAATTGGCCTATAAATGCTCATGTTTTCAATTTTTGTTTTTCCTGCACTATTGATCTGTACCTACTTGACCTTGAAAAAACACTAGTTATTTGATGTGACTCATCAACAGCACAGGCATTTTCAATTACTTTTGTTTCTAGAAGTTTTAGTCTTACGATCCAATCTACGCATAGGTGCGCCAGTTATTCAATTAAACCACTACTTTTACCCTTTCTGAGAAAAATTTAAACTCAACCTCTCACTACATACCTAACTAGAACTAAACTAACCACGTTGTAAAAGCCAAAGAATGCCAAAGAACCGTTTTATGCCTATTTTCTCCATAACAAAATTGAAAACTATTCTTTGTTCTCCTCCCGTAGTGGCCGCCGCGGGCGCATGGTCCGGGCGGTCCAAATAATGTAATTAGCGTCATAATTACCACGCACGAGCACGTGACGTGTGCGCATGCTTTGACTATGATCGCCTTGTTTAGTCTCTGATGAGGTGCAGACAGGTTGAGGAAGAAGTTTTTTGTTCGCAGATATATAGCCTACTCAAATGTCATGCAGGTAACTGATGAATAAGACGGGGCTTGTTTTTGCTACGTCACGTCACGTTGCGGGCAGGTTATAATATGGTAGGTACGATATATTATAATATGATAGTGTCTAAGAATAAACGTTGTATTGGTACACCTTTATTCATTATGTAAATTCAAGTCGTTTTTCGTGTTTGTCTGTATGTTCGCGTTGTTCTCCTAAATCACGCAACAGATTTTGATGAGGTTTTCACCATCGTTTAGAGAATTTATTCCGGAAGGTTTATGTGTATAATACGTTAATATTAAAGTAACATAAAATTAAGAAATCTCGATGTTTCGTCAAGTCGTAAAAACCATGCGAAGCAGGAGCGGGTCGCTAGTTCGAATCTAAAGAAGAAACTTCATAGCGTCTGCGACATGATTTACCATAAGGCTCCCTGTGTTGTATCTGCCACCATACATACACAAATGACATAGCCAACGCTACGCATATGAACAATACTTCCAGTTCTGCCTACCCGATCACAAAATAAAAGAATGAACATACAAAACAATGTACGTTGTAGGTACACTGCATCAGCTGTTTGTCATCCTACGCAGTACATTAGATCGGAACGGGTTACTTGGGTGTAGGCGACAGACAGGCCTGTACTACTGGTACGGCGATAATTATACCGAATTTATTATAGTGATGTAACGATTGATGGCAATGAAACATAGACTTGAAAGGTAAAGCTCCCAAATTATGTATTTTTTCAGTTTACCTAAATTAATCTATCACCATCATGTTCAAAGCTGTCACACTGTTCTCAAGTTACACATTTTGTGTTTCAAGTTCTCCTAAATCTTTCAAGTTCTCCTAGTTCTTTTGTTCTATCATGGGCTTATATTCTTTATTCTTAGGACTAAGACGTCAGTGTTCTTCAGTCAATATTGAAAGTGCACAATTTCACCTCAACAGTTGCGATGATAAAATAGTTAATATCCAATCTAAAAACTTGGTGTTTAGATTACACAGTGCACTTTATTGAGCTGGATCTGGTAAGATTCTTTTTTAAATGAAAATGGGCAATGCGAAGATTAGATAGATATTTACGCTTAGGTACATATATCTGCTTAGTCTTCACATTAAAAATTTTCTATTTTCGACTGGGCACGTACTATTGTCATTACAAACGGCTAATAAAACACAAAATTATATTACATTAAGAGATGGTATCATTTAATGACAACAAACGTAAGTTAAACGTAAGTACAATAAGTGGTCGCTGCAGGACGGCATTCTGCGCCATGTTAATTACCAGCGCCGCCTTATCACGAGATATACGCGCATCAATCACCCGCTATAGTCAGTGCCTTGTTTATTTCTAAACAACCTACTTACTACATTCTGTTGAGGACAGATTAACTGATTTACTTGAGGAACCTGTTCGTATCTTTGATTTGGACTGCTGGCTCGATGTGGTTTCTTTAAGAAGTTGTTTATCTTTGAATTAGCTCTTATCATGAGATGATATTTAATCAGAATGGATAACGTAGTCATTATTGATGTTTGTAGCACGTGATTTGGGAGAGTGATATGGTCAGCATTGGACTCCACAAGGTATACCTCAATGGTTTACCTTCGAGGGGCAGTGTTTAGCGTGGTGAGGATCAGTGTTAATTGTAGACTTCTCTTTACAAATAAACTTAACTGTGAATTACTTGTGTGAACTGTGTGTCTGCTAATGACCAGGAAATAGAGATGAACCACTCTCTGGCCTGCTTAAAAGTTTGTTGTAAAAGTTATTTGATGTCATAAAGTATTTGGTTAAAAATCAAAGCTATGGATGGACTTCCCATATCCAATCGATTTATATATCGAGGATGCACCTAAATGTGCGCAGTCAATAAATATGTGGTGCAATAATAATAAAGCACTGCGAATGTGACACAAACAAATAAATTATTATTAACCAATGACGGACTGCTTTTGGGGACCTCGCAGCATTCAGTGTGATTAGAACTGGCGCTCATACAGATATTAATTTTCTTTTACACCCCAGAGTTTTCCAGTAATTTCCACAAATAACAGGATATTTTTATATACGTATTTAGACTGCTACATTGTAGTAAAACGGAGGTCAATAATTACTACAAAAGTTTAATTTATTCAAATTCGAACAAATGTTAATATTCACATGATCAAAAAATACATGAATGTCAATTAATAAAAAATAATAAATGGATTTATTGATCTTAATATTCATTTAAATCAATTAATTGACCGTTTATCAGTCGTTGATTAAATATTTATACCAATACACAAATTATCACTTCAAGAACGTAAATTTTAATTTTATGCGATTATTTGAATTGGAACATTTACTCGATATGGTCACTAACACCATTCCAATAGAAAATATACACCGGCAGTATTGTGGAATTGAATAAACCTGGACCATTAACATTTGATAATAAAATAAATAAATCAGAACTGAAACATAAGGTTTTACTTGGTGTATCTAGTTGTTTGTAATGCTATGTTAAATCGTGTGGAGACCGACAGAGGTGTTACTGCCAGAGTAAATGGCCGGATTACGGCACTAGTGGCGAAAGTGATCTAATACGGCAATTGTAACATTGTTAAAGATTACTTTTTATTATTGTTTACTTTGTTGATTGTGCCGTTACGATCATAAGAAATTATCAGTATTGGACGGTTTATTCGTTGTACCGACAGTATTAGGTAGGTGTAGAAAACAAATGAGCTGTAATTTGGAGATTCTTTTTCCAGCCATATAAACATGAATTTCATTAGCAAAATAGGCAACACACAAAATCCACACATACTCACAAACCTAAGGATTATCTCCAGTCTTTCTGATAAATGCTACACTCAAATGATATGTTCACGACCCAATTCAGTGAGAGTATTGTGCGTCACACTGTACCAGTAACATCACATTACTATGCGCCGCGGCGTCCGCACATCAGAAATCACTAGGTTACCGACACCACTCGATACATCCAATAGATTTTTTCTTCTACAACTGCATGATATATATGATAGTCGTAAAAAGCGGCTAGAGTATCGGCGAGTCGTAAAAATAGATGTTGTACGTTACGCTTTCCGCATCAATAATTCAAGATTACGAGGGTGCGTCTAGCGTTTACTTAGATCTGTGGCGCTGTGACGCCGCCGCCGCCGCCGCCGCCGTGCTGCGGACCTCGTTACTATTTATTTGCCAGCTCTTGTTTGTGGATTTGGGACAACTACTGCTAACTGCTGAGTAGAAGAATGCAGTTTATTTAACGTTTTACAGAAGTGAAAAAGAAGGCAATTACTTACGCGTGCTAAGTTCAAACGATATCACTGATTAAAGAAACACCTTTTGTGAAATAGCTGTCCAAATAGTTAGATAACTCTATGCCTAGTATCTTTAAATGCAGTTGAGCAGAATATAAATAATTTAAGCAGCTTATTTAAAGTAATTTACAATATTTTGGTTGAAGAAAATTAACTCCATCAGTCAACCAAAACACCTCAAGAAATTATAGAATCTTAAGTGATGCTGTATTCTGTCTAAGGAAATCTCAGTCGTAATCACTTTCAAACTTCCTCAAAAGTAAAGTAAAGTAAAGTAAAGTAAAGTTTATTTATTTGCATAGATTGTAGGTACATAACATAAGGTATTAAAAAAATAAAGCGATCCATGTACAATCTACCTTAGATTAGGCATGCAAACATTAATGAATGAAGTAACGAGAAGGTAATAAAAAATAAAAATTGTGTCGAAAATGTCAAACAAAATTACGAATTACAGTTCAAAACGGGTACAATTAAATAAGTTGGAATGTCTTTAAAATGCATAAGAAAATTACAATTATTTTAGATTAGAAATTTTAGGATAAAATATCTAAGTCATTGTCATTTAGAAAATAGAAGAGAGCAAACCACAACAACGGTTATCACCAGTAACAACAACTCGAACATACCCAAACTTCCCAACTGGAAGTACAGCTCTCCGTTCAGTTCACCCCCAGATCCACGCGGCACGTACGCCTGACATTACTGTATATCTTTTTAAACGCAACGCGTTATTTTTGTGACAGCCCTGGCTCTGTCCCCTGCGCAGTTTTATCGCGTTTTATTGCTAAACATTCAAATATAAGTAGAGTTTGTTATTACAATGCTTCCGGATTTTGGATAAAGTTGAGTAGGTACATAAATGTTAGTCAAAAACCGAGACAAAAATGCCTATCTGCGCTGGTACGATCAATTTGATGATCGTCATTACAGAGTTTATGTTGATTTTCCCAACACTTATTCAGTACTTTTCATATCTTTTCGGGAAGCTTTCAACTTGTACCTAGACAGAGGAAAACGCACTTTCACGATAAAAGGAAATATCGGGCTGCCTTACCTCTTTTAATATACAATTTAATGAGCATCAAGGTTCTGACAATAGTTAGATTTAAAAACAAAACAATTAGAACATCTTGTTTGAGTCCAAACATCTCAGTACCAGGAAAAAACGCGTCGCTACCGGGATCCATTCAATTTCGCGTCTCTGGCAATAAAGCGTGATTGTCACGCACGTACACATTGCATAAAGCGGTATTACTGCCGACGGGCGGCCAGGGGACCAGCCGGGGGGTGCAGGGGGGCACACCCCCAGGGTGGCGTTTAACGCACGAAGGGATTTTTTCAAAATAACATTTTTTTGAGCGGTGAAGTTCTTGGTTTTGACTTTGACGGTTATGACTGATTTTTTTTGTTGGTGCATTTTCTTGGGCAGTGCTGTTTTCTTGCTACGGTCTTGGATAAAAAATCCTTAGGTAATCACTTAATACTTGTCTTGATGTGAGAGTTTGATCCATTTACCTTAAAGCGATAGTTTTAGTGCCAAGATGCAATAAGCTGCAATAAAATTATAGGGTCTACACAAAACGTACAATTGAATTCAGTGATAGTCATAGCGGAAATTCGACATTTTATGTCTCTGCGCCTAACCTTTGCATTTTCTCCACTTCAACTAAACTAAGTATGGCTTTATAATGTAAAAGCGCGAGTTTTGAACTGACCTCTTGCCCTAACCCTTAGCCGTTGGGCCATTGCATACGAAAATTCAATCTTTTATTCCAAATCGTTTTAGATATCTGAGTCGAAGAATGAACGTGGACATTATAACACTCAAACTGTCATCAATTAAAAATTGACAGTAAAAACGTTCAACAAAAAGATGGAATCATAGTAATAATGATTTAGTTTATGTTTGAATCTAGATCGTGTCTCACGTTTTGTACTGGTTATTGGTTATGTGTAGCGAATCTCATTTATTGCAGCTTCCTAGCTGAGAAGATGGGAGTCCTGCAATAAAATGTTTGATACACGTGTAGTTTGATATTTATTAAAATAAAGTAGATTCAGTTGTTTATTCCTACCTCACCATTTGTCCCATGATCATGGTCGTTCTTCAGTCTACCACATAATTGTAATCAATCAATCTGCCTAGCCTTTTCCCAACTATATTGGGATCGGCTTCCAGTCTAACCGGATGCAGCTGAATACCAGTATTTTATATGGAGTGACCTATCTGACCTCCACAACTCAGTAACTAGGTAATACGATACTCCTTGGTAAGACTGGTTGTCAGACTTTCGGGCTTCTGACGACCCGTAACGACTGTCAATGATCCACGGAATGACAGCCGGGACCAACGGCTTAACGTGCCTTCCGAGGCATGGAGGAGTATCGGTATGTAAGAAGGTCACCCATCCACGGACTAACCCCGGCAAGCGTAGCTTAACCTGTCGGATCGACCCGTGCGACTGTTATTATTTAGCCACGTAGTCCTCGTTACCACATTATTATAATATCAGCCTGTAATTGTCCTTTAGGCGAAAGGTCCCTTCTCATCTCTATGAGTTGAACCTTTGGTCATCAGGTTTGCTCACTGCGTGGGACTCAGTTTCCATTGAAGAAAATCTTTTCAAGTGAATCAAGTTCGAGAAGTATCTACGAGGAACATACCTAAGGTATTCACAAGTACCACATTTGTAGTTTCACATACTTTCAGCCACTTTGATGTATCAATAACATTACAACATAAGCATTAGTTTATAGCTCAATTAGCGTCTGGTCGATGTTATGTGATGAGTGGTGCTTACGAGGTTGCTCTACTCGTAAACGAAGAATAACTGAAAGTTGAATAAGTTGTTTTTTTCGCGTTATTAGCTTAAGGTTCACATAGAACCTAGATCGTATGTAACCTTTGTAGAAGAAAAATAAAATTATCAACCCATCTACGTATGATGACTACGATAGTCGATAATGATGCTGTTCCTGAACGCCGCGTTTTCCAATCCTCTTCGTTTGCTTAATTCTTCCTCATTCCAGCATCTCTTCAAACATTCGTCTCAAATTCCTCTAACAATTACAAATATTCGTCCATTTAAATACAAGATGGGATGCTGGCAAGTTCGGGCCGCGTCCCGCGAGCCATCGATTGACCGAATCCGGCGCTGCGGGATCGACGCGTAATTCCTCGCGCGCTACGTGCCCCGCGTGCGTAAATACGCGCAATCGCTCACCCCATTACGCTACGATACGCTGGTAAGGCGCTTAAGATATGAGAGGTAGTGATTTTCAAGATGGACCGAATAGCTCGTTAAAAGCACTCAAATCAAATCATTTTTTTCTTTGCAAAAAATAGAAATATGCAGGTCACTGGCATTACAAAAAAAATTAATAAAAATGTCAGTGTGGTCACAGCAATAAAAAAAAAACGTGTGGCACTCGGGGACTGCCGCGGTAAAGCTATTGTATAGCATTTATAACCTCCATACTTCTTATTTGTCAACGCTACACTTGGGATGATGACGTGATGACATAAAACAAAAATTACGTTCCCATGACAACATCACGTTGTCATGGGAACCGTCATTACATGGTAGGCGGAGTGGGGGTGTTAGGTTTTATTTTCGTTACGGTTTTATTTTCGTTACGTTACGGAATTTCTTGATTCGGTCGCCCGCGATAAAAGCTATGCAATAGCTTAAAAACATAAAACAAGACTAAGTAAGCGAACCAGGTTCACAATAATGATGTCAATCAGGTTAATACTATGTCAATTAGTTAGTGAATCATCATCTCCAAAGTTTCCTATAGTATTACTTGATATCAAATACGGTCCCTAAAGATCAACTGTTTTAAGACTCAATGTGCTAATAGTCACGTTCTGTACATAGAAATCTGACAAAATCAATTAAAAAGTGTTGCTGTGTCTTGGGTTTTTCTCCCCGCTTCTGCTTCGACTTGTGATTCTAGAAAGTTAAACGTTTTTCGAATTTTCTACATCATTAGCTGTTTCATCATCATCATTGGCAGCCTTGTTCCACCCACTGCTGAGTATATAGACCCATTAGCTGTTTGGTAAGTGTCATTTCTCATTGGTGCTGAAATAAAATCTAATTTCCTAGTAAAAGTCGCCTCAACCCGCTACCACCTGTGACTTACGCACCACCTTAACGCATTACTCGGATCGATGTCGGATCGAAGGCAGCAATCAGCCTCCTTACAGCTGGAACAGCTTACTATCCCCATTGTTTCATCCCTCTCCCCCCCTCCTGCAATATATCGCCAGCGTTTTCAGCCACCGCCTTATAACTTCCGTTAATTTATGAAGATGGAGAGCAGTTGCTTGTTATTTCTTCTGCAGTTAAGGAGAAGTCTGCTTTGCTTAAAAGTTTTAAACCATTAACGGCAGCTTGCGGAATTTCTGTTGGTGAGTTTCATTTTAAAGAAAGAAATAGTGGAATTAACTAGTAACGGTGCATTTTCAACATCATCAACCATCTTTGGATTAAGGATGCACAATTCTGCGCAGTAAAATTTCATTGTTGACAAACAACAGCTCAAAGGTTATTTATATTATGCCTGTCAACAATAATCTTTAACATTCAATTTGCGAAAACAACGCAATCATTTCTATTTGTATTTATTTTTATAGCTTTGTTATGCGCAGGAGTCGCGGGATCGTCTGTGACCTTGACGCCGCCCGGCGCCTGAGCACCTCTCGTAACTGCGTCGTAGGTGCATGTACGTCATCATAAGACGTGATACCTTGTCTCGTTGGCATTCATCCAAGGAGTTCAGAAATGAGCAAGGAAACTTCTTTTTCCTGTTAATCTGTTTTTTTTTCCTATAATCTGTGATTAAATTATCATTATATGATAACATAAGACACCTGACTTATGCTATAAGAAAACTAGAACTGAAAATTACGAAAAGTTGTTGCTATTAGTTCAGTTATAGATTAGACAGATGGGACACTCCGCAAAATCATATAAAAAGCGACTCTTTCTACGACACAATAAATTGCAATTCAGTTCGCACAGCGTTAATTACCGACAGTTGTATTCACTTAGAACTTGCCTCTATTTCTATGGAGTAACTCTTGTATCTTCTGACTACGTTACGCCCACTGAATTCGACAAGTCGAGCTCGCCATGAGTACATGGCGCGCTCGACTTGTCGAATTCGGTATACCGATATACTTGTAGCCGGTATACTTGTAGCTTCATACCTAAAATGCGGAGTGTCCCATGTGTATTCATCTGTGCTGCTTCAGTGGAGCATTATAAACTGCAAATGTATTAGACTAACTAGCAATTTATTGCCTGCTACAATACCTGAGCGCACCAACTGAACTGGGATACAGTTGGTGACGGAAATAGGTATAGACCCTTTACCTCCTATCCTTCTGAACTAATTTTTTCTAAGAAAATATTACTAGGTACTAAAGATTTATCTACCTAAACTATTTTACCAGGAATTGAGATACATTAGATAATAAACGTGACGCAGGTAATGCTTAACAACAATTATTACAATTGTCTCAATAAATCTCAGCCTTCGTGTCTGAGTCAGTAGGTATGCTGACTCGCTACATAAAATATGTCAACAGGTAATATTGTAAGACTTGTGTATGAATCTACTTAAAGCTGCTGTCCTTGCGATAATCCATGAACTTACGATGTGCTCGGCAACCAGCTTCATTGAGCTTACAGAGCTGCTGAGGGACCAAAATGAAGCTGGAACAATTTTTTATGGCTTTAATATCATCGTCTTTTTCCTTAATTTCAAGTCAAGCATCAAGAACACAGTTGTAATTGTTTTTTGTATTGTTTTATGTAGCATGGTTAAAACTGTTAAGATCTTGAGAGGTGGCGAAATGGGGTCATCTATTTTCTGAAAAGGTAAGGTATCATGACAAATAATTTATTACAAATAATATACTTCTGCTCATTATATATATTGAGGAATAAATGATTCATATCTTTTAAATTACTAAAGCAGCGATGAGTAACTATTAGTGGTGTAAAGTTTTTGTTTGAACTCTTCTAATTACCTATTAAAATAAACGTAAGTGATTACTACGTCAACACTCGATTCCAACGTATCATGATTGCCGTGTAACATAAATATTATACATATAAATAATTGATAAATAGTCCGTATCATTTTTACTACTAATTATGAATAATTTTACATATAAAACATAAATTCGGAAGTACTTGTTACACAGTTATTTGTGTTTTTATGTATAGTTGTACATTAATTGGACAGATTACCATTCGCCCGTGCTCCTGAATGGTAAAAACGAATATTTTACCGACGTTGCCGCGTGGATAGATCGCGAAACGAATTTGTTGAATAATTTATTAATGTATTCATATTTTTCATTTGAAATATGATTATTATAGGTTACACATGTAAATCGTCAGTTATAAAAACAAACAAATACAAACACAAGTCTTCATTGATGAATACTTTGGCTTTGAATATTTATATTAATTGTTATAGTAGAACTATTATTTTCGTGGATCTTTGACAGTCTTTACGGATCGTTAGAAACCCGAAAGTCTGACTTTCCAAGGGATATTGTATTACCCAGTAACTGGCTTGTGGAGGTCAGATAGGCAGTCGCTCTATGTAAAATACTGGTATTCAGCTACATTCTGTAAGACTAGAAGCTGACCCCCAACATAGTTGGGTGAAGGCCAGGCAGATGATGAGAACTGTTACAAATTGAATGTGTGAAACACAAAACCATTGCAAAGAGTTCGTCTGAGTAAGTAGATATGTCCAGTGTCTTTAATAATGGATTGCTTCAGTCTAGCAGTGAGGCTGAGTAAGGATGCCTGTGCAATAACTGCGGAGTTTCGAGACTTTAAGCTTTGTCTGCTAGACTGCTATGGTTAGCAAACTTGCTAGTTCGGCAAACTGCCGGCATGAGTATGACGACGTTCGGTGGTGCGATGGTTCGAATCCAAGTCGAAACAATGAACTAACTCTTTTTGAAGTATTGTTTCGATTATTCGTAAAGAATTCAATGTTGTAGCAGTGTAACATTTTAAAACATGAGGGGCTAGCACATACTGACGCTGTGTGTACAGCTTTAATCAAATATATCTAGATAATCTCCAAGCTCCGATAGCTTAGATCTCTCAAAAAATCCACTTCCTTTCAACCAACTTATAATTATTAATTAAGACAAAATCTAATCAAATGCGCCGAAATCGTGCCGTGTCGTGCCGGTCACGCGTCGTGGTACGCGGAAGCGATTGCGATCGGCGCGTCATTAATCTGCGCGGATCACGAGCGGCGTGACTGCGCGCTACCGGGCCCGGTGGATCCAGCCGGTGACGGACGGTGGTCGTGGAGCCACTCCCAGATGTAGCATTCTTGCGAGCTTTTTGAGAGTATTGCTGGATCGATCAATACAGGTAGTAACACCGATCCAGCTTTATCTATCAACTCTACTGCAAAGCAGCGAAGGCTTCAGTGGCTGTACTGTGATAAAAGAATTGGTGTGGATTACAATTTCTTGTAACATCCGTTGCTGAAAGTTAGAACTTGTAATAAAAAGTAAGTTAGGTTACCCATTAGTTAAAGTTCTCGGTGGCGACAGAAAACAAGTGTGTAAGTGCAACAGACGGAACATTCCCGATTACGCAGAAATAAATTGGTTCTATTCGAAGTCTGTTCTAGACATTAAGAAATCAGTCTTGCTTAGTTTCTAAAAGCCTACCAAGTTCCCTCTAAGCTTACCGCTGTTTACAATTCTAATACAAGTATGACATCGCATCGCATCGTAGTATGGCATCGTGTGCAGATAACTCGTCAGCGCCACGACTGGCGCCCGCACGGCCCGCACTCGCTGATCTTGAAGTGTCGCCGAGTTATTTATTTATTGTTATTTATTTAGCCGTTCCTTTTAATTGCACTTATCGTTTACCTGCTTATACTGAGAATTGTTGCATTCCATCGTTTAGCTGTAGGTATGTAGTACCTACAGCACATAACGCACGTAGAAACAGCAAAATATAGCAGTTTACACCTATTGTGTAGAATTTACTTGAGATTTTTTTACCATTAAATGGTTGGCAATAGAATTTGACGATTTGAATGACACAATGGTATTGCTCTTATTTTTGACAAAAAATACAGAGCTGCTTATTTTAACAGCCTACGTATATTTAAGGTACAAGTTACTTGACAAAAACCTGACAGTATACACCACACGTTAGTAGGAATAAATCTAATTATTTCCTACAGACGACTGATACATAATTCGTACTAAGATCCATGATGTCATAAATTTTTATACAGGTATTAGAATTATGTTATCTCTTCCTGCCATTGTATTGACATAAATCACATGTTACCACTTAGTTAGCGTTTTCTTGTAACAAATTAAATTATTATACCTATAACGTAACCACGTAACAGGATGCCCATCTATCATAATACATTAACACCTTTATCTGCTATAGCAATCTACCTATTCTATTTTTCGCCCAACCGCTTTTCAAATTCCTCACAACGACTTAACATCTGGACCCTGGTCGCCTTTACATCAATACACATAGCACGCAGACCGTAATGTCCCGGTGTCAAGATCACCCTAATCCCGGCCAAATCGAACCCATTCAAAATTCCGTGCATTCTTGGAAATCGCGTGAACATCTTCGTCCGAATAGTTATAAAGTACGGTAATGTTGTCCGGAGGCGGTCGCCTGTCCGGCCGCTGTCCGGTCCTCACAGGTGCATGGGTTACACGCACGGAATCGGAGATATGCGAATAAGTTGCACATATCTTTAGGTGATGGCAACTTTTTGCGGTGATACCGCAAAAGCTTTGAAGGTTTTGGCTTTGCACTTACATTTTTGTAACCTTGTGATTGATAATGAGCCGGATAATAATAATTCGATTGTGATAAGTAAACAAAAGGAGTAGGTAGGCATAAATATCTTAGGCCCAGCTCGGTCAGGTTTAAGATTCTTTTGTTGAATCAGGTCTAGCTATTTTATTGTCTGCGATACAATAGACTAGAAAAGGTAGACTATAGGCAATCCACTTAAATCATTCGACATTTATGAGCTGTTATATAAAAAAAAAAACAAAGACTGCAACAAATAGCCTCTTCTTTTGTGACGATATTAAGTTTATAACTCACCCAAAGCCTGGGGATTAATTTTTCCGTGACAAAAGAATACATAAATAAAAGAAGGACTCACATAAAATTCGCCAGATCCACATACTAAGCATTGCACCGCGAAGTCCATCCGTTGCCGAGTCTTCCACACGCGACTGATCTGCGTTAACTCTGTCCAATCGCATGTCGCCGCCATCGCCGCGGGACTAGTGTTCTACATGCGATTATATTTGTGATATTCTTTTTAATGTCTTGAAATATTGCACGTCGCCTTTTTGGGGTGGGTCTTAATTTTATCTAAACGTTTGTTGTCATGCTATACAAATTGCTATTGTAGGGCAATTGTGGTACTGGCTGTGCAGCTTAACCGGAACTTGGTCTTCTATGTGGTAGCTCAAAACTGTACCTTGAGGTATTAAAATCAGCAGGGGTCCGAAACGATCTTAATGCCTGATACTATATCATTATGATTATCGTCCTGTCCTCAGCCCGATTGATTTCATTTTCTGTTAGCCCTCACCTAGTAGTTATCCCCTTTCTAGCGTTATCATCTAATACAATTATCTCTGTTCCAATACAGTAAGTCCATTGACATTCCAAACGGATGGTACAAATAATGGTACAACTACATCGTGATCTGCTTTTAATCCACTTAGTTTACAAAGTTGCGTATTGCCAAAATTGTGACTGCAGGCATATATGCGTTCGTGCTTAAATTACAAGCTTTCCTGCGAGGATAAGCGAGTTGATCTGTAAATGAGTATAAAATAGCGCGCGCTATAATATGTGGTAGCCTGGGGCGCGCAGTTTATGAGCGGGCGACATGCGACCGACGCCCGCGCTGCCCTGGATGCTGCAACTAAGTGCCACGACACTTGTAGGTACTACAAGTGTCGTGGCACTTATTCCTGCACTTGCAGGAATCATGTTTTTACGTATTTTTACGAATTTTCTCGAGTCTTACCGTTTTCTAAGGGTGTTAGTGAAATTACAGGCACATGCATTGGCAAACCCCGCAGTGCAGGAATCAACATCACCACCTTCCATCAGTTAGTGGATAGTTATAGTTCCAATTATCACTTTATCCCCAAGGTTTTTTAATAGAAGCCTCTAATTTATTAAATCGATCAAGAACGACGCCACTCACATTCTCAATGTAAAGATATCTAAGGACGGGGTAATTAATTAGGTGTGTAGTTAATACGTTTGTTGTTACATGTGATATTAACCTTTAAAATAAAACATCGCAACTATCATCTATTAACTCATAATATATTGATGTGATAGATAGTTTTCTGAATTTGATGTTATTAATAGATTGAAAATAGAACTGTTTGTGTTTTTATTTCCATAGTATGATTTAAATTTAGTGAGAAATAATATTAAAAAAACAATAATGATGCTGAGAAAAGTTATGAAACTTAAAATTGGGTAGAGAACCAAGTAGGTACGTACAGATAACGATGACAGTAATCACACTATAAACAACTAAACCATCGTAGAAGAAATCTCAGTAAAATATAACCGCTATGTAAAGAATAATTCAAAATCGATAATTGAAAATCCAAAACCACTTTCAATAACCAATAAAGGTAACTACCAAAACGGGTAAAGTCGCGGGCCGAAACTAATTTCCCAAAGCCCGCTTGCCCCAAGGCCGGGCCGCGTCGGTAAATCAAGAGGCGTCATGTGGACTCCGGTATTTATGCTCATACATCGCGATTAGACTTACGAAATCATATTTTATTGGCGCAGTGAGAACTCCGAAGGTTAAGATTCACTAATTGATTGTTTGATGCATTTCAAAATGTTCAACTTCATGTTTTTTTTCCGTGAGAAAATAGTTAACCAATGTTTTTGGTGAGAACTTCTAGGACTCTTTGATTGTGACACTGGCAAGTTGAAATTCAAAGACTTAAGAGGGTGCATTCTAAAAGTTACTAACGTCATAATTTTCTTTTAACGGTTTTTGTGATCTGGTGGTTAGACCACCGGTCTTAGACCCAGAAGTCCCGGGTTCGATTCCTAGTAGTTCTGCTTGGTTTGGTTGGTGGTAGCTTAGGGCTTGTCCTAAGCCCGCCTGGCTAGCTACCACCATTTTATCGAAGTCTGTCGCCATAACAACAATGTTATATCGGGTTATCACTGAAAATCAGAGCTCTGCTGTGTCCATAGTACAGCATCATGCTGAGTGGAAGCCTTCTTGTTACAGTCATGATGAGCCAGCAGCTGCCGACTACTTCTGTTTTGTGCTGGTGGTTACCTATATTTTAATCTGTTGTGTTTTATTGTTCTACTCGAATTAATTATTATCTTTTTGTATGCACGTGTTTCTGTGAAAAATAAACAAATTTTTCTTTCTTTCTACGTGCATTGTTGAGTTTCGGCAGTTATAGGTAGATAAGATAATTAACCGTCTGTGGTTGAGGATTCCGGTTGAAGCTCGCTTTCACCTTCGGCCTGATCATAGTGATGATCAGGCCGTAAGTGCAAGTAAATGAGTAAGGCAGTAAGTGTACTATGAGGTGAAATTCAAGTCAAGAGCTTACCAGTTGTGCGTAAAAAGAAAATTGTATTGAATTAAATTACTAAATAAAATTATGAAATATCGCTCTATTATGCACTAAATTTTTTGATATAAAACATTTAGTAAGTTTTCAAGTGCTTTTTTACATCTAAAACTAAATACTAAGTGTAACGATATTAATTTTTGCAATTCAGAGTCAATATTTTAGTGCACTACAGAAAGATATTGTATAATTTATTTTAAGAAAATTGATAAATTATTTTAAAAAAACTGCGAAATATTTGACTGCTATTTGCAACGTTACCAACTTGGAGAATGCAACCTTAATTAATTACTCACAGTGATAAAGATCAATAAAAATCTGTTTAATAAAATCAGAAAATTCATGACGATGCAATGGGAAGAGGTCAGAAAGGTCAAATATTTTTAATTTGATTTTAAATCAAATCAAAAATATTTATTTGCTAGAATATGGTACATAGGTGTTACAGTAAATTTGTTTCAGCATATCCTACCATAACATTGTCAGCGGTAAGTCTTTAAAACTATTTGGTAAATGATTGTAAATAATAATAATCGACATGCAGTATTCATTTTTCTTAAATAATTTTAAACATAATGTCTTAGAAGTTGGATAGGCCAATTGATTGATTAGGGATGCAACCTGTGTCGACCCCCTCGCGCCATCCCATCTCCTAGCACGGCGGGTTGTGCTGGGGCAGTTGCTGCAGGTGCAGAAAACCTCAAAGGGCGTAAATATAACAACCTTATTGGGAGCTATCTGAGCCGTTTGGGGTTGAAACACTTGGGCCGTGGGGTCCGAGTGCTCATCAAGTATTTCGGGACATCGCCAAGCGGATGGTCGACTCTTCACGCTACCAGAGGGCTGGCATATTTTTACCCGACTTCGGCAAAGCCAAAAGGAAGGGTTATGATTTTAGCAGTCTATGTATGTATGTTTATATGTTTGTATGTATGTATGTATGTTTGCTTTTACGTGTGTTCCACCGTAGCGCCTAAACTACTGAACCGATTTTGATGAATGAGGTATCAATACATTCGTAATAATAGTCCGGGTGACATAGGCTATATAAATTTTCCCTAAATTTAATGTGGTGGACTTTACACGTTAATTTCTAACCTCAAAAAAAATTAAAATGAGATTATCATGACATGTTTGATATCAAAAGAAAGGTCTTGACGAGCACATTACAAATATGTGTATAATGTTACACTTTCAAAGTAAATAAATATGTTTAAATTGTTAAAAACAAGCAAAAGTGAGATTGCGCTACGTAGTATCGCAAGATGATACTAACGTGCAGTTAATCAAATCTTAATAAATAGTAACGATTTGTAATTTCACTTTTTACCCGACTACGGCAAAGCCAAACGGAAGGGTTATGATTTTAGCAGTCTATGTATGTATGTTTATAAGTATGTATGTTTGCTTTTAAGTGTGTTCCACCGTAGCGCCTAAACTACTGAACCGATTTTGATGAATGAGGTATCAATAGATTTGTAATAATAGTCCGGGTGACATAGGCTATATAAATTTTCCCTAAATTTAATATGGTGGTCTTTACACGTAAATTTCTAACCTCGAAAAAAATTAAAATGATATGATCATGACATGTTTGGTATCAAAAGAAAGGTCTTGACAAGCATATTACAAATATGTGTATAATGTTATACTTTCAAAGTAAATAAATATGTTTAAATTGTTAAAACAAGCAAAAGTGAAACTGCGCTACGAAGTATCGCAAGATGCAACCAACGTGCAGTTAATCAAATCTTAATAAATAGTAACGATGTGTAATTCCACTTTTATGAAGAAAAACAAGTACAACGAAATATTTATATTTTGGATTTCTTCGAAGCTCGATATCGATATACATGGGGCACTCAGAAAATTTTGCGATAGGTACAAAAAAAAATATACTACAGGTTATGTTTTATTATTAAATCTTTTCAAATAACTCTCCATTGGCGTCTATACTCAGTTTCATGCGTCTAAACCAATTTTCATTACACATTTTCCAGTCCGCATCAGACACCTCCCACCTTTAATCCCCTTCTCAAATACAGCCAGTGCATCTTCCGGTGATAAAAACTGTTTTCCATTGAGTTGATTTTTTATTTTGGGGAACAAAAATGATAAATTCATGATTTTCACCCGTAATGAAATCGTTAACGCGCCGAGACGAGCCTGCTTCAAATTTTGCTATCATGTCTAGGCACCATTCTACCCGAACCTCCTTCTGAGCCTGCGTTAAATTGTGCGGTACCCAGCATGAAACTATCTTTCTTACCCGAAGATGCCCGTGTAGAATTTCATGCACACTTCCCGATCCAATCTGCAGTATATGCTGAATCTCTTCATATGTAATTCGCCTATTCTCTTGAATTAAATTTTTCATAGCCAGCACGTTTTCATATGTAACAGCCGTCATAGCCCTATGACGGCCACTTCTTTATTCGTCCGCCAAAGTTACTTGCGCACACTTAAATTCGTTGAACTAGCAGAAAACAGTCGCTTTAGAAGGGCTTTTGTCTATGAACACCATTCGAAGTCTTTCAAATGAATCTTCTGGTTTTAGTCGACATTTGAAATCGTATAAAATCATCACGCAAAAATGTTCTCGTTGTAAATTAAATTTTCAGTAAGACAGAGTATTTTGATTTTGCTCATAAAAAAATGTGGAGGGAATTTCGAATTTGGAATGTTGAGTTTTTTTTTAAATAAAGAGCCATAGTTTTAATCGTTATCAAAACTAGCCAGTGTCCCATAGACAAAAACTGTTAGTCGTAAAACTTTCTGAGTATGGTGTTGGCGTCGAAATAAATCGCGCTATGGTTTGGTCTAAAGCACTATGCACTGCTATTGGAATTTAAAATAGGTTAATTACTGACCTATTGTATTACTCTTATTTACGTTGTCGGAACGTTTAGCAAGTGTAAAAACGAAAAAATAAAAAATTAAGTTTAATAAAAAACTATAACCCGACTACGGGAAAATAAAAATGATCTAAAAAGTACGAAACAAGCAAATATTTCAGACAGAAATCAAGACATAGGTACAAAAATGGTCAAGGTAAAGCCGTGGTCGCATGCCTGTATGCCATGTGGGTGCCAGGAACACCTACAAAATTATAATGGCATGCGACGACGGCTTTACCTTGACCATTTTTGTACATAGGTATGTCTTGATTTCTGTCTGAAATATTTGCTTGTTTCGTACTTTTTAGATCATTTTTATTTTCCCGTAGTCGGGTTATAGTTTTTTATTAAACTTAATTTTTTTAGGTCAAAGAATCAGCATTGCCATCCAACGTAGCAACGCTGCCGGCTTTTTGGGCACTTTTCCCACTGACAGCGATGCGGACGAATTTTTTGATGCCCATTGAACTCTTCCTTTTTTTATTCCTTCTTATACAAATACATACATAATATAAATATTTTAGTGTTAGATTGTATATTGTATTAAATATTTCTGACAAAAGAATGAATAAATAATTACTAAATATAATAACTAAAATTGAAGTATTGTAGAGGATGTCGCCGTCACCGTTGCCGGCACAAAGAAGACCAGTTGAATATGACAAAGATTTAATATTTTTAAACGTACACGGTACAATATTTATACAGGACAAGCTCTCGTCTCCTTTTCCCAGAAGGGACGAAGGAGGGAACAGGGGTCCTCTAGACCAAAAAATGACAAAAGTCGAATATGGCTCTTAACTGAGCAGTGGAGTCTCGTGAAACTATTCCAATTAGGACGTAGCCAACGAATGCACCACTGGTTCAGTCTCACAACAAACTAACAATTTCATTTTAACATTTTTCATTAGATCATGGAGAATCTTGACACCGCGATTCAGAAAGATGACGTATTGCGACAACGCCATCTAGTGTCGAGTAATGATATTTTGTAGTCACTTAACTATTCGTGTTGGTGGTTTAAAAGGTTTGTTACAGTATTACATTACTTTTAGTAAAGTTTTAATAACTGCTGTTTCAAACTTAGCTTTATAATAAAGATCTAATTCCTTTTTGTATGTATGATGAGCTATATATACACCGATGAGCAATATAAAAAACCCACTAACTTATCATTCAATATTTCCAACACAACGCAAGATAGCTTCTTGAAGTAAAAAGCAACATTTAAACACCAACAAAACTGTTTTCAAGATTTTTATACTTCATGTAGGTAACTAACTTGTGTGGTTTAGGAGATATTAAGATTTTTGTGGCACTTTGCAAGTGGTTTTTTACATATATTGCTCGTCATGTATACCTAAAAGTTTAAAGATTTTCATCTTAAGATAATTGCTACCCCTTTTTTTGGTTTGGAAATTATCAAAAAAAAAATCCCGCTCTGGGCGGAGCGGGAAGGTGTGTCAGATTCTTACTGACTAAAACCCACCCATGTTCCTTCAGTTGCCTGTATGTTGCCAGGAGCCACGGTAACCCTTTCGGACAAATCCGCAGCCCCGGCAGGTAGCGGCCCTATCGGACCTCTTCATGTGTGCTGACATCTCTCTGAGGCGCGCGTAAAACATAACGCGCCGTCGACCCGGGCCTGGTCTTTATCGGACGGCGAGCTACCCATTGCTCACCGTCCGCAAGCCCGCGCCTATGGTGGCCGGGAATCGGGCTGCGATTCCCGATGCCCAGAGCGTCTTCTGCGGCGTGAACAAAAAAAATACAGATACAAATAATAATTATCGGTACTTTTGTGTTAGTAAAATCTTATACACTATGTTAGTCAACACCCATCACAATATGCATCCATTTGTTCTGGATAGGGCAATCCGCACGAGATACAACCATCTGTGCAGGATACTGTTGCTACTGCCTCGCACGCGCTGTAACAAGGAGGCTACTTTCTTCCGGATAACCGCGTGAAAGCCGTCCGTTCGCGCCTCTGCAAACATTCCGGACGCACTACAATAGCGAGGCAGCCGCATCAGTATTCTGAAGACATTGTTGTACTGGACACGCAGAGCACTAGCAGCCCCGCAAGTATAGGCTACCCACAGACTGCTCGAGTATAACGATTGGCAGTACGCCTTGAAAAGAGTTATTTTCACTGCCATCGAGCAGCGAGCAAACCTGCGAGCGACCATATTCCCCCTGACCGCTAATGCTCTGCGCTCCCTCTCTATGTCTGCGTCATCTTGCAACTGGTCTGTCACAATGTGGCCCAGATACTTGATGCTGCTCACCCGCAGAGCCACACCATTAAGCATAATAGGCGGAACATGCACTGGACCACGCTTTCCACTTTTGAAAACGAGCACTTCGCTCTTCTTCGAGTTATACTTCAGTCCATGTTTCGCCGCGTATGCCTCACAGATTGACACAAGCTTACGAACAGCCCCCACCGACGGTCCCAGCAATACCATGTTGTCCGCATAACTGATGTTATTTACGCTGACTCTGTCTACAAAACAACCCACATGAGTACTGCTGAGCTCGCCGATGAGGTCATTAACATACAGATTGAATAACAGAGGAGAGGTTATCCCCCCTTGCCGCACGCCACACTCCATGCCATATGCATCAGATAGCGCACCAGCCCATTTCACTTGGTTCCTCTGACACGTGTACCAATGGCCCAACACGGAGATGACTTCAGCCGGCACACCCGCTCCTTCCAATTTGGCCCACAGCTTATTATATAAGACCCTATCAAAGGCCTTGGACAGGTCCAGGAAGCACGCATACACCACGTCTTCCTCTCCGTGTAGTACCCGACAGCCTGCTTAAGACACAAGATTGCGCTCTCTGTTGACAGGCCACTTCTGAACCCAAATTGGGCATCGTTCAGCTTTATGTGCTGCAGGAGAATGTTGTTAAGCAAGCTGTCAAGCACCTTGGCCATTAGTGTGGCCAGCGAGATGGGCCGATAGTTTTCTTTATCTGACATGTCACCAGTCTTATTCTTGACAATCGGCACTATAACTGTTTTCGTCAGCTCTTCAGGTAGGCCATCATGCCCAGGAGATTTACCCCTCTGCATTCCAAGTATCACTTTTTGCACATCACGAGCAGTAAATTTAACAACTCGCTCCTTGTCGATAGCCCCAGCACCGTCACATCGGCTTGTGTCAGAATCAGACTGTGGCTTTACTTTAAAATAATCCTTAAAAAGATTAGCTATCATAGTATGATCACCAATACCATTTACATTCACAGGGAAGCCAGACTTTACATTCATTTTGTCTGTGTGTTTCCAAAACGTTTTAAAATCTCTGGCAGTATGGTGTGACGCTAGAATATCCATTTTAATCTGATCCTGCCTATCTTGACACCATTTCAATTGTTTTTTGAAGGCCCTTCTACTCTCACACATATCGGGGTGATCGATGATGAGACTAGTAGTAATAATAAACCGATCCGTTTCACTGCCAAGCAGGACGTAGCTGAGTTAATTGAAAGAATGGCTAAGGGAAAGTCGCCGGGTCGTGACGGTCTCAGCATCGAGCACCTCAGGTGTGCTGGGGTACATCTGCCTAGGGTGTTGGCGCTGTTTTTCACGCTATGCATTAGCCACTCATACCTTCCTCCTGATATGCTGAAAACAATAGTGGTACCAATCGTGAAAAATAAGACTGGGGATGTATCTGACAAGGCAAATTACAGACCTATATCCTTGGCCACTGTAATTGCGAAGGTGTTGGACGGTTTGCTGGACAAGGAACTTGACAAATGGATAACTTTACATGACGCACAGTTTGGGTTTCGGCCTGGACTTTCCACTGAGAGTGCTATCCTCTGTCTAAAGCAGACCGTCCAATACTATAAGGATAGAAGTACTCCGGTGTATGCCTGCTTCCTTGATCTTTCAAAGGCATTTGACCTTGTGTCATATGATGTTCTTTGGGATAAGCTCAGGGGATCAGGTGTACCACCTGAGTTGACGAGTTTGTTCCAGTACTGGTACTCTAACCAGTTGAACCAAGTTCGTTGGGGGGACGTTCTATCTGATGCATACAGGTTGGAGTGTGGGGTGAGACAGGGGGGTTAACTTCCCCTAAGCTCTTCAACCTGTATGTAAATGAGTTGATCGTTGAACTCAGCAGCAGACCAGTTGGGTGCAAAATAGGTGATGCTAGCGTCAATAATTTAAGCTTTGCAGATGACATGGTGCTGCTGGGTCCAACGGCAGGCTCAATCAGGGAGATGCTGAACGTCTGTGAAAGGTATGCGGCAACCCACGGCCTGGTATACAATGTCATTAAAAGTGAATACCTGATCTTTGCCGCTCCCGGGAAACATCTAAATTATGAGCCCTCAATATCCCTCAATGGACGAGCACTTAAAAGGGTCGCTCAATTTAAGTACTTGGGACATTATGTCACCGAGGACCTCAAGGATCGGGTAGATATGGATCGTGAGCGCAGGGCACTAGCAGCTAGGTGCAACATGGTGGCTCACAGATTTGCTCGTTGTAGTAATGAGGTCAAAATAACTTTGTTTAAAGCTTATTGTCAAGGGTTCTACACGGGCAGTTTGTGGGTCAACGGTATGCAGAGGGTTCTAGATGCTCTGCGTGTGCAATATAATAATGGCTTCAGGGTGCTGTTGAGGTTGCCCCGGTTCTGCAGCGCGTCTAGCATGTTTGCTGTAGCACGAACTGACGACTTTTATGCCATTATGAGGAAGAAGGCCGCATCCTTAATAAGCAGAATGAGGGCGAGCAGCAACAGTATTTTGAAAATCCTAGCTGAACAGCATGATGCACCAGTACTGAGACACTCTGTCAGGTTGTTCGTGCGGCAGGGATGAATAATAATTATGTATACATTTAATAAATACTAACCCTTAGTTGATAAGTTTGTTCTATGTACTAACCATTGGACCAATGTGTCAAATTAAAATAAATAAATAATAATAGTAATATCTATATATAGTTGGCCATTATTAGGCTTCCCAGCTTGAACCCACACCAAAAAAATTTTCCTGGCTTCCCTGTGAACACCTGCCATATACCTATTCCAACCAGCAACATAGCCACCTCTCCTCCATGACTCGCCCTGCTCATTAGAACTGGCTGCAGCTTCAGACAGAATAGAAACTAACTTAACATACATGTTTCTCAGTATGATCCTGTGTTCCACATTGTGACAAATGCCATCACAGCAAGCCGAGAGCTCCCCAAGAAAATCAATTTCCCTCAGTTGAAAGTGACACCTTTTATGCTCATTCGTGCGCTCACCCCATATAATCTTATTGGAAGCCAGTGTACGGATACCCCCCCCCCCCTACTACTAACCTGACCCAGGTCACATTGAATAATGAGTGGAAAGTGGTCAGACCACTGCACATCCCGTTCTACCCATACACGCTTTATAGATGGCAGTGCAGCACCCGTGACAATACAATGGTCTAATCACCTAGTACACCCATGCGCCTCACTTACAAAAGTGAACGTATCAGATTCGGCGCCAAGCATTTTTATATCAACACAGGTCCAGTCCTGATCATTACAAATAGCCAGCATTTCATTATAAAAAAGCTCTTTAGGATGCGCATTGTAATCGCCTAACATATAAATTGATTCTGTGTCTCTATTATCGTCAATAATTGAACAAATTTAAACAATGTGTAAACTCAGGTAAATTTTCAGAACAGTTAGTAGGCATATACACACTAAATATTATCATATTGAAGGCATTAGTGATGTCTAGAGACACCGCCAACACGACCCCACCCCGGGCCACAGCATCCCCCGTCGTGAGGGCCTACACGCGCATGATGGCGTCCACCGTAGAGCGCCCCCTGAAGAAACCAAACTGGCTCTCCGCCAAATCCGGCCCCACCCGCACCAGCCGCCCGACGAGGCGGTCTACAATGACTCTTTCAAAGAGCTTGCCCACATCATCGAGCAGCACGATGGGCCGATAGGGATGGAGAGTCCGTAGGGCACCCGGGCTTCCTGATGAGGACCAGTTTCCCGTCTTCCAACGAAGTGGTGTAACGTAACGTTTACCTCTTTGGAGGTAAATGTAGGTCACAAATAAAAATAATAAAAATGGGTACTAAAATTAAAGATTACATTAACCGTTAGAGACCGTGAGAGGATAAAAAAAACAAAAAAAAAATTGTGCTCGCCGAGTCCGCTCCCACTCCAACGCTGCTCAACGTGTGCTCTCTCAGAGTACCCCTAAATCTCTCAGAGTACACGTTAGAGCGTTCCTCCGACAGGATATTGGCATACGGACAATGAGACCCCTTAAGCACACAGTACCTAATGGGGAGACATTGCCCGCACCCCAGGCTGCACCGTCCCGGAGACAGGCCTTTCTCCCGGACGCATCCATAAGGGAATTTCAGTCCACAGGCACACGTGGAGGTTTCGTGTCCAAGCACCCAATCATTGCTACCCCTCAGGCCACAATTCTCGATTGATACACATTAAACTGAATAATTCCTATTCCATTACAATAATAAATACCTGTAGCTACAAAAACTAATGACCTATTTGGTATATCGCGAAATCGATTAGTATGTGGAGCCATAAGCCGGAAGGCATTAGTCGGCCTTCGAGGATCCTAGCCACTAATAGCGCAGTAATCCTCGCAGCGTGGCTATTGATTAGCCACGGAGCAATAACTGCGCCAAAAAACTGTGCCATCGTGAACGGAAATAGACGTTTGTCTATCATTTGTGCGAATTGTGAAACTACTAGTAATTGTGTGCAAAGAAATGAATACAATTTGTTTGTTCATTTTAAAATCGAAATTAGCCGAATACTTATACTTTGTTGTCTTTTAGACGCGGGTTTTACCAGGCTATCTTTGAACCTTGTCAATAGGTTCATCAGTTCTGATGCCTATAATAAAGTTTACGATTAACGATAGCAGCAACAACACAATGTTGTTATTCGCAATCAATTGATCGAATCCATCAGAGAACGTGGCGAAAAAGCACTTAATCTTATAAAATGGCTTCTTCATCACTATAACCGTATAGTAGTGGTTACAATAGCTGTTATTCAACTATGAACATCGTTTAAAATTCGATCATGGGTGCTTATGCCTGATAGACCAATGCTTGGTTATAAAATGTACAGTTCGGAGGAGTTTTTGTAGATATCAGGATGTTATCGTGACTGCCTCGTTCTACGAGTTTTGGAATCCCAAATCTGAATCTATTTCTAACTGATATGGAATATTTAGCTATGAATTGAGGATAACTTCAATTGGTTGTAAGTCTTGAGGATTATATATTCTTATAAAAGAAGCACCTAAGATTCGCAACAGGTCCTCATGCATCAGGTGGTATTGTATACAGGATGAATTTTTGCGACGGGACTGTAAGGGCAGGTACCATAGAAATATAAAAACAGTGGCACTCCGGGAGTGCCGACAGAAGTGAAAATTTGAAAAATATCAAGTAAAACGGGCGGCCGTCAAAAGTTTGTTTATTATTTTATTACTGATGGTTTTAAAACAAGATCGCTTTGGTAGAAGAAAAATACTTGTATAGAACATTGGTCCGTAACCTTATCTAAATAAAGAGCACAATTGCGTTTACAAAACCTTTAAAGTAAAATACTTGCATAGAACATTGATCCGTAAAGTAATAGAAATAAAGAGCACAATCGCGTTTACCAAACCTTTAAAGTAAAAATACTTGCATAGATCATTGATCCGTAACGTAATATACATAAGGAGCACAATCGCGTTTATAAAAATGAGGTGTCATGTAATGACACCTAATGTGCTCAGCTCCTACATTGTATGGCACTCATGCCCAGGTCAACAGAAATATGAATGTCCATTCGTCATGTAATGACACCTCAGTTTGTGTCGCAAAATCAATGGTTTAGTCCCATCTCAAAACTGCCCAACGCGCCTAAAGAAGTTTTCACTTCAAAAACAGAAGTACCGTACCATAACCATTGCTACAGGAAAACGTTCTAATGAGACGTACCTAATGTATGAGTAAAAGTATAGAAAAAGTTTACGGTCCCCTCTCAAAAATCTATCCTATACAATGTAAACGACTTGACATGTCACACAAATAGATCGCCTTTCCAAAACGTTATTTTTACTAATAATTTTTGCATGTGAATCATGCTACGTCCTGTACTGACAGTTAGTCATGAGTCCGCAAAGACTTCGTATTTACCATTGAAGAAATAGTCTTTACCACCATAATGTGTCATATTGTTACTTACATTTATATTCCTAACGTTTTGGTGTTATTTCGTAACAGCAGAACGGTGTCACAGCAGTCTTGTATTGTTGTTATTGTGCTGCGCTGTCGCAATAACATGTGTGACACGTTGCGCACTAAACATGTTGTTCAGCGAATAGCTGCGGTGTTGTGCGCAGCGGTTTTTGCATGTTTGGTTTCGTGGTGGCTGCTGGGTTGAAATGTTCACGTAGGGTGGTGTGGTGTTGTTAATGTTGAAACCTTTTGTTAGAGCTTTGGTCATACGTCTTTTCATCTGTCCATCTTTTTAAGTCAATGCTGAGCAGACACAACATTTCCGCCGTCAACTTCCCTCAATAGATTAATAATGGTTAGCTAGAGGCTTAAAGCAAAATAGCTTGAATGAAATATCTCAGCTCCTACATTGTATGGCACTCATGCCCAGGTCAACAGAAATATGGATGTCCATTCGCCAAAGAAGTTTGCGCGCTTTGACCACGCATTTCTCCCTTCTCAACTCTCCCACTCCTCCTTCTTATCTTGTGTCTCACTTCCAATATCTATGTTCTTCATACACTAGGAATCTGCGATCTTCTAACAATCTTCTCCTACTTTGTCCTTCCCATACTTCTGACTTTTTTCATTCTTCCTTTCATATTCAGTCCATTCTTCTATGGAATGTGCTTCCTCTTGATATCAGGACGGCCATCAGTCAGTATGCATTCAAGCGGAAATTGCAGTTTTTTTTTTCAAAATAAATAGAGTCATCTTAACACCTCTCTCCCTTGAATTTGTATATATGTATTTATATAATAAATATATGTATATTATAGTATGTTTGTGTATTATAAGTTATAACCTATTTATATACTGTTGTCCCTACCTATTTTATTTGTAATGATATATTTTTTATAATTTTTTCTTTGTTCCTCTCAAACAGAGCACCTGCCATCCAATCTCTTCACCACCCTTAGTTGACTGGTAGAGAATGTCTAAGGCATTAAGTCCGCCTTTGTACCTTTTTGAATGTGAAAAGTTTAAATAAACAAATAAATATATCGAAACTGGAAATTTCAATTGTCGTAAAGGACATTGTATTCCCTGTCCTTTACGACATTTGAAATTTCCAGTGTCGATTTGTTAACACTAAACTATACGTAAAGTAGTAGAAACATAACTGTTATTAATATTTAAAAGTCGCATGAAGGCAACACACAGTGTAAGCGAAGATTTCCCCACTCGGGCCGAGTTTAATGCCGATGTGTTTGAGGTAATGGCCAAAGTTACTTACCGGTGGGTTATGATGACTAAGCTGTTGAGGTGGTATTCCACTTAAAACTTGGCGTTAAATTAGTGTAGGTAAAGATTAGAGTCACGAGAGCCAATTGTGAAATCTTCGATTATGCTGAAAGCGCACACGTTTATACACCATATCCTACACCATTCAAAATATAAAAACATGGTATATTTGATTTGAATAATCCAAATTGTTTGCAATGTTTTCGAAGCATTAGCTTAATTTTATAAGCAAAGTGAAATAGTGCGAGTTTTAGTAAAAAGCAGAATGTGAGAACTTACCCTAACATAAAAAAGCGGTCAGCAAGAGAAGAGATGTGAGTTTGATGAAATAAATTTGGTATCTAAAGTAACGGGTACCGGTGCTAGATACCGGATACCGGCCGCTCGGCAAGTTTATGGGCCAATAAAACTTTGAGTCTGTGTCCCCGCGGTGAACATCGCGGTGCCATACCGATAGCAAACGCGATTAATTATCCTTTTTATGTTTGTGTAGCGAGTGTCCCTACATGTGGAACGTGTGAAAAAGACGTCACAATTTACAGGTTTAAGACTATTAAGAAGAAAAATAATTACCGTGACTAGAAATTAGCGGGCTTGCGGCGGAATAATTAAACGATGAATATATGGATTATTTACATAAGTGTTATGTTTATTATCAAATTGAAAAATTAAGAGCTTGTATTATTTTATACTTCTCAAAGATTCCGAAAATTTACAAAAAAAAACACAGTGATTAATGATTTTCCTTAAATTGTTGATGTTGAATTGTAGACTTCAAATTCAATATTTTTTTCACCAAAATTTCGTAAAATTTTCCACTTTTCATAACTCTCCATGTAATTAAACGATATCCCAGTTGCGCTGCGTTCGGTACCGCTCGTTTCGTAAAGAGGACTATAAATTCAAGGTTATTTCGTTATTACAGTGAGATTGTACAACATTTGTGGGTGATAAAACGTTATCATGGCACTAACTCGTGCTACAATAACTTCATATTTCACACGTTCACATCCGCACGTCATGACGACATTACTTCATTCTAATTTTGCTACTGATAACGCTAATTGTTCTAAAAAGTTCATACGGGGTGTTTTGTTTTGATATCTACACACTGATGTAATGTAACTCAAGAAAATCTTTTGTATCCACACATTTGAAATTAAATTGAAATTAATTACAAAGCTCACAGGGCCTGCTATCAAAAGAGGATAAACCTTCGTGCGGAAAATGATAGGTATAAAACTTAAACGGCCTGCGAGGACACCTGCAGATAGCTCACAGTCGGGTCGGGTGGTCGCTAACCTGACCTCACAAGACAAATAAATATACAAACTGTCTAATATTTAGTTATTTATATCACCATTTGTTGCTTTTATAATTAGATTATGTCGCCAAACAGGTATCTCAAATTAAAAAACGGCAAAAATCTTTTACAATAATTGTCAAATTAAATCATATAACTGTTTCTGATTATTTTATTCGTTTCGACTAATAAATTGTATTTTTATAAACAAAAATATATGTTATTCCAGCTATAAATATGTCACTTGTGACCATTAATAAATTAATTATTCAATAACGTATTTACAAGAGCGAATAAATACGTTTTTATGGTTTCTGGTATCCAGGCCCGCGACCCGCGACCCGCGGCCCGCGAGCCTCGACTCGATCACCTCTAATGAATGCTAGCAATGATTGTCATCGTAAAACTTGGTGGGTTTATTGTACGCCATTAGAGACTTAACATGTCGCTCGACATGTTTCTTAAACTTGACATGGCGATCAATAAATAAAAGATCATTACTGAATAAGATAAAAATTAATTAACTTATGTTTATTTCCGTGATCGCCTGGGAACGGAAAAATACTGCCGTTATTTTTCAAGTTTTTTAGGGTTCCGTACTTTAAAAGAAAAAAAAAACGGAACCCTTATAGGGTCACTTGTGTGTCGGTCTGGGTGGCTAGCTGGCTGTCTGTCTGTCTGTCACAGCCAATTTGCTCCGAATCTACTGGACAGATTTAGTTGAAATTTGGTACACGTATGAATTTCTATGAACCCAACATGGACGTGTCTAAATAAAAAAATTGAATATGGGGTCACTTTTCGGGGGCAAACAGGAAAATTAAAAAGTTTTTCTAACTGTACCGTGTGCCATATTTATTATTTTTATTTAAATGCTTTTAAAGATATTTAAGAAAATTTATGAAAATTGTCCATTCCCCCATTCACTTATCTCTAAAACTACTGAGTGTAACATTTAAAAAAAAGTACAGAGAATGGTTCTTTACGTGAGTAAAGAACCATTCTCTGTATTTTTTTGTTGTTTTGTTTATAAGAAGTCTATGGTCTTCAAATAACATGGTAAATCTCTCAATATTGTGCGTACAAACTTACATTTGCAGTTGGAATGTATGAGCGACCTTGTTTTTACACTACAATGTTAAATTTGTTCTTGGAATAAGTTCATCCCAACTACGGAACCCTTCGTTGTGTATTGTCCGACACGCACTTAACCGGTTTTTCTTTCTTTCTGTGATTTACTAGACAGTCATAATCGTTATCAAGATTATGTTAGTATTCAGTATTGGTGATGGTCTTGAGAGTATGTAAGCAGCAATGTCAATAGCAAGTTATAATATATGTCCAATGCTTGTCTTTTAAGAGATTCGTATGAATGCCCGCTATCTAGTGCAACTCCTGAAAGCCAGAAACAATCGTGGTGAGAATGAAGCTCGATGAGTCCCGGATTCAACTGTCTTGGAACCCGCCTTGAAAGGAATCAGAAAATAATTGCGGGAGATGAAGAAAAACCATTGTTTCCACTATTTGCCAATAGTCAATTGGATAAGCTTATAAGTTAGAATATTATAGTATTGTACAACAACGTGGTTCAGAAAGCTAGAAATGACATGCAACCCGCTGGACCGGCCGGCTATTTATAAATCCTAATCGCTATCCACTTTAGTGTTACAGCCAATAAAATGGATGCGTGGATAACTGAAATCGAAACTGCTGGAAAGTTGAGTGGTGACGGACTTGAGATAAGGTGTCAGTATGTGACAAATGCACGTTTCTCTTTGATTCGCAATAGAATACGACCTAGAGTTATAACGATACAATTTTGCAGTGAAAGGAGACGAAATGTCTCAAGTATTGTAATTAAAGTCATTCTGAGATCAATCTAGAATTCTTTCAGCACGTATGTGTAACATTTAAGCCACAGAAGAATTTTAATGTATTTTTAATAATCGCGTAGATATACCACATTTTTATCCTCCATAATAACAAAATTATACGGTCCCGTACAATCGTCACCAGTGTAATTACTGAACAATTTATAATTATAATTAGCGAACCTATCTCTGGTACGTAATTAATGCGACATGTCCGTAATTATAATAAAATCTATTTTTATTCCATCGTGTAGCTGGTAGCGGGCCCTTGCCGCGCAGATCGACTGTGGCCAGCAATGTAATTTATGTATATGTATGCAGAAATGTACAAAGTGGGCGCTCGTTTACGATCACGACATCGTAATCACCGGGAGGTGTTAACAGGAATTTAACGTCCCTAATTATATTGATTTACAAGCCAAATAGTACTTCACGCGTGCCAGCATCACTCTTTCAACTGGCTATTAGGATGATCTTTGTTGTTATGTTATTTAGCGTAACATTCATCCAAAATGTTTAAAAATGTCTTAAATTTCAGTTTAAAGTCATTTTGCCTCTCAGTCTCCGTTAAAAATACATACTAAGACTTATTAGAGCGTAGAAGACGCTTTATGGTATCAATATATTCTTCGCAAAAATAATGAAGTTAAGAACTTTAATACGTAGATTAGATCACACACGAAGCTACCCTTCTCAGTAGAATCAGCTGCTTAGGGTTTTATCTGCTAGTAATGCGCGGATTATACCATAATGAGAGATAAATCCGCGATACTCTTCTAGTGCAAGTCACTGGTAGCAAGTTCATAACTCGGCCTATTATTAACTGTCACTGCTAAGCTCTGCCACTCAAACTATCTTATCAGAAGCAACTCGTTCTATTGCCCTCAATGATTGCGTATCGATGGATTGTCATCGGTCAACTTGATCATTGTCGGGGTAACCGGTAGACCTGGCGTTGCCCTCAATCCGATTTGACAGTTAAACGGCAATATTGCAGGTCTTCTTTCGCAAGTGTCTTGACTATGTACTACTTCTGGTTATTACATAAGTTCTGCATTATCACATTTAAGAGCAATGTTCAAATAGGACATCAAATGGCAAGCTAGAAATAAAGTATCTTCAGTGTGGAGACACTTGTTGCTGTACTGTCGGCCAGTATTGGTATAGCTGACATAGCAGTAGCCCTTCAAACAAAGACATCATTAATGACAGTGATGCTACAAACGATCAAAAGGAATTCGCTTTGAATTTCTGGTTTTTGTTTTCTTAATTCAAAGTCCTAGTTGTTTTTGTGTCCAGCCAGGATGGCAAAGCGCAGGTTGTTTATTTCGCAAGTGAGTGGACTAGTGGCCAGTGCTGGCATCAAGCCGCTCTATTAGTCGCCATTCGACAGAGTGACCTGTCGCCAAGGAAGGTCGCCCGGTACTGATGTCTGACCAGTATGGCAACTTATTGAAACTGGCACGTTGGCTTCTATGTGGATGGGACTTTTTGTTTGTTGAATTGTGAAGAGGTTTTTTGTTTTAAGGTTTGCTCTAATTCCCTAAGTTGGTAGAGTAGTTTTTACTGTCTGTATTGTATAACTGGCTTTTCAAGTGATCTTTTGTTTGAAGTCTTATCTGATTTGTGAATGATCCGACTATAAAATAAATACTTATAACCATTTCCATGCATCGATTCTATTATAATAATTTCTATCTTAAGAGATTTTGATTTACAGAATTAAACCTTAATTCGTGATTAATAAGTTGGTAATTTTTCTACAAAACTTGCAAATTCAAAATTGCGTAACAGAAATAGAATTCCTTTCTCGATCTACGCAAGTTGAAGACCGGTAGCGTATCCACGTTAAGTTAATCTCGCTAGTATCTCACGTGCTCAACTATCTCTATCTAAAACGTAAACAATCTGGTTCGCGTCGATTTCAACAGCAACGTCGTCGGAATGTCCCCGCAAACAGGTAACATTACTGTTGGCTCGCCTAAAATATGTGTAGGCGAGTGATCGAGGCGAGAGCGGGCGCGGGAACGGGGGCGAGCTATAGACAATGGAACGTTTCTGAAAACAAAAAAGCTATTGCTGGTAGAAAACAAATAAACTATACTCTGCCGAGGACATACGAGGGTCATTCAATAAATACTTAGCCTACAAAAAGTAAACGAAAATTTTGGAAAAGTGGCAATTTATTTTTCAACATAGTCTCCTTTTAGTTCGATACACTTAGCCCAGCGATGCTCCAACTTTTTTAACCCGTTCGAAAAATAGTTTTTGTCAAACTCTGCAAAATAGGGCTCCGTGGCGGCGATGACCTCCTCATTCGATCCATATCTATTCCCGGCGAGTGATTTTTTCAGATTAGGAAACAGAAAGAAGTCACAAGGGGCCAAATCTGGAGAATACGGTGGATGGGGCAGCAATTCGTAGCGTAATTCGACCAATGTAACGGCAGACGTGTGAACCGGTGCGTTGTCGTGGTGAAACAGCACTTTTTTCTTCGCCAGATGGGGTCGTTTTTTCTTTAATTCGGCGTCGAATCGGCCCAATAAATCGGCATAGTAAAGCCCTGTAATTGTTTTACCCTTCTCGAGGTAATCGATGTAGATCACACCTTGTGAATCCCAGAAAACGGTGGCCATAACTTTTCCGGCCGATTTTACAGTTTTCGCCTTCTTTGGAGCACGTTCCCCGGTCTGGATCCATTGTTTTGATTGCTCCTTGGTCTCTGGTGTGTACCAGTGGATCCAGGTTTCATCGACGGTCACAAAACGACGCAAAAACTCCGCTGGATTCCGCTTAAACAGCGCCAAACACGTCTCCGATGTGGTCTCACGGTTGCGCTTGTTTTCTGGTGTGAGTAAACGCGGCACCCATCGCGCCGACAGCTTTCTCATGCCGAGTTCCTCGTGAAGAATATGATGCACTGTTCCTTCTGAAATGCCTACAGTCTCAGCTAGCTCCCGAACCTTCAATCGGCGATCTGCCAATACGAGATCATGGATTTTTTTAATGTTTTCCTCCGTAGCAGCTGTTTTCGGTGCACCTGGACGTGGTTCATCAAAAACCGACGTACGGCCACGTGCAAACTCGTTGAACCAATTCTTGACGGTGGCCATCGATGGAGAAGAGTCACCGTACACAGCATCCAAGCGCTCTTTGATTTCGATGCGCGTTTTCCCTTCCAAAAATAGGAATCGAATCACCGAACGATATTGCTCTTTTTCCATTTTTGTAAAACCGATCGACACGTTCGCTTCCATAAGTTGTCAAATTAAAACAAATGAAGGGATTGGAATGAAAATTTGAAAAAAGAATTAAAAAAGAATGTGCTACACTGTGGTAAAACTCTTTTGAAAGTACAGCGCCCTCTGGCGATGAGGCTAGGTACTTATTGAATGCACCTCGTAGAAGAAGGTTCGTACATACATCCTGTGATAGTTCATGACGTACTAGTTTATGTACTTGAGGTCTGCTAGATCTCTTGCCGACGGTGCTAGTCGCAAGACACAAGAGACAGCGGTGGTCGTAATAAGCACCCGCTACAGCTCGTCAGTTCACCAGCTTGCTAGACTAGTGATTTGGCGTGACCTCGGCCCGCCTTATCGTCAATAACGATTTGCAGATACTTTATCCTTCTGCTTCGTATCGGGTGTCGATTTAAAATCATTTTAGAGTTCCGCCATCTTATTTCCTAACGTGTGGAAAGCATCATCTTTATTTTGTAACTATGATTTCGATATGGTGGCAATTTATTGTAGAAATCGACGATAGCCGACGAAGATTGTGTGGAATCACTTAGTGGTAGATATGCGATTTTTATGTTGGGTTTGTCCAAGTTTCTCAGAAACTGTTTTTATATACCTATCATATCGTAGACAAGTAGATGTAACATTAAAAACAATTATGGTTCTTTATTAGTTTAACTTCATTTGTACAATAAATGAGTATTTAAAACGTGATTATTCTTAGTAGCCTCCAATATGTTCCTTAATGGTCTAATATCAATCATTATGGGGCATTTATAACGTGTTCCAGCGCACGATCTAAATGTTCGCGTTTATTTAGCTGCGCAGGCGCACCACGTATATAATTATACACTTTATGTATTGTGAAGATCGTTGGTGAGTATAGTTATAGTCCAGCCTTCTGATCGTCGTTATTTCACTTATTTATATGATCTTTATCTGTCAAAGGGTCAGTAGAATTTCAAGTATCAAAGTTCTACCTTATTGGATTCCAATTTATGCGTGTATTGGAGATATGTTTTGAACGATGTTTATTGCCGATACAATATGCAACATATCTTGGTTATGCAGGACGAGGAGAACCAACGACGAATTAATACCATATCGAGGCCAAAATCAAACATTAATTAAACCAACGATTACTTCATCTAATAACCCCCTAAGAAGGTTGTTTTTGGTGATTATAAATTATTACGCTAAGAAATTGGTCAAGTACCAGTAAAAGTAAGTCAAGTTTTGTGCGAGCAAGGTCTCGAGTGGAGCCGCGGGCGCAGACTAGTCTCATGTACCGTTCTCTATATGGAGATGGACCGGCTTGACCGATTACATCGATTATAGCTATTAACTACTTAAATGAATTGCTAAGTTTACATTTTTTTCTAACGTGTAATCGTTGGCGATTGAACGCATTCCGCTATTAGCTCGTAATCGACGAACGTTTCAAACAAATAACATTAGAGAATTCCACTTCATTAAACACGTTACATCAACTGCTGAAATGACATCGATGTTGAATGTTGATGAAACCGAAGGTTAACGTTGGCCCAAGTTAGGACTGAACTTACTTAGGTAGAACTCAAACTCAAAGCATTTCTTTCAATTTAAACCATTTACAGGCACTTTTGAATTGTCAAAGAGTCGGTCAATTAGTCAGAAAGTTGAAGTTGGTTGCCCAATCCAAAACGTAGATCTCTATGGAGAAGAACGAGCAAGAAACTCCAAGGACACTCTTTTAAATATAGATAATTATTACAAAATCCTGGGTACATTATTCTTGTTGCTTCTATATGTGAGAACAATGTACACAAAATAATCCAAAACAATTGAAAATATAAGATTAAAAATAAGCCCTGGCAGATAAGAGATGACCAGTCTCAACTGACGGCGCCCGTTCAAGAACATGACGCGTGGATCAGCACCATCCAGCTCAACCATTTTGTAGGGAACCGAAAGATCCAACACACAGACTAGACAGCTGCACCCCTCCACTATTCTTATTTCTTCTAGGTCGGATGAATAACATAGTTTTATAGATTGACTATGTGAATAGGATTCTAAGCTTCAGCTGATAGGATTTAACAATATTTAGAAATCGAAGATCCATTTGAATTGCTCTTCATCAACACACACATTTTGCGCATATTGATGTTCGTTCGTTGAAATCTTTTGTTCTCTCTCTCGTACAGTTGCTTAGCAAAAACATTACGTTTCGTTACATGCGATCTTACATTGTACCAGTTGAAATAACTTGTGATTTTTGTGCAATGAAACGTTTGATGATTGATTTTTTGTTTATATGAAATTCCTTGAATGCTATTTAGTTTATTAAACAGAGAATGTCTATGAAACATCTCTAAGTATAAATTTTAACCATATTCATTGTTTCTTTTTTTAATTGCCTCTCAAATAATAAAATTAGAACGACAGAGAAACGAACAAACAAAAACTAGTCCAGTCCAGGATTACATCTAAGTCCATTCCGAGGCGTTTACATTATAACATTGTAAATCATTCATTCATCATACTTTAATCGAAAATAAGATCAAAAAGCGATCCTGTATGAGCTTCGATTATTGAATGAAACAGAGCGAGACGGGGGATGTTTTGTAAAGGAGTAAGAGAGAAAGAGGTAAGATTACTGCGTCGTTCGATTTCAAGATCGATGTACAATAAATCTTGAATCGTTTTTTTGTAGTGTGTGTCAGGATAAGCGGTGTTGCGAGTGTGTGAGAGACAGTTCGCGGCTACCGGGTAGCGGGTTTGATTCTCGTGTTATTTTATTTAGTGCGCGTACGATTTATCGTCAACATTTACGGCGTCAATTGCTTTGAATGTATCGTATTAATATCAATGGAAGGAGTTCAGTTTTATTTCGTAATGGAGACTTGTCCGCGCTGGTTGCTATATTTCTCTTAAAATGAAAAATGTGTGGTTTATTTCAGTCTTCGCTATTTCCATGAATGGCTACATAAAATTTATAGAGACTGTTAAACGGCATGATGCAGGCGCTTATAGTAAAAGTCATGGTGATAAAAGTGACGCTCGGACGGAAATAGGATTAGAAAAACCTATATACGTAAGCTGTAAAAGAGACACGTATTTAATGAAACAACAGGATCTACATAAGTCTATAAAATTATGTGAAAGGCCTCAAGATCTACGAAAATTTGAACTGGTTAACTCAAAATTACCCTGTATAGCATTAAGCTTAGTAACCAACAAGGCTTAGTAAGATCCCATTTGGGTACCTACGTAACCCTATATATGTAACACTAACATGTATCACAGGAACACGCTCAGACCTCGACATCTGATGATGGATGGTACAGTTCCGTAGATACGCGGCACTCACTCTATCAGCCTTACAGCTAGCCGGTGACAAACGAGCAGACAGACTTCGGTAATTAAAACACCCATCAATCATAGAGTGACGAAATCTTTGGTCAGTTTAGTAACCAAGGTCGCGTTGCTGACGATGTAAGAAAGTATGACACATATTATGTAGTCACGAGTAAATAATCAAGAGGGTTTTCCTATTAAACCAGTCGAACACATATCCACCTAAAACTTAAAATTCTAATAACAGACATTATCCAATGTGAATGACCTCTTTTTTTGTAAGCCCAGTTCACACGATTAGCAAATATAATTACCAATGAATCAACACTCAGACAGTAATAGGCATAAATCATAACATTACCATATGTATAGCACTATTAATATTTAACTTATATATTCATTGACGACCGCGCCCTCTGAATTAATAAAACTGAATTAGACCACACATATAGAATTGTTTAACATAATCACTTGGTAAAAAGTATTGAAGTTTATCAATATGGTATTGATATTTAGTGCAAGTTTATGATGAATGATTCAATGCATTTTTATGTAATTTTCATTTAAAAGTCTGATTTAAAATAGTTAACAGAGGTGTTAGCAGTTTAATGTCCATACATCGGATGTCCGGTTTGATTCCCGGGTCGGGTAAAGTGTTATTGGGTTTTTCTATCTGAAATTTCTCAGTAGCAGCCCGGAGTCTGGATTTGTGCCCGGTTGATGGCAATAGGCTCGCCCCCTATTACATGGGACTTAAACATAACTGGCGAAATATGGGTGTACCTGCTACAGGGACACCTCTGCCCAACACTTCGGGAAGCAAGGCGTGGCAAGGTTTCAGACCGTGTTCGTCTACTATTGCTTATGGACCAGATTGCCTACTTTGATATCTGTAGCATAGACTTTGAGAAGGAATAGAATAAATTTGGACTAGACGTAGAAGCAAATACAAAGTAAAACGATATCCGCTTACTTCCGGTTCCTGAAACTTTCTGTTCAAACCTCATATCAGCTAACATCAGCTAAAATAGCAAGAATCAATCAATATGACAAACAGCAGAAGTATTAGTTAGGTATGTCACACGTCAAATACGATTAACACAAGGATTACCCATGACTCCAATAACAAGTCTAACAGTGTGTCCATAGACCCAGTGTCCCACGACTTGTGACTCCGATCAAATTATTCAGTGTTCTCCTAAACCAAATGAAGAAGTATAAGGAGCCATACATTATGATGTCATCTTCCAATAGTTAACCGCGGGAAAGTTAAAGGTCGTCCCATAAGCTCACACGTGGGAAGAGAAACTTTAACTCACTTTCACTAGAATTTAACTGTAATTTTATATTGACATTAAAAATGTCACTTTGTGTCGTAAAAATGAGATTAGTTTAGAAACCAGCTGTTTTCTGTCAAACACTGATTTATACTAATCGATTTCACGAATTAGCTGGTAGTTCCGTAATGGGTAACGGTTGATCACCAAGCGACCAGGTTATTATGATTGGAAGATGGTGGGAATTTCTTTTTATTATTTTATCGCTTGCTTTGTTAAATCTTTATTGTGGATTCCACTCCGACGTTAATGAATAAACTGCTTGCCTTAATCGGATTCATTAATTAATGATAGAATAATTTAGTTCAATTGTTTTTCAAGTCGGCAAATGCACAAAAGGCTATTAAATCCTTTCTAGAAACCTTTGTCTGACTGACCAACACGGTACGATTGTATGAAGACGAAGACTTAGTGGATAGACCACTAGAGACACGGGACTTTCATAATAAGATTATAAGTAAAAATAACTGTAAAGATGACCTTACGTGATCCTACGATTCTAACGCATTATGTCAGTCGGTGTCTGTAATAACTAACAGTTACTTACATAGCCTACAGCTTTAGTACAGTACACTGACGGACAGGCAGACAGACAAACGTCATAGACATAGGGTCCCGTTGATGTCATATTCTTTTCTCATATCGTCAAAAACTATATATATATACTCGTATAGGGTGTCAGGGACAGCGATGCGAAAACTGTTACCATGGATTCAGTACATGATTCTGAACCTCCCTGGGTTGACATTTTTCGTCAGTTATTTTAAAAAAAATCTGCTGTTCCATACATTTTGACCGCGTAGGTATTGTACTTTTCCGTGAAACAACAGATTTTTTTTAATAACCAACGAATCGTGTACTGAATCGATGGTAACAGTTTTCGCGTCGATGTCCCTGCCACCCTGTATAGGTAGGTCCATTTAGAATTGCTCATGTCGTGGTAAGAAATCAACCTATTGGCAAGGTGGTGGTCGGCCTGATTCCCAGGGCACGCCAAGCGTTTACCTACTAACTAAGGTATTTTTTCTTGTAAACTCTCAGATGTCTTAGCATGAGCTTGCCCATCCTGTACACTAACGTTTACCTACCAACGTAATAGGGAAAACCCTACGACCGCGGCCGTTATTGTTAACACACGAAGATTACGCACTTCTTCTTGACACGCGGCAACGCTCATCGGTGATTAAAGGTTAGTCGTAATTGCAAATTAAGATAATAACCGTCGCGGTTCGGCCGCGGTCGGGTCGACCCGACACCGGCATTTATCGGGTTCATCAATCATCCCAGATGCGCTTTCTTTGCGAATTTATAATATGATAGTGATTTGTAAAGGGTCATTTGTTCGTAATGATGAAAGGATACACGGAAGAAACGTCTCTGTAAGAAAGCAGTAGTGATTTTTTCATAGCTGTCCTTTAAGTATCCTCTATAAACAAGAAGTGGATTCAACATGTTGGTTTATGATTTGGAATACAACTGCCAGGCCGCGAGTGCGGGTTAGGTTGGTTAGGCGCATTAGTTTAAAAAATTCTTATAATCTAATAAGAAATATTTGTCTACAAGGTTTTTTATGACTGTTTTAAGTATTTTTGTCTATTTCCATCATAAAAAGCAAGGTCGACTTTTACCATTATGATAATTATGTGTTTTATAATAATAGATAAGTCGCTCAGTAAGCTTGCAGGATTTCCTGAACTGCGTATAATTTAACATTACACTACAATCTAATAACTGCAGATCGCATGCAATTTTAAGTCTTTTGTTCTAGTTGTGTCACATTTGATACAGTTAGCTTTTTGAGAATACACGTGCTACGTCGCGTGTGGCCAGCCTGCGGTCAATTTCTTGCCTATCTCGGTTGATTACCGTAAAACCAGCGTTAAATTCGCGTGAAGAAGACATCCGGAGTAGGAAGTTTGTACCTAATTTAGATTTAGTAGAGGCACTTGAGCCTCTACCTCACATCGCTGCTTATCTAGTAACTTTTACAAAAGAACACTTGAAGAAAAAAGAAGTGAGAAATGCAGATAATCTGATCTGTGCTTCAAAATCCTTTAGCCTGTCTCGATGAGTTGTAAGCGACTGTAAGTAACAATACTCCTAAGCGATATAACTGCAACGTTTTGTGCAGTTATCGTTTGATGAATTTTAATGGTTCACCGAACAACATGAAGTTCCAATAACTAGCCTCCATGTATGGAGAAACGTTAGTTAGTAACATGTCAAATAGTGCACTGAGCTTCGCATAGAATACCAGCCCTCGTACTTACTCTAAGGAAACTATTAGGTACCTACATACAAGTTGTAGATGGCCAGTAAGTAACTGGTCGCTAATTGCTACCTACACTACGATTTATGACGATAAAGTATTGCTAATTATCGCGCTGGGCATAAACTACCGCAATCTATGTGTGTCGGATAACTAGCTAGCTATAATGTTAGCTAATTATCCAGATTAATTGTTTGGTGATGACTTTTTGTTTGTATCCTTCCTTGTTTGAATCTAATTTGTTTTTATGTTCTAGATTGCGATGCTATTGATAATAATAATGCGATCGATGCGCCGGATTAATTCACCTCTCCACGGCTTATTGAACACATTAATCGTCCAACAAACCACAGTGCTCCAACAGTAATATTAAACAGTAATAAATGCTCCTCAGTTTCGCCTCTCAACGTTTATTATTAGCACTAGTCGCTTTCGGCCAGAGGCGGTACCCGGCGACCAGAACACGACAGAGCTACCGTATAATGCTATGCGAAATTACTCCCAGCTACTGGCTTTCAGAAAATTGCCAGTCAGAGCAGAGTAAAAAGGCCGCACCTACGAGAGATCGTAAATAATCATCACAAGAAATATATAATACGTCCATTTACGTCATATTCCAAATACCGAACACAAAGAAACGTGAATGAAACGACTTTGTCCACCATTGTATTGGTGACTTGTAGAAGAAAATTGAACTTTAATTTCATGACTGAAAGGTACGAATTGTATTGCGAGATAGAATTGACAGATGGACTAGGTAACATGCCATCTCAATAGCAACACAAACATAGCGAGGTGCATAAAAACAACACTCGAGCCTGGGTGCGCGGCTACCAGGCGCGCAGTGCGGCGCGGAGGTGGCCGGTAGCCGACCGGTTGGGTAATGATACCACTGCCTTTTAGGGCGCGTGTTATGACGGCCCAGCGGCGAAGTGTGGATACGACAGACATAATAACTGTAAACGGACCCTGTTCAAGTAACGGTAGCATATTATATGCCCTTTTTGGGACAAAAACAGACGTTACTAAGATTTGAATTGTGTACTCAGATCATAGACTCCGACGTTAGATAATAGGTAATACGGGCTGGTATCCGCAACTCCACGTCAAAGCGCGTATTTTGCGTACGGGTGCAAAAATCGGTTATTCGATCCACCGCAGATCCTCAAAGAAGGACAATCTCACGTAGGGTACCTGGGTTACCGAAGTACTTGGCCCTGTATGTGGCACCCACCGGGCAGTTTAACAGCACATGAGCTGCTGTCTCGTCGTCCTTCATACAGGCTCTGCACATCGGACTGTATGTGACTCCTATGACAAAGAGGTGTTTATTAAATGGCCCATGGCCAGTTACAGCTGCTGTAACTGTACGCAGCTGCTGTTTCGTTAGTCGGAGAAACTGTTTCGTGAGACGGCCATCGATTATAGGGAGTGCTTCTTTGGCCTGCCTGCATTCACCGTAGTCCAATCAAAGTTTGTGATGTTGGTCCCTGGTTCGTTTCCTTACCAGAGTACGTAGTTAACCGAAAGGGAGTAGCGCTAAGGGTTCAGGCCCTACTGGTGCCATGCTCAACCCCCTTCTGGCAAGTTCATCGGCTGTGTCGTTGCCCCGCGAACCGCTGTGTCCTTTGATCCATTGAATGGTTATATTATTGAGGCTCCAAAACAGGTGGATACCTGGTTAAGGCGCTGGTGGCACTCGTATATCAGCCCAGAATCAACAGTGTGACTGTTTAGCGCTTGCAGAACAGCCATGCTGTCTGAGAGTATTCGTATCCAGCGGTCCTTAACTTCCCTGGCCATGATGGCTGAAGCGGCAAGAGATACACCCATGCATTCAGCCTGGAACACTGTGTTATGGACTCCCCATGGTGTGGCTATGTGTACATATTTTTTTTTTTATATTTTGACAAAATTTTATAATTTGAAGTCCTCCGAGAAGATTCCAGCACTTGTGCCACTACCTGTTTTGGATCCGTCGGTGAAGACACGTAGCTCGGTGGGGCGCAAACCCTCGCATCGGCGATCCTCGTGAAGTTGAATTCTGTATTTTTTATCGAGGATACATTTTTTAACGAAGACTCCGATGTTGTAATATTTTCTCTGTGATTCTGGCAACCATAAAATTGCCACCATAGCCCAAGGTAGTGGTGAGACCTGAATTAGAGATGGTTAAACGTGTACGACCTGTCCTCAGCAAAACCTTTAGTGATGGTATAAAGTGTATTTGCTCTAAAAATTCTAAATAGATAAACCATTGAACAAGAATTAGTTGCACGTTTAAAGTTTAAAGAAAATATTTGAAGATTTCCGATGATTAAAACAAAAAGTGGTTGGTCACTGCACCAACTTATCGCTTAGTATTTTTGCATCTATGTCAACTACTCCAGACTCCTTCACTTTTTGTCAAGTTACAGATGCAACTTTTACTACTTCTAATATTTTTAGTTTTGTAAATAGTGATGAATATTCCCAGCCTCATCATCGTTACCATCATCGGCAGGCTTATTAAAATAAAATGATTTTCCTACCTATGTATTTTTGCAAAAAAAAATTTAAACGTGCAAACCCAACTTAATAAATAGCATGTCCTCACAAATCGAACGTGAAGGCCCTTTGCCATCCAGTTTGTCGACTCTCATTAAGACCGCAGTTAGTACATCTGAGTTTTTCCATCAGTTGACAGCGCAACGAGAGCTCTTCGCGACTTCTGTAATCCTAGTACACAAGCCTTATCTAGCCGATAGCTATGATCATAGATAACTGTATTTGTGTCTATCTATCTATCTATATTTACAAAAAAAAAACGGCTAAAGAATGTTTTTCTGTATGTTTACATATTCTCAATACTGGTATTATTGAAATTTATGTTGGTAGGGTTTAGCGGAATGGCAAGTAGAACAGGCCACCTGTTGAATCTCGGATTTAAAGATTGCATTGTGCAGTGAATAATAAAACTTTGTTGCAATGAAATAGAAACCAACTAGGAAACATTTTAATAGGACGCTTTTGAAGTTCAATCTTGAAGTAGTGTTTGTGTCTAATACTTTGTGAATTCTAGCTCGCCAAGGCTAATGTTAAGATTTATTGCTATGGTTTTCCAGTTAAGTCATGTTTTAAATGGATCCTAGAAACCTGATTTCACTGCACCTCGATTAACAATTAGCATTGAAGGTTGATATATTAATTACCCCACATCAGTTGCAGTCACAGGAATTCAACAATAAAGCCCACGGCTACCATTGACTAAATTGTTTTATTGTATCAAGCGGCCAAATGGTGCACGCGCAGATCTATAATTCTATTGATCTATGATCTATAAGCAACCTTCTTGCAAATATTTTAAGTTGATAGTCTAAAAATATAAAAAGGTTATATTGTTTCTTTAAACCAGGTTCCATCCATGTAGCCAGGCATTTGAGTCGTTTCTCAGTGTAGAACAAAAGCACAGTTTTTCCTGTGCGACTGATGTTATGTGACAACGAGTTCTTATAAGGAAGATCGCGGGCATTTTAATGGTCATATTGGTATCCAACGGACGGCGCTTGTTAGCACTATTCTTGTATATATTCTTATTTTCAGGTTAGTGTAAGAAGTGGAGCTTATTTTTCTAGGATTATCAATAATTGCATCAGCTATGGTACAATACGGCCGATATAATTTGGCAGTTCCGAAATTAGCGCAGAAGGCTGCGCAATAACATTTTTTAGGAACCAAATGGTGATATGAGGCGAGTGTGAGTGAGAGAACATACGCGAAAGTTCTTAGTGCGTATGTTCAGAACTGCCACAAGTTATATCGGCCGTATTGTAGTTTCATGTTCTTGTAGTTCTTTTGATAGGTTGTTTTCTGTTATGATTTTGTTGTTGTTTGAAAAGTTTGCATCAATATTTTGATCGTGTTTTATAATATTATTAGTTTATAGACGTAAATATTCATACACATACTCGTCTCTTTAGATCATTTCATCTAGTTACTATATAGGCTGATCAGGGCTGTCTTTACCCGGGGGTGCAAAAGGTGCGTAGCACCCTGGCGCAAGGCGATCGAGTCGATCGATTTGTTTTGAAATTTGAAACAGACTGTCAGTCAGTTTGTCAACTTAAAAGCCAGAAAAAATTAATTTGGTTTTTGAAAATGTACCTTATTTTATTGTGGAGTACTACTTTAAAGAAAATGGAACACAAAAATTTATTAACTTTTTCGTTGACTAGGGTGGCGCAGGCTGATTTTCGCACCCTGGCGTCCAATATGGTTAAGACGGCCCTGAGACTGCTCGAACTCAAACTCAGGTCTATTAGCAAAAGATTATCAGCTTCTCATATCTAGATTGGCGGTAATCTAAACAATTTAACATCGGCGAACAGATTAATTTTACGTGTTCCCAGATCCAACAAAAGTTTATCCGTCGAAACTTTACCCTTTGCTAAAATTTATTCAATTTATGATATTTATTACATCATTGTGGTCGTGCGGTGCTCCGCAAAATCTTATAGTCAGTAGACGTGCTCGTCTACTGACTATAAGATTTTGCAGGGTGGGGTTCAATCGCCAGCTACTACTGTATAAAGTTTATTGTTTACTGTATTTGTTTATAAACGTTGTTTAACTTTCCGATAGTCACAGGTCACATTTAATGGCACGCCTAGGCCGTATGATCGCAAATCGTGTTTGCTAAGTGCCAACAAGATTTATCATCTATCTGAAACGCTGAATCCACAAAGTTAACGCAAAAGCCGATTTCAGCGATTTGGTGGTGCAACTTTGTGCAAATTAAGCCTTGCAAGCCATTGTACAACTGATTTGCTCCTATATAGAAACTTTTCGATCCTACCGGACTTGCAACACCGCACAAGTGCATTACGGTACATCCCACACACCTGTTTATCTCCGCATCGCACAGATAACGCACCGCGTTCGAGCCCGATCAAATGCATTTCTCTTGTAGTCTAATAGGAGCTGACCTTGAGCCATCGGGAATTCCTATTGAATTTATTGTAGATGACGCCCGTTTAAAATAGAAGCTGTGTTCGGCTGTGGGAAATTGTGTTACGTAAACTTGAGTTTCTTCTAAATTGTGTGTGTATGTTGAGAGTGGCTCTTAGTATGTATGTACTCTTGGTACAGTCTTATTAGATTAACAGTCTGATTGGATTATTTTATCGATGTGTGATTCGACTTTTAAAAGCCTACTGTAGTTGACAGGCGTGTTGTTGGAGAAAGAAAGTATCCCAGGACACAACATTTTTATCATCTTTTAAATTATTTATAATTGAATCTTAATACAAACATAATACTGTACGAGTATGGGTATCAACGACTTTCAGTATAACTCCTAGGCAATGAACCTGTATTGAACAGCCAACACGTGGTGCTAGTCGCGGTAATAAGCGCGCCGTCAACGCGCAGTGTTTCACTGCACCGGTCGGTAATCGGACCGCACTGAAAGATTGTAAACAAATAAACTGAATACCATATCGGCTGAGCTTGTACTGTTTGCCAACTGAGACTGACGTTTATGTGGACGTGTTTCTGTTGGATACTTTACGTACTATCCCATCTCAGTCCCAACACGATTCAACTGAATAGTATTTGTTATTTTATTTATTAATGTAGCTGTGTAATTAGATCAACCAAAAGTAAAATATAATCACGTTCATAGGAAATATTTACAAAGATAAGTACCTAAGGTTCCTATTGAACTCCACTACGTAGACCGGAGTTAGTCCAATCCTTTATCTTTTGTAAAGAATGACAAGCAACGGGAGAACTTTAGGAAGTGGATTCTAATCGGTATAATAAAGTTCCGGTTAGAAGACGTCTCATTCTTCAAGAGCAACTCTACTGCATCCCCGATCTTACATCCCAATAAGCTCCAAATATACTTAGTAAAAATCGTGCATCTAAAATCTAAGAGCTTCCACGGTATCGCTCGGTGATCGTCGGGTCACGAGCGAAGTTAGCCGAACGTCTCTATACGTTCGGGCAAGTTCGCGGGTAATTAGCAAGTGGGCTGCGCAGGCGCCGCGGGAGACGATCTCGCTGATAACCAAGCTATTTGCTGGACATTATGGGAGCTGGATTTTGTTTTTATCACTAAGAAATTTCTCTTGAAGATATTGTTATCGTTCAGGAGCAGACAGTTCGGTTTTCATATGTTGTGGAATTATTGCAACTTATTTGGCTAGAGGTGCGGCAACATATAACATAATTATATAAATCAAATATCCGGCATCACACTTTTGTTTTAGGGACCTACTTACTGTGATTTGTTAATTATGTATCTAGTAGAACTGTCGCGATGTGTTATGCTTCTCGGGATTAAAAGTCGTTGTGGTAAAAAAAAAGCTTCTAACATTGTTAAGTGTTCAAGCTGCAATGTCATCATGCATTCAGCTTTATAAACTACATCTCATCGCCACATTTTCAACGGTAACATTCTGTTATTGTAATTATTATCTCATAGCAATAAAACTACAATGTATCACCTGCTTATCCCCTTGTCCCAAGTTGTCAACTGATAGCAGCGAACAATAATTAACAAGTCCAGCGATGCTCACGCGGTGTCTTGTCCTGTGTCTAAACGACGTCAAACCACGTCTATGTAATGTGTCGCCGGTGGCTAGCGGTGGACCGACGCAGGCGCAACTGTCGCTTGTAACGACTTAACTATGATAATCAAGTGCTAAATTATATTGGAGCTAACATTTGCGATAATCGATCAATATAATTTTGTCAGAAATGAAATATGAGGATTAAAGTAAAGATGTGTACAGGTTTCCATACATATTATTTTTTGTAAAAACTGTCTCACTCACACTATTAGTATCTGGAACATACATTTACCGTAGCAGTCACAAATGAACATGACACAGCAACGACCCCAGTAAAAGTAAAGTTTCCTCACGCACCTGTGATCTTTAATCCCATATTACACTTATCATCCACGCATTTCTGAGAACCAACTCCGCTCACCCACTAATCAAAAAGACCAAAGAAACTAACACCTAAATAAGTATAAAATATCTAAGTATCAGAGTCACGACCTATGGCCTCTGGGAACCGACCGTTAATTCCTATCGGAATCCACTCGGCCCAATAAAGTGGGAATCTAACACGTCCATAATTAATTCTCACACGTCTTATGACGAGTGACTTGATGGACGGCGTCGTAAACGTCCGGACAGGCTGTCCGGACTGCCGGACACTTGGCCGTCATTAACAGTGCTGTAAAAAGGTTCTAGGTTGAGGAGGCAGTTCAGGTTGTGAGAAACGGAGGCCTTGAGGTTAATGAGGCGACATAGGGAAAGATTATTGATCAATAACTTTATGAAGGTAACTTGAAAAGAAAACATTGCTATACTTTCGATCCAACTGGAAGTGCTGAAATCGAGTATTTTATCGTGTTGGTATTGTCTCCGTCTAAGAAATTAGGTATAAGTAAAAACTCAAAATCACAAATGCCAAAAAGTGCCTAATACCCATCCATCGTAATCATGTTCTTTCAAAATCTAACTTCCCTTAACTTTATAACAACTTATCAATATAATTATTACCTAAAATCAAAACTCATTTGATCCCTGGCTTCCATACAAAATGTCAGCTATTTTTTATTACCGATTCGTTCGGTGGCGCGGGCGCGTGTAATTGACCACATAAATCTCGCCCGGCGATTGATCCAAAGAAGGCGATTAAAAATTTTGTAGTTCAACACTTTAAGTGTGGGGCCGGGTTCTGTAGGCTGCAGTGTGTATGACGAAAATGTGGTTCGGGTACCTTAAATGAGAAAATGGCGATTCTTATTGGAAGCAAGCCAGGTTCCAGTTCCACGACGTCTTGAAGGAAACTTTTATTTAAAGATAAAGCATTAGACTTTGCACTCAATACTTATGTGTCGTATCTGAATCTATTTTATTGTGTACGTAATTTAAAAAATAAATATAATAATTTGCAAAAATAAAAATAAAATTAAAACAACTCTACATTTTGGCCACTGTCATCATGAGTGTAAAGTAGGCTTTAATGGTGAATTGGTGGTAATAAGATATATCGAATATTAAAGTCGAACGAGAGAGAAAAATGTGTGAAGTATTTGTCACACGAACTACAGTACACTCTTTTATCCTCCGTCTTTATGGACTTCTAATCTCCCAGATTCCACACCACGAACCCAAATCCTCCATATCGCAGAACACAGCTTTCTTCCATTAAAATTCATCAGCCGAGGTCCTCTAAGCCCCAGATAAGTGTATTCATACGTTTTTTGTTTACCGCTCCATCCTCAGGTTACATGCGACACGGAATAAATTAAGCTACCGGACTTTGATATTCTCATTCGGTAGTTGTGTCATTATATTTATTGGCCTCTTTTGTTTGAGCTGGATCAATTCCGTTCAATACTTTTATGGAGGCTATTAACGTTTTTATATCAGATTTTGGATGATTGGTTGTGTTGCTTGCCTACTTTCTTTTAATTTTTTATGTTTTTAATTTCATTTGGGAATACTTCGATGAGTCTTGCGTTTGTGTAATCTTTGTTGGCAAATCTGTTCCTCTAGAGTGGCTGAAGCTATCGTCTAGTGTTTGCTTCTAATGTAATTTTAATTAATTAATCTAATTTTTTTTTAAGTTTCTGTCTAACTTGGAGTTACTTACAATCGGTCCAGTCTTTCTTATAAGACATCGCGTGCCCATCTATCAATGATACCAACAAATCTTCTCCGCAACATAAAATTCACGCTTCCTAATCACTGGATCATAAAATACTCTATAAATCTCGTGGCTAGTACAGCACTTAGTTTTCAGTGTTAGTGCGGTGCTAATGAAGAGGTTAATTAGGACCTGTGAACATAAGTCGTCGGTCGTGGGCCGCTTATCTGCAGATAGCGATATCACGCACCGGCCGTATGAGAACGTATTATAACCAGCCATTGAACAATCCCAATGTATGGCAGCTTTAAAGAATGGTATTGGTAGGCTTGTTGGTAATGATATAAAATTATCTAATCGTAATTGTTTGTTGATAGCTGTAAATCTATTGTTCATTAAAACTGCGGCTTAAGCACGTCTAGATACATTATTGAAATCTTAAAATACTCATCCGTCGACAATGGTCCAAGTTTATTTCCACAAATGAATATAGATTTCAAATCTAGAGTGGTATAAAAAATAAACGAGTATTCTAAAAACACTACACTTTACAGTACTTTCCACATAATATATCTAACCTAACGGCTCCAAAATTTTCTCCACAAGAATTTTAATACACCTACTTCTAAACAAATGGAAAGCAAAGCAGAGCGTAACGTTAAGTTCTAATTAGATAACTATCTGGACAATATATCGCTTCCCCGAGGTGATTGGTGGGCGATGAAAATTTCACGGTAGGCTCTAGCCATCGAAATTATTTTATTGACGGAAGCCGGCACTCATTAAGGGGCTACCGGGCGAGCCGCGGAGCCGGTGCCACTCACATAAACACCGCCTATCAGACCCAATACCCCTTCTTATGCACAGGGTGCGCGGATTGCTTTCCAATGCATGTGGTTATTGTAATCGATTGCAAGTTGAACTTTTATATGAGTGTTTTTGTCTTACACTTCTTATAGTGTCATCGTGAAAGGTATGAAGGCTTTAACCACGAATAGGCTACTGCCTCCCCTGGCAGGCTACTGCCAGGCCATGACTGACACACTTAGACTTTGGATAGGTACACAGTAATTAAATGCACTACCTCAATTTAAGAGTGTGGCACATACTCTTATTGGAACTATTCTTAGAGGTTACTCATACTATTGAATCCGCTGGATGCGGAAAGCACAGAATCGGTCGAAGTGGCGGTGCTTGGGGGAGGCCTATGTCCAGCAGTGGACGTCTTTCGGCTGAAATGATGATGATGAACTCATACTATTTTGCTCGGATAAGCACCTGTGCAGAAAATCATGCAATGGTTATTGAGTTTTTAGTGCTGCAAATACCAAGCGAAAATTGAAAACTTGATGATAGCAGTGTCATCATTCATCCTGGTTCTTACTTTGCAATTCAATATGCATGGACAAACGCACAGCATGCACTTCACTAGAAGTACTGTAGCATCACCCTGTGCATGCAGCCGATCGGGCAAGACGCGGGTGGCTGGCGGCGCGCGGGGCGAAGGTGCGCGTACGCCGCGGATTGAGTTAAATGCCTCCTTATCTCGCCCCCTAATGGCCTCGGGAACATGTCAATTCATCACACGCATGTCTCACACGCTCTTTTCTAAATCAACCTTTTTCCAGCGCCGCATGCTTTTTGTTGCGCGGCAGTCACGATGTTGATACCTCGGTGACACAGCTGACAACAAATGTCCGATTTTTATGTCTCCAGATAATAATATGTAAATTATCGTGTGTTTAGCGAAACAAACGACGCTGTAAAAAGGTGTTGGCGTGAGTTTATTCGGTCATAAAAAGATCCGCAAACTTATGCTAAATAAACACAACTGTAAAAATCTTTTAGTTTCACTTGGAGCCGCGTTAACAGTCTTTTTATTATAAGTTCCTATTTGATATTTGTTCTCATTTGCGCAGCAAAGTCGATGTTTATCTTTTAGTAGCTGCAGCTCCCGACATTTTAAAATCTAGCAAAGCATTTTGAATGTGGTCGTTTTTCCGCAGAGGATATTTCCACTTTGGAGGCTCTTTATAAACTTCTGTAGCATTTGTTTGTGACAGTAGTTTGTTTTATTGTTAAGTTTTAATATAAAAGGATAAAAAGTGTCGGTGGCAGCGGAAGCCGCTACTAAGTCGGTCGATAAGTGTGAGAGCCGACAAAGGCACTAATACGTTTAGGAGGCATTATAAATCAGTGAGTCGAGTTATCACCATCCGACAATTAAGATGTCGACCATCTGAGGGAACGGCCGGCCGGCACGCACTTGCCTGCCGGCCGCTTTTTGGAATATCGCTGTCCATTGCCTTCATTGTTTGAAAGACATTGGAAGGAGCGGAGGAAAACATGCTATGAAACGCGAATGCTTTGTGAGGCTCTCAGTAGCAACGAAATGATATGTGTATTAACGTATACTGTACTTATCGATGACGTATATAATTATACATATGTGACGACTTAAAGCTTCATTTATCAAACAGTAACCAGGACTAAAACGTCATTTCTTTCTGAATTATTAAAGTATAAGTCTTCACCGCTCGAGCGGTGTCTTTGTGTCGCGCCTGTTTGCAGGAGCCTTAACGCGTACACGGAGACGTACCTATTATTAACAAGTCAAGTCGCTGTAAAGTGTAAATAAAGTTCAATGGCATGAGATAAAGTTAGTAATCCGATTAAAAAGTTAACATTTAGTAAATCAGATTGTGCATACTTAAGAGTTCGTAGTAAAACTTTGTAACTGTGAAACCGAAACTTTCCAACTTGTTCAAGGAGACTATTTCGCAACAAGAAAAACGAAACAAATAACACGAGTCTCGATAACAACACTCGGGAATCGATTTCGAGAGTAACCATTTAATTATTTTATCGATAATCTCGCATCGAGTGGCCAGCAACAAAATAAGAAGAGCGGAGAGTAATCGTCGCTTAGGCCGACGCCCAGTAGCCGGCGGCGGTTGCCGGCCGATTTTATCGTCTCATAACAGTCTCGATTTATAAGTATCGATTATATGTATCGATCCCTTGATACGATGCGTTCACGGTCATTTGGCGCGTTTTTTTCGCTCCGCTCGGGACGATACATGTTCTCTAAATAACAATTTTGTTCGATAAGTAATTAATAATGGTTCCTTTTATGAAGCAACCTTTATTTAAAAATAAAAAAAATTTGGCTTGTAATTGTAATTGGTACGTACTCGTGGATTCCAACAAGAAACGGTTGAACTCGAAAACATATAGTGACAATGACAGTGTGTGTATTACATATTTAAATTCTATTGTTACCTTTAAAAGGTGAGTTCTGATTCCCTTCGATTTCATTTTCGATCCCAGTTTTAGTTGTTCCGTATAAACTTGATACAAGCCATAACATTTTTATAGTGATTGTATGACGAGAATTAGTAAAATGTTTTACAAACCCTAATTTTAAATAGGCCCTGGGCTGTTCGTAAAATTTTGCTTTACCTAACTTTAGACAGTTAGGATAAAATAGACTGGCCTTTTCTGTGACAAAAGAGTCCATTGAACGAAATGTCATTGATATCATTGTGCCGTGCGGACCAGATGATATTTTTACTTATAAAGAAGATTGTGCATCTTGCAACAGCTGTTTAAGTTTATTGCTTACATTACAACAGCTATCAGTTACTGCAGTCTACCTTTTATTTGTCGTTACCGAAATACTGAATGCGCTGATGCAGTCTATTTCATTGAATCATCTTAACGAAACCGTTTTACATAAATGTTAGATGTATGTTCATTTCTACAATTATTCTATTAAAAGGTCACGATGTCATTTGGCTATGTTATAAGTGCGTGAGGACGAGTAAAATGGTTGGAGGTGGACCGGATAGTCGAACACCGACTGGACAGTCGGACACTGACCGGACAAAATGTCACGTCGACAATCATTATTAACTCGTTAGCGCAGTTGCGCGGATTCCTCTGAGCAACTAACATGTTAAGGCCACGCAGTTCATGATAGAAAGGGATTACATTTTTCATTGAGGATTTAAGTATTGAAGATAGTTCCTGCATGGTCTAGGAGTGAAAGAAAGACTGAGTGAATGTGCTGATTATCAACCAAAACATGTCAAATTTCACTGTGGAACAGAGTGTCGGATGATAAAATATGCTATATTAGTAGCCAGACATAGGTGATAGACATGCAAACAGCTTATTTGTTTTAAACAAGCCATTATTTGACTGAGTGCACTGACATCAACAAAGCTTATCAGTGTCATGCTTTTTCAAGCAGGTGCCTACCTAGGTATATTATGTTCTTCCAGGGCTTGAATCACATTAACGTCTTCGAAAATTTTAAAAACTTTTCTAGTGGTTTTTACTTCATAAACCACTTCTTCTTAGTCCACCTCTTCTTTTTAATCTATCATTGCCCATTGGGTTTTAAAATCTGTCCATCCATAACACCACAAATCCATCGGTTTATTAAAAAAAAGATAATAAACCATTACCTTTAATCGATTCTCACGTTACGTTCACAGATTAGCTCCATCGATCGATACTCTAAAACTCAAGATCAATATGGGAATAAAAATTAAACTGTGGAATAACTTCGGTGCCTTAACCAAGGTAACTTGACATCGCGTTAAGAACATATTTAACGCGAGATTCAATTAAAATTTGACATGTATATCGTATAAAGTAGGCAGGTTATGTCTCGGCGGGATTATCTCGTCCACGTCACGTCGCGTTGCGTCGTGTCGTGTTGTGTCGTGTTGTATCGTGCGGTGACGACACGCGGACGTAACGACTTGCTATACAGTGTCTCTATACATTATAGTTTTGTGTTTGACTTCATAGATGTCTGTAGTGAACTAACTATGAACTCGTTTAAAAAGTATAAAAGGGGGTTAATATAGTTTAGTTAAATGGCTGATATTCTGCGAACATGTGTAATTTATTTCTATGTTAGAAAAAATTCGTAAAATAATAATATAATAATACGTTTCAAATTCATTTACGTGAAAAATTGAATTGAAAAAGTCTCAACGTAACTTTATATTTATTTACAAAATAACTTCAAGATTTAAATGCTAATAATAACACCGAACCAAAAATAATTTCCTGGAACCATTTGTTTGAATTAATAACAAAACTTTTGACAAATAAAAAAGCTTATTTTGGAAAGTACGGAGTTATAATAGGTAGGCTCGGGCAATCGGCTCCGGGCCAATTTGTAGGGCAATTTGCATAACTTAACCCTTCAATGGTAGCTGTGACGAAAGTGTACGTTTATTGGAGCAAAAACACAAAACACGGGACACGTTACTGTTTGCTGACGATTTCTTTACGAGCTTTCGTGAAAGGCTGCAACCAAGAAAAAATTTGGAAATTTGTGACGCACAACAGTGTGATGTCTTTTTGGAACGTAACAGATTTCAGTTCAAGGACTTGAAAAGAAAGATGTGCAATATTGAATTGATCAAAACTGGTGTTTACTATTTAATTTATCTTATCCAAAGCACGAGCTGTCGTCCCCTATATATTTCTTAAAGTATGAAACAATTTAATTGTTCATGATTGGATACAATCATCAGTATCTTGTTGATTCACAACAATGACAAGACTAAATTATTACCTGCTTACTGTTTAAAAGGCAGGATTCATTTTGACGTGTAACATATATCTTTCCTCTCGCTTTCCTGCAATCAGAAACCAAAACCAAATTTTAAAAAATGTAAATAATCAAATCTGTGGGAGTGATTTCGGAAAAGGGACGAAAGTCTGTCACAGAAAGCCGGGGAAGCACGCGCTATTTGATTTGACGAATGAACGCGCGGTGCTAGAGTTGGCCGTCAGAAATTACCTTGACGAGGCCCCGCCCCTTTAATGTTGCTTATTACCTTAATATTGCTTATTACCAAGGCGAGATGTCAGATGTTACACATCATATGCGACTACTATGTATAAGGCTCACTTTTTTTTCACTTCGAACAGGTTAAAAATATGTATTATACTAACCTGGACGGTCCCGACCCTTGCTCGAAAACGAGGTGCCAGCAGTTGTTGCTGCTGAGCACGTAGCTTTAAATACCCCGCATAATAATCATGATAAAAATCAAAAAAAAAGTTTGATCCAGCCTGCCCCTTCTTGCTGTCCTCCCCCCAGTGATGCCCTAAGCTGAGGTTCGTACCCCACGGGGGGTGCCCTTAGCGAGCACTCGCTTAGTTTTAATTAAGAATAGTTTTTGCCCCTGGCTGGAGGCTTTAAGTGTAGAAGCTTAAGGCACCCACAGAAAATGTCTGGTTAAGCAGCCATGACCTTAGTGGTCAAAACGGCGAGTTGCTTTAGTCAAAAAAAAAAAAAATAATAACCTGGACCGTTAATTACGATAGAAAATATTCCCAATGCTCACAATTATTGAATTATGCCACTGCCATACTAATGTTAATGTGCATATCATGTAAAACCAACAAACCCAATTAGGTATAATGAGGTCGTTTAGTACATAATTTTGACAGCTGTAATGATGTGTTGGTGGTTTAAGTTTGATTTGTTATCTCACTCATGAAGGAATTAGTATGTAAGTTAATCGTTAGAGATTTTACCTATGAATGTCTTAGTGTTTTTTTAATGAATTATGTAACATTTAAAATATCTTTCTTTCAACATAAAATACTGTAATATGTTTAACAGAATTTATAAGAAAAATAAATGGAGATTTATGCATAAATTTGTAAATTCGATTAATAGGGAACTTATAATTAAACCTGTACCTACTTGTACAATTTTTCCTAGAACATGTTATTAGAATTGTAATAGGCGCACAAAATAGTGGCGTGTAACTAGTAGCACCCTGTATAAACCGCAACACTTTTAAGTAATTAAACTTTACGGCGCAACTTTTTGCCAACTCTTCCCCTTTGTCCGTCAGTGCGGGTGTTGCGTCACCCCGTCCAGTGCCGACAATATCGACAACCATTACACTATTTGTTTTGGTACAAACAAAAACTAGAGCAAAATGCTTTTCCGAAAAAAACATGCCGCGGTCGTTGTGTCACCACTATTCACAAAAAAGGGTTACAATTTTGACATGTTTGCTTAGGTAAAGCACTGTAACAGTGCATTTTTTTACCCAAAAGTGAAAAGTTTTATTTTATTTTATTACATTTTGGTAAATAATTATACTTTACTCACAATTGTATTCACAGTAAAAACTAAAATTATCGTAAACAATTTATGTTAAGAACTCTGTACTAAAATTTTACTTGGGTAAAAAGTACACACTTAATTTGAATGTTATTTCTTTATTATTCACTCGTAATTCTCGTTTATAGAACAATAAAGTCGTGTGCGTAGTACAAATAAAACAGCTATCTGACTTCATAAAAAAATAAAAAATCCTCATAAAAGACACCAACGGTTAGTTTAGACAAAACGTGGACAGTAGTCCGAAGAAAAAATTGTAACGGTCTCATTTTTTAACGATCACTTTAAGAACCCTTTATCAAAAAATGCCGTTATGACCAAACAAAGCATCCTAACGTCACGGCCACCGATAGATTATGCAAAAACCCTACAGGGTCTTCCTATTCAATGTATCAATTCCCAGGCACTATAAAAGGATCTCAACGGCAATCGATATTCAAGGAGATGACATCTTGTTTGAATATTCACATATTTCCCATGAACGCGATTGAATCGAACCAAAGGGTTGCCTAGGGTGGATGCATCTATAGGCAAATTCGATTATCTCCTAGAATTCTCACGCACATCCCGCGGCTCCACAATAAATCTTTGCATACAGAGCATAATAAAAAAACGCTATTAAAAAACGAACTATCTATGAGACGCTCCCTACCGAATATGCATAAGAAAAGAACCGTACACACCCAAATTATACGCCAAGGTGACAAGTGCTGGGATCCATCAAGTAGCACAATAGTCTGGAGCATTTTGTGCAACAATAAATTCGGAACTTAATGCGTGCGCGGTGCGCTTGCAATTTTTTTTTCTATGCGTTCGCATACCTGTAACCCTCGCGTAGATGTGGGGACAGTTTATTTGCATTTTTTTTTATATTATTCCTTTTCAAACAGTATCTTAACCCTGTTCAGTAATGTCAGGGGTTAGGTTGCACTTAATATTCAAAAAGGGCAGGTACATTTCTCTTAATATTATCGCATAAATTATAGTCAGGTACATTTTAGTCTATTGTGCAACGCGAAAGGGGGCCGCGAGCGAAAAGGTGCAACGCCAATTTTATTGATTTGCTATTTTGTTTTTTAAGGGAACGTTCTAAAGTTTATTTTGATTAGGATGAACGTTTGAACTTTAATTTTTAAACCACCATGCTAGCGGATCTACGACATTTTACTTCCTGAATGGTTTAACCCGTTTCTTTTGTAAGAATTTATGCAAAAAAGTTTTACCCATCCTATTTTTTTATTGAATAAAATTTAGGGGCTATGCACATTATGCAAATGCGCGCATAAATTTTAATGTTACACACGAGGGGCTGCTTTTGAAAAGCATATCTTATGCAGTTGACATTAGACGTATATTTGATTGTATCCATCTCGTTGTTTTTTAAGATTATAAGTAAGTATGCAATTTTTTTCGTATGCTCGTCTGTTTAGAAATGCGGTTCTTGATGTTTTTTTTTCTCAGGACCGGTGAAGAAAGAGTCTACCGTTAGAAGGAGGTCGAATGTGTGTTACCTTTTATTGTGTAAGGAGTGACATATGAAGCGGGACCCTGGATTCGGATTAGAATATGTAATTACTTCCTTTACGGTTTTCGGAAACGGTTGTTTGGGCCGTTATTTAGTGTTGCCACCTTTGCCTCGAACGTGAGGGTCGCGGTTAGTGCATCGTCTTTATGTTATCATGGAAACGATTTTTGTATGCTAATCAGTTTGTTGGAAGTAGATAGGTTTTGTTGTATGTGATTGGATACGGAAATTGATTTCTGTAGCGCCGAAGATTGATATCTGGTTCGACAACATTTACCTAATTAAAGTTGGCGTACCTACTTATCATCAAAACGACATAAATACCTACTATAGTCAAATTAAACTAAATATTACTGCGGTGATGATGATGACATTGCCTTAGTTCTGAATGCAATTTATTTTACTTGACACACCGTTAAGTTTCTGTAAATTATTATTTTCCCTTATTTTTATGGGCAGTCCTACTTTTTGTTATAAAAACCATTACCAATGATATTAGCCAACAAAATAAACAAACCTCGGGCCCGTTATTAAAAAAAGCTCCTTCTGAAGGGCGGTGCACTGATTGTTGTCGAAGGAACGCTTTTGCAAAAAACCAAATTTTTTTTGGAAAAAAATATGTTGGTCCCTTTTTGCGTCGGAGTCCATTGTCTCCACTCTATTGTCTTGGCGATTTGAAATATTTTTATGCTTTCCGGATGACGATAATGTTTTGGACTTATTTTTCGATAACTATTATTTAGCGGATTTATTGTTTGTGTGTCGCAGGTCGCGCTGCCATTGTTTTTGTAACGAACGGTAGGCGAGTATCAACATCGATTTTTATCGTTTTAAGTAGCAATTTGTACACGGATGCCGGCGCCCGACGGCTTTCATAAAATTGCCTAATTTCACGTTACGTTGACAGTTTTGTTATTTTCCAATTTGATGGCAGTCAGATAATTCCGTGTTGAACTATTTGTGTTTACAGAGTTTCTAACTGTTCTATTTTATGTCAAATGAAAATTAGGAATGTTGATTACAGATAGCGAACTCTGTGTTATTTAGTGTGTGACAAAAACTAACGGTATGTTAAACGATTGTTAATGTAAGCTTTTGTTTGAAAAAATGTGTTCTATTTGACTAATAAAGATAATTTATTCCGTTCTATTTATCGAATTAAATATCTAAATATGAATCGGGCAAATAAATCAAGATCATAAACAAACAATTCGATTAATATTTGCCGATAGCTAAAGACTAACAAAACAAAACATTTATTCCGACCATTACCTTCCGTAACGCAGTAAAAATTCGAGAAGCAACACTATGTAAATCAATTCATAATATCATCCCAAATGTTTGATAGTAAAATTAGCATGATTGCGCTGTCGATGATTTATTTTGAAATTATTCAAATTGACGCTCATTGATACCAATCAATGTGTTTTTGTCCAAACTCGACGGATTAGCATGAGAATGGCAAAGGTGTTGCGCATGTAAATACAGTGATATATTGTTTATTGGATATCGTTTAGCGACAGCTGCCGACCGATCACCTATATCGAGCAAATAATTATATAGTAAAAGTAAAATATGTTAACTGTAAGTTATATGTTATAAATTAATTGTAGAATATATAAACTAATATTCTACAATTAATTTGCAAATTTGCAAAAACTCAGAATCTAATATGGATGTAACAGGTGGTCTCGTTTTAAGATTTTTAGACTTGTGCCAGTTGTGTGTTCCGACCAAAGAAATGGTAAACTATGTAACTATTTATATCCAGGAATAATTTATTTGTTTGTTCAGAAATTATTGTTGAAATACGAAAACTTAAAAAAAAAATGTTATGATTTTATCTGTGTAATTATTAATAAATTTGCTAGCGTTTATTGACTATTACGTCTATTATGCAAATGTAATTGGTGTAATTGCTGTGGCAAGTTGATTAACAGCCCCACTGTCGCCTGGAAAAACCGACTCGAGCGAGTGTGTGCAAGTACATTGTATGTACTGCGGAGTATGTGTACGAGACAGCCATACATAAATCGCAATTTTTAATTAATCGTTAGAAAAACGCATCGTCACACCTTTACCAGGTGCGCATTATCCAGACAATTTAACTGAAACCCATAACCCGTAGTATGCAAATATGTAACCCATAAATAAAGTCGCATTTAGTGCCATCAATAGTTGAGAAACGCTTGTTATTTATATGTTAATAACGCGTAACCCCAGCGCAGGGGTTACAGACTATCGACTACTTATTTGTGACATTGAAGGAATTCCAAGTGATTTGCATTGCAAAGCAGGCATCGTTTCCGTTCGCCCTGCTATTGACAATCGATGATTAACTGAATACGCTGCTTTTTGTTATTTTTGCCTTGTAACGTAACAGGGCAGATGTCGCGCTGTGTCTCTTGAGCGCCGCGAGATGTCGCTACTTGTATGATTTTTCTTGACGATCGATTCTATCTACAAGTCGGTGTTTAAGATGTTTTTCTGTTACATGTTGTATTAGATCAAATTCGATATTTCAACTATTTATTTATTACTCGCTCCATGTTATATTGCTATATGAACTTTAAGATAATAAGAAAGTTGTGACTTATGAGGGTTATAAAGAAAAAGCATTTTTTTAAAATCAGATTTTTTTGCTAATTACTATTTTCATAGTGAAAATTTAATACTTAGGTATGGCAACCATACCTGGTGTTTTTCCAGGTATATATAGATACTATTTATTTTATTTACAACAATAATTTTATACACGTTTTTCATAAGAAGTAAAACGTCAGTGATCGTGCACAGTTGTTTAGCGCAGTTATTTATTTTTAATAAAGTTTTTTTGCTCAGTAATAGGCGGAAGCGTTTATGTCAATTACCTGAGATAGCATTTACGTGGACCAGTGCATCGTGGATATATTAATTAGCTTACTTTGTAACTAATTAAGTATAATACTAGTGCTAATACGAATATCATTTATTAAAATGCGCGGTTATTCAATGGGTTAATACCTATTATTAAAACAATAAAGCTGTATGAAATCTTTATGGTGAGAAGACTGACCAAGGTTTGGCAAACGCAGACTTATGTCAGTTTAGTTTACAGCTTCCTTAAAATGTTTAGTACTATTTATTGTCTTTTCGTGTAAAAATAGTATAATAATAGTTAATAATAGTAGTAGTTTAAATAGTTTCTGGTCTAGCATAATCAGCCTATAATGTTCCTACTGCTGGGACACAGGCCTCCTCTCGGTGAGAGAGAGTGGGCCGTAATCCACCACGCGGGCCTAGTGCGGGTTGGTAGATGTCACATGTCTTCGAATTTTTGGTTCTAGGACATGCCGGTTTCCTCACAATGTTCTCCTTCACCGTTTTGAGAGCAGTGGTGATGAAATGAAACACACAAAGTAAAGCGCCTGCCTGGGTTCGAACCCACGAGCTACAACTCGTAAGTCGGGGCCGTTACCACTGGGCTACCACTGGGCTACCACTGCTCCACTGGTCTAGGCTTACCGAATATAAGGGTGACTACAACAGAAAGCTGCAATAATTTATTTGTGTTTTGTTTTCCTTTACAATGGTTTATTCGATTTACAAATATTTTTTCCAAACTGGCACTATAGATTTCGACAACGGGGGTATTCAAACCATAAAGTACCTTTTCAGCTCGCCTCTGCAAGATGTACTGCCTACATTCCTCCCACTGCTAGACAGATACATGGACCAGTGTGTACAGGTCATGCACCAGTGTGTACCAGTGGTAGTGGATGATTAGTCATACACACGCAGCATTATGTCAGCCGCTCGTGTACTATTGTCACCGGCTGCGTCTGCGCAGCCGATGTGCGTGGATGTTGATACGCACTGGGAATATCCAACCGAACATATTTTGTTCTTTAAATTTATTTCTTAGGAATCAAAATAATATGGAAAAGAATTCAATTGGATTCAAAATAAGCTGTCAAACATCTTGCTGTAGCTCAGTGCAAAGAGTTTGTGCATACGGTAGTTGATTTGCTAATTTATGTAAATACCTTCATAAGAAAACACCTGTGTAGCACATACCTACCTGCACAATCAGATGCACAAAAACTATGACAAGTGTCTTCGCATCTGAATATTTATATTTAATTAAATCTTACCGTCCCTGCATTAATTACATCACCCTTTTAATCCACACTTAGTACTGTATTAATTTATTTTATTTTTCTCTTCCTCCCTTCGCGTGCAACCGCCGCGTTTTTTCTTACAGTTGCGTACAAACGCACGAGACATGTTATTTTTGTCACATTGTCATTACACCAGTGTTCCGGCCAAATTGCAACGCCGCGATGCCACCATGCATATTCATCGCTGTTATTGTCTCATGCCATATTGTGCCCACCTTAGACATGTGCCAACGTAACCAGACCCCTCGGAAGACACACACCACCGTCCTTGACACCTGTGCTTCCACAAACAAGGGGAAGGGAAGAGGGTCTCACTAGAATGGTCTTCTGACACAAAGCGTTCATAAAATGTCAAGAGACCAGGTCTGAAAGAGTGAGGCAAATGGGAAGGCAGGAGTTGTTAAGTTAATCGTAGTGGTTTTGAAAGTGAGGAACTTGGGGGTCATAGCACTGAGGTTGTTTAGGGTGAAACTTCGTTTAAGTGGAGCAAAAGTACTTTCTTAAATGCCTAACAAAATTCAAATGAATATAATTTATAACTTTTTTTGCATCTATTTTTACTGAAATAACTTATTTTGTTGGTTGCTAAGTAATAACAGCTGCACGGGTCGATCGATCAGGTTAAGCTACGCTTGCCGCGGTTGGTCCGTGGATGGGTGACAATCTTTACATACCAAGTCCCCTCCGTGCCTCGGAAAGCACGTTAAGCCGTTGGTCCCGGCTGTCATTTGTAGATCTTTGACAGTCGTTACGGGTAGTTAGAAGCCCAAAAAGTCTGACAACCAGTCTTACCAAGGGGTATCGTGTTACCTAGTCACTAGGTTGTGGAGGTCAGATAGGCAGTCGCTCCATGTAAAATACTGGTATTCAGCTGCATCCGGTTAGACTGGAAGCCGACCCCAACATAGTTGGGAAAAGGCTAGGCAGATGATGAACTTATTTTGTTGGTTACATATTTATTTTTTCGTTCTTTGCGTTAAGAATTCACACAGCTTAATAAATTGACTAACATTCTGAAAGAAAATTAAACACATTCGAAGTTTTTAAACGAGACAGCATTCTATCTTAAATCTTTATTTCACGGCTTTCTTATAAACTAGGCATTTTTGTCAAGACTAAAATGCCTAGTTTATAAGAAAGACAGCTCAAGTCCTAAATCACTCACTAATCTCTTCTAATCTAGTCGAACAAGCCGCATAATAAACATGTATGCTAGATCAACGATGGTTATTGATAGCGATGAGCCGCCAGCTCTCTCCAGCTTTCGCAAAAAAATCTACCTAATATCACCGACCGGCCTGACCACCTGACCCACGACCTCGTAGATTTGAATGTCTGTTTATAACTTGCGATACGATTACTCGGATGACAATAATTAAGGTTGGAAACAAAAAAAAAAAATAGGACTCAACATGATCACGATTTCAGCTTCTAAAGTGTAACATAAAAAAATTAAGTTATTTATGCGATTTGGACTATTAAAACGACCTTGGATTCAAATTAAATCGATCAATTAAATAAGCTTTTATGCGGCTATTGGCACAGTACCGCATATTATTAAGATAAAAGCCTAATTAAATAAAAAATACTTGACTACTAAAGACAACTCGTTTTACAATTCACTTAAAAATCAATCGTATGCTCTAAACAGCTTTGTCCGCATTATTTTTAATAAATTGAATTAAATGATATGTATTCTGTGTCTAGCTAACTGTATTATATCTAATGGCGTGTCACGACTCACCTACGCCGCCATTTATACCGAAGACGATCCGACGGCTTAGCGTGATGATGTTGTTCACAACCACGATATTTTATCACGCAATTTTAGACTTTACGACGCATTAAAAAGTGGTTTTCAGGCATGATAATTGCTTGACTTTATAAAGAAAGTTAAATAAAGAGATCAAAGTTACAAATGATTGGGTTTGATGAATAATAGTGTGTGTTATGGGTTAGTTGTGTAATGACTGATTGTGATAGAGAAAAATTGAGGCAGTCGCATATTGACATTTTGAGTTTCTACATATATTTATCAGCTAGCGACTTCACAGCAAATGTCTATGTATGTCACAATCTTCTATGCATCGTAGGTCCACATAAAGACACTGATGTGAGCCTCCTTACGAAGGAACAATTCTAAATACAAACATGCAATCCTCACATTGTGACTATGAAGACAGGCTCTTAGCACGAATACAAGTGTGGCCTTATTGACAAAAGGCAATGCAACTGCTTACTTTTAGTTAGTTTCATATCAAATGAAAACTCACATGCAAGTTGTAGACCCTAATAGTAATTGCATTGTTGCATGTCTCCTGCCCGATGTACCAGTGAAACCCATTCCAGGCTAACTGGATATTCCGACAGAAAAAATGTTGTTGCGTGGTTACATCCATGTACTCACATACCCCTTTTTGTGGCCTTCCTTGGGTTTAACGCATCATTTCATATCGATTGTATTTCTTTGGAATTAGTTTTCAATGTAGTAAGTACTTCATCTTTACGATCTGGGAATTGTGTAAAAAGTTTATCCTATCTGTCTGTCTGCTATGGTTTGTAAGAATCTGACACGGAATGTGATGATTAATATTACAATGAGCAGTTAAGTTGTAATTAATAGGCAATAGTTATCACTTCATTTGTTTTGTGATTTACTGAGCACTGTTTTTGAGTCGAAGCGGATTACTAAATTTTATAGAATTAGTAGTAATTTAACTGTAAAAGTAAAGTAAAATACTTCTGGATAGCACGCCACAAGGTGCTGGTGAATTCACTTCATACTAATTTTGGAAACGTTTAAGGGAAAAAAGAGGATATGGGCTTCTAGTCTGACAAGGTGTGGTTAAAGAGTTGAATAAGTTGATTAGACGAGTGACTTTATCCTTATAACGTCATTTAAAAAATGCATTGCCGCGAACCGCATGAAAATATCGAAGTGTTGATAACAGGCAGGTACACAAAGAAGCACTGAAGTATACCCAAACTAATTGTAGTGAGTGTTGTGAATGTGTGTGTGTAATTATCATAAAGGAAGACGCGCAGGCGCAACTAGTGTCACTGTACGAGCTGTTATTAACGCTACATTTGAATGGACTGTGCAGTGTGGGTCTTATTGAGGATTGGGTAGGATTTACAAAAGAAGTGATTTTGTTCTTGCCTATCTATTAGGATGGTGTTGTAAACTTGCAACAATCGAACGGTTAATTTCTGATCATAGGGTAGTTCACATATTTGTTTAAACTCGAAGCATTTATTTCAATTAAACTTGTATTGTATTGTTTTGTATTATATAATTGCATAGCACACTATGTACTAAAGAGTTACCATTTACCGGGTAATATGTCTTGCATTGACTTGAATGTGCCCTGGCGGCTGTGAGTATGTCATGCTCACTCAAATGTTTCGCTGATGGTGGCGCGTGTGTTGGATCATTTAGCTCCCTTCAAAATGGTTGAGCTGAATGGTGCTAATCCATGCGTCATGTTCGTGAACGGGCGCCGTCAGTTGGGACTGGTCATCTCTTAGCTGCCAGGGCTTATTTTAAATTTTTTGAATTGTTCTTTTCTTATATTTTTATTACGGACGCTTCTCATGTGCATGTCTTTCTAAATTGTTCTCACATGTATAATTTCAACATGTATGATGTAACCAATATTTTGTAACAATTTTTTATTTAAAAGAGTGTCCGTGGAGTTTCTTGCCCGTTCTTCTCCATAGGTACCTACTATGCTTTGGAATGGGCAACTAGCTTCATACCTATTTCTGACTGACCGATTCCTTGACAATTCAAAAGTGCCTGTAAATGGTTTAATTGAAATAAATGATTTGAGTTTGAGACCATTTACAGGCACTTTTGAATTGTCAAGGGGTCGGTCAGTCAGAAAGATAAAGCTAGTTGTTAACTTTCAACATCTGTTTTCGTGTGAATTTCTCCCATATTGGTCGAGGAGTATGTATACAATGCTACTAACTAAATCTACCTTTAACCTATAGTTTAGTCGGTAGCATCAGGAACGTTATTTTCAGAGACGCTACTAGACTGCAAAAGTTCTGCAACGATTCACTGCGAATGTGAGTATTACTACCTTTCGACACAAAAACTCGGTAATTACTGCCCTTTTTTCGTAAAGCTTAATATTTGCCAATACTACTTAGTTCAGTAATCGCAAAAAAAAAATTCAGGCGTGTGAAACCTACTGGTGACGTGTCTGGTCACGACGTAGTGCCGTGCAGGCCGTGCTACCGCGCGGCGCATCGGTCAGTAAAAACTTCGTCACGCCACACCGGACTGCGCCATACGTTTTTGTTGGGCCCACTTTCGTTACTATTGTCTAGGACCTGATACTTGTGGGTGCAGTGAAAATAGGCGATTGCGAAACCATCTTTTCTTTTGATTGGCTTCAGTCCTTGTTTTGAAATGATTTCCAAGTACCTAAGCTCAATTATGCGTTACTGCCAAACCGAATCTTTCAAAGTTGAATGTTGCCCATACGTTTTCACTAACGGCCTGTTTATTTGTGCTGCCTCACAAATATAAATATAGAACTAAAGAAGGTATTCCTCCTGACACTGTTATGAGGCCGTGGCATGTCGCAATGGAAATTTTCCCGCAGGAAACACGATTACCACACTCGTACGCTATGGAAATATAATGCTAACATTACGCAAGGCGTCAATAAATTTCAAAACAATTGAAAGCGACAGCCACCACAACCGAATGTCCTTATCCGACGTTGCCAAATGGGAACAGCACTACGTGACACGCTATGGCACGTATGGCCAATCAATCACTTGCCAATGGTGAATGACCTCACTATCCTGGCAACAATGCCAGGGGCGGTGACGTCACGGCGGCCAAAGCGAGCGGATTCAATACCGCGCTAATATGGCGATGTTGGGACAAAGGAGGAACGCATGAATTTTAAAGGAGCGCCTAAATGATCTGCTGGTACAAATATTTTGTTGAGTGCACGCCTTTATATAGTGTCTCCGGTAATGTTGCAAGACTGCATGAGTCTTATGACGACTTAGATTTAACTCGGAACATTTCTAAACGTTAACATAATGAACAAGATCAACAACAACTTGACATTCTTTTATTTTTGATCCTATTCAGAAAAGTTTCATTTTAGACCATTAAGTACCACATTGACATACCTACCATCCAAGTCAACAAAATCTTTCTCCGCCAACTTTTTGACCAAGTTGTGTGTTGTGACTAAGTGACAATGTCGTGAGGAACTGTATCACTTGTCACTTTGATTTCATTTTCTCTATTCACCATCGTTTGCCAATGTACACAAAAACCCGGCATTCGATGTGCTCACTGACAATTATGTGCACTTGTATCGAGTGATTGACGCACTAATGGCGACCAATTATCGACAACGCGATAATTGTTATCGACACTCGCCGTCACTGCACGATACTTTCTAAGAGCTGACATTGATCGCCAGGAAAATAAATAGCCTAGATTGTTCTAGAACTTTCGGTGCAGTTTGAAAAATTTATTGATGGAAGGAAAGCAGCTCTTAGTACATTTCCTGAGTCACTCGAAATGTTGCATTACTTATTATTTACCTAAAATAGCCCCGAGCAGTTATTACAAATAATTTTATGGCCTGTATCGTAGGCGCATGCAGCTGTCAGTTTCGATAACTTAATTAGTAAGAGTAGTTATAAGAGCATCACAAAAGTTGAGAACTTAAACTTATCTAAGTTGCGCGTGTTATCTGGCGATGATTACCGATGAGCTTACAACAACTAAAAACTACTAACGAGCACTTATCTGTAATGTTGACAATATTCTGCTCTTACAGTACTAGTTCAGTGCCATCAGCACAATAATTTCTCTAGTACATTATCCCATTTTATTTCATTACTACGTTTTAACGGCCTTTTTTATCTCGTTCACTTTTGTTGCTAACTGTACCCGAGGCATCGTAATGAGCCGCCAAGATAACGATTTTACACTGGACGAAGACATTTAGAAACTTTAAACGAACAATTTAATTTAAATACAAATATAGAGAAATAGAAATATACATGGCGGTATATTCGGGAGTGTGGTAGATGCGCGTAGATTAGCGCAAGGCGACCCACATGCGCACGCGCAGAACACATGCGTCATGCCGTACACACAGAAATACAAGTGCTTTTGTGGAATTTTTACAAAATTAAATTCAGAAACTATTAGAAAAAAGTTATGAGTTTTAGGCCTACAACTTTCTAATTGTTCTTTCAGTCATCAATCTCAAGTAACGAACCTTAAAAACAGCAAGTTAATTATAATTCTCAAGTTAGTCACAGATGGGTTAGTGCGCTCAAATATTTTAACGAAACATCAGACTTGTACTACTTGCGCACTTGCTCCGCGGTAACAAACATTCACAACTTTTTATACGCCTCTTGCGTCTACAGCGGCCATTTTAATTACTTAAAAGCGTTCTCTTTTTCGGTTTGTAACGGCGAACCATAGTTTTACAGTTTTAATTGTAGTTTAATGGTAACTTACAGATAGCATATCAGAAAAAAGTAGCGAAACTGTGATGAGACGGTGAAAGAAAAAAAAAGAAAAAAATCCTCTATGGAGTGGAAAGCGGATCATATTACTCTGTTCGAGGGGCTGAGTTCCACGCCGCTAGGTACCACTCTGTTATTACACACACTTGCCGGCGAATCTGGATCCCTCATCAAGTTTTTAACAACAAACTTCTTTTATTTAATACTTGTATTTGAACCGCTTTGTACAACGTTTCTTTCTTTTGTGTCACTGGCATACAACACACTATTGTTTCAGAATAACATAAAGGCAAACAAACGATTTAATTAGTTTTAATACATGCAAAAACATAACCGAGCAGCACTCAGCACGTTTACGTAATGTTTAATACGATAATTACAACATGCCGTACATAATGAATATAAATGAGAACTGCTGCTTTTCGTTTGCTGCATTTGTGACTGTATGTGCATCGCTGGCTGTAGCTAAGCTTCAACGTACGGCGTACAAGCGATAGATTGAGATAATTTGTATGTTTATTCAGCGCGCTAGTTGTGTATGCCTTCGATTCCTTTATTACGTGTAATTGCTGGTAAGAATTTATTTATCTGCGGAGATCATTTTCATTTTAGTGCTGACGTTGACTACGAATACAATGACTTGACTGGAGCCGTGGCTATGGTAATAACTGTTAAATGTACTATAAAACCCTTACATCGATTCGGTAGAATTTTAAATTAGGAACGAAATATTAGTTTTAAGCTAGTTGCTTCTAAAGAGTTAAGTATCTACTTTAAGGAGTGTAATTTAAAAAGGTAAATATAAATCGGTACCTAATTGGCCACGAATTCAATAGCTTAGCCATTAACTTAGCTTAATAACTTAGTCCATTGTCGTAGTCTAACAGAGTTCGTGATTGATATCAATAATATTAGGTGGATAAATAGCAGGGCAATTGGTAACCTTTACTGGGCGATACAATATCGCTTTTGAGAGGCTTAGTGTTGTAAATCAGATAGCTGTTGTGTTCATTGTTCGGGTGACGGATTCTGGTCACAATGCTGGCAGGTTGAAAGTTTCAACAGACATGTGGAATAAATCTTGAGATAGTGTTAGGTAGTTACTGCAAAGTACGTGTTTAATTTGGTTAGAGATTTGCTTATTTTGAATACAAAGTAATTTTGATTTACAGAAACTTTTTCATACAGAATAGGTCCTTGTCTTTATTTGTTTCGTTTTTTAGGATTTTATATGGAGTACTATTGAAGTTAAAGGATATTTAATAAAAAAAATTAACTTACTTACGTGTAGTTACTGTCCGTTACATTTTTCCACGATTTCCGTCATGTATTGATCGCCTACTGGGAGCAAATATTGGCAGTTAAAGAGCGTATGTACCGCGACCGCGGTTTATCATGCGCACACGCTGACTGCGGACTATATAGACCTTAGAAATATTGTGAGTTAGGATACATCATAAGACAAGCATACATTCATTATTTCAAAACTTTAAGAAATTCATTTAAAATTGCTCGATATAAAATATTTTTCGATCACATGAAAAACACCCTAGTTCGAGAGTTCAAATCTTTTATGAGTTTGTCGAGGTTTTTTTATAGTCGACCTCGTAATTGATTTACCACCCTAAAGTTGAATGTCGCTTGCACGTCATAACACGACAAGGTCTATTTGTCTATGTCACAGCTAAGGTAGTTTCAACCTTGGTGAAGTATCAATTTAGTGGGAATTGTTGTCAAAAGTGATAACGAAGCAATTACGAGGTCCACTGTACAATTTATTTATTTAACAATTAAATCTATTGGGGGCAGTTATTATTTTAAATAATTCTGAAAATAGTTCTTTGGTTCCCTATGAATGTTCGCGTATCATCGTAGTTGCTTATACCAACATAAATGTAAATAATAATAAACCAAGCCAACAAATAAAACAATTCCATAAATCATGAACATCCTACCACATAATAAATAGAGCATAAACGCAAATAATACCAGCTCCATAAATAAATAATTGCATCGCTGACAGTATTCAATTAAAGATAATTTCTCCATCTAATAGTTTCGTAGGGCTAGCGAAGTACTCGGGTACCTCGGGGCCGTGGCCGCGCGATATTTCACCGCGTGAAGTCTCAATGCTAACCGGCGATACTGACCCGCTACCGCACCGCGCCGCTCCGCGCAAGCGACAAACCACAACACCGTGTTTACCTATTAACTGGTTAATATTATGTTAAAGTCAATATTATTTAACCTATCAATAATATGGCAAGGTTGGAAGTTACGTTTGTTTTCGCTTTAAACCTTATTGATAAAGGCTCACGTTCATTACCCGATAGGTAAAAACATTAAATTCACATTAGTAAACATGATTAGGTACCCATAACGAAATTGTTACTTACTTATTTGCTTCATATAAAACACAAAAATAACATTTTAAATCAATCTCTCACGTACTGGCAGTAGAGTCGGATCTCGGTTCATTAGACATCAACGCGGTGGCTGCACCTAATAAGACACGTGCCGAAAAATAGCGTGCGATTAACAACCATAATTGCACATGCAAATGAGCATTATTATTAATGTTACTTATTCTAATCAGACTGAAAAAAGAAGAGAAAGAGTAGGTAGTAGAATAATTACTGTTATGGTAATTTTATTTACAATTTAATTTAATTCTTAGATTTGTAGGGCATGTCCATAATGACCGTAAAATGTACTTAAACGAATGCATCCAATATTGAACCTAAGTTAACGATCGGCTACTATATAATTCAATTACATTTTACAAAGTTAAATTTAATCTTGCTTAACTTTTAGTGTCGCCCAATAACAATAAAGTTAGGAACAATAATTTGATATGCAAGTTTGTGTGTTTGTCGTTTTATTGAATTCATAAAATGTTTGAGTTATTGCGTAAGGATGGTCAGTGGTGCACTTTGAACCGAAGGGATCAAGTGCTCGAGAACGTGTTAAGTGCGTTTTAAAGTGTGTAATGTAACGTAATATGATACTATTACGTACATTTACCAACTGCTGAGACACCACTGAGCACGTACTTACTTTAAATAAAATATTTTATTTATATTCATGGCAGCTTCGACCATGGTAATCATGCAAGGTAAGTATTGCAGCAATGTTGGAGATTTTAGAGAGTACAATATTTTAAGCATCAAGTACTTACAATATTTTGAAAAATGTTTCTCACTAATTAGATAATAATAAATTATAAAAGTATGCATAACCTTGCAATATCCAGAAGTTATTCATCGTCTGCACTAACTCAAGTGTCAGCTACATTCTCAACCTATATAGAGGTGCGCATACGCAGCGTCAAGGCGATCCGCAATAACATAAACAAGCGCTCGGGACTTGTTCCACCGATCGAGCACTAAATAACCAGACACCGGTGATTAGCGCTGGTGATACTATTTAATACTAATATTCTGATGAAGCTGGTTGGACTAGAAATGACAACACTGAGGTAAAAGCTAAGCTATCAAATGTAGACCAAGAAGGATATATGGCGAAACTACATTGATGAAAAGGGAAGAGTATCACAAGGACTAAGGTTTTATTTAAAGGCTACACGTGTTTAGAAAACTTTGCATTTCGTTATTTAATTAGATTTAGTTTCTAGAACATCGAAATAGGTAGGGACCTACTACTTTGAAACTAATTTAATATCAGACTAAAAGGAAAATATAGTTCAAAACTTGTGCATTCGCTTTGTTTTTGGTCTTCAAAAGTATGACCATGCTTCTCACCTTCGCAAGGAACTCAAGTGGCTCCCAATCTGCTTTCGCAGGAACACTCGGATTTTATGTCTCCTCTTCAACATATTACATAACCTGTCTTATCCTTCCTACCTGCGCGAGCGTTTTTCTTACGCTTGCCCTTGTGACGCACCGCGTAGATCACATCTTAGATCCTTCCTTAAATCTCATCCTCATAAAACTAGCTACTATTCTTATTCCTTCTCTGTTCATGCTGTAAGACTGTGGAACTCACTTTCGCCTATACTCCATTTGAAATAAGATTAAACATTTAACTAAACCTTTTTTACAGTCCGTTCAACCGATTTTGACTTCTATTGCGTTGGTAGAATGACAAATGGCAGCTGCAGTAAACAGTTGGTTTGTAACCACTTTTTTTGCTTTTAATGCCATCCTTATGCCTACGGTATAGAAGTCAAAATCGGTTGAACGGACTGTAAAAAAGTTTGTTTAAATGTCTAATCTTATTTCAAACGGAGTATAGCATTCGTGATTTAAAAACTGTTTCTCTCTTCAAATATCGAGTAAAAGACCATTACCTTTCCTCTCAACTGTGAGTATTTATCTACATATGTCGGAGACAGGAATGTGAGTCTTTCGTTATTATCAGCGATATTTCAACTATTGTGGGTAGTGTTGGTTAATGCGCAATAGAAAACCGTTTGCAGTTCAGATCACATTATAATATACTATCAAATTAATCACACTGCAATACACACAAGTTCCGCGACGTCTTAACTCCGATGTGATCAGAGACTGAAACCTCCTCGCCGTGGCCTTAAAACATCACGACTCTGTAGAAGCGCGCTTTAGGTTAAATCACGTGATGTTGCCAGTGGAGCGCTTGCGATTCCTTTTGTGTCCTTACTAATGACTGGATCCGACACATATATGTTTATATATTTAAGCTTTAAGTATATGTTGATTTTTTGCGTTATACGTGTAGGTATATTAAATATTTTAGTTTTAAGACTTTGGATATTCATATGTTCTCTTGTTGTTCTCACACACTATTGTCTACATTTCTTTTTCATTTATCTTTTCGCAGGTCTGCTGGAAGAAATTTCTTGAGAAATAAGCAGTACCTTTATACTCAAATAATAATTATGTTGTAGGTATCTAAATGTATTTTACTGTGTGTACATAAATAATAAAACAAATAAACAGTTTCCCGATAAGTTAGCTAGAAACCAGTTGTTCATACTAAGTTTTCCACTTCCCTGTATAACTCTCAGCCTTCTAAGAGGACAAGCGGCCATCACACGACGTTTCCCTTTCATTTCCGACCAGATAGCGATCTTAGGAGAGGACAAATACAGGTAACTCGCAAGTACTAGTACTAATCCTCCACGACCAAACAGGTACATAAAGACTCGGAGTTACATTTAGCAATTATAAGATTATAAACTAAACACCCAAACGTTAAGGTTGCCACACATAAACGCCATTTGGAGACGTTTTTGATACCTTTTTTAGTTGCCGTATTTTTGCATAGCTCTCTGAAATAGACCATGGTTGCAAATAACCGAATTTAGCCTTTCCCACTACTACTTTCGTATGTGAGAAAAAACTTCCAACATCACCTTTGGTAGACTGCACCGTGACTTTAAATACTATTCTTGAAACCATTTTGTCACTGGCTCTTTATAGTGGCTACAAGATATGTTTGTTTTGCTGCTCTTTTTTGGAAGGCATACTTTACTTTACACGTATAGCATTTTGCTGAAGGATCAAAAAAAAAAGGTATTGCGTGCCATCTTGAAGAACACGAATCGTTAGTTCGTAGCATTCTGCACTGTGTAGCCGCTTAACCGCTGTAGTTGCGATGTCATCTATGTGACAGGTCTCTAACAATCAGCTGATATTCGTGCGTGGGAGCAATAAATAACAATAACTTTATTTATTTTGCGACGGCTCTCGTGAGTCGCGACTGCGTGACGTCAGCGTTGTATGTTATCTGATAGGTATCTAAGTACGGATGGTAAGCGTGCCCTTAGGTATTAATAATACAAGCTCTTCTTTACTTCTCGTTTGGAAACTGTACATGTTTTTTAGCTCTCCCTATCTCTCTCTTGTTATTATTATTTGCCATTATTAGTCATGACTCTTTGCTTTGTTGATTTTCTGTGTATTATTCCTGGTTATGATGAGACCACTTTTACATTTCTAAGAGTGCTTTTGTAGTTTCAAGACTGCCTACAGTACCTACATCTTCAATATTGTGCTTATCTTTGATGTTTCATGTAGCATCACTGTGCACTCTACAGCTTGTCTTTTTCATTCTCTTAGTGTGTCTAGTTTAGTTCGTTTATGTCGTATAATAACATCGTATTAACCCATTAAGGTTTTATAGGCGACGCCTCTGAGGTCGTAAACAAGAGGTGATGCAATGCGCGATAATAGATATGTACCCAAATATCTGATGCTGCATACCGTCGCTCAACGTCCTTGGAGATTAGTATTTTAATAAATTTTACCATAAACATCTTGCCATAGTGTTCGAATTATTTTAATGGACATGCCCTTCAGCTTCTTCAGAAAATTGATGACTCTGACTATTACGTAACCCATAATAATATTCGGATCAAACTTTTCGAGTTCTTTTTTTCACTCTCTCAATTTTTGTAGTCTGTTCCAAAAATCCTTCCAGAATTCTCTCAGCAGTTTTGTATTCATCCCAACATTAAGTTTCATTTTATATCATCAGTATCCACAACAACCTTCGTAAAGACATCGGCTCGACTTTAAGAACTAGATGTCACATAACACCACCCAAATCAGCAACCTGACGCAAGAATCAAACCGAACCGCTCGTAACCAGTTCCATCGCTCCACTTTCTGAGCTGTAAGGTGTTCTGATAACAAGTGCGTTATGATGTCGTGTAGTCATCGTGTAGTGGTCGTGTCGTAACCGTTTCTTGTATGTTGATGGCTGATTATTGTCGCTAAGATAAGGTGATTGAGGCCCAGATTTGGCGACAGTTGTCTATTTAGATTTAGTGTGTTGAAGTTTGGATTGTGAAAGAAACTAGACTTGTAGGCTTTATTTTCGATTATAACGTAACAAAGTGCCTATTGTGTAACACAAACTATATTTTTTTTAAATTTATTGTGAAACTACTTATAGACCTCGTCTTCTCCAAGCTGCTTTTTTACATTTAATCTACTAACTAACGTAACAGCGAATTGGAAATATTAACTAATGCTACTATACCATGTTTAATGTTGACACCAGTCCTAGTTTTATCAAATTATGTCACAGTTAACACCAAAATGTTACGGCACAACTGCAAAATCCTGCATCTCAACAATGTCTGAGGCGTAGGTCCGAGGCACACGAGGCGCCTTTCTAAAGCGCGACCTTGCGCAGTCATCGCGCTGCGGATTAATGTCCGAGCGACAGATCGACGCGATAACGCGGCCCACTTCCATCAGTGTTGCCAACAGCACCAGAAGAATGCAAGATAAACTCGTGCTTTGACAACTTGTAATAAATAGCGAATATTTATTTTTAATGGTAGCTGTGTGGCCTACCATAAATTAAAAAATGACAAACTAATGTCTTCCCGCGGGGGTCTCAAAAATAACTAGTAAGCTACCTGACAAGACATGTGTCTCAGATCTTGTCGATCTTTAGATGAGATATTTGACACAATAATCGACTTGTTACGGTGGAGCATGCAAGAAGAATGTAAAGTAGGAACATCAACGATCAATCGGACGAGTTTAAGCTGTGTTTGAACTTTCAACACAGATGTCTTACAAAAGAACAGGAAAATTTGCGAACACGAAGCGTCATTACATTCCTGGAACTTCTTTTAAAGGACAAAGAATACCTAAAATACTTCCACTCTATCGTATTACCGACCTAAGCAATACTAGCCATCAGTGATATCGCACGGTCGTCGTCGGCGGCGCCACACCTGAACTGGTCTCTCTTTAAAGTGACGTTTAGCCCAATTACAGCATGTTCCACGTATCACAACACTGGCCGGAATTTGGCGTTTGGCACGTAATTGAAGTATGCGCGGAATTCCGGACAATATTTGAAATAACTGGTCGCGTATTAGCAAGGTGCGGTTGTTGATTTGTGGTTTACGTATATGGTATGATAGAATACGTTGCTCGTGTATTTTATTATTTTTTTTGCACTAATCTTTACGGAAGAGGATTTTTTGATCAATTAATTTGAAAAACGTAATTATAAAAAAAAATACAATATTTAAGTAAAAACTAATAGTTTTATAAGGGGTCCAAATAGGGTTTTTTAATTATACAACGTTTAGGCCGTCCGTTAACGCTTAGCGTTTTTGTACATGTTTAGGTCAGTCCAAACAGAGTTCTATACCTACTATTAAATACGCTTAACAGGCTTTTTTTTCCTTTAAACCGGCCTGCGTACCGTTACCTTGACTTTACTTCTTATGGCAACACACGCTTACAAGGGTTAAAAGGGATAGCTTGTAAATAATACGAAGTGTAGTCGGCTAAGCAGACCTACTCTTCAAACACTCTATCTTCACAACAACGTCACCCAATCAGTCATATTTATCTGCCACCCTCTGCCACCTTCCGTGGTCGCACCACCGATGGGCTCGCCATCAATCACCACAAAGCCGCTGCGACAGCTGAACGTCAGAGTGTACAATAGGACCAAGTCTGCACACCCCCGGATCAAAGGGGATGCAGTTATTGGATTTTAATTATATCTTTATGAGTTTGTGGTTTGCAATGATTCCTCATCAGGCTTTAGTGTGCGGATTTGGATGAAATGGTCCTGTGTATCTTTCTGTTGTCTATTGACCAATAATAAGAGCCTGAAAAAATGTCCATCATATTTATGTAACAAAAATGAAAATAAAATTCAAATATTATACTTACAATAATCCTCTTATCAATTTTTTAATCTTGTGGAACTCCATTTCTTCGTACCTAGTTTCATATATCAAAAGTTTATTGAGATCTATATCAGTCATTCTATTATCTGGTTTCACAACTCTCCGCTGATTGGATTTTACAGTTTTGAAATCTCCACTGAATTAAGCCATCATCCCCGGACAGTTGATATTAAACTGCAGTTCAAATCCCTAGCCCCACGTGCGTCAGGGTGTGGGCAGATTCATCAGCGCTGATCGATCATGTTATGACAGCGGCGTGCGCGTCTCCCAGCGCTTTGTTGCAGCGCTGTAAGGGTTCAGCTACCAACTGACTAGGGGACATAGAATATAGAAATGTATTGACGTGACATGTTAGAAAGAAAACTGACAAGTCTCGCTTTCTTTTAAAAATAATAAGACGAGCTGAAAGATAATGTTTATTTTAAAAGACATATAACGCTGTCCCCGGCGAATAAAATGGTAATGTGCTACTACGATAGTTTTCAGGTTATTGCATATTCGATATTAAGAGGTCCGATAACACTCTGTAAATTTTTTTGATTCATTTCCTACGGTTATTTCAGAAGTTACAAGATTTTAAGGTGTATGAATGTAAAAAATCACTTTTCTTTTTATATTTGAACAATTCCGCTATGTATATTAGTTAATAAGATTTTCACAAAAACTGTTATTTATTTTTCCTGTAAAATTTGGTTTTTACGATTACCATTTTATTCGCCGGGGACAGCGAAATGATCCGTGGTTTCTATGACATGAATCGATCGACTCAAAGGACCAAGTTGTGTATTGACTGACTCACATTTAATATAAATTTAATCACAATCATTACAATGGCACAACACAAACAGCAATAAAACAATAATAAATAGTGTAGTTAGGTAAAGAGCAGTAAAACATAACGACGTCACGCGGATCAGAGGTCAGCAGTGTTACGAGTGCTACCAGAACTTGTTATAATTTGATTCATCCGCTCTTAAATGTATTCAATCAGTAAATAAAACATTCAAATGTACTTATGTACTGTTATGAAGCTATTGAGATGAGTGGTGTGATGTTGTTTTAACGTAATGTACATACGTCACAGTATTATTAACATAACAAGAATCAGAATAAGTAAAAAAAAAGTGTAAGTACTTTAGTGAACGTAAGCCTTGTAACATCTACGTGCTACAATCCTTGTACAGTTCATACTTACTCCCTTGCCTTTTCCTAAACTGCGCTATGGCTGCAGTTGAACCCGAACTTTCAAAAAGCTATTGCTAATAGGACTGCTGATAAAAATCTTGGATCCTAATTCAGTTAATAACGAACTAATCCATATTTTTCTTTGACTGGTCTAAGATCATTTATTTTTTATTTTATTGGCAGTACCATCACTAATACCTGAGCAGAACAAGTTCTATCAGAAAAGTGAGAGTAATGAGCTCAAAATTACATCAACTGCTTCATAAACAAGTAACTTGTGAATGACGACATAATGGCCCTATAACAGAGCAGCGTTACGCGTCAGCAGTCAGAGGTCAGCTCGTCTGGACAGCGTATGATTCATAACTCAACTCCACTTGGTTCATAAACTGTGGGCAGAAGGACCACTTGACTTTAGGAGTGTTAACAAACTCCCACATACACTTCCAATGACGCAAAGCATTAAGTAATTAAGTACCTAATTGATAACGTTTTGTTAAACAGAATATCTCGTCTGTCTGCCGGGATCTATATGCCACATGCCATTTATTTTTGGGTGTATTATGCCATTTTTAAGAGCATGAGCACTGGGCAGTAGCGTGATCCTGTATCCTTTTCACCTCCTCTTAAAGATGTTGGTCTTCCCTTAATCATATTGCAATTAGAGATGAGTGATTATAACGCTGAGCATGGCAATCGCAGGATCAGCATTAAACTGTAAATAGTAACGCTGCAAGTGTGACACGTAAACTAAAGTTGCAAAAATTTCTATGAGTGTAAAGATATTGATTTTGTAAGTTTGTAAGACTGGACCTTCTTCATTCATTATTTGGTGTGCTCACTTGATTCATCAGTGCATTATGCCAACTAAGGTTTGAAACACTCTTGTTATTAATTCTATGATGCTTAATAGGTTGTTTGACTGTACATGTGTATAATTCCTAACTGATTGGTTTATCTCGTGTTTTTATAAAAAAATCGTTGTATGTAAACATTTCTAAAAGATGAGGTAACGGTTTAATAAGTTTTTTATTTTACCTCGTGCAGTTTAAATGATAGATGTATTGCTATCCCACGCATGATATATTAATACTTGATTCTAGCGATTTCGAAGAATCTTATAGACTTCATGACATAGAAATATACATTTGGTTCTTTGAAAAATATTATAATGATCTTCGACACGCGACAACAATCTATTCTCATGGAATCTTCCTGGAGTAATAATTTACTCAGAAAAAGAAAGTTGGTAAAGTTAATAGATTTATTTCATTAAAATATTTTAAGCTTTCAGTTTTGCATGATGCACTCTACCTACTAACATACAAATGCCCCTCCTAAATGCCATGTTTCTGAGGTTTCCTCATCCATTCTACACAGGTACTCTTTAATTAAAAAGTAAGTAACAAAATTACTTGAGTTTCTTCATTCTTTTTACCACATCTATACATTTCGATGCTCCTAGTTACTACAGTATTGTGCAGTAGGGCAAAACTTCCAAAAGAGGGATACGGCTATTGTACTACAGACCCGCGGACGATTGATGACCGGATCACTGATAACGCCTTATTTAATTCCAATAGGTGCTCCTAGCTCTGATGACCTGGTACTCTTTCAAAGGGTGAAAGGGGATTTGATGTTTGCTATAATTTTTTTATGACCAACTTCAGTCCACTCTATACGCCGAATATGTAAGTTGTGACACCAGCTGTGGTACTGTATAATTGAGTTTCATAAAAAAACTAAAATTTAATCTCAACAAAAACAATACGATAGTAAAATTAACAATGAAAAACATAATATTAAATTGCTCTATTTCTGTCTGTAATTACCTCATCGATACGCGAACGAAACTCAAAGGATTTTTTGTGACACGTTTTACGAATAGCGCAGTAATTAAACATCCGATGTGCACAAAAAAACATTTAAACGAACACCGGAAACATAAAAAACCCACATGTTAGTTATTAAAATAACGAAACAAGTTATAATTGCATGTAAACGCATCGTGAGGTACTTATAAAACGTATAAATGATGGAATGGCATTCGATTTTGGCTAATTGTCGAATGACCCGGGCCGTCGGGGTCGCAGGTCGGTATGTTTGATTGGATCGTAATAGTTCCGTTTTAGAAAGTTCTTGATGTTTGTTTTGAAACTCGTAATTGATTTTAATTATGTGTATGGCTCGTGCTTTACTTGGGATAAAAAGTTTTAGCATAGAGTTAACGTATGGTAAAACCGTAGAGGTCAAAGTCAAGTCCTGTCAATGACTTGTGCCAGAATTTACAACAGTACCAGCCTAGTTCCTTAATAATTACATTATACGTCATTCCATTCGTCAGCGGTATTCGGAGTGCTCCTGATATCATTCCTCCCAATTTTGTTTAAAGTTAGGTACCTATCCTATCCTAGGTTACTTACGTGTTAATTTAATTTGTAATGCTCTCATGAACAAAAAATATTTTTTGTCTTTGTCACTTGTTCCATCACTATTAGGCAGTATAAATGTTTTAATTAGTTCGTTTCCATGGTTCACCGCTTCCAGGTCAAGGCAGCCATTACCAAGTCCTTATCACTACGCTCTTTTTCATTAACACCAAGTTCATTACCAACCACTCAATGCAAAGCAGCTGTGACGATAATGATATAATAAAACAAATGCGCAATATTTTTCATTTTCCCAGGTTTAATGTCATATACTCGTAACAATAAATAATAAATAGTTGTGACCTTCATCACAATGTGTTTTCTCTGAGAAGTTTATTCAAACACAACATTTCTCGCTATCAGCGTTCACACGGCGACGCGTCCTCCGGCCGTGACGTCACGACCCAAGGTGTTTCCTCAGTGCGCGCACGCAGCAACAAAGGATACGCCACGATATGCGCCTGATACGCGCCGCTTCCGTGTTTTATATTTGTTTGGTATTTTTCCTATTTGAGTGAAGGAAAACTTGATGGACTAAGTCGTATTTTGTGAGGATGTTGTCTTTCATAGCTGCAGGTAGTTTTGGCCTCTGTTAGTCCTTTGTGTGGCGCAGTCAGGGAAATGTAATGTTCAACAGATTGATTCACCGCGGTTTTCCGTGTTTAAGCTATTTAAAGACTGATAAATAAGCCAAAATTGTGATTTGATAGTAGCGGGAAAGGCCTAATAGGATTCCTCTCTGCAGTAGGTTACTGTAACTGAAGTTTAGCATTTCAATACAACATTTTAATAGGTACCTGTAACAGTGCCAAAACCTGGAATTAATGATATCTAATTTCACGTGAATTTTCTCAAACAATTTCACTAATAACAGCTATCCCTTTACTAAGCGTGAAATAAACTTATCAATCAAGATCAAGCTCGGTATCAGCTGATCTGAGGTCATTACTACGCTACGGAACCGAGACCACGTGGGAAATTATACATTCAAACAATGGACAGTACGATATTATGTGTAGATAGCCGACGGCGATACCACTAGTAGGTACCACTCACACTTGCCGCAGATTATCTTACTAACACTGACCACACTCTTGTGGTCTAGAAAACAAATAATGGTCGCTGCAATAATAATATGCAAAGGTGCGAACTTTGTGGTTGTTCCGTGAAGTTGGACTAACTACAGGCTTCTGCCTGCCTAGCCTGTTCCCAACTTTGTTGGGGTCGGCTTCCAGTCTAACCGGATGCAGCTGAATATCAGTTTTTTACATGGAGCGACTGCCTATTTGACCTCCACAACCTAGTAATTGGGTAATACGATACCCTTTGGTAAGACTGGTTGTCAGACTTTCGGGCTTTTGACGACCCGTAACGACTGTCAAAGATCCACAAATGACAGCCGGGACCAACGACTTAACGTACTTTCCGAGGCACGGCGGAGTCTCGACATGAAAAGATGGTCACCCATCCACCCCGGCAAGCGTAGCTTAACCTGATGGATCGACCCGTGCGGTTAGTACCTACTACACGTGACTAGGATCATGAGATCTAGCACAAACCAATAGATTTATGATTAATAACAACATCTGACTAATAGATATGTAACCTACTTATGCGCCCTCTAAAGTAAATTTTGAAAAAAACTAAAACATGTTTTTTAACCCCAATGGCCTGACGACGATTTTATGGTTAGGTTAGCTGTTGGTTAGTAACAAACGTTTTTTATTTACAGCTAGATCAAGCACAACAAAACGTGACCACAAAAGTATAAGGAAAAGGATAGTGTGAACTTTACTTTATCGCTCCTTGAACTTTAATTCGGATGTTCTAAATGTTTTATTATTTCGTTACAATGATACCTCGTAAATAATTAGCGATTAAGTTTTCAAAATGATTGTGGTGCTTTCGAGACCCGACTTCTTTCTTCGTAGAATGGTTGAAGATCTATTTCACATTCAGAGGCGTGTCTTACGCATCGGTGACAAACCGATAAAACTATAAGAATGTGTATTTTATTTGGTATCGTAAACACCAGACAAAGAACATCTAACAGAATCTCAGTTTAAACACTTTTCCATGGCACCTGTTTCATTTCCGTGTATGGAAAGCTACACGTTATCAACCGATCAGAATGTCGCATCGGAACCGTTCGGCCATCTCCGCCGGTGTTCGGTGCGCGGCCGCATAAAACTTTTAATTGCCACAATTATGTAAGAGAATTTATTTGGTGGCGTTACAAAGAGCATTGTGCCCCACTCCCACGGTTTGGGACACGTTCCCTCGCATCTCGTCTGATCCTTATCTCTCGTCAGCTCTTGACCTTGCGTCGGGCGTGACCTTTTCGGCTTTTCTCACAATATATTCAAGCTATCTGACTTCCGAATCACTGGCATTATTGATACTTCCGCAGAAAACTTGAATGTTTTTGATCCACGTATGTAAGGTAGCACAAACAATGGACAGTGAATGCAACGTAGCTGTCAGTCCTTGATATAAAGACAGTGTTTCGCTTCATGGTAAGCCTATGAAATGGAATATGCAATGCACGCTCAAAACTGAGTTAGATTCTAGACCACCACTCCTTAACCTAGTTCCTTGATTGAAATCTTTAAGATATCTGTAGTATCAACTCGGATATTGACCAGATTCGCTATGCAAATAAGGCTAACCTACAAATTAGTTCTGTGTACTGTAAAGGCAAGCTTTATTTACAAGACATACATACATATTGACACTGCCTAAAATTATATATTCTGTTGCGCTGTCAATTGAGCGAGTTGTTTATTCCATCAACAGAATCATTCAAGAGACTACTCCCCACGAAATTCTGTCAAATCTACCAGTTTCCATATCTCGTCGATCATTCCGAGAATATCTGGTATCGGGCTATAATCATCTCACCTCTGTATCTGTCGCGTTTGGATGGCAGCGCGCAATAAACTAATGCATTTAAGGTACATTGTCGCACGCCCGATACAACGAGCATTGACAACGAATCGAGAATTATCCTATCTCGCCTAATCGGGTCTTAGTACCTACACAATTCCGGACTTCGAACACCACAAGAGATTTCAAACCTTAGTTTGTCGTGATAAAGTCGTTGGCGGGTGTGTTGTTACGTTAGGGTTGTCGTGTGTGACAAAAGGATTTGTCTGCAGCGTTTAGAAATAAACGATACGTTGATTGCGTTATGTAAGTTGACGGTTTTAGTTTTGTGTTTTGTCATGATGTGGGATTACTGAGCTAAGCTTTTTTATTTACTTTTGCGATACGAAGGAGACAATCGAGATCGGATCGGATTTATTTGGTTCGGAGATGTCTGATTAATTTATTGCGAAAGATTTTTAGGTGTGGGTTTATCCTTGTGAACAGGTAAACCTATTAAGATATTGTATAAATGTATTTTAGTTATTTTTCTCTTTTGCCACAAATGTAAGTAGAGACTTCTCATTTTCGTTCTATATCGACACAATCCGCTTCTGCTAATATATGTTCGTTGGTCACTGCTACACTACATCTTCCAGCTGAACCTTTTTCGGCCATCTCCATCATTTCCAGCCTCACTTTACTCCAGCAATAAACCAGCTACTCTTGCGCAGTAAATACATAAAGATGTTTATCAAGTGCGATATTTTAAGGCTGCTATCTTAACACGGGCTCATTGTACGACAATTTGTTTGCTGCTGATTGGTCGCATCAAGATTTAGTGTCGTATTAACTTGTTTAGTTAATTCTGTTAATCGTTTGTGGCAGGTTTAAGGAAAACTTTTAAAATATGTTCATTATTATAAAGTGTCAGTAGCATAAAGAACAAGGATGTTTACGATCAAAGGTCATGAGTTACAGAGAGTCAGAGACTACTGACTGATGTTCTGTGGGTACAAATAGGTATACAAGAATGGCAAACGTCCCATTTCTTACCACTTACTTTCGTCAAATACATTGAAATCATCATTATCATTCACAGCTTGAATATTTTCTCACTATTGTAGGCCTTCTGCTTGTGCCTCACTGTTTCAGCAAGATGATTACAAATATTTTTTCTCACTGACATCAATACCAATAACGGCAATACATCCACCATCAGTAGCCAAGCTGTTCCACGCACACAAATGTCACACAATACTAATAAACAAACGTTAGTTTTTACACAGAGTCTGTACACGTCGCCCGTCGCCCGGCGTCACTCCTAATACGGCAGCACAAAAACCTTAGGATAATATCGTGCAGCGCTTTGTGAGGCACGTTCGCTGTATCCTTCCCTTTGTCGTTACTGGGATCAGAGCAATGTTCCAGGGAATATTAATATGTTTAATGTGTTTAGTAATAGTTGGGGGTGACCCTTTATAGTTGTACTTTAACCCTCTCGTTGGTCTGGTAAATGTGAGTTTTGTGTCAGTCTGCTAAGTTGTCTAAAGCAGGAAACTGCTTAGGGAAAAATAGGCTATTACAGTGGCTATCGTTAAAGGTAAATGAGCTGAGAACACTCCACTTCGATATATTGGTTGTTCCAGCACTACTCACAAGCACGGTGTGCGTTGCAGTGGTTCTTAAGGAACCTGAACCAGTTGGCAGTTACTTAACCAGGATCTAATAGGGGTTGTTTACAAGCTGATAAAAATATTCAAGAAAGAGAATTTAATGTGTATGGAGACAGAGTATTTTGAGCAAAAATAATGAATTTCCTATACTTTTGCTGTTTTTATAACACGTAAAGTAGTAAACACATTAGCTGCTACGCAAGGTTGTTCCTGCATTTTATGGAACTCGTCGCGATAAAACTGTGTGAATCATAAACATGTGTAATTTAAGCGTATACCGCACTCATCGAGATACACATCACATAACCGTCAATGAATGCTGCGTTTTTATGAATGTGCGCCCGCGCCTCCGCCCCGCACCCCACATCAACACGTCCCCCTCTCCCGCCCGCACGTCACGGGCATCATTCACACTCACACACACATCAATACTATTCAGTCGAAAATTTAATTAAATCACAAACGTCTTCGGAACTGTCAATTACGCAGCGGCTCGCTATCAAGATCCCGCATCAGTTGAACTAAATAATAATATTAAAATAACTATAACGTTATTAAACATTACAAAAAACAGTATGACGTTTCCGATAAGCTAATTGGTAACAACAAGCATCAACAGATCGAGATGTGATCAGTAGTCGGCGCTAACGAGCGCTATCAGCGATCTATTCAAATCGCCGGCGATTCTATAAATATTAATAATATGAAGCGTTGAGCAGCATTACGTATTCACGAATTTGTTTAATGGAAACACAACGATTGTTGTCTTGTTTTTATTGTGAGGAGAATGTGCGCGTGTGATCTCGCCTCGGGTCATGAGAATTGACATCACAGGGTGCTCTGAATTTGTGCAATATGCAACAATTCGACATGGATTCACAAGACGTAGACTAACTACGTGACTGTTACTGCGTAAAGAGATAGAAAGTACAGGTTTGATAAAGCGTCAAGATTACCTAACTTTGAATTGCAACTTATCCAGTTATAACTTTTTAGATTCTTCATTAGCATCAAGTCAAGTCAGTACAAGTTCGAAAAATTACAAGTAAACGAACTAGTTTTACAATTACCTGTCTCGTTATCGACTGTCACCATACTTGATAGCCGATAAATCGCAGCCGTGACAATTTGAATATATACTTAATAGAAAATTCAAATTGTCAACCGAGGTCAACACTAATGCGACCTGAGTTACGAGTAAAATGGTAGTTGTAACGTTTGAAATGTCATTGCCGCCCGCTCGAGATAGCGGTCCCAAGGAAACGCCTATGCAACCGATAGAGATGTTAGTGGTTACGTAATGGCGTTTCGATAGGCAGATAGCAAGCATTGTTCTGTATCCCAGATAGCGACTCACTATTGACGTAAGCTTGGCGCAGGGCTAACGCAGACCACATTGCGAAAATGTTCATTTCGATGTCGCAATTTTTCGGTGGTCTACAATTTTTTATTGATTTAGTAAGCCTGCCCATTTCTAGAAATTAGCCTTTCCTAAGTTTCTTTCCAGCTCTCGGTAGTCGTCATTTTGCATCAAACATGGCAGCGTCCATCTTAGGTCATTTTAGCAGTGCTTTTAAGATTCTTCGATTTGTGCCTCTGTCGTCCCACTATCTTGTCCCACATTCCAAAGAATTCCTCGTTCGTCCCACTTGAGTTTTAAAGTCACCACTCGTCCCACATTCCTGGCAAATTCAAAGTACAGTTGACAATATAGTTGATTTATATGCAATAAAAACAAAACCCTTCTTTTGGCAGTCAGGAATTAAATCATAGCACTCAGTACTAACCGAACTACACTCATAATTTCATCATAAGTTAAAATGTTTACCGCCCAACGAAGTGGGCACGGGTCAGCTAGTAATTTATATTATAGTGGAGTCTCGGATTGAATTAGTTCATCAAATTTTCCGCAACATGAGGTTATTTATCTTTCTGGTCAGTCAGGTTTTTAGGCTGACTGTACAATTAAATCAAATTTAACTCATATGAAAAAAATGTGGGACGAGCCAGGCATACGAATTGGGACGAGCGGGGAATAAAATATTGAAAATTAAGTTTTGGGACGAGCGAGGCATACAAATTGGGACAAGTGGGGAATTTTTTATGTGGGACGAGACTCTGTGGGACGACCGAGGCACAAATCGATTCTTCACACATTTTAAATTTTGACTGAAGTCTAGAAATGATGAAATCTAGAAGGCTAAACTATTGATATTTCTTAAATTCCATATTCATGCTCGATAAAATTCAAAATTAATGCTAGCATTTTGATCTCATTCTAATAAAAAATGCTGAATTTATTACTTAAAAGTTTCTAAAACTCAGTCAGCACTAGCCAAACTATTTTTCGATTTATTGCTGTATTGAAAGTTACGAAATGAAAGAGTAGCTTGTTTGTGTTGCATGTTTGGCAACCCTACGCGTTTGGGACATGCGTGGGCGCAGGCAGCCAACACAACCCTGCTCACCTTGAACGTTTAACGCTAAACCTACCGGAGCTCGGCGTAAAAATATCACCTCCGCATCTAACCATAATATTATAATACTATCCACTGATGAATAATATTGCCGTAATAGAGTGACGACTTCAACGGTCTCAGAACACGCAGCCCGGCCGCTGCCGACGGCACGCGGCACCGCCCGCGCCCGGGCGCCCGGGCGCTCACCACCCCCGAGGTGCGCCACAAACAGCAACAGCCTGTATTACTACGCCGTACGAGTATTTGTTTTAGTAATGAACATACCGAGTTTTAAATAATAAAATTTATTCATAAGCCGGCACTTACCATATTTGAGTGTGCGAACCGCCGTCCATATGTATGAGTGGTTAAGATATTCTTATTTATGGGTCTATGTCAAGGTCGTTGGCGGCGTTTAACTGTGGTATCATCACTTAGCATAATATCAAATTATTTATTCGCGCCGCGCTGAAACTGTCTGGTGTATGTTCAATTTGTAATTCAAATAAATTCTTAGCATTATTCCCGAGGCGAGCGGCTGTCATAATTGTAACGTGCGAGATTTTTTCCTCTCGCTTATTTGAATAACTCGCGATCAATTAGCATGCGCGCGCGCCGCTTATTGTCATTATTAATTATTTGATGCCGAGTACAGACAAGGGGTGGCTGCTATGCTTGGAGTGTTTCCATTATTTTGCATATTTGTTCAATCATTCATGGTGTGCGGTAGGTTAGTTTTCGTTTATGTAAATGAGTTGTTAAACGAAATCGTATGGTTATGCACTTGTCTTGTAGTTATAAAACGTGTTCATGTTATTTCCGGTGCTTTTCAGAACGTGTTAAATCGACAGTCACTTAGTAAACATATTCATCCTTTAAACTGATTCTTATTCCAATGTTTCTATTAATCCATCTCAGGCAACTCCGACACCTTTCATTCAATATGTGATTCCCGTACATTTCCTTTCTCCTTTGTTCCGTCCTTCTTCGTCATTATAAGTAAGACGTCGCGTGCCCGTCGCGTCGCCGCCGCGTCGTCGCCGTCTCGTGACCGCGTGCCTCAAGCTAATTTAGCTTAATGAAAACGTCAAATGGACATAATTCGCTCATTTAACATAAATATACTCCGTGCAGTTTCATAAATAATTTTGTGTGCTTTGTAAATAATTACAATTTCTTTACTTATGTCTCAATTAAAGTAAATCGCCTGCACGAGTTATTTCAGGTATTTTGAAGAAAAATTGCTGTTATTACTTTGGAGTTAATTTTTAATGGTTTAATTTTGCCTAATTTATTTCTGTTGATTTTTATCGATGGCGGTGTGACTAAAAATCCCTGCCAAAATTCACTCATATGTAGAGCAACTTTTTAAATTTTAAGGGGAATGTCTGTCTTGAAGTCCAGAGAAACATTGTGTTAGTAAAGTAAACACACATGTGTGTAGTCGAAGTCTAAAACAGTACGTAGAGTCAGTGGCGACGACATGAAACATAAGGCACTACCAATGCACTATAGAATCGGAACCTTGTTTCTGTAAGTGGGGCCTATAACGTACATGTTACACACCTAGACTACCTCACTAACACGAGTAGCAAATTCGTACATTGAACAGTAAATTTTCGCTCTGAGATAGTGGCAGGTTGGCTGCGCTGGAGTCGTTGAAGCGTGCTTCCTTGAGCCAATTAAAACAAGTCCGACATGCCTTGCCCCCCCTCCGTGCACAAACGTCGCTCCCCCCTCAACCCCCGCGCCTGCGCGCTCGCCGCCGCGACGCGCAAAAACATTGATAACACAGTTGATAGGTACTGTGTGAGGTGATACAAGTATTGGTGGATTTAGATGTATTGTTTCTGAAGATTAATAGATGCATCAACTAACCATAGCTTACATAGTTGTATTTTTTCATTTTTCTGAATATTTGACCAGTTAAAAGGTTTTTAGCTTTTATCGCGGGCTTTGAGTGCGGCGACCGAATCAAGAAATTCCGTAACGAAAATAAAACCTAACACCGCCCACTCCGCCTACCATGTAATGACGGTTCCCATGACAACGTGATGTTGTCATGGGAACGTAATTTTTGTTTTATGTCATCACGTCATCATCCCAAGTGTAGAGTTGACAAATAGGAAGTATGGAGGTTACAAATGCTATGCAATAGCTTTACCGCAGCAGTCCCCGAGTGCCACACGTTTTTTTTTTCTTTAAAAAACTTAATGATACCAAACGAGTCTTAAACGGATCTAAAGAACCATGAAAACCATGACTAGTGGTTGCCACAAATATACTGCACTCCCCCTGAACTGACTTTACGTTCGAATCAACGCATTTCCTCCACCAAAGGTGGCCGCAACTTTTGTGTCGCGTAGCCATCGACACTCGTACACGTGGGAAAATAATAGTCAGGAGGAGCGATGACAAAACGCATAACCCCATTATCCACGAACGTTACATAAATTAGCGGCCTACGTGTATTGTCATACCGGTAACACATTAGACGGTTTTGTTCAAGTCCATTCACATCGCAGTTCTGAATGAAAGCCTTACTGTAACACACTTTACACACTCGCCGCGGTTTTCCGCTTAACTCACAAAGCCTTTCACAGACCAACAGTTAGATCAGCAAAAATGAGCTGTTTGAGGTGACAATGACAGCCCGCGTGGGTCCAACGTGTGCGGACATTTTGGTTTGTAGGATTTCATCAAGTGCAGTTCATCATAATTGCTGGTGGTAAGCATTGTTTATTGGTGGTCTCACATTTTCATAACTATAGCCATCTTAATTTGTGTGGCCCTCAGGTAATGTAATCTTTCCTGCCCTCATCACATCTCATCGCAAAATTACGAGCCGAAACTACGCTATTAATTTGTATCAGACGATTCTTTTGGAAAAAATATGTGAAATGCCATTGAAGCGGCGTCATTAAGAACACGGAGCGTTCAGCCACGGCCGGCTAGTTTTTTTTTAAATATATTTTTTATCTCGTAGGCAATAGTCGTGGCGGCGTACAGCCATCAACATTTTAGGTTTATCTGCGTAACGGGTACATAAAGATGTGGTTTTCATTGGTGTCGCGATACAGCGCGGTAATTATGTCCGGGGCGGGCGCACGCGGGCGTTCTCTCTTCATAAATTTGACATGTTTACGAGACGACGTGGCGGCGGTTTTCGCCACCACAATTGTTGTTTCTGTGCGAGCAGGTTGGCGGTTGAAACGCTTGGGATTGTCATGAGTGTACAATAGAAAAAACCACCACTAACGTAACTTTAATTGCATTCTTCTTGAACCCTTGTAGTTGCTGGATGTTTTACATTTGAAGTATGAATACAATGAAACGGTACTATGAAACGGTAGTACCAGGTGTCCAGAAAGGGTATCGGGTATTTGTTTTCGCGCCATATTCGAAACGGGGCGTCTAAAGGGTGCGGGGAGGGGTTCGTGGCGTCCGCCATTTTGTGGAGTTTTAGTCACGATGGAACAGTACTCGGGAACGCATCGCGCATTTTGCGTACGAGCGTATTATCGTAATGGTGATTCAATAGTGACTGCTCAACGTCTCTATCGTGCGGAATATCGTACACGCCACGCGCCAAGTGACGATAGCATTAGGAAATGGATCAGGATGTTCGAGAATACAGGTGCGACAGTTAAAATTCAAAACTCTGGTCGTCCTCGTTCAGTTCGCGATGAAGAAACAATTGAAGAAGTTGAGGCATCGGTTCGTCAAAATCCGTCTTTATCCATCCGAAAGCGAAGCCAAGCGTTGAACATAAAAAAATCGTCTTTACATTCGATTTTAAAGAAAGACTTACATCTAAAAGCCTATAAAATTCAATTGGTTCAAGAATTGAAGGATAAGGACTATGCTAATCGACTGAATTTTGCGAACGAAATGCTGCAGCGATTTAACAACTTTAACAACATACTGTTCAGTGACGAAGCAAATTTTCACCTGAATGGTCATGTTAATAAGCAGAATTGTCGGTACTGGGCAGTGGAGAATCCGAGACGAAAGCATGAACGACCCCTGCATAGCCCAAAGGTCGTTGTTTGGGCCGCTATGTCTGCTAAAGGCATAATTGGTCCTTATTTTCATGAAGATCAACGAGGCCGAGCAATTAATGTGAATAGTGACCGTTATTGCGATATGTTGCGAAATTTTTTGGTCCCAGAGTTGCAGGAGTTTGCAGGTTTCAACTCAAGAACGTGGTTCCAGCAAGATGGGGCCACTTGCCATACCTCAAATGACTCAATGGAAGTTGTTAACGAATTATTCCCTAATAAAGTTATTTCGCGAAGGGGTAACATCAACTGGCCTCCCAGAAGCCCCGACCTTAGCCCGCTTGACTATTTTGCATGGGGATACCTTAAAAGTAAGGTTTATCAAAACAATCCGACGAATCTAACCCAGTTAAAGCAAAACATCAGGTCAGAAATGGCAGCAATATCAATAGCTATGTGTCAACGTGTTGTCGCCAATCTTCGTTTCCGTTTAGAAGAGTGCCAGCAACATAACGGTCATCATTTGGATAACATCATCTTTTCCAAATAATTCTCCAATTCATATGCTAATAATAAATAATAAACTTTTTTATTGGATACAAATAATTTTTGTTTCATTGAACTTACAAATACCCGATACCCTTTCTGGACAACTTGTAGAATGATTAATCCTCACTACAATTTTACAAGCATTCATAACCTATAAAGCAACCATATTTAAAAGGTAGTAAGTACTACTAACACCGACTACGGACCAAAACGTTGAACTTTTTTGGATAAATGTGATGGTAACTTAGATACTAAATACGGTACTCCCTTTTTTTTCTCCTAAATTGTTTGTCCGAAAATTATTATCCATAACACGTTTGCTATAAACTTCAGTAACCATAATGTTCAAAAATTCGAATTTTTGTATTACATTATTATTTTTACTTCTAAAACTATTCTGTTATACTATCGAGTACCTACTATAATAATTGAATCTCCTAATTTTGAATGAAATAAAGTCAAATGTCCTAAGTATTGCATTATATAATGTGTATTATTCCGAATATTCATTTATACTAAAATTGTTAGTCCTAAAACATTTGCTAAAATTAGGTTTTAGTGACAGAAACGAATCGCTGTAAATCCGACTCCACGCAGTCTTGTCTGCCCTACCCCAAGAGTGTAATTTAGAATCGCGTAGGCGCGGAGGGTCGAGGCGGCCTGCGAGTTGAGGAGCAGGTGGTTGTAACGCTCGCCACCGCGGCTGAGGCTGGCCGGCCAAGTCGGCCAGCACGATGAAGCTGCAGTGGTGAGCGTTAAATCATCTGCGACGATAAGCTCGCGTGGGACCGCCGGAGCCCTGCAGCGCTAGAGCCGTGACAAAAATCATACCTGCTGCATGTTGCATGCTCGCTTGCAGGCTCCATGCTTGCTTGTCTGCTACATGTTGCATACTTGCTTGCATGCTCGTTTGCATGCTGCTTGCTTGCTTGTATGCTCGCTTGCATGCTGCATATTTGCTTGCACGCATGCGTGGTGTATGCTTGTTTGCATATTTCTTACAGGGAAATATAAACCACATGTTCACAATCAAATGTTTTATTGAATGATAATACATGCAGCGCCAGAGCTGTGTCAAAAGCCATATTGCATTTGCATCTTTACTATTTATATATTGTATCAGTTGGATTTAGTAAACTAATAAAAAATTGAAAAAAAAAAATTGGACTAACTTTTATTGAAAACGGTTATAGGTCTTTTTTATATTATTGATTGTAATATTTATGACAAACAAATTTAGGGCATATTGTATTTAGGGATTTCAGTTTTATGACATGTTATATCATGTGACATTAAGTTCGGGCAAGTAATCATTCAGACAAAATTAAATGATGATTAGGACAAACACTTTAGATTATGGATAAAAAGTTAGGGAACACAATAGAGAACCACTAAATACATTTACATTTACTCAACCCAACATAGTTGAGAAAAGGCTAGACAGGTTATGATGGTGATGTAGCATTTTAGTAGAAACCGAATGTATATATTATATAATATAGCATCAAAGTTACCGTCATGTATTTATATCATCTACATCACCGTTGTGTATTTATATCACCTAAGTTACCGTCATGTATTTATAGCATCTAAGTTACCGGCATGGTTAATTAGATGCAATAAAGCCACTCGGTTTCTACTAATATGCTACGTCACGTCATCACTTGTCTAGCCTTTTCTCAACTATGTTGGGGTCAGCTTCAGTTTTCTCATGCAGCTGAGTATACTCACTAGTATTTTTCATAGAGCGACTGCCTATCTGACCTCTATAGCTCAGTTATATGTATAATGCCACAAATATGACATATTTTGATTACAGAAGCTAACTACTGCAACTTCCTGCATTTATTATATTTTCCATTTTTCAGTGACTGAAATAACAAATCAACCACTCGTCATGAAGCAGCTTATACATCGTATAGTTTAGATGATCCTCTGCATACTGCAAGCTTATGAATCAAAACCGCTGCGTCTGAACCGTCAGTCTGCATGAACCACACTACCTGCACGTATCGTGCTATTTGTATCTAGCACTGCGGATCTGTGCGATACCGCACCATGTTTATTGTCGCACACAGACCGCGTGCTAGCCGCCCGTCTGCACCGACCAATAGGTACCGTTCATGTGTATCTAGTGCGTAGGATCACTTGCGATACGCCGTGTTTACTGCCAGCGTCCAATAGCTACCTACGAGCTACGGTTAGAAAAATTGTGAAACTGACCCGTATAGAGTGCCCATAGAGACCGACCATTGAGTAAAGGAAATTTATGAAGCCGTGGGTCGACTATAGTGGACAAAAGTAACATTTTGTTGAATTTAATGCACTTCTTTGAACGCATTTCGATATCATTGTCGTATAGTGAAAAGTGAACGTTTTAGTGGTAAGATGATAAAATGGAGCTTTAAATACCATTATCGAGCGTTCTAGGTTGTTTTTCTTTTTTTTTGTCTTTAATTACTTAACTCTCATCGGTCACAGTAAAACTTTATAAAACGGTACAATAAGTCTTGTATTGCCTTTCACATTTTGAATTTTTCGAAACTGCCTAAATTATTGATAAAAAAAGAAAATACCTACATTTATTTAGCACAGACTAAAAAAGGACACAACACAAATGCAAAACACTTTTATAAATCAATCCGGATAGGCTGTTGGTCATTGCTTTCCTACTGACAATCAAAAATGTCTCACCTAAAAGAGTTTATTAAATTTTCAAAAAGAAAGAGTTAAAACTGAATAATTTAAAAACCGATTCCGTATTCTTATACCTAGTTATAACACTAAAGCTATGAAAATAACTAATAGGTACTGGAGAAAGTTGGGTGATAAAAATGTCTACCCCGCGAATTCTTATCTTGAAAGTAGAAATCACTTCCAAAACGAAATCAAGCTGGTTCTAAGTCTAGATCTACTTTAGATGGCCGGCACTAAAACTCTCAGCCGCTATTATGTTAATTTCATTGATCTTAGCTATTTAATTAGCGATATTCGGCACACTGATGCAAACCGTTGACATCTTTTTTTTTCCATAATTAACATTTATACATAAAAACATTACACAATATTAGATTTTGCGAAAAAGGTTCGCAGATTAGTAAGAATGTTTCTCTATCTGATTTAATAAAATCTTAATAATGTATTTTCCACGAACAGTACTGAAAAGTACGATTACAGGCACACAAGATTTTACCTAAGAAAGAAATGCTACTAAGCTTTTCTGATCAAAACGCTCGCCGGCAAGAAATATATAAAATGTATCTGACGATTCATTATTAGAACGGAACACTAATTAGTAAAAAGCATGTAAAATTAAAATTCGTATCCGTATAAAAATTATGCTTAGATGAAACGATTTAAATACGAACAGAAACAATCGGCGAATTACGCCTCTTCATTACAGAGTTTTAAATATTCATACTGAGCTCGCGTGTTAGATAATTTATATCAATACGTCATAGCTTGCGCTTTTTATTGGCAGCGCAACGGATGAATGTAACGAAATCGGGTAATGCGTGCGCCGATATGCATTATGATCGGGCGCGAGGAGAGGACGGTAGCGGGTGGCGTGAAGAGCGTGGATGAAACTCTTTGAAATAGTTTTAAACAGTTATCTTAATATCTTCAAAAATAATTATCAACAATTTTTTGATTGAAAACTGAACCTAAGGTACCACAGCAAGCTGGGATGATGACAGCAGTCGTTGGCTATGTATGGTGACTGCACCGGATGTGGACATAAAAAATATAATAATGGTAGAGCTATATTTTGTATCGGTAAATGAATCATTGTTTTCTCATTCGTAGAACTACACAAGAGTCAAGAACATATTTTCTTAATCACATCATGACATTTGTGCATACCTATAGACTATAAGTACCTACCTAAGTATTAAGATTATCTTATTTTCTTTAATAATAATTAAAATTGATAACCGCCTAGATCCTCTAATATAAATTTTGCTAAATCCGTTACAAACATCACCAGTTACATACGAGAAAAAAAATTGTGCTCAAGTATACATTTCTTACAGTTATTTATCCTCCCACACAAGTTTAGAAACAATTTAGTGAGTGCTTTCAACCTGTGCTTACAGCACCATGACATTGCTATCGTATTAAGTTTTAGAAAAAAAGTAGCTCAAGCATTACGTAATTTATAATTTTAAAACGGTTTCAGGCAATGTACCAAATACTTATTAAAATAATATCTGAATCTTTTCAGTCACAAATATTTGGAAGCCAAAACAAACATACTTACACAATCTTTCAGAATCAATCAAAAAATATCAGAACTATTTAATTCTGTCAATTCGTTCTCAAAGAATCGCTGTGAGTTTCTACCGTGTGCGTATGATGTGCGCACTCGACATCGTTTTTGCGCTCGCAATTACACTGAATCGATCGATATTCATTTATCGAGTGTATGGAGAATCTCTGGCCGCGCTACAGCGTGTAGCGTTGCAGCCGATCGGCAGATCTACAGGGGGCTGCTAATAGTTTACTTAGATTACTTTGATAGAGTTTAGTAGGATTTACGCAAATTCTATGTACGGTTTCATGATATTTTTCAGCAATACTATTCGGATCAGAGAAGAAAACAAAGTCAGGACTTTCTCGTCGATAGGACTTTTAAAGAACATGTGTGATATGAAAGTTTTACTTTTGGCTATGTCTGAAGGAGTTTTTGTGAAGCTAGTGAGCATTTCTAGATGTTTTGGGATTCGATTGCACGATATAGTAGATTTCTGCAGGAACGTAATTAATACATTGTATTAGGTTTTGTTAGAATTAACACCTAAGGCAAGGTGAGCATGCAGCAGGTCTTTGACCGGGCGGGTCCCAGCGCTCGGCGTCCATATACGGCTTGTCGAGGGTGGTGTATAATTATATAAGGCATTCACTATTTTCGCAGCATTTCCCAGCCTGTGAGCCCGCTGTAGCGCGCCCGCCGGTCCGGAACATGCCGCAAAAACACACTGCATCACGGTCAAATGAAGATGTGTAATTACTTGTTTTTATTAAACCTATCGGTATTTTTTACGGCCATATATGGCGGTGGCCGCAAGCCAACGCCCGTTTACGTTGGCTGGTCTTCAAAATAATAACTTGGCGTGAACTCACGGCTGCGAGAGCGCCCGCACACATAAATACTAGTTTTTATTTTAAACATTTCTATTATCTGGTCCCAGTCGCAGTCGCTCCGCGCTGCACCGCTAACGAGCCACCATTACATATGCGTATATTATAACTCGCCAGCGATAAGACCTCTTATAATTACTTTTAAGTTCAAGCGTCCTATCGAAAGAGTCCACCGCGATTAATTTTACACATAAGTAGTGCGCACACTCGTAAACAAGCCGCAAAAACGTCTATAAATGGTATCGAACGAATCGAAGCAGATACTTGCAGCGATGCGAAGTAAACGCTGCATCGCGACGGCGTATTATATTTTACAACAAAATACCAATTTTCCTTCAAATCGGCAATAAATTATTTCGCCCGGAGGTGCGCCCGCGCCGCCGACCGAGACGCGCGGCGTGTTAATGGCGGACGAGACGAAAAAAAAACTTTGTTAAATGAAAACGGCGAACAATTATTATATAAGCCGGTCGGACGTTTAGGGACCCCCGCGGCGGCGCCCGCGCATCTAAATAAAACGGATGTCAGCGGACGACCCGTTGCCCCGCGGCCCCTGGGCCCCGCTCGCACACCGCCTGTTATTAAACGCTGTAATTGCCTCTTAGATAACTGATACTTTACTGGATTTTATTCAAGCTTTTTTCTGCGATCGTGTCGCATAGCTTTTTACAAATAGCAAGGTCCCTCGCACCACGAGTATAACGAAACGACACTAGAACACTTCGCATCGCTTCTCGTTTACCTTACCACAATGCCAGCGTTGAGTTATTAACCGATTTATTATAATTGCTAAAACATCACTCATAATATTATTAAAATCAATGTCTGTCTGATTGAGGCAGGAGTCAGGACTCTTGTATTCGACCAAAGTCAAATTAAATGATTTCAAAGCTAATATTATTAAGGTAGGTTCGCTCATAAAACTGATTTGCAACAATATTATTAGAACCGGTTACAATAATATCAGGGTATCACATTCGTTATTGACATCGCAAAAACCGTGGGGTGTGATGCAGTAACAGACACAAAAACGAATTGTTTTGGTGGGCAAGCAAATATTATGTACTAACAATTTACTTCTTCTTTTCAATATAGCTATAGGTAGTATACATATATAATCTATATTAGAAAAGTACCTCGAATAGGAGGGTAAATTACCAACCTACACTTCTTCGGGACATTGGCATAGGCTACGCGTAGGGTCTACGAAACGCTACGCGCTACGACACAAGGTTACGAAAACTATATTAAAAATGCCAACGATAGCCTTGCCTAATCTTGGTAAAAAATATTGTTTTAGTTTCTGCGAAATCTTCCCATGGTAACTACTTAATGGTGACCTACATAAATATTAACAACACAATTAGGTACTTAGTATTTTTAACCAGTAATGGTTGGTAATTTATAGGCGATAATGCATCGACACTTAACGTCAAAAAAAATAATTAAAGGCCTATTCTCAAAGCTTACTTTCACATACACACCCCAGTAATCAAAACTGTAACTCATAATTTAACTGTGAATAATTTTATTCTTCAACAAAACTACCTGGTAGTCAATCAGAGCTGTTGCTTTGCAACAGATATAAATAAAATGGTCTGGAACCACGACCAAGTGGAAATAGCTAGAAGTGGTTCCATTACCGCACGTAACGCGGGAGCATGCTGCGAGCGTATTAGCATAGGCCCGGAGCAGACTGGTGGCCGTACCATGGGTGCGAAGAGAAACTGTGTTGAGGGCGAGGTGAGTTGCTATCGAACGTAACGGGAAATATAGGTGGTGTATGAAGCTAGAGAGGTAATAAAAGGAAGAGGTGAAGTTTATGGTATTTTCGGATTTTCAAAAGATACCAAAATATCACATTAAACGAGGAAAAGCAAAAATTGTCTAAGATGAGAAAATTCAAGTCTTGTTTTGTAAAATATCTGTGTTGCTAGTGGTAGTGGTGGCCGTTCGATTAAGTCTAGATAATAAATATTTCTATCGATCACAGGTTCGTGCGGACACCTCGCGACCCGCGCTTTGAATAATCAAATCAAACTCCAGCATTCGCGACAACCGGACCCGGCCGTATCTAGTTATTATGATCTGACACATAATCGTGCCTATAAACTTACCATTCCGTATATCTAAAAAATAATATCAATAAATTAAAGTAGTTGTTTTCGGTCAAGTATCCCCATGAGCCAGTTTTAAACACATTATTAATATTATAAATAGTAGAATTCTTAACTCACTGTTCAAAATCACCATTAAGAGGAATGGCACCGTAATATGTTTCTACATTTTATTTTTATAGAATGGCTGACGGCCGTGCCACCGCCACCTACCTGTCGGTATGTGGACTAATCACTTCGCAGTCATCGGCGACCTTCGTGTTGAGATTTCAAGATACTGCGGCCTGTGAGGTGTAGCTGCTACCATTTATTTCATAATTTACCTTATAAAGGACACGATGTTATACTTTGCACTCATTATGACTGTCTACGATAGTTTCACAAAAAATATGAGATGTGTATAACGAAAAGCATTTATGTGACAACATGGACGACAATGTCACAGAACTTGACACTGCGGACGGCAAACATACGGCAAGCATACACACGGCAGCCTGTCGTCACTACACCGGCAACAGCAGACAACAGTTGCTCTGCAGGAGCGCAAACTGATATAACACTAAATGTAAACATTCACACAACTCGTAAAACGTGAAGCACAAAGCAATGAGTCGCTGCCGTGGGCGGGGGCCGACAACATTCAATTATACGCCTTTAACACTTATAAACCGACAAATTAACATGTCATGAATATTATTTAACTTTTTCTCAATTATGTTAATACGAGTGCAATTCGTAAAGTTATGTTGCCCTAGTAATAAGTGGAGAGCAAAAACCTCGAGCGGATCTTTAGCAAAAATTTACATATATTACAATACTTAATGCGTACTCAGACTTGGGTGCACCGAGAAAAAATATATCTACAGACACACACCCGGAAAGGAGAAGACAGCGCGTGCGCAGCCGCCGCGGTGCCCAATGACACTCTAAATATTCAAATAGCCCAGTTATTACCATTTTAAAACAGTGAATCATTTCATGATGTCAAAAAAAACAAGGTGTTTTATTATCTTATTTGTTATGAATAACGGAAGATTTATTCTAAAAGGATTTTAATTCGTGTTTTTGTTGAGACGCGTTATTAATTTTTGTTGTAGAGCGGTTACGTGGCGATAGCTGATCGGAACCAGTGTCGCTAGTAGGGGCGCGACATGAGCGATATTTTAAACACTCATATGTTTTAGTGGATTGATTACGAATGCTGATTGATGATCTTTATATTCAGATGATGAAATCATTGTCCAACGCGTATTATCATATTAGAACAATGAATCAATTTTATACGCTAAGTAATACATTAAATAGTTTTACGATCGTTCTTATTTACTGTTCGAATCAAATTGAGATTTATTGCTGAATTTTAATGTAAAGTTCCATTATTGTGGAAATTACGCAATTAGAATTTGGGTTTTTTAGAGTTCTGTAGTAAACAAGGAACCCTTATAGTTTCGTCATGTCCGTCTGTCTGTCCGTCTGTCCGCGATCTAGCACTGAGACTCTTAGTACTAGAAAGCTGTAATTTGGCATGGGTACATATTAATTACGCCGACAAAGTGGTAAAACAAAATTATGAAAAAAAGAAAAAAAACATGGTATCTCCCCTACACATAAAGTGGTGATGTTTTTTTTTCTCTCATGGTGTGGTATATCATTGGAAAGGTCCTTCAAAAACATTGAGTATGTGAAAGCCATTTTTGGATTCAGGGATCCGTTTGCGAAATATTAAGCTTTAAAGTACTAATTTTTGTTAGAGTCAAGGGTGTCCCCCCCTACTAGCTAAATGGTTGGTTTTGGATATGTGAAAAAAATCACAGCAGTAGTTTATATACTTAACGAAATTAAAAGGAAAACTATCACAGCTAAGTAGGCTTTACAAGTTAACGAGTCATAATCGACCAGCTTATATTTGCAGTTGCAAAAACATGTTTTCCTATAGATTCCGTATAGGAGGACATGTTTTTCAACTACAAAGTTAAATTTGTTTTTGGGATAAATTCATCCCAACTACGGAACCCTTCATTGTGCGTGGTCCGACACGCACTTGGCCGGTTTTTTTTAATTCTATGTAATGGACACCCTATTTACTGCAATGACAAAAACAATGCCATTAATTTTAATCGTCTCATTAAATAAATCTTCCTTTAAGGAACTACGTTAGGAAATATTTGATCACATCTAAACTGACAGTTTAAAAGCTTCTCATAAATCACTCGTATTTAAAGGTTTACGTGGCCAAACGGCCACGCGTGACTCTTGCGCAACGCAAAGTACATTATTTATTTTCGCGTCAACGTCATCGTAGAAATCATAAAACTATAATATATTGGTAAGTTTAGTTAAGACTGTTTCAAGAACAACTCATTTTTTTTAAATAAATAAAACTTACAACGTTGCTAAGGCTTGACTTGACCATCTCCTGTTTTTAAGAAGCAGTTTTAAGGGGAAGACAAACCACAAATCTTGAGCAGTATCCAACCAAGATAATCCGACAACAGTGGCATATGACACAGCTCAAGTCCTCAAGCCATGTGTTGGTCATTCGATATGTATGCTGTTCTAATAGGCATCCTGGTGGCCACACAAAATGGCGACCCGATCACTTAATTCTTGATATATGGCACTATGCTCGCGCGAACAGGTTCGTAATTTGTCGCCCATCATTAGAGCGCGTGACGGCTCCTACTGCTGCCTTCCTCGTGGGTGTGGCAGACGATCTCCTTGAACGCGTGCCAACCGCGAAACAACATGTACGCACGATGAAATCACAAAAGACCCACTCCGGATAGTTCATGAATTTATGATATCGAGCTCCATGTCAGAAAACCGACTGAAAATACTTCAAAAGAAAGGGTGGGGGATGGAGGAAAGAGATTCGTGCGGTTTTAAGAGGCTGTTACTTATTTTTTATAAAAATAAATATTATAATAGTAGAAGGTGTTTTCCCCAAAAAAGCAACTAGCCTCTCTTTAGACCAGGTTGAGGGGTCACCCGTAAAATCATTTCTCACACTAATAACTGGTAACGGTGAAACGAACTAAGTCTTTGAGTCGTACCATACGCCATAAATGGAGACATGGTGGTTCTAGCAGTTGATCTTCTATATATTCTTATTCTGTGGCACTGTTTTCCATCCTATAGAAGAGTACGCATGTATGTGTGTGTTCGATTCCTTGTATCTAATTCCACATGAGAATTGGCCGAGTTTTTATTTTTTTATTACTTTTATGTATTTGTTTTTTATTTGTGAATTGATAAGAAGAATCCTTGACATTTTATTACTAAATATTAAATCAAAATAAACTATTTATTTCTTAGATTCGTAAGCAAGTTCGCGCGCAGTATTATATTATGAACAAGTCGGATCCAGTCCTCGCAATCCAGTCAGTCAACCAATCCTCTTCAATTTTTTATTCTTCATATAATCTATGATTTTTTAAACAAGCGTATTTCTCCTACTGTTGAAATCTCGCATCGTACATAAGCATTGCAACTGCTCAACGACCTCGAGTCGTTGATGTAATAATGGCAATGGTAGCTACTGGTTTATAAGATCCAGATTATCTGCGACGACCATTTGATTTTCTCTAGTTTAGTCACGGAGATAGTTGCTACGTTACATGTAGATAACTTAACTTTAAGTTATGAAGGTTTTTCGAAGTGGAATTTTCCATTGATCGCTAAAAAAAAATTGTCAGTAGATGATTAGGCGTGCCCTCGGCCCTCGTAGTTTGGTATTAAAGATCTTTGTTAAATAACTACCAGTCCTATTACCCTCGTTTCGTTTGCCGGACCACGGGTCTACTACCCGGGTTTCGGTTAGTAGTAGCCTGGTAGTAAGCGGTAGCATAAAGTAAGAAGCGGAGGCGGTAGCTCAGGGTGCGGCCGAAATTCTTTATTGCTACAATGCTACTAAATAGATTTTAAAATTTCCTTTTTTTCCAAATAAAAGTACCTACTAACATGCATATTATAAATCGTGTCACTCTTGCGAGCACCAACCAATCCGTTGCTAAGTTCAGACGTCTTTTTAGTTAGGTATCCTTTCTTCAAGTCTATGTATCAACAACATTTCACTAATTCTTGGTCCTCTGAGGTGCAAAGATAAGTGACTGCAGCAAGCATTCCTGACAGGTCACGTCAAACTGGGTCCATTGACAGTGCACTGCAGTACTACTCGATAAGTCACGATTGACTGGCTAATGCGACGTAATTATATGCTGAGCCTACTATGAGTCGGAAATTAAAAGATGAGGAATGGAATATCTAAGATAGATGATAATTATGTTAGAGATAAATGACTGAAAAGGTGTAGGTATGATGTAACCATGATAACGATAGCTCTTGTGGAGCCCTATTTTTATCAACCCAAATCTGATCTTGTTGAGAAAGTTGTTGGGTATAGTCCTTTAGATTTTCCTAAGAGACCTTCGCCTTCACATTTAAGCTAACAACAATGATTGTTTTTTTTAGGGTTCTGTACCTCAAAAGGAAGAAACGGAATAGGTTCTAATACGATCACTCGTGTGTCTGTTTGTGTGTCTGTCTGTCTATTTGTCCGTCTGTGACAGCCAATTTACTCCGAACGTAATGGATCGATTAAGTTGAAAGGTACACATATGTATTTATGTGACCCAAACACGGACGTGTAACGTAAATAAATAAATTTTGAATATGGGGTCACTTTTGGGGGTCAAATAAGAAAATAAAAAATAGAAGTTTTGCAAGCTATACCGTGTGTGTGACATATCAAATGAAAGGGCTTGTTGCGAGGATCTCAATTTTAAAAAAATAATTTCAACATAAATACTTTTAAAGATACTTAAGTAAATTGATGAAAATTTACCATTCCCCTCCCCCCCCCCTTATCTCAAAACAATTGAGCAAACAATTTTGAAAAAAAAAAATACAGAGAATGGTTTTTAGTTCATAGATTATAGGAAAACTTATAAGAAGTCTATTGTCTTAAAATAACATGGTAAATCCATCAATTTTGTGCGTACAAACTTACATTTGCAGTTGGAATGTTTGGCAGAACATGTTTTTCAACTACTATGTTAAGTTTGTTCTTGGAATAAATTCATCCTAACTACGGAACCCTTTATTGTGCGTGGTCCGACGTACACTTGGCCGGTTTTTTAATATGAAGATACATGGTTTGCGTTCGTAGACCTGACAGTCTTCTTACATTTACAGCGCACCGGTTCAAGTGTACATTTGCTTGAAACTCGGGTAATTAAAAACATAGCCGTTACGCCAATTAATTTCTCAAAGTCAAAAGTTGTTTGGGTGTTTTCCAACAACAGTATTTAGTAACGCTGTGGGATATAAGTTTGCAGATACAGTGGGCACAGTCCGACACAGTGGGGCACGGTGCTGGTTGTGTTTTTAGATAGGTAGTGCGTTTTGGAGACTCGATACGGTTTGGAGAGTTTATTGCCGGTGCTGGGAAGCGACGGTCAATTAATTCTGACCGAGTAACAAGCTTAGATTTACTGTATGGCGTACTGGATGGCGTTCTCTCTCCGACTCGACGATTGACGCGATTATTGTCTAATTGGCAAACTAATGTGATGAGATAGTGTTCTGGCGCAAGCTACGCGTACACAGGAGCTACGCTAAATTTTTCGTGAAGATTTGTTCAAGATAATAGCAGGTATAATTGCTGCTAAAAATATGTTCTTAATTAAGTCTTTGGGCATAAACTTTATGGCTGCGTCTGTCTGTTCTTAAATGCTTATTGAACTCGTGATACTTTTATGTTATGACCCAAACTATTAGAGTCTCTTACATAAAAGCTAGATTTCTTAAGCTCTGCATACAATCAATGAGAACCGTGTTTAATATCACAACAAATATTAACATTTATTTTACAGTCATTGGTCGTCGGTTAAAACGAGTAGAAGTGAATCCACTGCGCGCAGGTCATTCATAGTCTTCACATATAGGAAATATAATGTAATGAATGTGTACAAAACATTGTAAAACATTTTAAAATAGTAACGGTGGAGTTTCTTTTCCATTCTTCTTCATACGAAAACTTCCTTTTGGAAGGGGCGACTAGAATCAATTCTATTTTTTTGTAAATTTTGACGTTCAAAAGTGCCTTTTATGCGCCTACTTGAAATGAATGTATTTGAGTTTGACTTTGAATCGTGCTGATCAGAATGTTTTCAATGCATCGCAGTATGACGTATGTGATGAGATGCCGTGTGCGTGATACTTCTAATTAATTTGGCCCGCGGCTCGCAGTGGTACAGCGGTGCGCGGTATCACCGCGGCGTATAAATTACTTGTCTACACGAGAAGGGCTACCGTACGCGTACTAAGATTTGTGCCAAACTCACAAGAGCTACTGTGCAGTTGTATCACGACCACAAATTCTACAACAAGAGTACGTGATAGTTTAGAACAATACTAGTAGAATGATATCGTTGACTTATTATATTCTTACTCTGCCAGAATAAATAAAACTAGTCATAATAACACTATTACATGAATGGAGTTTTGAAAATTTAAAGAAGATGTAAGAACATAAGTATGTGGTACAAGTTTTGAGTTCAATGAAATACTGTAACAGTTATTCCGTATTTTGAAACAGCATGTGATCGTATCTATCGGAGTTCTATTGGCAAGTTGGAGTCGTGTGGGCGACACATACACACGTTGAGCCATTTGCTTTGTCACTTTAGATTTCAATCTATTTCTTAGAACATTATCACATGGGTACAAGAGTAATACTAATAACACTATCATCTACATCACATTTATAAAAAAAAAAGTCAAAAAGTCATGATTTTGGCAATTATTGGTTATCTAAAATCTGTGTGGTAGAATGCGGTAGCGGCCGTACCACAAAGTGACCACAGATGTTGGTGTGAGTTAGCTTTACTACATTATACCGAGAGGAAATAATAATTTTGTTCGTAATATTATTAATTTGTAATGATTAAAATATCCACAAAACAATTATGTTCCATAGGTGTCTAAAATGTTGAAGCAGTTTTAACAACTTGTTTGTAAAGCACCTGCTTCCTTCATCATAATTTATAGCCGATGGACCCGTTCGTAATGTTTGTCTACTATAAATATTGTTTGAGTTTTATTTATTCAATATTTTTTACAACTAGTATTCTGGCTGATGCGAGTTAGCGTTATTTTAATTGATTGATTGAAATTGATTTAATGTCAAATTTTCGTCGATCAGCTGACTGGCTCTCTCTAGTTAGAGCGGCCGTAAAGTATCTAATAAGTAATCCAAAAGAAAGTTGAGTCCCCGCGCCTAGAGGCTCGGTGATTTTTATTTTAATAATAAAGTTAATCCGAACATTAAGCAAGGCAGAAGGCGTGACAAGCGAAATCGTAATTAACGGCTCATATCTGTGAGTAAACACGCGCGTTGGTTTGGGCGCGCGGCCGCCGGCCGCCGACCCCGGCCAGGCGCGGGCGCATGGGTGCCGGTCGCTGGTCGCTGGTCGCCGACAGATTTCACTCCACTCGGCCGGATTTTGGATGGCACTTGAAAGGGCACGCAGTGAAGATTTTCAACGATGATGTGCTTTTCGCGGTACTGTGGATTGTTCTTGAAACGGTATTGTTTGAGCGTAAGCTCTCGCTCACACGTACTAATTGATTCTAAGAAGTAAGTTCACTTTACTCTCTTAACTAAAATAAACTTCAGAACTGAGCGTCTAACTAGTAGCGGAGCCCGAACGGAGTGTAGTTTACAGACACACTGTGTCTGCTGATAGGTACTGTCCTGATAGGTACAACAACGATCAAAGCTGCTCGAGTCGAAATTGTTCGATTCGTACCAGAACGTTTATTCAATTAATTCATTGAAATTGTTGTAATTTATTCTAACATGCAGAAAACTAATACAATTTCCATAAACTCTATCGTCAGTAACGACAACTAAGTATTTTTATACATTATATATATTTTATTGCATTCATTGGCCGATCGTTTTGATAAAGATTTAATCTGGCATAGACTTTCAGGTATTGTAACGAAACTTTTGATAAAAAGTTCAATATATTATAGACAAAGAAAAAAACAAGTAATAATGACTAGAATCTCAAATACATCAAATTGTTCATATCTATCAGAACCCAAAGGGAGTGCGTACCTCAGTCGGCCGAAGCCGCACCGTGACGGAACGCCATAAAATCTCCCGTTCACCAACATTATAACGAATGCTAAACTGTGTGTAAAGGCATTCGTCACTGGTCGTATAAATCAGTCGGATTGCGCCCATTACCGGCTAGTGGATAGACCGCATTAAACCGTCGCGATGATTAAACAATATGGCGCTGTAAACCACGAGGAAACTGCGCTAACTAACCTTCATTTTGAATTTTATAGAAAAAATGTTCAACTTTAACTTATTGGAAGAAGTTTATAAAGTTTTAAGTCAGAATTTGCTTCATGTATGTCACTATTAGGTGTTTGTATAGATTGATAATCAATGCTACCAAACTATTCTTCTTATTCTATAGGTAATAAAAGATACATAGAGCGATGGAAGGTGATAGTAAACTCAAAAAATGTTAAAGCAAAGTTCAACCTAATTAATACTAATTCAATTGAATCGAACAGATCCCCACACAAACATGACCATCTCTAAACATGCGCAGCCGCATCTCAGACAATACACGCTAGAGACACTTCTAATCCAGATCAGCGATAACCTCGGACAGGGCTGCCACCGCGCGGCGGACTCCAGCAGGATAGCCAGCGATCGCTATCGATAATATCTCCGCGATAAAGCCTTGTTCGGCTGCCTGTCGGCTCTTGTCACCGCACACCGCCATCGTCAGCTCACCTAACGACTCTTAATTTTTAGGGTTCCGAACCTCAAAAGGAAAAACGGAACCCCTATAGGATCACTTCGTTATCCGTCCGTCTGTCAAGACCCTTTTTCTCAGGAACGTATGGAAGTATCAAGTTGAAATATGTAGGTTTATGGTCCCTTGGAGCTCTAAAAAATCAAGCATGTAAGTCAACGCAATAAAAAATACAGCAATTTATGCGACATATTTTGATACTCGCAAATAAATCAAAACCTGTAGAGTGCTTCCCGTTGACCCATAACCATCAAATTTGGCAGGAAGCAAGATCTCACAGCACATGTAAAGGGAAAAGTCCGAAAATAGTTAATTTGTAGTTTTATCACACAAAACAAAATTGTTTCTATTACAAACTTACATTGGAGTTGGAGAATTTACCGTGACGTACGACGACGTATGACGACGTGGCAGAACATGTTTTTCAACTACAATGTTAAGTTTTTTTGGGATGAATTCATCCCAACTACGGAACCCTTCAGTGTGTGTGGTCCGACACGCACTTGGCTGGTTTTTTTAACATGTAGCTCTTGTTAATTGCAATCTTAATACCGAGGGTTAATTTTGTAAAAGAATTTCTTGATTATGTTAGTTAAGATCTCATGAGATGGGATGCTGTGACATGATCACGCAAAGGTACCGCTAACCACTTAAAGTTTTAAATGCATGTCTGCAGAAGCTTTCAAACATATATTTTAGCACATTATCTGCATGCGTACTATTATAGCGCTACACTCTCTCGCTCTTCATTTTAATATTACTTTGATAACCAAGCGAAGCCCTCTGCCTTCGTTTTTTTACATTTATGGAAATTCCCTATCTGAGAACCTACTAGTGTTTAAGGCTCTTTCTGTGTTCTTGATATCTCTCAAGTGTATATTATACATGAACACAGTCTATTAGACGGAGTATCTCAAGTGTAACGGTATAAGTTTTCTTGTAATCTTCACTTCTTGGTGTCTTCACTTCTAGATAATCGTCTTCGGTGTAAAATATTAGTGATTTTAAGAAAACTCTTATCTTCAGCCTTCAAGTTTTATCTTAATTGTTTCAAAGTTTTATCATTCCTTCAATTAAAGTATCTTTTAGTTCAGAGAGCTGTCAAGTACAGTTTTTATTAACTTTTCTCGGTTTCGAATCACCAATGGTTATGACCCAAATCGAAAGTATCAATTACACACGAGTTTCTAATTTGTAAACGGCAACAAATTACACATCGCTGGTGTACAGGCTCTATTTTAGCTGTGACGCAAACATCGTATAATACTACCTACTAGAGAAGTATACATAGAACGAAAAAAACACAAACCTGTAGCAGTGGGCCTGTGTGTTTCGTCAGAGTGGTGTTAGTGTCAACTGGCCGCAGACCGCATTGCTCAGTAATGAACCAGCATCGGGAATAAATAATACAACACGTGAGCGACGCCATGTAAGTTATGTTAATACAAGAACAGTTGACGTAAAGCGTACAGAAGCACGTGGCGCACGTTGCACTACCTACACACTCACTATTAACTTGCAAATCGATACGACATTCCAAAAACGTTTCAGAAAACCCTTTAAATATTTTATTACACAAATCAAAATAAAAACAGATTCCTATATTAAAAATTACTGTTGTGCACATAAAAACAAACAGTGGGAGTTTGAATGGGCTATCACTTTACTTTTTATTATACGAAATAATCAGAAAATCACGTCTCTAACATGAAAACAGTAAAAACAATAAAACAATATAAGTCAATGATTTCTATAAAAATATCGTAAAACTCAACTATGTCATTGTTTTACGATCAAAAATAGAGACATTAAATGGTTATCGATAATTTTGTTTTAAATATGAGTGATAGCTTGAGGTCATCCTACACACGTGTCAGCTGGTGACGGCGTCGCTGCCGACGCGACGTGGCCGTCACCGGACAACTCGTGTACGTACTTGATAATACCGATCCAAGAACTAATGAATTGACTTAGGGTACATTCCGTGAACATACTTGTACTTATATATAGCAATTTAAAATTCATTCCAAAGATACTATTGACCGCGAATCAAAAATTGCATTCACGGATGCGTTCCCCAAACAATAATTCAATTTTATTTTATTGGTAATAAACTAAATCTATAACGACCTGAAGATAAGACCAGAGGTAAATGAAACAACTTTCAGAAATGTGCACCAAAAATATTTATTTATCTTGACCAGTTTAAATAACAGTGCTTGCACTCAAGTAGTAAACTTAGAGCCTATGCACACCACGTTTTTTAAACGCGCCATCGACGCGCGTTTGTAGCGATACAGACGCGATACGCACGCGAGTCAGACGCAGCCTGTAGACCTTCTGTAGGATAAAAGCGCGCCGTCGACGCGCGTTTCTAAAACGCGCGTCGACGGCGCGTTTAAAAAACGTAGTGTGCACAGGCCCTTAATGTATAGCCTAGAGTTGTTTGCCTACATTCTGCTTGATAGTGACCACACACTTGAAAGAACAGCAGATATAAAAGCCACTCAGCTCCTAACTGTTCAATGAAATTAATGCCATTAGTATGCAGCTTGTTTCAAATATTGACATTGCTAATATTCCGATGAAGTTTGACGAGTAGGTACGTAATCTACACTAATACTATTATTGGAAACTGCGTGATTTAAAAAATGTAAATCTGCGTGATTTGTATCACGGAAGTGAATTTGATCATGGAACTTTAAAATAACGTCATTGCAATAAAACTTGAAGAAGAACGAGCGAAGATAAAAATAAATTGTTCCAAAAATATTGTTATGGAATTTTTATTAATCAGATTCCTGTCACCGCTCCACGTGAAAACTAATGGGACGTTGTCCTTGCATCGCCTTCCTTCTCGCTGAATGCAGCACGTGAGGTAGCTCAGTAGCGGTTGTTCAATATTTTTATAATCTGTGGCGTCGAGTGCTCGGCTACCAGCTGCGCCTGCGCACCTCGTGGACGCAGCGCAAACATCGCTTGTATACCTACGTATTGTATTGTTAAACCATGTTTGCTCGATCGTCGCCAGTTTACCTTTTTTTGGACACCGGCCCTTCAAGTACACCTTTGGAACCGTCGCTGTACGACCTCGTACATTTACTCGCCCTATAATTTTAGCAGAATTTAATACTCCAAATAGCTAATTAATTCTACGTTATCGATTGTCTAACGCTCATTAATTTGCCAAAATACCAAAGACAAAATCGTAAAATTTAATGTCTCCGCCTCATGGACGAGGTTATAACAATTTTTAACTATCGAATGATTTATTTTATGGCCGCTCTAATGGAATCGTTGGACGTTAATAGTAAATATTTAATTGGTTAATGTTACCGGTTTTTGGCGATGTCTCTCTAACCCTAAGATTCCTTATTTATAACCTTTGCGTGTTATCTGATGACGTCACTGAAAGAGGACGGTATCTCACGAATGTGCGTTGACTTTATTGACTATGGTCCGTGTTGACCAAAAACTAATAAAGATAATAATTATAATAAAGAAGGCTTAATCATCAATCTAAAACAAAGCACCTAAATGTAACAAATAACTCGTGGAAATACAGAAAGCTCCGGATGTGAGCCGGAGCTTTTAAATGAACGATGAAAAATTAATATACGAACTATTTCAATAGCAAGCCGTCAAACACTCTAGACCTACATCGTTTGTTTAATTAGTACCACGTACGGTTGTTCTACTATTTAATATAGCTAAACTAAGAATTTTGAAGCTATACATGGTGCTTTATAAATAACCAGCTTCTGCGACCCTATAACCTTCCTCAAGAATTGGGATTTCCAATGCAAAAATAATTTTTCAAATCCGACTGGAAGTTCCGGAGATAACCCCCTACACACAAACTTACAAACAAACAAATACATTTTACCTCTTTATAATATTATGTTTATTATATATATTAAAGTATATTATAGTATAGATGTTCCGCATGCTAGTGGTGGTGTCACTTGGCAGTCATAAGATTATCACAGATAATAAAACCGTTGTAGTAACGTTACCAACCGTAACATAATCTGTTTCCAAAAGTTTCGCGTTCGACCATCAATGAATATCAAGGAAACCAACCGATAAAGTGATGTTATCAACAAAATTATTCACATTATAATATTATAATTTTTATGTTATTAAGCACATAATAATAATTCCTGTTACAACAATCTTGAACAATCAAATCAGATAACAAATTGATACGAAAATATAATGGAGAACCGAGACTTTGAGACAGAAATAAACGAGAAACAAAAAGTATTCGAAACAATAATAAGAGTATCATTTAAATTGTTCCGTAGTCTCATACATAAATACATGCTATCGGTAAACATTTTTATTTCTTCATAAAAACGTATTGATGCTAGATAAATCACATCTGATAAATATTTAACACTTGTATAAAAACTTACATTTTTCGCAACGTTATATTTTTTGTTTGCTTGTAGTTGTTTTAGAACTGCATCACAATAACTCACCGTTTATTATAATTAGCATAACTAATATTAGTTTCCGAGTTTTAGACAACTTTGACATCATTCAGAAACTACTTTTATAACTTTCGGAATGTGAATGCTAATGTCAATAAATGTTATATTTCTTGAAACTTAAACTTAGCTTTTGAGTTATAAAACTGGCCAAGTGCGTGTCGGACCACGCACAATGAAGGGTTCCGTAGTTGGGATGAATTTATCCCAAAAACAAACTTAACTTTGTAGTTGAAAAATATGTTCCCCCTTACGGAATGTATGGTAAAACATGTTTTTGCAACTGCAAAGTTAAGTTGGTCGATTATTACTCGTTAACTTGTAGAACCTACTTAGCTGTGATAGTTTTCCTTTTAATTTCGTTATATAAACTACTGTTGTGATTTTTTTACACACCCAAAACCAACCATTAAGCCAAACACACACACACACAACACACACACACTAACCCCACACTTGACACTTGACTCTAACAAAAATTAGCACTTTAAAGCTAAATATTTCGCAAACGGATCCCTGAATCCAAAAATGGTATCCACAAACTCACAATGTTTTTAAAGGACCTTTCCAATGATACCCTCACCATGGGTAAAAAAAACAAAAAAAAAAACATCACCACTTTACGTGTATGGAAGATATACTAAAAAAAATTTTTTTTATAATTTTGTATTACCAGTTTGTCGGCGTAATTAATATGTATACCTATGCCAAATTACAGCTTTCTAGTACGAAGGGTCTCGGAGCTAGACCGCGGACAGACAGACAGACGGACATGACGAAACTATAAGGGTTCCTTGTTTACTACGGAACCCTAAAAATGATATAAAAGTAAAATATGGATTTAAGATATGCATTTGCAATCAATTCACAATTTGGTAACATTTTGAATTGTGTCACCATTCCACAAATCAAGATCATATGCGTTCTCGTTCGTCTCTCATAAAATAAGGAAATACTGTATCTTTTGCAAGTATTATTGTATTTTATCGTAGGTATTGATAAACTGAACTTACGAGTAGTATCACTTCTTCTTTATCAGGTGGCCTCCTAGTCATGCGTCTTATCCACAACCATATAATACGCTAAGGCATGGGACTTAAACATATTTGGCGAAATGTGAGTGTATTATAGGAACACCTCTGATCAACCCTTCGGAAAAACAAAGCGTGATGTTATGTTTATTCTAAGAACTAGTGTCCTGAACTGCAGAATCTAACGAACGAATCAACTTTTAACCCGAGAGGACAATCGCACAACTAAATACAAACTTACTTTTATTGCTTCCTTCCAGCAGAAAAAGGTCCAGAGTTCAAACTTGCCACAATTCGTCAGTCGTTGGAATTGTAAAAGATTACAGAAATTTAAATTGCTCAATGATCGCCTCAGCAAACCTGTCATATGTCAAGACAGTTTCACTAATGACACCACCAAACTGTTTGGTGAATCCAGTGACTGGCAGCTTTCACAGTGTTTTCCTTTCACAGTGGACTCCTCATCACCACGCTGATGTTATTATCTAGTAATATGGCGGATGTTAGCTCATTGCACCTTCTTGTGTTTGTGAGCGTAATGGCGCGCGCCACACGGATGTGCGTACGCAAATATTAGTAGTGGCTTCACAAGGTCGGGGCAAATAGATAACGAGGAATGCTCTTTGCTGTGTACCCACTCCAAGAGCATTCCATTTGGCAGATATCATACTTATTTTTGTTGTTTGCTTAGGTTTTTACTAAGGGCCCTCCGAGGTAAAAGAATCAAGAGTGCCTTTATAGATTTTAATATACGTTTTTCTCCTTGGTATTATTAAAATCGATGGTAGACTTCAATGTTATAGGTTTAAGGTAAAATATGGCAAGTCAAATGGGAGCCTGCATTTTGCAAAAGTATAATTTCCGAAACAGGCACATAACTCACTTGAATTTTTAATCCAAACTTACAGTATTATTGTTACCACTTCACCAGACTAAATTAAGTAAAGAATAAGATATAGCAGTGCCAACGATGAATCACACTTCTATTTATTTATATTTGCATTATCTACAATCACACTTTTCTTCCGGCGAGTCTGATGAAGTTCTCGGCAGATAATATCGCGTCACTGTTGAATAAATAAAACTCTTTATATCGCGTAATTCGGTGCGACGACGCGACACTGCGCGTACGCGGCGCGGCAAGGCGCGACAACGCATGTATAAATATCGTGTTATCGTGCGAATGTTGCGACCACTTATTACTCGCCCTTTATCCGATTTCATGAGTTAATCTGTACGGCATGAGGGGACTGTGGATGTGCCTGTTTCTGGCGAAAAGTTCCTAACCTTACTACGAGTAAGTAATACTGAAATAACATCTGAGACTTCCACTAATTGGAGAGTTGCGAACAGCACGCAATTATTCGTAGATAGCTGCTATCTAATTGCGTAACACATTTTCGTAAATAATTAAGACTAATCTGTTTCATTTTGACAGTTCAACAACATTCATTGCATTATTTACGTCGTTGTGCAGATTTTTTTCCAACTTATGAAGCAATGGATTTGCTATTTCTTTCAAAATGATTCAGATTGTGATTGATCATGTGTTACGAAATTAAGGTGCTGGTTCCTCGTCATAAGATAATTTTAAACACACATAGAAAATGCCGTTGTTACTAATTTTAAATTGATAGTGCTTAGCCTGATCCCCACGAAGAGATCAAATAATCCTCTTGAGTATCGTAATACAGGGACAGGTCCCCACGAATCGTGCCGTAATATGATTGAAAGTAAGAAGCGATCAGATTAAGGCGCGTACGTCCCAAACAAAACAACAGAAGTCCACACATCACCGCTCGCTCGCGTCGTCCTCGACCAGTTTAATAAATGTTAACAATATAACAACAAATGAACTGATGTTGAAGAAGAAGAAACTGAGCTTGGAACTGCGGTGAACCATATCACTGTCATAACCAAAATCATTGAAGTTTCTTATAAATCTGTGGTAACCACAAAACATACGAATACATCAGCGCAAATACATCGGATGCAATTCACTATGGCCACGACTGCTCTGTCAAAAGCAAAGCAAGTTTGAAGTCAAAATCAACTTTGAAGAAGAAGAACCACATTACATGGACCCAAAAGTAAACTTAACTTAGTGCCAATTTCACCAATGAAACTGAATGTGATCAGCACATTTAAATTGCGTTCAAGAGCTGTCAATGTTAAACCTCCATAACAATCTTGACAGTAACAGCTCTCGAACGTGGTTTAGATGAGCTGATCGCGTTCAGTTTCATTGGTGAAACTGAACGCCCTTAGTGTGATTAGTTTTGGTTGGTAATTGTTTGAATCTACTTTGAGCACAGATATACTACGAGAAACATGACATACCTATGTTTTTCCTTAAATTTTCTCTAATAAATATTTTGGTATTAAGTAACTAATAGTTTCTTTGTATCAGAGCTTGGAAATTGCTAACATAGACCAGACTCCAGTTTTTGGTCAATTCGTTCTTACCTCCAGATACTTCATATTTCAAAAACAGGCCGCCATGCTCCTTTATGTTACTGTTACTCGCATACCATAAATATTTGTCAGTCAACCTCTGTCCACGAAATCATTCAATAATTCTTTCATAATGTTCGTCATTCATCAGTTTACCGCGTTGATTAGCGTTCCTCCTCTGTTTGCCAACAAGTGAACCGATATTACGTCAGGTAACACTGTACTGTCATACCGCCTGACCCAAAATTACACACGATAATCACCTCTAAGTCTATAGAGATAAGGAACATAAATATGTTTGAATATGTTGTTGTCAGTGCAAACATTCGGCCGCTGCGCCCGCGCCGCCGTTCGCACCAAACAGTGTTTTGTCTTTGAGCTGCCGTGGTTCCTGTCATAGATTATGAATGTAGATCACGAGTGTTTTATTCCTACCTTAATTTGTTGAGAACAGCACGCTTAGCATGACCACAATAGAAACGAGTTTTGTCGATGGAAGAATAGACAAAATGACAGATAAACAATCACAATCTGTCATTTTGTCTATTCTTCCGTCGACAAAATCCGTAAAAAATCCGTTTCTATGGTTGTCGTGTTACGCGTGCAGGTGGACACACCAGAGATAAAACTTTAAAACCTCCAATACCATGAGGCTACTTTTTTCGCTCATCAATCTCAGCTTTCATTACCTACCGCACATCGTCCGACACAGTTCGCCTCGAGGGAGAAGTACTCCTTAGCTATCCCCTGAACTACTGTGAGGATAGCTTACTAGTGAACGGTGAATCTGATGATGTATCTACCACTTGCCAATAACAACCCCTATTTTGATCATAGTCCAAACACTTCAGTTGTCTCAGCTCCAAGACATTCATTATCGTCGGTCAAACTTGATGCATTAGTCCATCTGTCCAGTTCGATGTGCGTCATCTGCACCTAGCTAGTCTCTCAGTTGACAGTCCACATAAGACAAAGCGTGTTTAATTAACCGCGTGTTGACTGTCGCCTACTGCCTGTATTGGTTCTCAGAATACTTGGCGAGGTTTGCTCGCGCCGCTTACTTCGACAGTTACTGTTAACCAAACTGATTGTGGGAATCGAAAGTTTGGAACTATTGTTTTTGAGTTGGAGTTAAGCTGTTTATTTAAGCATCAGCTTCCAGTGATCAATGTGATCATGTTAAGAATTAATTGCCTGAATAATTTGTTAGCAATTAATGGTGTTAGGTTACAAATTTTTGTTTTTGTGTGCATTTTGAGTATGGTATGTGATGTCAATACTTAAAATGATATCGGGAGGTACCAGATATACCTATATCGCTTAAATTGGCTGTGTCTTACAATGTATGTACCCGGCACCTGATATGCTCATGTTTTTTCATGATTGCTTATCACGTAAGTTCGGCATGGAGATACATGGAGGAAATAGCCAGCTATGTGTTATTTATTACAAAATCTAATGGTGGTCACAGCACGGCGGATAAATTTTCCGAGTGCGAGCGGCCCCGTCTCACATATATTTATTACTTCCTGACCGACGACAAACGTCGGTAATTGAGCGATCACGACGAGACCATAACTCCTATCAAACTATCGAATTACACGAGCAACCCTATCGCTGACCGTTCACCAGGCCTCTTATTCTTTGGCGCCTTCTTTCAGATGGAGCAGCTCCGTCCCCCTCGCGCTCATTGTTACAGTGTGGTCGAGAAAGGGATAAGGGATCGATAGACCATAATCGGTACGCAGGTGGAAATAGTGACCACCGGTCACTAGGGTTATCAAATTACAGATGATGCAATGTGAAATTTATCGATACAACGCACGCGTGTAGTGGGTAACGCGGTGAATTTATAAAAATAATTATATATCGGACGAAAGTGACCGTTGTCCGCCAAATCAGGTACATTGTCGAGCGTGTGAATAGTATTCATTTGAAATTGTAATCGATCGGTTTGTGAATTAAGTAGGAGACTCTGAGGTCAGTGCGAAGGGCAAGACGTACGACTTTCAACAAGTATTGTTTTTGCTGAGTCTTCCTGGATCGTATTTTATAAAGTCATAAACAAGTTCAACTGTTTACCTGGTGGCTGATGGCTAGGAAAATTTATCCAATCAGTGATAAAGTCAGTTATTCTAACGTGCCTAGTGTACCTACCAGCAAAGCGTGTGGAAAATATTTCGCACAATTCATATTATACTTGCAATAATTGCTTCCATTTCCAACTGATGTTTAAAAGATGTAAAACAAAGTTCTCAGTAAGAGAGCACTTCTGTTAATCCTTTCCTTTTAGCTTGGGATACAAATAGTTTATTTGTCTTTTACAAAATTTGTACTTCATAGCTAGTGATAGAAGTGTCCTTTTAAGGGATGGGTTCGAGATTAGCGTAACTAGGCCAGTGTCAATAGATTCATCTAGGACCTAGATGAATCTATTGACACCAATCAGGCAACAGGAACTCAGTAGACTGACCGCTAACAAACAACATCAGCATTATAGCGATAGGAATAAGAATGTGATACAGGACTTGAAGTATGTAATTTGATCAGTCAGTCAAATGCGCATATCACATCATCACACATTTAAATCATCATTCATTTGTTTTATATTAAGTACAGATATATCATCCATTTTAGTTTCTGGTAGGTAGTTGTTTGAAAAGGCTCGATTTCGATGCATTATTTGAACTATCTACTGGAGAGCCATAGTACCTACCTCAAAACCTTCTCCACAGCAAACTCAAATAAACCCGAATTTAAATGACATAACAGTTGAATTATCGAGTATAGTTAATTGAAGGCATACGTATACGTGTGTCGCAACCGACCGCTGCGACCGATGGAGACATGGAGTAAGAAGGAAAGGAGAGTTTATGTGCAGGCTAGCAATACTAGCCTCAGTTGCAAATAGAGGATGGTTTGCCGCACTGCTGTAATAGAGTAAATTCTGCCATGATTGGCGGAAGCAGGCTGCTATTCGTTTATTACAAACCGTACTTACAGCTAGCGTACCAAAATCCGATTGATGCGGCATTCCATTATGCTTATTATTGAGTAGCATACCAATACCAAAATGTAGTCATAATGGATTCGCATAGGATACCCCTTCAAAGTTTAGAAGCTTTTAAAATTGTCATGAGCACTCCATTCTTGTAGAATGATGTCGGTGTGGGCCGAGGACGGCGAGCGACGGCGACGCGCGTCTAATTCGGCGTGCCCGATCTCCGTCATAAATTGTGCTAGAGCCGCGCATCGTCTTACAGCCTCTCACAGTTAATTGACCCAAGTTAGATATTTATATTAGGGTTTAACATATTTTATTTTGAAGTATGGATTTGTGCGATTGTGGGAATTTCTTTCTTATGTTTCTTGTTCAATTCACTTGTCATCGAAGAAGAGAACAGATTTCAGTACATTTGAGCGGGGTCAATGATCCCACCATGATCTACCGCTGAGCATGGGTTTTCCCTATACCAAGCTTTATTTGAAAGATAGACCGTGAAGTGTAGCTAACATATTGGTGATCGCAAAATTATGATAATGGTAACAAAAATAGGAGCCTAATTTTTTGCCGTCTCTTACGACACATGAAACACTGTTGGAAAAGCTGTACTTAGGATAGGGACATGCCATTAAAATGAGGAGTTTAGGGTAGTATTCCTGTGAATGAAGAACTTGGTATCATTCTGTAGTCTAATACAAATAATACATAGCGGCAAGCAACTGCTGGCTGTTTAATGGTATAAGTAAAATAGTACATGCAACTATTTTTTTACAATGTTTTTATAGACAAAGGACACCTGGCAGGATTTTTAAACTGACTGCACACTGAGTCGAAATCTGTTAACTGAGAAGAATCCACGCTGCTCCAACTGCTGCACCTTGATAAGTACCTACTCACGTTTATATCGCGTGCACGTACAATTGATTAGTACTCGTGCCCATAAACGGCAACTATAGGTAGACTCTAATTATAAATTAAGATCCCTAGTTCCCGATCTATAGGTTACACCTCTGAACAGCTATCTAATCACAGGCGTGACTGCCGCCAATGTTCGGCCATTTATGTTAAATTTAGTGGCAGAAACAATTACTAAGCTTTCCTAAAGTTAACAGATAGAAATCTATAAATCATAGCTCAACAAGAGCCCGAGTATTCAAAGCAGTATTTTAGTGAAGGGAACATTTGTAATATATCGTAAATTATCGATTAAAATCGGTTTGAGTGCGCCTGAGACAAAGTTACGTACGCAGCCAACACTACATCAATCCTGCGTGTAGGCAGCTCGGAATATAATAACAGACATGTTTACGCAAATACTATTCGAAGGGCCTCTATCGCTTAATATCGACGACGACGAAATTTAGAAACGGTCGAGTCATCAGAGTGGACTAGTCACGTACCCATAGCAAACGATCAATAAGTTAGAATCAACAGTACCAGTAGCCAAATAACTGGCTCTAATCCGAGTCGAATCGCTGGATATTTTTCAATAACGCACAGAACCGATGATCGGAATAGTTAGTGAGGAGTCGGGACTGGATCGCTCGCTCGATTCGTTTTTTTTGTGTGGGAACATTTCGTTTTTCAATCACAAGCTAACCTTTTTACGGTGCTGGTGTACGTCGAAGGCGATAAATATCGAAGCTTATGGCCGCGGTCGGCTTTGAACTGCGCGTTTTATCCAGATTGCTACACAATTTTTTGGGTGTTCATATATTGTGGATAGCAGCGTGTCCGGCGCGTGGGCACCGACCGCGTGACCGTACATTTGTTTTACACGGCACAATCTTGCAAAAAAAACTTGGAACATGATAATCACCACTGTATACTCACTTTGCTGTTCGTACCAGAGTATATGGACAAAACCTTCTTGTCATTTTCTCTCTCTTGCATATTAGTATTAAAAGTTATCTTAGTAAAACATCACAACTCATCTTCGTAAGCACGATAGGCATCAATGTTGGAACCAGACCCGTGTCTGTATCGATATTCTCAAGATCTTAATAGTTTTATTGAACGACTCGCGTAAAGCAAATAGGCATAAAACTAATAATAATCTGCCAAAAATCTGTTCCGTTTCTAGTTATAAAGCCTTGCGCAAACACAAATTTCAGATGTCCTTAGTGTTGTCCCATGACGAGCATAGAGTATAGACCACTCAGAGGTCACCAATACTTACATAAACAGCTCATAATATATTCGCACCGAATCGCCAGCATTTCAATATTGATAGAATAAAGTGAGTTGACGTGATAACTTGATTTGTGCAAATAGATAAACATTATACATTATTAATGAACGATCACTCATGTATTTGAGGACGATTATCGCTGTTTTACGATTCGGAAATCGGTTTTATTAGTCAGGAAGTGCACCATGTTTATCTGAATATTATTATGACTTCTGTAGTTTTAATTATTTTATAGTTTTTTTTATAGTAGAATTAACATAATGGTAGTAGATCCTGCAACCACTAGTAATATCTATAATAATGTAATCATAATGTTTGTCCAGTTCTTTTCCCGATCGGCACATATCGGTTCAGGTACTAGTGCGGCCACAAAGTACAGTCCTGCTTATGACTGGTTCACGTCAATTAGATTATTCCCGAGCATGGACCGGTCAAACATCAAATATTTCTACAAGCCAGGAATGTTTTGCGGATCTGGTAGTCTGTCTTCTAGTCTGAACTAAATTACGTTATGATTTATATGAGTTCCCAGGAAAATATGTCAAGATAAGATATTAATTGGATTTAGTGCATTCATAAGTACACAGCTCAGGTTTGTTGCTATCCCCATCGTTGGGCAAGGCGTGCGGGGCGTGGGCGTGCGTTGCGCAGGCGCAGCCACGCGCCCGGTTTCACCGCAACAAAAGACACACGGGTGACTTTTGACTTTAGCCATGCGGTTAAGCTTCATAATATAATTGAGCTCGAACAAAATCCGGCCGGGTATTACCATACAATGGGCCAGTCAGTTCCGTCGAGCCCGCCAGGTCGCCGAGGGCAAAAAAACACTACCACTTGCTATCCAAAGCTGACGACAACAACCCAACGCCATTGCGGCTTTAATCAAATTGAAACTCAATTGTCCCCGATATAGATTTTAATTTTGATTGCTGGTTAGTGCTCTCAAGGCGTTATTGTATTCAGGGGGAGGTTGGCAGGCGTCCATCGAAGGCAGCCCATCATGAGCCCGACGACTGTTTGACGAGTGACAAGAGTCTAAAAAATGCACAGTGTAAGTTACCTACTGGCCGAGCGAGTCGGGATGTTCGCAGTTTTGAGTTATTGCCTGGGAGCAGTGGTTTTTGCGCGCTCGTCGCCGTGTCCCGCGTCCTCTGTTGCACTGAATGCTTCTGATTGATGCGTTTTGTTTACTTTTCTGTCTCGGCCGACGAGCGTTGAGCTTTTTGACGTTTCCAAATTGTTTTTTTACGTTTTTGGGACGTCGTCGTGCGCATTTTTAGCGGAGTTTACATACAGTATTGTGGAGTAATTGATCGTTGGAATAGGTTGACGAGCGCGCTCGTGTGGGACGCCGGCCAGGTGGTCTGCACGTAGGTGATAATACACAATTGACGTTTTTGAACGCATTTACTGCTATCAGAATATTGCTAGTTGTAAAAATGTCAGGTTTATTTTACTTTTTAATGGGTACTACGCTTTCGATAGTTTGTGGTTTATTTACATTTTCGTCTGTATGTAAATTGCTTTCTATTGAGTTTTTACCCAACTGCCCCAGAAGGAGAGTAATGTTTTTTGAGACTATGTGTGTATGTTATTTCTTTGGCACGCTCTGTAGCCTAAACGGCTTCCTAGATTTTAGCATATGGGGTGTCCTTAGATTCGTTTTAATTGTGAAAGTGACATAGTCTACATAATATTCATATATTACATCTGTAAATATAAAAAGTGGGGGGGGGGGGAAATTATGATATTAGTATCAAATAAAAGCTAGTAATGAGTAGCAATTCGATACATATATGTCGGAGACGGGTATGTGACTCTTTCGTTATTATCAGCGATATTTTAACTACTGTAGGCGTAGTGTGGGTAGTGTTGATTAGTGCGCAATAGAAAAACCGTTTGCAGTTCAGATCACATCATAATTTACTATCAAATTAATCACACTAGTTAAATTATACACACACTGGGTGCGAAGGCGTTTATTAAAATCACAAATTACAATTAACACAGTACTGAGCACCACGAATCGAGAACAGTACCGCGACGTCTTGACTTCGATGCGATCACAACTCTGTACAAGCGCAGTTTTTGGTGTGGGTAGATCACTTGATATCGCCAGTGGCACGCTTGCGATTCGTTTCGTGTCCGTACTAATGACCGGATCCAACATGTATATAAATAACACTAAATGCGTGAAATACCTAAAGAAAATTATTTAAAAAAAAACAAAAATTCGACTGCAAAAATGTATAACTGAAAAAAGAAAAACAATACCTTCCTCCTGGGGCAGTCGGGTAAAAATAAGCACTATACTCTATAGAATTTTGGTATCGCAGGCGGGGAACAAACCAATTTAACAATTATACAAAAATTGTGTGAAGCCCAAAAGGAGCTATCTCTCTCAGAGTGTTTCAAGGTTAGCAAACATGTTGCTAGCACCAGTATTCTATTTAGTAAGTTAGTAGGTAGTAAGAGAATCAGTGTAACGATAGATTTGACTGGTGATGACACCATTATGTCCTATTGTTGTGAGTCATCCTTAATATTATAAATGCGAAAGTAAGTTTGTTTGTTACGCCTTCACGCTAAAACGGCTGAACGGATTTAGATGAAATTTGGCACATATATAGACGATGCCTTGGAAAAGAACATAGGATACTTTTTTTTTCCCACGGGATCGAGACTTATGCGGGTGAAACCGCGGGGCGCAGCTAGTAATAAATAAATAAAATACATTAAAATCAAGAAATTTATTAAACGGTTACAGAGAGCAATCAAAAAACAAAATCTCTTAAAATTAAATCTTTCACTTAGAACGGAACGTGTTGTCTAATCAAAAAGTTAAAATTGCTATTGAGTTAGATAAATGTAGGGAAAAATAAATGACACTGATATCCAGCTCATCTATAATGATATACCACACAAGGAGCACTTGCTGAAGGATATTTTTGAAAAGTATGAGACTTCACAACAGCAAGTAAGTGACCGCCTGCTTGAGGCTGGGAAGCTACTGGATTTGGTGAAGTGCAATGCTGAGATGTATGAGTAATAACCTCTCATGCAGCTGTGTAAACCAACCACTACCTCCTCAGCCTCAGCCTAACTTGTCCCCTCCGGTGTTGACTTTTCCAGCAGACTTGTGTTAAGTCACAGAAAAATAAATCAATTTCTTTTTGTGACGAATTAAGTTCAGGCTTCGGGAAAATTTTACTCAATTACCTTGGCCATAGTTTCAGCAATCATAGCTATCATTACATAGGTTTTAAACAAATGATTAAAATAATTATAAACACAAACCTAGATAATTATTCTACAATGGATTTATTATTAGGTAATAATACTGGTATTACCAGAAAGGACATAGTCGATGGTGTGGACACCTTATTAAAATTAAATGTAGGAAAGCTGATGTTGTGTGTTTTTCCTTAATCTGATACTTTACCATATGATGAAAATAACTATATTTTTAAGTTGAATAATACTATTCACAGGCTGACATGTTGTCATAGTGACAAATTATTGTATTTTGACACTAACAAGTTTGTTAGTGGTTTTAAGTTTACTCAGAGAACTTTATCTCTGTCTTGGGAATGTAGACATCTGGTTGTTATGTTGATAGCATATAATATTAATGAGGTTATAGCTAATTTAACAAAGTGTAGTATTAGTGACGAATCTGTGTTGTCTAGTTATACTAACAAGATCCTTACATCCTTATCCTTATCTATCCTTATCTATATAATAATATTATATACTAAAAATAAAGCTGAAGAGTTTGTTTGTTTGCTTGAACGCGCTAATCTCAGGAACTTCTGGTCCGATTTGAAAAATTCTTTCAGTGTTAGATAGCCTATTTATCGACAAAGGCTATAAGCTATACATCATCACGCTAAAACCAATAGGAGCGGAGCACCAATGAAGAATGTTTCAAAATCGGGGGTTTCTTTTTCCTTTTGAGTTTCCGCTGTGTGAGCTGCCTAAACGGTTAAAGTTTCGCAAAAATCATGTATGACAGAATTATTTCCCTTTAAAAGTTCAAAAAAAAGGTAGTGGGTAAGTAGTTATATTTCCTGTGCGTGTCCCAAATAAAATATTTTTCTTTCTTTCTTTCATATGTGTATCTTTTAATGTTGGCTCATTACCTATAACCTTTTTATGCTAACCAAATTTGTTCTAAAATAATGCATTATTTGCAAAGGTGTTTTTATAAACATGATATTAATCCTTATCCAAATAAATACGCCCAAAGTACGCGGGCAGAAGCTAGTCCTTACATATTATTATAAAACAAAGTCCCCCGTCGCGTCTGTCTGTCTGAACGCGATAAACTCAAAAACTACCGAACGGATTTTCAAACGGTTTCCACCAATGGACGGAGTGATTCATTTAATTGGCTGAAATTTAACGATTAATGTTGATGAAGTCACAAAAAATCATGCTGACTAGGAGCTTTACTGGCGTGCGCTGCGTAAACCGAAAAAGATACACCAAATTTATGTTCTACGGTATTGTTCATCTTATCTTGTTCATCTTTTTCAACAAAAAAGTCCACGATGGCATATGTCTATCTTCTAAGGATGACTCACAATAACTTTTTTATTACATCTTTTTATCTTTTAGAATTTGTTAAAAAAATATTGTTATTTCCGTAGCTTTTTTGACCGGTATAGTATTAATCCTTATCCAATTAAATATGTTATTTAAATTGGTAATTATTTTAATCGATAGGAGTCAATGACCTTTTCCTCTGTTATTAGGGATGAAATCTCGGTAGTACGTTCCCGTGGGATATTTTCCGACATCCACGCGGGCGAAGCCGCTGGCAAAAGCTAGTAGTGAATAATCATGAATTACCATGTATGAAAGAGGATCCACCTACAATATCAACATACTTGGAGGCCACTACCAGTCAGATAGGGTATTCCCTTCCTGCTGGAACTCATACGGGCATTTTAGATTCTTCAGTTGTAGTTGTGGAGGTCACTCCGGATAATTCTTTAAACTAGGCAGAAGACAACAGAAGTTACCCCTTCAATTAACCAATTATTATTAGAGAATAACAAAAGCTATCTTCTGGCAATATAACTCATAATATTAAACCATAGGGAGTGCAACATACTTTAAAATTATTGAATCAAAATATCCTAGGTTGCTCTTCGAAATTACTGGAAATAGAATTGTTTTTGGAAAATACCAAGTTTGTTGTAATTTTTTAACAGAGCATTGGTTAAAAGATCATCAAGTGATGTCAATTAATTATGATAATTATTGTGTAGTTAGCCATTTCACCCGAGAACGTAAACTTAATAGCCTAAAGCAACGTATGAATAATACAAGCTTTCATAAGTATATTACAAAATATTCAAAAACTTTTAAAAATTTGTGCGAAATAGCCAAAACTTTTTATATTAGCAATAAAATAAAATCAGCTGATGATAAAATAAAAACTACTTGGCAAATAATAAATAATTAAACAGGTAGAAAAAAACAGCGAAATACTGAATTTGATTTAGAAACTGCACATGACCCCATTAACTCAGATATAGAAATAGCTTAAGAATTTGAAATATTTGCTAATATTTCCCTTAAAACTACTGAAGTTTTAAATTCCTCACCCGCGCTTTCTGCTGCCTTGCTTAGACATAATGTGAAGGCATGCTTTTTGGAGTTTAGGTTTCAGCATACAAACCCCCAGGCTGTTATAAAAGCTATTAAAGATCTTAAAATTAAATCAACAGAAAATCTCTGGGGAATGTTTGTAAAAGTCTGTAGATCTAAATAGCAAAATAGGGCGCAATGGTTTTGATAACAATCAAAACCATTGCGCCCTATTTAGCTCACACATTTAACACCAGTATAGACTAAGGAGTCTTTTCGGATCTCATGAAACACAGTAAAGTAGTTCCATTGTTCAAATCCGGTGATAGTAAAGAACCTAACAATTATAGGCCTGTGTCAATTCTGCCAGTTCTCAGTAAGGTGTTTCAAAATTTGATGCTCAATGTTACATCACAATTTATGTACCACTGACGCCGGTGTCACCCTAATAAAGAACATTTTTAATGCCTGGGAAGAAGCACAAGATGCCATTGGAATCTTTTGCGACCTCTTGAAGGCGTTGGATTGTGTAGATCATGAGACGCTTCTGCTGAAACTAGAGCACTATGGGATTCAATTCAATTCAATTCATTTATTCTGTAACAATTCACATTTCATCACCACTGCTCTCAAAACGGTGAAGGAAAACATCGTGAGGAAACCGGCATGTCCTAGAACCGAAAATTCGATGACATGTGACATCTACCAACCCGCACTGGGCCCGCGTGGTGGATTACGGCCCACTCCCTCTCACAGAGAGGAGGCCTGTGTCCCAGCAGTGGGAACATTATAGGCTGATGATGATGATGATGATGAATTCACATTGTGTTCGAATATAATTCAACATGAAACATAAGTATGCTACAAAAAATATTATTAAAATACATGCAATTCAATTTAAATTAGGAAATAATAATTCGATAAAAAAATATATATATATATGTAGGATCAGGAGTGCCGAGAGGTATTTCGTCAGGGTTTGGAGTTCCCATTTTATTGGGATAAACAAGACTGTATAAACAATTACAGGGTATTTATTATAGTAGGTACTAGATACACTATATAAGTTAAAACACAATACAAATGGTAATTAGTAACAAGATAAAGTAGGTGAATAGGTAGTAACAATCGAACAGACTTTTAAGGTCTTATAGTTCGTATAGTGGCCAAGCCACCCAATGACAATGACAAAGTGTATTGCTCGCTATCAACAAGCCAATACAGCCATGTGAATATACAACAGCGCTGTACCAGGTAAACCGACAGTTTTGTTGGGAACAGGGGCTCTTTATAGATTCGCATCCGAAGATCGACTCACTCGCCTATTTTTTTTTCTGTAGGGCATCTCACAGCTGGTTCCGAAAACCGTGGCTGTTTAACCGGTCAATCCTGTGGTTGCCTTAAGCTACTGCACTCAAAGCCTCCAGCCAGGGCACACATAAACTAAGCTAAAAAGCTTAGGATGAACGCTCGCTAAGGGCACCCCCTGTGGGGTACGAGCCTCGGCTTAGGGCGTTATCCGGAGGGAGGACATCAAAAGATGGGACGGGCTGGATCAAAAGGTTTTGATCATTATTATTAGACGGGGAATTTAAAGCTACGTGCACAGCTGCAACAACTGCTGGCACCTCGTTTTCGAGCCAAGGGTCGGGGGGGAGTATTATTTACTCGGGGGCGCGGCGGTCGAGATTGCAAAGGACCTCGACGGCGAGATCGGAATGACGGGAGGCGTTTGTGTTTGTACACTGTACTTGTTTCCCTATTGCTCTCCTGGAGGAGTGTTATGGGGTCATCGGGGTCTACGAGGATATGCCTTGGACGGCGAACATGACTGATTCTACTCGGGACATAACTGGCGGCCTCGACAACCAGATGGATGCGATGTTTGGCCGCGGACTCAAAGAAACGCTTGGAGAGGCGTTTTAGAAATTGGTGGATTGTGGGAATCTTTAGGTCGAGGTGGAGAGCCTCGTTCCTAACGAACCAGGGGGAACCTGTGGCCCTACGGAGGAATCTATTTTGGACTGTTTGCATCCTATGGATATGACGAGGTTTTGCATGAGCAAAGACGGCACCCGCATAGGTCATGATTGGTCGAATGCACGCCGTGTAAACGCGCAATTTGCACCTAAGTGACAATTTGCTACGTGCATTCACCAGGTAAAAGAGTCTACCGAGAGCGAAAGCGGCTCGCGAACGAACCATCTTTATGTGCTCTGCGAAGGTCAAATGATGGTCTAGAACGACACCGAGATATTTAGCTCGCTTCTCCCAAGGGATCGGCTTGCCGAACATGGTGATTGGTCGGGGGAGGGGGTTTCTAAGCCTTGTACGCGATTTCGTAAAGAGAACCGCTTGGCTTTTATCTGGGTGCACTCGCCTACAGAGTGCACGCTCTTTTATAAGACGATGCCCCCACTTTGCAATCCCACAACGACAACTCTGTCCGATGACGCACGGAAGTGCGTCACGTGTTTACTTGATACAAAACACTAAAATGTGCTAAATCTAATAAGACTTACATTATAAAGTAATCAAATAATACAAGAATAATTGTCGTAAATAAACAATGGTGAATTCACAACGTAAATCATTTAAAAATTAAAGTAACATGTCATTAATTGTTTTGAACAAAACCATTGGTTACAATTATCAAAATAAGTTGCCAAAATCAATTAGTGAGTACACCGAGTACTTAATAAATTATGTCCGATTTATTGGACAATAATTGATAGTAAAAATCACATAAATGAATAATAAGCAAAAAAAATCATACCAAACTCTGTTGACTACCCACAATTGTAATTAAAAACCAACTCCGACATATATATGAACTTATGTCAAAAATCAACAGCAAGATAAAAGCAAACAATAATCAAAAAATAAAATATGACTACAATAATTATAACCCATAGACAAATAATGAGACATGTCAGTTTTAACAGAATAGGACTATAAATTATCTAATGAATAGAGACATCTTTCCAACAGGAATGCCTTGAGCCTTGCCTTGAATGAGCCTGTGTACAGTATGCTTTTTAACTCAAGCGGAATACAGCTCTTGATTTACTTAGATCATACCTGACAGATAGAAAGGTTAAAGTTCAGGTAAACGGCGTAAACTCATTAGGGTCTGAAATGGCAATGGGCGTTCCTCAAGGTTCGATATTGGGTCCATTCCTCTTTTTAGTTTACATTAATGATTTACCCCAATTACTTCAAAATCAACCAAAGATGGTGTTATTTGCAGATGACACATAATTAATCTTTAAAATAAACCGACTGTCACAAAATCTCGACGACGTGAATAGCTCTATTCTGCAAGTCCAAGATTGGTTTACGGTAAATAATTTGGTACTAAATAATAAAAAAACCAAATGCATTAGATGTGACGCGAAAAGTGTTTAAAAGTCGACTAAAATTTTTTCAAAACAATGCTGTGCAAATTTTAATGGATAGGCTAGCAGAACAACGAGCAAGTAAAAATTTTGGTAAATTTTGGTAGTGCACTGGTAATTTGGATGCGAAACCTGGCATCTCTGTGTGTGTGGAAGACACAAGTGATAAGACGGGAATTGCTAATGTGTTCAAGGACCATTTTAAAGTTCAGTCCCCTCGCGGTCCCTCGACCTTGGTGAATGATTGTGAGCCCATCCATCCTGGCGCGAAACCTCTAATACGTTTTTCAACCAAGCAAGTATGTGCAATCATTAATAACGTGAAACGAGGCAAATCTCCAGGACATGATGGTCTCAGCATTGAGCACCTGAGGCACGCAGGTGTCCATTTCCCGCGAGTCCTGTCTATGTTCTTCACAATGTGTATTAGTCATACATACCTACCTGATGATCTAACGAAGACCAGCGTAGTTCCCATTGTGAAGAACAGGACAGGTGACATCTTGGACGGAGGTAATTATCGTCCCATTTCTCTTGCGACTATAATAGCCAAGGTGTTGGACGGTATGCTTGATTCTTGCTTAAGTAATTACATACATCTTCATGATGCACAGTTCGGGTTTTGCCCCGGACTATCAACTGAAGTTCTATCTATCAACTATCAATTTTAAGTCTCAAGCATACCGTTCAATATTATAAAGATCGCGGTGCGCCGGTGTACGCCTGTTTCCTTGATCTCTCCAAGGCGTTCGATCTTGTCTCATACGATGTGCTCTGGAGAAAGATGGGTCACAGGGGTATACCCGCGGAAATATGTGGGCTATTCCAGTATTGGTATGGTAACCAAGTCAATCGGGTGAAATGGGATGATACAGTCTCTGAGCCGTATAGGTTGGAGTGCGGAGTGAGACAGGGTGGTCTGACGTCTCCCAGGGTCTTCAACCTCTACGTGGATGACCTGATAGTCGCACTCAGCAGCATGCGTGTCGGACGCAGTGTTGATAGGGTTAGAATTAACAACATCAGCTATACAGACGACATGGTGCTGCTGGGTCTGTCGGCGAAAGCAATCAGTCAGATGCTTAAAACATGTGAGACCTACGCTGCCGCACATGGATTAAAATATAATGTAAAGAAATGTGAATACATGATCTTTGAGGGCAGTGGCAAACGCCGTGGAGAAGGACCCGAGTTGCTTTTGAACGGGTCACCAATTAATAGGGTGTCAACTTTTAAATACTTAAGGCATTGTCTTGCCGCTGACCTCAAGGACGATGTGGACATTGAGAGGGAGCGCAGGGCTCTAGCAGTCCGGAGCAACATGTTGTCCCGTAGATTTGCACGGTGTACAGACCAAGTGCAAGTAAAACTTTTCAAGGCTTATTGCCAAAGTTTGTACACGGGCAATCTATGGGTCAATTATACTAAGAGATCGCTGGATGTCCTGCGAGTCCAGTATAACAATGCTTTCAGGATGTTGTTGAGGCTGCCTCGTTACTGTAGCGCGTTAGAAATGTTTGCGCAAGCCCGCACCGACGGCTTTTATGCAATTATACACAAAAAAACGGCGTCGCTACTGAGGAGAGTGAGGGGCAGTCAAAACAGCATCCTGAAAACTGTAGCCGAGAGCTTCGGCTCTCCGATTGTCCAGCAGTTTGTGCGGAGGTTGATTTTTACTAACACTAGGCAATAAGTTATTTTTTGTATGTTACTAACACTATATGGATATTTTGTGTCCGAAATAAAACAATTTGAATTTGAATTAGATTTAAATGACCTAATATTGGAAGTAGCGAATGTGACATCATATTGAATGCCAAAATACTGGAATTTACAAACAATTTTCCTAGGAATCACGGTAGACGAGAAATTGTAATGGGGAGCTCATATAATAAATATCTCTTGCGGGGTGGCTAAGCTCGGCCGCTTACGCTGTTAGAAAGATAAGACAGTTAACAGATGTAGAAACCGCGTGTTTTGTCTATTTATTATTTTGTGTTATATGACATTGATTTTACATTCTGTGATTACTTCCTCACACGCTAACTTATTAATTATAAAATTTTAGGTAAATCGTCTACTTTTACAATGTTTGTAAATATGTGAGCACCATGTCATCACATAATTAAATTATCTGTTGTTGCTTCATTTTTAATTCTTTTTACCTATGTGGTATAGTAATTTTATTCTAGATGCAACGTCTTCACATATAATTATTTAACTGATGTACGTACATACCTATACAAACTATTGTAAAACATTTTAAAAGAGTAACGGTGGAGTTTCTTGCCCATTCTTCTCCATACGAAAACTACCTTTTGGAAGGGGCGAATAGAATCAATTCTACTATTTTGTAAATTTTGACGTTCATAAGTGCCATACATGGGCCTATTAGAAATGAATGATTTGACTTTAACCTAAAATATGGTGTAACTTTTATTTGTCCCGCCTGCGATAACAAAATTCTATAGAGTATAGGTAGTGCTTGTTTTTCTCTTTCCAGTTTAGTAGTATGCGTTTTTGCAGAAGGGATTTTGTTTTTTTTTTAAATTAGCGTTCATTAACTGTATTAGCATAAAAATCGAAGGTTTGATGGATATATTGAGGCAGTTTTTCATTATTTGATCCATTCAAAAACCATCTTTAGGTTTTTATTATCAATTTGTATCGATGATATAATAAATAATCAATGGTTTTTTCAATCCCTAATCACTAACGAACTACTAAACGCCTCACAATGGTAGTCCATAGATGACATAGTGACACTCGTGTGCATAACTTTCTACGCGCGACACCGCACACATACGCGAGTGGTCGCATCCGGGTAGCGCTTTGTATGTACTTTTGTTTGTTTCACTTACAAAGGTGTCGGAAAAGACATCAGTCTGTTTTTTTGTAGAAAATATGCGACAGTTCCGTATTGTATGAAAGTTTGCGAAAAATATCAGAAAATGTAATGTAAGCTTTGTTAATACAATGATCATGCAAGAAATATTTAGTTTCAAGTTATAAATAATACGCAATATACACTTCCTTATTGATTCATTATCTTCTCAACACCTTGTATTTTGAAAAACTAGTATTATGCCGAGCAGTCATCGAGACCAATAACACGGACAAAAGCAATAGCAAACACAAACAATAGCAGATATCGCGGTAGGAGTGATAGATGTCGCGGTAGGAGTGACAGCTACTGCCTCTTTGGTCTAGTGGTCGCAAGTGCTACTACTGGTGAGCATGAGGTCCCGGGTTCGATTCCCGGATCAGGCAAAGCGTTATTGGGTTTTCCATCTAGAATTTCTCAGTAGCAGCCCGGTGTCTTGATTTGTGCCCGGTTAATGGTAATCGGCTCGCCCCCTATTACATGGGACTTAAGCATAACTGGCGAAATGTGGGTAGTACACCCACATTTAAGTACACCTCTGCCTAACCCTATCGGGGAATACAGGCGTGATGTTATGTTATGTTATGTAGTTTTTTTTAAATATTGTAGTAGTATCTATACTAAAACAAGAACACAGTCAACTTCATACGTCTAAACATGTTGTTAATTTTATCCGTCGCTCCATCACGACTATGCTAATTGTAATCCTTACGCTGTGCCTACGTACTGCATGCTGTGCCTATGTACTGTCAGTGCAAGTAATGGCGCTAATATAAAATTGTTGTTACGGTGGAAATGAATTAATTTTAAAACATCTGCATTATTCCTTTTCAAAACGTTAGTCGGCTAGCTGAGTTATATTTTGATATTCAAAAGGATTTGTAACAAGTGAAAATTATGATACGAAAGGAGTTTTCTGTAAGCATTTGGAAGATATCTTAGGATTCGCGTTACTCGCTTAAAACTTGGTACCAACGGGTCTCTGAAGTCTATTTTAAATTGTAGAGAGTGCTTGCCTATCCCAAAAAATACTCACTTCCAAAGACCTTGGAAGATCCTCATGCCATCATACTTTGTCACCTGAACCACAAGTTTGTGCATGAATGTGCGTGGGACAAGTCATAAGCAGCTGTTGTAAGCAGTGACGACAGTCGGAAAGTATTTATTTGGCCGCTTATGTCTTGGCCATCCGTCCCAATTTTAATACGACAACTGCAACTTCGTAGCACTTTGGCTACACGGTCTCTTACAGTTATAAAGTTTCTTGTGTCTTCTGAATCACCTTAGTAAATCCCCAAGCTTCATACTTCACCCTTACAACCAGTACGTGTTACGTATGTGTGTGTGTGTGGGTGCGTGTGAGTGTAAAGTCCGGTAGCTAGATATAGTTGTGATTACTTACGCGGCGCGACGTGACAGCGGTACTAACGAGCGCTCCGCCATCGATCGCCTTCTTATAATATACCTAATTATAAGGAAATATCCTGCGTAAAACCTTCAATGGAGTTTCGAAATATCCTCTTAGTGATAACAAGTTTCTATTGAGAATTTTTGAGACGCTTGAATAAGATATTGATAACTTCATAGATGCTTTGAATAGGCTGAGCGGTGTACTGACTTTAGTTTGAAAAATAAAACCGATAAAAATAAAATTGGTTTGTGGTTTGAAATAGTAAAAATACTAATAATGCTTGCTAGAACGCATAAAAAACATCGAACCCCTGGAATAATCAAGATGACACCAGAGCTATACTAAATAACTCCATATTGACATATCGTGTCGTACGAACAATTTTAGAGAAACTTTAACGATAAATAAAACAGGTAATGATATGCAGACAGTTTCGCGTAAGTGTCGCTGCCCACTGAGGCGTAACATCATAGATTCGTGGACGCGCCACAAAAACGACGCATCGAAGCATGCGTTGACAAACGCTCGTCGCTCCGCGTCAATACCGCACGCGCAAATATCTATGGTGACACGCATCAGTGGACTGTATACCTAATGCAGCATTTCAAAAGAGGCTATGAACATTTTTTTACGGGTGTTTGAACATGCTTCAGTGAAGTATGATTTAGTAACTTAAAGCACTAACAGTATCTATAAAATAGGTACTTTTGAAATAAGTAACATGTAACAAATATCAAAAACATTTGCAGCAAACGAAATAGTTCCTCACAATCTAAAAATAGAAGACCCAAAGTTTTGCAACAACAATTATTATTTTAACTGAGCATTCGAAATAGCAATGAACTCAACAGCTGTTTTGGTTTTAAACAGTGACTAGCCATCTCTACATTCCTTTGAAAGTTAAACCATTAAACAGTAGGTAGGTATCTAATTCTCCACAGTAAATCCTCATATCATAAAAAGATTAGCATATTATATACATATTTCAACCGGAAGATTCTAATGACATTTTTGTAGCAATACATATTTTGCATATTAATATTGCAAATGTGCGCATCCTACCTTAATTTAAAACATAATAGGTATCATTAAAAAAAAGTGTTTTTATAAAACTCTATAATTGCATCAATGGTTATTGTGCAATATAAAATAAGTATGCTTATATAATAATGTAAATAAATTTAACACAGAACTTGTGTTAGGATCAGCAAAGTTTTAAAACAACCGTGAAGGACAATAATATAATTATTATAATCAGGATATTTTTTTATTTAGCTTTACTACACGGAGCAAAAAAACGTCACACATTAACGTACATAATTACTATAAGAACAAAGACGTGGGACACGATCTACAAGTCAAAGATGAACTTACATTTTTAATGAGATGGTCAGCATCCCTCAAAGTTTTTAAAGTTTTGAGGAACTACAAACCATTTCCCAAGGTTTTCAAAGCGGTGTTGAAGTTAAGTTCCAGTATTTTCAAAAGTAATTCAGCATCAGGATTTCAGACAGAAAAAATACACTCATCCAATTTCCTGACTTGCTAAAGTCAGATCCTTAAACAACAGAATATAATCCTGGCTGAAGACATGACGTAGGTAAGTGAATCTACTGATCAATTCTGGCTGTAGACATGACGTAGGTAAGTGAATCTACTGATCAATTCTGGCTGTAGACATGACGTAGGTAAGTGAATCTACTGATCAATTCTGGCTGTAGACATGACGTAGGTAAGTGAATCTACTGATCAGTACTGGCTGTAGACATGACGTAGGTAAGTGAATTTACTGATCAATTCTGGCTGTAGACATGACGTAGGTAAGTGAATCTACTGATCAATGCTGGCTGTAGACATGACGTAGGTAAGTGAATCAACTGATCAATTCTGGCTGTAGACATGACGTGGATAAGTGAATCTACTGATCAATTCTGGCTGTAGACATGACGTAGGTTACTGAATCTACTGATCAATTCTGGCTGTAGACATGATGTAGGTAAGTGAATCTACTGATCAATTCTGGCTGTAGACATGACGTAGGTAAGTGAATCTACTGATCAATTCTGGCTGTAGACATGACGTAGGTAAGTGAATCTACTGATCAATTCTGGCTGTAGACATGACGTAGGTAAGTGAATCTACTGATCAATTCTGGCTGTAGACATTACGTAGGTAAGTGAATCTACTGATCAATTCTGGCTGTAGACATGACGTAGGTAAGTGAATCTACTGATCAATTCTGGCTGTAGACATGACGTAGGTAAGTGAATCTACTGATCAATTCTGGCTGTAGACATGACGTAGGTAAGTGAATCTACTGATCAATTCTGGCTGAATCTATAACTGATCAATGACAAAATGCGACTCCACTCACAAATCATCATTTAATTATGTACGCTTAAGAAACTTTGTGATAATTATTACACATTCATTTAGGTGACAAAGTAATAAATCTTTGGAGAAAGTCTTTCTGGGTGGCGGTATACCGGGACATGTATATGAACGTATCAAAGCTCTAAATTATTATGAATTGGGGGCTTAGCTTACACTCAGATTGATTGAATGCTCGAAGACTAGGGATCGAGAAAGTCTTCTAGCTTCTAGCAGTATCTACGCAAGTAACTGCTTACATTCATATACATAAGAACTAAAGCCTACTTGGAAGGCACAGGCATGGCTTGGAGGGACTTTTTATGTAAAGCAAAGAAGGCAGATTTGTAATTACTTGAACCAAACTTAATTATCATTTTCATTTGATAAGATAGTGCATGTTAAGATTCGGTTATTGTACTTTCTCAGTTTTATAGTTTACGCAATTAAGTTACAAACTTTACAGCATTGTTATGGATACAATAAAGCATTAACATTGTCAGAATCTAACCTTCTCGTAGGTGCGACCGCAATAAATAGTTTCTCGTTATTAAAATCACAAAAATAAAAACTGGCGACAAAACTCCTAAAATAACTCTTACAACAGCCCAAAAACATAGTAGAGTTGTGTGAGGATTTGTTTGGTATCGATTGAAGCGTTAGCCGGCTCGGCGCGATTAGTATGCTATGCGCGAGCGCGCGCCCGCTCCGCAAGCGGCTCTATTTGGGGGCGCCCTATAAGTCCGGCCGGACGTCTGGCGACGATAGCGATACACTCGTCTACGTGCTGCATCCCGCTTCAGCCGTCACACGCCATGCCCGTACATGGCGCACAATGATTTACTTCCAACTCCCAAAAATATAGGACAATAGAGTACCTCCCCATAATCGAAGATGCTCGTTCATAAAGATCGGGACGACTGTCCGTCGACACTTGTGACTGGTGCTGTGCTCATTTCAATATGTCTAAATTGACGTGATTTGCATAATAAATCTTAAAGACCTCCCTGAAAAATTAAGAAATATAATTTATAATGCAACATTTACTGAAGTAATAAATTCTTATTAATTTATCACTTTATTTATGACTGTAATGACCTGCTGCATGTCAAATATAATGTGAAATATATTTGCTACATCGACGGGCGTCTCTAAGATTTAAATTAGCATTTACGCAATAGGTTAGACTTGTTTTTATAACAGGTTGTATAAAAAAGCGAGAGATACGCAACATTGACAAGCCACAAATTTATCATTGATATGAATGTCTATTTAAAAGCCTGGATTAATTAGGTTCTAAGCTCTTACTAGAAATGACACTTAGGTCTGGTTTTGATCAAGTTGATTAGCTTATTTCCATTACGTAATTAATTACTACGCCTAGTGACTTTCCACTTTCATTAACGACTCTCACTCTCCAAATTAGCTTATCAAAAATACAGATGCATAAGTTATTTACATAGTGAAAAGTAACTCATGGTTTGACAAACTTTCTGAAAACGTATGATTTGTGAAGTAGAGCACGGTTCGCGCCGTAACGTCACAAACAGAAGGAAAGCTTTCCTCTGACACGGTTTCCCGCAAGGTCGTCGGCCGCGCCGCGGTCGCGCCCGCCAGTGACGGCGCCCAGGAACTTGTGACACCACAGGACTACCTATCATAGATAAAGAAACCGGTCAAGAGCGAGTCGGACTCGCGCTCACTTGGGTAAAAAAAATTCCTTACTTTTCTCTTTATTTGTGCTGTAAGACCTTGCTTTTCGGTGGAGCATACGGTGGAGGTCTGCCCGGCTTGGGTGGAGCAACGCCGTTTCCTCGTAGAGGCGATCGGCGGCGGTGATCTCTCGCGTCCGGCCCTGGTTCAGGCCATGGTTCGGAGCGAGAGGAAATGGCAGGCCGTCACCTCCTTCTGCGAAGCGGTAATGCTCGCGAAGGAGGAGGCGGAACGCGTGAGGGAGAGGCAAATTTCGTGCTCTCACGCCCGCCATCCTCCTATTACGCCAACTGCCGTAATAGGAGGAGATGCCCGGGGCGGGAATCGCGAGCCGATTTCCGGCCACCGTAGGCGTGGGCTTGCGGACGGTGAGCAATGGGTAGCTCGCCGTCCGATAAGGACCAAGCCCGGGTCGACGGCGCGTTGTGTTCCACGCGCGCCTCAAAGAGATGTCAGCAGAATTGACGGGGTCCGATAGGGCCAATGCCTGCCGGGGGTTCGAAGAAAACCGATAGGGACATCGTGGCTCCCGGCAACAGGGCAACCGAAGGAACACGGGTGGGTTTTAGTCAGTAAGAGTCTGACACGTCCTCCCGCTCCGCCCAGAGCGGGATTTGATAATTTCCCACCCAAAAAAAAGACCTTGCTTTTAACTAAAATTGACAATTCTAGGTTAACCGGAAGTACCCTATAGGTTTTGGGTCAAAAACCTATATGGTAGTTCCCGTTGACCTAGAATCACGAAATTTGGCAAAAAGCAAGGTCTTGTGTAAGTTATAACTAAAGCAGTTTAGTTATTACTCTGAGGTTGTAAGTGTACGTACACATACGTAAGTAACTGCGACTGATGACGTTGGTGACTACTAAGCTGGAGGGCTACAAGGATTTTGGCGTTATGTCATTGACTAGGCGTTGTTTGTAAACATTTGTGAAATTGACACAGAACAACTATTGACAAACAAGATGGCAGCGTTACTTCCTATTTTGATCACACGCCGTGATTTCTTGCGGCAGCGGAGTTAAGCCCCGGCGTTTTGCCTCCTCTCGTCACTCCCAGACGCGCGCGAGGACCTTTGTCTCCAGATCCCATGGCGGTAATCCGGCAAGAAGGCTCGCCGCTTCACAGGAGACCGTGCGGTATCCTCTAGCCAGATGGCCATGGCCCTCTGGGACGCGTTCAACCGGAGGGCTGGCCGCAGCCTCAATGAACGCGCTCACACCGGTGCCCCGTAAAGGGCCATGGACCGCATGACCCCCGCGTAGAGCCTCCGGCAGGAGGCGTTTGGACTCCTTAGATTGAGCAGGAGCCGCTTCAAGGCAGCCCCGGCCCGCTCCAGTCTGGGAGCCAAACGTCAGAAATGTTCGACAAAATTCCACCGGCTGTCGACAACGAGTCCCAGATACTTCATCGTCGACTCGACGTCTGAACAAACAACTTGAGAGCAGAAACAATGCCTAAAGATTAGTGAATTTTCGATACTAATATTTTAAATTAAAATATTAGTTGAGGCTACTGCCAAAACTGTCCAAGAACCGACAACTAAAACATAGTAAATATCCCATACTATTAAACGAGCAATATTTGTATATATATATGTAAATATATATTTGTACTCACGTTCTCGAAAATAGCTTTAACAATTTCGATGAAAGTTGCACTTTGCTGTTTAGTTACGGGGGCGAAAAATCGATCTAGCTAGGTCTCATATCTGCGAAAATTCGTTTTTTCCGTATTTTCACCCAAGCAGAGCTCGGTCGCCCAAAATTTAGATCAAGATAATGAATAATGACATGGCATTTATTGTTTGCATGGAATTCGTAAGTACCTACTAACATGGCAGCATGGAATAAGTAGGTACCTACTATACATAGATTAGTATGAACTTTCCTGTAATATTAAATGACCATTCTCTATTTTCACCAGAGCAGAGCTCGGTCGCCCAGGTACCAGGTACTAATTAAATTTAGCTAAATAATATTGCAGACTTTTTAAAACGTCTCCTACAAACCCCACTTTCCACCTTCCCGTATTAGACGCATATAACATTACTGTCCTCGAAAATGATCCTACAAGAGTTGAAACAAATCGTAGCAACATGACAGCTCAAGCCTCCGCCATTAACCCTCCGCATTATGCGACCAGCGACCAGCGCCCAGCGGCCGGCGACCAGGTGCCACGCGACCATGTGTCCCGCATTTTATAGCCTCGGCACGGTATTGAGATAGCAAAAGAAGCTGAGTGCAGATAAGCGAATCAGTCCCAATAAACATAAAGTGTGTATGTTACGCCGTCAGCCGCGTGTGCTGTGGAAACTACGGGATCTTAGATAAATGGACGACTGTGTTCCGCGTTTTATGGAGTTAACCCATAGACGTATTATTTAAAGCTAACGAGTTTTTTAACCAGTACTAAATTGTAATTTGAAACTGTCAAAAGAAATCATATAACCTGACTAATTTACCAGCAGGAACTATTGTGTAACTAAATTAGATTCTCGCCTTTTTGCATCTTAGAAGAAATGCGTAGCAACTGCTACGGTTTTCGTAAACGTTAAAATCACAAGAATTGCTCCTACGAAATAAGTGATTTTGAAATCCTTCATGACATGACCTTGTAAGTGGGTGGCTTACACAATAAAATAAAATATAATTAAAATAAATAAATAAAATAAAATATTTGCATCACTGTTATGGTATGTTTGTATGTATGTAATTATGAATTGATTAACAATCCTTGAAACCTTAGTCAACAAAAATAAACAAATTTAAATGGTACCGATAAAGATGCCCCTCACCGGATAGGGCAAGGTTCACACTGTAGGCCGGAGCATCCTCGATACGTATCGTGACACTTACGCTTCACGTCCACCTTGCAATTTGCGCGACTCTAAAAATGTCAACGAGTTTTATAATGTAAGGTAATCGATACACCGCCGCGACTAGATAAACAGGCGACCGGCCGAGGAAAATTACGAGAAACCTGCTCATGACTGAATTATAGAGAGGTCGGCGAGGACCTTCGACTGCTGATCAATGTGTGGGGACTGCTAGTGGAATGTGGCACTCGGACCTAAGCAGAGCTTGTGATCAGATCAGATGGAGCGCCAACACCTATTTTTATCTCAATAACAAAATATGAGTGTTATTTACCTGAAATAAATGAATCAATTATTATTTTACTGTAACTATCGCCCAGTTAGGTGAAAACAATTAATAAATAATTATACACTATCTTCCCGACCGATTTTGGTCACGGTGGCCAATATCAACGAAAATTAGCCTGGAACACAGGACGCATTATAGTGCTCAAGTGTGTGCGCAGACACAGGTGCACTCCCTGTTCCTTCACTCTCATGGGACGGCGGTCCGACACGACCGGAGACTGATCAGGCGCAAAACAACGGCTTTTACGTGCTTTCCGAGACGCGGGGTTTCACGCCACCAAATTCCAAACTACGGGCTGCTACTGAGAAAGTCCTAATGGAAAAACCCAATAACTCTCTGCCTGATCTGGGAATCGAACCTAGGACCCCACGCTCAGCGGTCGCGCTTGCGACGACGAGACCAACGGCGTAGTAATGGTGAAGACAATGTAAATGATTACCACCCAACACCACAATAATATCGTGCGTTATGTTGGTCACACATAATATTTGATATTTCCCCAAAGTAATCATAATCAAAAAATAAACCTAGAAAGTAACAGGTTTTGCACTATTACGTACTTCATACCACTATTTTCCTTGTTTGACTCACACAGTTGGCGCGGGAGCATTATACGACAAATACTTAAACCTACTGTGTTTATTTATTTAACAGTTTATGTACTCACATATAAGCAGACAAGAAGATGGTGGAATACGTACAAAGGTGATACTTATTTCTAAAGAAATCTGTTCCAGCTCACCTGCGATAGTGAAGTAGATAGTTAGTGTCTTTATCTGTCAAATGTGACGCACAAATTATGAAGCTATCTTCACACTATATTCTTCCTGCGTAGCTAAATTTCTTTTGTTTACCAAGAACAAAGTCATTTAGACCATAAAACTTCTTCTTTTCAAAAAGTTTAATTCATGCTGTTGTGTGAGGACTGCAGCATGTGCAGGTTTCATGGAACATTAGACGTAGAGACAGATCGACATTATCAATGTTAGTATCATGCTGATTATGATCTAGGGATGACTGAACATCCACTTATAGGTAACCGTATTATTGTAACAAGCCATTGTTGTTTGACCTTTTTAAATTATAGTTATTACTATGTATTTTTTCGATATTGCTGCCATCTTTGGCGCTAAATTTTCCCATTCTTCTAAACTGTCACATTTTGACGTGTAGCTGGAATTATCCTTAAAAACTATAGAGTGCGGATATCAGGAGACAATTATAATATATTGCCAGGTGCGGCTGGGAGGCAGGCACGTTGAGTGCTGACACGTCGAGCTGCGCCTGCGCCGGCGCATGCGGGTGGTAATTGCGCAGACGACGTAATTACTGCATCCTCACTGCAAAAATGCAGACTGACGTGAAAAATTATGGCGGAAAACTATTCTGTTTAATTTTTTTAGTGGCTGAAAAATATGTAGTTACCTATGCATAAATGATATTCATTTTAACATCATTGTATGAAACAATAGATATTACTAAGATCCAATTATGCACTGGAAGCTGTGGTTGGATGGTCTTGTATCAAATTGCCTTTTCTGTTGACCTCCGGTTAAAGTCGTAATAACATCTTACACGATCAACAGTATGGTTTCACCAAAGGACGTTGCACAACCGACGCCGGTATCACCTTATTGAAACACATCTTTAATTCATGGGAAGAGGCACGAGATGCAATAGGCATCTTTTGCGACCTATCCAAGGCATTTGATTGCGTGGATCACGAAACACTGCTCTTGAAACTTGAGCATTACGGTCTGGATAAACTTGCGCTGAGCTTAGTAAAATCATATTTGAATGATAGACTGCAGCAAGTTCAAATAAACGGTGTAAATTCATTGGGTTTAAAAGTCAAAATGGGTGTACCACAGGGCTCGATATTGGGTCCATTCCTCTTTTTAGTATATATAAATGATTTACCAAATTTACTGAAAAATCGACCAAAAATGGTGATATTTGCTGATGACACATCACTGATTTTTAAAGTAGACAGACATGCACAGGAGCTTGACGACGTAAATAACGCTATGGTTACGGTCCATAATTGGTTTACTGTAAATAATTTGGTATTAAATGAGAAGAAAACTAAATGCATAAGATTCGCGTTACCGAATGTTAGAAGTAGTGAATGTCACGTTGTATTCAATAAGGAGACACTAGAATTCGTCGAAAAGACAGTTTTCCTGGGGATAACGCTTGACTCCAAACTACAGTGGGGTCCTCACTTAACATCACTTGCAGGGCGGCTAAGTTCAGCCGCTTACGCTGTTTGGAAAATCCGCCAACTAACAGACGTGGATACCGCGAGACTGGTCTATTTTAGTTATTTTCATAGCATCATGTCTTAGGGTATTTTGCTGTGGGGACGGGCTGCAGATATTGATTCTATCTTTATTCTGCAAAAGAGGGCCGTCAGAGCCATCTACAAACTCCGCAGACGCGAATCTCTAAGGGAATTGTTCAAGAAAATTAACATCATGACGGTACCTTGTCAGTATATATATGAAAACATTATGTATGTTCGAAAAAATCTACACCTTTTTAGTAAGATAAGTGACAGGCATAATTTTAACACTAGAAATAGGAATAAATTAGATCAACCACGTTTTAGATTGTCTAAAGTTCACACTTCTTTTATGGGGTACTGTGTAAAATGTTATAATAAAATACCACTCGATATTCATCAACTAAATGAGAAGAAATTTAAAACATGCATTAAACGCACACTATGTAGACAAGCATATTATAAGTTGGATGATTATATCGTAGATAAAAATGCTTGGCTTAATGCTGGTCCTGCTCCACAGCCACTTGGGCTCACTAGTTAAAATTTTAATATTTGGAAGAGTTGCTTTCCCTTTTTTTTATTTTGTTTTTGACATTACGAACTTAAATGTTTATTTGTTTATTTTACCAAGTAAATTGTTTAATGCTCCAATTAGATAATAATGATTTTCTTTTTGGTAGTAAAATTCTATTAATTTCTTAAATACATTGCAAACTATAGTTTTGTATAAATTAGAAGCATTTTTTTGATTTTTTGTAAATGTGAGTACCATGGAGCCGTTTATTATGTTATTAAGACCTATGTTGACTTGAAAGAGCATGGCAGTTGAGAGATTGTCAAGCTCACTAAAATGTCTCGCTGATGGTGGCGAGTGTGTTTGATCATTCGGTTCCCTACAAAATGGTTGAGCTGGATGGTGCTGATCCACGCGTCATGTTCGTGAACGGGCGCCGTCAGTTGAGACTGGTCATCTCTTATCTGCCAGGGCTTATTTTTAATCTTATATTTTTCAATTGTTTTGATTATTTTTGTACATTGTTCTCACATATAGAAGCAACCAGAATAATGTACCCAGAATTTTGTAATATCTATATTTAAAGACAATTCAAAAGTGCCTATAAATGGTTTAATTGAAATAAATGCTTTGACTTTGACTTTGAAAAAGTCACACTCCACACATCTGTACACTGCTGTTTTATTATTTGTAAATTTTCGTCCTTTATATACTAAAGGACGAAAATTTACAGAAATTCCATCTGACACGGCTTGGTTGACCAAAAGATTCACTCTTTCATTGTTCTGAATCTGTCCATGAGACGGGATCAACTGGACTGACCAGTTACTAAAATTATTCAGAAATTAGCCAAACATTATTTATATTATACAAATCTCCACGATCTGACGTTTAAGTCAACAGATCGCTTTTCAATCGACTACACGGCTCATAATTTATCTCAATTATAGTAAGGTCAATATTCAAATGTAACAAGCGCAGGAGTCGTAAAGTTTTCATGTCACCTCATTAAGCGGAGCCACGCAAAGGCCGATCATTTGCGAAATCCTCAATTCTAGAATGCCAAAGATCATGATCTGTTAGAATATTTTTTCTAATCATTGGAGGTCGTCTGGGCAGCGGTACTGCCACTAAATTGTCACCAAGTCACGCTACATTTGAATATTGATAGTGGTATATGTTCGCTATATTCGGCTAACGAGCGCGCTCACTAAAAAACCAATATCAGTATTTCACACTCATCCGTGTTTTGGACACAACCACATTCAATGAAAACTTGAAAATGGTCACAGCGAGCGTGTTGGAGTCGATATTACACATTTATTTTTAAATTAATTGAGTTGTTTATAAAGCTTATGCGGTAAACTGCATCATTATATTAATTACCTTTTAAATTAAAGAAACGTGAAACAATTTACATCAGAAATTAAAACTCATTTATTATTCGGAACACTATCTTGTGTTTACTTATACGCTTTCATAATATAACTATATCCGTCTTTTACGAGCAAAAACGCAACAATATTGGAATGGTCATTGAGCACATTAGCGTGTACGTTAATACTGTCAAAATGTCATACATTGTTAGAAAAAAATAATCGTGTCTTTTATTTGCTCTGAAAGTGCCTAGTTTAAACTAGTTTGTTGGTACAATGGAGAGTTGAGTTGTATCAGCATTAGATAGGGTTGATTTTGTTCATGCGTGCGTGTTCACGGGAATGTAAGCTTGTTCTCCTTATATGGTAATATGCGAGCTTGTGCATGAAAAATTGTTCGTTTTTCTGATGCATGGTGGTTGGTAACATCTATAACTGCGAACACAATCAACCGCGTCGTTCCGTGCCACTGGACGCCGCACGCTGCCATTAGTTCATCTAGCGATGTTCGCGACGACCATGTTTTCCTACCGAAGGCGTTAGAGTCTGAATACATGCTGTAATGGCTGATGCAATATTTTTATGATTTGCAACATCTGTTGTCAAGTACAAAGTTAAGTTGGGAACAGGATAAAATTAATCCTAGGGAAGGACGCTACATTAGGATCCTACGCTAGAAAGAACCAGTAAAGCGTATAGGTACTTTCAAAATATAACGTAATAAACTTTCAAATAATTTGCAGAAAATTTGTGTTTTGAGATATCTGAAACTATCAACAACAATCCAAAACAATTCTGAAACTTTCTTCTTTACATCTGAAAAATGAAACGTGATTTATATTTAATATCCGTTGAAGACTAAGCTTTACCTATAATTTGTGTACATGCGACGACTCCACCGCCGGCCGTAGCCCACAAAAACGTGTTCTACTCATTATGAAACACGAAACTATGATATTTGAAGTGGGCTCGCTCGGTCCGCAGCCGTCCGCACCGGTCCGTCCGGGGCCGTGCGGCTCCGCGCGACAACCAGCTTTAGCGACAACACGACACATCAATGTACTGTACTGTTATCTCGCAAGCCTTCAGTTGGGAGCAACCGGTATCGAGGCGAAACTATTCTAATAAAAATGAACCAAAACCAGTCCAAATTAATGATAACATGTTGGAAAATGGTGTTTTATAGGCCGTCGAGCGTAGGATGAGCCCGATCTGCTTGCCGCGATATCTGTCTGTTTACTAATAACTTATCAAACTTAATTGTCCCAGCTCTTCCTCTGCTCTTCGTCGAAAACCGACAAATTAATATCGATCTTTCGAAATCTCAATTTAAAACTGAATTTATGTGAATGCTAAATAAAAGTATATAACCGTAATAAAATTGTAATAGAGTAGGATTAAGCAATTAAATAAAACTGTAATTCAAATAGAAATCTATCTGATTTGTACATAATGTCGAGTAGGTATGTCGTTAATGATCAGAAATAAACAGGCTGGAATACTTTCCACGGTAATCCTCCATTTATGCGTCTAGACTGCTAGTAACACAGTTTCGAACACTTTATTTCTATAAATATAATTTTAATTTTAGTGCGAGCTTGTCAGCTTGTGAATGATATAATTGCGCGTGTGATCGGTTGAACAATTCCCGTACTTGTGATCAGTTTGATCACTCGGTGACCGCTGACAGGCACAATAATTTGTTCCTGATATATCGCGTCTACTGTTTAATCGATTCTTTGTAAAAATGATTGATACGTTACGACCATTCCGATCATTATACCCATTGTGTGGCTACCAAACGGCCACTATTACCCATTATCAAAACATTTTAATACATTATAGTTTTACGAGGCAGACACCCGAGCTGTGTTAAGTGGTGATCGTGAACAAATATCGTCATCTCATAAATATTATATTTCACAGATATTTTATTAATAGAAATAAATTGCATAATGCTAGGTTTATTGGTGTTTGATGAAATTGAAACCTAAATAGTAAGTGGCAGGTGAAATTGTTGGTAATGTTGCTTGAAACTTGACTACTGCCGATACTTTTGTAGGGATTTTACGCCATTTGAGATGGTTTTTATCGGATATTTGTGTAAATGTATGACAGTAAATAAATATTGTAGGTAGGGACATAGCCATGATAATAATTAATATGGTAGCGCTTGCATATCATAAATGCGTCTTTGATAATAAGCAGTACCTACGTAATAGGAAGCACCTTTTTATATATAGTATATTTTTTTTTTAACAATTAATTGCTTTTAATTTGTTATTATTTTACAGTTTTAACACAGCTAACTATTTACATTAGGTACTAAATTAATAGGATGAGAAAATCTCGAAAATCTCTTCGAAGCCTTAAATTTTTTAATTTTTTATTTGTTGTAATAACAATAATTCCTCACGCCTACACAATCACATCATCAAAACGGACCTAGTAAACCAACCACCCAGCGTCATAAATAAAAGATCAGTTATCACGAGCTGCCATCACTGGCCCATCATAGCACTTGTCAACATCACCAACAGAACATTATCATAACTCGTGATGATCACAACGAGCATGCGACCGATCAAGGCCTGGCTATAAAAAGCGGCCACATAAACAGCGGCCATAGAGATGGCTGGCTCTATGATACCACTAATTAGTGGCCATCTAACTGTTCGTGGGTTTACAACTTTTTTAATCAGTCTAGGTGGGTGCCGTTTTAACACTCCACATATATGTTATCTTAGTAATTGAGCCGAATCAGTTTTGTCAAGATTATTTCTTTTTTTTTACAGTTCGATCCCCAAGTCGAGCAAAGTTTTATTAGTTATTTTTTTCTACCAAATAGAATCTCAGTAGCCGCCTGGAGCCTGAATTTGTGCCAGACTGATAATAATAGACTCGCCCCTAATAAATCTATAGTAACTCTGTCTGTATGTCTGTTACTTTTCACGTGGTTATAAAATTTGACAAATAGTTAGACCTGGAGAACGACATGCTACTTTCATCTTGTATATTTGTATTAAAAACCCGGCCAAGTGCGTGATTTGTTTTATTGATTCGTTGAATGTGATTTATTTGCGGGTATTAAAATATGTCGCATAAATGGCCGTATTTTTTATTGCGTCAACTTGTTTTTTTAGAGCTCCTAGGAATCGTTGACCTATGTCTTTAATATTAATTTCAACTTGATACTTCTACGCGTTCCTGAGAAAAGGGCTCTTGACAAGTATGTTAAGAGCCTTTTTCTCTCTGACAGACTAACAGACAGACAGACGGACAACGAATTGATCCTATAGGGGTTCCGTTTTTAGGGTTCCGTAATCAACAAGGACCCCATTTTTTTGTCATGACCGTCCGTCTGTCTGTCTGTCTGTCCGTAGCTTAGCACAGATTTTTTTTTGGGTACCTTTTCTACACGTAAAGTGGGGACTATTTTTTGTCGTCGATTCCATGATTAGAAAGGTTAGTGGTGTCGTTAGAAAGGTCGTTCAAAAATATTGTAAGTGTGTCAAAACTTGTTTTGGATTCAGGGATTCGTTTGCAAAATATTAAGCCTTAAAGTGCTAATTTTTGTTAGAGTCAAGTGTCGTCCCCCCCCCGCCAGTTCAATGGTTGTTTTTGGATATGTGAGAATATTCACGGCAGTAGTATATATAGTAGTGTAACGAAGTTACAAGGAAAACTATCACAGCCTTGTAGAGCCTATTTAAAGCTCTACAAGTTAACGAGTTATAAATGACCAACTTACATTTGCAGTTGGAATATATTTTCAAAAACAATGTTTGTTTTTGGGATAAATTCAACCCAACGGAACCTTTCATAGTGCGTGGTTCGACACGCGTTTGACCGATTCTTTTCTTTTGAGGTACGGGACCCTAAAATATGAAATAGAAAATAAACAGATAGTGGGACATAAAACCAACTGTAAAATGAGAAACCAATTTACCTGAAATTATGGTGTAAGTTTGTTTTGTCCTGAAATTCTATAGATTATAATGCTTGTTTTTCTCTTTTCAGTTATGTGTTTTTGCAGTCGGGTTTTTTGTTTCTTTAAATAATTTGCTTTAAATTAAAATTAAATTAAATAAAACTTTATTTCAGATTGAGGTCAAGGCTTTATTTCAATCTTTTTAGTTTTATTAAAATATACATATTTACTCATTACTAGCTTTTATTTGATACCAATAATGTAGTTTTATTTTTGTAAAGCCTACCCCTCCCTTTCTTTTGTATTTGCAGATACAATATATAAATATGATATAGCCTATGCCACTCCCACAATTAAGATGAATCTAACGACACCTCAATGTTAAAATCCATTAAGCCGTTTAGGCTACAGAGCGTGACAAAGAAATAGACATACATACTCTCGAAAAACATTACCCTCCTTCTGGGGCAGTCGGGTGATGAGGTGTGGGGTTATTTACTGTAAAACCTTATGTACCATATTCTAGCAAATAAATATTTTTGATTTGATTTTACTATCCGTACAATACACATACACTATGCCTACCCTTCGAGAAATAATAGCGCGATGTCATGTGTAACTAATTCTGTGATAATAGGAATTGGCATTATTTTGCCGTATAGGCAATAATAGGATTTCATGTGTCGTCAGTGAATATTTTTTCTTTTATAGCCTACTCCATCCCACTGCTGAGCAAAGGCCTCCCCCAGATCCTTCCAAGCATCTTTTTCCAGAACCACCTCGATCCAACCCTTGCAGTACCCGTCTAGGTCATCGCCACCTCTTCCTGAGTCGGCCTCGGCGCCGCCGTCCATCCTCAGGCACCACCGTGTGGAGACTATTGCCCAGCGGTCACTATGCATGCAGCTGACATGACCTGTACTCTTTCTTCAATCACTGAAAAACCATTGCAGTCATTTTCCTTTCTAGTCGTGACTAGATAAGCACGAAGTAACAATTTCCTATTGTACATAGGTATTTAAAAGAGGAAATTGTTAAGTTACTACAATTTTCTTTCATACCAAGCTCAAATCTGTGTAACTTCAGTTAGACTTCGACGCCGTAGAGTCAAAACCTCGTAAGTGTAAAAGAAGGCGTCGACTTGTAGTTTATTTTAATGTTCCTGGCTACCCGTGCACTGCCCATCTGTCAATGTTACAAGTACTAATTGCTTTTACAGTTTAGGTTTTATTTAAATATTTTGTTCTTTTTTCGTATCGATTTCAACTGAAATTGACTTCATTTCTCAAAGTCACAACGTATACCTAATATTGCAACCGCGAAGTGAAAGATAATTATGAAAGATTCCGAAATTTTAACATTTTCAAATTAATATGCATGTGATTTATAATTACATAATATTCATAAATTAAATATTAATCCTGCAATTGGATGACTGACATCGCGGGAAATTTAATACATTTTCAGTATACAGGGTGTTAGGTTAGACGAGGAGCATACTTTAAGGGACAAGGCACTCATAAAAATGAACAACAGTTATGTACGCATAACTCGCCAAAATGTGGAGAACAGCTATTTTATTTTTCATATTTCAGAGTTAGTAAAAGTGATCTAATTTCATGAGTACTACACTCCCTTAAAGTAAGCCCCTAGTTTAAGCTAACACCCCGTATTTCCAACAATAGTTGACGTAGTCTAGGTTACAAATATCGTAAACTAGCTGCACCCCGCGGTTTCACTCGCATAAGTCTCAATCCCGTGAGAATATCGCAATAAAAAGCATTCTGTGTCCTAATTTAGGTCATGATCTACCCATGTGCCAAACATCCAAATTTATTCAACAGTTTTAGTGTAAAAGCGTAGAAAACAAACAAACTCACTTTCGCATTTATAATACCTCCTACCTAATAATATTAGTTAGGATTAGGATAGAACAACATCGTAAACTAAGTGTGACCAGCCGTTTACCTTACAATTACTAAGTAAAGAGGTGAGTTCAGTGGTTGTGTCGTAGGCGCAGGCGCAACAGTTAGGTAGGCTAACTGCATGTCAATGTTTGAGCTCACAGCCTGTGGGTGTAGGACAACTAGTTCTGGGGCATTAGAGTCTAAAATTACTTAAACCAATTCTAATCTCTAGCAAGAAGATGGACGACTGATATACGGACGGTGCAGTTATTGAATTGTAGTTACAAATAATAAATCTCAGTCTGTAAAAGGTATCTAAATTAATATTATTATTGAGTCATAAGGCCAAGCAATATATTTGTAACATCAAAGTCTGTTTATATTCCTCTAGGTAGGTACTCATAAATAGGACATAAGCCCTTTTACAAATATGCACTAAAGTGTACAAAACCCGTGAAGGGTGTCAAAAGCAACTCATCTGACCACTTTACGATGTCCTACACGTTTGTATCACTTTGCTGCAGATACCGGATGATGCGGAGGTATTAACTCTCCATCTCTGACAACCTGCGAGAAAGCTGGGATAGATGAACAGCTGATGCTAGATAACAATAAATCTTACTAATTACCTTGTTGACCAAGTGGTCTTGCGTTCGATACCCCGGCTCGGTAAAGTTTCAGGATTTTTTTTTGTAGTTTTTTAAACATAACCGGTAAAATGTGTTCAATACACCTCTGCTTACCTCTATGTTGAATAATAACGGTATGTTATAATATTAACGTCTTGGCACCTGCTACTGTTCAATAATTTTACTCGATAGGTACTCGTGTAGGCCATGAGCTATTTCCACATACTGCCTGAAATTCAGTGCTAAAAACAAAAGACCTTTAATGGTAGATATCCACAAATTAACCAGTTTTTGAGTATTTTTGTATAAACTGGTACACTCTAGGTGGCCTAAGACTAATTCCAGCGCATTCGTGTAACGATAACACGGGACAATGAACGCGTCTACGTGCGTCCATTTGTTGACGGACTGATGGTATTTCCTACACCAACTTATCTAAAGTAAGGCTTACTTTATATAAGTTGGTGTCATGAAAAGCAGGAGTACCTTCACAGTAAGTGAACACATGTTAAAAACATTTTATTTTATAATACAAGGAAGGTACAAACCACTAAGTGCCAATGTCAATTTCTCCAGTAGCAGATTCGAAACTCCAATCACAAATGTTTAAATAGTACCTACTGCATGTATAGGGGTTCTGCAAGTATGCGACGTAACTAAAGGATCACAACACAAACTCACAAATTAACCATATTGGTACGGTCAACCGCACGTCACTAGAGATTTGATCTAATCCACTTGAACCTCTCTCATTGCTACGAAATATGTTCTGTCAAAATGTTTACCATCAACGTGCGGTTGAGTGTACAATATTCCACAAAGTCAACTCATTAGTTTTAATCGTCGAGGCTTGGCGGACAATTAGAGAACAATTACTTGCAGTGAGCTTCCATCGCATGATACTCCTCATTATCACATAGCACACGCTTGGCGATACATACCTGAACATGATGCAGCTTATGTATCGTCCTTAGATGGTAAGCAAAACTGTGCTGATGGAGCAAGCGATCCGCAACACTCTCTATCAAAACTAATATTTCGGTGGCGCTTTAGTGGTTAATCAAAGTCTATGAAGAAGACCCTGCTAGATACTATTCAGAATGTTTCCCGATTTTGAAAGTTTTCAAGTACTTAATGCGTAATTTTCGTTGTTTCATTCTGAATACTCTACGGGCTCTTCAGTAAACTTCTTTGTTTAGCGAGACTTTAACATAGTTATTCATTTCTCATTCATAGTTGCGAGTAAAGTAACTGTCTTTAAAACCATCTGTAACCTCAGGCGACGGTGAAATACAACGTGTCGCCCGAGATACGTGTCGTTTTTATTGATACCGATACCATTCAGTGCCATTCATTCTATAATAAAACGGATACAACAAAGTATAACATTGACTTTATAATCGAAGCTATGCAGGGCTGTATCTTTAAAGACTACATCCGAGGGAAGTCGTCAAAACATATCCAATCGCCACCGTATTAATCTAGCTGTCGCATAAAAACCATAAAGAACCTGATTTGGAGATAAAAATAATTGAACTGCAGCTTACGGCACATTCCCTTCCCTCCAACCCGTCACGAGCCGCTAACGAAAAACTATCATCTCCCACAATCGTAAATACAGATTAGAACTCATACCCACTCGTGCATCGATTTGCAGCGCCATCAAATATTGACGCGTCCCGCCGCGTACAGCACGCCGGGGATGCATAATTCCACGAATATGGTTTACGACCCCCCCTGCACACCCTGTATCCTGCACGGAGACTGTATCCCCCGGTATTGCCCTACATCTTCATAAAGTATGAATCCTCGCGTCAGGTGCGATCGGTTACAGCCGCGATTTATTATCGCTCCGATATGTACCGTTACGCATCTCTCCCCGTTTTATTTGGAACATATTATTGAATTATTGAGATGTTATGCGTTAGTGTTAGTGAAATATTTCAGAGTAGTTCACGGTCGACCGATATCGTTTTGCGTAACTTTTAATCTGTCCAGTGGCATCTTTGTTTTAGTTTAACATATTTCGTAATCGACATTTGTGTAAAGCGTAAGGTGTTCTGAAACTCGTTGAAATGTCATCAATATCATTAATTTTATCAAGAGTTTCTCAACATCGTGTCATCTGCGTCATTAGGCTAGGCTTTCAGCAATATCCTGCAAGGTCTCGACGTCAGCCGACTGTTATACAATTTTCAATGCTCACATTCGTTCAGAGATGTGACTTGTCTTACATACAAGTATTTGAAATACAGATATTACAAGATACAAAATACTTTTATCTGAAATAATTTTTCAAATTGTTATTTTTTATCTTGTACATATTTAGATACATTATTTTGGTATCTTAGTATTAATTTTTAAATACTCATCATCATCTGCCTAGCCTTTTCCCAACTATGTTGGGGTGGACTTCCAGTCTAACCGGATGCAGCTGAATATCAGTATTTTACATGGAGCGACTGCCTATCTGACCTCCACAACCTAGTTACTAGGTAACACGATACCCCTTGGTAAGACTGGTTGTCAGACTTTTTGGGCTTCTAACTACCCGTAACGACTGCCAAAGATCTACAAATGACAGCCGGGACCAACGGCTTAACGTGCTTTCCGAGGCACGGAGGGGTCTTGGTATGTAATTTTTAAATACTAAGTCAGGTAAAATACTTTTATTCATTACGTATACATGTTTTTACGTTACGGCATCCCATTTTAAAGATAAAACTGAACGCACCCTTAACATTTTAATTTTTTAACTTTTGAAGGGGCTGTATGATCTAGTAGCGACAACAACACAGGGTCTACGGGCAGCACAGCAGACTTAGAAATGCTACATCTATCTATACTTTAATATTATAAACCTGAAGAGTTTGTTTGTTTGCTTGAACGCGCTAATCTCAGGAACTACTGGTCCGATTTGATTCTTTCAGTGTTAGATAGGCCATTTATCGAGGAAGGCTATAGGCCATCACGCTAAGACCAATAGGAGCGGAGAACCAATTAAGAATCTTTCAAAATCGGGTTTTTTTTTCCTTTTGAGAACTTCCGCTGCATGCGCTGCGTAAACGCTTAAAGTTTTGCAAAAATCATGTAACACAGAATTGTTTCTCTTTAAAAGTTCTAAAAAAAAGTCCGCGACAGCATATGTGTATCTTTTAAGGTTGCCTTACTATAACCTTTTTTATACTAACCAAAGTTGTTCTAAAATAATGCATTATTTGCGAAGGTGTTTTTATAAACATGATATTAATCCTTATCCAAATAAATACGCCCAAAGTTACTATTCCACGCAGACGAAGTCGCGGGCAGAAGCTAGTATTAAATATAAAGACACCAGTTTAATACTTTAAAATATAACACCTATTTCCCGATTTCCGCCCCTGTATTATAAGAAAAATTAGTAATCAAATTTGTGAAGAATTGGTTTTGCTTAATTCGCAAATAAAACTTTAATAATATAATATTTTCTGAATTTACTCGATTAATCACTTGATCACTGTCCATAATTAATTAAAGCTAAATAAACCTTAAAATTAATAAATGTATGTTTTCTTTCAAAAAGTATTTTAAATCTTAAAAAAGTACCTATTTAGCAAATTCGTATTTTGTTTCTTGTATTCCAAATATTAATTTAAAAAGTATCTTGTATCAGATTCAGATTCAGATTATTTATTTGTAAACATAGGTAACAGATACACAGGTGTGTGAGATGTTACATTTTTTGTAAGTTCTCTATGCTTTGCCATTGGGTGTACAAATATTAGTATCAATTTTAATTATTTCACTATTCACTTCACAATATCAAATAAAATTTATAGAATGAGCTAGAGTGTTGGCTAAATCAATATAATACAAGTAACCTGACAATTAATTAAAAACTACAATGTCTAAACAACTACCAAATTAATAAAATATTCAAATAAAATTCAACAATAAAAATTTAAGATGATTTTTGATTTGAGAATCTGTTATTTCAAATACATTACTTAAAGGTATCTTGCATCTTGTATTCCAAATACTTTTTTTAAGGTATCTTGTACATCTCTGCATTCGTTCGTGTTGAACTTAGTTCAATAACTGAAGCCACACTTCGGTTGTCGTCGGGTGCTGGTACACGTTTACCTACTCGTGAACAACATTCCGTTAGCCGTCGACCAGTCTGGTGGCATCCTCTCCATATTTCCCAACACTCACAGCCATTCGATATTCCACTACTAACGTTCAGAGCGTAAATTAAAATATAATGTCGAAATAAATGTCACCGTTTCTAATGGTGTTCGACGATTTGCCGAATTTTATTTCAAAATTTCTAGATCATTAAAATTATCTTAAAATAACAGTCAAGAATACAAGATATCTCGTTTAGAAATCTGCGCATTTAAATATTTTTTGAAATACATTTTGTCTAGCTTCTTCATAGACAACAAGTTTGCAGAAGTGCAAGTTCGTGTTCTATAAAAAGGCAAACAAAATGTATAATATTCTTAAAAATATAGGTTTTTAAAGTCTATAATACAATAATCTACATTGCAAGCAGCATTGTTACACTATCCTGCTCCACAGCATGTTCAAAATATTAATTCTGAAAACAATGATCCCACTATTCATGTGTTTAATTTAAAACATGGACGATCTTGAATTCTGATTGCTTTCTGTACACACAACATTTTCAAAGACGCGCTGGACTAGTATTTCTGCTTACACTTCAGTAACACGGCACAGCCTAGCTCCATAAACTACAGCAACGTAACATATTATACGAGCGCCATACGTGTGTCTGTGATATACTGTAATGATCAGGAGGCTTTCCTTTTTATATCACCGTTTTTTTAGCTGTCTAATAAATTAAAGCAACGCTAAATCCATTAAAATCCAGCTAAATATTCCTACTTATTTTTGTGTCGCTGATTGGTGCAATAAATCATTTTTCATAATTTTTGCCTAATTTGGCAAAACCCTAATTTGATCTTAATGGTGGTCTACAAACTGAGACCACACGCTATTAACAATAAATCTTTGATTAATTTCACACAAATGAATTAATAAATAGTAACAACATTAATATAACACATTAATCTCAGTGTGACATGCGCCAAATTATCACGCCTAATTAATCATAAGCGACATTTTAGTGGCACCGTTAGTTAAGCGATTACCAATTTTAACTATTATTATTTTTATAATGCACCGAATGAATAAAAATAAAAATTGATTATCATCTTAATAGAAGCTTATAAATTCGCTGATTCTAAAGCCCATAGCCCCGGTGGCTTGGGGCTACTAAAAGATCCCGTACCTGTGCCATAAAAATAATAATTCCAAGGTGCAAAGAATATTTAAATGTGTTTTGCAAAGTTTGGACTATTTGTTTTAAGTTAATATTTTCCGCATATTCCGTAAAGGAATTTATATGTCAAAAACATCTTTAATTTAATATATCGAATTCCGCTTGCCCATTTTGGTTCATTTTGATGTGTTCTTTATTGAAATATTCCATTATTTTATTGAAAAGATATTTTGCTCGAAATATTTTACAACACTGGGTATCTTCCAATACAAGCATTGCCTGCGACGTTCGCTTGCAAAAAAACATCTAACATTTATACAATAGAATACGCAGTCTACCAACGACCTGCGACATTCTCGACATTAATTATTGGTTTCTCAAAAAAGATACGTAACGCACTAGCGACTTTCTTTTTTGAATTTCTTCTGTCTCCTGACGTCATCAGCAAAAAGATTCTAAAACATCGATTAATTGGATCTGCCACTTTAACGTCACTTCTTATTGTTTTTTAATAGGTACCTACGATATTATGAAATAAAAGTAGTAACACACAAACGTGCTGATATTAACGTTACTATAACGTCTCACACAAAAGTATTCAGATACTTCTCCTGGTGTATTATGTTATGACAGGTGAATCGGCGGGTGATTCATTTAGCTGTTTATTTCATTTCATTGTTGTTCGGTGCGAGCCTCCGTGGATTATCTGTAACAAATGTTTTTAATGTTACTAACTCGCAGTTTTACTTACGAAAACGAAATCTATACTGTATCTATGAAGGATTTAATGGAGGAAAATAAAAAGTGAAGGAACGAGGATGTGTTTTAAAACTATAAGGTAGCATTGAGAAAGAAGGCTATCGTTTAAATGTCAAGTGACAGAGTGTTGCTCAATTTTAGTAAAATTAGGTGTGTAAATGTTAATATTTTAAAGAGTGATCTTAAAAAAATTACGTAAGACATTTTAAATGCTTTCGTAAAATAGTTTATTCTATTAACAACATTCATAAAGCAGCTCTTAAATATGCGTTTTAATTTCATAGCAGGAGTGACCACCGCGACGGCGAAGGGCGCGCTTATTAATAAAGGCGTAGCTGCACTCCTAATAAGAGCTGCTCGTAAATCGTTCTCAACAACAGATCCCGAATTACGACCGAACTGTTGTTACTTTTTATATTTCACTTTCCACTTTTTACACGTACGCCGCACTGGGGACGGGTAGAGCTCGGCGAGGCTTAGACGGAGCACTCCTGAAAAATAGAAACGAAAGAAAAGTATAATTACTTGTGAATATTTTTGGACTGAATAGAGTCAATGGGTTGAAAATATTATCAAGAAGTTCTCTGTTACCAAACACAAAATGTTCAATGCGATTTTGTTTTCACGACAATTTCCTTAAAAATACTTAAATAATATCACTTTTCTTCAGAATTGCACTAGGAATTGTATGATACCCATTTTCTGTGATATCCCCATGTGTAAATACATTGTTAGGGCATCTCTCTGTCCTCTCTAACAGTAACTGTGTCTACAAACTAAACCCTTTCGCGCGGTCTGCGCCAATAATGAAATCTGGGGTGTGAAATAAAAAGAAAAAACTCTCTTAATTAAATTTTCTTTTAGCAAAATTTAATAAACGTAGGGGCGAGTGTGCCCACCGCCCGCGCCTGTAGCGCCACTACCACCGGCAGCTGAGCCGACCGTTATGTACCTATTTACCTAACTGTGTATTTATTTGGAAAACGGAACTCGTATATTTGGAAAATGTTTTCACAAGATTTGTTCAAAATAGTAATTTAATAAAAATAAAACGTCATAGAGAGATCTCGCATAAAGTTAATTGAGTTTCTTATAACATATGATTTTCAGGTAGGTGATCTATACCATAAGATATGGCATTCATATACCATAAGATCTAGATAGCTGTAATGGAGAAGAATTGCACGTAGTGTCTTTGAAGGATTTTTTTTCGAAATTAGGGAAGGTTTGTCATCATATCCCTTTAAAGCAGAGTCAGGATTTAAGGTATTTTTATATTTCATGATAGTTTCCAGCTTACAGACATTAGTAGCAAACCTATCAGATAGGCGTCCAGTGCTAGATGCGCGATAGGCAGCGACGCGGCGCGGCGGCGCGCGGTATTTAAATAAACACTTAGCAACAATAAGCGATAAGTGCCGCGCGGCTCAAACCTCGCGGTTAGATACCGACGGACATACGCGCGGTACTGCCTGCACAACAGGTACCTCACTACTTTTAGAAAAAGGCTCTTAGATTTTTTTTTATTAACTATTAATTAAGATTGTTGAAAGAAAATTTCTGCTAGTTATTTCTCTAAATACCTAGATGCACTCAATATAACGTTTAATATAAAAACAATAACTGGTTAAAGGTCTATATTTGTTCATATCGTTCATTTTTTTTTACTAAAAGAATAGAAAATGAGCTCTATTTAATTATCAAGTTAGTTGCGAGTACAAAGCAACAATTTTCTTATTTGCGAGTGACACAAAAAGCCACACCATCACGTATCGCGTGTAACTAATACTTCACATTATTAATTACAAATACCTATATAATTGCAATGGCCGCTACACGTCGGCACAGCGGCAGCGCGCTGTTTCTTCATAAATAACTACGAATGTATGGATTCCTCTCAAATTATTGAGCAGTATATAATGCTCATTTAGCTGATGTGGACTCGTAAGTTCGTTCCCCGTCAAACTACCGCTGCACCGCGGAATGATTGAGATCTATGGTGGAAACATTGAGCTGCATTGTTGCTGTTCTACCTTTCTATTTTTAATTATCAAAGAAATGGTTTATAAATCAAGTGCCTGTAATTTTATTGTGATTTATATATTTTTTGTTCACATTTACTCAATTTTCTGCAGTGGTTATGTTTGATGCAGTTTTAAATCAACAGACATTAACTGCTGCCTACAACTTTATTTCTAAAAATAAATAATAATTTACAAAAAATAACACCAGACAAAAAATAACAAAAATCTGTGTAGTTGTGTTATGCTGACGGTACAGGGTGAACCTTACTCCACGTATCATAGCCTCATGAATAATGCAGGCCGCTCCAAATAATATACGATTACACTGTAGTCTGTAGGAAAATGCATTTTCTTTGTCTCGTGTGTTTGTCCGCGCGCCGAATTCGGGTAATGACCGAGACCAACGCAATGCCTTCCACTGACTTGCGGCCAAAACTTACCGTTTTTATGTAGAGAGTCTTGCTATGTAGATCGTTGACTTGATACCATGTTTTTATTGACTTGTGATCATACTAGTGATCAATGTAATGTTTGCCTACAGCTACATAGATTGCGCTATCGTTGTATTTAGCTTTTAAATCAATGTAAATTCTTTGCTACAAGGAACTGATATCAGCTCTTTTTCTATAAAATATGTAATAAACATTTAGAACAACGGCTATTGTTGCATCTGCGTTTTTACATCACCGTGAAATCAGATAACAGTCCGGCAGACTTGTTATAATCGTAACCTTCCTAATCACTGCTAAAACTAATTTACTTTATTTTATTCATTGCTCTAATTGTTCTTTTTATACCATCACGTCTGGTTTCAAGTTAATCAGCGCGATGTAAAGTTGCTTAAATACAATAAAATATATAGGTACACCGTGTACGTATTTTATTGTTTTTAAGCAACTTTGACCAGTCACGTCATTTAGACAAGACGCTCTGTGAACGTTATAATTTATCTGAGAATCACAATTTACAGCTGGAGTCCCACTGAGTGATTCATTTTTATGAAACATTGTGTTTCTTTTCCACCTAAATCGAAAATGCAATCATAAAATCAGTAGGTAGAAATCAAAGATACTTAACAACGATTTTTTAAGATCAACACGTACTCACGAATCGTTTGATCTTCTCATTGTTATCGAGTAAATTATGAGAAAAGACAAAGTTTGTGAAGTGATTGTGCAATAAACGCTTGCGCCCATCCGACGATAATGTTTTCTTGGTGTTGTTCAAACGCTCGTGCCAGACCGCTGTTATTAGCGTATCTGTTAATTGCGCAATTTGCAGCTGCTCCGCGAGCCTCATGCCACGCCACAGCACTGGCCAGCACGCGCAGTAGCTCCACTCACGAACATGGGTTTGTTGACTAGGTAACTAGGTATTGTACTATTTAAGGTGGTCATTTAGTTTAATAATGAAGAACACTGGACTAAAAATATTTCAGTTTAAGTTTGAAAATATAGACAAAATATTTTTATAAAATTTTCAAAATTCATTTACAGATGTGTCGCTCCTCACACAGGTGAAAGCTCTTGCTTCAGTCTTCTCTCATAGACAGCCACAGACTGAACCCACTGCCAGCACAGTGTCAGTATCATTGTAATGTTAACTCGCTGTGAATTATTTATTTGCGTGATCAGTCCAAGGACCGAACGTGGGACAGTGATGGCTTCCCAGAAGCGATAGCATAGCGTCTATTACGCGACACGCCTTACTGTGGGAATATTCAGCCTAACCGATAACCTAGTAATAGCAGCAGTACTTAGATGTCCAATGAGAACCAGTGGACTGATTCTGCGAAGGTACGGAACATTTGTACCAAGTTTAAGGCAAGAATGAGCACCTGTATTACGCTCTGTTAGCACGCCGTAAGAATAAATAAGAAAATAAATTCGAAACTTTCCAACACACCTACCTAGTTAAATGTGTTATGAATGTGAAAAGTCAAACCTATCTCACTGATCCATGTTATCGTGCGTGAGCCAGGAGCTCACGCACGATAACATGGATCAGTGAGATAGGTTTGACCCAGGAGCTTTGATTCCCAGGTCGATGAGGAATTTCAAAGCGGCAACTTGTCTGCATTGTCGAATGACCCTCCATTTGCTACTACATTAAACTGAATACTGACACCAGTAAACAGAATGCATTTTTTTACATTTAGCATCTTTTGTGTTATTTAAGTGCATATTAACTATTGTAAATTACAACAAAATCTGTTAAAATCAACAGTTGATAAAATCTATCACTTGATACGATTATTGCAATAAAGTACAAATGATTACCATAATTGATAATTAATTAGTATGGTATCTTCATACCACAGTAGGTAAGTGTTAACAGACAATATTCAGTAACAGAACTCGTAGTATGGAGGTGTTATTTTATAACGACGGGTGTATAAGGAAGTACAAAAAGTATGACATGCCCCTTGTACTGGGAACTGTAACCAGGAACTTACGGAGAGGGGCATACAAGTAAGGAGTTTTAGAAACACAAAACATATAATGTTGGTAAACAACTAAACAGGCAGACTGTCCACCTGGTGGACGGTTATTGGCGCCAGTGGACACACCTGCAACACCTAGGGACTGTGCTTACAGACGATGTGTAACTGCCGTGTTTGACACCGAACATCTGGTAGCTTGCTGACAGCTACTCAATATATTTTTTGCTTGCACATGTGAACTTAGGTGGTGGTGGTGGTTGATCGGAAGGCTATGCTGCATCCAGGATGAAATATCGAGTCTAGCTCAGTATGGTGTACTTGACGATTTGTTTTGAGAAGCTCAAAGTTCAACTCCTCGCTACACAGGAAGTTTGTCTGCACTTTTATGACTCGAGACAAATGAACATGTTCCCTATTACTTACTCGTCAGAACTTCGACATTCTTTACCTTTCCCTAAAGAGTTAGTGGTCAAAGAAGTGGTATTCAAAGGGTATAATAATAAGGCTGTCGAAACGCTTACGAGCGACGATTGAAACTTAAACGTTTGTCTTCAACAGTGAGATATGAGTCGTTACAATACAAACAGTAGAGTGTACTCACCTCTGCGCATACAGGAGGAACGTACAGAAGGTGCACTCTAGACAGGCATTTGAGAAACCTTATGGAATTTGTTGGAAAATAAAATTGAAATGGGCTATTGTTCTTGCACGGAAAAGGGATAGATCTAATTTCCCAAACGTCATCCTAATAGCTGCTATAGTCTTACTTCGATCTTTGGCGGTTTCTCATCGAGGATCTAATGTGTAATAAACAACATAGAAAAATTGCCAAGCATTAGACAGCAGTAGGTATGTCAGATGTGAAATGACAAACACAATAGTTACTGAGGAGTATGTTGCGCTCTTTCTTTTTTAACTTCTTTTCGTTTTCATGAAAAACCTTATGTCAGCGTTGTGATAGGCTAAGATTACTGTTTATTTTCTTGCGTTACTCTCAATAGTTCTTCTGTATGTGGTTCCTGTAGCTGGTACGTGCCGTATGCTCGTCACGCGCGCACATCTCGCCGCGCCGCGACGTCGCCGCGCGTAGTAGCGCGTGTGTGGGGGGCCTAACACTGGCTTCTCATGACACGGGTATTTTTAGCCACCGCCACTTGGATACAAGCATGGGCAGGTAATGTACGTATTAAAGTTATCTTCATTCAAATTAGCTTGAGTTATGTAAAATTGCGGATGTAAGGTGACTACTCGTCATTTCGATTTAATTTCCTGGCGGGTTAGTGTTCAAGTAATTGGATTTTCTGTTAGCTAAAACCTTTTGCTAAGGAGTTGAAAATGAGCAACGTATCTGGTGATAGGATACCCCTTTTTTGGGACCTAATTTACTGCTATTGGCGTAGGTACACTGGGCATATGACAATAGGTGCCAGATACTTAACCAGTATGTAAGGTTTTATTGCCACTAAACAAACAAACAAACGAACCAAGTAATTAATTTCTTGTAAGTTTCGATCGTTAATGAACAAATAAGGATACAATCTTCATGCATTGCGATAGCGCCCTTTGAAAGTTGTAGTCAAAGTTGCGTCAGGCGCACTTCCCGGCGGCTCTCTACCGGACAGCTGCCTGCCAGCGCCGCAGGCTAGGAAGTGATAGTTTACCGCCACAACACCTATTATTGCATTGGCCAAGCATAAATAACACCTTTATGCACTAATGATTCACTATTTACTACGCATGACACTATCCGCATCAGATTGCATTCCATTGCCTTTTAACAACGCCATCAGCGATGCTTGGCTAGAGAAACAGCAATGAATTGCAAACAGGAAAGCACCAGGCTAAGGGAGTGCTCACGCTTGTTGGCGTCAATCAATCACTTCGACAAAGCTGTAATTTTGTGCGAGTGATTGCTGATAGATGTTGATAAGTATGGTTCGTATTTAAATTTCTTGAAACCTCTTTGCTTTTTGCATAATTAAGTAAATACGGCGTATGGCATATCATAGATAGGTACGTGTGTATGTCCTCGATGACTATCTAACGTCTATTTGTAAAGACAATAATTATAATCTCGACATTGTAGAGACTTAAACATTTAATACTTACATTATTTATTCATGGCAAGGAAAACAACAATATACTGGGAATGTTAGAGAAATATGAGCTTGAGCATCCATTTGACGAAGGTAAAGGTCCTACATAACAGTACGTAACCAATGTATTGTGCCATCGTATAGGCAATGTAAAGTTGAATGACCAGACTATTAGAACATCAGCTGTAAATTAAGTACCTCTTACTGTCTCAGCCTGTGAAACACCAGCTGTAACTTTGTCATAAATAAATCTTGGTGTCGTCATAGCACGCCTGGCAAGATGTGTTAATAATTCAATTCATGTTTGCCTGGATGTCGTTTATAAAAGTAATGCATCCTACAAACATCTTCGGCAGCGTACGTCTCATGTGACCGGCCGCTAAGTCAAAGCTCTCGCCCTTGAAGTAAAAGGTCCGAAGCGAAAAGTGTATTAATATTCAGTGTATCTTGGAGGGAAGTTAAATAGCCGTGTATTTGTATTCATTATCCTCCGACTCTAACAGCTTACGTGTGAGCCGAATAGTTGAGCGACGCGACCTGCCACCGTATCCGTTGTCGCACGTTACGAATATGTGAGGTGGATAGTAGCATGAAAATATCAGTAAGTAACAGTTTATTTGGATCCCATTTCTAGATTTAACGATCATAACTAATAAATGCGTCAATATTCTTCAATAGTTTTTCTTCGCTCCAAGAAACGGCAGCCAGACCTTTCAAAATATGCTTCAGGTTTTTGTAACACTTAGATAGGTATCATAATTTCAGACCAACAGGAAGATTTCAGGCTTTGATGCTACGAGCAAGGCATGGCAAAGACAAAAAGTTTGATAGGAATCCAACTTCTATATAAATACGTCAATAAAAGTTCAGATGACCGCGAGTGCCAGTTCTGAATGTCCTGATACGTCTGAACAGCGTAGCCGCGCGCTCTCACAGTTTTGTCTGGTGGTTTCATTGTGGCGCAGTCGCGGCGGCGCGGTGTGCGGGTAGCATTAGTCCACATTAGACACGCCGCTGCCGCTACGTGTCGCCATTGTGCGCTCCTCCTTAGCTGGCGCGGTAGGTGACCATCAGCTAACAATACGTCGCCAAGGCACAGCCGACACTAGTGGAACATTGATGCCACACGTCTGAAGGAGCCTTTGTGTCAAATGAGAGGTTACGACGGCTCATCCTTGTTATTCTATCACTTTCATGTAAGTTTTAGAAGTGAAAAAAAAAAAACTTTAAGTGCTTTCCTCATTCGGGAATCAGAGAACGTCGCAAACAGAAGTCTGGGATGACTAAAGTGTTGTTCATTCACTATGCGAAGTTTAATAAGTAATCGTTGATAGTCTTTAGATACCTACTACTGTTGACAATGGCTCGAGCCGTCCTGTTGACCCTATAAAGGACAACTATCAAGAATGTACGCATTGCTAATAGTAGACAACCTTGAACACCGCAAACTTAGCAATAAACAATGAGATTTAACTCCAACTACTAATAAATTTCAATGCTACATAAACTTACGAGTACAAGCCCTGGCCACGACACCGCACTTCGTGTGTTTAATCACCGCGCGCCCAAACTCGGCCGTGCAGCACATAATGTTGCTGTAGCTATCTAACAAAGAACAATATTTTAATATTCCCCAATAGAAAAAGCTCTATAATCCTCGTCTCACTAAATAGGTATACTTAATCAATGAGAATCTAAGCATTAAGTCCCCCACGCCGCCGATACGTATCGAATCGGAATGACGTCTCATTCGTCCGATTTATAACGCGTGCATACTACGACCAATAGACGTATTCGACCACCCATATACAAAAAATGTTTTGAATAAAGCAAGTAGCAAAACAGCAGTGCAAAATGTTTTTGCACTGGATGTTTGTAGTATGTGGCGTTACGGAGTCCCGACGCCGGCGTAGTCTGTACGTAGCGTGACGCAACATTTTGCATGGCGTTCGATTCTCGCGCGGCTATAAATCATGTCGTCCGACAAGCGAACAAAGCCGGGTAACGCGCCGTGTCTTTGTGGATTTTGAGCGATTTCGGTTTATAATCATTTTTCATCCCGCTCCGCCGCCGTTCGGAATTTTACGCTGATCACCGAAATATACGAGCTTTGTTACCATTGTGTACCACTTCACTTTATTTGTGTGTCGTTTAGATCTTGTAAAGTCTAAATCCTGATCATTTCATTCTAATTTATCGGTTTATATTACACTTTACAATGGATAGGTAATTGTTTATAAAATAGATCTAGAGAATAATAAATAATACACAAAGTGCATGTTGCATGTTTGAGGTCGCAAAACATTCGCAACTATTGATTACCCTTTTAAAAGGTTAAAAAACTCATCTATTACAATTACCGATTTAACTTTTAAATCCTCTAAGTAAATCCGCGTCTCAACTTTTTGTCACCGATACTGCATTGAGATGTCACCGGCCGAGCGGGCGGCGCGGGGCGGCGCGGCGCGGCGGCGGCGGCGCCCAGTTCCCACCGAGCGTCGGACATAGAGCACGTCTCTAATTAATCATAATAGCGGTTTTTATATCAATGTAATGAGGTAATAAATTTTTGTCAATTGTTAGACGTTGCACGTCGGTAAGTGCTCGCTAGCGTGCGGTCCGCGGTGCGCCTTGACCGGCCTGAGGATCGCGTGTCACTAATTAGCTAAACCCAAGGTTCATATGAGAGATTCGACATAAATATGGGCGTGTTAGATAATGTATTCTTTGTTTCTACAGATTCGGGTCGAAGGTGGATGCAGTACGTTTCGTGTGCGGACTTTGGCTAAGTTTCACTTTCGTAGCTCTGGTGTAGACGATATACAAACGTTCAAGTCACATGCACGGATTGATTCATTACTAACTCTGAGACGCATGGAAGTTATATACAGAAAGGAACCCCTTAATGTTAAATCAGAAAGTGGTGTTGTTTTAGCCTTATCTCTACATTCGTATGAACTTTTACCACACTTTTTTTTTCTGCCTAACTGAAAATTATATTCAAATAATGTAATCATTGTTTGTAGTTGTGCTACAATTTCTGGCGTTCAATGACGCGTCGGCAGTTAATCGTATGTCGCGACAAAGCGCAGTTTAGTGTCGGCATGTAAAACAAACGCGACGCGACAGTTACGTTCGCGCGCCGCTGATTAATTATTGTACCAGCGATCTTTTACAACCGCATCATTATTCTGATGGTACAGTAAAACTCAAGCTTATTGTTCAATTATAAGGAAAAATGGAAAATTTCGTAAAAAAAATCTGCTGTAAAATGAAAGGAACTCGACCGTTACCTACTGTAAGACAAACATAAAAAAAACTTTTTACCAAAAAAGGTAATTTAGATAGTTAATTACTCGGAAATCGATTTTTTTTAACCTCATATTACGTTACAAACATTCTACACACAAACAACCAAAACAAAACATCGGCCTCTCAACAAAATGGGCACAATACAAACATCTAGTTAGCACATAGTAAAGTAAAGGTTTGTTCACCGCGGCAGCGCGATTATGGCGACAAAACGCAGTTTAGTCGGCCGTCTGCGCCCGCCAGAACGAATGTGCGCCCGCCTGATTAATGCTCGGTGTGAGCGATGCCTAATGACGAGCCGCTCATTATTTACATCTTTACTGCACAACTGAACAGTCAGTTAACATTACAACTTTCATGATTCGGTAATTAGTAGTTCCTATAAGATATTGGCAATACCGAAACACTGTTTACTGCAGTATTTTTGGCTGTGTCTACATAAATTTGTAAAATGGACGTAAATATGTTAGAGGAATTAAATTTATAAACAGTTGGTACATTTAAAAAAAAATTGTGACGTATTATTGTTAGAAATCGTTTTGTACAAATCACTATTATTATTAACAATTCTTCCTTTCATCAAAAAAAAACTGTACAATGTGTTACTCCCTTCGGACAAACAACAACCCTTGCGATGGACGGGACAGTCGGCAACGTAAACAAGTTGTAATATTTTTTTTATAAAATACATAATAATATCCGCTTTAGCTTCTTCAATTTTAACCTTTAATTTTCCTATTATTTCAGTTAAATGAATAAAGTCACGTAGTTTTGTTACCTACTTGAGATGGTAAATAATTATTAGTATTTCAATGATTTATATCATCGACATGGATTTTAAATAATTTATTACTCAAAGTCAAAGTCAAATCATTTATTTCAAATAGGCTAACTTTTGGCAATAAGGCACTTTTGAACGTCTTTACAAAAAATTACAAAACTTGCCGACTACGTGACCACAAAGTTTTATTTCTCAGGTTGCCATATTTTAATAACTTGTATATTTCATAAAAAAATATGTTAATTATATTACTCAATTACAGGGAAAGGAAAGCAAAAACCTGTGACAAATTGTAACGGTTTTTTTCCTAAGCCACGAGATGAATGCAGAATCGACTAGAATTATTCAAATATTCACTTGCGCTATGCATCGTATGGGAATTTATTCAAATTAGTGTACTTGTACAGAACCTGTTCTAGATGATAAGGGGTGTTGGATTCGTCCCCTCGTCACTGTCCCGGTCAGCCTCCGGACCGGTGCAACGCGCAACAACACCCGGCACTATCACAACAAAATGCGTTCAAAATAAAATTTTATTTGGTTATGTCCATGAAGCAAATAAAACGAGCTAAATTGTTGAAATAAGGATATTTCTCCATTCGTTAGAAATCGTAAAATGAAGTAAATACTAGAGTTCGAAAAGTGAATTCTAAATCGACTGACAAAAAAATCGTAGCTCACCTACTGCCTAATCAATTTACATTTACGAAAGAACAAATATTTCCTCTTAAAAACCAAATCGGTTACGAAGTAAACTATAATTTAGTGTAGATGACAATATTAATGTAAAAAAACTTGGATGAGCAGCAGCGATAACAATTTATGTGCCGTTACAATCGTATGCAAAAATCGTCCTTGGACCGTTCTCCATTAGCGATGCGTAATTAATTTAAATATATTCAAGGTGGGTTCACTTTCGGACTATTCATATGATTTTTACAAAACCACACGGAAATTAAGCAGAGAAACGCGCACGCGTTGATTGTGTCGTGCGACACTGCTGCAGGTGCGGAACTGTACTTATCACCAAAGTCATAGAACAAAATATTTGAATGACACTTGCGGTTGGTGCTGATGATTTTTGTAAAAACTTTGATCCTCGTTGAGATCGATTTTTATCATAATCATTCACACACCTACGAGTTATCATTTACAATCACACACATGGGTAGTAACAGAATTTAGTTACAAAAAAAATGGATTTTTCCCCGCGTTAACTGATTTTTGATCAATTGTTGTAAATTTTCCATTTGCAGTAATTTAAATTGTAAATTTTCGTACGTCAGTTAACTGTGTAAGTAAGTACCTACTTATATTAGGTATATCGGTTCAGTTTTTGTATATCATTGTTGTTTTGATCTTTCCCCTACAGGAATTGTGACTTTGTCGTGAACCCTGTCGACAAACTTCGTGTGTACAAGTTTCAGTTTGTACTCTGGGTGTTCTGACTTATTAAACAAGTAAAAGCAGTACCTACGTAAAGGAAGAATTATAATTTATTTTGAGTATGAAAACACTGTAAATGAAGATAGCCCAGTAGCTGAATGTAGCAGGATGCTGCAGCGATCCACCGCGCATGCGCGAGTGACGTATGCAGCGCCCGCGCATTCTCATGGTAATCCCGCATGACGACACACACTTAACACATGCAAATCGTTTATTGATAAACAAATAATGGTATTATAAGTTTTATTGCGCATTGTCGGTCCTCGGGCAGCCGTGTCGCTGACCGCTCACTCCGACAGATTTGAATTTATAATGTTTTTTATTGTTTCGCCTCCATTGTATAATATTTGTGTTACTAGTATAGCGGCGTGTGGTTGTATCGTTTACGCTAAGCTGTCATAACTTTATAATCGGCCACTTATATATGTTAAGTATTGTTGACTTTCATTGTCGCGTGAAGTGTCACACACTAGGTTGCTGGCAAACAGAAACACCCTGCGATATACCTTGTCAAGTGGTAAGCTAACTTTCAGAACAAAGTTTCGAATAAATGAGAAGCGTAGCTCCTAGAGCGTAGCTAAGAGAGGCGTAGCATATCTTGTCGTAGCATGTCGTAGCGGAGCGTGTCTTGGCGTAGCATTTCGTAGCGTACCATGTCATGGCGTAGCATGTCTTAGCGTAGCGTGGTTAATACAAGTTTAACCGCCTCTGTGGTCTAGTGTTTAGACCATCTGTCTCAGACCCAGAGGTCCCGGGTTCGATTCCCAGTGGTAGCAAAATTTTCTGCTCGGTTCGGTTGGTGGTAGGGCTTGTTCTAAGTTCGCCTGGCTAGCTACAACCATCTGATCTAAGTCTATCGCCATAACAACAATGTTAACAGCTTTGTTGTGTTTTGGCAGTTAGAGATGAGAAACCTAGTCAGTTCCTCTGGTTTACGATTCCGGGTGAAGCCCGCTTCCACCTTCAGACTGATGATCACTTACCATCACGTGAGATGCAGGCTAAGAGCTTCCCCGTCATGGTTTAAAAAAAAAACATTACGAAACCGTAATTTTTATACTGAGCACAAACATCACTAATTTCTGCAATTGAATATTTATAAGTGTGTCTACTTCTCCATGCTTTTATCAATAAAACTGCCTTTTGTACTATATTGCATATTTGTTTACTTTCCTGTTTTTATTTATCTATCATTATAATGGGAACAATTATTCTTCAGTTGTTCGGCGACTTGGCGACACGTTCTGAAGTTACCAATCTTAGGAAGGTAGCTAACGTAACGTATCGAGAGACGTGTCAATTAAACGCCTCGTCGATGACAACTGGCTGACATTTACACAACTGTGCTGCGTACTGTTTCAAGTTTATTATTATATGGCCACCATACTCCGCACATTTAAATAATATATTATATAGTTTGCACGTGTTTGTGATAGCTATTGTTGTGTGATAACTGTGATAATACATTATTTTGACAAGTGGACGAGATTCGGTATTTACCTATTGGAGTCATTTGGCAACATTGCCGTTCTTGAAAAGTGTTTTACAAAGGTTAATTACTATCAGTTTAGGTATTGTCTGTAGTATTTGAGATTTGTGGACGCAGTTTCAAAGAATCCACATCTCGTGTAATAATCGAGGAAAAGGGCCTTAAATTCTTCTTTCAAACTAGCAATGCTAGATTTCTCGTTCTCTAATCTAAAGCAAGCAACAAGTACAAAAGCTACTTATTGAATTACTTTTAATGCGAATTGTCTGAATTTCGAGGTGCTAATAACGTTAAGGCTTATCTTCCTGACCTGGCACGTAATAGTAAAAGTACAAAGTGTATCTAATAGTCGCGTCCTCCCACACCAACTGATTCTGCTAGGAAACAGGTTGCTGGTTGACGCTGGTGTCGCAAGCGCAACCGAATTACCTACTAAACACTACTGCAAGGGTGTTGTGATAGTGTAATAAATATATACCACTTTAAGCAATACGCTCCGTATGCATATTATCATACATTCAATTGGGACCTCTCACTTGATTCTCTACATGAATAAACTTATCCATACTAACTCCTTTGCAAATTACATTTTATGAAGACAGAGTTTGAACGTTTACATGAAATCAATACTTAAAGTCCCACGTTGAGCAAAGGACAACTTTTGATGCTAAATGATCGATCCCCTTTTCAAACGGCCGCACTTTATTTTATAACTTAATTATTTGGAAATAGACATAGGACCTATGAGTAGGTACTGAACTCAGGACCTTAAACTTTACTAGCCCTTAGGAACTTTCATAAAAATAAAATATTATTAAAAGACAGTGTTTTTTGTGGTTCGTTTAAAGAATAGTTCATCAGAGCTATGGAGGGTCTGTCTGCGATGCGTGGGGCAGTAATGTGATTACCAGCTAACTGGGTTACTGCCAACCCACAGAGGGTGACTGTGGTGCTACGAGTGGCCACTGATTTGTTGTGCCACCGTCTCAATAAGAAACATGCAAATATATTTGATTCAATTTAGTATTCGTTCTTAATATTAAGGTATAAAAATGTGTTAAAAACTACTTTTGCGGAAATAGTGGTTTACTTTGTAATTTTTATAACTGCTGGCTGATCCCACTATCGCCATCATAAGCTACACCAAACGAAGTCACAGCTGGACAAAGGTCCCTCCTGAGTCACCTGCTTTCATTTCCCAGTATTTAATTCAAACACATGTTACTACAATTACAATATCAATCGTAAGAACGCTTGAACAAACCCGCATTGTACCTACATACTTTACCTTTCCAGTAATATGCAATGAACCCGGATCACAAACTGCATACGGGAACCACCTTTTGCCAATCAGTTTATTATCAGATAGCCGCTCTTTTAACTTGGATACAGTAAGAGTTGACAGTTAAAATCTATCAGTTCTGTGTTTAATGTTTGCATGAAGTTTTTTAGGTAAATGTTGTTGTTGGCAATTGTTATATGTATAATTAAATAATACATACCATCACGCTTGTATTCCTCGAAGATGGGCAGAGGCGTTCACACACATTTTACCATAGTTATGTTTCAGTAACATGTTCAAGGGTTGCCCCTATGAATGTGTAACTTATGTGTAAAATGTTAACATACCCATGGCCTATGGCCTATTGCCATCAACCGTGCACACATCTAAACTTCGGGCTGCTACGAAGTGTGCTGCTACAATAGAAAACCTAAATAAATGCCTAACCTGTGGATCGACCCTCAGACCTCATACTCAGCATTTGCACTTGTGACCACTATACCAAAGAGGCAGTCTGTTGTTCATTAATAGACGTTTAAAGGCGTATCCAGTTGACTGGTGTCCGTACAAGGAGCTGTTCATAAAGAGTACTTAATATTAATTACAAGTCCTTCACGGCACATTGCTGGGGAGGGCAGGGTTCTAGCTGATTCGATTACTGGCCTGGCTGCGTTAGCTTGTCGCTAAATGTTCGGTATTACATTACTTACAGTTTTTTAACTTTTAGTCGTGTAAACGAAACGTACAAATATATTATGTGTTAAAATGCAAATGCATTTCAATAAATATAATTACATCAAAACTCAGGCAGTTGCGTTAAAAACTCTTCTAATTAATTCGAATCTGAAACTAACTTTTATCTTTATACATATTCGTGTATTTTATTGTTTTGACGTGAGTATACCTACCTCCTCACATCGAATTTACTTCTGGCAATCAGCCCTGCTTCTAACCTAGCCGTAGGGTAATCTTTTTACACGGCTTAAGCAAACGAGAAAAAGAAAGCTCTACTTTTATATAATTTCTATCTATAGCATTCAAAGTAACGGGCATAAGTGAAACTAATTTAGATTCTCTAACAGGACCAAACTTTTATGCATTTAAATGCATAAATTAACCGATAGAACCAAAAAATAATTTGATTACACTAATAAGATTATCTTCTAGTCAATAAACCACAGTCGACCGTAATCTACAACGTGTGACTATGAGTTACCACTTCCACATGAACACACACAAACATACAACTTGCAATAAACATGCAGTGCTGTATCATGCCGGCAAGTGTGGGGTCTGACCGGGCACTGCGCAGCCTGCCCGGGTAATGCGCACAGTGATCAATCAGCCGGCAACTATGTGCTGCACGACAAATGATGCGTTTTGTTGACCACAATCATGCTTTTGATTTGGGGCGATAATGACTTCTAATGTTACGATTGTCTATTGTTAATTTGGCTAAAGTGATTTAGAACTGTGTGTGAATTTGAACATGTACTATCCACATTATTGTAGACAAATTGTTAGGGTCATTTCGTGTAACTAATAAATTAGCTTCCACAGTTGACATAATCAACCAGACTGATAAAAAATAACTATTGAATATGGGAATCGAACTTGCATCCACAGCACCGAAACTACTCAATAACATACGGAAATCGAAAATTAATAATATTTCGAAATTGAAGGAGATGAAGGAACGATGTGAAGTTATTACTTCAATTTAATTAAACAATCAACATGTTTAAAATAATTCACGCTGTGTCATGTGTTAGTACAAGTGTCGCGAATGTTTGTGATCGGAGACTGTGGACACAGCTAGCGACGAGGAAACTGTCACACTGATGGAGAATAAAGACATGTGGAGATGATCAGTGACACCTAAGTAATACTGAACGATTGACCACGGCAAAACTACAGAGGAACTATGGTTTGGTTTTGGTTTATTGTAGTGTTCTTTTTAACATAATTCTTTTTGCCTCAAAATATAACAGTTTAATTAAATCTTCACATAACCATCATCAATATCGTTATAGTCGAACAGGAGTCCATACATTACAAACTCATACAAATCAACTCGAGAGCTCACATCGATAACTACAAAATTAATCGAAGCAATGTTAACTAGTAGTTGGCGCGGCGTGGCTCGTTCATCAGCGCGATACCATCGGCTGTCAATAACATCCTCGCGTTTCATATCACTTTTATTAAACTACAACAATTTCGGTTTGGTAAAACTACCCACACAGCCGCGGACCTTGGGTCACTAGAACCGCGGAAAAAAACCAAACCAGAACGAAATAACCGCAACAACGACTCTCGCCAATTTCAACTCTCAATTTCGCAAATTAGGTTCAATTCAGTTTGGCAGCCGCTTTATATGTGACCGTATTAGACATGTTTTTATATTTTGGAGTATGGTAACATCTGCCTTTATTTACGTTTTGGCTGGAAACAGCAGCACAATAGGTGCGGCGAATCGGACGGCTCCACAATGGCCCCGCAGCCGCGAAGGGGCGCCTCTCACACCGCACGCTTTTTATGGACAAATAGATGACCTTCTGTTTGTAAGAGTTGCCATTTACTGTTTTTCTGCGGTTCGCGATACCGCAACATTTCAAGCAGTTCCACACGTTTCCTTGTATAGTTGTGTGCTGAAAATAAAACATTGTTGCGACCTCATTAATGCATACTTGTACCTGCAATGAAGCAAAAAGTTTACTTATAGGTAATACTTACTCAAAATTAGAATAGTCTAAGCCAGGGGTTCCTAAACAGTGTGGCGCGGCGCCGTGGTGCGCCGTAAAAAGAAAAGAGGGGCGCCGGGAGGCGATCCTGTTTATTGTTCTACGGAAACAAAACTTATGTATTCGTAGGTACAAAATAAAAGCTCTAAGAAATCTCATTGCCTTTGCAACATCTTATTTATGTAAAGCCAGATTTTCAGCTGAAGCTGTTCTTAGAGAGCAAATATCGCTCAAAGATTAATGTGGAACAAGAAATGAGAGCAGCGGTGTCAAGCCTTATCCCATGGCTTAAAACTGTGGGGGCATCACCAAGCTCACGCCTCACACTGACTAAGTTGCCAAATCTGCCTAGCCTTTTCCCAACTTTATTGGGATCGGCTTCCAGTCTAACCGAATGCAGCTGAATACCAGTATTTTACATGGAGCGACTGCCTATCTGACCTTCATAACCCAGTAACTAGGTAATACGATACCTATTGGTATAACTGGTTGTCAGACTTTCGGGCTCCTGACGACCCATAACGACTGTCAAAGATCCACGAATGACAGCCGGGACAAATAGCTTAACTTGCTTTCCGAGGCACAGAGGAGTCTTGGTATGAAAAGATCGTCACCCATCCACAGACCAGCCCCGGCAAGCAAAGCTTAACCAGATGGATAGTAAATGTATTCTTGTGTCACTATAAATATAAAAACTCAGCTTCATATCGTAGATGTTTAAATTTTTGTGCCTATCTGCCCTATTTCGACTAGCTAGGGAGCCGAGATAAAATACTAAACCTGCAAGTGCGCCGCGTACTGAAAAAGTTTGGGAACCCCTGGTCTAGCAACGATGATACCTTGTGTACCTTCTTATTATCTAATAGATCAGGTACCTTTCCATTGTTTCGCTAGGGTTAATGACCAGCACTTGAACTTTATAGCTCATATGCCACCGCCATATAGGACGGCTGTGACTCGGGAGGAGGAAGCCATGGCGATACAAAGTCGAAGTGATCACCGCGTCATGTCGCCACCCCAAACAAGACATAATGGAACAATTAAAATGCACGTGCTCACCGCAGTTACGAATTAACCGCACTCGACGAGTCAAAACCGCGAGCAACATATGGCGATGCGAGACGCACCCCGCGCGATGTGACGCCCTTCGCGCGACAAATTACTGTTTAAGAGATTGCCATCAATACGAGAAGTACAAACTGTCGGATCCATTACGAACAAATGGCGTTATTTAGCGTCGCCGGTCACTCCGCGGCGGGCACTCCAGGCTGGCACTCCGGGCTGGCACCGCCGACACCGCCAAGCGCTGACTTACGGTCGTGCGCTAATCGAAGATCATTATCAACCGCGATTCAATCAGAAACATGATTAAAAACGATTTAGTGCATCGTATCTCATCCGATACGTTCACTTTCGCGTCGCAACTCGCCGTTTTATTGGAAGCCTCTTAATATCAGTGTGTCAATCGTATTCTAAACTCGGAATAAGTGGCTCATCGGAGACGTTATGGCTATCGAGGTGGTAGCCAACCCGACGCAGACAACACAACTATATATGAGGAAAACATCGCACTACTCCGACAAGTTCATCATAAGTAGATCTTGGTTGATAAATGACACAATTTTTGGAACCTCCTTGATACAATCCTAGCTAGTGCTCATAAAAGATTCGTGTTTAGCCTGTCAGAGGAAACATAAATCATTTGATTCAAAACCTTTACAAAACGCGATGTCAAATAGATAATGAATGGCGTCCTATAACTATGAGAACGATTGTTACAAAAAGATTGGCCGATTTGTAGTAGATTATTGAAAAGCACAAATGGAACTAAATGAATACACCTCAAGAGAGGACTCGAGTTTTTTAGTCTCTTGAATCTTTGTAAAAAAACACAATCCACGCATTGTGTACCCAAACACGATAAGGGCCAACAATCGCACAAACCCTTCGGCGACCGCCCGCCCCCGCGCCCCCGCGCCCCCGCGCCCCCGCGCCCCTACTCACAAATGAATTAACATAATATGATATCGGCGCGGCGCAGATGCGACACCGGCGCGTCTGCCGCACTTTTACTTTTCTTGTCTCGTTCAACTTTCACCTCGACAATAATGTGATTTACATGTGTTTGGTGTACGCCTGACGCGCAGCACACGTGTCTACTAGATGCGATGCGATCGTCGCGTATCGATCTTCCTGCGCGATTGTGCTGCGCGACAATGCGACACAAAAGCGCGTGGGCGCAGCGCATTGTGGCGTCGCTAAATGCGCTCACGCACGCTCTCGAGGGCTCCTTTGTCCATTGTCTGCCCGCCTGAGGGTGGCACTGTGACACATTTATTTTAGGCCAGTTTTTTACAGCACCCATTGTATTGGAAATTAGACATCGGCGCAGAGTTCACGAAACACGATATTATCTCAGCCCTCTGTGCCGCGCATCCTCCGACGATTTCTCCCGCCATTGTATCTCCAGTTACAACGGATATTTCTAAACGCTCATAGCCTACCTATCTTAAAACGAGAGAAGACTCATGCGTTATTGAAATTAAAAAAAACTGGTTAGCTTTCCATTTCTATGAGAGTGAATCGAAAATTCGTTAGACGAAGCGGTTAGGGAGTAGAACTAGTCGATCGGATAATTGATCAAAGATGGACCGTTAGTGTTGTTGAACGGGTACCATCAGCTGATTATACGGATTCCTTTCATCTGCGCGTGATGAATGACAAGCGAGCGTCGTTATGAAAGGGCGGTCAGCGCTAGAGATCACATAAAGAAGTGTAGGGCTGGTTTATAGTGTTTGTGACCGTTTTATCGATGGCCGGGAGACGCAGCATCCGGTTTTGTGCATTAATCTGGACAATGTGGCTCTATGTGATGGTCCGTTTGGTCACAAACTAGTTTGGGTAACGTTTCCCTAGGCGCGCTCTAACGCGCCCTCCGCGCGGTGCATAGTAATCGAATTCTTTTCATTACAAACATCTTCGCCATTGAAATGTCAAGTTTTACATGTAACGACATCCAAATCAACTATTTATTCTGTAACGATTCCCACGAATTATTATCTAAGTTCATATGGTTCTCATCTAGTAGGTACTGTACTCGCCTACATTCCACCAGCTAGTTAATCAACTGACTAATATCGTTTATTTATCAGTCTACTGATTATATGTCATCACTCGATCAGTTAACATTATTGCTGAGATTTGTTATTATGTTGCTAATACCTTTTTTATGATGCTCAATAAATTATACTTTCTATAATTTGGTTCCAATATTTCACTTTATAGGCGTAAGTAAGTACGAGATCGATTTCTACGCGGACATTAGGTATGTTTTTAAGTTAAAGCATTCGAATGTAAACTAGGAGGCACGCCATAAACTAAATAATTTACATAAAGCCACTAACGGATCTCACGAGAACCGGTCGCGAGCATATTAATGTTTGTGATATATTAGAAAATCGGCAACAACACGCACCAAACGGATACTTGTGTTTCTTTTTGTGGCGTCTCTTTTTTATTCTAATTTCTTTTCCTATTAAGTGGACCATTCTTCCAAGAATATTCCCCATAACCATAACAAGCACTAAGCACATTTGCATATGATAGCGGGGAGCGGGAGCGCGCGAGCGTTACTATTACCACAGATTAATTCACACTCGTCTTGCATTGTCCGCGAACATCCAGGATTTCTATTTATTACTTTAGCTTATGACAGATCATATAATTTGTTTTTTTTTGCTTTCTGATTCAGCAGGCATCATCCCCATCGCTATTACAGATCAATAAACTCATCGTTCATAAGCCAAGTCCTGCAGTTAAAAATTTAACCAGGTTGGGCGCCTGTTGATTGTACATAAATTATAAAAAAATACATTTTCATTTTCTTTTATACGTGTAAATATTTTAATTAGTTTATTTTAATAGGGTAATACAATTTGGTACAGATTCAAAACAAGCGCAGTATATCGCATTACTATTGTGTCGTACAATACTAGTTGTTGCGCATTATCTGCGCGGGAGCATTCCCAGGATTCCGTTAGCGGTTCACATGGCGACGCATCCCTTTCGCGCGAGTCAAGTGATGAGCCTCACAATGGACCAGCTGCCGACCCCTGGCAACCAGGTGACACCACACACCAACCTGCCAAACAAAACACATCTTTAAAATAACCCGTACACTGTCTAAAATTAAAATATCCAAAAACAGGAATGAAGACACTCAAGATGAAACTGAAAAGTTTAAATTTGAACTTAGAGCGACTGCACTAGCGTTGGTTTTAGAATAAGGAAATATCGTTGTTGAGATGATTGCAATAGATAACAAAGCGCTCAGTGATCTGTAACTAGTTCGACAAATAAAAATAATTACGTAAGACGTGCGGACTTGTTATAATTCTGAAGGATGGTGCATTAGAATCATAACTTATTAACAAGAAAACTAAGTATATTCATCTTTTTGCAAGAACGACATTCGCGGTTGACCCCATCAGTAACAATAGCAGGTCAGAAGAAATCCTTTCGCTCGGGGACAATCGCCTAAATGATAATTTATGCAAAGGGGAAGTGGAAGCAAAAAATACAAATAAAGCTTATGCACCTGACCGTCGCATATGCGCCGCAATAGAAGCGCAGGTATCCGTCACTCTTACAATTAATTATACAAACATTACGAGCGGCACGCGCGCACAGGGGACGTTTAGCACATTCTCTTCATCCTCTACCATGGTTTACATTGAACGTAGCCTATAACAGCTGCTAGTGCCAAAGAAGGAAACCCAATTACTAAACGTGACTGGATTTTTCTCGAGGGTGACAAATTGTGGTCGCAAAAACTTTTCTGCCCGATAATTACTGTTCATCGACACGTAAACACGGGCTTCCCTATTTGCAAGTGAATGGGGAGTTCGATTGAGGATTTTACTAAAAAATTATACACCTGAACAAAAGCTAATTATACTTTGATAAAAGCTAGCCCACAATGGGTGGCGTCGGAACAATCGCGGCCTGGAGCACACTGGAGGGCGGCACTGGCGACGTGTTAATTAGCAGATTTTCTCACCTTTCGACAATGATTATTTTTTGTAGTGCACAGTAACGTGAGTGATGATTTTTTTTGTATTTTTTGCAGTTATGCTGTTCATTGTCTACGTGCGTTTTTGTAACGATCTTTTTAAACGGTGGTTGTTTATTGAAATCGCAACACCCAAATGCATAGATATAACAACACAGATTTTTTTTTCAGCGGCTTCATATAGTTCTGTATTTTTTTGAAGCTTGAAAGAAGACAGTGACACAATGCATTATCCTACGAGAACAATTTTTTGACCTACCTCAAACTAAGATAATTATTTGTTACAAATCAAAATTGCTGGGAGATACAGACCATTTAAAGCTGTAGGTAATTAATAAAGAGCGCTAAGGAGTGCACTGATATTGACGCGCGGACAATCGCGGCGGCGGCGGCGGCGGCAGGTGTCGCAAGCGCTCGCTTGACCTCCACCTCTGCGCCGCCGCCGCATTGTTACGCGCATCGCTACCTACTCTGCACTCACACTACAGTCACTACAGGACTGAACACTACATGCACTACAACTATATAGGTGTCGAATAATTACTTATAGGGTTGTTGTTAAGTTGTATACCTAAATAACTTTAAGTAAGACATTTTCACTCACAGAAATGTGAATATCTCAAATTGTGGCAAAGTTTTCTCTGGCACAAGTTCTATGTATCGTTGATGAGTAAAACTAGAGAACAAAATCAAAATGTGAAATCATTATTGATATCAAATTTAACAGAATAACCGTAAAATTTTAAGTACTAGTTACATCTTAATTGAGAACTGGATGACAACAATCTACAACTAGTAGAACTTGATGGGTTCACACTGTGTGCTTCTGTAAACATATCGAAAGCAAATGATCATGGCCAGTGATGTGATTAATTGGTAATGATATTAACGAAATCAATAATAGTATGACGCCTAGTTGTAATGATATTCATTATCAAACTGTAGGCATAGCGGTCACTTCGACATTCAATAAACTTAAAGTAAATCAATATGTTTTGCCAATAGACTTTTGTAACCTCAATGTACCTAATATACATCGACAGTTTACAGTCATGACGCAGGACGCTTTAAGGTAATGCAAAACTTTGAACCCCCAAACTGATCTAAAAGATAACATCAACCAAGGTAAATGTACTGAGCAGATATTTTTGTAAAAGCCAATGGAAAATCTCGACTCAGACACAGGTCAAAAGGCAACTTGAAATTCGTAGGTACCTAAACAATCTATTGTGAAAGAAATCACAATGAAAGAATTGTCGTTACGACTCAGGATCAAGGGCCGATTCCAATCAGAATTTTTTGCTAAATCTTTGGCTTTAGTTTTAAAAATTGCTTATGATAATTTCTCCTGCCTATATTTCAGTAATTTACACATATTTTAAAGAAATATGTTCAAAGCATGGCCCACAATGGTGTCGTGTGTGATACGGCGCGGCGGTGTCGTCGGGCACGGGTGACACCGTCACCTCTGGCCCTCGACCCATTTTGTGTGCTGCTACGAGGGAACTGTGCAAAAAGTATATTTTTTATTATTATTTGTATTAAACTGTATTTCAACGCGTTCACAATATCGAACGAAACAGTTACAACTATAAAGTTAATTCTAAGTATATTGCTAGATCAACTCAAACTGTTTAATCATCAACTAAAATATAAAATAATATTCATTAAAACTACATATCTCAAAATCTCAAATCTCAATTCTTTATTGCGTACCATAATGTATATAGTTGGTAGGGAAATAATTATATGAGTCACAATTATGGACCCTGTCGGGCACAGCATAGATCAAGTGGGAGAGAGGAGGAAGAGCACTGGTCGTTTAATGTGACAAATTGTGTTTATTTTTAGTTAAGTAGTTAGTAAGTTATATATTTATTAATACTGAATTCAATTTATGAATTAATATTATTATTTTATAAATTATATACGTTTATTTATTTATTAATACAGATAAGATATTTATTTTTCGTACCTACTTACTAATTTCCTAATTTTTAAATAAACAAATAAATGTATGTTTAACAGACTAGTCTATTTATCACTAAAATGTAGGAATTATTATGATACACTGGCATCAAATTAGCGCAACCTTTCCTGAAGTTATGTATCCCATCAAAAACATGAATGTGAAAATGGGAGCCAAGTTCAATATTAAGAATATGCGTGGTTGTCGACTTCGCCGACAAAAGAATTGAGTTTTAAATGGGTGCCAAGTTCTGTAGATAATCCTGAAATCTATTTATAAGAAAATACAACATTCTAAAATAAATACACAATTTCTTGATTTTTCTGCTATAACAATATTTGCTATTTAAAAATGTAACTTCTTACATTTTAACAGTCAAATTTCAGCTTTCTAGGTCATCTGGAATTGTATTATGTTTTTTATATATATTTCAGTCAGTCAGCGATAAAAATGCCGATTTTTTTACTTTAATATCTCAATAACCGTTTGAGCTGTATTTATGAAATTTGGGGTTGTGGTTAATTTAATTAATAAATCAATCTTTCATGAGTTTATGTTAAATAGATTATTTTTATTTTATTTTATTTATTAAGGGATAATAAACAACTACAACATATAATAATACTTAGGGTTAACATAACTTTTTGGTGACAATGTTGCAGTCCACTGCATTATCCGCAGGTAAAACATATTTAAAATCAGTGGTTGCCACTAGACGAGCATTACCAGAATCAACAAATATTTTTTTATTAAATAAATAAGTTACATAAAGCTAGCTATAGCTACAAAATCAAATTAGATGAGAAACAATTTCATTTACTTAAATTAAGCAATACTTAAATAATAATAATAATAAGATTCAATTATGATAAAAATGTTATAATATTAGATTTAATATTAGATTATAATATTAGATTATGAGTTATTAAGAGGTCAAAAGTGGCTCCAAATAGTTCGTGTAACATAACACACTGCTGTTGTGTCGCCAGTTCCTTTTTCTTGGCTTGACACCAAGTATTCGCGTTTGAGCACCTATTTTTTAAGCACCTATGCATTGAGCACCAATGATATTCCCAATTGAACACCAATCAATATTTTAACGTGGTGCTCAAAGGGAAACAAAAATAAAATTCGGCTTTAATCCCCTTTGAACACCTACGGTGCAGTAGCTTTTAGTGATAGGGTGTATAATAAATCATATCGATAAAAATAAACAGTTTTATTGCAAAATATTTGAAGCGTGGTTATTCAACAAAATCAAACCCACCGACCCCTTTAACAAATTTTATTTTACGTGTTCGCGGGTAACAACGGCCCGTCACTTAATTTTTTGGCTTGTGTAAGTAGGCGCGCTAAGTACTATCCTGGCTTAACGCGAAACTGGTGACGTCGTGGCAGCTGAGAAGTTGACCCCGAGGTAGAAAGACCCGCAGGTTTCAGATGTTGAACATTCACATTATGTGAACATTCGAAGACGGCTGTCGCGTCATCTAGAGGCCCTCACCAAACCTCTGCCAGCGCATCTGACCATCTCAACCCTGCGAGTCTTTTTACCTCGGGGTCAACTACTCGGCTGCCGTGACGTCAACAGTTTTGCGTTAAGCCAGGATAGTACTTAGCGCGCCTACCTACACAAAACAGAAAATTAAGTGACGGGCCGTTGTAACCCGCGACCACGTAAAATAAATTTGTTTAAGGTGTCGGTGAGTTTGATTTCGCTACAAAACAACTCCTACGCTTCAAATATTCTGCAATAAAACTGCTTATATCGATACGATTTATTATACACCCCATCACTAGAAGCTACCGAACCATATGTGCTCAAAGGGGAATAAAGTCGAATTTAATTTTTTGTTCCCCTTTGAGCACCACGTTAAAATATTGATTGGTGCTCAAATGGGAATATCTTTGGTGCTCAATACATAAGTGCTGAAATGGGAATACTTCCTTGACACGTTACCGCCTATCTAGATACAAACGGTCAAAGATCGAAGATCATACACCATTAATAATAACACTGAGAGTATCTTATAAAGTAAGGTAGTGAGACACAGACAGACTGGTGAGCAAATCGTGATAACGGTTTCAATGAAATTCTGTCAAAAATCGTTTATTTAATGTCAGCTGCGTGTTTTCGCCTAGAGGTATTTTTATCTATCGTTAACAGCGCATTATCAAGCGGGACCATAACAAATATTTTTTTTGAGGACGTCCTCATTCCATTGGCATTATTGTGTCCCCAAAACTAGTGACATGTCGACAATAGCGCGGTGGAGGTACAACCAACAAAACCAAACAAAAATTTAAACCGGATTTCCAAAATCCCGTTCCATCGCATCGGCAAGAAGCTCTGTTTTCGATTTCTATTCCGATTGTTTGTTTTTTGGATCCATTGTTGGCTCTGTCGGGGCTGCGACACGCGTACCCATTTTTGCAAACTCTAGTCCATTGTGTTAGCGAGAGGAATGACGTTTGACGGACACGCGGGAGTGACGTGCCCTGCACCGCGACGCGCTCCTGTGAGGTCAGATATTTTAACAGTCCTCCCAAGCGTCGTTAGTGCTGTGACAAAAAAGAAGATATCATCTCCGCTCGTCCTAAGCTCACTTCTGCAACATTTGCCCGAGCACCGCGGGCTACGCAACGGGATTCCTGTTATCATATTGGGTCCCGTCATCATGGTCTAAATTACTTTTTGTGTAGTGTAAAAGGAACGAAATGTTTCGTCGGTCAACCATCGCTCGGAGCAACACTCGACCAATCCGTACCCCTTTTCTTACCTGCACCTCAGGATGTCTTTCGTATTCATTTTTAGTTGCTGTTATTGTTCCTTTATTTAGATTGCGCCATTTCATTCAGGCCTTAAAACCACTATAAATGTGATAGCAGCATATTCATCACAATATAAAAGGCCATATTAACTGCATATTACAAAGTATCTTTGCATTCAATGAGTCCATTCATCGACTCTGAAGGTGGGTCATGTCGAACTTTTTCATTTTCTTTGAAACGTTGGTTTTTATGTTTCCCAATTATCAGTACGCCTACACAGTGAGCGGGTAATGTTCTTCCTATGGTGACAAACTGTCCATTATGCCCACATTCGGACAACGGAATGCATTGCTATGTTCGCGTCTACGTTTGGTCTATTACGTTTAGAGAAGCTCAATAGGTTGTCTATGTGTTAGTTGTGTTCTCACTAGTGCGTCGACTTGGTGCCGTTATGTAGGGACGGTTATCAAACAGCGACTTGGTCTCGTTCGCAAAAAGCACTCGCTCTTGCCTGCGCGTCCGGCGCGCCAATTATGCTCCGCGCACGCGCCTCCAAAAAAACACCCGCAGACCATTTCAACCATTTTTTTAAAGCCCTAACTTAAATAATAATGCAGTAACACGCGAGAGTATTCGCAAAATGCGATCCGCGAATTTCGTTTCCAAATTCCACCGGCTCCGGGGCTGGACGTCGTTTTTTGCCGCTACTATTGTCTGTTTGTCTTTAGATTTGTGTTCTGCTATTCTCGGAGCTTTGTCGGTGTGGCTGCAGCGACGTTTTCAGATTTCCGTTCATTCGTTTTCCTCTTATTACTGTTGAGATTTAAATTTTATAAAACTGGTTGGTTAATTGGTTCCTGTCCTATATCGTCCTCGGCGCTGTCAAAGTTCCCTGCGTCCGCTCCACTCACCGTAAAGGAATGCAAAATCAACTGTCTGCAGCCGTTGGTCGTCCCGAGCGGGCTTTTAATAATGCACACGTATAGCTATAATGAAGTGCCCAAAGTTTTTGTGTCGGCGCACGATTAGTCCCTCCAGGCGATCTGGTCGCGTACACCGACCCTATCATTACTAAAAACGATTCTAATAGTATAATAGTCCTGTCACATCCCTTAAAGGGATCGAGTTTTTAAAGGACAATTTCCTTAATAGGCGATTGAATTTAGCAGTCATTTAGAAAATTTGTTAGTTTAAACTGTCCTTATTTTGATAATATTTGTTGCTCGATCGTCCGGGGATTAAATTTTAAATCGTTTTTGTGGGTTCATTATAATGACGTACGTTTCCATCTGCCTTAACTACTTAAACGATATCTATATACCTTGACGCTTTTGATAACTCAAAAATTTGACAAATGTGTACATGATTCGAAGAAGATGGAGTAGACCGGTTGAGACGTACCACCTGAACTTCAACAAATCGTCAACAGTTTTATTATCCACAATCCTGGGATGGATTCGACAGATTGCCTGCACTTAAACGTTTATTTATTGCACTGGAGTTAAATTATGAGTTTATGGATTCAGTAGCGAATACAAGGCTGTAAATCATGGTTGGTATCTAGTGTTAGCTATAGATATCGAGTTGTATGCATGTATACCTGTGTGTGGAGGAGTGTTGCGGAGGGTGTCGAGCTCGGCGGGGCTCGGCAAGGCTCGGCGGAGCCGGCAAATGGCACATTTATATTGTTCATTACGGGGCCCCGGAGGTGAGAGATGTTGGCGCTGTCGTCGCGCCGGGGGGCCGCTGCAGGGATGACCGCGCCCCGACGTGCAGCACTCCGAGCTGACGCTGCATCTGGGAAAAATATAATACCCAATTGTACATAATACTACCGAAAACTCACTTTTTTTCTGTTCTAGTAGTATGGCAGGTTAATTGCGGAAAAGGAAATCTTTAGGCTGATGTAAAATAAGAAATTCTCCAAGATGAAATTAATGCTATAAAATCAAACAAAAGTTACCCTTATGTCTGCTGATTACTCTTTCTTTGAATCCTCAAGTACTTAGAACGTAGATAAGCTAAAGCTTGGCATTGCTGATGCGTGTGCCGCACTGCTGGCAGCCCTGCAGGCGCTACCACCGGGGGTCCGGTGCGCGCACGTCCGATCGCGTTGATTTGTGCGCGGACTCCCGCCGACAGTATTTGTACAGGGCACGCGTGGGCCGCGCCGCGCCGTGCCGCGACGACCCGCGACACGCGACATCGCGCGACATGACGCGGCCGCAGCATTAACCATCATGTTCAACCACAACATCTCCAAGGATGTTTCTAAATAATTAACCTCACACTTCTCTATATCAGAAGTAGGTTGAACATAACGTTCGAATTGTTTTGTACAATCCTATATCACGGCTTGAATAAACTCAATCATGCCCTAAGCCACGAAGTCAGAAAATAAATTAGCTATAGTTCTGGACATTGAACTAGGATAAATATGGTCATCATATAAATCTGAGGTTTATGTATTTTATGTTTGCGCAAATCAAGTTATAGACATTTGTAAAGAATGAAGCGTCAGCAAGCAATATCCAACAGCACAGTGAAAATTCTAACTAGTCGTTAAATAGACATGTTTATGCGAAAGTTGGAAGTTACTTTCAATGCCATAAGGTGCGTAATTAATTACTTAACAGCAGCGACAGACAATGATCGGTAGGAATCTTAATGGGGGCGGTGGCGAGCGATACGTGAGTGAAAACATGGGCTCCGATCTCACCCGGCAGTTTCATTTCGAATATCTTTGTCGACGTATTTTCCAATCTAAACGAGCCGAAATTAGAAGGCTAAGACAACTTTGAAACCGGTCAACATAAAATTGGAAACCAACTGTAGTCTCCGAGTTGCGCAAGAGTCGATCGACCAGTTTGGCGCGAGCTCGCCGGCGCGTGGGTCTATGGGTCTGCGACGCGCTGCGGCACCAAAAGTTGCGAGCGCGCACGCCCCGCACCTGCACTTACGACGTTTCACGCTGACACCAAAATTATTTAGGCTGTCACTTTATTGCCGCGTATTAAGAATCTCGGTGACATAAATTATTATGTGTATAGCACTTAAAATATGGCCAGTAACTGAAACATTAACTGCACCACGAATATGCGCGAGAGTTACGACGACGCTACGAGCTTGCAGCATTCTGCTCACCACCATTTGTTAACATCCAGCCGCTTGTGCGCTTGAACGTATCGTGTCCAAGTTCAGTATGAGTAATTTCATCCTTAGTATCGACACTCTATTTGTTTTTCGATTTCCAGGTCAAGCGAAACATGTTTCAAATTGTGCAAACAGATCTAGCGTCCTTGATCACCGACATATTGTCGACTGCGACGTGATTACGCCAACTTCTTCTTTAAATTTCGTCAATCCCAAATGGATAGGCTTCTCAACGGCGAGGCATTAATAGCCCGTTTGTGTTACGTTAGGTGTATCAGAGAAAGAAAGTGGCACACTGGCAGATACGAAACAGCTCTAAAGTTTGAACAAATAGTTATCTCACGTTAATTTGCCTCCACTTAATGTAGGCATTGGTCGCGTTATCAATGGATAACTTCATCCGAGCCTGAGTGCGGCCTGTCGGGCCTGTCGTGCCTGTCGGGTGTCGGTGACTGGTGACGCAGTGCGTTATGTGACTCTTATCAATCACGAATCGCTCGCCGCTAAAGCATCCATTTCAAAAGCCAATTAAGGACTAAGATATTGAAACGAGTTTTTAGTAAAATATAATTTCGTAAGAAACAGTTCGCCGCACCACCAATCCACGCCGAATTATCGTAATGTTATACGTTTTATAAGATACCATGGGCATTTAGAACTTAATTCAGCATCAAATTGTCGACGCCATAAACTGTCAACTATATCAGGATTATCGACTATTTGAAATTTTTCACAACGACCTTTCGCATAACGAATAGACAGCTACCATTTTGGATGAGCTATTAAAATATCTCGTGAATCGTATTTATAGTTATTAGTTTATTTATCTGCAATAAGATATTGTTTTATGCAAATTCACAAATGGACTGATGCCGAAATTTCACGCTTGAAATTACCGTTCGATTAATCTTTGTGGAGAATCTCCGTCGGTCTATCAGGGATATAAAAACAGTTCGGTTGTGGGCCCGATGGGTGCCCACTGCCCGTACCTGGCCAGCTAATAAGTGTTCCGGATAAAAAGTCGTGACCACAATTACGGTTTTATATTCCAACCATGGAAGGGTGTGCGTCGCTCTGCTATATTGATGGCGTATATTTATCATAGACAATTTAGGAACACCTGCTGTTAGTTCGGATGAGCGGTATATGTCAAATTAATACGGCTCCTCGCAGAGGGTTTATAGTTTGTTGGCTTTTGACGCGGTTAATGTTTTATTTGTTCTGCCCGGGACCGATTGATGGCTCTCAAATAGATTGCTGAGCGAGCCTTTTTGTTTTCTTGGGTATTTTTATCTTTTTATGGTTGGGAGAAGGTGATCGATTTCTATTGTTTGCTAATTGTTGCTTTGGAAATAACTTTATCGTATCTATTATTATCTTTTCGTTTTATTGTGACAATTTTCACCCTTTCTTCATGTTAATTTTGTGACACTAAAAATTTTATAACCTAAATAAATTTATGCAACAGAATCGTTGCCACGTTGGTTTTAGAAACGTGCCACTTCGCTAGAAAGAATGTGAGGCTATTTGGGGTATCCTGATCTGAACCCACCACGATTTTTTTTTGCCCGAGTTCCATTTTTTTAATTAAAAGTAGTAGTTTTTATTTATTTATTACTTCAAGCACACAAATGTACAGAGGCGGACTTAATGCCAAAGGCATTTTCTATTAGTCAATCTTTGGGAGATGCAGAGACAAACAAGGAGTTAGGAACGTAAATATTGGCTCCACTGTAATTTATGGAACGTGCGTGAGAAGGTTTTGCGTATAGATGTCTTCATGTAGAAAGCTTTTGAAAAATGTCACAACTACCTAGGAAACCCTTAAAAAATTCAACTACTACGGATTCTACTAATACGGATGCAAGAGCAAGCCTAGCGAGCATGAGACTTGGGACACGCAGGGGATGGCACCATCCCCTTCGAACCTAAGCTGTCTGAGCCGGGGTGCCCCAAGTACCAACATACTTCGACTTAGTAAAAAGGCAATAAGAACTTAGAATGCAAGAGCGAGCGAAGAGCGAAGTGAGCTCGGGACTTCGGGCCCCCCGACTCGGATAGGTTAGACTCGAAGGAGATGACGGGGCTCAAGTGAGCGAGCAAAGCGAGCGAATGAGCCCCCGGCATCTCCTTCGTGTTGTGTTCCTTTAAACCCTGCAGGCAGAAATACGACTAAGCCTTACTTAAAAAAAATTACGAGATGTTTGAAATTGACCTTAAAAATGTGTCTCTTATGAACTAGTTGGTGGGGGATGAATTGCCCTCTTCTTCTCTCCTGCCTTCCACCTCCCTATGCATTTAATTTATTAACATTTTCTATGAGATTAATGTCATATAAAAAAATCGTTTAAAAAATCTATGTATCTCCGGCAGGAGGAGAACAAGAAGAAAGAGGGCGTTTACTAAGCCTCTCCCCTGCGCACCGCATCACACCCGCCGCTGCCCCTACGCATCGTACCGCACTCACTTTTTGCATCAATGAATAGTTACAGTACTCACAATGCTCTTTACTTCTTTACTGTGGTAATTCTACTGAGAAGGAGCTAAAGCTTCTAAGATACTACATGAAAACCGACCAAGTGCGTGTTTTCAAAATGAATCCCAAGAACAAACCTAACATTGTAGTTGAAAAACATTTTCTTCCATACATTCCAACTGCAAATATAAGTTTGTACGTATAATATTGAGAAAGTTGCTATGTTATTTTAAGACCATAGACTTCTTATAGGTCTTTCTGTAATCTATGAGTTAAGAACCATTCTCTGTTTTTTTTCAAAGTGTTAGTTGCAGTAGTTTCGGAGATAAGTGGGCCTGACAGTAGTCGCATATGATGTGTAACATCTGACATCATTATATTCTGAAAAAAAAATATTTAGGTATTATTTGAAATGATTTTTGTAACAAAGAATAAGTATTTTTAGGGTATCCCCCTCTTGGTATAAAATATTTGGCATAACTCTAGTGTCGAGGAGTCTAGTGCGATGCGCGCTCGGAAACGGTCGCGCATCACTCTTCGCTACGAATCATTAATTCGCGCTTAGCGTGGCATTAGCCGTCGCCGTCATAGGTTCCGAAAAACTCATAGTAAACGAGCTCCTGGCGTTCTTGCAACATCAACTGTACTGTTAGCCTCATGCAGATCTACACCGAAGATGAGATACGCAGTGCAAAGGCGACACTGTACACATCGCTCGACTTAGCCGACCGAATGCCGTCCCTCAGGAGGGACGAAAAGTGAGAGAGGAGTCTCCAAGATATGTTTCGGGTGTTTAAGTAGACTGACCCTGACGACGTGCTAGAGTTTGATCGCCATGGCCGAAATACGGTCTGGAGGACTATAATTATGTTGAACCAATACACGAATGGAGTTGTTCAACACATTTCTTCAGCATATTTCTCGTTGGAAACTAATGGCAATGTCTAAATCTAGACCTGCACCCTAATGCGTAACCCACGATCAATCACAATCTGTTTCATTTTGACGGTTCAACAACATTCATTGCGCTATTTACATTGTTGAGTAGACAAATTTTTCGAACATACCTATGAAGCAATGGATTAGCAATATCCTTCAAAATGATTCACATTGTGATTAATGGTGTGTTACGTAATTAGGGTGCAGAGTATGACCTCGCTTTTAGAAATATATCGCAACGCAGGGTAATCATCTCGTTTTGAAATATCATGTGGTCCATGTGAAATGTATCTCCAATTTTTTTTGCCATTTCATAGATATGACACTATGATCAATGGAATCAATAAATAATAGTATTATATTATGCAATTAGTGAATAAAGGACAGATTTAAAGCGAGGGCCATAGATGAATCACAAGCAAGTGAAGAATCCTAAGCGACGCGAGTAATTCGTGGCCCTCGATATAAATCCGTTTTATTCAAGAGTTGCATAGGTACCATACTTTATACCATGACTACGAGAAAAAGAAAAATTTTTGCGAATGAAAATATACATTTAATGAAGAAAAAAGGAAGGTTAAATTAATATAAATGCACATTAAAATTGGAACAATTACTAAAATTAAGAGTAATTTTCTTATTATTATTAAAATAGCGCCAATTTACTAATGACAGCAAAGAACACAAAAAGTTTTTATTCTAATGCTATACTCCTTGTCGAAAATGTCGACCAATCAAATCTCAAAGAGTTATTTGAATAAGGAGTTTGTCGAGAAATTCTTTGCACATGGAGTTTGTGTCGAGTATTTTTTTCGCAAGGAGGTTGTATAGCATTGAGATGAAGGTCGAATATAATAGTGTGTTCTAAATTCAAATACCAAAATAGTGATTAAAAGTGCTTTTTATTCACTGTTTTCAGTGAATAAAATAAGCTTTTCAGAAGGGGAATGGTATAATAGTAGATTATACAACAAGTGAAAAAAAAGGGAATTTAATTCGAGGGACTAAGTTGGATCCCGAGAGCAGCGAAGGATTCTAGAGTAGAATCACGAGCGTAGCGAGGGAGTCTAGATTGGAATCCTGAGCAGAGCGAGGGATACAAGGACCGAGTAAAATTTTTTTTTCACGTGTTGTGTACTCTACTTTTTACCATTGACTGCGAGAAAATAAATAGTAGTAGGTATGTAGTATTTCATAATCACATTTTTGGCGACAGCAAAATTATCTACTATAATTACTGCTTTAGAGGAGCTCGTGGCTAAGTAAGAACAGCCGCACGGATCGATCCATCAGTTTAAGCTACGCTTGCCGGGGTTGGTCCGTGGATGGGTGACCATCTTTACATACTGAAACTCCTCAGTGTCTTGGAAAACATATTAAGTTGTTGGTCCCAGCTGTCATTCGTGGATCTTTAACAGTCGTTACGGGTCGTCAGAAACACGAAAGTCTGACAACCAGTCTTACCAAGGGGTATCCTAATACTCATTTACTGAATTGTGGAAGTCAGACAGGCATTTGCTCCATATAAAATAGCGGTATTCAGCTGCATCTGGTTAGACTGGAAGCCGACCCCAACATAGTTGGGAAAAGGCTAGGCAGATTGATTGAATTGCTGCTTTAGAACGAAATGATTCCGAAGTCAGTATCTCATTTTCGTCACTGGAAGAACTCATTTTATTATAATTAATTATGTATAGATTTTCCAATAACATAAAACAACCACTATAACAGATAGAAAAGAACCTAACTAAAATTGGCAGGTTTAAAAAAAAAAATGTATAGCTCTATAGCTCCATTTAGCCAGCCAGTATGTACTTTCAGCACATTTTATTCATCGTTTGTACATAATTCGTACAATTCGTGCTTGTTCCAAATTCAAAATGTTTTTATTCACTCAGTGAGTAAAAGAGAATTTTATTCACTATTGTCGATGAATAAAATGCCCTTTTTCAAGTGGCAATGGTAAAAATATTATTAGGTATATTTATCTTATTTTTTTTACCTTGCCACGATCGACTGGAGTAATAGCCGCGATCGACCGGTCGATCACGATCGAACGGTTGGCTACCCCTGCTTTGTGGGTTGCGTTTTTTACTTTTTAGATACGGAACCCTAAAAACTATAGGACCTACCCTGAGGGTATACACTTTTACTTTATGGAACGGAGTCGACAATAACAATATCGTTAAGGTTTAGGAGCTTTGAAATCACCAAGTTTTCTTCATTTGTCAGCGACATCACCAATAGGGTTGTAAAATTCGCGCCTATTTAATTAAATACAATGTTCAGCTATCTTTTCAATTAATTGGCACTCAGTCACAAACAATTTGATTTATTTACCTTTGTTAGCAAGCGTGGTCGCGTCAGTGGCAGATGTGTGTGCGCAGGTGACCGCGCACCTTATCGCGCACAAAAACGCCGGATCGGTTTCAACGCCTACCAAGTACTGCCTTACTTCCTTACTTCACATTATTATATTAATTATGTGGGACATAATGATATTAATTAAATTACTTAACTTGCAGTAATGCTTAATGGTCTACTTAGGATCTACATTGAACACTGTTATAGGACATAACGTTACGACATATTTTGAGACACTTTTACACACACATATATTTTTATGTATTCTTTGGAATTACTAAAACTAGTGAAATACGTAAAACTTTGAAAGTCATGCTTTTAGAAGCATGACAAGGGAGAGATTTGGAGGTAATCTTTGACAAAACCAATAACAGTCATATAATTCATCAGCAATCCCGCCTGCTGCGCGTAGGTGTTGATCCGGAAAGTTTTAAATCCTTGCATTTCATTGATAGCATAGCCAGTGAGGAGTGTAGGTAATATACATTGTAGGCAGACAGGCGAAGCCGGGGCATTGCGGGCCCCCGAGGTAAGACGGACACCCCTTTTCTTTCGCAGAATAATAAACCGAGATGTTCAGAACTAGCGATCTCGTAGCGAACGCAACTTGACGCTTTAGATATTAAAAAAAAAAAATTAAGTCGGATTAGCTTATCTACAATACATTATAGATAAGCTAATCCGTGGTTGTGTTAAATTCTTAGTTCTTAAGTAAATGACTACTTTCAATTTTGAGACTAAATAACTAGAAAAAGTTGTGAACTAATTAGGTACTTAATTCTTTATGTTTTGTTAATATTTTTTTTCTATGACCAAAGGGGTATTTTTGGCGAGGCAAAATGAGCAAGGTGCCCGTGTTGCCTCGGGTAATTATTATGCTAAGTTTATATTTTTTCTTCAGATACAATTATGGTTAGCTACTAAGAAGACAGAACGTGCTAAATATAGATTGGGGGAGATGCAAACCGCCGTTAGCGCCGAAGTATAGTTTTTTTTTTCTTACCACTATATCGTTACAAAATTATAATAAAAAACAATATTGTCCAGTTATGGGCTTAAAGAAAAATATTGTGGGAAACTGGTGCCTAAGCTGACGAAAGTCTTTGACAAGTATTGCCAGTGATGAGCTATGGTACTGAAACGTGGGCCTTACCAGAAGACTAAAAGTCACCCAAAGGGCAATGGAGAGGGCTATGCTTGGAGTTTCCCTACATGATCGAATCAGAAATGAAGAGATCCGCAGGAAAACCAAGGTAATCGACATAGCCCGAAGAATAGCCAAACTTAAGTGGCAATGGGCGGGGTAAATTGCTCGCAGAACGGATGGCCGATGGGGCCGAAAGGTTCTGGAGTGGCGACCGCGTACCGGAAGACGTAGCGTTGGAATGGCTCCCACAAGATGGACCGATTACCTTATGAAGGCCGCAGGAATCCGCTGGATGTGGGAAGCACAAAATCGGTCGAAGTGGCGTTGCTTGGGGGAGGCCTATGTCCAGCAGTGGACGTCTTTGGCTAAAATAATGATGCTCGACTTGTAACAAAAAGTATCACATTCTGAGACAAAAAACACGAGACTCCCGGACGACTGGGAGATATACAAAGAGACCTAATATACTTACAAAAAACAGATCAGAACCGCCAGGAGGACGGCATGGCGAAAATTCTGTGAATTCATTGAGACAAATAATGAGGCCGCAAGAGTAAGGAAGATCCTATCAACCGATCAGGACCGATCTGAAAAAGCCCAATAACTCATACACACTAACTGACTATGAAACCAGTAAGGTCCTTCTCGAGACTCACTTCCCAGACTGTAAAATCCTAGAGGACAGGTCGTGGGAGGCTGAAACAGAATGCACCCTAACGGATCAAGACTGGTCAAGAGCCCGCAATATAGCAACAGAAGACCAGATAAAGTGGGGTGATCAATACCTTTCAGCCATACAAGTCGGCAGGACTGGATGGCATCTTCCCAGCTCTGCTGCAGTGGGGGGTAGATCATCTGATACCATGGCTGGTCGAGATCTATCGAGCCTGCATAGCACTTAGATACATACCTCTCGCATGGTGCGAGGTGAAAGTAATTTTCATACCCAAACATGGGAAGACCGATTATACACAACCCAAGGCTTATAGGCTCATAAGCTTCACCTCTTTCTTACTTAAAACTATCGAGAGACTCTGTGACAGGCACATTCGATATGGACCTCTCCGGGTAAAACCACTTCACAAACATCAGTATGCGTATTCCACAGGCAGACTCAAAACTCAAACTCAAAGCAGTTATTTCAATTAAACCATTTACAGGCACTTTTGAATTGTCAAAGAATCGGTCAGTTAGTCAAAAAGTTGAAGCTAGTTGCCCATTCCAAAACGTAGATCTCTATGGAGAAGAACGGGCACGAAACTCCAAGGTCACTCTTTTAAATATAGATATTACAAAATCCTGGGTACATTTTTCTTGTTACTTCTATATGTGAGAACAAAGTACAAAAAAAAACAAAGCAATTGAAAATATAAGATTAAAAATAAGCTCTGGCAGATAAGAGATGACCAGTCATGGCGCGTGGATCAGCACCATTCAGCTCAACCATTTTGTAGGGAACCGAATGATCCAACACACTCGCCACCATCAGCGAGACATTTAAGTTAGCTTGACATTCTCTCAACTGCCATACTCTTTCAAGTCAACATACATCTTAAAAACATAATAAACGGCTCCATGGAACTCACATTTACAGTAATTAAAAAAAAAATGCTTCTAAATTAAAAGAAGCAAATCAACAGAATCAGCGCTGCACAGCGTGGTTTCTAAAATTGAATGCGCAGTGGACCACAAATGCTCAGCACTGGCCGCCTTAATTGACATCGAGGGCGCCTTTGACGAAACCATGTTTAACAGCATAAAAATGGCCCTCGACCAACATAGCATAGACTCGACCCTGAGTGGCTAGATCACCAACATGCTCAAATTGAGAGCTGTACAAGTAACAGTAAATGATACTACAAGGTTGCGAAAGGCTGCCCACAAAGGGGCGTCCTCTCGCCGCTTCTATGAAACCTGGTAGAGGACAGCCTCATCAAAACACTCAATGATAAAGGTTATTTCACCGTAGGCTACGCCGATGACATAACTATAATAATAAACGGGACCCAAGAAAATACCCTATGTAATCTCATGCGTCAAGCCCTGAAAATAGTAGAGGAATGGTGCAACAAGCACCAACTCTCAGTAAACCCTACAAAAACTGGACTGTATCTCTTCACAAAAAAGAGGAAATCGACCACACTATAACTACCACGATTCTTTGAAACAACCCTAAACCTCTCAACTGAAACCAAATACCTGGGCATCTATTTGGACAAACAACTGAACTGGGCAAAACACACGAACTATATCACTACAAAAGCCAGCATATCCCTGTGGCAGTGCAAGCGACTGCTTGGCAGGAATTGGGGTATTAGCCCCAATATTACCCACTGGCTATACACCACAGTCATCTGACCGATTATCACATACGGCTCACTGATCTAGTGGCTCAGGACAGACCTGAGCACAGGTCAAAAAGATCTCGAAAAACTGCAGCGGTTTGCTTGTGTTGCAATCACCAGAAGTATGAGAACTACACCCACTACCGCCCTAAAGGCAATGCTTGGACTGCCGCCTTTGCAAATCATCGTGCGGGAGGAGGCGGCTCTGGCCGCTTTTAGGCTCCATTTACCAGGAACCTAAAACCTGAGCAAAGACTCCAGAGTTAGGCAACACACGTATAAAGGAAGATGCAATCAAACGACAACCAAAGATGGCATCACCCTGTGACTAAGCCTCGAAGTCACACCACTTTCAAAGATACTACAACATAATACTTACTGAAGAACAGTGTAACTACTCAGGCCCGAAAGAACTGAGAGTATAAACCGACGGATCGAAGACCAACTCCGGAACCGGAGTTGGAGTTTTCTCACACAACCTCAACATAAATATATCCCGCCCGCTGGGAATGTTCAACACCGTCTATCAGGCGAAGTGTGCGTGCATCATACAAGCGGCCCACGCCATAGAAGCCAGGAGAGTCACGGACACTCATATACTCATATACGTATACTCTCCGATAGCGCCTCAGTTCTCCAATCCTTATGGAAAAATTAAATTACTTCAAATTTAACACTAGAATGTCACAATGCACTAGAATAAGTAACGGTATCTAGCCGCAACACGGTGACATTGCAATGGATAAAGGGACACAGCGGATCGCTAGGTAACGACGCAGCTGACGAACTTGCTAGAAGAGGATCTAGCACAGCACTTCACAGCAGTCTGTGGACCCGAGCCTATTGTGCCGATTCCCTTCAACCAAATACGCAGGTGGCTACAGGAGTTCACCCAAACCCAAGCGGAGAACAAATTAAATTAAAAATTTACAAATAAAGTTAGATTAAATGTCACACCAAAGTTCTTCCCAGTGTGTAGGTAAATGATGACATCACTACACTGAGTGACCCTAACTTGTTGCTTGCTGAAGCCTCGCAGGGAGTTGTTACGAATGTTCCAAAAAGTCAAAGAGAAATGCTTATTAGACCGGTGTTTCGGTAAATTGTGCACGTTTTTAACTTTTTGCTTGCACGGTATCCTTAAAACGCAAATTACGGTGGTTGCGCACGCAACCCGCGCCCGCGTGCCCCGTGCATGCGCGCCACTGTTTACCCGAATTCACGCTCATTTAAACGCTGTCAGTCGCCGAATGCTCACGTGTTTGTTTTGCGCTCATGTAAGTGTTCACTGAGCGTTTTGCAGTAATTGCTTTTTTAAACTTCATATAATATAATTACATACTAAAGTTGTAACTTTTTCTGACAAACATAATCTTCGGTAAAGTCCACTTACAAAGGAAATGATCATTTCTTCATTTCAAGCCAAAAAATAATTGCAGTTTACTAATGCTTGAATAATAGGCCTTATTTTATCCAACCTGTTCTTATAGAAACATTTAATGTTATATTAAATTAAACGACTCATTTGTATAGTTAGCCCGGGGTCGGTGTGTGCGGCATGTGTGCGCCATCAATATCGGTTACTGATCGCCGCCGGCTCGAGATTTATCGCCAATATTAATATGAAGCCGGTGCAGTCCGCCACTCCACTCATTTGCGCACATTTGTCCGAGCTGCGACTGAGTCAGTGAGCTAGACGCTAACACTCTGATTACAGACATTATCTGTGGCGGTCTAACTGTATTGGAATATGTTCTAAGATTTCATCAACAAATAATTCATTTCTTTCTCCCGGTTTCGCCTGCACAAATTTTTCATGCTGTATTCAGTATCCTGATATAAGTTTTTACTTGCCAATTTTTATTTTTATAAAAAATAATGAATTACACAGTACACACAATCAAAATTTTATTACTTTGTTGTTTAGTTATAATTTTTTGACATTTTAATTTTTTTGTTCGATATTTTTAATTTGTTAATTAAATGATTATTAAAAAAATAATTTTATTTTTTTATGTAATTTAATGTAGGTATTGTATGAAAAATAATGATAATTGAATGAAATAACAATGAGTAATGTTTTTAAGTATCTATTAATTTCTAATTGTTAAAATTTTGTTTTATTTGTTAATGTAAATGTTTTGTTTAATTTATTACTAATTAATTTATAATCAGAATATTTGTGCGCCGTTGACGGCAAGACATAGCGTTCATTTTATTATTATTAACATTTGTACTTTTTTTGTTTACCTATGTTCTACAAATAAAAATATTTGAATTTGAATTTAAAAATGAGTGTTACAAGCTTTGATAACACACCACCAGATATTCCTAATGCAGCAAAGGACATTTCTAACCAATTATTATCAGAAAAGTCGAGACAATATTGTACAACACCCTATGGTTTCAGAACCTTTTATAGAGGATTCATATCATGGGTGTAGATAAAGTCTTGTATGCAACTGTACATAATTAGGTATTAAAACACTCATGTGTGTGATACTTTTATCACAGTGGTGTTTTAATACCCCTTATTATACAACAGTTGCATAAATAACTATGTATAATAGTATAGGATAAGTGCCAGAGGACAACGCCAATGGCATTCAATTTTTCTGTCAACTTCAAATTGAGAGTAAATTATATTATAACTGTCTACTGTGAGTATGTGACTCTGTTAAAAGACTATTTGATAGCTTTGCTTTGTTATAAATCTACTGCTACTACACTACTAAAGGCTCGATATACTTACCCAAAGCACTTACCTCTGGTTCGTCTCGTGTGCGCATCGTGTGAACGCAACGATTGAAGAAGGAACAGCAGGCCAACTCCAAATGTGTTATCAGTGAATAATTTGAGACCACCGTTTATTAGTAAATGTAAGAAATTCTCATCCCTCCTTTATCCATACTTCACTGCTGAGGATCGTAACTCCTTCTCATCTCTCTCTGGTAGTGGTTCTCAATTTCATCTGGCTTGATTGATTGCCAGGTTTGTTGGAATTTTCAGTAAATACACTATCAAAATAATTAAGGTGAAATCGTAAAGATCCATTAAAAATTCCCTTTGAAGAAATCACACAAACAGTCGCAGTCGCTGCATCGGTAAAGGTAATCAGTAGCCATGTCTGAAAAGCTCATTCTTATGTGGAGTGGAGCTTCTGCGGCACTTTACTCTGTGAGGTGTATATATGCAGGTGCAGGAGCTCGGCGAGATTTCCGTCTACCTACACGCACCCTCAGCCCACCATCACTTAGTACCCCGCTAACACCACTGCGCTGTTCTACAAGCATCAGTCATTCGGAGAGCTCATGACTGGCCTTAAGAACTGATGGCAAAGCTCTCGGAAGAAGGACTGAAGGTTGAAGAAATAAACGTCAATGTAAAGTAACACTTACTTGAATGATTTAAGTGCTATGGACACTTTAGAAGTTACTCGTGTCCAAAACATTATTTACCTACCAATTACGAGTACGTTCACAGCTTAGTTTTATACATCAATAGCAATGCATATCAAAACTAGTTCGAAAGGAGCTCAACGATCATACGCTAAGCCAGGCCGGAACAATAATTTTGATGTCAACAGCAACAAATGACCGCGTAGGCCGCCGCCACTCGTAGCGCGCGCAACTGTCGCGCGGCTGTCGCGCGCACTTCGCCCGCCTGTCGCGCGGATGGAATGTGCTGCGACACTGTAGTTCCGCCTGGGTTATTTATTACTGGCGACTGATTCTGGAGGCTCTTTGTGATCGACACGCTATTCCTTCACAGCGCACGCTACACTCAGCTAGAAGGTAAGTACGTAGGTACGTACGTCGCTGCCAATTCCTGTTGTCCTCGGACTCGTTTCCCGTTCGATAGAAGACGGTTCTCCTTTTATAGATATGACAAAACAGTACCTACTATAGGTTGTTTACAGTGTTGTGTAATTTGAACAACCTTACTACAAAAAGATTCCATTACCTCGGGCTCATATAGGTAGGTACCTACATATTATTAATTATCAAGCACAGGAGCAATGACCTAGATCTTGACCCAAACTTAAGTTATTTTGTAACAACAGCCGCACTACAAAACTACATAATTATTGGACCCAATGAATCTACTGCTAAAATACGATTCTTCCATTAAATTTTCTTAAATAATAATAATATACCTACTAACCTATACTTTAAGAAACTTGCAGAAAAAAGTCATTTTAATTAAATACACACTTACCTATGTTGATACTACACTGACTGCCTCGTTGGTCTAGTGGTCGCAAAGCGCTACTGCTGAGTATGAGGTTCTGGGTTCGATTCCCGGGTCGGGCAACTTGTTATTGGGTTTTCCATCTGGAATTTCTCAGTAGCAGCCTAGAGTCTATATTTGTGCCCGGTTGATGGCCATAGACTCGCCCCCTGTTACATGGGACTTGGCGAAATGTGGGTGTACCATAGGTACACCTCTACCTAACCCTACGGGGATTACAGGTGTGATGTTATGTTATGTTGTACATTATCTGGGTGAGCGCAGCTACTAAAACGTTCAATATTTAGGCTTATCAGTTGAAAGTGCCTATTTCCTGGTTGTAACTAAACGGCTATAAACAAAAGTGTGACGCGAAGAACATGTCGCATGTCGTCAAAATTAAAGGCCGTGACAGGCGCGCGCTATCGCGATCGCACGCGCAGGCCGCGCACACACCTGCCGACTAGTCGCCGACAATGATGTAATGCCTTTATTCAATTTTATGCCTTTTTGTTATTGATATTGTGTTGTCCCCTTTGTATTTGTTTACAGAGAACTCGTTAAGGGCATTCTTGAACAACATTTTTGATGAATAACACGGACCACGTCCTAATTAGGTTCTAAAAGTAACTACATTGTAACAACCATTAATTAATCATTTGCTTCTGATGACAACATCTTTACAGCAAAAGTTTTTGACTACTTACCTACTAACTGACATTACGATCTGTTAATGATACTAATAAAAGAGAGCATTCTATTCGGAGAGCTAACGTAGTAAATTATGCCGAGTGTGTTATTTTAAAAGTAAAGGGAAAAGCAATCAAAACCCTTTCTAATGAAAAAGTCATTATACAAATAATGTTCTACAAAAACACAAAAGAAGTTATTACAGAGTTCTGTGAAACGGCACATACTTGAAGTGACATTAGGTGTAATGTGGCACGAACATGAAACAAAGGAGCTGGCCGGGTGACCTCCACACGCTGGCCGTACATCGGCTGTGGGCCGCACCGACCGTGGGCCATACATCACGCATATCTGCCTTCAGCTACTTCTTCGTGTCCGCTAATTTACTACACTCGTGAAATTTCTTCATAATTCAACATTAATCATTTTATTTTCATGTATGAAAATAATAAGTAAGCCCAGCAATGTCGACAACTTATTAATTATTTCAAACAATTGAAAGTAAGGGATTACTTTGTGAATATAAAAACTTATTAAGAAACAATAAACAAAAATAAATCAAACTTGCAAATTATCGTGATAAATAATAACCTCCCCAAATGAAAATGTTTTGAAAAAATGAACCAGCTACTAAGTAAGAAGTAAGAAAAGTAGAACAAAATATTTATTAGAAGAAATGAAACGTTTTATCCAGTCAGTGCGTTTACCCGGAGTACCTACCTAGTTCCACGTAACAATTGCAAGCGTGACCGAAGGCTGTCGCCTGCGGAAACGGAAGTGCTGTCGAGTGTCACCTCACTATAACTGAACGTGACAACACTGTGTGCGTACACGGTTCATGTGCTTTATCTTTGTACTGGGCTGGCGTGCTTTTGATCAGGATTTGTTTTTCTTAACAGCTGTCTCTGACTGACTGTCTAATGAATCATCTTGGAAATGCATTAACAGACCTCGCTGACCAAGGAGTCCAGGATTGAAGCGACAACCGTACAATAAATGATAATAATAAGGCACCCCCTGCCATTTTATCCGTGTACATGTAAAACATTGACCAAGCACGGGCCATAGTCCTTCAATAGTTCCAGATCACCAGTCAACTTAAGCCACCCAAACCCATAGTCCAATAGCTTTATTTCCATATCCTGCAATAGTCCTACACCAACCGGGGGTTGTCCTTGGGTGCCCGTGCATAGTGCGAACAAGGATAACCGTCGGTTGGTGCCTCATTTAATTAAAACGCCTAACGGACCTCTGCGAGTTGGCTTCGGCCCCTCGTACGCCTTCCAAAGATTGGGGACCTCAGGGTCCCGAGAAATGTTAATAATAATAAAGTTATACCAAATAATAATAATAATAAAGTTTATTAATTTAAGAGTACAATACAATTTATCGAAATTCGGTGAGCCACGAACGCCATCGCTTGTGTCTTGTGGCTTATATAATAAATACTTACGATATGGACCAAAGCCTCATATACTTACTCACACACAAGTTCGGGCACAATCTCTTCTGGTTTCAGGTCGCGTCGCCCTCGTGTCGTCAGGTTGAAGCCGCCTCAAATAAATCGACGAGATTGAAAAAACGCCAGGCAGCAATTAACAGCCGTCACTTTGAGGTTGTAACGTTACAGCGCCAAGTAATTCCCGTTCGTGTGCGACACACATTACTCTCGGTAATATTTGTAGTACTAACTAATGTATGAGTGTGACCCATATATTTGTGGTGTGCGCAAATTGCGAGCCAACCGCGAGCCAACCGTGGGCCACCGCGAGACTCCGCCTTGTGGCAGTCAGCGAAATATGAGATGTAGGTGCAGAAGACTCACTTCAAACAACAAGTGATAAATAACTCAATATTATATGGGAAAAATGTAGAAAAGTTTAAATGTAAAGTCTTTAACCATTGCCAATCGCACATTTGCCCATTTCAGCAAAACTTCAAGTTTGCGTAAGCTTTCTATCGCTGAAGCGGATCTTCTGTAGGTACGTTATTTATGGAACGTACTTCAGCTTTTCCTTCTGTACAAACGTTTGAACAGATATGCTAAGAGCCAGTGTTATCGCCAACGTTACGTGGCCACCAATTGGCCGCGACGTGAGTTTAGAGTGAGTTTGTTACGTTTTAGTAATTACCGATATAACGCATTATTATACCTACTGTGGGTAATTAAGTTGTTTTCATTCATTTATGGAGATTGGATTGATGTTATTATTTTATACATTATTGTTGATGTGGTAGTTGCAGTGTTGAGGAAATTGCTCGAAAGCTGTTGTAGAAGGAAGTGTAATTGGCTAGATGTTAGAGGAAGCTCGACCAGCTCACTCGATTGAAAGCTCGGAACAGACAATATTTCTTACAGGTGTAGTGAAACTCGACAACGGAGGAAATTGAACGTCGAGTCAACCGGTGCTACTCATAAAATATACGTAAGTTTTCCGAAAGACAAGAAAATGGATAATTCATTGTTAGCCACTGGCCAATGTAATGAATGTGCAAACTAACAAAAGGGTAATTTCGTAGGTCAGATGAGTAGGTATCTGAATAAATTAAATGGATAATTCGAACAATATTTAATTTTATAGCCTGCTTTAGGAACATAATTTTGTCTCTTGGATGGATGGCTAAGTATGATTTGTAATAACCGAGGTTCAGACAAATTGAATGTTTATTAAGTGTCATTATCACTTGGAGAGAAAAGAGTAGATATTTGCAATGAATTCAGAGCACAGCCACAAAACTAATTTATTTGTTGATTGTGTAACTTAAAACTTACTACGTAATCGGTTTAATTAAACAACCATAATAAAATGATCGTAATGTCTTTCTGAAATATATAACATGGGGTGAATGGGCGAAACACGTCCTGTTCACGACCCTGCCCAGGTCTACTCCGATGGAACAACGTGAAGGAAACGCTGATAACTTTAAGGTTGTTCCTCAAACTACAAATAAGTATACAACAGTTTGCCGACGGGTTACTTCGTTAGATGTAGTAGGACATACCTAGCCTTCTAGTCCGATATAGTCGAAACTGTTATAGATTCTTGAACTAAGTAGTTACTTATTTAGTGGTTACAAGTGCGGCTACTAAGCTTGAGTTTCCGGGTTCAATGCTAGTGATACTGCGGCTAGGTGGATGGACATAAACAGATGTTTACAAAGAGGAAATGATAGTGCGTGCGTTTCGGCATTGAGTAGGAGTCAATTAAGAGAACCGGTCGGTACTCCTTCCGCGTCCGGAATTAACGACAACCTGCGCTCATACTACCTATGTGCAAATAAATAAACACACGTGTGCTGGGTGATGTGGGACTAATGAGACACATGCAACTAGGGGAACGGATTGATTCAATTCAATTCAAAATATTTTATTTCACATAAACCTACAAGGGCACTTATGAAGACTACGTCAGAAGCTAGGTTCCAATTGGTCGCTTCCTATGGAGAAGAGCCGGCAAGAAACTCCACGGTTACTCTTTTCAAAATAAATGGTTTCTACAATGTTTTCAAATTACAGTGTTAATAGGTATAGGAGGACAGTGTAGGCCTATCAACAAGTACCAGGTACTTAGTAAAATAGAAAATGGTCCACAAGTCTCACATTCATACCTAAAAGATTAACAAAATAATAAAAATAAAGACCTATTTAAACCAAATGACATGACTGCCACTACAGCTGTAACAATTCTAATTTGATTAAAAAAAAATAGTTAATTGTAGGTATATAATGTCAAATAATGAAAAGATTATGTCAATGATGTATGTAAAAAAAGTAAAATAAAATAATCATCATAATTTGGGAGCAGTTAATAGACATTTACATTGTTATGCCCTTAATGTGATACCAGGGAAGCCACATGTGCAGAAGGAATTTTTGCCGAACTTCCTTGTCTTCAACGTAGTCTTTAATCTTATAATATGCTTTTTTGATAAGGACACGTTTGAAGTGGGTTTTGAACTTTCCATCGCTTAGTTCTGTAACAAACTTTGGCAACTTGTTATAGAAGCGGATACCGTTTATAAGAAATGACTTACTAGTTTTAGTTAATCTAGGGTATGACAATTTCATGTTTACTACGTGTATTCATATTATGGAAATCGCTTCTTATTTTGAAAAGTCCTAGGTTTTTGCGAACATACAAAATACTTTTTAAGTTATAAAGAGAAGGCTGAGTCAGTATATCAATTTCTTTGAATTTATTTCTAAGGGACTCACGAGGACTCATTTTGTAGATCGCGCGAATTGTCCTCTTCTGTAAGATGAAAATTGAATCTACGTCAACTGCCGATCCCCACAGCAAAACGCCATAAGACATAATACTGTGAAAATAAGCAAAGTATATTAACCTAGCTGTGGCTACAACAGTTAACTGCCTTATTTTTCTTACTGCATATGCAGCTGAACTTAATCTACCTGAAAGAGCTCTAATGTGGGCGCCCCATTGCAATCTCGAATCTAGAGTAATTCCTAGAAACACAGTTTCCGTAATAGCATCTAGCTTCTTGCCATCAAGTTTTAAATTGAGACCTACTTGAGGTACATTTGGTAATGAGAACTTAAGACATTTAGTTTTGTTCGCATTAAGTAAAAGATTGTTGATTAACCTTTTGATTATCACTTCAAATTGTCAACTCTTCAACTGTCGTATGAAATGGCTGTAACAAAGCAAAACGTTATGTGACAATCTGCTGTACAACACAATTCCTTGACTGTAATCACTGTTTAAAAAAAAATACAGCTCAATACACAAAAATATAAAGTGCAATAGGAATAGGCCGAGCACATTTTTTTAACCACAACGAAGAACCTCTTGGCCTGCATCTCACCTGATGGTAAGAGATGATCAGGCCGAAGGTGGAAGCAAGCTTCACCCGCAATCCTCAACCACAGAAGAACTGACTATCTTACCTCTAACAGTCGAAACACAACAATACTGTTAATATTTTTGTTAAGGCAGACTTAGCTAAGGTGGTGGTACATACAGATAAATACAACATTACCATAGCGTTTTTTGACAGTTGAAAAATGAAATTGTATAGGGTTTCATTAGGTTATACACAGACCTTTTTTAAATACCTAGGTACATAGTGTATTAAGGTACATAGTTACATCATAGAATATTGTTATTTCCCATACACGGGGCATATTGTTACGTAGGTATGCTAGTAAATCTGAGATAGTTATGATTGTGTGTCACGAGCAACTTCAAATGATACTTATTAATATTATGATAATTGCACGAGCATTGTCTTTGTCTGATGCTTTTAATTGCAACATAACTTTCAATTGATGCATAAACTTGTTTAGACTTTTAGTCCACGCCAAATTCTTTAATCTGATTTCAGAAAAGATTATGTAGGTACATAGGTGTGAATTGTTTTGGTGGCAGAAACTTTAGAAATGATTTTACACAAAATTAGATAGTTAAGTATTTTTTGAGGCTTTCTTTTAAATTCAAGAGTCTCAATGAACATCTGGCCATAGTATAATACAACGCACAGCAATTTACATAAGTGAAAAAACTAACATGATCTCCATGCCACACTAATTAGATGCATAACTTGTATTATATTCTATTTCCGTCACATGAATCAACTCACACATGCACGTGAACTGTGCTTGTAATAATATGCGTGCAGTATGTATGTATGTGATATGGCAAAAAGTATGTAGGAGAGACCCACACACTGACATACACATCAGTGGTCACGACACGGCGAATATCGATCACGTAATTAATCGATTAGTGACGTGCGCTCCACAATATATCATAAGTGTTGAATTTATTAAATTAATTATGTTAATACCGCGGTAATGTTTACATTAGGAGCTCCATCACAACACCGGCCGCTGGCCAACAATCAAATAATTAACAGCATTCGGTGCTAATGCTCACAACTTACAACATATTAATATTTATAACAAATTCGCATAATATCCGTGGGATGGGCAGCTCTATTTATATAAATGCAAATTATGATTAATATGATACTCAGTGTGTCAGTGGGTATGAAAACGTATTAAAACACTTAGGATGTTTACATACCGCTTGTTATTAGTCGAATTTAAATACCACGATTATACTGAACATACGTTACCGTAACGGCGTAACCTCTCAACAAAATAATCGAGCGTGATTGATTCGAATCGAATTTACAACTTCCTTCGACATTACAGTTTGATGCATCGCAATCGATGCGACTGGAGCCGATCCAATTACCGTCCGGCCCCGTTACCTTACAATAAGAAGACTCCGTCGCAGTCGGAACACACTTCTAGTTTATTTGCATCCACTAACAATGTCATTATGTTAATCATACCACGAGCGACTCAATCGAGACCGAGAGTGAATCGAGATCGACGTATGATCGGTTAATTACTATCCGATTTTGTATCGAGTCGGCACTCGGCAGTAATCGATTGGTGAGGTATTAAAGTAATGGTTTATATTAATTGGCGCGGCGGCCGGTAGCGCGTATGGTAATAGTTAATAGTTGATCGTCATTATGGTGTAATTGTGGGCTGTGCTGTATTTGTTTAGAACGCCGCTAATGGAATCTGTTCTACCATATTATAAACATATTGCTACCAATATTAAACAGTTTGAATAGAAGTGGAATGGATATAAGAAATGCAGTCTTATTGCCTACATAAAAGAAATACTACTCGTATTCACATACACTGGCATATACAGGGCAAGTCAGTACCGCACATGGCACCGAATCGCTTGACTCTTCGTATGTCGCGTCACTGTGCATCTAATACTGACGTGCTAAACAAGTGCATGGTAGCCCCCGTGCTCAGCAGACGTGGTCGCTAGGCGGCTGGCCGTCGTCTAGACGCTCTCAATTGCAGGATGCGTCTGCCGGCTGCCGGCGACCATCAATCACAATCACACCACCAGACTCCTATTAAAGTCCACGAGGGAATCTCCATCGACCTATTGGAGTTAGTACGGTTGCAAAACCTCTGGCACAGCTCGCTGTAACAGCGGGTTTTCATAAGTATGATTTGAGCTATAAGATCATCTATTACTTTTGTAATCGATGATGACTATTTTATTTTACTTTTTTGACGTAATCTTTCATTATCTGACATTAGGTATATACCTAGAATATTCTATATTTTTATTAAATTAGAATTGTTACAGCTGTAGGTAGTGGCAATCATGTCATTTGGTTTAAATAGGTCTTTATTTTTATTATAGTTTATATAGATTCTTTTCTTTTAGATTTTGTGAATGTGAGAACGGTGTAGTCTGTAGATTGTACTTACTGTAGATTTGTGGACCATTTTTTATTTTGCTAAATACCTGGTACTTGTTGATAGGCCTACACTGTCCTCTCATACCTATAAACACTGTAATTTTTAAAAGAGTAACCGTGGAGTTTTCAGTCCAATTAGTCGTTTTCTCCATATGAAGCGACCAATTGGAACCGTGCACCTAGCTTCTGACGTTTCATAAGTGCCCTTGTACTCGTATGTAGGTTTATGTGAAATAAAATAATTTGAATCAGTCAACAAATAATGTATCTTATGCTAACCTACTTATAATTAAAAAAACCAGTCAAGTGCGTGTCGGACCACGTACAATGAAGGATTCCGTAGTTGGGATGAATTTATCCCAAGAACAAACTTAACATTGTAGTTGCAACTGCAAATGTAAGTTGGTCGACTATTACTCGTTAACTTGTAGAGCCTACTTAGTTGTTTTGTTTTCATTTTAATTTCGATATAAATATACTACTGCCGTGAATCTTTTCACATATCCAAAACCAACCATTTAACTAGCATACTTGACACTAACAAAAATTTGCACTTTAAAGTTAAATATTTTGCAAACAGATCCCTGAATCCAAAAATGGTCTTCACAAAATCCTATCGGCGTTATTAATATGTATACCGCCCAACCTAAGTACCAACCTTTCTAGTACTAAGAGTCTCTGAGCTAAGCCGCGCACAGACATACAGACAGTCCGACGGTCATGGGAAATCTATAACGGGTCCTTGTTGACTACGGAACCCTAACAATCTATCACTATTTTTTAACGTTGAGTTTTATCTGCTTTCACTGGAAATGTTGCGAGCACTCGAATTATAATCCTTCTCTCTGTATGTATCTGTTCGAATATAAATATTTTCACTAGAGTCCTGACTCCTTACCATCCTCAGAACTGGATTGTAACTGTTAACTGTGCGCTGTCACAACTGACCTCGACACAAATCACTTCAAACTATCCTAGCTTCACGTTTCGGATGCCAGTCCGAATCACATGCAATAACAATAAATCTGACAGACTTCATTGCAATAACCAGAACTGTCTGATAATTATTATAATTGTTTCATCAACATCATTATTTTATTTAATAATTGCCGGCAGATCTTAATTTAATATAACATTTAGGTAATTATACACTCGCTTATCAACGGCTGAAGATCAACATCATGAATACCAACCACGTGTATCTTTTACGTTATTTTTATATCTTTTATATAAAGATGTAGTTAATTATTCACGAAAATACCAACTTCAAGTACTAACAACAATAGATATTTATATAAACAGATAACATCGTAGCAACCAGTCGTAATGTGGCTGAAGTTATAACACGTCATAGCTAATTAAGTACCATCAGGAGTGCGTCCACATTTTATCAGCAGGACCATCTGTTGCTATGTATATAATATACTCTGTGGCCTCAAAGGCCACTACGAGCTAGATCGAGATAATGAATTAGCGCCCGCTAATTAACTAAAAAACTGTTTATAGAGTGACTCTATAAACTCAGCACCCAACTGAGTAGGTAGGTAGGTTCCTGTTGTTTCAAACCTGTTTGATTGATTCCATTGACTATATTTAGAGCACATTTTTTTTTTTGTTACTCTGTACAGAACATAGACTGTCTAGAGCGGAAAAAAAAGCCTTTATATGACAAGATAAAATAATAATTCATTTAACTAAACTAATATAGAGAAAAGATTTGATTTTTTGTATGTTTGTAATGGATGAACTCAAAAACTACTTAACCAATTTAAAAAATTAGTTCACCTATAGAAAGCCACATTATCAGCGAGTAACATAGGCTATATTTTATCGACTTCCACGCGAACGAAGTCGCGGGCAGACGCTAGTTAGTTGATAAATCTGCGGTGTTATCAACTTTACTCAAATGTAAAAGGAACGCAGTAGACGCATGAATAACAAGTAATGAACTCAATTATAGTATTATTCTAATATTTAGTTCTGAATAAACATTGGATTATCAACTGAAATAGTTTGTGATAATTTTCCGATTAGATATGTTAATTCTTGCTTGTTATTATTGCCAAAGTATAGTTTTATCGACAACTAAATAACTATATACCCACCGCCACTAGGTAATGACATGCGAAATCGTTTTAATCAGTAATTATCTATGTAAGTCAATAGCTGTATTAGCCGCTCTATTCTTATTCATGATTCTCTCGCATTGTAAACATTTTTTTCTCGTCTAATAGCTCCATTTTCATCAAATATTTACTGGGCAATGTTGTCTAAAGTAATCACATCAACACTATAAACTTGTCCAGTTTAAAAAAAGGCAGTTAACTGAAAGGTACTAACGTCGAACCTGAAATTTACGCATGTCAGCCGTTTATAACGGGGGCTTGTAAAGATATAATAACAATGTAGTGGCACGTCACGACGAAACGCCTGTAAGTTATTTCGGGACGTGGAACATTACGGGTCGGCTAGTATAAAGTTAACTGGCGGCAGTAAAGAGTGCAGCACGTTCGGTCCCGACAGATCGAAGGAGTCGCGCTCGCTGTAACGTTTAGCGCGTAATATGACGTGTAGTTGTGTAGCCAGTGATGTTGTGTGAGATATGTATTTCAGCGGTGATTGGTCGCCCGGTGGGGGCGGAGGGGGGCGGGGTGGCGGCTCCATCTAGCGACGCCCGCGGGAACCTGGGCCATCTGTTGTAATGGCTCCCGAGCTATGATACGTCGCGCCAGATTTGTTCCAACTTGTTATGTTTCTGTGTTGTACTCCAATACACGGCAAGTAGGTAATCAGTTCTGCTTGAATTGTCACAGCTGATACGTTCTAAACATGAAAAGCATTTGCCACAGCTAAACGCTTAACTTTCTGAAAGTTTCAGGCGTGTAAATGAGGAATTGCTGGAACCAATAGTGAAGTCAATGTGCTCCTTCCTGATAGGTACAGTAATTAATGTTTCAATCGTTAGTTTTTAGCAACAGAACAGAAAACTACGAAACGTATCAACTGAAGGTTTTTCCTGAAGAATAATAATAGATAGACAGAATATTCTTTATTATGTACAGTAACCGTGGAGTTTCTTGCCGGTTCTTCTCCATAGGAAGCGACCAATTGGAACCGTGCACCTAGCTTCTGACGTTTCATAAGTGCCCTTGTAGGTTTATGTGAAATAAAATATTTTGAATTTTTTTTTTGACACCATAAAAATAATAAGACATAATAAGATAAATTGTGACGATTATAATGAACAGAACCTATTAGTACAAACATAGTGAGTGAACACGTGTTGACCGTGACCACAGATTTCAGTCTCAATGACAGATTGGCACGAGAACAGTTTCTACTGGAAATTGTATAATTTGTATGATAGTGCTATTGTAGTAGTGATGGAAAAAACAGAACTATCGAGTTCCTTTTGGCAATGCACGTTCAACCGCAACAATTTGACAATGACAGCGGCATTTGCGTGGCTCAAGTGTTACTGCTCACTGACGTGCAGTTGACCGTACAACTATGTATTACAATTAACAAACTAATGATTGTGTTGAAACATATTAACTTAATAAACACGAATTAACCGGTTTCCAATCACCAAATTTTAATATAGCCTGAAATATTTGGTAATAAAAAGGTGTCAATCAATTTACTGCACGCTCATTAATTAAATGATTATGTTCAAAACAGTCGTTTGAGAAAAACGTGCGTGTTGCATGACATATTCAATGAAACTCTTACATTTCTAGATAACGAGAAAAATACTTAATATAGGTACCTGCATTTACAGAAACTAATCGTCTCCTAACATAGGCATAATTCTTTTAAGCATCCGCCAAAGAACAAGTTAAATAAGTTTAAACCTGTCACATACAAATGACCCTGTCGTCACAAAATGCCCGAACATAAAAACAAACAGCACTGCCCCACCTGTTGCTCAAGCTAGGAATCGAACCCTGAACCACACGACCCGTTATGATTATTAGCAAAGTGTTGATAAGGCTTAGTTTCATCACTCAACAATAACTGGTAATGTGAGTATATCAAGGAGTGTTGCCATCATCAGTCAGGCTTTCCGCCAAGGCTGTGGTGACAGTAAGTAATGCGTGGTGGGGCAACACTGCTCAGTCGGCTGCTGTCGCGGTGGTAAGCGTTATTGATGGCGGATCGAGCGCCGGTCAAGGCTGCCGGTCAGCACAACGGTGATGGACAGGCACTACAACCCTGCGGTATTTGGAATATAGCATATTATGTGTAATTAAAAATTACTTACAGATTATAATACAAGTGGGTATACGTCCTGTCAGCAATCGAATTAAGTTTTGAAGCAGGTGCTTGTTTTCTCAAAATCGATTAAGTCGACTGTGTGCGGAAAGTGGTTATTTGTACCGTTCCTATACCCACACTCAAATATATGTTGTTCACTATGCGGAAGGGTCTGAAGAGCGCTACTGCTTAAAACACACTGCTAAACATGTCACAGCTAACAACATTGCTAATAACAGCTCTTTCTACACATCAGAAACAGTTGTGATAATGTTTAATAGCAGCAAAGTGTCATGGTGCCTGTAACATCGGTTATTACTGCGCTGAGAGAGTGTAAGCTAGGTACGGCTATGAATGGGCCCCACCATACATGCTCGTACTCAAACGCAAAAAATATGAAATTATGATCATTTGTCGGCTCCGTTCTACTACACCATGGATAATATTATGAATGGGACACTTGCGTTTTGTTCACTATTTGTATAAGATGACCTATGGGTTTGAACTTGGGCCTTTATATAAATGCTTATGCCGTCATGCTTGTGCTTCAAGGGTTAATAGACTTTTATTAATGCCTATACCAACATATGTAAGGTATAGGTACGTAATAAGTTATAGGGATATGATATTAGGCAAACATAGACTTCAATTACGTTACGTACGAAAGTCTTTTTAAAGTGCACTAAGATAATCAATTAAAGATATGGTAGAACCAGCTGAATACCATGCAGTGATAAATTTTCGTGAAGATCTGAATATCACGGAATTCGCGGACTTAACTGTGGCAAACTTTACCTCAGCACAGCAATTATGATAACACACTCATTTGATAGTCAATAATAGTCGTTTTAAACGCAACAATGCTGGTTTTCTCACAGTAACATCAAGTCTCAAGAATATTGTCTTAACTAAAAGAAATAAGTTGCCGCGAGTATAATAATGATGATCGCGTGATTGTCGCAAACAGACAGACAGTCAGGCAAGCGTCACCCGCCACTACCGCCGGAGTGACCGTCACGGTGGCGACCCGTGGGGGCTACCTTCGTTTGAGTATCTACTTAGGTATATGGAGTAACCACAGGAAGTTAGCGGTTTAGGTATATATGAAAGGAGAGGAAGAGAGTATCAACAAAAATGCTACAATGACTTCTTAGTACATACTTTCACAAACGATGCACAAGTAGGATCTTATTAAAAGCATTTAATGTTAATTTTATAGTTATTGTGATAAATCGAGTCTTTTCCGAAGCTGCAATCGTAACAAGCATTAACAAAAACTTGTCAGTTTGCAGCAATTCATGAAATTAGAAATTTACCAAAACTTTGCTACGCCGAATTTCGTAGCACTTATTCGTAGCAACGAAATTTACCGAACTTTTTGTCGGCCACATAGAACTGATATTCGGACAAAGTTTCTCAAGTGTAATATATCAGTACGTCCTATGAGTAGGGACTCGTTCGTCACGCATGGCCACGCGGTATTTCTTGGGATAACTATTTTCCCTGCCCACCCCAGCGCCACCGAGCGTGAAGAACGCGCATTACATTCAACTACATGCAAAAACTTTGTATGTTTGAATGTCACGGAGCACCTGAAGCTTTCTGTTGATAACTGTCATTAGTGACAGAGTCCAGTGCTCGCCAATATGGGATTCAAACTGTTAAGGCAGTATGATTTACTTTGGGATAATATAGCTACATGAAAAGTATACACTCGCGATAGTTAGTAATAATACTTTGTAAGTATGTATCTAACATGAATACATATTATGTATGATACTTTAAAAAAAGCCATCAACATTATATCATTTGTTTTGCAAAGTGTACAAAATCAAGAACCGTGGTACCTAAATATATTTTATGGGGCACGTAAGACTTTAAATAAAGTTTTATTTGCGTCATTCATATTGTCGTCGTCACTCATACGAGATTGGGATCTTAGGTGTCTGTATTGTACTTTTTAATAGCACCTAGCAAATAGTAAAATACTTTAAATATCTAATAAGTAGTAAAAGATACATTCGCTTATAACTTCTATGAATTGCGTGAAAGAATACAACAAAAGTGCCTACATTCATCCTTTCATTCTCAAAATTTCCAAAAAGACATGAATAAACTGACATGACTGGCTATGTGAAGCCAATAAAAATAAATAAGTGGTTCATCGACCCGTGTAAGTGGGCAGCGAGTCTACGGCTGCTGGCTGCCGGCTGCCGGCTGCTGGCTCCCGAGCGAGAGCTGGCGCAGAACATCTCATGTCAAACTGGACAAACGAACGATTTCTACTCACTGATCTCTTGTAGAACTAGTTTTAATTACTACTTGATATTACTGTGACTTAGATTTTTATGATGTTTGCAATGAAAGCGGTAAAATGGCGAAAGTACCGTTGATACAGTTTTGTCAGTTACAGAAAGATTTATTTGATTTAAAAGTGTGTTGAAATGAGAGAAACACTCATTAGTTAAAGGATTAATTGGATAGACATTAATCACCAGACATACTTTAACAAACTTTTGGATATATTAGTACTCCACAAAGTTATAGAGAAAGTGTAGTTTCGAGATTGGTAATTAACGATTAATTAGCCGTCGGTAAACTTCTTTTGTAAGAATGATCTAAAATTGAAAAGAAAGTTTATAGAGGATCACACTTGACTGAAACAATCTGAGTTTCTTATCCTAAGTACCCACAACAATACAATAACTTGCAATATGCATCCAGACGACTTATTGTTAGGTCTTGCAAATGTTTGCTTGCAAAACAAAAAAAATAAACTAATGGCTAATACAATTGTTTGATGAACATTTTCTCATTCGATCAGTGCTGGCGTGGGTCACGGGGGTCAGTCCGGGTGCCGTGGGGTCACGCGGCCCACTGCCCGATCGCTAATTACCGCTCAATTGACCGACACTGACCGACGCAATCACTGACATCTCACTAGCACACATTCTTTGTTTGATTTTCTATCATAAGAGGGTATGATTGGTCTCATGACACTAGAAAACTACAACTCATTATGTCACTAGCGATATTTAGGTGACCTAGGGAAAATAATGAATTTTTGAAAACTAGAGAGAAAAAGCCGGAAACAGATCACATTAGAGAAATATCCTCAACGCGGCTGTAAATCCTAAGATGATGATGATGATGTAATTTTCACAAACCCACGTAAAATCACGCATGGGCACTATGTTGACATGAAAAGATACAGAATGATCTTCATGGTGAGGTTGACTACAGACATAAGAAGAAGATGGACTGACCACATGACAAAATAGCAAGTTTTCAAGGTGCTCTCACTTTAACATGTGAACATAATTATGAGTAGAACAAAAACATAGCCGGTCGTTAGCTGAAGGTTTGTTAGATATAGATACGGTAACATTGACATCATCATCTGCCTATCCTTTTCCCAACTATGTTGGGGTCGGCTTCCAGTCTAACCGGACGCAGCTGACTACCAGTATTTTACATGGAGCGACTGCCTATCTGACCTCCACAACCCAGTAACTGGGTAATACGATACCCCTTGGTAAGACTGGTTGTCAGACTTTCGGGCTTCTGACGACCCGTAACGACTGTCAAAGATCCACGAATGACAGCCGGGACTGTTATTAGCCACGAGCTCCTCCACATGCATACATATATTGACAGTTCCATTAATATCAGCCGGTAGTACCTAGTACTGGTGGCAGTACATGCGGGCTGCTATCCTGTACACTGTTAGGTGGTGGTTCAGTGATGTAACTCGCGGAAATCATTGCGTACCTACTTGTAACTTAGAGCGTTTCAGTGACGTTTGTTATTCAGACTGAAAAATTCAGATTCAGAATGAAACTGAGTTATTTTTCCTACTTATTCATTTCAAGTTGAAGTTATTAAATAATCACACTATGGCTCTGATTGGTATTACCTATTAAAATTATTTCGCATGAATTATTTCAGTTGCTAGGTAGGTACGTGAAAAATTTAAACCTGAAAAGTTAATTGGTTATCTACCTAAATAAGTGTAGCTACCATTTTTGAAGTATATTGAAGTTTACTTCTTAAGAATAGATTTTCATAAAAGGTATTAGACTCACACGGTATGGAAATTTTATGAGGAGTGAAATACAAGCGTAACACTTGTTTTATTCGTAAATAAGAAGGAAATTTTTTGAAAAAATATATTATGTTTTCACACATCGATATTTCGGCCGGTTTTATTTTATTTTTTTGTTGCCTTTATTTACCCACTTTGCCTATTGTCCTATATTCAAAGACAATCGTATTAAAGAGTAAACTCCAGTCGTTCGTCGGAGCTGACACACACACACTTTTTTATATAAATTTTTGTGCAATTTTGTCACGAGCATTAATTAATCTGTAGTCTGTAAAAATATATTTTATTTCTTACAATACGTACATCTTACAATATATAATATTAATCACCTACACATAACAGTTGCTGTCAAGCACAACTTCTATGGGACTAATTATTTCAGGTGCAAGTGTGGCCTAACAAAACCCTACATTACAAATGCATTATCATTTAAAATAACACAAATTATTGTGTTAGATGAACACATAATAATATATTAGCATTATAAAACTATAAGTATTTACAAATTAATTAGTCAAACACTAACAAAAATGTAACCAATCAAAGAGCTGTGAATCATCTGCAGTAAAAAGTTATGAATAATTGTCTGAATGTGAAATATTATCAATGTACCTGTTCGTGCAGCGCCTGTGGGTAGTTCTACTAAATATTATCAATGTACCTGTTCGTGCAGCGCCTGTGGGTGTTCTACTAAATATTATCAATGTACCTGTTCGTGCAGCGCCTGTGGGTGTTCTACTAAATATTATCAATGTACCTGTTCGTGCAGCGCCTGTGGGTGTTCTACTAAATATTATCAATGTACCTGTTCGTGCAGCGCCTGTGGGTGTTCTACTAAATATTATCAATGTACCTGTTCGTGCAGCGCCTGTGGGTAGTTCTACTAAATATTATCAATGTACCTGTTCGTGCAGCGCCTGTGGGTGTTCTACTAAATATTATCAATGTACCTGTTCGTGCAGCGCCTGTGGGTGTTCTACTAAATATTATCAATGTACCTGTTCGTGCAGCGCCTGTGGGTAGTTCTACTAAATATTATCAATGTACCTGTTCGTGCAGCGCCTGTGGGTAGTTCTACTAAATATTATCAATGTACCTGTTCGTGCAGCGCCTGTGGGTAGTTCTACTAAATATTATCAATGTACCTGTTCGTGCAGCGCCTGTGGGTAGTTCTACTAAATATTATCAATGTACCTGTTCGTGCAGCGCCTGTGGGTAGTTCTACTAAATATTATCAATGTACCTGTTCGTGCAGCGCCTGTGGGTAGTTCTACTAAATATTATCAATGTACCTGTTCGTGCAGCGCCTGTGGGTAGTTCTACTAAATATTATCAATGTACCTGTTCGTGCAGCGCCTGTGGGTAGTTCTACTAAATATTATCAATGTACCTGTTCGTGCAGCGCCTGTGGGTAGTTCTACTAAATATTATCAATGTACCTGTTCGTGCAGCGCCTGTGGGTAGTTCTACTAAATATTATCAATGTACCTGTTCGTGCAGCGCCTGTGGGTAGTTCTACTAAATATTATCAATGTACCTGTTCGTGCAGCGCCTGTGGGTAGTTCTACTAAATATTATCAATGTACCTGTTCGTGCAGCGCCTGTGGGTAGTTCTACTAAATATTATCAATGTACCTGTTCGTGCAGCGCCTGTGGGTAGTTCTACTAAATATTATCAATGTACCTGTTCGTGCAGCGCCTGTGGGTAGTTCTACTAAATATTATCAATGTACCTGTTCGTGCAGCGCCTGTGGGTAGTTCTACTAAATATTATCAATGTACCTGTTCGTGCAGCGCCTGTGGGTAGTTCTACTAAATATTATCAATGTACCTGTTCGTGCAGCGCCTGTGGGTAGTTCTACTAAATATTATCAATGTACCTGTTCGTGCAGCGCCTGTGGGTGTTCTACTAAATATTATCAATGTACCTGTTCGTGCAGCGCCTGTGGGTAGTTCTACTAAATATTATCAATGTACCTGTTCGTGCAGCGCCTGTGGGTAGTTCTACTAAATATTATCAATGTACCTGTTCGTGCAGCGCCTGTGGGTAGTTCTACTAAATATTATCAATGTACCTGTTCGTGCAGCGCCTGTGGGTAGTTCTACTAAATATTATCAATGTACCTGTTCGTGCAGCGCCTGTGGGTAGTTCTACTAAATATTATCAATGTACCTGTTCGTGCAGCGCCTGTGGGTAGTTCTACTAAATTAATTATACGTTGATCAGGAATACCCATTATAAGCACTAGTGGATGTGTGAGATATAAAAATACGTACTCATACCTAAACATGTGTCGTGCGGTTAGTTGTATTAAAAATGTAATACTTATAAAAAAACATAATTAAAAAAAAAACTTAATAGTTATTACATTGGAGTAAAATAATTAAAAACTGGTACTTAAAAACTGTAAAACTAATGTTTATGTGTCGAGCGGCTTAAGATTTAACATTCAAATTATTTCAATCGAACATATTTAGGTTACTTTAAGTAAAGCTGAGTAGGTACTAAAACCTCGAAAATTAAAGATTTAATTAATAGTTGCGCACACTCATTCATTTGAACGGTTTTTGTATGTAACTTACATCCTACGTTACATATCAGCCCGATCTACTCTTTTTAACTGAATAGAAAAACTTTTAATTTTCCGAGCTGTTGGCACTCACGACTGCGTAAAGGATAAAACTATAAAGTATCTATATAAATACAATTATTATAAGTAGGTATATTTTGCACATAGGTAGGTACATCATAGTTTCTGCCGACCTGGTAATGATCATGCACCGTGAAGGAGCTGCGCTATGAACTGTCTATCTATACTATACTCCGTTTGAAATAAGATTAGACTTTTAAACAAACCTTTTTTACAGTCCGTTCAACCGATTTTGACTTCTTTATCGTAGGCATAAGGATGGCATTAGAAGCAAAAAAGTGGTTACAAACCAACTGTTTACTGCAGCTGTCATTTGTCATGCCGCCATCGCAATAGAAGTCAAAATCGGTTGAACGGACTGTAAAAAAGGTTTAGTTAAATGTCTAATCTTATTTCAAACGGAGTATAGGTGCTACTACGATAGAGCGTCACGCCAGAACAGAGGTGAACAGAGGTTAGGCAGTGATGTGCAGTAGGTACCTACACCCTCATTTTTCCAGTTATCTATAAATTTGGAATGAGCTAAATATTCCAATTTCAAAATAAAATACTAAAATACCAATTTTCCACTTTGCCCGCAATCGAACCACAACCGGTTTATTTCCACCGGGGTACCTAAGTTTATGTTAAATACGGCAGTGCTGCATTAATGTCACAAAACATGTCATGGCGAGCATGTAGGTAGTACTCTTTAAATGTGAATAGTGGAAAACGTGCTAAAAATAACTGACTTCGACATAATTTATTTCTATAAATCATCGCTATTTCCGGAAAGTTTTCTAAATGAAAACGGAATAATTTTATAATAAGTATCGTCGTGACAATATTTTCTCCGTGATCTCACTGTCACCTCGGTTACACAACCTTTAGTGTTAGAAATTAACCAGAACTGGTTTCGATCGAGCAACCGCCAACTGGGCGACGCGCACGATAGATAACAACGACAACCAAGGACTAACATGTGGTTTACAAGAACAGCTAGTTTGTAATTTCTGAAATTATCGGCTGGGTAGCTAGTTTCGAACTTGTTTGACGTATTCACTTGATAACAACGAGTAAACAAAATGTTTTAGCTAAATTGTCATCGTCACATAACTGTTCCCTACGTCCACTAGCAGTTTAGCTCAGTAAGTATGTCTGTAGGTAGGTACAGAAGTTAGCACAAACACGACTGTAAAAGCAGACGATAGCATCGTTTAAAATTTTAATCATTTTATTAGTCAAAGTATTTTGTTTAATTAAGAAAAGTAAGACACCATATTGACTACAGATTTACGACTGGCCAGCAAAACTCCAACTTTCTCTAATTATGGCCATCATATTAAAATCACGGGTATTATAAAATGCAAATTGACAACATTTCAAGTGTGAACAATCTTACCTATGTCTGCGGAATGTTTGTCTGTCTGTGTACGAAACTAGTGCTGAGCACTGGCAGAGTGGCAGCGTTTGTAGTACTTATGCGTTGCAATCGCTGCAGTGAACACTTGTCCGTGCATCTCTCTGTTTTTATAAGATAAAGAGATAGTGCCAGGTCACGTGCCGCGCTGTAGTAGGTATTAATGAGAGCGTCGGGTCGGGTGTTACGTCCACACTAACCGTCGCCGCCCGTCGGTCGCGTTGCGCCTACACTACGCGGCTACGCGGAAAAAACATCCGAAGGGCGAGATAGTGGCGGCGCGGCGGGACCGCTCGCGGCGCTACCAAAACCGAGGAGACTATAAATTGAGTAGAACATGGCCGCTGATAAAGGTGGCCTCGCTGCCACCGCCGCACCTGCCACAGACCGCCGTTTTTTATTTAAATACATATTTTACGACAAAACGCAGAAAAACTGACATGTAAGCTGGCGAGCACAAGTTTGCGCGACAATGTCGCCACGCGCACCGTTTTTGTCGCCAGACATTCTGACACAATTGAAATACAGATGTGAACTCACATATTAATAGCCACCTTAAATAACTCTTTCATTTAACTTATTCTTTGTTTTAGATTCGCGGAAACAGGAACATCGCTACATTTACTGAATTTTAAAAAGGATCTCACCCACTAACTTAGTTAATTGTTTGTTTTGATCAATCTAGAGAATTAATTAGACATCAAGAAACAGATGTTTAGCATGAAGCAGATAGCAGTGTTTATGATTGGATATGAAATTATTGTTAAAATTTTGTACCTACTCATAAAAAGGTGCTTAAAAAAAAAGATTTGTGTCAGCGATGTATGTAAGTAGGCATGTAATGAATGTCATTCATAAATCAGTTTTAGTAGATCGTCGGTATTCCTCACGGTACCTACATCATCAAAGAGATGTCAGCAGAATTGACGGGGTCCGCTAGGGCCAATGCCTGCCGGGGGTTCGAAGAAAACCGATAGGGACATCGTGGCCCCCTGGCAACATGGCAACTGAAGGAACACGGGTGGGTTTTAGTCAGTAAGAGTCTGACACGCCCTCCCGCTCCGCCCAGAGCAGGAGAAGTTATTTGATGATTTCCCACCCAAAAAAAAAGGGTACCTACATCACACACACATACTGCCTGCACATGTTCTTCCTACCCGTTTAAACAATTGCTTAGACCATATTCTCCTGAAATCTAACTATAATGCAATCACACTAGTTCTGGAAGCTACCATTACCGACCATTCGGCAGTCATACTCAGCATAGAAACTAAAAACCCCTCTAATGCTCCTCACAAATTCAATGCAACATCTCGCCTCAATCTTCCGGATGCTATTAAAGACATTGAAGGGTATGATTTCTCCAACATCATCGCGTTGAATGATTCCAATGACGCCACTAACAAATTACTGGAAGTAATGTCATCAATTATTCACAGGAATACTATTCGAACATGCTTCCCATGTAAACTTCGAATCATCAAGCCGTGGATTACACCCGGACTATTGAGATGTATACGCAACAGAGATAATATGCATAGGAAAACAAATAAGGAACCACATAACTCTATTTTGAAATTAACTTACCTCCGATATAGGAATTTCTGCAACAATTTATTAAAAAAACTAAAAATCGACCACGAGAAACAACTATTTCTTAAAGCTAAAAACAACCCAAAAAAAATGTGGAATGCTATCCGGACTGTGACTGACTCGCACCGCTCATCGCCTACACCCATTGAACTCCTGAAAATAGAACATTCCCCCTTAAAGTCTGTCAACTCTGTGAATGCATTCTTTGCAAACGTGGGTCAAACTCTGGCCAGTAAAATACCACAAAGTGCAAGGTCTTTCCAACCAACTATAAACAATAAACAATCCATGGTCAACTCGTTGGGTCTTCTCACGACAGACGAGGATGAAGTAGATTGCATTATTAAGGATCTCCGTGCGGATAGTGCGCCTGGATGGGACAGTATACCCCCAAACTTGGTCAAAGCTGCCAGTCATGCTTTAGTTAAACCCATTACGCATATCTGCAACCTAGCTCTGTCTACAGGAACATTTCCAAAGGCGCTGAAAAAAGCAATCGTACATCCAATTTTCAAGTCAGGAGACAGAGACGGTGTCACCAATTACCGCCCTATTTCAGTCCTACCAGTCATCTCTAAAATACTGGAAAAAGTTCTCTACAAAAATCTCAGCAGGTTTCTCGTCAAATACCAAATAATATCCAATAACCAATTTGGTTTTAGAAAAGGTATATCTACGGAGGATGCAGTGTCCGCGTTGCTGGATATTGTGGTGGATAAACTTGACAGTAAACAGAAATGCCTAGGCATCTTCCTGGACCTCTCTAAGGCATTTGATACCGTCTCTGTTCCCATCCTTCTCGCCAAGCTGGAGTCGATTGGGGTGCGCGGTGATGCCCACAAAATATTTAAAGACTTTTTACTGAACCGCACGCAATGTGTGAAGATAGGGGACAACATTAGTAGCGAAGAATCTCTAAATTACGGTGTCCCACAAGGAAGCCTCCTTAGTCCTCTCCTTTTTCAGATATACGTGAATGACCTCTGCACCCTCTCTCTGGCCTCCACACAAATCCTTGCATACGCAGACGATACGGTCATTCTAACTTATGGAAATGATTGGGCGTCGGCAAAGAGGACTGCTGAAAAGGCACTGCGTGAGACAATGTTCTGGTTGGCTAATAACAGTCTTACATTAAATATTAGCAAAACTCACTTTGTCACTTTCGGCCTCAGACTTTCCCTTCTGCCACCAGTAAACTCAATGGTACTCAAAGCGCATATATGCGCTCCCAATGTTCCACAATGCGCATGCCCATCCGTGTCCCGAGCCCCTGTCGTCAAATATCTAGGCCTACAGGTTGACGCCTGCCTATCTTGGCACTATCACCTTGAGACTCTGTCCGCACGGGTTAGAAAACTTATTTATGTCTTCAAAAAACTTAGACTGTCCGCCCATAAGGAAGTTCTAAATATGGCTTACTGTGCTCTTTGTGAGTCTATTTTAACGTATTGCATTACAGCCTGGGGAGGAGCAGCGAAGACAGCGTTTATACAGGTGGAGCGGGCGCAAAGAGCAGTAATTAAAGTGCTTCTTAGTAGGCCTTTTAGATTTCCCACGCAACTACTTTATATGGAGTACAAGGTTTTAACGGTCCGACAACTTTTCATCTACCGTGCACTAATCCGCAAACACTCAAACTCACCATTAAACATCAGTAATCCTTCCATAGCAAGAAGAAGACCAGTACCCCCATGTCCTACAAAAAGTACGAACACGACTTTTGCTAAACGACACTACCCATTTCTAAGTGCCCTCACCTATAATAAATTGAACCAGATTTTGAATATACATTCCCTTAACACATTTCATTGTAAATCTAAAATTAAAGAATATCTTTTAACTCTTGACTACAGTAAAACAGAAGACCTATTAAAATCGCAATATACATGACCAACCACTCTAAACACACACACACTCACGTACACTTACTCATACACACAAACACACCCCCCATACACACTCACACACGCACGTACCACATATTTTTTTTTACACTAGAATTAAATTACATAATTGTACCCCTAAAAATAAGTACTATTTACTTACCTGTAATTTTTGTATAATGGACGGATGGATGACCCCTGTAACACAGGTTCCACCTAGCATGGGGGTCATTGATCAAATTTCTGTGCACTTGTAAGTCCTAAGATGTAAATGCTGCGCATGCTACTTTGTAATTTACTTTTGGAAATAAATTATTTATTATTATTATTATTATACCTACACGTTAACAGTGGCTGCATAATGTTTTTCATAGTTTTTGCGATTCGCCTATTTGACATTTTGTCAACACCTTCAACTCTTACGTCAGTACGTATGCCTGAGCGATATTTCTCGACGGCATGTGAAGCCAAGTCAGAGGCCCATAGGCGGCTTTAAAACTCTGACACCAGTTTAGTCACTAACCACACTAAAACAAGAAGTACATAACGCGGCAGTTCACTTTGTGCAATATATTATAAAATCCATGAAAAAATGCCTTTTGTTTGTAATATTTCTGGTCTTAGTTGAAATACCTACATAGGTATCATTTATTTAAAATGGAAAGTACGTCCTGAAGACAGTCGCTTATTAACAAAGAGGATTGTGTTACACAAGATGATTTAGAAACGCCGGGGAAACAGAAATATGAATGTGTGTGGTAGTTAGATTGTGGCGTATTCTGGTGTTAATGTACCGCTCCGTACAGACAAGTGAACACATCGAAGTGGGCTAATGTAGCAGTAGACAAGTTGCGTTTCAGCGCTAGGCGTGTATTAGTGCCGCTCGTGTACGATTATGAGCGAAGGCCGAACAGCGCTCGATACGTATTTATGTCGCGGCGACGACTGCGCCGAGAGCCGAGAGCCGAACCTTCAGCGCAGCCAACAGCCACAACCACTATACATCCTGCAATAAACATCATTGTTCTAAAACAACGACAAAATACTTGCTCAAACGTTTGTCATAAAACAACTCAAGGTATAATGAAGAAGCCTTGTTACCTATAGATCTAAATTACCATAATTACAATTTTATTTTATATGAGTACCTACTATTTTAAATTAATCATTTTAAATCCAATTAACATTTATCTGATGTAGAATACCTAAGCAAGAATGATATTGCTGTGATATAAAAAGAAAACCTTTTATGGGTAGGTACTATACCTAAATATTACAAAATCAAAGACTAGTAGGTACAACCTACCTAAATAGATTCATTTGACCTAAATATTATTGACATACTTTCTGATATTAGACAGCATTAATTAGCATACGACAAAGTACAAAAAATTTAATAGCATTAAACATATTCTACAAAAATACGTGAGTCCTAAAACAGAGAAGGTCGCGCGACGTCGCGCGGTTGTTCTAACTATTATTCGACAATAGTTTTTTGCACAACATTCTTGTTCGACGTTGGTGCAAAAAGTTTGGGGTTAACAGGCGGAAACAAACGAGCGATTGTCGTTTTAATTCTGAAAATAATCGCTGACAGAGACACAAAAAGTTATACAGAGTGAACGTAAAAAACTGTCGCCCCGGTCGCACGTATGTGTGCGACAATGTGGCTAGACCACCTATACAAAAATAATAAATACTTTATCTTGGTACGTAGGTACAATTTTATTTTAGCTAAATATTACACAAATATAAAATTGTATCAAGGTAAATATATTATTTGCGTTTACAATTGTGGAAAAACAGATTTAGCTCTTTAAAAATTTTAGCAAACCGATGGAATGCAACTTCAACCTATTTTACCCATTGTTAAAAATGGGTTAACGTACACATATAGTCATAATGCTTAAATATTTATCGCCATCAACGGCATTTTTAAATACGTAGGACCATCTATTCTGATACCGATTGGCGTAAAATTTTGCCACTTTTTGACTTGGATTAACAACTCAAAATATAATATTATTTTGGTAACAGCTAATACTTAAGTCGATACTACGAAAAAAAAAAATCTGAGGCGAAAACGTAGGTAACTATCAATACAGAATATATCGGTGAAGTTTCCTGAAACACGTGTGTCGCTCTTGGTTTAATATTTTTTCAGCGGAGGAGGTTTCACTGCGGCTATAACGCTTCATTAGCTAGACGGAATGTCATTTGGTCTACTGTGGCTGGCGAGCGCGATGCGACCGCGGGTACACACGTGAAGTTTTTGTGCGCGGCGCGTCGTCACCGCACCGCGCACCGCGCCGCGCGACAATCGTCAACATCCACTCCTTTACATTTTTTATACGCGTCACTATTGGCAGGAGAAAGCTATCAAACACACTCGTTGAAGCAAAAAAGTTTTTTTTTCACCTTGGGCAACAGAAACAATTTTAGTTTAATTGCACCACAAAGTTTGTTCGGCGAGCCGCAGAAATAGATATAGGTATACTTCATATAAGATAAAACCTGTCTAGCCGCTGTAATTATTCATTAGAGTGTAATTAAATTAAGTTTCAATTGAAGCAGTAAAATGCTTTAAGCATCACAAACGTTGTATTCTATATAATAAAAATAACCGTAGTTGGAAATTCACGATTGCAGTTATTCTGAGCAATGAATGTTGACCAATAACTAAAATAGGTACTTGTATTTGTACTGATACTGTTTTATTCGATGCAATCGATCAAGGAAACATATTAAACATAGCTTTAAAGGGTAATTAAAGTACAAGGAGCATTAAAAGAAAAAAATGTTATGTAAGTCAAGGTGCAGTCTGTTGTGACCAGGCCAGATTGTATGATGTGATAGGTCAACCAGTGGATTTGTTCAGATAGGAAATATACTACATGACATGTGTAAACACTTGTGTCACTTATTAAAGGTGAAATATTGTATAATGTGATGTTGTTTGTGTGCATAGCAAGTATCGAACAAGTGTTATTGTGTTTAGATCATTGCAAATAGGGATTGATATTATTCAAAACGATTGAATTCTCTTGAACAACAATAAAACAATGAATTGGCCAAATGTAACAGTAAATGTCACTCAGTTTAATTCATCGAACATATAAATTAGAAACGCCATGCGATAACACTAGCTGCAGTCAATTAATATGTTAACAGAACCAAGTGTACAAACTTATAGATCGGACAATAACGTACAGAGGCATTTTTTATGAAATATAAAAAGTAATGTGCGATGTATGCATCTACACGATCGGATCTGCGTGTAGTGCGTCAAATGTTTGATAAATGTTTTGTGCTGAGCGCTGAGCCGGCGGCGGGCTGTGACGTCTGCACTACCTGCCCCGCTGCTTGTACCCTCATAAATAAAACAAACAACACTAAGCCGACTTACAACATTTTTTACATTATAATTATGACCTACTGACCGGGATTTATCAATAATACTCTTTAGTAAAATATTTACTCTGTTTTATTAAATACTTAGACGATAATATAAAATATCATATCACTAAGTAATATTTACTTGCTATGTAGACTTGCATACCTAACTCCAACGTGATGCGATTATTTATTTACATTAGTCATCTAATTCAACTTTAGCAAAAACATTTCACAAGTGTTACTGAGCTTTTGTTCGTTATAGTAAAACTATGCAAACAATCCCTAAAACTAAACATTCGCTGGTGTCCGACACTGACACGGCACGCGCGACACTTGTGTCCGAGACCTGGCGTGTCACTAGTAACTAAATAACATAACTATCATTATGACACAAACAAAATGTCGAGGCAGAGAGATAATCAGGACATGTTCAATAAAAGTCATTTCCATATTTCAATTTCTATAAAGAACTTTTTTAATATATATCATCATATACGTCGTAGGTACATTATTTTATATAGAAAAAATACCTATTTTTACAAGTATTAAGTACCAAGATTGGCCACAAATACATACAAACGAAAAAAAACAACAAAACAAGTAAAAAACAGGAATAAAACCATTTTGGCATCGTGTCTGCATCCTTTTAATAATAATTTTTAATAAATTATGTAGTGGGAGCTAGGTGTGCGTCGAGTGCGTGTCGGCGCGTGGTCGCGCGTGCAGGCGCGGCGCGGCGCGGCTAGCGCGCTCACTAACACCAACAGAGCGCGCCGCCGCGCCGAGCCGCGGCTCTCATGACTTACTACGTACATGATTGCTCTCACATTCGGATCGTTTCATTAAACACTTAAAATAAAAATTGCACCTATTGACTCACTCGTATTCCCTTACAAAACGAAGCTTCGACCCGATTCATATTTTTTACTCTCGTCCTCGTCACTAATCATAAATTTACAGTAATAGCAACAATTTAAATTTATTCCACACCACAATGACTCCCTACTGACAGGTAGGCATGTATGAACATCGTTAATTTGTAATATCTATAAATAAATTCGATGAAATCGTCCTTTATAAAACTGAATGGTGCTATGCACTCCTCGCCGGAGCGGCCGAGCGGCGCGCGCGACTCGCAGGTCGCGACGACGTGCGTCAAGTACGCGCTACGCGTTAGTGTGTACGCCGTACTGTGCTACTCGTGTGTGTAATGTCGCCGTACTTACCGCACGACGTCTGATGCGGCCGCGGCCGCCGGCGAGGCGCGAGCGACGCCGGGATCCACCTCCGATTTAAGCTCTTATTTATCAATTAGACTATCTAGCTAAACGTATCGGCGATCACTCCGAACCTCGGCGTTTCGATAAAGTATAAACGATTACTGGCTTCGATCTTAACATTACTCACATAATTAATCAATGACTTCACTGAAATTATAAAGAACAACTTAAACGTAGCGTTCGGTCCGTGGGGGGCTCGCGATATGTACAGAGGCGCGGGCCCCGCTCACTGCGCCGCGGGCACGTCCAGGCGCGCGGCGCTATGTACACATGTATCCCGCGGGCGCGGCGCTAGTCGGCGCTAGTGAGGCTCCGAGTAGTAGGGCCGCGGCGGCGCCCACGGGGCGAACTGTTAGTGCGCGGCCAGCGTGTGCGCGCCGGGGGCGAGTCCGTGCTGGGGCGACAGGCCGGGGGGCGAGTGCGAGTGCTGCAGGGGCGAGCCGTGCACCTCTCCGTGCCCGTAGTGGCCGTGGCCCATGCCCTCCATCATTTCGTTGCCCAGCGTGTTGGGCGGCGTCATGCGCTTCTCCTTCTGCCGCCGGTTGCAGAACCACACGCGCACAACTTCCTTCTCCAGCTGCAGGCTGTCGGCCAGCGACGTGATCTCCTGCGCCGACGGCTTAGGCTGCTTATGGAAGTGCTGCTCGAGCGCGCCCTTCACTGACACTTCTATTGACGTGCGCTTCTTTCTTTTCCTTCCTTGTGCGGCTATTTTGTCGATGCTCGTGGGGCTCCCTGTAGTGGAGTCGGCCTCCTCTAGCCACTTTTGTAGTAGCGGTTTCAATTTGCACATGTTCTTAAAACTGAGCTGGAGCGCCTCAAACCTGCAGATGGTCGTCTGTGAGAACACATTGCCGTAGAGCGTGCCGAGCGCCAGGCCCACATCGGCCTGCGTGAAGCCCAGCTTGATGCGGCGCTGCTTGAACTGCTTGGCGAACGCCTCGAGATCGTCGCTGGTGGGCGTGTCCTCCTCGGGCGGATCGCGCTCCATGGCGTGGTGGTGCAGCGGATGCGGCGAGGGCTGGATGTCGCGCAGCATGTGGTGCTGGTGCATAGGCATAGGATAGCCGCCATGCAGTGCCACGGGCGAGCCGGCGCCGTAGTGCGGTGACACGACGGGCGCGTGCCAGCCGCCGTGCTGCAGGTGGCGGTGCTCGTGCGGCGCGGGTGGCGGTTTCACGTCGGGCTGGTGCGCGTGCGCGTGGTGCTGGTGCATAGCCCAGGGGTCTGCGGGTGGCAGTGACGTCCAGGGGTTGAGCACAGGCGCACCGGGCGACGGCGAGCCACCCGCATGCAGCCCGTGCGCGTACTTCATGTCGGCGGGCTCGCTGCGCGGCGACGCAGCATGGTACCCGCCGAGGTTGCCCAGGTCCATGTCGGCGGGCATGTACGTGGTCGCCGCCATGGCGCCGTACCTCAGATCCACGGTGGACGGCGTCTTGCCGGCTCGAAGGCTCTCGAGCCTTCAACTGGCTTATTCGGTCGCGAAACAAGCGCGTTAGTCGCGCGGAGCGGCAGCGGCGGGGGCCACCTCACATCACCGGGTAACACAGCGAGCGACATGCGCGTGCGTGCGCGACGGCAGCACGGAACGGACTGGAGCGCTTGGCAGCGCTGCGCGCGCCCGCAGAGGTAGAGGGGCGGCCCCGCCCAGACGCCGCCCGCTAATGACGATGTAATTACTGTGCCCCGCCCCCCGCGCGCCCCGTACCCCGCGCACCGTCCGCCCCGCGCCCCTCGCTCGTCGCTCGCACACTATACTGTGCGTCGCGTCGCTACACTCTCTGCGACCGCTCTGCCGACGCCGACGGACACTCTACTAACATAGAGATCACGTTCACAACTTATTGAATAATACCAATGATAGAGACAATTAATTATTATATTATAAGATTTCTCAATGCTTCAAATTAAGTTGAACTTGAATTCATTCTTCTTATATGCAATTCAATGACAGAACACTTAATTTAAAAGTTATTAATTGATAAACTTTTTCTTTTTGTGCCAATTTAAATAGTAAATAATTTTTATTAGCATCTTCAACTCTACATAATTAATAGTATTTTTTGCATGAGTATTTTTTATTACCATAATGAATGCCTGCTGTATGAGCACCGGTAGCTCGCTATTCACTGATAGTGCTAAGGCAACTGTATAAATAAATGCACTTAGTTACTATGATGCAATTATAGGTAACAAAATAATTCTTACAGTTTATTAGATAACTATAATAATAATAAATTATGTCATCTTCATTAATTATCCAACAACAAATATTTAGTAGGTACCTACCTACTACATTTAACACAAGTAGGTAATGTTTAGGTGTTACTATTAAATAGTTATTGAGTATTGTAACGTAGCAGTACCTACGATACAATACTCAATAACCTATTATAATATAAACAGTATTTTTTTCTTGCAAAATTAAATATTTGTTGACACAGAAGATATTTGGCTCTACTAAAATTAGAAGTAACAGGCGAATGTATTCGATTTAGTATGTTGTAAACACTACCTTGAACAAAGTAGAGACATCAACACCTGCTTATAAATAGATTAAATTATTCAAAATATTAACAAGTTGTCCAACACTGACTAAATATTTAAAGTAAAATAGATTATTTATTGCCTAGTTATAGTACCTAAGTCTGATTTATAATTAATCTTCTTTTTAGTTAGGAACCTATATTATTTTTGAGAATTGCTTTTGCATGAAAATATTTTTTCTCTTAAAATAACATTAAGTCTTATAAATATTTCTGTTTTCCGAACCGTAATTTGTTACACTACCGACCGTAACTAATCACAACGAGACGCGACCCTACGCACCTATCATTTTAATAACATAATTTAATAAATTATTTACCGATGTGTCACAACGCTTTCATTACACAAATTTAATTTTATTATATAAAAGTAGGGCTCATTGTGGAATTTTTATAAATAGTGTTAGGTAAAAAAAAAAAAATTTTGAAAAGTTAGATAAAGTAAAGAGTTATTTTTTTCACGTTAGACAGGTAGGTACTACCTGTCTAAAGTGAAAAATATAAACTTTAACTAAAGTAGAAAAAGTTTAGCAAGATTTTTTGTTGAACTAATAGAGAAAACAACTTGTGTTTATTTCAATAATAAGTGACAATGATAGTTGTCATTTCCACTTAATTAGTTTTTCGATTTCCTTTATAATTTTGAATTAAGTAGGTTTTAACAACACAATTTATTTTAGATTTGGAAAGTGATATATAACTTAATTTTATAATTTAGTTATTCTTAGATCTCAATAATTGCACAATAATGTCCAATGACTTTTTTAAAAATTATTATAAAGGAACAAATTGTCGAAATATCTGCAGTCTTGGCTAATGATATTCATCACGCGCCCGCCAACCTAACGCACACGGAGAAGCAAACCACTGCGACTACTAGCGACATCTGTTGCCGAATAGTGATACTAAACTCGAACTAACGCAAACTAATATTCTTTCTGAAATAATTGAATATGTTTTAATATTAGTTTTGTTAGGTTTTACTTAAAAAGAAGATTACCGTATAAAATACTACGTATACGTGTAATACGTGTTTGTATGTACAAATTATTTGAAAATATGAATTGATGAAAAATTGTTCTTTGTACAGCATTTTATTACGACTATTGCATAAAGAAATAATTAAAATTGTTAAAATTGTTGGCTACTTTATCAATACATTTTAGAAGTTTTTCATAATCACTAACGTAGTTAAATTGACAACATTAGATTTAGTTGAAAAAGAAAAACAGTCAGAGCTATCTAGCGGCGGGTAGCGGAACTACCAACTACCCTCTGGCAGGAGGGTTGTAACTTGTGAGGATGTACAGCCTTACTGAGGGATGTCTTTGTAGTGGCGCGATACTCAGTGGCGCCTCACCACTGACTTAGGAAGGTAGGTACCGTTTTGATAACATTTAAAAACAAAACTCTGCCTTTGAATGCATTTTTCGTAAACGTCCTAGTAATTTATGTAAATGAAATGTGTTTTTTAGAAACGACAAACTAACGAGGCTCTGCCCTTGACAAAACGGTAAACCAGTACAACGTTGCGTTGAAATCTGAATACAACATCATAGTGCCGTTCTTTATGTTAGCTTTTGAAAAATAACTCCTGAGATTTATTATACTAGGTATGTTTCTCTGTTGGTCATCATGTTTAGTTTATTAAAACTGATGAGATACTTAGTTCATTCTACGATAACCTTTAAATAATCGAGAAAATTTTACATGTGAAAGGGCTCTAAAAACTAACTAACATCAAAAACATAAGTAGGTAGGTAGGTATTCATATTCAGTATGTGCCGAACACGTGCTCATGTTGATCAGTAATAGGTACATACTTAGTATTAACTGTTTTTTACAACACAGTATTGTTTAATTACTCTGTAATCTTTTGTATCTAGTCGTTTATAATTCATTTTCTTTAAATGTTATATTTTTTAAGTTTTACAGTCTTTAAAAAAAATTCATGAAATTAGTTCTCTTTTGTAACTTGACAAAAACGGACACTTTAAAATGACATGTTTATCAAAATTGTAATTGTTTTCGTGTTTTACAAACATCAAACACGAACCGATTTTGTACATGGTTTTTGTTAAACCGCGCCCCCAAATCGGTTCGTGTTTGATGTTTTTGTCAACATTGTCGTCATAATAACAATTTTACTTTCTTGTCATAATAGATCGTCGATAGATGATCGAATACGTCATAATAAATCTTGACTTAGCACACGAGGTTGTCGACATGTGGGATGTGGACTCTGCAATCATTGTACCGATAATCGTTACGGTTAATGGCCTAATAGCGAAGAGCCTCGACCAACACCTCAGGAGGCTCTCATTGCGCGGCTGGGTCAAGGGCTTGATTCAGAAAGCAGTACTCCTAGACACGGCACGCATAGTGAGGAGGTTCCTCTCTCTAGAGCCCTGACCACCGGCAGCTTGGACCCTGTTTCTGATGCCGATGGGCCACTGTTTTTTATATTTTTAAATGTTTTTTTAAAGATTTTTATAAAAATATTTAAAAATGTATTAAATATGTAAAAAAAATGAATAAATGATGATTTTAATTTCTTTGTTGGGTATCTACCTATTACATATAAATGAAACAAAATTAATTTAAATGGAAAATTACATAAAGATATTTCAGTGACGTTAATCGGGGAGCACGGCAGTGCCCCCGCCAAGTCGAGCAAAACAAACAAAGGCACAGCCGTACCATCTTTTTCGAAGCCATTCATGACATTTTCAGCCCCCTGTAACTTCGTTGTGGATAAAGCTAAAAGCCTGAATTTTCAATGACCAAGAGGACTTAGTATAACTAGGTGTATTCCCAAATTACATTCCATTTACATTTGAACCAGGACCTAGTCTAAGGCCCGTATTACAGAACGTCACTCAATACTCAAGCATTACTTAAAACTAGTTTCAACCAATCAAATGGCTTGAATCTAGTTTTAAGTAATGCTTGAGTATTGAGTGACGTTCTGTAATACGGGCCTAAGACATTTACATTCAATTTGAACCAGTAGTTTAAGTCAAAGTTCCTTAATTTTGTCACTGACATACTGACTCATTGACTCACTCACTCACCGATCATCAAAATTCTAAGGTAGGTACTTCTCGTAGACACACAATCTTCAATTAGTGTTTAGCCTATAAAGCAAATAAAATTATAAAATATATTTTTTTTAAAAGTTCACCTAATATTAGCACTGCGCTTTGTTTAAAATAGTAGATTATTCTTGTGATTATGTTGCCGTGCGATGGCCAAGTCATTCTATTTATTAAGAAATAAAGATGACAAATATACAGGTACTGTATAAATTAACAAACTTGGTTTTACATTAGATCTCACATCTTTTTGTGATAGAAGAACTGCGTTGCGAGACTTGCATTTTTTTACCTGTTATGTTTTTGATGGGATTTAATTAAAGCCCCACTGATTTGTTAGTTTTTAATTCGACTTACCTACTTAAACTTTATTATTAGTCTGGTGGTTTTAGCAGACAAAAATAACAGTAATCTTCTACTTAATAAAAATCTAAAACATTGGACATTAGGGACTGCCAAACTGTTGCAGTATTTAAAAGAAGAGTGAAACAACACTACCTTTCTTTCCACTTCGTCATAGTTACGTAGGTACGAGTAGGTATATACCTAATTTGTATTTTATGTATATATTTTTGTTACATTATAATTAATAATATCTTAGTGTCATTTATTTTAGAAGTATGTATGTTTGTATGTATGTAAGTAGTTTATTTCATTAAGTGATTGTTTTGATTTTATGTATTTTACTTTTCTCTTACACACGGTGTCTACATCTCTTTTTATTCTCTGTCCTATCGCAGGTATGCTGGAAGAGATTTCATTAGAAATAAGCATCACCTTTGTACGTATTTTTCTGTTCCTTTTGTCTTGTCTGTGAATTATTTGTGTGTACATAAATGGTTAAATAAATAAAATTCAATTATTCACTGACAAACAACGCACAGCCTGCCGTTGGGTCTAGAAGCAAGAAATTTCCGAATAAATAGCGAAAGTGAGCACTAAGGAAGGATTTTTGAAACATCCGCCTTTAAAGGGGTAAATAGGGCATGAAAGTGTGTATGGAAGATCGTCATTTTTGCCGATGGTAAATCCCTTCGGGCGTATCACGGCTTGTAACGTGATACTTTGCCAGACAGCTCAGGGCAGAACTAAGCTGTTTCTTACATTATCTCTCACAAATATACGGGATTCTCATGAGCCATCTACAATCACATTAAAAGCATCAGCAGGCTACTGATAGTCTTACAATAGAGTGCCGGCAAACAGGGGTCGCAAACATATTAGTTGCTCAACGGAGGCTCAACAAACATGGGGCGCTCGGCCCACGCTCAACTATTGACTCAACACTTGACGAACTGTTATTGTGACTTCACGACAAGGTTACTGATATCATACCCCTTGGAATAAAGAGTATTTGATTCTGGTATATATAATACGTAGTTTATGTTGTTATTTTTATGATACCTACTAAGATGGAAAAATGTAATTATAAGCATAACACAGATAGTAAAAGTCGAATTATATAAGCAATACGAATCAACAATTATACAACTACCCGAACCCTGTTCAGGTGACTGCTAGACAAACGCCTCTCCCAAATTGCACCTCAACACACAATTCTCTGTGTTGTGCTTCCACTTCACGCCAAGTATTTCATAAATAAGTCTTCGATCCAAAATATTTGGTGCTTTAACTTGTTAAAACTACGTTGCAGAGTCCACGTTAAACTTGCGACCATGGTCAAACGGCTCTCTATCTGACATCTAACCTGACAACCATATGTGCTTGGAATCTGCTCACTGACTCTGAATTTCGCTGTAGATTATTAATTTCTACATATATAACACAAACCCGTCATCTTTAGTATTCAACTTTTACAAAAAATAATCTTATAGGTATCTAAGCCACCGTTTCATAGTTTGTCTGAAGAAAAACAAAAAAAAGGGAGTGCTACGGCTGCCGGCGCCAGCTCCCAAAAATAACGCCATTGGGAACCGGCATGACATTACTCGGGGTAGCCGAGATTAAAAACATCGGCTGCCGGCACATTACATACTCTATGGCCGGCACCGCCGGCTTCAATAAGGGACACCGGTGGCGCAGCGTTTATGGAAACCCTTCCAGTATTCAGAACTCCAACTAACTAACCCTAACAAAAGTATTTTGCTACATATTCTGGTAATTTTTAGTCGTAGGGGGTCAATTCTAACCTAACCTTTTTTGCGAGTAAAAATATTTAACCTAATCCAACGAGTTCGGTTCGGGGTACCTACTTAGTACTTGATTATTGGAATATGAAAATCATTGATTATGGAAATATAATACTGAAAAAAAGTAATGCTTTATTACATGTCTTTTTCATTATGCCTACCCCGTCTAACTACTCCAATATACCAAATTGTCAACCCCGTTTTCTGCTTTTTTTTCCAAAGTCAACACTGGCAACCAATTCAGCAACCGGTGCCGGCAGCCAATTCGGGAGCCGGTGCCGGCAGCGAAGGCACTCCCAAAAAAAAAACTTTTTACATTCGTAAAAGGTAACGCGGGTGATAACTTAGTACCTATACTTACTTGTAAGAATATGTGGCAGAGTACCTACATGTTAAAACGATATTTAGGTTTAGCCAATCTCAGAAGACAATATCCTTGCAAAAATAATTATCATGTTCATAGGTAAGGATGTTTTTTTTAATTTTCTGTATTATCCGCTGTTGGAGTTGACGTACAAAACAAAAGTCATCCTACCGACAACATACACACATGTAAGTATTATAATTTGATAATACTAATTTAGCTGAACGCTAGTTTCCTATTGATGAGTTTTTATTAAAGTAATTACTCAACCACTTTAATAGGAACATATAATAAATATCTTGATGATATCTATTATATGTTCCTATTAAAGTAGTTAAGTCACGTTGTTTTTATTCACAAGGCCTAAAATGCAATGAAAAAAGAAAAATAAATAAAGAGCTAATAGATATCTACTTATTATTCGCAAAAAATTTAAATAAGATCATCCAAAAAAAAAATATGAGTTTGTATCTCGTCTGCGGTCATCGTCCCACTTGGAAACCGCGGAGGGAACCGCCCGAGGGTTCCGCAAAACTGCAATCTTGCATATTTTAAATTTGCCCATCCATGATATCATGTTTTAGTTTCCATAAACATACATTTAATTGTTCTGTTACTTATATTAGAAAGCAATTTGAAAACCTTTAAAGTTGTAGCGGTTACACCGCCACATACAAACTACGCATCACAGACATGACGTCACACAAATCCTGCATCGCGCAGTTAGAGTTTACCGAGCGATCGACATACATACAAGATTTCAACTTCAAACCGATGGGCAGTTGCCCGCCAGACACAACACCCGTCTGGTCGGAGGATCCTCCCTTTTCTATGGTGGATGAGTGAACTTTACACCCTGTTCCTCATACCCCTAAAAAGTCATAGGCGACATCGAAGTGACTAATAAAGCAACTGCTTATATGCAGCTGTAAGCCAACAAACAGCCTTATAAAAGGAAATAATTAGAGGCACTAGATGTACTGGTAGGTATGGTACCTACTATAAGCTCATAATAAACCAGTACCCTAATTGCGTAACTCATTTTTGAAAACAATTTCGCGAAATTTGTTTCATTTTAACATTTCAACAACATTCATTGCGTTATTTACGTTGTTGAACAGATTTTTTTTCCAACTTATTAAGCAATGGATTAGAAATCTGTTTCAAATCGAAACAAATTGTGATTGTGTTGTATTACGCAATTAGGGTGCTGAACAATCTGCCTAGCCTTTTCCCAACTATGTTTGGGGTCGGCTTCCAGTCTAACTAGATGCAGCTGAATACCAGTATTTACATGGAGCGACTGCCTATCTGACCTCCACAACCCAGTAACTGGGTAATACGATACCCCTTGGTAAGACTGCTTGTCAGACTTTCGGACTTCTGACGACCCGTAATAACTGTCAAAGATTCACAAATGACAGCCGGGACCAACGGCTTGACGTGCTTTCCGAGGCACGGAGGAGTCTCGGTACCCTGGCAAGCGTAGCTTAACCTAATGGATCGACCCGTGCGGCTGTTACTAATTTAGCCACGAGCTCCTCATATTAAACTTGAACGTGGACCATAATACCTACTAATGAGTTTCAAGAAATGTATAATTTCTAGTTAGTTTCATTGTCATTTGATCATGATCTGATGGTGGGATTTTGGAGAAATCATGGGAACTCTTCGAATATTATAGGCACACCTATAGCGATTTGGGTATTTGTTACAGTTACTCGTGCATTTGCTCTCGGAAAGCACCATTTGGTAAAGTGGAACTGATGATGAAGGACACAGATGGCCACCGGAACTACTCAATAATATGTATTGCACGGGTTGCGATTCGATTACTTTAATATGGTTGGTAAGCAATTGATGCTCGTCACAATTCATATGGTGTCGTGGAGGTGATGGTGAAGTACCTAGAGAACTCCTCAACAATTAAAGTTCCTGCATCGGGAAAAGCAATATTTTGTAAAAAGGTGGTGAGCAGTTGACATTAGGCTATTGTCACTCAGATATTACAAACCAACCCACTAAAAACTGAAAAATAAAACTTTTTTACAAAAAATACAACCGACTTCCAAACTACAAAGTGAAAAATAACTTTAATTTTGGAAGTCGGTGGCAAAAAACTAAAATACTGATCCAAAGACACCGACTACTACCACCTACTCACTATAGATACTGTACTACAGGTACCTACACCTCTGCCCGACCCTTCGGGGAATACAGGCGTGATGTTATGTTATGTGCCTTGATGTTTATTTTGACATTTGATAGAAGAATTGAATCACTATTTTGACTTCAGAAATAATACAAAGGCTTACTTCCTTCAGGCGGAATACCGTGAGGAGCCATGTACCTAGGTAGGTACCCATACTACTGTGGTACATTAGGGGGACGGTGGTAGTACAAGATATTTTCAATTTGCTCGCGAGGTGCGCGGGCGCGAGCGTGGCGCATCGATCCGTTCCGTCGCCGCCGCGCGCGTAGATAACATCAGCCATCGGATCTTACGGAGATTTTTACGAAATCGACCTTTTTGGCTCCTAAATATAGTTTAAAACTTAAAATTATTGTAATCTGCCTCGAGAAGCTTTTATTATAGGGTTGTCAAAAAAGTAGAAATTTATTCATTCCACGGGTGCAATTTTTCCAACAGGAAAATAGAAGTTCAAATAAGATGGTTTATTGTCCATTAGGAAAATGTAGTGTGCATGCAAACGAGTGTATCTAAATGTTGTGCCCAACCACAATATTTTAGAACGACCTTTCGAACGACTCCCAACAACACGGGATAGACGAGAAAAAAAAACCACTTTACGTGGGGATACCAACCCTAAAAAAATGCAACTTATCTAGTAGGTGTGTAGCTAATTATTTGTAGGATGCATTACAGTTTCCAAATTCTTACAACAACTTCAGAGTTAACACGGAACTGGTGAAGTGAGGGTGTATTATTAGGCCAGGGTGTACTCTGGCTGTACTCTGGCGTACTCAGGGTGTACTCTGGCCTCTGCCTTATCGTTTCGGGGAAAACACGCGTGATGTTATTTTATCTTTGTTATGTTTAAAATAATGTTTAGCTCTAGACAGAGAGAGGTGGAAAGAGAGTAGAGAGGCCTTTGCCCAGCAGTGGGACAATAACGGCTATGTAATGTAATGTAATGTTTAAAATCCTCGTGCACGGAATGGTGTCGGAATAGGATCTTGAACTATGAGAGCAGCTGCTGCGGCGTAGCAACACTTAACCCCGACTATTGGCCAAAGTTCACCAAGCGACGGTCTATAACCAGACATCCAGTGGCTGTACCTGCAGAACCTCCAGTTGTGTCTTTGCTATCAAACACCTTTGAAGGTATCACAAGTTCGAAATAGCAGTGATGTCACCGCGTTATTATTATCTTATTAGGTAAGTAACGGAGTGCCGGCCGGCCGGCTGCGACGCCGCAAGCGCTCCGCGAATCAATTTAATGTGGATACTGCGAATTGAACCCGCGACTAATATGAACATACGGTGAACACGATCTTTGGATGTTTTAACGTATTATGCACAATTGTATGCCATGTTATGTTAGCACAGATGATGCCGACTGCCGCTGACATTTCTTGCTAAAATACCAGTTTTTAAAAGAATAGCATCTTCAACGCCTCTTGTGTTAGTAGCAGGACGCTGCGAATACATAAAACGGGTTCAGGATTCACTAGCAAACTCGAGCCAGTACATCAAAGTACAGGATGGTTCATGAAAGATATATTTTTGGCTGCGGCATGTGGTAACTTTATCGTCGTTGGTATATGACGTTAAATATACTCATGTTATAAATTCGTTTCCTATTTCAACGGTTCCAGGGCAAGGATCTTTTAATTCTGAGTTTAATTCGCTGGTCGACATAATGTCTGCGGGGCAGTGTTCCGCATAGCCCTCGCGGCTACATGACCTCACACGACGTCGTGTGATGTTTCGTTTCTAGCTGTTACCACATGTTGCTCAATTTTATGTCATGAATCTATAAGTCCGTAAGTCTTTCGATATTTCAGTTCGGCTCAGCTCGGGGTCGGGGGTCGCGAATCAATTCGCTCGAAGTGCACGGTGCAGCAGTGTGCGCTCGCGGCGATCTGACCACACACGAAGCATTCACTTGTTATTAGCACCTATTAGTGATGTATGTTGCTAAATGTTGTACTACGACAGCTGAAGTTTATTGCAGCTGCTATTTACGGATATTCTTTGTAAGTATTTAAAAGCCTTATGGCCTAGATTTACTTGAAAAACTATTTTTAGTCGAATGTTAAGAGATTGTGCCTTCTTCGTATTATTTCGTGTCGGCACGAGCTATAAGTATGAGATTGAAAAGATCAGAGCGTGTAAAAAAAACTAGCCAGTCAGCAAGGTTTCCAGGGCAGTGCTAGACTTTAGGTATTATCCTTTCGTCTGCATCGTCACTCAGTGAAAGCTTTTTTAATGTACATGCAGATTGTCTGCCTGCTATGGAGGTAGATAGCACTTCAGAGGATACAAAATATAAAAATATTGGTTATTTTAATTATTTTTTCATTAGCGACCACCTGGTGCACTGTGGCTGCTAAACAAGTAAGGCATTTCTTTATTATGTGTAGAACTCAAATAAAAATCAAACAATTTTTTGATAAACATGTGATGCGTTACTCCCTCTATAAATTAACATAGGTTTCAAAAATACATACACACACATAAAGTCACATACAAGGTCTTTTGTCTTACATGACTCTGCGGTGGGCTTCTTTAATCTACTGTATCTCGTCTGTTAATGATGGCTGCGTAGTGATGAGTACATCGAGTGCGCGGACATGATGCGCGGTACGGCGACAGTCCGGCGGCGCGCGCGCAGGGGCGGGGCCGGCGCCGCCCACGCGACATCCATCTTGCGATTGTGTCGCGCACCCACTCACTGCACTATGTCAATATGCACATACCTAGGTCACTATTATTACTATATTTCATACTCATTGCTGCTGTCACGGAGTATAAGTTCCTAGATCATAATTATTTTATCATTGTGTTACAGAAGCAAACTGTTGCAGTCGTTGTTGATGATTGTGATTTCCATCCTGACGCGTTGTTGCAAGTTCTAATAACATACGACATTATGATAGAATTTTTTATATCATGGTCATTGTGTCGAGCTTTAGCGTACGGATAATTAATTACAATATGTTTCCATTTTCGGTTGCAAACAAACTTTAAGATTTGTATGCAAACGATTTGAGGTGTGAAGTGACTAGACAAAGACGTGTTACAAAATAAGTCACAATTATCCATCTAAACCTTGCCACGTCGGAGAACCAAACAAAACAATACAAAAAAAAAACTGTATATTATCTAGGCGTATTCAGCTTCCTGCTTACTGCTACATGAGAATTGAGAATGCTCTTTGTGTGAAAACCAACTCTGGGTAAAATGAAGTCTTTCTTGACTAATCTCAAGAGTATTAAAAACTATATCACTTAATAATGTTAAATGTATTAGTAAAATCGTGCATCTAAGTATAGCTGGCTCAAGTATCGAGCTATACTTAGATGCGCCGGCGCCGCAGTACCAGCGACCGCGTCGTCGTAGAATTATAATTAATTTCACTGCACCCGCACCCGGCTTCGCTCGCGACACATATAAACCACTCGCACTTCCTACTACAGCCGTCCAACTGCCTGGTATTTCCTTTACTACTTGTAAGATATAATTATTAGCTGTCAACACGTTTGTTGTCATGGTTACGATTGAAAGTGATACGCCTTGGCGTTGTCGCTGACGAGTAATCCCGGGGAAGTGGCCCAACACTAGTTATAGACTCCTGAGTTGAATGTCGACATTTAAAGAATATAATATTTCTGGAAGAAAGAGGGGGCTAACTACAGAGACACTTGAGATTGGTGTGTAAAGTAAGTACGGATATTAGGTCAGTGTGATCCCCCAGACCCATGCCACGGGAAGGGAGTGGGTGCTGTACTATCAAAACTGACCAGAATGAAGATCAGTTACGTCAATCAAGACAAGTTTATTGTGAAACTATTAATTTCCTCATTATATTTTTTATCAAAAACTATACAGTCATAAATGGTGCAGGTGTATGTGTATGTACCTACTTAGGTAGGATGTTATAAAAACGTAGTACAACATAGTTGCAGTTCAAATCCACGTCGTTTAGCGTTTAGGTATGTCTCACGAACGGCAGTCCTGCTATTTCTTTCGACATTTGGAAAACATAGTTGTCGCACCCAAGAATGTCACCGCTGCAGATTATATTTATATCATAACGAGAGGCGGTCGCACTGATCTTATCGTAGGAAGATTTTCTTCATCGTAATTGCGCAGAGGCATGTGGTCGCATGGTTGCATGTTGCGTCTGCGCGTAATTAATCGAGCGCTGTTCGAGTGGCTCCCGCTCCATTAGCGACCTCTAATCAGCCGCCGCTCGCTGTAATCATGACGAGTGTGCCTTCCACTGATACAACTACAATGATTTATGTTCGACAGCGACTTCGTTAGACGACCGGCCGAGTACATCATCAGGAGACGGCTAAGTATATAACATTGTCTTTAGAAACTTTGTAGCTGTTCACATCCTCACACTGCGTCCTACCAAACAAAATAATCTCTCGCATAAAAATGAAGCCAAAAATAGCACATAACGAGAGTAAATCGTCCCAGCGTGTCTGCAAACGGTAAAGCGGGAATGCAAAACATGTTCCTTGCATCCGACAGGTTTATTTTAAGAAAAAATCGATTGACAGCGTTGTGACGCAATCGTTTTCCGCGGACACATTTCCAACAATTTGTATCCGCAACAGTTGCCACGTGCAACACTGGAATTATAAATGAACGAGAAATAATCGTACATGCCCGTCGGCGACTCGTACTTAACGATATAAGTTATAGCTATTTGTGATCACTTAGGTACTCAATTTTGAGCAATCGTCCTGAACCCGTGCTCACTAATAGAATACCAACACAAGTCGCGGTGAGGGAGGGTCACTTATTTTACGCAGTTTTGTCACCTCACAACGACAAACGACAAATGAGAGCTAAGTGCCCATGGTTTTAATGTTTAATGCTTAACACCGACAGTTATATAGGAAACTGTGACGAATTCTAATTTGTTTGTGACTGCAAGTGGAATTGTTGAAGGACAGCTAATGACTGGTGTGTCGAAAGCATTAACATGATAAATGTTTTTGTGGAAGGTCGTTGTGTAAGCTACCATAAGTGATAACTGTCGGATCATGACATACATCGATGCTTATTCAGCGACATAAATTACTGTGTGTACTTATAATGTTAATGTTCATTATTTGCATCGCATAAATGTATTGTACGAAGCTCGCTAGTTTTTCACAACCGTCGACAGAACAATATTTTATGTGTTGTGCGAATATAGTGACGGCGCCGTTGACAGCTGTCGCGTGTGTTTCTGAATTCCTACTGGTAATAGCTTCAACTTCATAAAAATAACCATTTGCTGCATTTATTGTTATTGCAGTTAGAATGTGGTTCCAAGCTTGTTCTAACAGAGATTTCCTTCATAAAAGTTATTAATTTTGCATTTCATATACGTAGTATATTTTTTTACATTACATTACATAGCCGTTATTGTCCCACTGCTGGGCAAAGGCCTCTATACGTAGTATATATTCCGGTTTAATTTCTTTCCTCTAAAACAACCTAGGAAAAATATACCGGTATAAATCAATCACAAATACAGGTATCTCTTTAAGATCGGCTTATTGGTAGTTTCGTACGAATTTACTTGCCCGAATGCGTTGAATTAATAAATACATGCATGACAAAATATATCGTTTCAATAGGTAGGTACCATATAGGTACTGTCTACGATTACTATTTCCATCAGGTGGACATTGTTTTACAAGCCGCGTATTGATTGCTCACATTATTGTAAAAGCAAGAGTGCTAATGAGCAGAGTAGGTGAACAACTGAACAGTTATTACTTTGACCTCTTCTCGCAGACCACGTAGGTATTTATGTGTCTGAATTCATTGCCTGTGAACCTTAATTTGTACATTTTATTGAGTTACGTTTGCAGCATGTTTTACAATATCTTTGCATTCAATGTCAACTTTATCAGAAACGACTAACATGTTATAGTCATCTGATTTGATGTTGATCGTACCTAATCAAGTTTATTCTTATGATGTAAAAGCTCGCTAAGTAGTATCTCAGCTCAGCTTGTGGTTTACCGTGCCAATAACAAACAAAAAAATCATCGATTTACATCAATGAAAAAAATACACAGTGACAAATTTTGAAATGCTACACCCATGTTCTGCAAATGCCGTATGACAAGACTATTAGATTGTTTAGTCTGGTGCTTATTTTATAGAAACAACGTCTTCGGATTGTAGTATTTATTATTCAAACGAACAGTACAATATCATAACATGACGGGAAGACAGACAAGGGGAGAGAGCAGTCATTGGCTCATAGAGTAATAACTCTAGTGTTGCTATATGTAACATCTTCCCTTTTTTGCAAAGAACCCAAATAGCACACAAGCTCTACAACAAGCCGTACACCGGCTGGTTAGAGGTTCTTAATAACGGCATAGCCTCCATAAATAAGCTCTACAGTAGATGTACAAGCCGCTATAGCGCCGCTGTACCCCCAAAAGAGGCACCGGTTTATCCGGCCCACGGTTCTACAATGTCGATACAATGGTCGTAAATATGTGTTAGTACGGAGATACAAAGGTGCTATGCGAGCGATAGTATACGCCTCAGTATCTAAAATAAGCTCTTGTAGCGCGACTGTAGCGCTCGCATCTTATTTAGACACATCTGTATCTCTGAATTAGAGTTTACAGATCTATATTAGATATACAGTAGCGATATTTTGGGGAAATGAACAAAACTTATTGAAATTTTAACAATGACGTCTAAGAAAGTGATTGATGGAACAACTGGAAATAATTAAAAAATAAACAACAGGTTCCTTCCAACATTTTTCCTTTTATGCATGCAAAGTACTAGTGCGAGTACCAGTGTATTGTAAATATACACATATATTTTAGCTAAAATTTTCACCCAAAGTGCTTTAAAGGAAGCTTATAACTCCATTTAAACACTTTTAACTATTAAAACCCTCTTTAAGACATAGCGGTGTTTTAAAAGGTATTTATAACTCTACAACACACCTTTGTATCTCCATTGGGATTGTATTTACTGTTCTACGGCTACTGTACCACATGCCTATTAAAGAACGATTAAATACGCTACTGAACCACCTAAGTATTATAGTAAACCCCTTGAACAGCTATTTATAGCACATTCAGGTGGTAAAGAAGTGATATAAGCAGCTTGTATGCTAGTTGGGAAGAATAAGCCTAAAGGAAGAATTCAGGGCTTTGTGGTAAGTCCTTGTTTGCTGTCTTGTTGTTTCCATTTGCTTGGCCAACTGCACCGTTTGATCTAGTGACTCCGGTTTCTGTACAAGAATCCGTTCTTTAATGTACTGGTTTTTAGGATTGAGATTCCAGCTAAATAAGTCTCTGACAAGACTATCTTCCAATTTATCAAAACCGCACTGTCTTCCTATATTTCTTAGATCCGTGACATATTCATCTATGGATTCTTCGGGACTTTGTCGTCTATTGAAGAGCTTGTGACGTTCCATGGTCACATTGATTTGTGGTATGAAATGATTCGTAAATATTTCAGTCAGTTCTTGAAATTTAATGGTATTAATGTCCATGTTAAAAGAATAGAAAATGGTTAAAGCATCTGTACCAATAAAATGTAGTAGAATTGCGACCTTTCGACGATCGTCTTCATTTTCTAAGTTATTTGTTCTCAAGTAGATTTTAAGTTGAGTGTACCAGTTCTTCCAGGTTAATGGCATGTTAGTATTTCGTAGATCTAGAGGTTTTAGTGAGCCTGCGCCAACGAATGGTGATTGAGTCGCAATAATTGCGCTCTTTTGTACGCAATCTTGTCGCATTGTCTTTTCTTCGGCCATGATTTAAGTAAATCTAGAGTAATCTCGTACCTCGTATAAGCCGTGTAGAAGTCTTCAGTAACTTTCTTCTGAAACCATATCAGATTGTTTAGTCTGGTGCTTATTTTATAGAAACAACGTCTTCGGATTGTAGTATTTATTATTCAAACGAACAGTACAATATCTTAACATGACGGGATGACAGACAAGGGGAGTCATTGGCTCATAGAGTAATAACTCTAGTGTTGCTATATGTAACAAAGGCAATAGTCTTATTTATTTAGCTTAGCAGGCTAGTAGGTGCCCGGGGGTCAGCAGGGAACTGTAACTATTTCTAGTATTTACATTATCTAATTAATGAGAAGCGGATCACGTCCAACATCTCGCACTATAACTTACATTAACTGTGACATGAGATTTACATTTTATTTGCATCCACATTGAGTCGCCACTTCTAAATGCAATGTCTAATGGTATTCGTTCTCACATTGCCTACCTTCTGAGCAACTTATTATAGTTTCCATTTAAGAATAGGCTTTTCTAACTTCCTTAGTTATAAAAGAGTTATCAAATGAACATAATGATTACCTACAAGACTAAGCGGTTATCTCTAGAATGCTTAATAGAAAGAGGATGAAATAAATAAATTGTATGAGTCATGTTGGGATCATCAAGTTGAGTGGCTTTGTCAATTTTGTTGGTATACAAAAATTAAAACGCAGATTGTAAATCTTTAGAAAAGCAAGACATATGCTTCTACAAGTCAAGCTAGGTTTATATTTAATCAGACGGATTCGAGGTTTAAGGTCAATCCTTTTACTGGACGCTCACAAAGGCTTGTTAAGAAAGAACAAGTTCTCGAATAAAAGCATCGCCTTGAGCAGCACTCAATAAATCGTGCTCCAACGCTATTACCTCACGCGTCCCTCTTGATGAGTGTCGTCCTGGAGAGGCGGGGCCAGGTGCATGACGGAGCGGCTCTCGAACGCACTCCAACTATGAACACAGAGCTGGGAATCCAAAACATCATTGTTTCAACTCTCGACACAATGAAACACTGTGTTGCTGGGTATAAGGAGGTGGTTATAAGATCTGGTATCAGATGGAGCGGCTAATGCAATACATATTGGGCATTAATATCGTGCATCGACGCCTCACGATTAATGGCCGCCATTTTGCAGTGTCGACTCATGTGGTCGCTGTAATAGCCGGTAGCCAGGAACAGTTAATGTGTTTTATACAATTGGGAACTGCACGCCCTTTTCACAAACTAACATTTAGTCAGTCATCATTGATCCATCAGTCAGCTCTGACAATCTCTCAGTCTTATAGTCGATTACGGATCACGGTTTCTAATACTTCGTTTATTTGTCTATGTTCAATATGTTCATACCTATAACATGCTACATTTTCAAGTCTATAACCGATCCCTTGTTCCTCCCTCGCATATCTATTCTAAAAGCACGATGATTACATTGATTACGAGTAGCTCGTAACTTCACAAGCACTGCTGTTTTACGAACGATCATGTTCTAATGGAACGCTTCTCTGGAATCCGTCTGCGCCACTCGTTATACAGCTACTGTATCATCTCTCGCCGACGTCGCTAAAATCTTCTCATAAAACTGCAACTCAAAATACGCTCTATTTTTGAAACTCAACGTTGATATTTGCCTGTCCGTTGTGCCAAGTTGTGACGTTTTGATATGGAGCGTGTTTGAGTTAAATGCAGAGTTTATTTCATAAGAACATAATTAGTGGGTGGAGTTCAATCAAATAGTTGCTGTACGGCTGCCGACCGCGAAATAAATCGAGTCCCGCACGGCCGGCGGAATTCGGGATCGCGGCCGCTACCGCCACACACCTGACACGATTCGAAACTAAGTTAAATTAGGTTTTCCTTATTTGTCATAAAGTTATCATACAAGTAATAAAACATGTGATTTATTAAAATGTTTAAATACAGCTTTTTATACAGTGTGATAAAGTATTCGACAGTGTAGACAATTTCCACAAATGTGCATAATTAGGTATTAATTTTATAAATTGTAATTACCATAAAAGTGTTTCTATTGTGCTGTGAAATATTCACAATGATCCAGTAAATGTAGCTCTGCTCCAAGTGTCACGTGCCCGTAGTTCGATTGACTACAGTAGTAATAAATCACGCAAGTATCAATTATCGCAATATGCGGTTTACAGAACCTCGTAATTGGGTACCTACGTGGATAATGAAACAAGCTGTCATATAGGTAGGTACGCTATGTTACTAGAATACCTAGAATAGTCCTACGCAACAGATATGCCAATATAATTGAAGCTACGGGAAATAATATGTACTTACTATGAAATCTGCGAGTACCTGTACCTATAGTAAATGGAATATCGATGATAAATTAAAATCGCTCCATTTATCCTCTTGGAAGCAGCCAGCAGGCCGTACAGCGGAGCGCGGTGCGGGGTGCGGAGGACGGAGGATACGACAGAAGGTACCTAATCGGCGGTTCATTATGGGCGCTGGTCGCGAGCATGTCGCGCTAAATTGGCCGCTACTCGTCTTACCCGCACTATGATTTAGGAATATTAAGGCTCATCCCACGCGCTGCGTAATTGCGAAGCGACACGACACCGACACGACTCCGACAATTACGTCGTCACATTTAGACGCTACGCGTTTTTGTTGCGAATCATTATCTATCATTTGTAATGGAACTGTATGAACAATGGAATGAATAGCTCATTACTGTGTGCTGTATCCGGCCGTGAGGTTTTTGTTAATGTCAGAAGAGCAATAAAACATCCGACACTCGTATACATGTATCACTAAAGTGCTTGGGGAGGTCGCGATAACATTGAAAATATTGTTTGTACGAATTCATTTAGCTAACGTACGACTTGCAGTTATCAGCTTCATCGCCAATGAAAAGTAAATACATAGGTAGGTATCTACTATCGGTAGATACAATACGACTCTACAAGACACTATGCGCTGGCAATACTTACTTCTTACAGATAATCTCCCTTGTAATCACACATCATCACTTCAAGACATGAACAAAAGGACAGATGGTGTGCGCGGTGAGGCATTTCTATTCGACCGACACGTCTCTCACACAAATCACACCTATAAACCTAGTAATTAGGTACACTTTTAGTGGCATGAGGAACAGGGTGTAAAGTTCACTCATCCACCATAGAAAAGGGAGGATCCTCCGACCAGACGGGTGTTGTGTCTGGCGGGCAACTGCCCATTCGGTTTGAAGTTGAAATCATGTATGTATGTCGATCGCTCGGTAAACTCTAACTGCGCGATGCAGGATTTGTGTGACGTCATGTCTTTGATGCGTGGTTCGTATGTGGCGGTATAACCGCTACACACTATTGTATAAAAAATCAAAGTTTTCAACTTGTATGCCTTTATGTATCCACAGACGCCCAAAGTCGTGGTTCCTACATCCTACATACTTGCCTACAATCACAAGCCTATATACATAGGCTGTTATCTACTGCTGCAGTAAAAAACCTAGTTGTCTGAGTTATGTCCCGCATGCACTCGCAAGTCGCCGCTGGAATTCGGCGCACACCAGTATTATCACATTCACCACATGTAGCTAGGTGTAAGGACGTCGAAGTAACAACTATCAATAAACTTATTAGGAAAATCTAGAAGCTTTGATTAAACATGTACTTCTATCAAATTGAAAAAATGCCATTAGACTTAATTTTCCTTATTCCGCAATTTTGCATCCCTTTGGTGAAAAATAGTTTCATGAAACACCGAATGGTTCAAAACTACATTATATCGATATGTTTCCGTCGCTCCTAGCCAATGGTAGCACCCGCGGCGACTAGTCGAATTCCAGCACAGAGCGCGCGCCAGACGCGCTTGCGCCGCACGCTGCACAACGTCACCACTGACTACAGGATTATGTATTACTTTCAAGGGCGGATCCAGCCTTCGAGTCAGGGGGGGTCACATAGCCGGGGTCAGTCAGGACAGGTTCCAATCAGTGGCGGACTAAGCCTTTTGGGGGCCCAAGGGAGCAAAACAAAATAAGGCCGGCGGCGGTCTTCTCAGTATATGTAGGTATTTCTATTAACACTTCACAAAAAAATTATAATGACAGCAAAAAAAAAACAAGTATGTATAACGTGTCTAATTATAATCTAACTACACCATGGACCTCCAACAGGCAGGAGAATTTTTTTCAGGGAGGTGCATTTTCGTCTCCTAATCAATAGGATACGATAAGCAAAAATGTAGGGGAGCGCGAGCAAGGCGAATTTTTTTGCACTTCGTCTCGGAATTCTCGGTTAGGTTTCTATTCAACATCCAGACACCAGAAAAGTTTGAGAGTTAGAAAAATATAGAATTCAAGAGCGAGCGTAGCGAGCTCGAAAATTTTAGCACACCGCCTTGTGTAGGAGATAAGGTTTTTTTTAAGTCATAAGTATATAAATATGAGTTCCTTTGTCGACTTGTGCAGAAAGCTTGAGAATGTAGACTGTAGCGAGTGGAGCGAGCTCGAAAATTTTCATCCTTAGCCTCCAACTCTAAACTGCTTCTTGCTGAATATTTATGTTGACCGTGTTTGGGATATCATTAAAAAGTACTTCTTAAGATTTAGGGGGCCGCCAGAACCGGGGTCGGGGCGGTTTGTCTTAACACTATTCTGGGGTCTTTAATTTCTACGTCTAGTTGCTAGCTTCAGATAAACCTACATGGACACTTATGAAACGTCAGAAGCTAAGAATCGTGTCACTTGGTCGTTTTCTATAGAAAAGAGCCGGCAGAAAACTCCACGGTCAATCATCATAATTGTAATAACAGCACATAGTCTCATTTTGCATGTCGTTCGCATGTGTGGCAATGGCAAACATCCTACGTGGCAACATCATACAAAGTATTTATTTGATTAAATGTATCAATGAGATTAGAAAAAATACCAGTGGTTGACCTAAAAGCAGCCCAGGGGTCATGACCCCCATGACCCCCCCCCCTGGATCCGCCCTTGATTACTTTATCCATGATTAATCTGTGATTATCACATGTGCGTGAGCGTGGAGGCACTTCCTACGGCCAGGTAGGCCGTTTACAAGTGAACACGGTGTAGGCAGAAGCACTCTATTGTTAGATGGTTTCCTGATGGTCCTCCTAGTACCGAGACGCCTTTACACTACCTAGTGGACGGCTATATGGGCAAAGTAGAAGATTGATCAAACAAATAAAATTTTATCTTACTGCTCACATTTTCTTATACCAAGCTAGGACGTTTTGTACAAGTGTAATTTTATCAATTAGGTCTGATCTAACATGTTTTTTTATTTTGTTTGTTTAAGAGCTTTTGTGTCCATGGACATAGGAGACCCATGTATCATTATAGTACAATGATTGCGTGTTGACTCAAAATACTTAATGTTAATGAATCGCTGTCTTATGGACAATTCCGCCATTGATCGGGGTTCTGATTACTTTCTTTCATCATCATCATTATCAGCCATTCAGCTCCATTCTCGGCACGCTGAGACAGATGACAATGGCTGGGGTCAAAATGTCTTTGTTTTGTGTGTTACCTGTGTTACTGTAACTGTGTTAGGAACACGGTAGTTACAAGCACAAGAATTACAATATTATGTCATGATTACGTGGCACAATTTAGTGCAGACTGTATCTGCTCCCGATCGCTCCCAATCGCTCCTATTACGGGCTCGCTTCGGAAATTGATAGGAATTATAAAATGGCGGAGCGGAATGCAGTTGCGATTAGCGATCCTTTGCTGAATTGGGCCGGACAGTCGGTCGGCCCTGACAAGTACCTACTCTCACAAGGATCCCTAAAACTTAATAATGATTAAGGATCTAGTTACAGTTTTTCTTTCATAATTTGTAATAATAATTTATTGTTGACGGAATAAAAGTGTACGTTGTACTTTTTAAAACATATTTTTAACGATCAAATCATTTAAAGAAACTTTATTTTAACGAATACTTATAACACAGAAATAACTGCTTATTTTCTAAAATTATCTTCATTTTCATACAATAACTCATTAGCAAACCAACACTTAGGTCGTTTCCTCATTAGTCGGTGCGGTATCGTTTCGGTTAGTTTTTGAGTTTATTAATTACAAACACAAACAAAAATACAAAAATCAAATCTTTTCTCTTTATGATACTAGCTTTTGCCCGCGGCTTCGCCCTCGTGGATGTCGGAAAATATCCCACAGGAACATGCTACCGGAATTCAGAGTATCCTATGTCCTAACCCAGGTCATGGCCTATCCGTATGCCTTTCATCTAAATACGTTCAGACGTTACGACATGAAAAGGTAACAGGCAGATTAATAAATCTATTTTAGGGTTCTGTACTCAAAATGAAAAATTGAAGCCGTTAAAGGATGACTTCGTTGTCTGTCAAGACCTTTTTTCTCAGAAACGCGTGGCGGCATAAAGTTGAAATAGATAAAAAAAACTTATATCTACGGTCCCTTGGAGCTGAAAAGAAAATCAAATTCCAAGTCAACGCAATAAAAAAAAACGTTTGTTTGTGTTTTTGTGAAAATTGGCTTTTTAAAATTGGCTAACCGTTTTTTTTTTTTTTCAAAATCTGTGAATGCAGATCATCATGTTTCAAAAAGTTTTTTTCTTGTACCGACAACGGTTAAGGTACCTGCCCTTATTGCCCCATCTCAAAATCCACCCTGCATGTTACGATTGACTGCTTAGATCCATAAAGCTATAGCGTGATGATAATCTTTTAAAAGGTTAAATCCGTAACTATCTGCAATATTCTAACCTTTTGGCTAGCCTTTTTACGATTTGCTGTAAACTATAGAAGAATACGAACTTATTGTAATATTGCTCATCCCCCATAACAAATAGCGTAATAATAATTTTTGAAAAGTTTATTGTGACGTTTCCATTGTTTGACTTATCAATTATTTATTTATACCAATTTTCAAGTTCACCAAGCCACACAGTAAAATCCTCCCCTGTAAAAATGATTTGAGGCAAATCACATACTTTTAATTTTATATTTACTATTTAAAATCACTAAATCTAATTAGTATTTAGAAATTGTAATAGTTTAGAAATTGTAGGTATACAGTATCTACAGTGTCAAGTTTGACGGAAGTAGGTATACAGTATCTACAGTGTCAAGTTTGACGGTGGTAGGTATACAGTATCTACAGTGTCAAGTTTGACGGAGGTCGGTATACAGTATCTACAGTGTCAAGTTTGACGGAAGTAGGTATACAGTATCTACAGTGTCAAGTTTGACGGAGGTCGGTATACAGTATCTACAGTGTCAAGTTTGACGGTGGTAGGTATACAGTATCTACAGTGTCAAGTTTGACGGAGGTCGGTATACAGTATCTACAGTGTCAAGTTTGACGGAAGTAGGTATACAGTATCTACAGTGTCAAGTTTGACGGAGGTCGGTATACAGTATCTACAGTGTCAAGTTTGACGGTGGTAGGTATACAGTATCTACAGTGTCAAGTTTGACGGAAGTAGGTATACAGTATCTACAGTGTCAAGTTTGACGGTGGTAGGTATACAGTATCTACAGTGTCAAGTTTGACGGAGGTCGGTATACAGTATCTACAGTGTCAAGTTTGACGGTGGTAGGTATACAGTATCTACAGTGTCAAGTTTGACGGAGGTCGGTATACAGTACCTACAGTGTCAAGTTTGACGGTGGTAGGTATACAGTACCTACAGTGTCAAATTAAAGCTCTGTAGACGTGATGGGTATCGCTATCGAAATACATATGACTAGCGGACGTCACGCGATTTCACTCGGGTAGTTCCCGTTCCCGTGGGATTACGGGGATAAAATATAGCCTATGTTACTCGCTGATAATGTCCATTGTGGCCGGGAATCGGCCTGGGATTCACGACGCCCAGGGCATCTCCTGCGGCGGGTTTAGTGGCGTGAAGGCGCGACGTTTGCCTATCACTCACGCGTTCTCTCTTACGCCCCTTCCTTCGCAAGCATTACTGCTTCGCAGAAGGAGGACTTCCCATGCCCTCTCACTCCGTACTATGGCTTGGACCAAGGCCGGACGCGAGAGATTAACCGCCGCGCATCACCTCCACGAGGACACGGCGGTACTCAGCCCAAGCCGGATAGACCTCCACCGTATGCTCCACCGTGTCCTCCGGGTGATCCACACAATGGTAACATCCGGGCGTTTCCTCCCGCCTTGTCCGGAACAGGAACCTCCCGAAACAACCGTATCCGGTGAGGACCTGCGTCAGGCGGAAGGTGAGGACTCCGTGGCGCCTCTCTAGCCACTCCTCAAAGAGGGGACTTATCGCTGCAATTGTGGCGTGCCCAGCACTGGGTTGCGATAATAACACTCTCCATGACGCCATGAGATCCCGCCGGAGCTCTATCGCTGTGCCGTGATTTCTCGCGGCAGCAGAGTTACGCCCCGGCGTTTCGCCTCTTCGCGCCACTCCCAAATGTAAATGTATCATACTTGATTGCTGGTTCCCTCAATAATATTCGATCGTCTGCTACTAAGTTTTCGCCCTAAAGTAAAAAAAAATACGGGTATTAAATGTAGGTATGTTAATAGTAATTAGGTTCTCAGTTCATGCATTTTGATTTGGTAGGTACTTTAATACTACACTTACCTGTTAACAGTCAGCTAAATATAGTTTAAACATTAATGTCCTTCTTAGTCTAACGGATCGTCTCTCGATCGTCGGACGATCGTTTCTTAATATCCTCTTGCATCGTTCGGACGCCATTATAAATTGATGTCTTACTGTTGGTGTATTTAAGAGAAAACAATTTTCGAGTAAAGCGAGCAGTTCGTGCGTGATCACCGACATCGACAGTGCGTGGTCGACTGAAGCGCCATCACAACGCTCAGACCTTATTCGCACCGGTTCGCGCGTATAAAATGCGCTCCCGGAGCACAGCTTATCTACCACTATTTCACCAAAAAAATATTTTTTAAGTAGACTTAACTTACTAAAACAAAAAACTTTGCTTAAATTAAAGTAGCTTAAATGCTTACGATACGTCAAAATTGTGCCAGGTAAAAATGTATGATCGACCAACTTGTTATTAAACATTGACGAGAAAATGCGCTTAGCGTCCAAATTATTGTAATTAAGTAGAAGAAAGGTACAGTGTTTTAACGGAAAATAAACAAAAAATAATGCACAGATAGATTGTTTTGTTTTCATGATTGGATGAAGTGGCCAACTAGTTAAACAATTATTTGAAAAAAAAAAAAAGGATTCGGTAAAGTGTCTTAAGATTAAATTTTTAATAAGACAAAAAAAAAAGTTAAACGAATTAAGGCCAACTTTCTAATCATACCTATGTACAGTTTATGAAACAAATAACGAAAATGGTTGAATTTAAAACAAAATTCAATACGAAAATGACTGAAATCACCGTTGTATTAACAACCACAAAAGTGCTCAGATATGAAACCTAGACCATTCGCAAGAGAAAAATCTGCCGATTCCAACGATATAAATAACACAATTTTGACCAAGGTGGTCGTTCACACAATAGGCCTTTCTAGCGTCGATGTAACGTTTTATTTTGAGGGGTCATCGACTTGAACAAAAAACTGTTTTTGTTGTGCAAACTTCACAGACGTGATTGGTATCGACATGTAAACACGATATAGAACGGCTGCAGAGTTTCACAGACGTGATTAGTATCGATATGTAAACACGATATAGAACGGCTGCAGAGTTTCACAGACGTGATTAGTATCGAAATGTAAACACGATATAGAACGGCTGCGGAGTTTCACAGACGTGATTAGTATCGACATGTTAACACGATATAGAACGGCTGCAGAGTTTCACAGACGTGATTAGTATCAATATGTAAACACGATATAGAACGGCTGCGGAGTTTCACAGACGTGATTAGTAGGTATCGATATGTAAACACGATATAGAACGGCTGCGGAGTTTCACAGACGTGATTAGTATCGACATGTAAACACGATATAGAACGGCTACGGAGTTTCACAGACGTGATTAGTAGGTATCGATATGTAAACACGATATAGAACGGCTGCAGAGTTTCACAGACGTGATTAGTATCGATATGTAAACACGATATAGAACGGCTGCGGAGTTTCACAGACGTGATTAGTATCGACATGTAAACACGATATAGAACGGCTGCAGAGTTTCACAGACGTGATTAGTATCAATATGTAAACACGATATAGAACGGCTGCGGAGTTTCACAGACGTGATTAGTATCGATATGTAAACACGATATAGAACGGCTGCGGAGTTTCACAGACGTGATTAGTATCGATATGTAAACACGATATAGAACGGCTGCAGAGTTTCACAGACGTGATTAGTATCGATATGTAAACACGATATAGAACGGCTGCGGAGTTTCACAGACGTGATTAGTATCGACATGTAAACACGATATAGAACGGCTGCAGAGTTTCACAGACGTGATTAGTATCGATATGTAAACACGAAATAGAACGGCTGCGGAGTTTCACAGACGTGATTAGTAGGTATCGATATGTAAACACGATATAGAACGGCTGCAGAGTTTCACAGACGTGATTAGTATCGATATGTAAACACGATATAGAACGGCTGCGGAGTTTCACAGACGTGATTAGTAGGTATCGATATGTAAACACGATATAGAACGGCTGCGGAGTTTCACAGATGTGATTAGTATCGACATGTAAACACGATATAGAACGGCTGCAGAGTTTCACAGACGTGATTAGTATCGATATGTAAACACGATATAGAACGGCTGCAGAGTTTCACAGACGTGATTAGTATCGATATGTAAACACGATATAGAACGGCTGCGGAGTTTCACAGACGTGATTAGTAGGTATCGATATGTAAACACGATATAGAACGGCTGCAGAGTTTCACAGACGTGATTAGTATCGACATGAAAACACGATATAGAACGGCTGCGGAGTTTCACAGACGTGATTAGTATCGATATGTAAACACGATATAGAACGGCTGCAGAGTTTCACAGACGTGATTAGTATCGATATGTAAACACGATATAGAACGGCTGCAGAGTTTCACAGACGTGATTAGTATCGATATGTAAACACGATATAGAACGGCTGCGGAGTTTCACAGACGTGATTAGTAGGTATCGATATGTAAACACGATATAGAACGGCTGCAGAGTTTCACAGACGTGATTAGTATCGACATGAAAACACGATATAGAACGGCTGCGGAGTTTCACAGACGTAATTAGTATCGATATGTAAACACGATATAGTACGGCTGCAGAGTTTCACAGACGTGATTAGTATCAATATGTAAACACGATATAGAACGGCTGCGGAGTTTCACAGACGTGATTAGTAGGTATCGATATGTAAACACGATATAGAACGGCTGCAGAGTTTCACAGACGTGATTAGTATCGATATGTAAACACGATATAGACGGCTGCGGAGTTTCACAGACGTGATTAGTAGGTATCGATATGTAAACACGATATAGAACGGCTGCGGAGTTTCACAGATGTGATTAGTATCGACATGTAAACACGATATAGAACGGCTGCAGAGTTTCACAGACGTGATTAGTATCGATATGTAAACACGATATAGAACGGCTGCAGAGTTTCACAGACGTGATTAGTATCGATATGTAAACACGATATAGAACGGCTGCGGAGTTTCACAGACGTGATTAGTAGGTATCGATATGTAAACACGATATAGAACGGCTGCAGAGTTTCACAGACGTGATTAGTATCGACATGAAAACACGATATAGAACGGCTGCGGAGTTTCACAGACGTGATTAGTATCGATATGTAAACACGATATAGTACGGCTGCAGAGTTTCACAGACGTGATTAGTATCGACATGTAAACACGATATAGAACGGCTGCAGAGTTTCACAGACGTGATTAGTATCTACATGTAAACAGGAGATACAACGGTTGCAGAGTTGCGCTAGCTAATTTAATTTGACCCTGTATACATTACATAATTCTAACAAAACAGTAACAAATGTTTTTGTCCGTTTTTCTGTTTTCCTGTATGTACTATATTACGGATTGGCGCATAAAACAGCTAAATGGATTTGGATGAAATTTGGCACACGGTTTACATCCTGGATTAACACATAGGTATGTAGGGTATTTTTAATCCCAGTAGTACTTATGTTCCCGTGGAATATTTCCAGACATCCACGCGGGCGAAAACGCGGTCAATAGCTAGTTACAAATAATAGCAGACGAAACTAGGGTATCTAGTAAAAAGGCACTATTTTTTTAATACGAGAGAACAGTAAACTAATTGCGTAATGCAACACAATCACAATTTGTTTCGATTTGAAACAGATTGCTAATCCATTGCTTCATAAGTTGGAAAAAAATCTGCTCAGCAACGTTAATAACGCAATGAATGTTGTTGAACTGTCTAAATGAAACAAATTAGGCAAAATTGTTTACGAAAATAAGTTACGCAATTAGGTACAGGTCACTAAATCGTTGGCACAACAATAGGTATGATTATGCAAGATAAGATCGACGACAGAAATAAGATAAAAAGATGCAACGGTCGGAAAAAAACTGGATATTTAGAGAGAAGTAGAAGCTTCAACATTCCGGGCTGACTCCAAGTTCACTGACAGGATACCTAAGAAGTTCGACTCTTTCTTCACACTTGATTTGGATTGTACGTCAGATTAATAAGGTAGGTAGTTGGTTTAGAATTAATGAAAAAAAAATGGATTATGTCATGAGTTACGATGACCTTACGAGGTAGGGTTAAATTGTCTTCACAGATTTATTGCAATATTCAGTAGGAAGCATGTATGGGAGATTGTCCGGAGAAAGCATCGCGCAAAGAAGAGAGGAAAGCTATAGGCAGTAGGTCAGGAAGACATTTGCCCAGCAGTGGGACATTACAAGTTGAAAAAATATACGGTATATAAGTGCATCTTGCGTGTACTTAACTCTTTTGATTAAAACACGTTTAACCAGCTAAATGATCGTGTGAGTAAGAGCTAGTGAGCGAGTTCAGCGAGTCAACTGGTGGTAGGTACTTGTGCGGTGTAAGCCCGCGCCGCCCCCGGCTCTATTGGATTGCCCCGCGGCTCCCGCACCGCTTGCAACGGTCATTACTTTATTAAAAAAATCATATTTTTCTTCTCTTTGTTTTGCTGCGGCTGGCCCGCCCGCGACATGCCAATACACTTTTTTATTTATTATTTATGAACTTAATTAGCGGTTGACGGTACCGACACAACATGGAAATAATTTATGAGTTGCGGATAATCGTCGCAAGTACCTTCAACCGACACACCGGACCCAAGTGACAAAATACCTTTCGGCCTGTCGCCGTCGACGCAGCTCTCGGTAAAGTCCACGTAATTAAAAAGCTTAAACTAAACATTATAATCATTTAAACTCACTTTAAACAACATCGACCTGAATGTTCAAAAACCAGAGATTACCAAGAACAATCAAATTAGCGAGCTTGTAATCTCATCAGATGCAATTGGGGTAGCAGTTGTGCGGAGTTAACTGCGTATTAAGCAGCGGCGAGCATTCGCGAGCGAAACGAGCGAGCAATATTATACCGACACGATACATATCGAGTGAATGCTACCGGCGCGGCGCGGCGGCGGCCACGCGACAACGCGCGAACACAAAACGTCGCTCCGTCGAACTGTGGCCTGAGCACTTACGACGTTCTGCTGCGGAGCTCCAGAAATAATTTAATTCGAGCACAGCCCGTTAATCTGGCGGATCACGGCGAAATGCGCCGGCGCTCGCCGCACGCGAATTTATTGTTTATGAAATTGTTTTCGCATGTTCCAGATTAGCCCAGTTTAATGTACTTAACATTGTGTGGCAAACGTACGCCAACTACATTTTAAACGACTGCTGATATTATTTCGTAAGCAGATAGCTTAGTGGACGTTAACAGAATCGTAGATCACCGCGAGATCTGTGAGACGGAAGCAGACGAGAAGCAACTAAACGAAACGAGTACTGTGATGTTTATGATGGCTAAAAGTAACTAAGAACAAAGTTTTTTTATTTTTAATTTCATCTCATAGTTGACCTCTGAGCTCATGACTACTTAGCCGCACTATCCTGTGGCTGCCTTAAGTTAACTCAAAACCTCCAGCCAGGGCATAATATTAGTAATTATTACAAACTTAGCGACTGCTCGCTCAGGGCACCCCCTGTGGGGTACGAAACTCAGCTTAGGGCGTCGCTGGGGGGAAGGACAGCAAGATGGGACAGGCTGGATCATATCTTGATAATTATTATTATCTTGGGAATTTGGGAATTTAAAGTTACAGGCTCAGCTTCGGCGCGGGCTGGCATTTTATCGAGCAAGGGTCGGGGGGAGTATTACATCGGTGTCGCGACCGCGGGACCTCGGCGGCGAAGTCTGAATGTTGGTTTTCTGTTTTTGTATACTGGCCCTACTGCTCTCCTGGAGGAGAGTTATGGGGTAATCTGGGTCGGTGAGAAAATGCCCCGGACGGCAAGATCTACTACTCTAAGAGCAATGGCTAATTCTGTTTAATTTATACTCAACTTATTGTCTCACGAAACGTATAATTTTTTCGCCTCTTTGAATTTAGTACAACTCATAATAATATTTGCCTACAGTGAATAAAGTAACAATGATTAATTGCTGACGTGTCAGATATGTAAGATAGCGCGACGTATGTGAACAGAACACAAAAACAAATGAGAGACGAGTGTGACGTGTCCACGGCCGCTATTACTTGAGGTAAACAAGTCATGGAAAAAAGTCTAAATAAGCGCCGCGGCCCATCTCAAAGAGCAGAGGACGCGAATATGTGACCACGTACGGTTCAATTACGTGAAGCGCTATAAAAATACACACGATTTGCATGAGGCACGGCGCGACGGTGCGGCAGCGGCGCGGCGGCGGTGCGGCGGCGTGGCGCCGGCGGCGGCTTGATGTGCAGCGATAACAGCCGCGACGTGACTCGCCGGCTACACTACACGCGCTCACTCACCTCACTGTGTCGACTGAACCGAAACCAGATGATGTTGAGACGGAACACAGACACTCGTGGTGTTCTTGGTTCAATGAGGTGTGTGTAAATAGTTGCTACAACAGAGTCAGTCTTCAAATCAAGAGAAAAGAGAAGCCTTCTCTTTACTTTTTAGACTAGCGCGCAGGAAGCACCATCATTGGGTACGCCACAATTGCGGCGATAAGACCCTTCTTTGAGGAGTGGCTTGAGAGGCGCCACGGCGCCCTCACCTTCCGCCTGACGCAAGTCCTCACCGGACACGGCTGCTTCGGGAGGTTCCTGTTCAGGATAAGGCGGGAGGAAACGTCCGGGAGACCTCCACCGTATGCTCCACCGTGTCCTCTGGGCGATCCACACAATGGTGACAGCCCAGAGGACACGGTGGAGCATATGGTGGAGGTCTGCCCGGCTTGGGCGGAGCATCGCCGTGTCCTCGTGGAGGCGATCGGCGGCGGTGATCTCTCTCGTCCGGCCCTGGTTCAGGCCATGGTACGGAGTGAGAGGAAATGGCAGGCCGTCACCTCCTCCTGCGAAGCGGTAATGCTCGTGAAGGAGGAGGCGGAACGCGTGAGGGAGAGGCAAATTTCGCGCCCTCACGCCCTTAACCGCCACAGGAGGAGACGCCCGGGGCGGGAATTGCGAGCCGATTTCCGGCCACCGTAGGCGCGGGCTTGCGGACGGTGAGCAATGGGTAGCTCGCCGTCCGATAAGGACCAAGCCCGGGTCGACGGCGCGTTGTGTTCCACGCGCGCCTCAAAGAGATGTCAGCAGAATTGACGGGGTCCGCTAGGGCCAGGCCTGCCGAGGCTGCGAATATGGGCCGAAAGGGAACTCGTGGCCCCCGGCAACAGGGCAACCCGGGAACACGGGTGGGTTTTAGTCAGTAAGAGTCTGACACGCCCTCCCGCTCCACCCAAAGCGGGAGAAGCTATTTGATAATTTCCCACCCATAAAAAAAAAAAAGACGTGCACCGTCATTGACCGGATTATCGCTTATCATCAGTTGATTGAGTAATAAAAGTAGATGCTGGGCGGCAATGAGATAAAAGAAAAAATATTTACTTACTTAGTAGTCACGATATTTTCAAATTCAGCATGTTTCAAGAGTACTGCTCCTGCGCGCGTAGCACGACCACCGTAGAAACGGAAGAAAAAACGACAAAATGACAGTCTGTAGAAACACTTCTACAGCGCGATGTCAAAAATTAAGAAAATAAATATCACTTATTTGTAGAGTAGAGACAGAAGTGGTCACGCTACGCGTGCTGGATATGCCTATAGGTTGGTCAGAACATTTTTACATAGGTAATACGGATAGACGGTTTCCAACGAACAGGTTACCTACCTGGTCAAAGAGCTCGACTCCAACCAAACAAACCCTGTTATTTTCACATGTCTAGACTTACCGTCCCGCGAGAGCCGGGGCGTCCCGTTTCTAGAGCTTTAGAGTATGCGTCCCGTGAAAGACGCGTGCGGGATGCTAACTGTCCCGTTTTCTCGTAGCTACGGCCAAACCTTCGGGCAGAAGTCAGAGTTTAGTGAACGCACGTTTTGTTTCAGGCAAGAGCGTCAGGGTAGCCACAAAATTAAAATATTCTTACGTTTTTTGCAATTTGAAGGTCAGTACCAGGTTGTATGTTGACCTAAATATGGTTTGCGGTCGTATCAAATATTTATATTTATGGAACTACAATCATCAAAATCATCAATTCAACACAGTTGTAAGGCCCGTATTACAGAACGTCACTCAATGCTCAAGCATTACTTAAAACTAGTTTCAACCAATCAAATGGCTTGAATCTAGTTTTAAGTAATGCTTGAGTATTGAGTGACGTTCTGTAATACGGGCCTAAACTTGTATTTTTGTATCCCAAAGTAAAACAAAATAAAATAATTTCTAATTGCATTTTTCGCCTCCCTATACTTTCACTGCTGGGTCCCGCTTTTTTGCCACGTCTCGCATTTTGATTGTCACAGTACCGGTAAATTCATGCCAGGCAAGCCTACATGTCACGTCGACAGTAATTCTGTAGAAAAATAGCTTCCAAATTCACATGCATTAGACAAAGGAAAAACCAACGCGAAACTGCACGCACAAGTCTGCCTGCCAATCATCACAGGCTATGGGAATCGATCACTTGACGCTCATGGCGTCCATTCTAATTCCAGCAACGCATCGCCCGCCGGCAGCAGCGCGGTGCGCCGCGTTCCTAGACGACCTGCCTATGCCTTGCGCTGCACTGTCACTCGGTGACGCACACACACACGCGCCCGCGCTGTCTACCTGCTAGTGTCGTAATGTACTCACTACTTATTACTACCAACAGATTTGCCAGATTATGTCGTCAACATTTACTGTCACTTAAATTATTCTCTGATGTCGTAAGTAAGCAAATGGAGTGAGTTAAGGCGTTTGACTGTTTGGCTGCAACATAACAACAGAGGAAGTATTTAGTGAAGCCATTAAAGTGACAACAGGCATCAAAATGCTCGGTAGATAGTGAGTTAGCAAAGTAGGTACTGAGTATAAATGCTTTCCACTTTATTTACCTAACCACAAATGAACAATGGTTTTTGGCTCACCGATGCTATGCTTTTGATTAAAGGCTCGTGCAGACCGGCGCGACTCAACGGTGCGACGCAACTCTAACAAAAAAAATTCTAAGAAAACTTCATGATAGAACAGTTACCCGTGTAGCGTCGCGCCTGTCTGCACGAGGCTTTAATCTCACAAAAGACTAAATACTCCGCTGAAGTAACACAATAACGAGCTGGCATATTACGATGTAGACAAATCTAGAGTTAGTCTTGCGTAGTGAAAATTTCATTGGAATTACTGGACTTTACTGAAATAACCTCTTATCATTCGAATTACAGAAAGGCCGTGATATGAAATCCAACGTAGACGTGAATTATAAGTGTGGGCAAGTTTGCATTAATAATCAATACTTATGTAAAGCGATGCGAGTTAGGTACTTAGTAAGAAATTAGTACGGTTGTGATCGAAACAGAAGAATGACGAACTGGGCCGAGTATGAACCCCTATGGAACCTTGTCATGAAGATCGCCGTAACCGTTACATCAATAAGTGTTCGCAATTCGTAGGTAGATGATTGGTATGATTCACATTGTATCATAACCTAATAAATTCTTGTGCTGTTTTGCCTGAAGTCAGCAGCAACTTCATGTCAGGACAAGTTATAGGGATAAGTTGTGCAGCACAACTTACCCCTTTGACTTGTCCTAGCTATACGCGTCGTTTAAGGGTCGTTTTCAAATTGTATGTAACTTGTTGGTAAAATAAAATTAAATAGAGTTCGAAATGTAAACATATAAATAAACATTCAGACTAATAAATTAGTAATAAAATTGCAAGTATAGATTTTTTTTAAATATAGAAATTGGTTATGTTGCTTTACATAACTATATTTCATTCCTGTCATAAATTGTTTCCCATACAAAATTGCTATTTCCACAGTTGCGCGTATTTAAAAAATGCAGCAAATAATAAATAATGCACGCACTATGTAACCAGATTCGACAATGTTTTGTCAGGTAAAGGGGTAAGTTATTAGAAATCCTTATCCTTCCTTACATACCTATTATAAAACAAAGTCTCCCGCCGCGGCTGTCTGTCTGTCTGAAGGCGATAAACTCAAAAACTACCGAACGGATTTTCAAACGGTTTTCATCAATAGTGATTCATGCGGAAGGTTTAAGTGTATAATTAATTAAAGTTTTGTGTAAACTGGCTGAAATTTGACGATTATTGTTGAAGATGTCGGAAAAAAATCATGCCGTCTAGGAGCTTTATTGGCATGCGCCGCGGAAATCGTAAAAGTTACATAAAATTTATGTTCTACAGTATTGTTCATCTTAAAAAGTTCAACAAAAAATCCGCAATGGCATATGTCTATCTTCTAAAAATGACCTACAATAACCATTTTTTATTCATTTTTATTTCCGAAGCAATTTTGACCGGTATTATATTAATCTTTATCCAATAAACTATGTTACTTAAATTGAACATTTAATTAAAATTAAAATATGCCTTGACATCATTTCATTTAAATGAATGGTTTAAAAGATATCACAGATTCAAAATTACGCGTAACTAAATAATTTTGGTTGTCGGCAACGCAGGCGCAGCGGTAGGAGTCAATGACCTTTTCCTCGGCTATTAGGTATGTAATCCCGGTATCGGTAGTACGTTCCTGTGAGATATTTCCCAACATCCACGCGGGCGAAGCCGCGGGCAAAAGCTAGTTTACTATAAAATAATGTATTTTGAAAAAACCATTTATTTATTTGCTCATAAACACGTGTCTCATATTTCATTCCATTATGTGATTCCTTCTTGTAACTTTGATATTTTAAAATAATAGAAATAAGTTCCAAATTTAGTAAGGATAATCTATGCGTCAAAATAGTTACAACGAGAGGGTGCTAGTTTCTTTCGGCTGCACCATTTTGTTTAGTAACTGTGGGTTTCGATTCGTGTGCGTCGTAAAAAAGACTTAAGAAATGTGTTGAAAATGCCAAATTACGTGAATTCGGTAAGTACTATACTTTACAGTGCAGCATGTCAGTATAGTTAATGGTATAATAAAGTCATATGCATGTTTCACGAGAAACTCGAAGGTGAAATTACAAAAATATTATTTTTTGAAGAAACGTTAATTTTGTTCAATTGTATGACCATTGTGTTATTATTTTTGTATCACGTGACACTTAGGGCTTGTCAGAGAATATTCACTTAAAAGTGGATAGTAATTCCGTTTTCGTTTTAGGAAAGATGCTGTTAACGCCCGCTGAACGACAAAGACGTTACCGAGAGCTTTTAAAATCAAAACATCCACAAAAATGGAAGGAAGTACAAGAAATGAATAGATTCGTCGACTTCGTTGTGACTCTGCCCTTACTCTTCATTTGTGTTACTTTTGTGTCACGATAACACAACAAAAAAATACATACATTTTGAAAACGTCTCTTTGCTCTCCTTCAGTTTATTTTTAATGCTTGAAATGATACTGAGTAACAGAACGGGCTTGCGATAGTTAGTATCCGAAACAGTTATTTATGTTCAGCTTGATTTTACTGATCAAGTAGGTACCGTCATTTCAGTGGTGGTTGGTGTCGGCGCGCGAGTACCTACCGGTACATACGCGCACGTATGTACAGGAGCGAGGCACGTACAAACAGAGTTTTCTAACATTGTGAAGCCTCACGGAGGCACTAAAGCGTCCAGCTGCTATGTATGCGGTGCGCGCGCGCATGCCCGCGGAATCACAATCGACGCTCGCGGTAATAACTCGTCGAACAAAGCCGCGCCGGAATCAACAAACAGCTGCGCAGGAGACGACGCGCGGCGCGGTGACGGGCACCACCCGCCGGCGCTGTGGCCAGCAGGACTTTGGACGCGAAGGTCACTACATCATGGGCATTATGAGTAATGTCCATATTTATAAATATTTGTGAACTGAGTAGGCTAAGTGATCACGAATATTGACAAATATTAGCACGTCATTGTATCGTCCAGTAAACGCTAAGAATTATAATTTTTGAATCTGTCCCGATATAAATATCCGCTACAGGTGATTAAACATAAACAGCGCTTAAATCAACTAAATCTAAACAAAACAGGCTCAGTTTTTCTACAAAATGTAAATAAAGCAAGACGACACACCATTACTTGTTAGTTGACGATCAATATTGAAAGCTGTTTCCATTCAACGCTTTTTCATGAAATCAATTTGATACATTTCTTAGGGAAGTTGACACAAAGCTGATGACAATTATAATAGCGTTTCTTGCAAATAATGTCTAAAAAAGTGAAACAAAAAAATGAGAAGAACAAACATCGTTTGATATTCATGCGATTCATGGAAATGTTGGGTGTTGGGCAGGCGACGCGCATTATTCAGATGTGATCGAACGCGTCAATCATTCCTCACCTCGGACCGCAGATCCATCACCCGGCCCGGCAGCACACTCTAATACCGACCTTAATTACACACCCTAAGATACATATTTATAATGTTAACATAATTCGGATGCAAAGACGAAAGGTAATATTTAATAGGTCCATAGTAATGAGGCAGTCGGTGACGAAGGAAACTCCGCATGTATTTATTTAAATTTATGAGGATTGGTATAAATGTAAGCTCCATTCACACTGCGATGATTGGACTTTCCAAACACTAAGTACTGAACTCTGGACTATCTCAATGACAGAGTTAGTTTCTTCATTCGAGCAGTCATTAGCAACCCCTTACCTTGTGAAGTTCATAAACTTGTAGCACGCAGCCGCAGGCTCGTGGTAAGTGTAACAAAGCCCATTTATTGATTCAGCTATCATAAAATTGTTCGCTATTTCATACATCTCCTACCTAGCCTTTTCCCAACTATGTTGGGGTCGGCTTCCAGTCTAACCGGATGCAGCTGAATACCAGTATTTTACATGGAGCGACTGCCTATCTGACCTCCACAACCCAATTACTGGGTAATACGATACCCCTTGGTAAGACTGGTGATCAGAGTTTCGGGCTTCTGACTACCCCGTAACGACTGTCAAAGATCTATAAATGACAGCCGGGACCAACGGCTTAACGTGCTTTCCGAGGCACTGAGGGGTCTTGGTACCTATGTAAAGATGGTCACCCATCCAGAGACCAACCGTGGCAAGCGTAGCTTAACCTGAACGATCGACCCGTGTGGTTGTTATTATTTAGCAACAGGCCCTTCTTTGTTCGCAATTTGACCAATACAAACTATGGAAATTACTCCCTATCAATAACTTGTGATTTACGTTACAAAGTACTTACCTACTTCTTGTATGCATGAAGCAATATAATAAGTATATCTACGTAAAGTCCCCGTCACGAGAAGCTATAAATTTTGTAAACACACATTCAGGGGTTTGCAATCTTTGGGTACCTAAAATAAAATAAAAACAGTTTTGTACTATTTTTTTACAGGGATATAATTATATTAACACACACATCTAATTACAAACAAACAATATAACCTAATCCGCGAAAACACCACAAACAAACAGACGCATTCGAAACTCGAAAGACAGCAGAGACAACGTCAGCGTGAACTTACTTCAAAATCGTGGCTCAAATGTTTACGTTCCATGAATCAGATGCGTTCCAGTACCACAAAACCTTAGACGACAGCGCTTTATATCGCTAAAATATAACCCGATCAAGTGAAATTGCTCATTAGTTTCGTATAACACGTACGTTACTTTGACTTCATTAAATTTGGGATTATTCGTTGTTGATTAAATTGTCGCTACGTAACTTGGTAGAAGTTCTTTATTTACAAAAATTATAGCTTCTCGTGACGGGGACTTTAAAAGTCCCCGTCACGAGAAGCTATAAATTTTGTAAACACACATTCAGGGGTTTGCAATCTTTGGGTAAAATAAAATAAAAACAGTTTTGTACTATTTTTTTACAGGGACATAATTATATTAACACACACATCTAATTACAAACAAACAATATAACCTAATCTGCGAAAACACCACGAAAAAACAGACGCATTCGAAACTCGAAAGACAGCAGAGACAACGTCAGCATGAACTTACTTCAAAATCGTGGCCCAAATGTTTACGTTCCATGAATCAGATGCGTTCCAGTACCACAAAACCTTAGACGACAGCGCTTTATATCGCTAAAATATAACCCGATCAAGTGAAATTGCTCATTAGTTTCGTATAACACGTACGTTACTTTGACTTCATTGAATTTGGGATTATTTGTTGTTGATTAAATTGTCGCTACGTAACTTGGTAGAAGTTCTTTATTTACAAAAATTATAGCTTCTCGTGACGGGGACTTTAGGTACATAATAAATAATCATCTATATTGACATAGGTAGATGGTGCCACATTTAAAGAAGTTCCTTCTCTGTCAGATCTTCTCCCACCTTACGCACCGTCGTCGTTAGTAAGCGCATATTCCTAATTAAACATATTTATGTGTGTGTGTGCTGCTATCAATCTATTAAACATATTTATGTGTATGTGTGCAATCAATCTATTAAACTACACATTAACTGGTTTTAGAATAAAAACTGTTTTATCGATTTAGTGCGTTAATTGTTAATTGATTCAGGTATTAACTAAATTGTTACAAAAACCTCGGACGCGGCGGTGTGGTCGCGGGTTTGGCAACTCCCGCGCAGTACCGATTTGATCGTGTGCGCGCGTATATGCTACATAATTCATTAATTTAGTCGTTATCACCGGAATATGTGTTTTTATCATAAGCTTACAGACGCTGGGCGCTCCCCTCATACATATGCCTACGATGCTAATGTGTCCACTCGTCCAGGTGTTGACGCAAAACACCTAACTGTGCGTCTAATATCACGTCGTAAACATCTTTTGCTGAGCTAGTTAAATAATTCATACCTAGTTGTTATTGGTTTAAGTATCATTGGTCGCAGTTATGTGAAGCGCATCATGACATCAAATGTGGAACACGCACCAGTTTCTGAGCCGACAGTCTGTCAGCCGACTACGAGTCTAGGTCCAGAGACCTTCAGCACACAGTCGCACACTCGTCGTATACTAAAAATTTAATAAAAATCTTAAACCCAACTACGGCAAAAAAGTCAATTTATTATATTACCCTCCTTTTTTGGCTTCGCCGCAGTCGGGTAAAAAGGTATAAACAAGACATCACAGACAGACAAATTAAAGATCCAGAGTCACACATGCTACGGCATAAATCGACCAGATTACGGTATAATAATCTAAAAAAGATTTTGGGGTTATAATATACATATATATTTTTGAAATGTGCGAATTAAGGCCTTTCATTTGATATCCAACATGGCATTATTAAAAAATAATATTTTTGAGTGTGATAATTTAATGTGACTTCACATAGCCTATAACCAGCAGACGATCAAGAAGCTTCCAACAATACCTAATTTGTCAAATTATAATGACAAGTTTAGAAGTTATAAGGGAACAGATGAATATACATACCAGTCAAAATCATAACCCTCTTTTTTGCTTCGCCTTAGTTGGGTAAAAATATGTACTAACTAATTTTATTCTACTAGGGCTTGTCGTTTTCCACAACTTTTTATCATTCATTACTTATTTGCAGATAAGTACTTACGGCCATGGAGTTTCTTGCCGGCTCTTTTCCATAGGAAACGAACAATATGGAACCGTGCACCAGCTTCTGACGTTTCATAAGTACCCATGCACGTTTATGTGAATTGAAATATTTTGATTTTTGAACCGATGGTAAGAGTCACACCGGAGGGTTTCTTGGCTAATATAACAGCCGCACGGGTCGATCGAAGGTTACCGAGGTTCGTGAATGGGTATCATTGGTGACCAACCTTTATCGAGACCCTTATTTTTCTGCAATTTGCATTTTAGTGTCAGGTTGTATGTTGATCAAAATATGATTGCATTTGCATTTTCTCACTGACGACCTTAAGGACAATGTTGATATTGAAAGGGAGCGTAGGGCATTAGCAGTCCGAGGTAACATGTTGGCCCGAAGATTCGCTCGGTGTGGCATAATTGTGAAAGTAACACTTTTTAAGGCATATTGCCAGTGCTTTTATACGAGGAATCTTTGGGTCAAATATACCAAAAGAACGCTGGATGACCTACACGTTCAATATAATAATATTTTTAGGATGCTGTTGAGACCGCCACGATGGTGCAGCGCGTCTACTATGTTTGTGCAAAACCGAACTGACGGCTTCCACGCTGTCATTCGTAAGAAAAAAGGTTGCGGGCGAGTGGCAATAGCATTTTAAAAACTATGGCGGAGAGTAACGACTCTCCGATTATCAAAAGTTTTATGAGAAGGACAATCACTAAACACTAATTTGGGGGTGTCCTTTTCACAATACAAGTTTATTCTATCTTCTTCTCTATTGTATTATAACTACTAACACTAGTAATAAGTTATATTATTGTTTACTAACACGCTGGATCATTGTTGTCTGATTAATAAAGAATAATAATAATAACCTCACCGCCGTATCTCGTTGACGTCGTGGTGGGGCTTGCGCGCTCCGAACTATATCTAGGTCTATGCCGGTAGAGTTTACTTTGCCGGAACGGGTCTGGGATGAGGAGCCAGACCAAGAGAGATACAAAAACCCGCAGGGCAGCATGTGGCGAGCTGTTGGGCAGTAGCGACCCCACGGACCCTATCTCCCGGGAGAAGTCTTGTTCCTCATCTCTGACTTGCCTTCATTGGCCGGCTGGAGTGAACACTGACGAAGAACAGAACTCACACCTCATTCTTGCCTTTATTGGCCGGCTTGAGTGGAGATTCGCAAGAGCAAACGTGCTCGGAGGAAGGAAGTATTCCAGTAAGATGCTGGTAGGGATCTTGACCGTACTTCCGGGATTGTCCTGATAGCCGTGGAATTCCTCTCCACTCCTCATAAGCACCTCAGGACGTGTTACCCCTTTGTCGCTACGACACTATGTGCTAGCGACCGTTTTTGGGGGCCCATTATTGAGTGTGCAAGTCACCCCCTGCCATTTTATCCGTGTGCATATAATACATAGATCAGGCAGGGGCAATAGTCCTTCCGTAGTTCCAGGTGACCAGTCCACTTTAGCAACCCAAACCCATAGTCCGATATCTTTATTTCCATATCTTACAATAGTCCTACACTAACCGGGGGTTATCCTTGGCTGCACTTGCATAGTGCGAACAGGGACAATCGTCGGTTGGTACCTCATTTAATTAAAATCGTCTAAGGGGCCTCTGCGAGTTGGCTTCGGCCTCGTACGCCTTCCAAAGGTCCGGGACCCCTGGGTCCCGAGAAATGTCAAAGACGTAAAAATAATAATAATGGCCTGATGGCCTTAAGCCTCGACCAACATCTCTCGAGGCTCTTTTTAGGCGGTTGGATCAAACGCCTGATTCAGTAGGCAGTACTCCTTGATACTGCTCGCATTGTGAGGAGGTTCCTGTCTCTGCAGCCCTAACCACCGGTAGCTTGGACCCTGCTCCTGACATCTGATCTCTATTTTTTATACTTTTAAATGTTTTTTTTATTATTTTATTTAAAGAAATATTTAAAAATGTAAATAGTATGCTTAAAAATGAAATAAAGGAAATAACAAATATGTATTTACAGAATTATACCTAATCATTATAATCATTAGAATCTACATCTCTCTAAGTTAGAATTGTTCTCAAATGTCATGATTTCATGAAAAAGTTATTCAATGCAACAAATCTAACTTGGAGAGATGTAGATTCTAATGATTATAATTCAAATAATAAGTAAATATATATAGATCTTTAACAGTCGAGTCAGTATGTAGAACATAGATCTTTGACAGTCGTTATCTACGAGTGGTCAGAAGCCTGATAGTCTTACCAAGAGGTATTATAGTATTACCCAGTAACTAAGTTGTGGACATTCATTATGTCTTTTAAATGACTCCTTCACCCATCGTTTTTTCTTCAGTTGTTTGTAACTTGAGAAGTAGTTCCTCATACACGTGGTCTCGTAACATTAAGTAGCCCATTGATATGCACCACGGATTCTGTATTTCCGACTCGGCTGCTCGTGGGAGCATCGTTTTGTTACAAAAACTCCTGTTTATGTTTCCTTTTCATACATTAGCTGGAGACGCGGTAATAGCAGCATGTATCACTATTGTGACCACATATTCGCCTTCTGTACTGTTTATGTGTACATATTGTGTTCCTCTAGCTATATCTTTTGGTTGCTAAATGACATTCTACTTTCCTTTCTTACTTTTAAATGATAGACCCTAATGAAATGATGACAAAATCGCTCAGTGTAGGACAGAAGTGACGAGAGTCGAATACATTTTCTGTTTAATTGACGGTAAGTATAAACTTATAAACAATCTAATAGAAAAAACCGGCTAAGTGCATGTCGGACCACGCACAATGTAGGGTTCCGTAGTTGGGATGAATTTATCCGAAGAACAAACTTAACTTTGTAGTTGAAAAAAAATTATTTCATACAGAATGTATGGGAGAATATGTTTTCACAACCGCAAATCTAAGTTGGTCGACTATTACTCGTTAACTTGTAAAGCCTACTCAGCTGTGATAGTTTTCTTTTTAAATTCCTTATATAAGCTACTGGCGTGAATTTTTTCACATATCTAAAACCAACCATTTAGTTGGAGGGAGGTACCCTAAAATTTTCATGATTTTATTTTACCACTTTATCGGCGTGATTAATATGTATACCCATGCCAAATTACAGTTTTCTAGTACCAAGCGTCTCTGAGCTAAGCCGCGGACAGACAGACAGACAGACAGGCGGACATGACGAAACTCGTTCCTTGTTTACTACGGAACCCTAAAAACTATGACAAACCTTCCAATCAAGCCTTTTAAATACATTGCTGTTAAACTTTATTGTATAAATATGTCCTGTGAACCCTCCACCGCTGTACACCCCACAGGCCGCGGTCGCGCGGGCGCAGGAAGCCACGTCGAGTGTCGTACGTGCGCCACCATGCGCATGCGCACTGCCGCGGACGTGCAGGAAGGAACCGAGCTGCGGAGACGACGAGGCCTACTCACTGTTTGTCAAAAGTGTTCAAACCAACAAGCAGGAAAAGGAATCATTTTAATAATCGTCGGCATCTTCGCTGGCCTCATCTAGCACTCTTTACAATTCACATTATTTTATTATTGTCATTTAATTAGTCAATAATAAGAATTGCAGCAATTTTGCAACTTCAGATACATATAATACAACTAGCTGCGCCCCGCGGTTTCACCCGCATAAGTCTCGATCCTTTTGGGAATATCGGAATAAAAGGTATCCTATGTCCTTCTCCAAGTCATGGACTCTTATGTGCAAAATTTCATCCAAATCCGTTCAGCCGTTTTAGCGTGAAAGCATAACAGACAAATAAACAAACTCATTTACAATATTAGTTAGGATTAATCATAGTTGACGTCACAGATCAAATAAAAAACCAAGACCTAGCGCTGCGAACATACAGTGAAGCATGCCAAAACTACACCTCCGCTCTGTGCATACACGCTCATACGCACACATTTACAATAATTTACAATCAAACTACACCTCACTAAGTGCACACATGTTTACGAAACCGGCTTCACGTCACTGTTCGCAACGCTATGTCTTGGTTTTTTATTTAGTCTGAGGTTGACGCATTAAAAACATTGTTTTCCAGTTTTTCCACAGGATAATTGTTGGTAAACTTGTAACCAGGCCTACGTTCCTTCACAGTAGTAAGTATCTTGTCACCATGCCATTAAAAAGACACTGCAAACTCTGCAAAAACATGCAAAGAAGCTAGAATTTGATTGTTGATGTTTTCTTTAAAGCGTTAATAATAGTGTTAGTTTCCCAGAACCCAGCCACGTGGAGGAACTAAAAACCCTGGTTGTGTGGCGCACGTCTCGTTGTCCCGCCGACGAAGACTTAAAAAATGTGATTTCCGGTGACGTGAGCGTGACGCGGCGATAAGGGTTGCGTCCCCCGCCCCCTCGCTGCCTCCGCACGGACCGCACGACACGAACAGTCTGTTGAATGAAGGGCTTCTCGAGATGAACAAGGTCCCCGGGGAAATAGACGTGCTGAGACAGATGCCCCAGGCAGGACAGCTAGCTATGGCCTAGACCTTGCCTGGAACTGGCTTCATTGTTGTCTCTGTAGAGTAAGGCCGGATTATCAGCAAAATCCACTTGTACCCACTCAAACCATTATTCCAAATTTTCCAACTTTCTGTCCGACATCATACTCTATACAGGGTAAATATATCCACGTCTGTTGTATTTTATAATGGATTTCCGCAAGGTCACGCCTGAATCAATTAACTATACAGGGTGTCTCAAACGTAGTGGTGCAAAGGCAAATAAGGTAAAGTGGAGGTGGCAACCTACCATTTAATCATTTAAAAGTTAGGATATTCACAACGGTACAGAAAATTTTGAAAAAAAAAAATACACTTTCATTTGAAGTTTTCGCCCATATGAACAAAATTTTCGACGAAGCTAGTTCAAATCTGGCAGATTCAGTTGAGAATATCGCAATTTTTTTTATTTTTATTAAGTATTGGCTACCTCCACTTTACCCCATTTGCCTTTGGACCACTATAATTGAGACTATAATTGACCCTGTACAAATACGTTTATGTATATATTAATATTCTGCCCTGCTAAGCCCAAAGGCGGTAACCGGAGTAAGTTTTGAGAAAATTGACTTTTTGTAAATTGTAATTTAAAGAAAAATGGAGATATAAAAAACTTCTTAATGGTTTTTTTATGTTTGAAGTTAGATAGCGCTATTCTGCTTATACCTATCATTAGATGTGAAATTGTTAAAGCTATTGAATGGTATAAAAAAAACTAAAAGGGCGTATCTCAGAGATACCGCCTTTTGGGCTTAGCAGGGCAGTATTATGCTTATGATGGCGCTTATGGAGCTTTTCACTACGTGATGTTTGATTGGCGATCAGGGTTATATTGTAATGAAACAGATATTTTTCAATACTCTATGCTAGGCACGATCACTAGTAGATTCTATTGTCTAATTGCAAGATTAATTGTTTCAATCAACACACAATATTACTGTCATTTATGAAGTTGTGTCAGCATAAATGGTCGCCCGGCTGATTTGTGAGCGTGGACTGGCACAAGCAGTAGTAGCGAACCAGCGGGAACTATGATTAAGATAATTGTAATGTAATATGTGCCAACTACACGATCAACATTCAGTTACACCGCACACTACATGTAGCGTCTCTCCTTGTGAGTTCTGACAAATTGCTAAATAAACTCCACCCAACGAGAATGGAAGTCTAATACATATCAAGCCAAATCACTCAGTCAGTACATAAAACTTTTCATATACCTAATTATACAAACGTTTTTAGACTGTAGACGTCATACAGTTAATTGTATTCAGAGTTCGTGTTCGAGCCAATAAAAATAGCACCTGCGAAAAATAGCACAAAAAATGTATGTCGCCGCTCGTAAACGCCATAAAGCAGTCTTCCATCGATCAAGGGTACGAACGAGACATACATATGGGCTCATAACGTGACGCCGGGAGCGGCGAGCGGAGTGGGGCGGAGCGGTAGCGGTGAGCGGAGCAACACGGGCATTAGCATTACATTCTTATTGAAACCTCACCCTGCGCTCCCTGACCAACACGTTAATTAGACAATTTGCGTATCCACTTCCAGACGCTAGCCTCAAGCGACGTCCTAACTACCGTTCAGCGCGCTACCCTGAACAGACTTCAATCGCGTCCATCTTAGAGCAGATAATCGCAAGGATCTCCCGCACACTTAACAGTGATGGCATCCAAGACATCGGTGGAATAGCTGATTCCTATTGTAATGTATGCTAAACGGGTGTGACCGCGACAATTAGGCTAGGATGTGCGGGCCACGGCCGCGGTCGTGTCTCCACATCGTCACGCTGAATTGCGATCAGCAATTAGTGGCTCATCGCTGCATCGACGACGTGTTTATTTAATCACGAGCGCATACATAATGTGTGCGCGCAGACGACGCGACGCACCGCGCGAATGTTAAGCGTCGAGGAACGGGATGAGACGTGGGACTGTGGGACTGGCACAACACCCAGCACTCACAGCAGCAAACACGGGGGCGACGGATTAGGCGCAGCAGACGCCGCTCATAAAGCTATTTTTTCTGAATTTCCAATTCAAGCCACGTTATTAATAAGGAGAGAGGTCGGGGCTCGTGATCGGCTCCTACGCCGCGGCGCACCGCGCAGCCACGAACACGAACAAAATAGTCGAAAAAGGTAAGCACGCGGTCGTGACGGGAATGTCGCTGATGTTATGTATTTCAGGTCGCACTCATTGTATTTTAAACCGCTATTGTTTCGTATTTCGCGCCTGCGCACAGAATGCTGCGCTTGCGGCGTGTATCGTTTTTAACGGTGCGATGTCACTCAACCGTGGTGGAGGCTCTATAAATAGTGGTCACTGTATAAGCAACAGTCGCTGGAGAGTGGTCGTTCCACCATCTCCTGATGTGAGTATGAGTTATGATAAGTGGTGTCAGCGAGGCGCGCGGGGGAGGGGTGCGGTGTCGCACGTGGCGCGTAGCTCCCACGGTCGGCGATTGATTAACGGTGCGGTTCGCGCTAACCGCCGCCGCCGACGTGAGAACACCCGCGCTAATGTGCGCACGCAACATTCGGGCCGTGTCGCCGCCGCGTGACAGAATTGCAAGCGACGCTACCACACGACGCAGCGCCGCGAACACTACGCAAATACTAACTCCCACCAACCTACTAGATCTACCTAATAAGTACATAACTTTGCACATTCGCACTTGATAACCTATGTAAGAATTCAAGTTTCGTCATCTGCTTGATTAATGACCAATCAATACCGACAAGAAATAATTAGGTATTTGACTGGTTTTCAAAATAAGCTCACCATCCAGAATCGCAAAAAAAAATCATAATATTGCAATCCCTTCGACGGCTGCCATCAGGTAGGTACGTACGAATCTGAGTGCCTGAATCTTAGATGCATATCGGTGATTAACAGCGTTTACTCGCTTCGAAGACTATCGATAGTTCCTTCGGGTCCTAAATAGCATCATCACCGATGGTCGGCGAGGCAGCGGCGCGACGCGGCCGTGACGCGACGTGATCGTGCACGTGCACTTGGGTACCGACAGGGCACGACGCCACTTCGAAACGATCCACTGCACCAGCAGGTATATCTTTACAGAGGTATGAGGAACAAGGTGTAAAGTTCACTCATCCTCCATAGAAAAGGGAGGATCCTCCGACCAGACGGGTGTCGTGTCGGGTGAGCAACTGCCTGACGATTGATTTCGGGAGGTTGTATATATGCTGATCGCGCGGTAAACACTGCTTGCGCGATGCAGGGTGTTGCGTGACGTCAGTGTGACACGTGGCGATGCAGATTCCGCCACACCTTCGTAAACAACGCTGTGGCCGATGAATGCCTCTGAAGCATAACTTTTAAGCTGATCTCATCTTTCGTTGTAAGAGACTTACCGTCTTTTTCATAATATTTCTTATGCGGCTTTAGTCAGTGAGTGTTTGTGACAAAATGACATGATTACTTTGTAAAGTACTAACTTTTGCCCGCGGCTTCGCCCGCGTGGATGTCGGAAAATATTCCACGGGAATGCACTACCGGGCAGTACCGGGATTACATACCTAATAGTCCAGGAAAAGGTTACTGACTCCTACCGCTGCGCTCCAACCATAATCATTTTGTTACGCGTAATTTTGAATCTGTGATATTTTTTAAACCATTCCATTTTTTCACGCTGGCTCAATTTCGCAAACATCTTTTACGGCAACTTGTGGATTGCTAACTCCTGACTTGACAATTGATTCTTGTTTAATTACATCATTCCTATTATTGATCTATAATACATTTTATTGTAACATGTTAAACTTTTCAATTACCCATTATAATTATTTAACTTAATTTGATTAATTGATTATATTTTTATTGATTTATTTGATCTTATTATTATTAAATTATTTGAATTTATTATAAACTAATTGATTTTATTGTTATTTTTATTATCACTTTAATTATTAATAGGCAAACTATGTCAGTGCTGTGCACACCTTTAAGTGACAAGTTCGCTGTAGTACTTACAAGTTATAATATGATATGCTCTCTGTAAATGTTTTTATGATCTAGTCGTTGGAGTGCCATAATAAATAAATAAATAAATGTGGTTGAGAGTGCGGAGCGTGCTCGTCAGCGGCGCCTCACGCAGCAAGTTAGTTCGCGCTTGCGGTACCGCCAGCAACCGCGGCTGACGATGACGACATCCGCATTGAGTATCTTCCCTCTAATTATAAAGATGTAAGTAGCAAGTGTGAGTTGCCTCCTGAACCTCAATTCATTATATCCGACCATACCTAAGATAAATAGTGTTGGATACATCAACGGATAAAATGGATACACCCCGTATTTCCTCATATATTTATATCTAATAAATTTATTTTGTACGCGCTCCAACATGAGACTATATTTAGTTTCATGCGGAGCCCAGATAACTACATTACATTCTAATTGGCTCCTAAAGCATTATACAATGCCGTTATAGCTTTCATATTTGTAAAGCTTTTAACCATTCTCAAGACAAATCCTAGGTTTCTGTATGCTTTTTTTCATACCCTAACTATATGATCACGAAGCGTTAGTTCAGTGGTGAAACAGACATTACAGGTCACTGAAGTGAGGGACTTCAGTGACCCTAGCCATCGGTACCCCGTCCATCGTATAATTATATCTAATGGGCGTGCGTACGCGCGAGAAACTTATGGTCACACACTTAGATGTGTTAAACTGCAGGAGATTACTCTTGCTCCAAGTTACTATTCTATCTATGTCTCTCTGCAGTATTTCACAGTCATCCATGTTTGTTATGGGGAGAGAAAGTTTGAGGTCGTCGGCAAATAGTAAGCACTTAACATCTTGTACAACCCTTGGTAGGTCATTTATCATTAAAAGAAACCCAAGGGGCCCTATATTACTTCCCTGGCTTACACCAGATCTAGTATAGTATACCTTCGATTGGTATCCCGCATAGTCAACATACTGTTGCCTGTTACTCATATAACCCGCAAAAAACTTAAGTAAATGCGGGGTGAAACCGACCCCTGCTAACTTTTTCAGTAATACGTCATTATTGACTAAATCGAACGCTTTTTTTAAAGTCGAAGTATGCAGCATCGGCTTGTCCCCCACCATCCACTATCGGCACCACTTCCGCCATGTAGCTAAGTAAATTGCTTGTAGTATTTCTAGTCAACCGAAATCCATGCTGCGCGTCGGTGAGTTGCGAGCTAAATTGCTGATATATTTTCTAATACTTTTGCCATTTTTGACAATACAGCAACCGGTCTATATTCTTCAACTTTAGTTCTTGAACCTCCCTTCGATACCGGTATGGCCCGGATCTTCCACATCTCGGGAAATACAGCTGATTTAATGCAAAGATTGTAGATGTGCAACAGCGGTCTCGCTAATCCCATTCGACAGTCCCTAAAAACGTACGGCGGAATACCATCAGGCCCTGACGATTTTTTCGACTTAAGTTGCTGCAGGGCGCGTACCACGTCATGCAACTCCAATCTGTCAAGATGAACCCGCCCTGCTCCATTCTGTCTGTCTGCTTCCACTATCGCCGCATTCACATCCCGTCTAGGTTTCTCTACATTATATACTGAATAAAAATATTCAGCGAATTCTTGAACCACTTGTTCATTGTCAAGGCCTTTAAAATCCCTTTAAAATCTTTTGGCTACTACTGTTACCTCTTTTAGAATTAACGTAAGCCCAAAAAGATTTAGGGTCACTCGACATTTGACTTTGTACCCGTTGGCGATACTGTTACTGTGCTACTAAAATCTTCCCTTTAACTGTAGCCTTACACTTTGCAAACGTTTCGTAATCATTTTTAGTGCTTTTACATTTTTTATGAAGTGTTTTGAGTTTTATGTCGCGAATTATCTCGCCCGTGTACCACTCGGGATAAATGTACCTTGAGCGTACACGACTTCGCTTTTTCCTGGGAACACAGTCATCTATAATTGAATAAATTCTGTCATAGAAATACTTTAAACTCATATCTAAATCTAAATTATATAAAGGAGCCCAGTTCACGGCTGCGATCTTTGAATATAATAAAAAATTCCGCTTAATTAAAATTCCAACTGACATGTTGTGTGCGCGTTTCCGATGACGATGTGCTCAAACTTGGGCCTATGTGAGTATTTGTACGCAAACGCGAGCTGATGGATAGTCCAGCGGTGGGTGATAAGCATCCACCGGCACGAGTGGCGTTAAGATGTAATTCCTGTTAGGTCTTACTTTATCTGCCATGTCAGTTATGCATTTCAATGAATTTTGTGTGTCGCCCTAAGTCACCTGCCAAAATACATTATTCCGTAAATCTTATGTAATAATTTTATCTCGATATTTAAAATCCTGCTTCAGTAAACATTTTATTATTTTGAGCAGACTTTTATGACAAATGATGATGTTTTAACATAATATTTCTTATAAAACTCACACATACATAAATAATAGTCCAATGTTTACTGATTAAAGTAGTTCAGTTTCAAAGCAATGCAATGATGTGCATGACATTACAGTAAGTACAATGGTATCCTTTGAAGTCAGCGGTGCTACTAGCTACTTGAGATAAGCGCGTCATAGTCACAGCACGACACGCACCTTTCACAACAGATTGGTACACTACCAAAAATACAAAAAAAAGACTTTTTAATAATAATTCATACTTATAAATCCATTTAATGTTAGTATAATAAAACTTATGAAACTAGTGGTAGTAAGTAGTTAAAAAAAAAACATTATAAATACATATTTCCTAATGTGGGTATTATTAACCCAGTGTTACACGTAACGCATGTCTAGCCTATCCGCATTAACAGCCAGAATGCTATTGGTGCGCTGACGAACTTGCTAGAAGAGGTTCTAGCACGGCGGTGTGTGGACCCGAACCTATCGTACCGATCCCTTTCAATCAAATACGCAGGTGGCTACAGGGGTTCACCCTCACACAAGCGGAGTACTGGTGGACCTCGACACCGGGCTGCAGGCAGTCCAAAGAAGCTATGCCATCCCTGGATAGCAGGCTAACTAGGCGTTTATTACGCCTGGACAGGAACGGCCTGCGCCTGGTGACGGGAACCATCACGGGACACTGCTCGCTAAACAAACACTTCCACACAATAGGCATAACGGACAGCCCCCTGTGCAGGGCATGCATGGAGGCTGAGGAAACCGTCGCGCACGTGCTCTTTGAATGCACAGGCGTCACCCAAATTAGAACAGAAACCCTCGGGTCACCCAGATCTTTTACAGATGTTCTGAACAAACCAGGAGTTTTGATTAACTTCTGGAGGGAGGTGGGCTGGTTGGAATAACCACCAAACGGCCGCCATGGCCCACGCACAATGGTCCACCTGACGGACTAAGTGCGGAAACCAAACCCCATAACATAGAACATAGCTATTGGTGCGCGACCTGACCAGCGCCGCGCCGCGGCGCATCGCTTGCGGAGCACGGCGTGGAAGCTGTCAACGTGTAAGTCCGCGAACATGCCCGACGTACTGCTCCAGCGCGGCAGCCCCAACAACGCCCTGAACGCATTGCTATATTGGACGCGTAGGGCGCTTAATGATCTTTGCGTATAATGAGCCCACAAGAAATACGTGTATAGTGATGAACAATTCGTTCTGAATTGTGTTATTTTCACTGGAACATTACAACGTTCAAACCTGTGGGCTACTATGTTCGCTCTGAAAGACAGCGTCCTACGCTCCCTGTCCGTGTCCTCATCATAGTGTAGGAGATCAGCGACTATGTGCCCAACATATTTAAAACAGGTGACCGCTTTCATGGGTATTCCGTTAAAAGTTACGGGAGGAACATGATCTGGTGACTTGGTACCTGCTTTAAATACCATGAGCTCACTTTTTGTGACATTATATTTGAGGCCATGACTAGCCGAGAACGTCTCACACACATTAACAAATTTCCTAATACCACCGATTGTTGGGCTCAGCACTCAGCAGCACAATATCGTCTGCATAACTCAGATTATTAACAGTCTAGCCGACATGCATGATGCTGAGCTCAACGATTAGCGCATTTATATACGGATTAAACAAAACTAGGGAGGATAATCCACTCTGTTTTACTCCACATTGTGGGCCATATGGATCCAATAACATGCCAGCCCACTTTACATAATTGTCCTGACTCTGACACCAAAACTTTAGGATAGCAATTGTCTCACCAGGTAAATTGGTTTCCTTAAGCTTATCCTAGAGTTTAACATAAGTAACAAGGTCAAAAGCCTTACAGAGGTCTAAGCATAAATGGGTTCCTAAAGTAACAAGATCAAAAGCTTTACAGAGGTCTAAGCATAAATGAGTTCCTACTCGTGTAATACTCAACAATGTGCTTTAGGCTCAGTATAGCGTAGTAATAAAGTTCTCAGACTATCTGCCGTAGTTGTCAGCTGGAAGGATTCCTGGAAATTATTTTCGGTAGTGCGCACCGAGTTAAATAATACTTTAAAAATGAAAACCAAAACTATTTGCCCAAACTTTTTGTTCAGTGATTGGGCAACTAAGGGTATTAGGAAAAGTAGGGAAAAATTCTTTGAGCTGTATGGTTTTAAGCTTTATATTAACTCTGAAACTTTTAATAAATACGTTGCTGCTTACTCTAAAACTTGTAAAAATACCTGCAAGGTAGCTAAAGTCTTGTGCATTAGCAACAAGATCAAATCAGCTGATAATAAAATAAAGATTGTTTGGAAAATTATCAATGACGAGACTAACAAAGATAAAGTACGTAAAAATGATTTCACACTAGAAACTTCACTTGGTCTCATAAGCACTAACCAAGAAGTTGCTCAAGAATTTGTAAATTTCTTTACCAGTATCCCACATAAAACTACTGAAACCTTGAATTCCTCGCCCTCGTGTTCTAGTGATTTATTAATAGCAAACGTTTCATTCTGTCAGATTGAATTTAAATTCAAACATATAAACCCCATATCAGTATAAAAGCTTTCAAGCAAATCGATCAAATTAATCGAAGATCTATGGCGAATGTCTATCAAAGTTTGAACCTCCATTATTGAGATTATAGCGCCGTACTTAGCCTTAAACATTTAATTTGTGTGTGGATCAAGGAGTCTTCCCTGACCTAATGCTCACTTTTTAAATCCGGGGACACTAAAGACACCAATAACTATAGACCCGTATCCGTGTTGCCGTTTTTCAGCAAGGTATTTAAAAAGGTAATGCTTAATCAAATGCTCAGTCATTTTAATACCAATAAAATCTTACATGATCAACAGTATGGTTTCACCAAGGGACGTTGTACGACTGACACCAGTGACACCTTATTAAAGCACATATTTACGGCGTGGGAAGAGGCCCAAGACGCCATAGGAATTTTTTGTGACCTCTCCAAGGCTAATCTCGAAACATGAGCATTACGGACTTGGAAAACTTGCGCTCAGTTTAGTAAAATCTTAAGTGATAGACAGCAGAAAGTTCAAATTATTGGTGTCAATTCACTCGGTTTAAAAGTAAAAATGGGTGTACCACAAGGATCAATATTGAGTCCTTTCCTCTTTTTAGTATATATTAACGATCTACCCCATTTGTTAAAAACCCAATCAGAAATAGTGTTATTTGCTGACGATACTTCCTTAATTTTTTTAAGTAATAGACATTAGACGTGCATCAAATTTTGACGACGTAAATAACGCCCGACTGTAGCTCCAAAATTGGTTCACTGCTAATAATTTAGTATTAAATGGTAACAAACTAAATGCATAAGATTTTCTTTACCAAATGTCAAGAGTAGTAATTCTGAGATGGTATTGAATAAAAAAAACTAGAATTTATCGATAAAACTGTTTTCCTGGGGATCATGCTCGACTCAAGGCTTCAATGGGGTCCTCATTTAACATTCCTTTCAGGACGGCTAAGTTCAGCAGCATATGCTGTGAGAAAAATCCGTCAATTTACTGATGTAGATACCGCGAGGCTAGTCTATTTCAATTACTTTCATAGTATTCTGCTGCAGGCATCGAGTTTATTTTTATTCTGCAGAAAAGATCCATCAGAGCTATATAATATACTAGCGACCCGCTCCGGCTTTGCACGGGTATAAACCTGGTTATTATACATATAAACCTTCCTCTTCAATCACTCTATCTATTAAAAAAAACCGCATCAAAATCCGTTGCGTAGTTTTAAAGATTTAAGCATACATAGGGATATAGGGACAGAGAAAGCGACTTTGTTTTATACTATGTAGTGATATGTGGCCATATTATGGCCTCCGCAGGCGCGACTCTCTATGGGAACTGTTTAAAGATATTAACATCATGACGGTGGGTCCCTCTATCTGGCAGAATTTTGATGAAATTTATTTGACATAACACACTTGGCGTAATCTTCTTTATACGAATATTTTAAAGGCATATAAATTATTTAAACTAATTATTGCTCGGCCGAATTTTTTATGTCCGAATTTACAATGGCATACTTTTAAGATGACAGATTTTTATTTGGCATAATTACCTTTGGTAAAGTTAAAATTCCGCATAATTTCGTTTAGCATAGATAACGATTATTTAGAGCGACGATTATTTGGTACAATTTCACTTGGCATACTATGAAGATGGCAGAATTTCATTTGGAATAATTTTATTAGGCATCTTGCCATTTCTATAAAATTGCATTTTTAATCTTAAATTAAAATTAAAATGTTGTCTTAAAAAGTCAGTATGTTGTACTACAAAAGTTAGTGACAGAAACGAATCGCTGCAAAACCAACTTTACGTAGTCTTGTCTGCCCTACCCCTAGAGTGTAATTTAAGCTCGCGTAGGCGCAGAGGGGCGAGGTGGCCCACGAGTTGAGGAGCAGGTGATTTTAACGCCCGTGGTGGTGAGCGTTCAAACCATCTGCGACGATAAGCTCGCGTGGGACCGCTGGAGCCCCACAGCGCCGGAGCCGTGACAGAAACCATGCCTGCTGCATGTTGTATGCTCGCTTGCATGTTTGCATACTGCATGTTTGCTGCATGCATGTGATAGATAAGTCTTTCAATTATTATGGATATGAAATGTATGCCAAAAGATTATTCTAACTGTAAATTTTCTGAGATATTTATGATAGTTCTGCCTTTTAATGACTATCGATATGAAATGTATGCCAAAAGACGATTCTGACTGTAAACGATGATGGTTCTACTTTTTAATTATTATGGATATCAAATTTATGTCTAAAGATGATTCTGACTTACAAAATTATGAATTATGAGTTTGTATGATAAATGAGTGGTTGCCAAACGATTTTCTGCGAAATGAAGTTTATGCTATTCGCTGTTATGCAAAATAATATTATGACGTAAAAAGTTCTGCTATAAAGGGTAGACCCCATGACGGTACCTTGTCAATATATCTATGAAAATTTTATAATTATAAGTAAGGAAAAATCTACATATTTTTAGTAAAAGAGGTGCAAGACACAATTGTATCACTAGAAATAGGGACCAATTAGTTCAACCGGGTTTCAGACTGGCTAAAGTGGACTCATCTTTCATGGGATACTGTTAACTGTTTAAAATGTTACAATAAAATACCTCCCCACATACTTCAACAGAATGAAAGGAAATTTTAATCTTATATAAAACGGACACTATGCAGTCAAGCATAAGTTGGTACATCGCTGATTTAAATGCTTGACTAAACGCTGGTCCTGCTCCACAAAGGTGCATAAACTAATTGATTAGCATTTGAAAATACTGTTGAAGCTGCTGAAGATTTTAAAAACTATCTTTGCATTGTATAAATTCAATTCCTTAGCATTGTTTATTTGCATTACACATGTATGAGTATTATGTACCTACTATAAAGCTACCATTTACTAGGTGAGTCTTTCATTGACTTGAATGTACCCTGGCGGCTGAGAGTACCTATGTCATGCTCACTCTAATGTCTCGCTGACGACGGCGTATGTGTTGGATCATTTAGCTCCCTTCAAAATTATTGTGCTGAATGGTGCTAATCCATGCGTCATGTTGATGAACGAGGACTGTCAGTAGGTACTAGTCATCTCTTAGCTGCCACGGCTTATTTTAATTTAAGTTTTGAATTGTTTTATTTTTATTACGGACGCTTTTAACGTTCTGCATCGTTCTCACATGTATAACTTCAACATAAATGATATAACCAATATTTTGTAACCATATTTTGATTTAAAAGAGTGTCCGTGGAGTTTCTTGCCCGTTCTTCTCCATAGGTACCTACTACGCTTTGGAATGGGCAACTAGCTTCATCTTTCTGACTGACCGACTTGACAATTCATAAAAAATAAAGTTTAATAAAAAACTGTAACCCGACCACGGGAAAATAAAATGATCTAAAAAGTACGAAACAAGCAAATATTTCATACAGAAATCAAGACATAGGTACAAAAATGGTCAAGGTAAAGCCGTCGTCGCATGCCATTATAATTTTGTAGGTGTTCCTGGCACCAACATGGTATACAGGCATGCGACCACGGCTTTACCTTGACCATTTTTGTACCTATGTCTTGATTTCTGTATGAAATATTTGCTTGTTTCGTACTTTTTAGATCATTTTATTTTCCCGTGGTCGGGTTACAGTTTTTTATTAAACTTTATTTTTTATTTTATACTTTTCCGTTTTTACACTTGCTAAACGTTACAACAACGTAAATAAGAGTAATTCAATAGGTCAGTAATTAACCTATTTTAAATTCCAATAGCAGTGCATAGTGCTTTAGACAAAACCATAGCGCGATTTATTTCGACGCCAACACCATACTCAGAAAGTTTTGCGACTAACAGTTTTTGTCCATGGACACTGGCTAGTTTTGATGTCGATTAAAACTATGACTATTTATTTAAAAAAAAAAACTCAATATTCCAAATACGAAATTCCCGCCACATTTTTTTACGAGCAAAATCAAATACTCTGTCTCACTGAAAATTTAATTTACAACGAGAACATTTTCGCGCTATAATTTTGTACGATTTCAAATGTCGACTAAAACCAGAAGAATCATTTGAAAGACTTCGAATGATGTTCATAGACAAAAGTCCTTCTAAAGCGACTGTTTTCCGCTGGTTCAACGAATTTAAGCGTGGTCAAGTAACTTTGGCGGACGAAGAAAGAAGTGGCCGTCATGGGGCTATGACAGCTGTTACATAAGAAAACGTGCTGGCTGTGAAAAATTAAATTTAAGAGAATAGGCGAATTACATATGAAGAGAATCAGCATATATTGCAGATTGGATCGGGAAGTGTACATGAAATTCCACACGGGCATCTTTAGGTAAGGAAGATAGTTTTACGCTGGTTACCGCACATTCTAACGCAGGCTCAGGAGGTTCGGGTAGAATGGTGCCGAGACATGATAGCAAAATTTGAAGCAGGCTCGTCTCGGCGCGTTTACGATTTCATTACGGGTGATGAATCATGGATTTGTCATTTTTGTTCCCCAAAATAAAAAATCAACTCAAGGGAAAACAGGGATTAAAGAGGTGTCTGATGCGGACTGGAAAATGTGTAATGAAAATTGGTTAAGACGCATGAAACTGTGTATAGACGCCAATGGAGAGTTATTTGAAAAGATTTAATAAAAAAAAAAAATAACCTGTAGTATATTTTTTTTATTACCTATCGCAAAATTTTGTGAGTGCCCCACGTATAAATATTAATATTTCGTTGTACACAGGGCTACACATCAAGCTATAAATTTCCAATATTAGCTGACCTCGCATTGTACGGAAATCCTTTACAATGCCAGATCAGCTTAAACTGGAAATGTATAGCTTGATGTGTAGCCGTGTGTACTTTTTTCTTCATAGAGGAATTGAGGATGGAATTACAAACCGTTACTATTTATTAAGATTTGATTAACTGCACGTTGGTATCATCTTGCGATACTACGTAGCACAGTCTCACTTTTGCTTGTTTTTAACAATTTAAACATATTTATTTACTTTGAAAGTATAACATTACATTACATTACATAGCCGTTATTGTCCCACTGCTGGGCAAAGGCCTCCCTACTCTCTTTCCACCTCTCTCTGTCTAGAGCTTCCAAGGACCAATCTTTCTTAAAGGAGTCCAGCTCATCCCGCCATCTCCGTCTGGGCCTGCCGCGATGTCGTTTGCCATTAAGTGGGACCCACTGGGTCGTAAGTTTGGCCCATTGATCGTTTGACATAACATAAGAACAAGTAAACACAACACAAACAACAAGTAAGAACAAGTATAACATTATTTACATATTTGTAATGTGCTCGTCAAGACCTTTCTTTTGATACCAAACATGTCATGATCATCGCATTTTAATTTTTTTCGAGGTTAGAAATTTACGTGTAAAATCCACCATATTAAATTTATGGAAAATTTATATAGCCTATGTCACCCGGACTATTATTACAAATCTATTGATACCTCATTTATCAAAATCGGTTCAGTAGTTTAGACGCTACGGTGGAACACACGTAAAAGCAAACATACATACATACATACATACATACATGCAAACATATAAACATACATACATAGACTGCTAAAATCATAACCCTTCCTTTTGGCTTTGCCGTAGTCGGGTAAAAAGTGCCTGTAATTGGTTTATTTTGAAATAAATGCTTTAAGTTTGAATTTGGAACAGTTCTTACACGATTCCTGTATCAAAAATCAGTGTATAAACTCAAATGCCTGAAACATTCTAGACAATATAATATGTGGTGTTAGTAGGATGGTCGAATTAGGTACTGCTACTGAAATATTTAGGTACATGTCCGTTGTCACTTCTACATTGTGTCCTCGTGTTTGCAGCGCGGCAGTAATTTGAGAGCGATGTTCTAGTGAGCTGAATGAGAATGTGAACCACTTCAGATTCTATTCACACCTGGTGGTGATAAACTGAAACTAATTAATATTCTTTTGCGCGACATCTACAGTGCTTCTTGTCTGGCTTGGGTCATCTGATGCGTCGCTGTGATAAAGATTAGAAAACTTATGTGTGTGTTTGGTAATTATGAGATGAGGATAATTTTATTGATTCGACCACATCATATCATACAACAAGTTTGTTTTATATATTTTTTACCGGCGCTTGTGCATGAAGCCAGAAAAGTTGTGTATTGCCATATGGCATAGTCTATGAGATACTGTACAAGCTTATCGGTGATGTACCTAATCGGAAGTGGATTATGAAGGTTATGGAAATAAATAAATAAATTTAATTAAACTACACAAAGAATATGTTTGGAAAGCTATCAGCTCGATGCCGTAGAGTAGAGTAGTGTGTGACGTCATGCGAGGAGCATCCGGACCGCGCTGATTAGGGAAAGCCTCGTCTAGTCTCCGCTGAATAATGATGAAGTCGCTTTCAAATCACTTTCCTCGTAGTACGTACTCGAGGAGAAATGCGCCAATGTTGCACACACTAGAAAGTCTAAGAAGATGACAGCCTTCTACTACCTGTCCCGCTTCAAAAAAAGAGGATTGAGAAAATTGTAAGAAGTATTTCATGCGGCAATATTTACCATGTGAAAGGCCTCTTTGCTGCTGTGTCTAACGTGTACCTACTCAGGTGGGTATATATGCACAAAAAAAATAATATCAGGTGTAAGTTATAAAGGTTAACTGATAAAAGGTAACGACGTCTTCACCGAAGTCTTGCGAGTTTGCGAGCACTAATAACTGATGTGAAATATCTTCTCTAATTGAACCTTCAACTAAACGCTGACATTTGCTCGGAGCATTCTGCTTTGAAACCTAGTCACGTTGTTTTATAGAAGGAATTATTATAGCTACAAAACACTGTTGTTAAAAAAAACGGGACATGTGCAAACATACAGGAGATGTCACTCATGAATGTGAAGAAATCTGAAAATGAATGAAAAAATTCAATATAATAAAATTAAATGTAGCTCACTCATTTCTTTCGGATTTTTTTCAACACGTGATTTCGAATGAGCAGATTATCAATAAGCAGTTCGTCAAACTGGCTAAAACACCAAAGTATGGGATAAGCATGTGACTATAAACGTAATGTGTCTATTTGATAAGTTATTAATTTCACTGACTGTACAATAAGAATTGTCCTTAACTGTGTTTTAAATAAGAAACTGATGTAATCTACAAAAACTGCAGTTGCAAACAAGCCGAAACAACTACACAGTTGATACGTATTCAGAGTAACATCATCTAATAGAGTGGCGCCAAAATTGCCGACAGTGGCCATAAAAGTAACGGAGACGCGACCTCTAGCGTCACGAGCGAGCCTCATGATTTGTGGCCGCAGCAGGGGGATATGAGAAGGTTCACTCAGTGGCCACGCCAAATACCTACACGGACTACGAAGTGAAAATCGTAATTTTTTCAGTACTTACTTGGTCTCTTCTCAAGCCACAGTTGCTATTACAGATTTTATTTTGACAGAGCAGCATACAGTTTGCTTTCGAGATTTTTTTTTAATGAAACTTCTGCCGCAGTTTTTAGAGATAAGTGCGTCTGTAGCTATTTATAATCATAACATCATCTTTGTCTAGCTCGGAGGAAGGAAGCTAAGTTGTACAGTTGTACAACTCTATTTACAATCTCTTGATATAAACAAGGATTGCTTGTAGCAACAGCACATAATGTTTAGGAACCTCTCCAAACGGATTTCCAGTGACAACTATGTAGGTAGTTTTGCAAAGAAATACAAAAATCATGTTCAAGTATTGGTAGGTACCTACTTATCGCGAATTAGCTTGATAGTGAGTGATTTTATCTACTAGCACGTGAAGTAAAGAAGAGAGTATCAGGTTCTTTGTCTCGTAATGACTTCTCCAGCGGACCACCAAGCACTGCGACTGATCGTCGGGAAACGTTACGTGTCAACCCCCGAGTCCTGAGTCCCGAACAGCGACCGGCTGCCGCGCGACAAACAACTCCGTGTGCTTAGCCGCTCGGCTGCTGCGCTTTGTTAGCATGTAGCGCTGCGCGGGCGCACGCGGTGTTGACTCGCGGCCGCTTTGACCACGACAAACATCGCCCAAACAAAGCTCTTCATATTAGAACACGAGGCAAACAAACACGTGGTTCCTGGTACCAGCACCAGATGCCGGCACCGCACCGCACCGCAGTTGGTAGCATAACACACCAACATCGTGCTTGTTTGTCTACACATGCTTCCTAAACTACATCATTTGGAATTACGAGACTCGAGAGCACACGACGAAACGTTTGACGGTTTTAGGAACCAATACCTACGTATGTCGTTAACTTCCAAGTTTTTAGACAACAAACAGCGAGCTATGTTTATAAATTGAATGTGATGTTATCTCCTAAAGACGCATTTAATGTAATACAGAGGCCGTAGCTCCTTAAAAAATGTCTCCGACATTGGGAACGACGAAATCCTTCAAAAACAAAAGCCGTTCGGACTCATCATTTAAGGATAGGACAGACGAATCGTATCAATACGCTGATGGAACTTTTAGGGACGTATAAAATACGAAGTCATTGTCTTTTTTGCACGTTCGTGTTGCGCGCGCGACGCGGCCGCGGAATACCAACAAGGTGCGCCGGCGCAGTGGAATGCGCTGCTGCCATTCGCGGGACGCCTGTCACACGTCGCTCGCATCGCGACGCCACACGCACACCACAGCAACCCCAGGACTGACCGACGCACACACTTTCCAAAACTAACGCGAAAACAGGAAAAAACTGTCATTCAAAACGAGATCCCGCGACAACCATTTCAACTTAGGGCTTTGAAGTCAAGAGTCTAGAGTCCAGTTCCAATCGCAGCTCAGCCATCAATAGTGAATGCTGACGGTCTTTGTACGAGTTTCGGACATGAATTTGCTTAGATAACAATCGCGCTCCGAGTGAATCTGAAATGTTGATTTCTTTATCAATTTCTTTTGTTCGAAATGTTGTTGAGATCTCAACGACTAACGTATTGGCCTCTGAGATTTTATCGCAACTAATTAATTAGGTCCATTAATGTTTACGACAGTTACAGTTGTTTGGAGCAGCAGAATATAGACGATGCACGCAGAACATAGCTAACATGTAAAACGTACAGTTATTCTTAGACTCAATTCAACAACCATGTCGATAATAAGTCGTTTATCCTTGCCTCCCAAAAGTCTGAGTTGTGATAATTGAATTTGAATTTATAAAATATTATGAATTGTGATGAAGTATCAAGTAGGTAGACGCGCTATACACGTACATGCTCATTACTTACCTATTTCAAAGCAAATACAGAAATATACAAAACAAAACATATACTTAGTATGTACCAACGACCCGATGGAAAGTACATACTTACACCCCGATGGTAAGTAGGTACTTGCAAAGTAGTAAGTAGGTAAGTACTTTGAACGCGCTAATCTCGGAAGTTCTACCAGTCGGATTTGATTTGAAAAATTATTTTTGCATTTGATAACCTAATTCTTGAGAAAGGTTATATAGGCTATTTAACATCATGCTATGATCCTTGTACGCCGAGCAAAATGAAAAAAGTCAGAAGGAACGCTAAGCGAAAACGAAGTAATAGCGCGAGCGGGCGATGCGATGCGACGCAGTGGGTCGGGGGGACAAGAAATTGCACGCGGATGAAGTCGCGGTTAGAAGCCTATAAGTACCTATTTCATAAATTGCCAAAGCCATTTAAAAGGTTTGAAGTTGATGGCAATTTGATATTGTTGAACAAAGGTGTACCTATGCTATTGTGAATTTTGCTATTAAGTAGGTAGGTAATAAATATAGTGTTCGATGCAATAGAATGCTCAGTGCCGTAGCTTCAAAAGGTATTATGAGTAAGTAGGTACTGACTCGGTAAAATAAGAATTTGAAAACTGACGAAGATATAAAAAACGAGGCTGTAAGTACCTACTATCATGACTTTGGTATAGCTTTATTTGATTCCATGTCCAGCGCCGCTCGCCGGCCACGTCTCCTGTCCGCGGCGCCTGCGCTCCTCTTGTCATAAAATTTAAACCTATATTTTACGACGCGCACGTAAAGCTGCCCGGAAAGTTAGAGGTGCGCTCCAGCGACAAGAAAACGCATGCCCTCATTTGTCATTCTGAACTCGTCTATACAATATTTATGTCAGGCGTGTTTTTAGAGCTGCGTCGTTGTCTCACACACTCGCGAGGCTCACTCGGGGCGAATGCTCCGTTGCTACCCGTGACTCCGTGAGCCAGCCGACGGAGGATCTTCCAAATATTAGATATAGGTACCTAATACTCACTTATCGGATATTGGCACATTATTATCCATTTTAGTCCAGTTTTTAAGTTGAATTTTATTTTTCAGTATGTTATGCATTGCAAATACACATTTACAGTTTCTTTAAATGGGTATCCCATCAAAAACATAATATAGGTATAAAAAATGCAAGTCTCGCAACGCAGTTCTTTTAGCGCAAAACATTATGAGATCTAATGTAAAACCAAGTCAGTTAATTTTATTCAGTAAGTACCTATTTATGAGAGCATCTATCCAACAACTTTGTCATAAATTGTTAAGTACCTAATTAGTTAACTAACAACATTTAAAGTGACCGTATCAATATTAGACATCTTTATTTCTTTAATAAATATAAAAATGACTTGGCAATCGGGGTCGAAAATGTTCCTGAATGGCTTCGAGAAAAGATGGTAAGTACCTACATGATACGGCTATACTTTTGTTTGTTTGTTTTGTTTTGCTCGACTTGGCCGGGGCACTGCCGTGCCCCCGATAATCTTGCACATTTGAACACACTTGTAAATAATAAGAAGTAGGTACCTACCGTATACTTGAAGGCAAACTTAAACCTAAAAAAAGTAATTTTATTAATTTAACATAACTTGACAAACGATAAGTGGCTAAAGTCAAATAGTTTTTAACAATAAAACCACTGAAAAGTACTTTTGAATGTGATAACTAACAAGAAAAGAATAATTGAAAAATCCCCTTCCAAAAGGTAGCTATTCACGAATAAAGAAGAATGGGTAAGAAACTCTATAGTTATACTCTACCTATAATAAAAACATTTAACTTAAGTTTTGCCTGTCCAGCCCATCCCATCCTTGATGTGCTCCCTCCGGTTGACGCCCTAAGCCGAGGTTCGTACCCCACAGGGGATGCCCTTAGCGAGCGTTCACCTAGTTTTAATTAGCATAGTTGAATAACCCCTGGCTGGAGGTTTTAAGTGTAGTAGCTTAAGGCACCCACAGGAAAACCCGATTAAGTAGTCATGATCTCAGAGGTCAATTACGAGATGCCGTACCAAAAAAAAAAAATTAAGTCTTGCCTCTACGCGACGGGATCACTATTCATCATCATCATTTCAGCCGAAAGACGTCCACTGCTGGACATAGGCCCCCAAGCACCGCCACTTCGACCGATTCTGTGCTTCCCGCATCCAGCTGATTCCTGCGGCCTTCACAAGGTCATCGGTCCATCTTGTAGGATCACTATTACCAATATTCATGATATAAAAGTCAAGACCTTTTCGGGTTTCTACGTGCAATTCAAATGTTCCCAAAAGCAAACATCCCAATCGCAGCAAAGTACTGCTAACATACGAGAACACAAGTAGATAGTCCCTAAGTAGAATCCGACCGAAATGTTTGCTGGTGTTAACATCATCATCGTTGCAAGTTTGACACCGCTCTGGTGACTGAAATGATAGCATCATTAGCCAGTCACACAGGTCTATTCTGTAACCATCTCACCGTGTTATCTTAAGTGAGGTCTGCTGTTCTTCATTCGCAAGTATTGATGAGCTGAATTATCAAGAAACCTAAGTATTTTAATTGATGAAACTATATTCATGAGCCTCACTGTAACGGTAATGTCACGCACCGCACGGTGGACGTACAGCACTGCAATGAGCTGTCACTAAATAAACGGCAAATAATAATTATGGAAATACTTAATACTAACTAGTCTTGTACTTTTGTACCTAATATTCTGTAAAGGTTATATGCCATAGAGCTAAACTCGTGTATCTGTGCATACTCACACGTATTTACTACGGTAATTACATAATTATAAGTAACGTAACTTAGGGTTTTCCCCATCACATGTGCATGAGGTAGGATTTGCCGTCAAACCCTGTGCAAGCGTGCATCAGTTCGTTCTACGCCCACCACACACTCGTACTTACCAACTGAGATTTCTTTCAACTTCATGCTTTTTCAGGTCTATCAGTGATACAGTGCTATTATTTAATTTATATTTTATTTATTACTACACTAACTACGGTGTAAGTACCATCGCACACTGCCAGCTGACATCAAAAATATTTAATTAAAATAAAATAAAACCCCTTTTTGTGGTTTTATGACCAGATGTAAGAACATAAATGAAGCAAAAGAGATATGTGGCATTCCTTAGTTTCTACGGCAAGCGGACCTGGTGGTAAGTGTTCACTGTCTATGGACATCTGCAATTCACGAGACTTTACTGGTTAGCAGGGTATCCTCTGGGATACCCGACACACAAACCATGTCTGTCAGACACCAAGCTGTTATGTCTCAAGTCTGTAATTACACTGGCACTGGCACCTTCGAACTAGGACACAACTTTGCTGTTTTGAATACTAACCTAGTTATTGACTGACTGACTTCTCCGGACGAGCTTCTTCTCAAAGAGGTCTTGTACGACATTGCCACAATCACGCAGCAGCAACGTCTGAATTGAATTCATAAAATTTACACACAGAAAAAAGAGTTTCTGCTCAATGAGTTCGACGTTAACATTTATAAAGCCTCATTGATCGGTGTAGAATCCCTGTTGGAGGCAAACGCGTTGTATATTTCCTACCTACTAGTAATGCCCACCACCACTACCTAGGTACTTATTATCTATACTAATCTATACTAATATATATAAAGCTGAAGAGTTTGTTTGTTTTTTACTTGAACGCGCTAATCTCAAGAACAACGGGTCCGATTTGAAAAAATCTTCCAGTGTTAGATAGCCCATTTATCGAGGAAGGCTATAGGCTATATATCATCACGCTAAGACCAATAAGAGCGGAGCACTAATAAAGAATGTTTCAAAATCGGGGTTTATTTTTCCCTTTGAGAGCTTCCGCTGCGTACGCTGCGTAAACGGTTAAAGTTTCGCAAAAATCAAGTATTACAGAATTATTTCCCTTTAAAAGTTCTAAAAAAAAGTCCGTGACAGCATATATGTATCTATCTTTTAAGATTGGCTCACTATAACCTTTTTTATGCTAACCAAATTTGTTCTAAAATAATGCATCATTTGCGAAGGTGTTTTTATAAACACGATATTAGTCCTTATCCAGATAATTACATTATTCATCACAAGTATTTAATTTAAAACAAAATTGCCCTTTACATCATTTGATTTCAAATAATGTCTTAGGAGACATCGCAGTTTTAAAACAACATCGCAGCAAAATAATGATCAAGTACTGCGCGCGATTTCCGGTGAAGGTATCGTTTGCGGTAACAATTTATAAAGCCCAGGGGCAAACATTTAAGCACGTAGGAATAGATTTACGCCAAGAGTGTTTTACGCACGGGCAACTATATGTTGCCCTATCGAGATCTGGTTCTTTTTTTCGTGCCCTTGATTTTCAACGCTCTGCTTAGCGCCAAGAGTTGAAAATCCAATAGTGTGTTTTTTCAACAAGCTGGGACGAGAGTGCGTCCCAGCGCGTTGGATTCTCAACGCTCGGCTTAACACCGAGAGTTGAAGATTCAGTGCGCGATAAAACCCTGCTGCGATTTTATTACGTCCGTGCGAACGTCGGCTTACTGATTAAAGCGTGATGCAGGTACCTAAAATAGCTCCTTAACGTACGTATTATTTAAAAAAATATTTTCACCTTTTACTTAACGAAGTCGCGGATTCAAGTTAGCGGTAGCTCAAAGTATCTATTCCACGCGGACGAAGTCGCGGGCAGAAGCTAGTGTTATAATAAACAGACAGACAAATAAGAAATCCGGAGTCACACGTGTTAGCATAAATCGAACAGATTACGTGTGACTCCGAAATATTTATTTGTCTGTCTGTGATGTTTTGTTCATACCTTTAGATGATTTTTGTCGTACTTAGTCGGGTTTAGTTTTATAACTTCTATTTAATAACTTTGAGGTAATGGAATATAGTATAAATATGTACCTATATTTTTGAAATGTGCTAATTAAGTTCTTTCATTAGATACCCAACATGGCCTGTTTTTTTAAAATCTCATTACTTATATTATATCCTCTATGCGAGGGTGCCATATTCAATGTGACGTCACATAGCCTATACGACACCTCATTTGTCAAATTATGAGCAATGTAGAAGTTATGAAGGAACAGATGAACATACATACATACATACCGGTCAAAATCATAACCCTCCTTTTTGCTTCACCGTAGTCGGGTAAAAAGAGGTAATTACTTAAGTATGGGTACCTACTGGTATATTTCGAAGAAACAGAAAAGAGATAGTAACAACAGATTATCCAACATAAATGATGCAGTGTGCCGGATATGATCGCGGTGCGCCGGCGCCCGCCGGCGGAGACGCGCGCAGCCGCTGTTCGCGCACCGCACGCTTATGAACTAATTATTAGTATTGCTACCCCTACAGCAAAAAAAAAACTGTTGTTTCATAGAAAAGAGCAATACCTACGCGGTCAAATAGTATTGTACTTTTCTATGAAACAGCAGATTTTTTTTTTATAATCGACGAAAAATTTCAACGCAGGCGGTTTCAGAACCATGTAGTGAATCCATGGTAAAAGTTTTCGCGTCGATGTCCCTGCACCCTGTACCTATATCGATACCGGAAATTTCAATTGACGTAAAGGACATTGTATTCCCTGTCCTTTACGACATTTGAAATTTGCAGTGTCGATATGATTAGACGTTATCTTTGATGTGTATATATGCCTACTTGTCAGGTCCTTGGATCTGTCCAATTGCTGTGCAATAGCGCAGAGCTGTCTGTTATAACATGTAAGTAGCTCTGTGCGCAGAGCATTTTCATAGTCTAGTAGGCTACCAACCGAAGGCACTGTAAGTCAACAGAAAGCACACGTGGTCCTAAAACTTTGTTCAGTCACAAAAAAAGGCAAATTCGTACACCGCTTTTCGAGTGGTTTTTTATTTATAATTATCCAACTTGGTAGGTACGTAGGTATCTAACACTTAACGCTAGGCGACATCGCGGCAGACCGAGACGAACATTGCGACGAACTTGTCTCTACCTACACGCTGGAGAGACAGACATATCTAGTTTGACTCTACGTCAGCTTAACTTGATTTTCATTAGAACCGCATTGTAGGAACGTCTCATTGTTTCTCGCAGCTAACGTTAGTAATCAGAAAACATTAATTTTAAAATCAGTTAGGTAGGTATAAGAAACACTGCATAATATGGTTCATTCTGCCTAGCCTTTTCCCAACTATATTGGGGTTGGCTTCCAGTCTAACCGGATACAGCTGAATACCAGTATTTTACATGGAGCGACTGCCTATCTGACCTCCACAACCCAGTAACTGGGTAATACGATACCCCTTGGTAAGACTGGTTGTCAGACTTTCGGGCTTCTGACGACCGTAACGACTGTCAAAGATCCACGAATGACAGCCGGGACCAACGGCTTAACGTGCTTTCCGAGGCACGGAGGAGTCTCGGTATGTAGAAATGGTCACCCATCCACGGACCAACCCCGGCATACTGCATAATATGGTGATAGGCTATTATTTTATAAGTAAACGGCTATGACTGTTATGATGAGTAATGATGAAACATGTCTTAAATGCAATTTTACTGATATGGCTAATGATTGTAATAGTTCTTATAATCAATACCTGGGTGGCTGGAGTAGCCGGGAGGCCTGAAGGCCCGACAGGCCGCGTCGGGCCCGCCACCTATTGTGAACATGACAAAACATCACGCACACAGCCGCACGCGCATCAATCCGTCCGCCCCACACTAGCGTGTCATTCTGTGACATCACTTAACTTTCAATGTATACGTACATTGAACAAGATTGACTGCCGGCCGGCCAAGGCCGCAGGTCTCACCCGCCCCCCGCACGCCGACGGAGCCGGGCTCATGCGGGGGGCGGCAGAGTACGCGCCGGGTTCATGTTACAGCGGGCGGCGTACAATGAGCGAGCTCGAGTGCTGCCTGTGCAAGTGAGTGCCATTGTTTTTCATATGGCGCGTTTTTTCCTCACGTTTCGGCGGCAAACGTCGTCCAATAGCGGGCGCGCGGCGTGCTCATTGGCGGACGGCGCGTGGGCGGGACGCGGTCGCCAATTCTTCGCGCCTTTTCGCGATATGCTCGTGACGTTCCCGTGTTTGTTTTTTTTTTTTTAATGCGTCCCGTTTTCAAAAATCGAATAGCTTTCCACTACCCTCACAGGTACCTGAGCTTGTACTAGTCATTCGCCCAGAAAACTAACTTTGATGGTTTGATAATTTAGTTAAATAACTTGATAAAACTTCAACTTTACATTGATGATACGTATAAATAAATAGCTTATTTTCAGTAATAGGTATAGGTACGTGTTCATTGAATAGGTGTTTTACTAAAGTTTAAGGCAGTACGTATTATTTACGGATTGTTGAGAAGCATTTGCGATTGTCTGCTTTATCAGTTCAGTTCTTTTTTTCCTTTCCGGTAACTTGATACTTATCTAGTAATCGGTTTTATAATCGGTACCTGGACGACCGAGCTCTGCTCTGGTGAAAATAGAGAATGCTCATTTAATAGTAGGTATAGGAAAGTTCATACTAATCCATGTATAGTAGGTACCTACTTATTAATTCCATGCTGCCATATCATTATTCTCATGTTATCATTCATTATCTTGTTCTAAACTTTGGGCGACCGAGCTCTGCTCGGGTGAAATACGGAGAAAACTAATTTTCCCAGATATGAGACCTAGCTAGATCGATTTTTCGCCCCCGTAAACCGCTATATTTCAATTTTCATCGGAATCATTGGAGCCGATTTCGAGAAAGTGAGTACAAATATATATAAGTACAAATATTGCTCGTTTAATGGTATAGGATTTAAAGAAGAAATATAAAATATGTAGCCAAGAGCAGTTGTTTAGTAAAAGACATATGGTACCAATCTTTATTTTTTATTCTACCACAATAGCCACTAAAAGTAAATTAATTGTTTGTTAAATTCTAGAAAATACTAAGAAAATTTTAATTATAAATAACATAAAACCCATAAAACGACGATGATGGGCCTGACGAAAGCCCCATAATGAGGCATCTTATTAAAACCACCTTGTCAGTAGTAGAATATAAGTACTAACATAGCAAGTAAGTTAAATTGTTTACTAACATCTAGAATTGTATATAATGTTTTTGTTTTGTAATTGGATCTAGTTGTCTGATAAATAAATGAAAAAAACAGCACAACACTGCTTTGATTAGCCTAACGTTAAAATGTATCTAAGGGTCACAGGGTCTAAGGGTCATTGCAGTCGTCACCGGGACGTCAAGAATCGAGAATATTCGAATCGAACATTACGTCCCGGTGACGTCGTTCGTTAGTCTACCGCGACCAAATTTGTTTTGTCTCCGCGCCGGCGCCGGTGCGAAGGCAGTGTGTGAACACACGTATTGCCAGCACACACTCCCGACACAATCTCGGGCCGAGTTATAGCGGTCGCGCCGAACTAGGTACTCGAAACATCGGTGACCGGGATGACGGGGCGCTCGGGTGACGGACGTGCGATGTATGTAGTACCTACATGTGGCCATAATAAATACTAAGTATCGCTATTTCAGCGCTGTCATCTAGTTGTCGGTGACGTCTCGGTAACGGCTGCGGTGGACAAACGCAGTAGGTGAGACAAAGGAGGGCAAGGTACTTACCTTCACGTCACGAATTGACAAAGATCAAATAAATATCTACTGAGTTGTTTATATTCACGTAGAAAATATGTAGGGAGTACAGGTCCCATATACTATGTATAGTTTCTCTCAACTTATAGCCTCTGACGCAATATAAATTAGATGCCTACTTAGCTGCATGCCAGAAAACCTGTTACCATTCTGACGCTATCTACATAGAAGTAGGTACTTAACTACCTAGTTCAATGTGCTATTTCTGGAAAAGATCCTAGCAAATACTTACAGTGTGTCAGTGAAGGTCACGGTGTGTTACGTACGGGCCCCTTGTGTGACGTGGAGACCACACGTAGCTACGACAGGAAGCTTCTCGTCCGATACGATCAGTCGTACAGATAAGCAGTATTCACAGGCGGAACCAGTGAGGATGTCGTGATGCGCCGGCGCACGACTGCCAGCACATGTCCTACATCGGGAGAGAGTAGGAACTAAGGTGCAGTGTTACTACGTGGGTATGTTAGGTCAAGATCCAAGCTTCATGAACTGATATTTAGATTATTTACATCCATCTTCACATGACTGTGGTGCATTCGTATTTTTCATCCATATTACGGCTGGTTCTGAGCATATTGTCTAAACTCTCCAGAATTTAAAAATCGTAATTCCAAAAAAAAAAAATTGCATCATCTTTTTACGCTATGCTTTGAACGAATAAGTACCTACTTATTTTCATGAACGAAATTAAATCACAATCGTGGTGAAGAAAGCGGGCAGTGGATCAGCAGTATGTTGTTCGAAGATGATGATGGTTTGACACTCGGGAGCTGGCACCACCAGCTCCAAGATATTCTTCAGGTCCAAGATTGGCTTATGGTAAATAGTTTGTTTAAAAAAAGACATTTAAATGACCTAATGTTAAAGTAGTAATAATGTGACATCATAATATGCGCGCCACCGTAAGCGTGGGCTTGCGGACGGTGAGCAATGGGTACCTAGCTCGCCGTCCGATAAGGACCAGGCCCGGGTCGATGGCGCGTTAATTGTTCCACGCGCTCCTCAAGGAGATGTCAGCAGAATTGACGGGGTCGAGTGCTAGGGCCAATGCCTGCAGGGGTTGCGAATAAAACCGAAAGGGAAATCCTGCCCCCAGCAACATGGCAACTGAAGGAACACGGGTGGGTTTTAGTCAGTAATTTCTTGAATCGCCTCGTGTGATAATAGTATCACATGAGCGTTTTAATACCTAATTATGAATAGTTGCATACAAGACTTTATCTACACCCATGATACGAATCCTGGTTCTGAAACCATACTTAGGGTGTTGTATACAATATTGTTTTCTCGACTTTTCTGTTAATAATTGGTTAGAAATGTCCTTTGCTGCATTAGGAATATCTAGCGGTGTGTTATCAAAGCTTGTATCACTCAATGATAGTTGTAAGGGAAATTTTAATACTTACCTAAATAAATAAATTAAAATTAATTTTAATTGGAAACAATAAAGTAATACAATTTTGCAATATCTACTATTTTGATCAAAAATGGCGGGATACGACGTGAATTCGAATAACCTATAGGTTTATTCTTTTATTTCGGCGCTGTGGTAGTGAAACGTTCTTTTTTTGAAATTCGAGTTGATTAATGAAATTTAGTACAACATTATAACACCCGTTAGGATGATTATTATGGTTACTATGACATATGACACTGACTGTTTTAATGTTGGCAATAAGCTAACTGTTTCACAAACTTTCATAGAGGTTTTATAGCATGGGTGTAGATAAAGATATTAAAAGCACACTTTGTAAACAAGCATACCTATTAGAGGATTACATCCACGACAAGAATGCTTGGAAACATGTTGGTCCTCTCCATGCTCCATAAGACAACCTTAGAGTGTAGACAAAATCAAACTGGTTGCTAATTTAGCTGTATAATTTATTATTTTTATGAGATTAATTCATACCAAACTACTTTTTGGAAGGGGCAATTAGAATCAATTATATTTTTAACCGACTTCCAAAAAGGAGGAGGTTCTATGTTCGTCTGCATGTTTTTATCATTTTTATTTAAGTGTATCCATGTGTCTTTTCACCTGTGACAAAAAATGAATAAATGAATATGAATATATTTTCGTCAATTATGGATCGATTTTGAAAATTCTTCATTCATTTGGTAGAAAAAGCTTCGCGGTGGTCCCATATTTTAGGGTTCCGTACCAAAATGGTAAAAAGGAACCCTTATGGTACGACTCAGTCTGCCTGTCCGTCAATCTGTTACAGCTGGATATCTCAAGAACTCCTAAACGCTATCAACTTGAAATTTGGAACAGTTTTAAATGACGTTTGTCCAAACTATTTTGCAAATAAGAAAGAAATAATTTTTTTTTGCATCAGGCTCTGAACGGGGGTCTTAAAAATTAAACCGACTTAAAAAAACACTACAAAGTGAAACATAACTTTGATTTCGGAAGTCGGTTGCAAAAAAGAAATTTCAAAACCAAAGACAGGCTCCCGAAGTTAAAGCAATTCTTCAGTTTTTTTTTTTATGTCGGTTGTTTTTTTTTATTGTTAAAAGGTTTTTCTCGGTTTTTCTTAATAATTTTTGACGTTCAAATTAGCATAATTATTTGAAATAAACGATTTCGACAGCCAGGGGTGGCACGTCGCGTACACCTCGCGCTTGTGACCGACCTATGCTGCTCTGCTAAGCCAAAAGGCGCTATCTCAATCAGAGTAAGTTTTGAGAAAATTTACTTTTGTAAATAAATTGTAATTTAAGGAAAATCTTAGATACCTATAAAAAACTTTTTAGTGGTTTAAAAAAATATTTTTAGTTAGATAGTGCTATTTGGCTTATAGGTACTATTAGATGCAAAATTGTTAAAGCTATTGAATGGTATAAAAAAAAAACTAAAAGGGCGTGTCTCAGAGATAGTGCCTTTCGGCTTAGCAGGGCAGTATGCTGCTTGTAACAACTGGGGGCTGAATCTGGATTAATGTCCCATGTTCAGTTTTACAATGGGACATTAACCTAGATTAAAAAAAGATAGATAAGAGAAATAATACAACTAGGGTGAATGTCCGCAGGTACTCCTATTGGTTAACCATATCGATATCACAAAACATTGATAGGATTTCAGGACTTACACGTGGAAACAATGTCTACTTACATGTTATTATACCGTTTAAGAATTTGCGGCTTCAGGACGGGCTAATTAATACACATGTATAAACTATACATATATTAACAATCATGCCTCATGTGGACATCCACATGAGACATGATTGTTGTTACGCAATGCAAACTGTGCCCCTTTACTCCGACTCCTACATAAGTTCGAATGTAAATCTTTTTAAATAAACTTCCAGCCCTACAAAGGAGTGCAACACGGGTCTTTCGCATTTAAATCAGCGTCACCCCTCGCGACACAAAACAAACTTAATATCAGCCGAGAGTCCTCGGCACGCCACCCCTCAAAGAAATGCCTCCCCCCGCGCGAGCACAGGTCAGGGGGGCGCTCATTATCCGAGCACAGGCTCCGCAGACGGGTGCGAGCCACTCGACACCTTTACCGTGTAATTGTCTCGTCGGCAGCTCTCCGGCACTCCGGCACTCCGCCCGACGCGTGACGAGCCCGCCCACCGGCACAGACCCACTCACCACTTAATGACATAAATTAATGATCTTTGTTTCGTTGACGTGACGTTAACTTTGAGTTGTGATTGAAGGGTATCTTGAGATTTTCATAATGCTTTGCACAGGTAGTATTGTGGCACAAGTATCCACACGTACAGGTACGGTGTGTGACAACCGTTACAAGGAAGGTAGGTATTATCTGACTGTTTGTCTTCTTGCAGGTCATTTGACTTTGAAGTAGAAAATATACAAATGAAACATTCCACAAACCAGCAATCAAGTTTTTTCAAACAAATAAACATTAACAGGAATCATAGGTACCTATACCAACCAACACACTGGTAGAAATTGCAGCATATTTTATAAGTTTAAGTTGTATAATAGCGGCTTAAGAGTTAAAGAAGCAGTTTTAAGTTGCATATTTGCTTCCGATAACGTACAGTCGTTACAGATACAGAGGTTACTATAAGTGGCAGTAATGGAACCAAATGCTACCATTGCGTTTATGAAAGTTCATTCTCGAGCCCGTTAATTGCTTACGTCTGTAACAGAGAGTTAAAAAGGACATGATTGTGGTCACTGAAAACTCCTTTAGGGGTTCTCTTGTAACTGTTTAATGCCACTTAACTGCATAAAATAGTTAATTGTAGCCTTATTAAAGCAGCTGTATAAGAGTTGAAATAACCACTGTTATTCTACTTAAACTTTTGGCAATAGAAGTAATAATAACTCTATAATATTACTAAAGAATACTTTGAACTTCAGGAATGGGAGCAATGCTCCCTTGAGCAATGAATAGAGTAAACCAGCACTGTTAAAAATCGCAGGTAGATTTTATTAAATTAATTTGGTGGTTTGGTTTGGTTTAGTTTGGTGGTTTAATTAATAGTGATGACTCCGTTATTGATGAGAGGTGTAATATAGTATACTGTATGATAAGGCTCATGAAATCATAAAGTAAATTTTATTTAGTCACTTTTTTCTTTTTATTATTTCTAAATTATGTAGGTACACTATTTTATGACAAAACACTAGTTCTTACACATAATGCCAGTGATATTGTGTATTTTTAGAAATTCAACGAAGACAAGCCAAAGTGAGAAGTCAAATTTCATAAATACGGATGATTTGCGAATATAATAAATAACATTTTGATAATAAAAGGAAAAATAATAATTTGAGATATGCTACTCTTAGTAGCCTCAATTTTGCGATATGGTATAATTTTTTGGGGCAATTCTACTGATAAAGATATCGTTTTTAAGGCACAAAAAAGATGCATAAGATCAATGTGAGGTCTGAAAATTGATGATAGCTGTGTACTATTTAAATCGCCTAAAATACTTACCCTACCCTCATAATACAGGCTGTTTGGCAGAACGTTGAACATACGAAAATGGTGGATAGGTGGGGTCATCTGCTAAGTAGCAGATGACCCCACCTATCCACCATTTTTTTTTTTTCAGTTAGTACTCAGCCCTAATTTATTTGGCCCTGGCCCCCTGGATATCGAAATTTTTTTTTTTGCTTTCTTCTAGTTTCACAACTTTCTTAACTTTAAAGTGTAATTTTTATTAAAAAAAATAAAAACTTTTTACAAAAAAAAAAACAACCGACTTCAAAGAAAACACTACAAAGTGAAAAATAACTTTAATTTCGGAAGTCGGTGTCTTTGGTTTTGAATTTTCGTTCTTTGTCACCGACTTCCGAAATTAAAGTTATTTTTCACTTTGTAGTGTTTTCTTTGAAGTCGGTTGTTTTTTTTTGTAAAAAGTTTTTATTTTTCACTTTTTAGTTGTGATACCTACCCCACACAAATTCGAATACCACTACCTGCTATGTAAATAACAGTGACAGGAAGTTATCATCCACATACTGAGGTAAAGATAAAGATAAAGATAAAGATCATTTTATTTGTCTAAACATGCGTATACATGCAAATGAAGCATGCAGGATGTCACAATTATTGATATATCGTCCGTACATGTTTTACCCGTAAGGCATACAAATTTATAAAATTTACAAAAAATAAATATCATAAAAACTAAATTACAAAATAAAACTAAATTCTAAAGGCACTTTGATCCAAGTATGGTAGTGTCGTTTAAAAAATCACTTATATTATAATAACACTTGTCCGTTAATAAATCTCGCATCTTTTTTTTAAACAATTTCACCGGCAATGCTTTATATGACTGTGGTATTTTATTATAAATTTTTGGAGCCATACAGAAAACGCTTTTTCCCATTAATGCCGTCTTTGATGTATGCGCACACAGTTGATTTTTGTCACGTCTGTTACGGGGGAATGCGTCAGCTAGTCGTGGAAATAGAGATTGATTTACCCTAACAAATGTCGCAATTTCAAACACATACAAAGATGGTAGGGTTAGTAATTTGTGTTTTTTAAATAATGGCATACATGTGTCGGTCGACTTCAAATTAAACATCGCACGAATGCATCTCTTTTGGGCCTTAAATGCAATTTCTTTGTCTGTAGAATTCCCCCAAAATATAATGCCGTAGCGCAATAACGATGCTACTAGACTATGATAAGCTGTTACTAAGGCGTCTGTGTTTAGCTCTGGGGCCAATTTATATAAGGCGTACGCAGAGGAGCTCAGCCGTTTACTTAGGTATTCGATGTGTGCCTTCCAGTTCAATTTGGAGTCAATAATAATTCCTAGAAATTTTGTGTCGTCGACTTTATTAAGTACAGTGTCCTTGTAAATTGCGTTAAGGTCAAAAACAGCCTGGGTCCGTTGCCTAAAATGCATAATAGTCGTCTTATCTAGATTTATTTTTAAGTTGTTCCTATTTAACCATGAGATTATTGATGTCAAAGATTCATTTATGTCAGTTTCATATGTGTCTTTATTTTTACATGCTACAGTCATAGTGCTGTCGTCGGCAAAGAGAGTCATGGGGTGGTCAATAGTTTTAGGCAGGTCATTGATATATATTATGAATAATAAAGATCCAACTACGCTGCCTTGAGGAACACCGTATGTAGGTGTGCGTTCGCTTGATACATAAATTTCCTCTTTCTTTGTCCTAACATTAATTCTCTCAATTTCTGTGTATTGTCTTCTATTAGTAAGATATGACTGAATAAGATTTAATATGTTTCCCCTTATGCCGTAAGCTTCTAATTTCTGTAGCAAGGTGTCATGGTCAACGTAGTCAAAAGCCTGCGTCATGTCGCAGTATATAGCACACACCGGGATTCTCCTGTCCATATTCGTCATTACGGTATGTAAAAAGTCATAAATGGCCCTACTGGTTGACATGTTTTGTCTAAATCCCTTTTGTTCTTCACTAAAGATATTTTTCTTTTCAAAGTATGAGTATAGTTCTTTATGAAGATATTTTTCAAAAATTTTGGACATTATAGGAATTAAGGCAATTGGTCTATAGTTGGCCATGTGTTCCTTATTATTTTTTTTAAATAATGGTTTCACTCTTGAAACTTTTAGGGCATCCGGATATAAACCTGAGCTGATGCACAGATTTATTAAGTAGCTTAAGTGGGTGCAAATGGTTTCAGAAACATACTTAACAACCTTTGTAGAAATACCATCATAACCTGTACTATTTGTGTTATTTAAAGATTTAATTATATTTAATATGTCAACAGGTATACTAGGTGCAACAAAGATTGAGTCTTTCCGTTTTATAATATTTGTCAATACTTTGCTTCCCGAACCTTGACTTGGTTGAATTTTATCTACGAAAAAATTGTTAAACGCGTTAGCTATTTCTAGAGGGTCATTTATTATTTTGTCATCGACCTTTATATTGTTAATAGATTCTTTAGGTAAAAACGGTTTCGATTTATTTATTATGTTCCATGTCATTTTAGCTTTATTTGTTGCAGTTTTAATTGAGTAATTGTTTTGAGCAAGTCGAGTCAATCTCATAACTTTTTTAAACCTTTTTGTATAATTCTTAAAAATGTTTTTATTCGACATATTTGGTTTTAATCTGTAATGCCAGAGCAATTGACGTTTCTTTTTGCTGCATAATTTAATGCCATGTGAGATCCATTTTGATTTTTTAATTACATTTATTGTTGTCAGCTTATATGGAAAACAAAGGTCATAAAATAGTTTAAAGTTGTCAATAAATATGTCAAAAGCATTATTTGGATCTTCAGTTTCATATATTTCTGAAAAAGTCAAATGTTTCAAGCAGTCCCTAAATTTCACCATATTCTCTACACTAAAGTCCCGTTGTTTTTTGCGCCAGTATTTTAACATGCAAGTTTTTTTCACTGGGCATTTTATTATTTGCGCTGTGTGGTCTGATAGCGCAAATTCAATAACGTCCGTTTTACATTTTGCTCTAAAATTATGTGCGAAATTGTCAATACAAGTTTGACTATGAACTCTGGTAGGTTGCTTTATAGCAAGCTTAAGATCGAAATTCAGTAACAGACATTCAAAATCCAACACAACATTATTTTTCTTCATTATATCAATGTTAAAATCTCCCGCCATTATTATATGCTCATACTTTTTTTTACTTATTTTTTGTAATATTTTTTCTATTGTTTCATAGAATACATTTAGGTTATTTCGTTTCGGTACTCTGTAGATACATAAAATAATCATATTGTATTGTATGAGCTCCACACCGCAACATTCAACTACCCCAGTTATAGAGGCCTCAGCTATATGTGGGATTTCTCTCCATTGATGCCCGTTTCTAATCAAAATACAAGTCCCACCTCGTTTACTTTCTCTCCTACAGAAAAATGATGCTAAAGAGTAATTGGGGATATTTAAATGGTTTTCGTACCCTGCCATCATGAAGTGCTCGGTAATACACAGCGCGTCAACACTAACATCCTTTTCTGACAATTCATCTAGGCAAACATTTAGAGCATCGACCTTATTTAAAAGCCCCGCTATATTTTGATGCATCATGTAAAGGCTTTTAGTGACGAAAAAACTGCTTTTCTGTTTCTAATACGTGTGTGGGATCGTGAGATGTCAATGTTATTAAAGGAGTATTTACAGTCTTATTATTATAAATGTTGATGCCTTGAATGTCATTAATTAACGCTAGAATATTAACAAAAATGGAATGGAACCCAAAATTATTTAGTTGGCCAGACTGCCTGAAGAATGTATTATAATCATAGTCGACAATTGCATTTGAGTCTAATACATGAGCATATTTGTGTATCCAGATCTCTTGACATAAAGAATAGTTAAAGTTCATGACACGCCAATTATACATATTTGAGTTCGTGTTATATTTATATGTGGGTAGACAGATAATAATATTAGTATGAGTTATTTCACTAAGAGTCTTTCTTATGTCTAATATGAGTTCAGAGTAATTTTTAGCAATTTTAAAGTCTTGTTCACCAATTAAAATCACACAGTAGTCACTCATCGTGTAATCTGCAATTTTTGTGTGTATTCCCTGCAGGAGGTCACATGTAGCTCCATCTGTTGTTATATAGTGACAAAACCGAAATTGTTTCTCAAAAGTTTCTTCTACTATAGATAGGATCCTGTTTCGTTTATTAGCACTCAGAATGCACAATTTGTTTTGTTTAAGTTGTTGTGAAGGGTGAATCACGGTTTTGGTTTTTTTTTTGGTGTCTATTGAATTTTTTATTTCTTGTATGTCTGAATTATTCATAATATGTGGTTTTGTCCTTTTTGTCCCCTGTCCATCTTTGGTAATATTTAGTTGATTTTCTGTGTTAGTAAATTTATCAGTGCTTTCTAGAATATCTGTTTGTGTCTGTTTTATTTTACAGTTCTGGTGGGTTTTTTTTCTTGGCGTATTTTGGCTTGATTTAATTGGACTATTTGTGGCTACTTTTTTATAAACGTTGTTTTTTTTTATCAACTTGTCATTTTCTTGCTTTAGTGTGCTATTTTCAACCGATAATAGTTCTATTTCTTTATGAGCGCTCTCTAGCTGTTTTGCAAGATTTTGTATCTTCTCTCTTAACAACTTGACTTGGTCGTCTTCATCATCAGACATTTCTGGCATACTACTGGTGGTACACTCTAGTGTATTTGGAATTACATTGTCACTGTCGTCGATAGTTGGCGATTCTGATTGTGTACGGGGCCTGGGACGCCTAAATGTTACGTTTAAACTTTCGAAGATATTCATGTCAGTAATTATTTTGTCAAAATTAATGAATAAAAATGAACAGAATGTTTTACAGTATTTTTTAGTCCATAAACCATGTGATGTATTGATTTAATTAATTTCTGCTCATTCGATGGAAACCTTTCTATAGTATTAATAGGTTTTTTGGGGCATGATCAGTTTCTAGTGAGAATCATTTCAAGCCAGAGTTGCTTGACATGTTAAATACGGCGCGAGTCACTCAGTTGTAGATTGCCGATAAGGATCGGCACAGATCGACACGGAACGCGGTCCCTTCCAGCAGTCGCTCACTGTGCTACACAGTGCTAGTGGGCGGGGCTTACCGCTGCGATCGTCAGTCACGATGACACAGTAAAACACAGATCGACACAGAACGCGGTCCTTTCCAATTACGCGACACTGTGTTTTTTCTTTATAGTTCGTTATTTAAATTTTTTGATTTGTTTTTGTGAATAACTTGATTACCACTTATTATTTTTTAGTTCTGGTTACACAATCACATAGATAGTTTCAAAAGGCACACAACAGTATATTTCACTCTATCATTCATTTGTTTTTTTACGCAAAATAGAATTTAAAATCACAGCACTCGTTTCACCCGTGTTATATCAGCTGGTCGTACCCACACGTAAAAATACGTATTATTGAAGCTAACTCAAAAACTACCCAAGTAAAGTTAATAAAATTTATATGGGACTATCTCTGAAGTATGATCTACCAACCAAAAAAAAGAATCATCAAAATCAATTCATAATTGACGGAGTAATCGCGTAACAAACATACAAAAAAAAAAAACAACATACAGTCGAATTGAGAACCTCCTCCTTTTGGAAGTCGGTTAAAAATGGGTAAAACAGGCATTATTTTTTAAATCTTTAATATTGGCAGATTCTTATAACAGAAAGATGTAAAAAATACTTAAATCCTAATTTAAACCTGCATTAAAAAAAAATATCCAGGGGGCCAAGGCCAAATAAATTAGGGCTGAGTAAGTAGCAGATGACCCCACCTATCCACCATTTTCGTATGTTCAACGTTCTGCCAAACACCCTGTATATTTTTGAAATTAGTGTTTTCGACAAAACAAATATGAGGTTGTTCGAAAAACTGTCAACGTTACGAGATGTTAATATTCGTAGCCAATACGCAAACTCTTTAACCAATCAGCGTTGTAAGACTGCCTTAGTGAGAAAGAGCGTTTTAGGCATGGCACCGGCATGCAGTCCATGGCCCTTTATGGGGCACTGGTGTGGGCGCGTTCCGTGAGGCGGTGGCCAGCCCGCCGGTTGAACGCGTCCCAAAGGGTCATGGCCATCCGGCTGGCCCGAGGATACCGCACGGTCTCCTGCGAGGCGGCAAGCCTCCTTGCCGAATTACCGCCATGGGATCTAGAGGCAAAAGTCCTCGCGCATATTTGGGAGTGGCGCGAGGACTCGTGAGGGGCGTAACTCCGCTGCCGCGAGAAATCACGGCACAATGGACAGAACTCCGGCGGGATCTCATGACGTCATAGAGAGTCCGATTGTCGCAACCTAGCGCTGGGCACGCCACAATTGCAGCAATAAGTGCCCTCTTTGAGGAGTGGCTAGAGAGGTGCCACGGTGTCCTCATCTACCGCCTGACGCGAGTCCTCACCGGACACAGTTGTTTCGGGAAGCTCCTGTTCAGGATAAGACAGGAGAAAACGCCTGGGTGTCACCATTGTGTGAATCGCCCGGTGGACACGGTGGAGCATACGGTGGAGGTCTGCCCGGCTTGGGTGGGGTATCGCCGTGTCCTTGTGGAGGCGATCGGCGGCGGTGATCTCTCGCATCCGGCCCTGGTCCAGGTCATGGTACGGAGCGAGAGGGCATGGGAGGCCGTCACCTCTTTCTAAATTTTGTGCCCTCATGCCCCTAACCGCCGCAGGAGACGCCCTGAGCGTCGGGAGTCACAGGCCGATTTCCGGCCACCGTTGGCGCGGGCTTACGGACGGTGAGCAATGCGTAGCTCGCCGTCAGATAAGGACCAGGCCCGGGTTGACAGCGCGTTGTGTTCCACGCGCGCCTCAAGGAGATGTTAGCAGAACTGACGCGGTCCGCTAGGGCCGAAGCCTGCAGGGGTTGCGGAAAAGTCTGAAAAAAAAGGAACACGGGTGGGTTTTAGTCAGCTAGAGTCTGACACGTCTTCCCTCTCCACCCAGAGCGGGAAAAGTTATTTGATATTTTCCAACCCAAAAAAAAGAGTAATGGTCGCGCATTTCCAATAAATTACCAGATGTCATAAATTTTTTGAATATAACAAATAAAAAAAAACTGTTATTAATGTGCTAGTTATACCAAAAAATCTCTGGACACTCTGCGCGTCAAATACAATAACTTTTTCAGGATGATGTTGGGACTTCCTCGTTTCTGCAGTGCCTCCAAGATGTTCGCGCAGGCTCGTACTGATGATTTTCATGCCGTCGTTCGGAAAAAAGTCGTGTCACTTATGGAGAGAGGAGAGTGTGGGGGAGTCACAACAGCATCCTGAAAACTATAGCTGAAGATGTACGTGCACCTGTGTTGAGGCATTTCGTTTGTCTGGTGATCTTTTAGGGAGGTACAATATCTCCCTACATTCCATATTATTGTTCTTATTTCGCATGCAACCATATTTGTACGCCTCTTGGCATGACATAGCGACCTATGAACTTTAATTTAAGAACTGTATTCACTACCTATGTTACACAAATAAAAAATGATTATTATTATTATTGATTATTTGCAATTTTTGGGTACTATCTGAACTTTGCACTTGCACTACATTTTCTATAACTACATCTACTTCCGAATTCCGATGTAAAATTTGTATCCAAGTATACTGCCCCATCGGCAACAAACAAGTAAATAGTTTCAGAATTTTGCATTGTTGGTGTCCGTATGAATTGAGGAGCCATGTCTCATATTTAAACGCGGGTACTACCAACATTTAGTAGTAAATTGAGCGATTTTGTAGGCCCGATCCTGGAATTTGTAGTAAAATACTTTAAAAGATATACGACTTTTAAGGTGGCTCCTCAAATCAGATGTCTGAATTGAGGTGCCACCTTACAACTCTAAAACTAGCCGACGGATATTTTTGAAAATTTGGTAGGATTTAGTAGTACTTATGCCTAATCTCTACAAAAAAAATAGGTTTTGTACGACTGAATTTGAGATAGCTACAATGTTTTGATTTTTCATAAAAATCCATAAATTTCACCGCGCTGTTTCTCGGAAAGTAATCAACCAATTTTAACATATTTTTAGTATAATTTAGTAGTAAATACGTTCTAATTTGTAGTATAAAAATAAAATGAAAAAACTACATAATTTCGCTAATACAACATATTTTATGTGGCTCCTCAATCCTGACGGTCTGTAGAAAATAAATGTGCATAGCTACTAAAGTAGTTGATCAAATCGGATAACAATAGCACCAATATTTAGTAGAAATTTCTACTAAATATTGGCGTAATCCAACATTCTGTACATTCAGTATTTCAAAAGATATTAACAAAATAAACATTCCTTAACAATTTAGTGTGGTACAAGAGCCCACGACCAAAACCATGTCACATCGTTCAACGGTCAAAACCGTACAAAATCGTTAGTTTAGATGATTCTGAACCGATTCGATGGGAAGTACCGGTCAGAAACATCCCAGTTTTACGGGAGCGCATTTCTGCTTTAAAAAAATAAGCAAGCAGTCGGTTTCATCACAATATGTCTGATATTTAAAATGTACATAGGTTTCGTAATTTTATTACGAAAAAGTTTGTTTTCAGACATTTTTGTGTGTAAAATGAGGACTGAGCGCATTTTCAAAAATGTCAAAAAATTTAACCGATCTGTCTCATAGCAACCTGGTTCAATCGAAAAGTTGTCTGATTAGTAACGTATTTTTTTCTTCTTTTACGTACTTAATCAAAAGATTACGGCAGGTCAGTCTCAAATTCAAATAATTTTTTTTTTCTCTTCACAAACAATGGCATCTTATAATTTAGACAGACTTGAAAAACTGTGACAATAGTTTGTGAGAGACTGGTGTCTGCACTAAGAATACCTGTATCGCAGATCACCAGGGTCCCACCACACGGTATGTAAGCATAATCAATTAGTTAGTAAATGTGAAGGGATATGGCATAACATAACATTTAGACTCAGAGATTTAAACAATATAAAACAAACAAAAAACAAAATAAGAATTAAATGCAAAAAAATAAAATAAAAATGCTTGAAATATTAAGTGTTTGGAGTAATTCCTCAGTTGCATTATAGTCTCAGGTTGTATCTTGATCAAAAATAACTTTTCCATAAGATATATTGTAATGGAACAAATCTATCTTAGGGAGATGTATCAATGATTCAACCTACAAACTGCTAAAAACGTAAGAAAATTTTAATGTCGGTGGCTACAACTGCAGAAGATTCTGAATCCAAAAATTTCAGACATTTTCCGCGTCACGTCTAACCTAAGCGCATTTGAAATACCTATGTAAAAGAAATACCGAACTGTTTCGTAGCAATCTGTCTGATTTTCAGAATGTAGTTGAACGATAGATTTTAAATTCCGAAAACACAATTTTCTGAAACCAGTATATGCAGTAACGTCACACCCAGAAGACTACTTGAGAAAATTAAAAATGGGGCAGAAAATAAAACCCATAGCAACCCGTCTGAAAATCTTGTATTCAGGTGAACATTGGTCAGTTGATGCGAAAAATCATTTTTCAAAATAAATCGTTTTTACGTACTTACCCGAAACCATCAAACTGAAATAGAAAGGTTTTTCAAATAAATTGGACAAAATGAAACGTGGATAACGTTTGAAAATAACTGTTTATTGAAATAAAATTAATAATTTATTTTTTTACTGTCGGACTCATCATCGGTGTCGTAAACGTAACAAGTACCGCGCGTTAGCCGGGCGACTCCGAAACGTTCTTTCTGTTTTTGGAGTTATATAATATGATATTTAAAATGTCTGAAAACAGGTTTTCAGTAACTATAGAAAAGATTGAAAAAAATTGAATCAGGTTGCTATGAAACAGATAGGTTAAATTTTTTGTCATTTTTTGAAAATGCGCTCTGTCCACATGTGACACGCAAAATGTCTGAAAACAAACTTTTTCGTAGTAAAATTACGAAAACTATGTACATTTTTAATATCATGGGGCCTACCACCAGCTCATAAACAGTATTATATTAATATTAAGTACTTCAGTGGGAGAAAAAGATGGAGCTATACAATCTGTAGAGCTTCATCTCTTTCCCACACTGAAATAATATTAAAATAATACTGCTTTATGAGCTGGTGGTAGGCCCCCAGGCATATTGTGATGAAACCGTCTGCTTATTTTTTTTGACATAGCAGAAATAGGCTTCTGTAAAACTGGGACGTTTCTGACCGGTACTTCCCACCGAGTTGGGTTCAGGAATCATCTAAACTAATCATTTTATACGGTTTTGACCGTTGAACGATGTGACATGGTTTTGGTCGTGGGCTCTCGTACCACACTAGATTTTTAAGTAATGTTTATTTTGTTAATATCTTTTGAAATACTGAATGTACAGAATGTTGGATTACGCCAATATTTAGTAGAAATTTCTACTAAATATTGGTGCTATTGTTATCCGATTTGATCAACTACTTTAGTAGCTATGCACATTTATTTTCTACAGACCGTCAGGATTGAGGAGCCACATAAAATATGTTGTATTAGCGAAATTATGTAGTTTTTTCATTTTATTTTTATACTACAAATTAGAACGTATTTACTACTAAATTATACTAAAAATATGTTAAAATTGGTTGCTTACTTTCCGAGAAACAGCGCGGTGAAATTTATGGATTTTTATGAAAAATCAAAACATTGTAGCTATCTCAAATTCTGTCGTACAAAACCCATTTTTTTGTAGAGATTAGGCATAAGTACTACTAAATCCTACCAAATTTTCAAAAATATCCGTCGGCTAGTTTTAGATTTGTAAGGTGGCTCCTCAATTCAGACGTCTGAATTGAGGAGCCACCTTAAAAGTCGTGTATCTTTTAAAGTGTTTTACTACAAATTCCAGGATCGGGCCTACAAAATCGCTCAATTTACTACTAAATATTGGTAGTACCCGCGTTTAAATATGAAACATGGCTCCTCAATCCATACGGACACCATTGTTGGAGCAGAAAACTCTAATCTGAAAAAAAAGCTACTGTTTAAATATAACACTACCATACTATAATGTAGTCTTTTCTGTACCTACTTACAGGAAAGCTCTCACAAAACACAAACTCACGCCATCCACGACCTACTCTAACAAGGCTTACAATAGACAACGATTCTTATAGTAGAGGGATACAGTGAGTCCTAATCTTTGGTGTGTTTGTCCGTCACTCTTATTTACGTGGAGATCTTATTTATTTATTTATAGTTAATTAAAACGGTATAACACCAATTATAAAATATCTAAATCCGTTTAGTCGTTTTTGAGTGATAACAGTAACAAACATCCATCCATCTATATTGGCAGAAAGTAGAATTTTCAGATATTAAGAGTTGGATGTTATTTACTTGAATTAGGGATTTAATTTCTTCAATCACATGTTACGGATCTCCAAACCAAACGCAACATACAACATAGCGTAAGCCTGCAAAACACATCACATTAGTTAAAAAAAACCTGCTGGTCCCTACATTGACGAGTTATGCGAACATGGGAGTTGGGAGTTGGGAGACTGTAATGGTAACGTATGTATGTAATAATAAATAAACATAAATGTAGGGAACAGCTGATTTTTTTACGCGATTTCAGGTTTGGTCCCATAGTAAATGTTGTTCATAATGATGAGTAAAGTCACGTGTTTAAGTTTGCGCACTGGTCAAAAAATTTCCCTGTATGTGCACAGTAAACTTGGAAGCGTTTTTAGCCGCTGACATACAGTGTGAGTCTATATAATCATTCATTTATTTATCAGACAACTAAATCCAATTACAAAGCAAAAACATTATAATACAAATCTAGATGTTAGTAAACAATTTAACTTACTTGCTATGTTAGTACTTATATTCTACTACTGACAAGGTGGTTTTAATAAGATGCCTCATTATGGGGCTTTCGTCAGGCCCATCAGCAACAGCTTTCAGGAGGCTGTTGCCACTGTCCCGCAACCTTGTGAGGAGAAGCATTTTTTTCCGCACTACAGCTGAGAAGCTATCCACTCTGGCTCGCGCAAATATTGCAGAAGCACTGCAATAACGGGGCAGTCACAACAGCGCCCTAAAAGCGTTGTTGTATTGAATACGCACCGCATTGGCGGCACGTTTGGTACAGCTAAGCCATAGAGCGCTCGAGTACAAAGATGTGCAGTATATGTACTTTAAAAAGTGTGATTTTGACCGCATCTGTACATCGTGCGAACCTACGGGCCAGCATATTCGCCCGCACCGCCAATGCCCTGCGTTCCAACATCGGCATCGTCTTTAAGGTCGTCAGAAACGAAATTTCCAATCGAGACGTCGTTAATTTTGACAGGTGGTACCCTTTCTGGACACTTCTTGCCAACAGCCTTAAAGACCATGAATTCTGACTTGTTAACATTATATAGTAACCCATGGGTGGAAGCGTAGTCCTCACATATCCTAACCAATTTTCTAAGTGCACTGACCGAGGGAGCCAGCAGGACCATATCATCGGCGTAGCTTATGTTGTTAAAACACAACCCATCAACATAGCAGCCCACATGCGCACTGCTGTACATGTAATGTGCACATATCGATATGAGGATGCTTAGGTAATTTTATCGACGGAGCTTTTTTTGTTCTTTTGTCGTCTTATTGAGAAATTTTACGATTATTGTAAAAATAAATGAAAAAAGAACCAGATTTTTGCAATTTTGCAGAATTTCAATTCAAGGCATTTTATGAAGACGCCTAATTACTTCCAATCATTATGGAGTTTGTTTCATCGCGATAGATCATTTAATTTAAAAGTTACATCGTTTTGTAAAAAAAAAAAATTTAAATATTTTTTTCCGTCGGTAAAATTAAACATAGATTCCCTTATTTCGATATGTGCACATTATAAAGACTCGCACTGTATATCACGAAACAGTAATGCTTGTAATTTATTAATAATAAGAGGTCCCACCTCATTCTTGCCTTAATTGGCCGGCTTGAGTGGAGACTCGCAAGAAGAAACGTGCTCGGAGGATTGATAGCCGTGGAATACCTCTCCACTCCTCATAAACACCTCAGGACATGTTACCCCTTGTTGCTACGACACTTTGTGCTAGCGACCGTTTTCGGGGGCCCATTATTGAGTGTGCAAGTCACCCCCTGCCATTTTTCTGTGTATTTTATATAAAATACTTGTCAGGCAGGGGCCATAGTTTTTTCCATAGCTCTAGATAACCAGTTCATTTAACCACCCAAACCCATAATCCAATATCTTTGTTTGTTCCACATCTTGCAATAGTCCTGCACCAACCGGGGATTGTCCTTGGGTGTACTAATATAGTGCAAACAGGGATAATCGTCGGTTGGTGCCTCATTTCATTAAAACCACCTAACGGGCTTCTGCGAGTTGGCTTCGGCCCTTCGTACGCCTTCCAAAGGTCCGGGACCCTAGGGTCCCGAGAAATGTCAGAGACGATAAAAATTATAATAATAATAGCATTTTATTTCAGAATATGTCCATAAATTTGTTAGTAACAATGTTCTTAACCTAGTATTAGTAAAAGTACCAGTTTAGTGGTCAGGCCCTTGCCCTCGCGTGAAGGCCTATCCAATGCGCCATCAGTACCGAGTCCCATCGGCCGGCACACGCATTTAAACTTTACAAATAATATTTTAATGATAGCGCTGATAGTTGATAGAATGAAAACGCTTGACATTTACTATTTTATTTTACGAACACAATCAATACTGAACTGGAATCTCATAAAGGGACATTCATTCATTCTGTTGCGTTCACAAAAGTAGCAGCATAAGAGGGTCCGAGGTGGCAGCGCGGTTGTAGTCAAAGAGAATCTCTGTCATCATGAAGAAATTAAGTATGAATGCCATGAAATTCAAGCTGTGGCGATTTGTATTCAATCTCAAGTGTATCCAGTCACCGTAGCGGCTATCTACTCGCCTCCGAGATATAACATAAAAAAAGATCACTATGTAAGGTTCTTACAGAAACTCGGAGAAAGATTTATCTTAGGTGGCGACTTCAACGCTAAAAATACGCATTGGGGTTCAAGACTAACCACCACTAAAGGAAAGGAACTCATGAGTGCCATGAAAGAGCTAAAGTGTGCAGCTATATCTACCGGAAAACCAACTTATTGGCCAAGCGATCCACGTAAAGTACCAGACCTAATAGACTTTATTATTACTAAAAATATATCTAGTAATTATTTAAGCATCGATGAATGTTTTGACATGAATTCAGACCATTCTCCTATTATTTTATCAGTATGGCATCAAATCTTATGCGTAGAGAGCAGTCTTACACTTGTAAATAGATATACAGACTGGGAAAGTTTCAGAATAGACTTGGATAATACAATACAATTAAGAGTTCCACTAAAAACTCCGGAACAGCTGGATTTGGAACTAAGTAAATTTACAACTATTATACAGCAAACTGCCTGGAACAACACACCGGAAAAAATACACCGAGTCAAAGCAACTGCCTACCCTGCAGAAATAAGGTGTCTTATAACCGAAAAGCGGAAACAAAGAAATAGGTGGCATCAGACCAGATGTCCACAAGATAAAAGATTGCTAAACAAGCTTAGTAAGCGTCTTACGAAAGAAATTGAGCACTACAACGACACCTTAACAAACAACTATCTTAGCCAATTGACGAGTGATACCAAAACAGGCTACTCGCTATGGAAGGCTACAAAGTACATGAAACGCCCGATCACACAAATTCCTCCTATTAAGGAACAACATGGAAAGTGGGCAGTGACGGACCAACAAAAGGCCTTAAGTTTCGCTGACCATTTAGAACAAATATTCCAACCAAACGAAGCCCAGGGTCACAATGCGAGGGTAATACAGAGTGTACAAATTAGGTCCCTCAAATATGGCGAGGGGGGTAATGGCTGATCTTTGCGTTATGCTCGTGAACGGGTGCTGCTTGTGGTGACTGGTCGTCTTGCTGATCATGGTTTTGTTATTGTAACTAGTAACTAACTGTTTATTTATTTTACCTCGATGGTCCTAGTTTATCATTTATAATAACTTCCAATTATAGCTTTAAATAGCTTTATGTAAGCGGGCACGCCCTTTATGCCTTTAGGCTTTTATTTAGATACGAGTATTTAGTTCTGTTTACGTTTAGTTTTTATTTTTTATTTCTGCTTGAGTATAGTTCTCGATGTTTTTGGTTGGTATTTTGGCGTGTGCTAGCTGACATATGGCGAATAATTTATCTTTTAAATTATGTTTTGTGTTGCATAATGAACTTACATTATGCATTTTGCATACTATTGTATAGAATCATTTTTTCTAACTTGAACAGACAGCTGTGCTGCTGGGGAGTTTGTTGCGCCACTTCTTCTTCCCAGCTAAAGGCACTAGGAAGTGGTGAAGGGTGGGCGTTTTGGGGGACTGTCTTATGTAATTTTGACGTTCGAAAAGTGCTGATTCTCAGCCTAGTTTGAATAAATGACTTTTGAATTTTGAATTTTTGAATTTTGGTCAGATATTAAGTTGGTTACCCCAAGAGAAGTATCTAGAGAAATTAAGAGTAATTTTAATCGGAGAAAATCCCCCGGTTACGACTTAATTACAGGAGAAGTTTTACAAAAACTCCCACGCAAAGCCATAGTCAAGATTACCACGCTCATTAATGCCGCATTTCGATTAAAGCACGTTCTTGACTTATGGAAAGTAGCTGAAGTTATAATGATAGCCAAGCCTGGGAAGCCACCTCATGAAACAACATCTTACAGACCAATCTCACTTTTGCCTGTGTTGTCAAAGCTATTTGAGAAATTATTTCTAAAGAGATTGAAGCCCCTAATCGAAAGTGAAAATCTGATCCCCGATTATCAGTTCGGATTTAGAGAAAAACACTCCACGCTCGACCAAGTACACAGAATCACCAATATTATTGAAAGAACACTAGAGGAGAAGAAGGTGTGCTCCACGGATTTTCTTGATGTAGCCCAGGCTTTTGATAAAGTATGGCATGAAGGCCTCATATATAAACTAAGAACGATGCTGCCTCAACAATTTTCAGACATCCTAGAGTCGTATATTACAAACAGATTGTTTAGGATAAGACAGAGAAACGCCTATTCAGACCTTAGGCAGATAAAAGCTGGAGTACCACAAGGAAGTGTACTCGGTCCGGTACTGTACCTACTATACACCTGCGATATTCCTGAGCGAGAAAATAATTTTATTGCAACCTTTGCTGACGACACAGCTATCATGGCTGTTGGAAGTAGTCACGAGGAAGCTGTAGAAAAGGTTCAAGATTCCATCAATCGTATCTATGAGTGGACTACAACATGGCGTATCAAACTGAATGAAAGCAAGTCTATCCACATTGACTTCACGAATAAAAAGCCAAAATACTTCCCGGTATTCATTAATAACCAACAAATACCATACGCGAATACTGCTAAGTATCTCGGCATGACCCTGGATGCAAAACTGCGCTGGAAAGAGCATGTCAAAAAGAAAAGAGCAGAATTAGATATTCGGTACAAAAAAATGTATTGGCTACTTGGTAGACGGTCGCCATTGTCAATACCTAACAAATTGTTATTATATAAACAAGTTTTAAAGCCTATATGGACCTACGGTATTCAGCTGTGGGGCTGCGCCAGCCAAAGCAATCGTCAAATCATACAACGTTTTCAAAACAAAGTACTAAGGGATATAGTCAAACCGCCCTGGTACATAAAAAATAGTGACCTCCACCGGGACCTCAAGATGGATGTCGTAAACATAGTTATACAAAAATATGCAAAAGCTCATGAACACAGACTTCATCATCACGTGAATGTTGAGGCGATCCAACTCCTTGACAACACTGAATTAGTGCGAAGACTAAAAAGGGTTAAACCTTTTGAGTTAGTTTAGTGTAGAGTAAGTGAACTTAAACTGTAGTGCAAGTGCTGACTTTTTTACAAAGAACACGTGAATCAAGTGTCTTCCCCTTAACCTATAGTGAATAAGAAAGACGTTATTGGACGACTTCTTAATTTTATAGTTACGTAGCAGTTTAAGTTATATTTAAATTACTTATTAGCTAATAGGCTAGATTGTAATGTGAATAAAGTATCACCAATTGTGAAACTTTATAAAGGGAAAAAAAATAAGAGGGTTTAGTTTAGCGCTAATCATTCGTTGCAGCTCTTGAGTAACTTTTGTACCTCTGAAATGGAACTGGCAGCTGCATAAAATTGTGCCCAAAATGATGCTAGAGTTGCTGCATTAGGCCTGCAGATCACGCTCTAGCACTAGGGTCTTAGCACTTTACGGAATAATCGGATTGACTCCAAAGCTTGTATGCAGTTTGTGTTACTTGGGCAGGTACCACTTTTCGCTAACTTTTTTCAGGAACTGAAAACAAAGCAAGTGTTGTAAGTACTTGGACTCGTGTTCAATTGTCAATTAATGTTATTAATACATCACGTGGTGTGTTTGTGATGCAAATATAGATATCTCCCGCCCCGCCCCAGTGCCCCGTGATTGCCCGTCCGCGCCCGCCGCGTTCTGATCAACACTTTTATAGCGACGAGACGCACTTCAACATGACACTCGTACATTGTAATAGACGCATTAATTGATAGACAACCAAATCAAATCCTTTTGTCATTTCAAGTTTAATTTTAATTGCTAAGTAATTCTGTACGTACAGTTGAAGTTTTCGGCACACTTTTAGACGAGCATCACAGATACTGATCTAATAATGTACCAGATTCTAAAACAAGATTGTCAGATCTTATCGAAAAAAATATCGATGGATTATAATTATTATAAACTCGGAATTTTTATTACGGAAACCGCCGGCGGTGGCGTAGACTGTTCGTAGCACTTGCTACGCCGCAGTAGAGCACAGTATGCAACTACTAAGAAAACGAATGTTATAATAATCTTGATGTCAATATTATTATTGTTTATTTATTTATTCAGACAAAGTCCATAATTGTTAGTCACATGAATTATCTTTCAAGCTATGTTAGTATAGACATAAATTACAAAAAGGTAGGTACATAAAAGGTGTAAGTAGTCATAAAACCTCCCGTTCGAGTTCAGGATAGATTGCCACGCTATCTGACCAGAATCCGAACGAAAGCCTTCATGACTGCCGAGTCATACTTCTCAGCAATTACTTGAAAGATACTGTTAGTGCTGCCCCGCACTCTGCTTAGTAGGGAGGCGGTTCGCTTGCGCATTATAGCATGGAAGCCATCAACCCGAGCCTCCATAAACATACTCGAAGCGTTACAAAAGCGGGGCAGCTCCAGCAGCATCCTGAATCCATTATTATACTGGACACGCAAGGTATTGATCGATCTTTGAGTACAGCTGACCCACAGGCTACTCGTATAAAAGTTTGACAGTAAGCTTTAAAAAGTGTAACCTTTGCCTGTTTACTGCAGCGAGCAAACCTGCATGCAGCATAATATGGTAACCGTCAATATAGTACCTACCCAGTACAATACAGAAATTACAACATAAGGGCTGAACAATAAATTTCTTGAGACAAAGACCAATAAATAACCGATAAGCCCTACGACACACCGCTACGAATTCAGCGCGACTTTACTACAGAGTTTTAGTGAAATATTTCCAATAAACAGTATAGAAAGGTCGGTGCGCGCTCAGTAGGGGTGTCGCTCGCTGGTTGCGCACAGGCGCGTGGCGGCCGCCGTTGCAGCGATTGTTTGTCCACAGTATTGCACTGAATAAACAAACACCACGCTGCACACCAGGAGCAGAAGGCCCACAATGACCTAAGTAATAAAACGTGTGAACTGTGTGTAAGCTTGAGCTCACTGCTGTCGCAGGCAGCAGAACTTTCCCCAGTTTCCCGTGCACTTCTGATGTAGTACGTGTGATACTTGTTATGTATACAGTAAAAGAAGAGCTACGGCAAAAATCGGTCTCAGCTCGTTGTTGTTTTGCACTCACATGTTATAGTTCTGCTGGCATAATATTAATAATAATAACTATTGTGAAGTGTCATATCGCGCCGTGTCGTTTGACGGAGACTGCCCGCACAATGTCTCTGCGGGAGGCGCGAGCGCCGCCGCCGCGATCAAAGGGCAGCACTAATGCCATTAAACCGATGCCCTAATGATCCGTTATACGTCAATATTCATAAAGAGCACATTAATTGGCGCGGGTTGTATTGATGTGTGGATTTGTTTGTAAACCTCCCTTCCGCTTTGATTCTCAAATTACAGCTACCCCGACAAACGGTAGAGGTACCTAGTATTGATATCAAAAGTTTAAAACGACCTGTTTGTAGTGACAGAATATGACGAAATATTTAATTCAGTAGGTACCTCGGCAGACAACACAGCAAAAACATCATTTAAGCATCTACATAAGTAGGTATACGTAACAGGTTACAAAAAGAAAAGCATCGGGCTTGCTTCGACTAGCTTCGGACTAGTCAAGACTAACATCGGACTAGTCATGAGTGACTAGCATCGGACTAATAATAAATTAACTACTAGCTTTACATTAGTCACGATTAGCTTCGGACTAAGTCATGATTAACTTCCGACTAGTTTTGAAGAGCATTTGACTAGTTTGGAAACAAGAGCTAACATACTTGGAGAAAGCAATCAGCTCTGCTTGTTACGTACTAAGAAGTCTAAGAAACGAGATAACCATAAAACATTTAAAAATGGTCTATTACGCATTAGTTGAGTCAAAACTGAGATACAGCATACTTTTTTGGGGAGGATGTTATGATTACAATATTCAAAAAGCTTTTGTAATTCAGAAAAGAGCAGTCAGAACCATAGCTAGAATTCAACAGCAAGAATCATGCAAGCCACATTTTAATGACTTAAATATATTAACAGTCCCAAGCTTGTACATTTTGGTCCTGCTTAGTCACTTATCAAAATATATCTTTGAATATCAGACTGAAGATGAAAGGCAAAAAAGAGAGAGCACAAGAAGAAAAGATCTGCAGGTGAAGCAAGTGCCTAACCTGAACGTTGTAAAGCATAGCGCCTACCACGAGTCAATAAAAATGTTCAATAAACTGCCGACAGAAATAAAAAGTCTAGTATATACTAGTGAGTTTCGGAATAAGCTTAAACGGTTCTTGTTAAATAAGTGTTTATATTCTATTGATAAATTATAAACTAATACAAAATTCGATAGTAACATAATTTAATGGATTTGAAATGGAAATATTTATTGAATTTTATGAATTGAATTATGACATTTATTTTTATATTTTTGATTGATTTTTATGTAGTTTGGATAATTGTAATGATTTTAATATAGATTACATGTATGATGATTCTTGTATATTTAGTTATAGAAATTCAGACACTATGTAAAAATTGTTAATGAATAAATGAATTGTAATTGTTTCAACTATCTTTGGCTTTGGACTAGTCACTACTAGTTTCGGGAAAAGGGGATTTTATACCTTATACGGGAGTGAGAGGACATGTTGTCCAATTGTCCAATTCCTGCCCTCTGATTACGGTGATTATTTCTGCTTTTAAAATGAAGACTTTAATTGATATGAGTTATAGTCCACTTCAAGTATAAAATTCTGTTGTAGTAGTTGTTAATAATAGGATAGCCGACGGACAGCGACTCCTAAAAAAATGTCATTGAACAGCTAATTATACACTTAATAACGTAAGGCTGACACGGCCAATAGTCTTAGTTTTTAATTTGTCCTTAGCGGGCAGGCGCGCGGGGTGCTGGGTGGCGGGGCGCGGGTCGGAGTACCTAATCCCGGCCGGCAATAAGCCCGGATCAACCGCTCTAATGAAAACTGTCGCCCGACAAACGAGCCCGATAGATGTCGCCGCTAAATTAAACTATTTCGCGAATACATTAACCGAGCCCGTTCGGACATGCGACTCCTACTCAATTAGACATTTATTACTTCCAGCCTGTCTCACATGTTGCCCCTAACATTTTTATTGCGAAATCAAAGCTTATGGATTTGCGTTTTCAATTGTAAATTACACACAAACATTTTGGCCTATATTTCGAAACCCTTTCTCATTCCCCTCAAATTTTGTGTAAGTACCTATGAGAAGTTTTTAAAGTTGTAAATTGAATCTCTGAACAGATTTTTCCATTACAGCGCTGACATCTTAAGGCGCAGATATACGACTTCTAATGATTTTAAATTGGACACCACATCTAAACGACTAGTCTTACTTCTTTGAAAAAAATATATGTTGTACTAGACAGTTTTCTTCGTAATTTGATATACGAATAATTCAAATTATATTTTTATAACATAGTGTAATTAATTTGTAAAGTAATGTCTAACGCGGACAAAAAAACGATAATAACGCAAAAGCTATCAGGTGTATTTTCATGAAACTTTCACCATCTAAAAGGCAACTTCATTACACAAATTTTAGTATACAGCTTTTATTTGTATTGTGTTTGATAAATCAATGTGGGTTGTTTTTCGAATAAACTTGGTGCGCGTTAAAACCGGAGCTCTTGCGGGCGACGGGCGGCAGTGCATCGCTGACCACTGTCACCGGTAGACGCTAACGCTCGGAGCAATTTTATTCGCTTTTAAATTTCATGCTATAAATGTCTGGTAAATCCAAATTATTGAAAAAGAAATGCCTTACACTGGCAAAAAATAGATTACTGAAGTAAGTAACGTACCTATTTTATTCGAAATAAAATTATCATTAATCTCTATCGAAAGTTTGAATTATTTTGAATTGTAGTAACCACACTTTTATTTAATTTAAATAATTGTGTTATTTTTGTTTTAGGACAATACCAAATAAAAATTCTCTAGTCATAAATTCAGAGACGAGGTTTTTTTGTATTTTTTTTTGTAACCATACTACATCGTTGTAGGGACAGTCCGGATTAGAGTTTCAAAAAATATTTGAATGCTATTATTGACATACAAGTTGTGGGGGTGTTCTTGGTTTGTAAGTAGTATGACCTTGACTGCGGAGATGTAATTACTAGACTGTCCCAGAAGGAGGGTAATGTTTTTCGAAAGTATAGTATGTATGTATGTTTGTATGTATGTACTTATGTCTATTTCTTTGGCACGCTCTGTAGCCTAAACGGCTTGATGGATTTTAACATATGAGGTGTCGTTAGGTTCGTCTTAATAGTGGAAGTGACATAGGTTATTTAATATTTATATATTGCATCTGCAAATACAAAAAAAAAGAGGGGTAGGTTTAAAAAAATAACAACAAATAAAAGTTAGTAATGAGTCAATTCCAAATATACATATATCCATATTAATAAAACTAACACATAACATAAAACATAACATCACGCCTGTAATCCCCGAAGGATTAGGCAGAGGTGTACCTATAGGACACCCACATTTCGCCAGTAAAATAAAACTAAAAAGTTTGAAATAGAACAAATTATAAAAAAAAAAAACAAAAAACCCGACTGCAAAAACTCATAACTGAAAAGAGAAAAACAAGCATTATAATCTATAGGATTTTGGTATCGCAGGCATTTGGACAAACAAAAGTTTCACCAAAATTTCAGGTTGGTTTTTGGTTTGTGCCTGCAATACCAAAATCCTGTAGATTATATTTATAATGCTTATTGTTTTTCTCTTTTCAGTTATGAGTTTTTGCAGTCGGGATTTTTGTTTTTTTTTATTTTATTTTTTTGTGTCCGTTTTGCGAACTTAGCCGACGTTCACACGGACGTAATAAAATCACGGCAGGATTTTATCGCGCACTAGATTTTCAACTCTCGGTGTTAAGCCGAGCGTTGACAATCCAACGCGCTGGGACGTACTCTCGTGTGGGCACGTGCACGAAAAAAAAAGCGTACATAGGCACTCCTTTGTACGTATTTTTTCTTTTCCTCTCTTCTTGTCTGTTTATATGTGTGTGCATAAATTTGGAAATATAAAAAAAAAAATTACACTGATAAATAAAACGAAACAACCTAGGAGTGAATTTGTACCTACATTATCTGTTGCAATAACAACAAACAACACAACAACAACAAATGATTAACGTATTACTATTACGTTAATATATTGCAAATTATAAAACCATTAAACTTTTTTGACCAATATTATATTAATCCATACCTAATAAAATATGTTATTTAAATTGGGCATTTAATTTAGATTAAAATACGCCTGACATCATATCATTTAAATGAATGGTTTAAAAGATATCACAGATTCAAAATTACGCGTTACTACATAAATAAGGTTGACGGCAACGCGGGCGCAGCGGTATTAGTCAATGACCTTTCCTTGGCTATTAGGTATGTAATCTCAGTAGTACGATCCCGTGGGATATTTTTCGACATCCACGCGGGCGAAGCCGCGGGCTAAAGCTAGTAAGGCTATAATTTATATATATATCACGCGGGCGAAGCCGCTGGCGGAAGCTAGTGAAAAATAATTTAAGTAACCTTTCGATGGATATTGGTGCCGATTCTCTTGTCACAAATGCCTCTAAACTGGACTAAAAATCACCAAAATTTAATTTATTCCTATCAAACGACGATTTCCCATTCTGAAATAGACTAAAGTGACACATCTTAACTATATTTTAGTTTGACAGCACTAAGATGGTACTGAGGTATTAATTTAGTGAAAATGGCAATTTTGCTATTCTGAATTTGACGTTATTCATCTAAAATTTAGATTTTCTAACTAAATCTGACTATTTTTAATCGTGACTAAAAACGTGGGGAATAAAATTGGTAGTCATGAACTTTAAATTAACACCAACACCTCGACTTCAGATGCAAAAACAGTACTGATTTTATTTTTCTTTTGCTTGTATCTCGAAAACGTTGTGTCCAATCGCAAAAAAAATAAAAATTTCGACCCCCTTTATAAAACTCTTAAACCCATAACACTACATGTAGGTTTTTTTATTTTATTTTCCATACAAAAAGTGAAAAATTCCATATAAAACACGTCGAGCCCCCCTGCGTGCCTCCGGCTCTAAAAAGATTCACATGGTTAGGTATCACGTGTGGAGTCGCGATTGTCAAATTCGATTTAGATGTGTCAAAATTATTTTTTAATTTAGAGAATTTATTTTGCAGAATAGCTTTGAGATTCTCATAGTCAAAAGTAAGGAATTTTAGTGATAGTTTAGTTCGGTGTACAAGAGAATCGGCACCACTATTGATAATATTAATTCGATTAAAATAGGTACGTTACTTACTCTGTAATCTATTTTTTGCTAGGCGTTTCTTTTTCAATGATTTCGATTTACCACCAATTTTTAGCACAAAACTTAAAAGCGAATAAAATTGCTCCGAGTATTAGCGATGCAATGCCGCTCGTGCCCACAAAAGGCCCGGCTTCAACGCGCACCAAGTTTATTCGAAAAACAACCCACCTTGATTTATCAAACACAATACAAATAAAAGCCATTTAATAAAATTTGTATAGTTAAATTGTCTTCTAGATGGTGAAAGTTTCATGAAAATACATGAAGATAATAATTTCGAGAAATTTTCAACTGTCTACCTATTACAGTTCATGAGATTTAGCTCGCTGACAGACAGACATTGGAGGCTTAGTAATAGGGTTCCGTTTGGCACTCTTCCGGTACGGAACCCTAAAAATTTACTTTACAAACTTGTAAGAGGTGCTTTAGACCATTGAACTGAATAACTTGCTATAGCAGCAACTTTGAAATCGCATTAAAAAACAGCTGTCCCATACAGTTTAGAACACCTTATAAATATATATATAATTCACATGTTTTATTTGATCATGTTAAATCTTTGTAGATAAACAAATCCATTCTCCATTCCATGCTCCATTCGTTTCCCATGGACGCCAACTGCTACGATCTTTATATAGTTACCTATTCTATTTACTTCGTTTACGTTCATATTATCTGCTATCTAACCTTTTCGTAAATGATTAAGACTATTCTGTCTCATTTTGCAGTTCAAAAACATTAATTGCGTTATTTACGTTGTTGAGAAGGTTTTTTTTCGAACTTATGAAGCAATGGATTGGCAATCTGTTTAAATGATTCAGATTGTGATTGATCGTTTATTATGCAATTAGGGTGCTGGTCATACACGCAGACAAACCACACATCTTTGTTTTATATTTTTTGTCATCTTCTGTTATTATTTTAAGTAGGTATGTCCTATTCATGTATTGACACATTTATTATTTACGTAAATATAATAAACCAACTTATTCAATGCAAACTATTAAAATAACATGAAAACAATCTTAAATTATTATCAGAATATTAGCTTACTTATTAACAATATATTGAAAAAAAAAATTGGTTGGTGATCTAAAATCAGACAGGATAGTCCTCACTATCTGAAACGTATGGTTACCCTTCGAAATTACGTGCGTGCAATTGCGGGGTCGCGGGGAGGTGACGCGTGGCTCCGCCCATTCGCTCGAGGTCGCTATCACTTAATGTCGTCTTAAATAATAATAAAAAAGCCTTTATTCTACCATAAATAAATATAACAATTTAAGCATATTATTTTATCATATCACATTTTGGTTTATAACACATTTTGACGTTTTATTATCATTAGTATTATTGTTTCTTATTTGAGTTAAATTCATAATTATAATTGTATTTATTATTCATAGGCAAAATAAAGTTTAAAAATGTATTTTAATGTTAACATGCACGTGAAATTATTTATTTATGAAAGTTGCCTCTGCGGCGGCGTAGGCCTCCCACAACTTTCTCCATTTTTCCCCACAACTCAATAGCTTGTCTCCTCCAGTCTGGTCCACATCTTTCTTTAAATACATCTTCCCAGCGCTTCTGCGGCCTTCCTCGTTTTCTTTTTTCATCTATAGATACCCACTATATGATTTTCTTTGTCCATCTTTCGTTTTACATTCTACAGGTGTGCAATAGGGGGAGCGTCAATGTTTTGTATTCTTTTTCAATATTGAATAGCACTAAAACGTTGTATTGCACTCTCAATTACATAAGAAAAATAATCAAAAAATATTGGAACCTATTCTTAGCCCTCTACTGACGCTTGAAGATTATGAAAAATCAATACCTAGATTGAGCTATTTATCGTATAGTAAAACAAACATTTTTTTTATTGTTATTGTAACTCATAATTAGTCATAATACCCTAAACATTACTTATTTTATACATAAAAGGTCAATTTACTGATAAACAGAACACAAAGTAATGTTAATATGACGTCAAAGTGATGAAAATAAACGAAAATCACGGGTATCTTTGTTAGTCGTTTACTTTCGATGTACTATTTTAATTTCTACTTTCACATTAACTTAGCTGATGACTGTTACTTATAAGATCAAGTTAATTTTCAGTGAGTTTAAAATTAAATCGACAAAATCACGAAAAGACTTACGCGAAATAAAACAGAATGTCCCATTTTAGAATCACCTTGTTTGATTAATAAATCAATGCTTCCAACAACAGCCGAAACGTTGAAGAATGTTGTTTTTGTTAGAAATTAAGAAAAAAGAAATGATAAACAGCCTTCTGTTTCAGAAGTATTCGATTTACTTAGTAGCAATTGATTTTATGAAAGCTGATCTCCCTGTCCAGTGACAGGGAGATCAGCTTGCTTAGGCGTGACTCAGTAGTTTTCTGCAATCCCGTCAAACATGCCTGTTTTACTGAAGAAAATTGAAAATAGTCTGAGTACAGATCAAATATATATTTATAACAAATGTGTGAAGCAAGAAATAGCGGATCATGTTCTCTAGATTTGTCTGACAGAAATTCAAGAAAAATGGATGATTCACGATGGTTAACAACGGCTAACAGAATAATGAAACAAGTTACATGTAACCACACCGAATCGTTCAACTCAATGAATTAAAGTCACAGAATATATTGTAAAATTTTATACTCCTGTGTGGTTTTGTATAAAGAAAGAGAGTTAACTTAAACAAGACCCAATACATGTCTACAAATTAATTGAATTCTCTCGATGTTTGAGCTCTGACGTTAAAAATATAATTTAATCAAGTTATACAACGACATTCTTCTTTTGAACATCCTGAAAATCTATTATTAGCAATGCCATACGATAACCGGTCACAATCGAATTTAATTAAGGCGAATAATAATCTCAACTAGAAAAAATCCAAAACCTATGCTAAGAATATTTATAATTCTGCAGTTATACTATGAGACCAGTGACTATACTGATTTGATTATGTGGACGAGTCACAAATTACGTCTCCTTCAATGCTAAAGGATATCAGTGTCAACAAATGTTTATCATACTTTCATATTATGATGGAGTTGCTGGATTATCGTTTTCACACACGAGCAGTAGAGCGATGCGTTTCGTCTGTAGTCGACGCCAGGCTAGATGGCCACTGAAGCATCGATTACTGTGGCTGGAGAAAAACCCCGAGATGGATTCATTCGTTTTAAAATTAAATCGCGCGCAAGTATGACATATTTTGAAACGAAAAAGAATTTTAAAGAACAAAAAGAAAACTAAATAATTTTTCAAGATTTTGCCATTTTTGGCTTTCAATTTCATGTCTCAATTTTCATGATTTTCCTAAAAAAGGTTTTTTTTTTATAAAACAAGTTCTTTAATGTTAACAGTATGCTGAAATATAATAAGATTTTTAATTCTAAAACATTCTGTGTAAGTTTAAAGATATTTCAAATTTAATAAAATCATGGTAACTTTTAGCTAAAGTAGAGGGCTAAAATATATGTCAAAAAAAAAATCTAAAATATTATTCACACATAATTTATCCAAATGCAACTTTGTTAAGGTATTCAAAATCGATTCGATGACTTTTTTTTTTCTCCATACAGTTTAGCACACATATGTAAGGCATTGAATGATTGCTATCTCATACAACTTTCTTTTCAAATTCATGTTTACTTTGCTGCCCTTCAATATTTCTTTAAAACTCCAGTACATTTTCTAAAAAAAAAATATTCTCCTGTTTATTTCCTTTTCCGTTTCGTCTTCAAATGAAATAGATTGTCCCAAATAATAAAATATATTTAATAGTAACCTGATTATCGAATTGTAAATACAACTCAATTCAAACATCATAACATTATGCGAACATAATTACTTTCTTACTTGTAAATAGGGTTCTGGGAACGACTTATAATTTATTTGCGTATTAAATCTGTCCGCTCTACCATAATCGGGGAAACATCGGAAGTTTATAAAAATGTTTTGTGTGATGTGTACGCAGACGTGATTGCAGATAATTGAGAGATAACCCTTGATGCGCGACAATGGACGGGGCCGCGGTGCGGCGCTGTAATTAAAATGCGGCGAGGCGCGAGAGTGCGCCCTTCACGTCACACACACAGACGTGCCGCACTTACCACTCGTTATGAACGCCTCGCAGCACACATTTTGCGTTTCTCTCAATTTTACTAATTAAACATTTTTATAGACACATTCTTAAGACAAGTGGCGTGTTCTACCACCGGTAGGTAAGTCAAAAATTACAGCATTTATTATAATATTTAAGGATTTTACAAATATTTAATTGTGAAATATTTTTACCATGTCAAAACGAAGCATTAGTGATGCGCAGCGCTAAGATATGGATATCGATGATTGTTAGTTATTCTAAGAGAATCATTTCATTATTATCTACTAACATTTGCATAATTATATAAAATAATGTTATACATTTTGCAATATTTGCATAATAGGCTAAATGAAAAGATTTTATGCTTAGTTTTGTTTTTATAAAATAGAGATAATCCTTGTAGTTACATTAATTGAATTATTATTTTATTTTAACACTGCACACTGCGGTGTGGAATATTGTAGTTTTAGGTCGGTGCCATCTCTTGGACCGATAGTGGAACTAATGTAATCTAGTTGATGATTTCTGAAGAAGTGTGCTATTTAGAGACATCGTTTAATTTTTCCTGAAATCTTTACATAAACTTCTATCACATGAATAGTTTCAGATTTTTCTCTATGCAAACTTCGGAGATAAGTGGGGAACGGTATTTTTTTTTACAATTTTCGTCACAAGTCGAAAACTGTGCAGCCTAAAAAAGAAAAGAAAAATGTTTGAGAATGTGCAAATAGCGCTCTTTCATATGATATCCCACACGCCCTAGTAGCCTCACTTTGAATTTTTAAAACATCCGTTCAGTCCCTGTTGCAAAAAAATATACTCACTTTTATTTATTTCTTATTTGCAAAATAGTTGGGCAAATGTCATCTAAAATTTCAAGCTGATATCATAAATAGTTCTTGAGATATCCAACTGTGACAGACAGACTGAGTCGCACCAAAGGGTTCCTTTTTACCATTTTAGTGCGGAACCCTAAGAAGAGCTAGTAAAAGTCTCTAATAGTTTAAATGATGAAACCACTACCACCAAAATCTTGCTAAATAACATAATTAGTCATAGAAATAGGAATACCATTATTCTTTCATTCATGAACGCTTCTGAAATTAAGCGACACTGAAGCTGCCAATTACAGGCACTTTCGAATTATCAAGGGATCGGTCAGACAGAACGATAAAGCTTGTTGCCCATTCCAAAGCGTGGTAGGTACCTATGGAGATGAACGGGTATGTGAGAACGATACAGAACGTTAAATGCGTCCGTTACAAAAAAATAAAAAAAACTCAATTCAAAAAATTTAAAAAAGCCGTGGCAGCTAAAAGATGACCAGTCCCTACTGACGTCACCCGTTTACTAACCTGAACCATTTTGAAGAGAACCATCAGCGAGACATTTGAGTGAGCATGACATACCTACTCTCAGCCGCCAGGGCACATTCAAGTCAATGAAAGACGTACCCAGTAAATGGTAGCTTTATAGTAGGTACATAATACATACACATGTTCTATGCAATTATACAATACTAAGAGATTGAATTTATACAATACAAAGATAATTTTTAAAATACGTTCATTCAATTGAAGTAGGTATGTAGGGAGGTATTTTATTCACTGTAACATTTTAAACAGTAGGTACCCCATGAAAGATGAGTCCACTTTAGCCAGCCTAAAACCTGGTTGAACTAATTGGTCCCAATTTCTAGTGTTACCTAAAATTTTGTCTTTCACCTCTTTTACTAAAAAGATGTAGATTTTATTCAGAATGCTATTAGGACTTCACCGCGTTTTTAACCTCCTTATTATACACGCAAACCTGCGAACAAACATTATTGCTTCCCACAGCAAGAGCCCTGCGCTCGTGTTCGATATCTTCATGATCTTTAAGGTCCTCCATTAATGCCCTAAGTATTTTGTTGACTCTTTATAAGGGATGGCCATTGAGAGGAGTCATTCTCGCTCGTCCACACCCCGTCGTCCACACTGCGGACGACTGGGAATGTTGCGTTCTGTTCGTCTACACTGTGGACGAACAGAACGCATTATTCCCAGTCGTCCACACCCCGTCATCTCACGTCTAGTCTAAGAGTTAATAAAGAAAATATGATGATAGTATTTCCTTATATAATAAACATACTTTTAAAATATTATGTACTTAGCTTTATTACTTTAGTAAGGCAAATACTTTAAAAGTACATACCTAGTAAATCTAAAGCTTTTTTGCGTATTTTATACTAAATGTATAGCATAAGAATGTTTCACATTTTAATTTTACACATTGGGTATTGTATCAATATCAGTTTAAATGCAATTAATATTAAAAAGTTTTAAAGTTACAATCGCCTGGATATACTCAACTATTATAACTGCACCCTTTTAGAGTCAACAAGAAGTAGGTTTTATAGTACCTATAAAACCTCTTTTTATAGCTTTGCGTTTATTTTTCTTAATTTTAAATATTTTATATCTTCTTTTGTTTTTCTTCTTCTATTTTGTCATCTCATGTAGGTATGCACTAAATAAATATGTTATAATATTTCAATATATTGTTTGCTTATATCTAACACACCGTGTCGATTCTCCAACAAAAGATAGTCTTTGCTTATCAGTTTTGACGACGCTTCCGGGAATGAACAATAGATACATGGCCTTGAAATAGCCAATCAGCTCGCTGCATATTGCAAGCCCACGGTATATGGCAATAAAGTGACGATGAGCTTTTGCATTCGGGATCATGTCGGGGTTAAGTGCACCGGCTGGTGGTTCAAGTGACCAAACTGTGCTCGTGTATATAAAAAGAAAGCACGGGACTGTTTTACTTCATGGAGGTCACCAATATTACGTTAGAAGAGTACATAAAAGTGGATTAAACGTTTGGTGTTGTATTAACAGCAAAAAATTAAAGTGCGGCGGAGTTATAAGGATAAGAGTAAGTATATTTTATAGTTTACATAAAATAAAGGAAACTAGATTTGGTTATTTGACGCACACCAAAACGTTTATTTGTATTTTTACACAATTTTATCAAACAAAATAAATTTTATACGGCAAAGAGGTATCTAATGAGAATTTAGCTGGTAGTATATATATATATATTACTTGCCACTTACCAATTTGTTTAATAATCTCTTGCTCAATCATAGGTATTTGTTTTAATTTTGATGTTCCTATTATTGACGATCTTTTTTATTTTGTTTAAGGACGATAAAATAATTGATGAAAAACATCATATATGTTCGCCAGACTTCGACAGAAACAAAATCGATGAGTCAATTTATAAGTTGAAACAACAATTGACTACACCAGGTTTTCCTAAAGTACCGAAGATTTTTAATTCCACTGTTGCCAGTTTAAAGAACGAAAGTGCAGAATTATCACCTAATATGATTCCAAACTTTAGTTCCGTAAAAAGTTCGCTATACAGACACCGAAATTCTGCAGCTAAACTGCCAAAATTACATTGTAAAAATGTCAAAGAAGTTCAAGTTCCACCTGATTTTGAAGATTTTCTATTGGCTGATTATATGAATGGCAACACAAGAATTATTGTGTTTTGTTCAAAAAAAAGCAAGAGAACTCATGTGCCAGATTAAAGATTATTACGGAGATGGCACATTCAAAAGTTGCTCACCGCCATTCAGCCAGCTCTGCACTATTCATGGAGACGATGGAAGCACTCTAAATGACACAAATGTAGTGCTGTTGGTATACGCTCTAATGAGCAATCGAACGGCAGAGTCATATAAAATCTTGTTCAGTCTAATACAATCTCGTATACCAGAATCGAATCCGATTAAATTTAAAACGGATTTCGAGAAAGCAGCAATGAAAGCCATAACGGAGATTTTTCCTTCTACTATGCTTAAAGGTTGCTATTTCCATTATAACAAAGCAGTTTGGAAAAAAGGTCGAGAACTGGGTCTCGTCAAATCAAAAGATATCAAGAAAAAACGCATGGTTTCACTCAGTGCAGTCCTTCCATTGTTACCACAAGCTGAAATAAGGAATGGTTGGGATTATATTATACGTGATGAAAATGAAGATTCGGATGTCGCAAATTTTAAAACTTATATAAAGAAAAGAAGAAAAGAAAAGAAAGAAAATTCGTTTATTTGCGGTAAACATGACGCAAAGAAAGATAAAAAACACGTAAAATAACAAATTGGGGGAAAATATGCGTCACATCCACGCAAAACGGCCATCGCTCAGCATAAAGCTGCGACCCCATGCAAGACAGAGCCCCAGCGCTGGTTTTCAGCGATAGCCGGCGCTGACGTGATGACGTCAACCGGTGCAGCATATAGTGAAATAACAAATCAAACATAAGATAAATACAATACTAGTCCTAAATGTTTATACAAATATAATATTTAAAATGGAGAAGCAATGGCTGGAGGACTCATTTATCGAAGTGTGGTGTGCATTTGGAGAAAAGCATAGAACCACAAATGCCTTAGAAAGCTGGCACCACAAATTAAACAGTGCCGTTGGTGAAAAAGGGCCCAATATAATGAATTTACTGCACTTACTAAAAGAAGATGCTTCTTTTTACTTGACACAAAATCGAAAAAGAAGTAATCAAAGACCCATGGCTACAAGAAGTGAGAAATATATTCGTAGAGACGAATTCATTCAAGATGCTCAAATTGAATTAACTCACGGTGACATATCGGTTGGACATTTTCTTGAAATCATGCGGTGTTAATCTGTGTGCGTGTGTACTAACTTAACCATTATTAAAATTTCTTTACACTGACTCTTAAACTAGACATGAAACGAGGTGCGGACGACTGGGAATGTTGCGTTCTGTTCGTCCACAGTGTAGACGAACAGAACGCAACATTCCCAGTCGTCCGCAGTGTGGACGACGGGGTGTGGACGAGCGGGAATGATTCATTGAGAGTATAATTGGCTCGTATGACTGCTTCCTACCGGGAGCCTTAAAGATCATAAAAATACTCCTCTAAAAATTATAAGCTAGACCGTGGCTAGGAGCTTTCACAAAATTCTAAAAGCTCAAGGATTATGGAGCCTGCCGTTGGACCCAGCAGCACCATATTATCCGCGTAGCTGAGGTTATTGACGTAAATGCTGTCAATCCAACATCTATCAGCAGACCAGAAAACATCATACTGTATGTTAACACTCAGCACAGAGTGCCAGGCTGTTTGAGTAACAAAACAGTGGTCCGACCAACGCATGCTACCATTCATGTCAAACACATACGTATGACTATCTGATCTTAAGCCTAATTTCTCCACATCAGCACATATAGAGTTTTGGTCTAAACTGAACTTACATAATTCGGTCAAGAAAGTTTCGGTGCGGTTGAGAATCAAAATCCCCTAACAAATAAACTGCTACAACATCATTAGTCTCAATAATGGCACTTAATTCTCTCAAAAACTGTAAATTCAAGAAAGTTTTTGCCAATCTGTTGGCATGTAAATACCAATCACTAAATTCGCACGATCCTCTAAGCAAACTTCTATGACCGAGATTCGAACACAATTTACACTGCACTAAACATACTACCTTGAAGAGCCCCTTACGCCACAGTAATGCTACTCGTCCATAAGTTAGTCCTTTGAGCATTCCTGCCAACTTTCCTGTATATTCAAAATCCCTATGAGCACTGCCAAGCAATGACAGATCATGCGGCAGGAATCAAATTTCCTGCAGTGCCAGTATGTCAGCTGTCTCACATAAATGTCTTACTTACGCTTTCCATTGAGCGCTTCAACGACTTACAGTTCAACGTAATAAGCTGATTAGTATTGTGATACTATATTTTTCAATTTTTTTATTTTTGCTTACATTATGGGAGCTACATCTACCTACGGTACGAATGGGTCCAAAATAGTCACACAACAAATACAGCTGGACAAAGCGTTACAAAAGCAACAAATTTTATAAAAATCGCTTAGTTTGATTCGAACACTAACATGAAATGGTTCACCCAGACGCTTTCACAACCCTCCACAGTTCTACATAATTTCCACACTGTTAATGAAGCTGGATTTAGATGCAAAATTATGATGGCCTTTTTTCACATTGGATCATCAAAAATTTCCTACTCGTACCAAACTGTAGAGATCGGTATCGTCATTTCTAGTAAATCAACAGATAGTTCGTGATCCGTGAGTGTCGCAGTACGCACGTATGCAATAAATCTGCGCAGATTATCCACTCACACAGACGCGCGGCCGTGTCGGCACTGCATACTGCGTCCTGGCACCTGACACACACGTGTTAATAGACATCGAACAGTAACCACCCCGCCGATGTTATCAGTTCTATAGAAACGGTGCACCTGTGTCTTTGTCTGTCCTCCTAAATCATATCGCGTCGCAGGAACCCTTTGCTCGATTCTCCATGGACACCACACGCCGCGGCTGCTCCGGCTCTGAACATTGTTCCTATGATTTATGTGGGACACGGATTTGATACCATGTTAGAAAGGTGTTGGAAATAAGTTCACGGTGTTATTAATTAAGCTACAGGAAACAAAAATCTGTAGCACGACTGATTCAACTCGATTTGTATTAAGAATGGATCTGAGTTCATCTTGGAATAGAAACACGATTAAACATTGTGAGCAGTGGCGTCTTGTTTACCCACCTATTAGTAAATAGTTAGAAAGTATTAATAATGCAGTGTGGTGAGCTTGCACGATCACCAAGATACTAAGTGTAGGTGTGTGTCTAAGAATAGGTTATATTTTCATCTCTTCTGCTGCTGTAATCTCAGTTAGTCAGAATACATCTGCCTAATCCTTCGGGGATAACAGACGTGATTAGATGTTATTATGTTATGTAATCTCAGTCCTCCGCATCAAATACATATTTCTAGTTGATTGGAATTTGTAAGACAACTTTAATTGTTCTTGACAAGCGACAATCAATCAGTTGAAATCATGTTGAAATATAATTTCGACACGAACGTAACCAATGTTCGTGTCGAAACTTAGATTATTTAGACTTAGAAACACTCAGATTATTTGATTCATTTCATAAAAGTTGTCAAAAAATAAAAGGCCCGTTTTGACATTTCTGTACCTTCAGTGAAAAGTGATATAATATCTTGACATATATCAGTTTTAATATTCTTACACTAAGTTTAACAGTAAAAAAATGCAATTTTTTGGTCTAATTGGTACCCCTCTGAGATTAAAATTAAACAAGCTTATTTTGGTGTAAAGTGCTCTAATTAAGCATTTTTTACATTTATTAATTTGTAATTAAATACATTTTAAATAATATCAATGTGAACTGAACAAATATTTCAAGTACCTTAATGTATATTAATACAAATGTATGTGACTCTTATTACGCGATCTATGTGAATTAGTACAAAATGATATATACACATAATCACCCAACACCAACCAATTAATAATGTGTGAAATGATTCAAGTCATTTTAAATTAATTTACACCTAAAACGACTTTAATTAAATATGTTGTGTTAGGTGATACAACTGGATTTCTTTTTAAATTATAAAAACTATACAAATTAATTTGTTTCTTTTTACACTAAATCGTGCTCTAAGATATTATTTGCCAATGTCAGTAATCAGTACTCATTTTAGTGAAGTAGACAAAGAGTCAGATTTTTTAAACTTTAACATTCATTTGCTCAAAATCATGATATATAACTGGAATTACATCACTTTTCACTGAAGGTACAGATTTGTCATCGCAACGTAACTAGTGAAGTAACCATATGACTCGGTACTCGATACTCACGATAAATCGATTCAAGTTTGTATGAGTATTTGATCGATTTGATTGTGTATTGTAAGTGCATTGGATTAAAGTTCTGATTAGAAAATTTAACTTAAACTTTAATATTATAGGTATTTTGAAATAATACAATGGTACGAAAGGTCAATTTGTCTTTAACCTTTTCACCGCCACCGTACACAGGACGCGATGTCTCGCCCAGCGCCAAGCTATAGTTAAAAGTAGTGATGAGGGTATCGTCCTATCGATAAATGAGATATAAACGCCTACGTCAAGTTTTATTCATAAATTTACGAATTTGAATAAAAAATGATTCAATATCTCCGTATTTGTTTTATTACACAGTATCATTAGTAAGAAAAACCAGTATCATCATTCATCATTTCAGCCGAAAGACGTCCACTGCTGGACATAGGCCTCCCCCAAGCACCGTCACTTCGACCGATTCTGTGCTTTCCGCATCCAGCGGATTCCTGCGACCTTCACAAGGTCACCGGTCCATCTTGTAGGAGGCCTTCCAACGCTACGTGTTCCGGTACGTGGTCGCCACTCCAGAACCTTTCGACTCCATCGGCCATCCGTTCTGCGAGAAATGTGCCCTGCCTATTGCCGCTTAAGAATGCGGCGACGTATGAATTGTCCATACAAACGTAGTACATCAATCATTTGCAATTTGAGCATATTTCCACCATATTATGTTGATATTCGGATTGAGACAGTATTTATCTAGGCTCCTACGTCTTTTGATTTTCAAAAACTTACCTTTAAATGAAATGTAAGCGAATTGCATTTCGTACATTTTTACAGCGTAAATGACATGTTTTCATATGGTTTTTTCTGTATTACTCGTATAAACAACAATATTTGTAATATTGTTTCCGTAGAAGCATTGTTTATGTTATCAAGTTACAAATTATCGAAAAAAAAATGGAAATACATTAAGTTTTCATTCATCATTTTTTGTATTACGGAACACATCCAAATTTATCATAATTTTTCGATGCTAGTATTGCCATCGCGTCAAGGAATAATTTGTCAATGTGTGCGTGGTCGTACTGCTCACTGTAGTTGTGTATCGCTCCGACAGGCACTCACACTAGCGCAACGTGTATGGTTGGAATTCGTTCGGGGTATTTTTTGTCAGTATTATAAGATTAGGTATATTATATAGGTACTTTACTGTGCTTATTTGTTTACTAAATTAAAGCAGCTGCCGACTACTTCTGTTTTGTGCTCGTGATTATATTTAAATCTATTGTTTGATTGTTTTACTCGAGTTAATTATCTTTTTGTATACATGTGTTTCTGAAAAAAAAAAAAATTTCATTCTATCCTTTCTTTCTTTCTATCTTTAGATAACATAAATGTGTTTACAAACATCCGTATCTGGACAAACGAGTACTTATGTTTCATCAGTAATATTAATCGGTAGGTACCTATTTATGCGTCTAAAGACCCTCAGCGAGTCGTAGAAACATCTAAATAATACACACGGCCGAAATACGGTAGTCCAGGTATAGGTGGCTTGTTGAGAATCCAACGTGCTGGGACGTACTCTCGTCCCAGCGCGTTGAAGAAATACTGTTGGATTTTCAATTCTTGGCGCTAAGCAGACCGTTGAAAATCAAGTGCACGAAAAATTTCGCTGCGATTTTATTACGTCCGTGCGGACGAGGGCTATATTATAGGACCAGGTTTTTATACTAGGTATTTACTTGCAAGTACAGACGCCAGCACTTCAAGCTACTACAATCTGTCAAATTTATTTAATAGATTTTCAACTTTATCATTGAACAGTTAGGTTTAAAGTTGATTGGAAAAATTTGACAGTTTCGGGTAGCTTGATGTGCTGGCGTCTGTACGCCGACCAAGTGCCGATCCGAAATACTCGCAAGACTATTTTATTTCTTATTTATATTTAGTTATGGATCAATGTTCTATGTAGGGCTTTCAATACCGGGATCCCGGTATTGGCTAATACCGGGATCCCGGACATTATTTGACATTTTTCAATACCGGTATTGAAATGTCCACTACCGGGATACCGGTATTGGTGATTTTATTTTATCAGTAGACACTACAGTGAAACAATTTCTTTTTATTACCTACACATTATATTTCCAACCAATTTTATAATTATATGGGTAAGTTTTAAAAACTGTGTATTTTAATTCGACAGTTACATTTCATTACTACTTGTGCTACTAACTGGAGGCAGAAATAGAAGCTAAAACTCAAAGGGAAGTTAGAACCCATGCTTCTTCCAGCAGGCCTAACATGACACACGCGATAATTATCCACCCTCACGCGACTAATTTTTGTCTATTTCTGTAGTGTTATCGTTTTCTGATAGCTACGCCATACAAAATACTTGACTCGTTCTGTCAAACTTGATGTTTTGTCAACAAACCCTAACATGACACGTTATTTATCTCGATTTTTGACAGTTCAACACAAGATAATCAGTTATTTTGTCGTATTTAGTCGTCCTCGATTTTGACGACGAGAAGAGTAGACAAAAAGACAAAATTATATTTTTTTTTTAATTGTGGGTGTACACCGGTGTACTGTAGTAGAGGGGTGCACTACCACGTAGATGACTATTACTTTCCAGTCACTTTGCCAATTATGGTGATTAAATAAATAAATTAACGAAATCTAGGGATTATAGCTGTATGGTAATATCAAATATTCGCAACAAAATTACTAAAATCACCAGTTTATTTCCTAAGGGTGGTGATTAACAATTTGTATGGTTATAATAGCGGAATCAACTCCACCTGCCAATTTATTTGAACGTCAGTCTTTTTGGTGACTGGTGATTAACAAAATTTGCAACGTCATGGACTTTATGATGACTGTTACAATAATAAACTTCGATTTGTCAAATTGCGATCGTCGGCCCATTTGTCATTTGTGGTGATTATCTAATGAGTATAGGTGCCACTAATTTTAATTTTCGTCAATTTGTATTTTAATTTCACCATGCCAAAGAAATAATTTAATTTCAATCAAAAAGTCGGTTACACAAAAAACTAATCATAAATAATTAAAAAAGAGAATAATTAAGAGAGACGTTTATTCAATAAAGTACATAATTCCATGCATAAATTGAATGAATGAAACAGAACTTCAAGCCGATGTTGCTATCATAAAAATAATTTGTTTTTAATCACTTGCAACATCGATATCTCGTCGCGCGATAAAGTAGTGTCAAAGTGCCTTTTTCGAGTTTACTCGCCGTTTGCGGTCATGTAAGGGATTAGAATGACGTCAGAATCGTAGACAAATTCCGATAAAACAAGAAAAAGAGCGGTCTCGCGCTTGTCATGTTAACCCTGCAGCACTGATATAGAGTCTATTGTAAGAGTTGAATTGGGCATTTATGATAGTTCTGAAGGCGGCCGACAGATGTATATTGACATGGCGTATAATTATTTACTGAGCATTCTACCTACGAGCGTAGAGGTAGAGAGAACGTTTTCCTCGGTTACATATTTGTGCAACCATTTAAGGGGACGATAACCGACTTTTAATGATTTTATACTGAAGATGACGTCTAAACGAGTAGTGTTAGTAATTTGAAAAAACAAATATGTTAAGTAAGAGCATTTTTTTAATATTTTAATATAGGCATATTTTTGATTATGTTTATATTAAATAGTGAAATTAATTTGTAAAGTTATGTCTAACGCGGATAAAAAACTGAGAATGACGCAAAATCTATCAAGCGTTTTTTTCTGAAAACTTCACCATTTTGAAAACAATTAAATAATTGATCTTTTAGTATACGTGTTTTATTAAAATACCTTTTGTTTTACGTGTAATAAATTAATAATGCGTCTAATTTGGGACAGCGCTCCTTGATGGACGAGTCCTATTACTGGCTGGACGTATGACGCCTTGCATGAGCTCAGTACAAAACACGCAAGCTGACCATTCAAGGTCACTGTCATATATCTGCGTCTTAAGAAGCTCGCTCTCAGATAAAACTTTAGATGCTCTTTCCTTCCTACGAACTCATTTTCAGAAAGAAAGAGCCGAAACAATGTTGATTTTATAGAGATTATATGCAGATATTACTTTATAGCAAAAGATGCATGTTCCACTCAGTAGTAACTGTAATAAGTCATGAAGAAAAACCCATAACGGAGAAGCATCAGGGTAACCCGCGAAATTCAAATTTTCTTACGTATTTTGCATTTTGCAGGTCAGTGACAGGTTTTATGTTGATTAAAATATGATTCGCGGTCATAACGAATATAGCTTTACTCAATTATAATCATTACAATCAGCAATACAACTCCATAAGTTAGCAAAGGTGTCAAATGTCATGATTTCATGAAATCATGACATTTGACACCTTTATCTTCTTCTTAATCACTATTGCTGATTGTAATGATTATAATTGAGTAAAGCCATATTTGTTACGACCGCGAATCATATTTTAATCTACATAAACCTGACACTGACCTGCAAAATGCGAAAAACGTAAGAAAATTTGAATTTTGCGAGCTACCCTGTCGCTTCCCCCTTAAAAGCACGATGAACAATTTTGACTGATTTTTATGTAATTTTATTAAAACATATTGTATGTTGATTTTAAAGAGATTTATTTTATAAAAACATAAAGATAAATAGATCGCTAAATTGTAATTACTTAGATACTGATTATTCAAATTTAAATGTTTTATTTTATCTAGGTACTTTTCTCATACTATGTATCAGATTATTTTGTTATTTTTGTTAGGAGATTCTGTTTGCAATTTAAAGTTGTATAAAAAAGTGACTTTATATTTAAAAAGTCGTTTTTTATTATTTTGTAGTGAAACTTATTAGTTGTTGAATAAAAAAACGATATTAAGTAAAAAAATAGTCTCATACCGGGATCCCGGTGTTGGACATTTTCTATACGGTATTAATACCGGTACTGCAAAAATCCGGTATTCGAAATCCCTAGTAGTTCTATGCAAGCGTTTTTACTTTAAAGGATTTGGAAGTTTTTTTTTATTAATGCGTTTGTGCTCTTTATTTAGATAAGGTCCGTACCAATGTTCTGTACAAGTATTTTTCTTCAAAGTTTTTTTTTCGGCTACTCGCTCCTTCGACGCTCGATGCAATTCTGCTCCTTATTTATATTTAGATATGGATCAAAGTTCTATGAAAGTATGTTTACTTTAAAGGTTTTGGAAGTTTTCTTGAAGTGAATACTTCTTTAGGCGCGTTGAACATTTTTGAGATGGGACTAAACCTTTGATTTCGCGACACTGTAACGCAATTTACCGAAACCGTGGAGTAAAAGGCATCAATGCGTTGATTACCGCGGTACCGATTTTTTTAATCTGACGTGTAAAAGTGATTCCAATACTTATCCTATTTACAGAATAAACAATTTCATTTCATATCTACTAGATTTTCTCTACAAGGCCTAGATCCAGAGATATTCTAAAACATTGAGATATGTATTGGCATTGTAAAGAAATTTCCAAAAAACGCATTACTAGTCTGTACATATACTAACGATTCCCCAAAGTATTCAACAGAAATAAAGCAAGTAATGAACATACCTAATTACTAATAATAAAATATAAATGCCGTCGACTCGTTATGAATGAATTGGTAAGTAGCTATCTATCCAGTCACACACACACACGGATGCGCACCGCGTCCGCCGCCCGCCTGCTGTTGTCAAACAGAGATAGCAATATTCCGAACGACTTTTGCAAACGTCTCGATTTGTAGTTGCGAGCCGCGGTCGCAGCGCTCTTAAGTTTGCCAATTCTTCGGGCTATGTCGGTTACTTTGGTTCTCCTGCGGATCTCTTCATTTCTGATTCGATCACGTAGGAAAACTCCAAGAATAGCCCTTTCCATTGCCCTTTTTAGATTTAGGTATCCGTTTTCGAAATATTAAGCTTTAAAGTGCTAATTTTTGTCAGAGTCAAGTGTCCCCCCCCTGCAAGCTTAATGGTTTGTTTTGGGAATGTGAAAAAATTCACGGTAGTAGCACATATAACGAAATTAAAGGGAAAACTATCACAGCTAAGTAGGTTTTACAAGTTAACGAGTAATAATCGACCAACTTACATTTGCGGTTGCAAATGTAAGTAACATGTAACATGTTTTTCAACTACAAAGTTAAGTTTGTTCTTGGGATAAATTCATCCCAACTATGGAACCCTTCATTGTGCGTGGTCCGACATGCACTTAGCCGGTTTTTGTACATACACTTTAGCACCTCGATGTACCGATAGTCGATCTGGCACTGTTGAAGAGATTGCAGCACAGCCCATGTCTCGATCGAATCGAAGACTTTCTCGTAGTCCACAAACGCTAAGCATAGAGGCAGATTATACTCTTCGGTCTTCTGTATAACCTGCCGCAGCGTATATATGTGGTCTACGGTGCTAAAAACTTTACGGAATCCAGCTTTTTCGGGAGGCTGAAAGTCTTCAAACCTGCGCGCGAGAAGGTTCGTGACAACTTTTGAAAACAGCTTGTAGACATGGCTCAGAAGTGTGATGGCCTATAGTTCTTAAACAGGGCATTGTTGCCCTTTTTAAAGAAGAGTACCACCACACCTCTGTTCCATGCCTATGGCTTTTGACCCTCGAGTATGACGGAATCGAAAAGCTTCTTTAGAACGGGTTTTCCACTGGCCTTCAGGAGTTTGGCCGTAATTCCGTCATCACCGGCGGCTTGTTGTTTTTATGCAGCTTCAGAGCCATCCTCATCTCGTACAAGCTGACGTCCGGGATGTCTTCGGTATAGTTCTAGGGTTATTTGCTAGATTCGTAGTGGGGTTACTGGTTGACGAGTATAACTCTCCATAGAAACTCTCGATCTCTCAACAGTTCAGGTTTGGTGGATACGATTCTGCCATCATTGGTCTTCAGTTTTGCAAGCTGGCTCTGTCCAATAGACAGATCTCTTGTAAAAACCTTGGAGCCTTTGTTCTGCTCTATTGTGTCCTTAATACGGTTCGTATTATAGTGGCGAAGGTCGTTTTTCAAGGACTTAGAGATCTATCTATTGAGCCGCCGGTATACGAGCGCATCGTCTGAAGACTGCAGGATCATCTCGCGCCTCTCCTCCATGAGCTGTACAGTAGCATCAGAAAGCTTCTTGTTTCGATTTGTATGAGGGGTCTTGAAAATCTTGGACCCAACCGTATGGACAGTTTCCACGAACCCATCGTTATAATCGTCCACGGAGCTCCCTAGGCACTCGAAACGATTCTGAAGTTCGAGCTGAAAGCTCTCGGGGATTTGGATCTGGATCAGTGCTGGGCGGAGCGTAGACTTCATCTGTCGAGATCTTTCCAGCTTGATATTCAAGTTCAATGTGTCTCTTACCATACGGTGATCACGTCCAGTTTTCACCGCGTTGATCACAGAGACATCATTGAATACTTGCTTCTTCGTCGACATAATAAAGTCAATCTCATTTTTTGTTGCACCATCAGGGCTCTTCCAGGTCCACTTTCTGTGCTCACGTTTTCTGATGAAGGAGTTCATCATAAAGAGGCCTTACTTCTCCATAAAACTGTCCAGTTGGTGACATCGGTGGTTCCGACGTTCAACTCCAAATTGCCCCACTCGCAGCTCATCATCGTTTCGTTTGCCCAGTTTTGTGTTGAAGTCCCCCATGACAACGGTGAAGTGAGTTTTAGAGTCATGCATGGCTCTGGAAATATCCTCATACATGGTCTCCAGCTCATCGTCGGGGTATGACGAGGTCGGGGCGTAAACCTGTACGACCGCCAACAAATATCTTGCGGATATTTTGAGTATAAGGTACGCCACACTGGTCGACACACTCTCGATCTTCACTACGTTGCTCACAAGGGACTTATGGACGATAAACCCGATACCGCCTTGGGACTGCTGGTCGCCCTCCCGGAAATAAAGCAAGTTCCTGGATTAGAGGATTATCAAGTCCTCCCCCTCTCTTCGGACTTCAGATAACCCTACTATACCCTATCGTAACCTGCTCAATTCAACCTCGAGTTCGATGATCTTTTCGTCGGTCCGGAGTGTACGCGTGTTATATGTTGCCAGGTCCAGTTTCCGGTGGTTATGGTTGCCGGATCTCTTCCGGGGATTCTTCGCACCCCTTGCCTCACCATGGCCTTGACCGCTACCGTAGCCAAAGACAAGTGGGCCGCCGGGCACTAGGGGCCATTTGTTTCTGGTGCTTGTCATTTTTACGAAAAACCAGTATAAATAATAAGTATTTAAGAAAAAATGCATTACTCAATTAGAACTATAAGAAATGTAGGTAGGTACATCTATATTTGTTTCATGACGTCATCCGTTGAATTCAAGTCCTTGGCGCTCAGAGCACGTTATATTCAATTCTGATTAGGGATGTCTATGGTCTTTCTTTCATTTTTGTCTATCCCGTGTTTTTTCTTACTTTTTAATGAATAACCGTTATTATTATTTTTATGTCTCTTGACAATTAGTCATTAGTCATTTGTTCATGAACAATAAATTGTATCTGAAATTACACGGTATAAAAAAAAGAAAATTAAATTAATAATATAAAATTAAATTACATATGGAAAAAAAAACACGTTCAATATTATAACAATGAATAATACAATATTACATAGGAATTTCGTTACAGATCTTACGAGGGGCCGAAGCTAACTCATAGAGATCGTAAAACGTTTTTCCTTAAATGAGGCACCAACCGACGACTATCCCTGTTCGCACTATTTTAGTGCATCCAAGGACAACCTTCGATTGGTGTTGGACTATTGCAGGATATGGAAATAAAGATTTTGAATTATGGATTTGGGTGGATAAAGTGAACTGGTTATCTAAAACTATGGAAAGACTATGATTACTATGTAAAGGTACTCCATTTGAATTAAGATTAGACATTTAAATAAACGTTTTTTACAGTACGTTCAACCGATTTTGACTTCTATACCCCGTAGGCATAAGGATGGTATTAAAAGCAAAAAAGTGGTTACAATATCAATTGTTTCCTGCAGCTGCCATTTATCATGCCACCAACGCAATAAAAATCGAAATCAGTTGAACGGACTGTAAAAAAGATTTATTTATATGTTTAATTTTATTTTAAATGGAGTCAATTGGAGTTACATCAGAATCATCTTCTTCTGTGTCAATGTCCTCTACTTCCGAGTCCGATTCCACAGCTTGCAATTTTTTTAGTAACTGATCAGAGTCCAATTCTTTATCTGCACTATTTATTTAGTTATACAATAGAATACAATGAAAATCATTGTTTTCATATCACAAGCAAAGCGGGAAAGTAGGATGCGTGCGCGCTTTCCCGTTTATATTGCTGCACTATGCCAAAGTGACCTTGACATCCGTACGCTTATGACGTCACAGACCAACTTCTATAGTAGTCCGCGGCTCTCGGGGCAGTGACAACTAGCTTTTTTGTAGAGATGGCAATATAATTTATCGACAAGTATTGGTAAACAATAACAAGAACTATTTCATTCCGGATCGGCACCTATCTGGAGGTCGACATTGGTCAATATTCTCTTTGTTATAAAGTAGTTAATTAAGTTCATATTTTACTGCCTCCAATTGTTTTCGATAGTAGTATTTATAAATATTTCCACGGACGAAATCAATCAGTGATAACTTTCGCGTGACATCACTGGCCGACTTTATATAAAGACTTTAGCGTTCTGGGGACATTAAAAAACTGAGGAGTTTTTGTCTTTTCCGATTTTAAGACAATTAACGGCTTCTTTTGTGTAGAAAAAAGCCTCTAAATAAAGTAAATTTATTTTCCTAAGATAGTTAAAAATTAAGAGCTTCTAATGAAGTCGTGGCGCTGAGGGCACGAAAATCTGGAACTATACATGTCCTTGTCAGTGAAAAGGTTAATTTAAATGTTTTGAGGTGATGAGTATATTCTGCTGCAGTATGTTAAAGTGCCATTCCATCAGTGTGCGGCACAGTACAGCACTGTGTCACACACATTTTTCTCTTAGTGGACTCACGAGAGTGAACATTAACAAAATGTGCGCCCACTCTTTTGGCAAGTTCACACACAACCGTCAACTTTTGTTCGGGTGAATTTCCCAAACAGAAAATTTTCGTGGCGTGGATGAAAATGCCACTGCAGAAAGTTAAAATACACTCGAAATATTTAAAAGAATGTTGCTACCCACTTGAGGCAAAAATAATAGTTTTTGTCTTTTTTCTCCTTTTGATGTTCTCTTATCGGTGGATTCGGTGGGCTGAAATCACCACCGATATGAGGAAATTCACCGAAATTACAACAAATCTCATTTTGGTGTCCTAAATGTGAATTTGGTGATCATTCACTTCGGTGGATGGCTTTGTAATTACGGTGCCAATTAAAATTTTTTGGTAGATGTCATTTGTTTTACACGTTGAATGGCAATGCTAATTCTTTGGCCAAAGAACGGGCCAGCCCACTAGTCACATAAAAGTGTCGACCAGTTGACGAGAAATTTCCCTAAAAAGGAGACGCGCACTCGGTCCCCATGATCCGAGCGTTTCGACCCCAAACGGCTCAAAACTGTAATTACCCATAGGTTACAGTATTTGCGCCGCTTGCGGGTCTTAGCAGCCGCAGCAGCGGCGCCAGCACAGCCCACCATACTAGGAACATGATATGGTGCAAGGGTTTGCATCCCACAGCAGAGGCCTACCCACCTTCTAAGGCAATAACGTCATCCCATCTGGTCTCTTCCCATCGTCACGTACCAAGCAGTTTGGTTCTAATACCGCTGCTACGACGGCGGTGACAAGGGCTCGACAAATAATATCGTTGATGCTGGCGTGCCGTGCTATGCGACCTGCAGCAGGACAGGCCATGGTGCCCGAGACTCGACAGCTTCACCGCAATGACACCGATGCGGAGCAACATAAGATGCACCCAAGCAGAGACACGTAGCGAGCCGAAATGATGAGTACCATCATAGTCCCTATGGTGGATGACAGGAGCGCCTGAAGCCACAAGTCTGACTCCCATTCTCCCACAACCAGCAGACGGGCGCGCTCAACAGTATTAGGTGACGTGTTTAACAGGGTATTCCGTATAATACTGCAGAGCGGCACGTCCTATCGTCTCTGGGAAGAAGGGTTGTCGGGCAGATCCGTATTGGAACGAGCCATTTTCCAAGCATTCAACGCATCGGTCAGGCACGGTACCTCAAAATCGGCCAGTGAGGAAGATAAAATGTTACTGGTTAATTTATTGGTACTGTGGACCGAGGAGAGGAATGCCGGTAAACTTATGCTTGAAATTTAGTGGACACCGAGACCACCTAGGCAAATGGGAAGTGTGGCTTCTTGCCACGCTCGGTCGTCCAGGGCCATATTTAGGATTGAAGTTAAAGTGTTTCTAATAATTTGGTATGCTTTTTCTAAAAGTTGTGGATGCTTCCATAGACGGGAGGAACGGAAGCTATAAGTAAATTTTGGTCTAAAGTGTGAAAGCCGAATGGATATTAATTTTGAAAAGTCTTTCCGAGACATCGTTGAAATTTTCTCCTCAATGAACGTTGGAATGGATTCATCAAAAATTGGGGACTTCAGGAGATGAAGAAATTTTCTTTCCGTATTAAATTTTACTATGGTAGTCCGTCTGTCAGTCGTCTGGGGAAGATAAATTTCACGTTTTGAAAAGTTAAGCTCAAGGCCAATGGAACTGAATTTTTCTTTTAAGATTGTATCTACATCACCTCCTAGGGTTCCGTCATCCAAATACCATACGTTGAATTTAGAATTAGGTGTCGAATAATTGGATTGCCAAACTAAAAATGGCTGGCCTAAGAGGGTCACTCTGTTGACATCCGATGGCTGATTCCAAAAGGTTGTCTTTATAAAGTAATTTAGTCGGGTGCCTTGTAACATTGATAGAGAAAACTGTAAATTTAGGGTATGTCTTTTTGAACTTCTGTCAACAAGGTGTCCCTGTTTACGGAATTGAAGGCATTCTTTATGTTAACCTTGAGGGTGATCTCACCTTTATCACTATTGAGGTAAGTGGATAATGCATGTACCGCAGCCTCACAGCCCCCTTTAAACCCGAAGCCCAGCTTTAGGGGCTGAAATTTGCTGGCCAGTGTTTCGTTGTAGAAAACACAGCAAATTTTGGCTGCGATATGGTGGTAGGTGGACTCTACGGCAATGGGAAGAATGCTGCCATTCTTCTTGCGCAGAGCGCATAGGTTTGCCCCATCAAAATATCAATGACTAGTATGTTGTGTTCTAGTGTCGTAGTGTGTTGTAGTGTCCTAGTAAGTTGCCTTCATTGTCCATGAAGGCAACTTACTAGGACATCCAGCGATGTGGCAGGTTGACTGGAACTTCGTATGGCATCACTACTGTCGTCATTGTTAACATAAATAAAAAATACAACTTACACGACTTTTTCTTACAAATATTACACACTACACAAACACTTTAGAATCTAAAATAAAATTGAAATAATAAAAATTACTTTACTAAAGCAAGATATTATTAAAGTAAAGGAATATTATGTGACATGAAATCTTCATTTATTTAAATTCATAGAGAATATGACGGACGCAGCCGTACCCGTACCCATAGACCACAGTAAGTTAACCCTAAACTGACTAGGATAACCCTACACCATTCTCCCTTTAATAAATTATTTGCCCACTACTAAACTAATACTTATTTGCTACTGCTAACAATATATAAAATACATCTTATTTACACAGCAATGAATTTCCTGACCTCATGAAGTCATACCATTATTTAAATCGGGTAACAAAAATGACGTTGGCAATTTCAGGCCTATTTCTATATGGGGTGCTTGGACAGGAAACCTCCCCGCGTGCCTGGGGGCTGGAGTTCCTTATGGATGCGTCCGGGGGGAAGGCCAGTCTCCGGGACGGTGCACCCTGGGGTACGGACAATGACTCCCCAGCTAGGGGTCTCGTTGTCCGTATACCAATATCCTGTCGGAGGATAACGCTCTAACGGGTACTCACCAGGGAGCACTCATTGAGCAGCGTTAGAGTAGGAGCGGGCTCGGCATGCACTAACCCTGCCGTCGGGCGGGCAGGAGGAAGTCTTTTCTCCTGTCACCGCTGGTCTCGTAGCCCCGAAGAGTGTCAAGGTCATGTCTCTGGCATTTGACGGGAGTCGAGGGTCTTGGCTTAACCGCCCGGGCCGCGAGGTAGAAAACCTCTATAAAAAATTACCCCAAACCTCCAAGCGGCGGCGCACCGTGAGGGAGGTTGTTAGCTTGACTAATGGGTAGCTTAATTAGTCACTAGTGCGAACCACACAATTTTGAGACAATAAAAAGTTAATTACTCGTGGGAACTGATATGAAAAACAATAATAAAACAAACCAACAAAACAAGAAGTTGGGAAGTGATGCGGGGTCGGAATCCGACGCTGCATCGGGCGCAGAGGGCTCTAGCTCGGGGCGCGAAGTGGTGGGTGCTGACGGTATAATCTGAAAATTCTTCCGGAAGCGCCCAAAATCTGATGATGGTGAGTGGTCCTCCGCCGACAACAGGCGGAAAATCCACACTAGCCGGCGGGGTAAGGCCCGAGAAAAGGGGAAAGGTGCGGGTAGAGGGCTCACCACCAAGAAGGCTGGTGATTCAAGCCAGGCCGGCCCAGTCCAACAATGAAATGAAATGAAATGAAATGAAATGAAATGAAATTGTTTAGTCTGTAAATAGGATATCGGAATCACTTTTACACGTCATATAAAAAAATATTAAAAATAAGCTAGATGAGTTCGGCTTTTCCTATCTGACTACTCTGAGAAGAAAGGCCGAAAGAAACTCAGAGGTCGCAGTCTCTTTTAAAGTCCAGACATAATCTTGGTCAGGCCATATGAGGACCATGTAGATTAGTGTCTGAAAAGGTCTTTTGAGGAAAGAACCACACAGATTTGAGTGGACCTGTCCAGTCAGTGCAAGCATTTGTCAGTAATCGTGGAGCTCAACTTAGAACTTAAGGAGCTCAACTCGACGAGCAATACCAAAGAAAGGACATTTGGGTAGGCCGCAAAAACTACTCAAACTGCCAGACCATCACTAAAACTAGAAGAGAAATAAAAATAAAAATAATATCCACATAGTCCTCACATTCACAATAGTTAAAATAATATAATACTTTACAAAGTAATCATGTCATTTTGATTATATTTTCCAACAATGTCAACGTTTTATAAAACTGGTATATGTTGATTTTACATAATAATTAAAATGTCTAGTTCTATGGTTTTATCACAAGGCTTAGCAGAGCGAGCAGTTCAATCCCAAGCTTTTTTATCTTCTAAATAATCTGAAATTGTATAGTACCCTTTTCTACAAAGTTTGGTTTTAATACAGATTTTAAATCGTTTAATGGGTAAGTTTCGAATGTCAATGGGGAGTTTGTTGTAAAAGCGTATACATTGACCCATGAATGAGTTGCCTACTTTGTGGAGACGTGTGCGATGTACAGCAAGGTTGTGTTTATTCCTGGTATTTAAACTATGAATATCGGACATTTTCTTAAAATTTGATATATTTTTGCGTACATACAATAGGTTTTCAAAAATATATTGTGAGGCTACAGTCAGAATATTTATTTCTTTGAATTTTTCTCTAAGGGAATCTCTTGGACCTAGGTTGTAAATGGCTCGAACAGCCCTTTTCTGTAGAACAAAGATAGTATTAATGTCCGCACAGGTTCCCCAGAGAAGAATCCCATATGACATAAGACTATGAAAATAACTAAAATAAACAATTCTGGCTGTATCCACGTCAGTTATCTGTCTAATTTTTTTAACAGCATAGGCGGCCGAACTTAGCCTTCCTGACAATTTTTCTATGTGTGGGCCCCATTGTAATTTACCATCAATAGTGATTCCAAGAAAAACTGTCGGCTCAACAGGGTCCAATTCTGTTCCATTAACCTGAACATTGGTAGATAGCTGCCTGACATTTGGCATTGAAAATTTAATGAGTTTAGTTTTTTTTTTCGTTCAGGAGAAGATTATTTACATTAAACCAATGCACAACTTTAGAGAGTGCATCATTAACTTGTTCAAAGTTGACTAACTGACGTTTGATTTTAAAAATGAGGGAACAGGCCCGGCGAACCGAGAGTCTCGCCACGGAGGAGCACCACCCGGGAGAGACCAGCAGTGGGCCTCTCAGAGGCCTCTGGTGGTGAGCCGGACGTCGCTGGCGGCGGCGACAAGCCGCAGCAGGAAGCCAGGTTCACGGAGGTCGTGGAAGCCGCGATCAGGGCGGTGGCCTTGAAGAGGATTCAATCCTCTAAGGACAAGGCCATACCCGCGGCCGCGGCCTCTATTTTGGCGGCAGCAAAGGAGCTGCACTTTGGGCCTCCGTCGGACGGTATGTCCGAGATGCGGGCGGAGGTCGCAAAGTTGACTGCCGCCATGGAGCTTCTCCGAAAGGAGAACGAGAAGCTCCGAGCGGACCTGGCTGGGCTGCGAGCAGCTGCCCCCCGGGAGGCGCCGCAGGGAGGGGAGCGGCATGGGCAGGAGCCGGTGCCTGTGCCTGCTGAGGACCGGGTTCTGGCCCTGGTGCGGCAGGAGATGGCTGCCCTGCGGAGCAGATTCTCCGCCCTAGAGGCCATCGTTTTGCGCCCCTCGCTAGCGGCGAGCCAGCCGGCCTTGGACCAGCGGAAGGCGGCTTCGTATGCCGCCGCCGCATCTGCCGCGGCCAAGCCAGGCCAAGGCAGGCAGGGGCAAGCCAAGGGTGAAGCGGCTGCGCAGGCAGCGAAGGCCCCGGCCCTGACGGCGAGGGCTCCGGCCCAGGCGGCGGCGAAACGGCCACCTCCGCTTCCTAATTCTTCTCCTCCGGCCGACGCCGGATGGCAAGTAGCCGGGGAGAAGAAGAAGGCTAGTAAGGAGACAAGGGCGGCCAAAAAGAAGGCGAGGCGGCAGCGGCGCAAAGAGCGAAACGTCGCGGCTAGGCTCCGCGCCCCGAAGTCTGCAAATGTGGTGGTCACACTGCAGCCGGAAGCGCAGAAAAGGGGCGTGTCCTACCAGCACGTGTTCGCGACGGTGGACCGAGTGATGAACCTGGAGGAGATCGGCGCTGCCAAGGGGATAAAGATCAAAATCACGGCGACCGGGGCCCGGATGCTGGAGGTCCCTGGTGCGGCCAGTGGCCCGGCCGCTGACGCTCTGGCTGAAAAACTCAGGGCGGCCCTAAATGCGGACGAAGCCCGAGTCTCTAGGCTCACCAAGTGCGCTGACTTGCGCATCCAGGGCCTGGACGACTCCGTGATGGAGGCAAAGGTGGTGGCCGCCGTCGCTAATGCTGGAGGGTGCTCTGTCGAGCAGATTAAGGCAGGCACCATCCATCCCCATTAGGGTGAGCTGCCCCGTGACGGCTGCCAAAAAGATAGCCGGGAAGGGCTAAAGGCTTTTGGTGGGCTGGGTTTCGGCGCAGGTTAAACTGCTGGAGCCCAGACCTCTGAGGTGCTTCCGCTGCCAGGTGGGCCACCACGTAGGGGTCAAATGCACCTCGGAGGTGGACCGCAGCGACCTCTGCTTCCACTGTGGTCAGCCCGGTCACAAGGCCGGCTCGTGTAACGCCACGCCGCACTGTGTCGTATGTGCGGCAGCTGGCAAGCCGGCCGATCACCAGGCTGGGAGCAGGGCCTGCGCTCCACCCGCCGAGGCCAGAGGCAGGGGCAAGCGCTCCGCCACCACCACCGTCACCGCCGCAGCCGCCGCCACTTCCACCGTGGCCACTGCCGCTTCCGCCGTCGTTACCGCCGCCGTTGCCGTCGCGGCAGGACCCTCGCAGGGGGCTCGGGGGGAGGCAGAGATGGAATGCCAATAACGGCCCCATTACGCCTCCTCCAGGCGAACATCAACCACTGCGCCGCCGCTCAGGATCTGTTGCTCCAGAATATGGCGCAGTGGTCGATTAACATCACCGTGGTCGCTGAGCCGTACTTTGTCCCGCCCAGGGATGACTGGGTGGAGGACCTGAGCGGCTCAGTGACCCTCATTTCGTCAGCCGCCGCCGGTACTCCGTCCCTCGAGTTGATCAAAAGAGGACGGGGTTGCGTTGCAGCACGGTTCGGGGAGATTGTCGTGGTGGGTGTTTATTTCTCCCCGAGCCGAACTCTTGCCGAGTTCCACAACTCCCTTGCGGAGTTAAGAGTCGTCGTCGTCGGGTTTGGTTCCCTCCCCGTGCTCGTACTCGGGGACTTCAATGCCAAGAATCTGGCTTGGGGTTCCCGGTATACGGACACACGGGGCAGGATGGTGGAGGACTGCCGACATCAACGACGAGGCGGAGTGGTTTCGGGAGGCCATGTCCAATGTGTGTGACATGGCAATGCCCCGGGTCCATCCTAGACGTGCTTCGCGCCGGCTGTACAGGTGGTCGCAAGAGCTGGAGGCCTGCGCAAGGCGTGTGTTGCTGCGCGACGCCGGTACGCCAGGCATCGCAGGCTCCGTATCCACCCTCCGGATACGGAAGCCATTGAGGCGGAGCTGTACGAGGGGTACAGAGCGGCGAAGACCGCCCTCCAAGCGGAAATCCTGCGGGCCAGGGCGCTGGCCCGCGAGGAGTTGCTGGTGACTCTCAACAGGGACCTATGGGGGCGCCCATACAAGATGGTGCTGGAGAAACTCCGCCCATGGGCTCCCCCGCTGACGCAGCGTCTCCGGCCCCAGCTTGTGGGGGACGTGGTGAGCGCTCTGTTCCCCTCTAGAGGGGATCATACCCCTCCGCCCATGGCTCCGCCTACTGCGGTGCCCGATGCGGACCACACCGACGACGACGATTCTCCTGAGGTGACTGAGGTAGAAATGAGAGTGGCGGTACGCAAGATGAGTTCGAAGAATACCGCCCCAGGACCCGACGGCATACCCGGAAAAGCCTGGGTCCTGGCCATGGGGGCTCTCGGACCTCGACTGAGGGGGCTCCTAAGCGCATGCATGGAGAGGGGCCAGTTCCCACTTCGTTGGAAAACGGGGAAACTGGTCCTCATCAAGAAGCCGGGGCGCTCAGCAGACTCTCCGTCCGCTTATCGGCCCATTGTGCTGCTCGACGAGGTGGGCAAGCTCTTTGAAAGAGTCATTGCAGACCGCCTCGTCGGGCAGCTGGTGCGAGTGGGGCCGGATCTGGCGGAGAGCCAGTTCGGTTTCCGCAGGGGGCGCTCTACGGTGGACGCCATCATGCGCGTGCGGGCCCTCACGACGGGGGATGCTGTGGCCCAGGGTGGGGTCGTCTTGGCAGTGTCTCTAGACATCGCCAATGCCTTCAACACCCTGCCCTGGAGTTTCATCAGGGAGGCACTCCGGTATCACTGGATGCCGACCTACCTCTATCGTGTAGTCGAGGCCTATCTGACGGACAGGGCCGTCATCTACCCCGGTCACCAAGGAGAGTGGAACCGGCAAGAGATGTCGTGCGGTGTCCCACAGGGTTCGGTCCTGGGGCCTCATCTGTGGGACATTCGATACGACTGGGTGCTGCGCGCCGACCTCCCTAGCGGCGTCAGCGTCGTTTGTTACGCTGACGACACGCTTGTCCTGGCGCAGGGGGGGTCGTACCAGGCGGCGGCCGATTTAGCGACACGCGGGGTTGCGACAATCGTTGACAGGATCCGGACTGGACTCGAGGTGGCCCTGCACAAGTCTGAGGCCATGGGTTTTCATGGTCCTCGGAATTCGCCACCGTCGGGTTCCCAGGTAATGGCGGGAGGGGTTCACATCGGTGTCGAGTCGACGATGATGTATCTGGGACTCGTCCTCGACAGCCGGTGGAATTTCGTGGAACACTTCCGACGTTTGGCTCCCAGACCGGAGCGGGCCGGGGCTGCATTGAAGCGGCTCCTGCCCAATCAAGGGGATCCAAACGCCTCCTACCGGAGGCTTTATGCGGGGATCGTGCGGTCCATGGCCCTTTACGGGGCACCGGTGTGGGCGCGTTCATTGAGGCTGCGGCCAGCCCGCCGGTTGAACGCGTCCCAGAGGGTCATGGCCATCCGGCTGGCCCGAGGATACCGCACAGTCTCCTGCGAGGCGGCGAGCCTCCTTGCCGGATTATCGCCATGGGATCTGGAGGCAAAGGTCCTCGCGCACATCTGGGAGTGGCGCGAGGAGGCGAAACGCCGGGGCTTAACTCCGATGCCGCAGGAAATCACGGCACAGCGGACAGAGCTCCGGCGGGATCTCATGGCGTCATGGAGAGTGCGATTGTCGCAACCCCGCGCTGGGCACGCCACAATTGCGGCGATAAGACCCCTCTTTGAGGAGTGGCTGGAGAGACGCCACGGCGTTCTCACCTTCCGCCTGACGCAGGTCCTCACCGGACACGGCTGTTTCGGGAGGTTCCTGTACAGGATAAGGCGGGAGGAAACACCCGGGTGTCACCATTGTGTGGATCGGCCTGAGGACACGGTGGAGCATACGGTGGAGGTCTGCCCAGCTTGGGCGGAGCAACGCCGTGCCCTCGTAGAGGCGATCGGCGGCGGTGATCTCTCGCGTCCGGCTCTGGTTCAGGCCATGGTACGGAGCGAGAGGAAATGGCAGGCCGTCACCTCCTTCTGCGAAGCGGTAATGCTCGCGAAGGAGGAGGCGGAACGCGTGAGGGAGAGGCCAATTTCGCGCTCTCACGCCCCTAACCGCCGCAATAGAAGGAGACGCCCGGGGCGGGAATCGCGAGCCGATTTCCGGCCACCGTAGGCGCGGGCTTGCGGACGGTGAGCAATGGGTAGCTCGCCGTCCGATAAGGACCAAGCCCGGGTCGACGGCGCGTTGTGTTCCACGCGCGCCTCAAAGAGATGTCAGCAGAATTGACGGGGTCCGCTAAGGCCAATGCCTGTCGGGGGTTCGAAGAAAACCGATAGGGAAATCGTGGCCCCCGGCAACAGGGCAACCGAAGGAACACGGGTGGATTTTAGTCAGTAAGATTCTGACACGCCCTCCCGCTCCGCCCAGAGCGGGAGAAGTTATTTGATAATTTCACACCCAAAAAAAAAAGGCCTATTTCTAACCTGCATTCAGTAAAATATTTGAAAAGTTAATACTCAAGCAGTTGCTAAGAAATTTTAATTTAAACAGTCTTCTTCATGATGAAGCTTTTAAAGTAATAAATTCTTATTAACACAATAGGTTCCAATGTGTAGATGTTAATGGTGTGAAATCTTCCGGGCTACCAGTTCAGTTAGATGTACCTCAAGGCTCAATACTGGGTTCATTCTTATTCTTAGTGTATATTAATGACTTACCTTTTTAATTAAAGGATATCTGTAACGTTGTACTGTTTGCAGATGAAACCTCTCTTATTTTTAAAGTAGACAGGAATAGACAAGATTTTGACGACGTAAACAGTGCACTCTCAATGGTTACGGATTGGTTTACGACAAATAACCTAGTTTTTAATGCCAAGAAAACGAAATGTGTAAAATTCGCTCTACCAAATGTTAGAAATCTAGGAACCAACATCGTCTTGGATAAAAAGTTGCTTGAAACTGTGAACTCGGCAGTTTTTCTGGGCATAACAGTAGATGCTAAACTTCAGTAGGGCTCACATATATCAAGCCTAGCGTGAAGGCTCAGTTCGGCCGCCTACGCTGTCAAGAAAGTAAGACAATACACTGACGTTGATACAGCTCGGTTAGTCCAATTTAGTTATTTTCATAGCGTTATGTCCTATGGTATTCTGCTATGGGGCAAAGCCGCTGACATTCAAAATATATTTGTTCTTCAAAAACGAGCTGTTTGAGCAATTTACCAGCTAGGTGTCAGAGTTTCTCTAAGAGATTTTTTTAAAGATATTGGTATTCTCACGGTGGCATCACAATTCATTTTCGCCAACATCTTATATATTAGGCAAAATATACACTTATACACTAAAAACAGTGATATTTACAATGTTAACACGAGAAATAAGGACAAACTACGAGCTCCCTTTCACCGGCTTCATAAGGTTCATAACTCATTTGTTGGGCTTGGTATAACCATTTGTAACAAGCTACCCTCTTCTTTGCTAGATTTGCCTTTTAGTGCGTTTAAAACTAAAGTAAAATCCAACCTTTGTTCAAAGGTATACTATTGTATCAACGACTACTTAAATGATAAGAATAGTTGGTCGCTGTGATTAACTCAAGACAATGTTTTTGTTCTTTCTCCAAAATTAGCTTACCTACTGACAGTTTATATGAGTTTATATAATTGTTTATTTTATTTGAATTTATAAGTCAATTTTTTTTACTTATTTTTTAGAAGTCAATTTATTTTATTGTTGACACAATCTACTCATTAAAATGTTTTTGTTATGAGTTGTATTGCAATTTGTGGTTAGCTAGCGACCTCGACAATTGATCATATTATTTTTTGCCTGAGCAACCGGCAGCAAGTTCGTCATGCTCCCTTAGATGTCAATGCTTGCGGTAGCGTCGGGGGTCGGGTTGCCTCCTTCCCTCAAATATGGTGAGGGGGGTAATGGCTGATCTTTGCGTTATGCTCGTGAACGGGTGCTGCTTGTGGTGACTGGTCGTCTTGCTGATCATCGTTTTGTTATTGTTACTAGTAATTAACTGTTCATTAATTTTACCTCGATGGTCCTAGTTTATCATTTATAACTTCCAATTACAGCTTTATGTACGCGGGCACGCCTTTTATGCCTGGAGGCTTTTATTTAGATATTTAGTTCTGTTTACGTTTAGTTTTTATTTTTTAATTCTGCTTGAGTATAGTTCTCGATGTTTTTGGTTGGTATATTGGCGTGTGCTAACTGAAATATGGCCCATAAATTTATCGTTTAAATTATGTTTTGTGTTGCAAGTTATTCTGCATACTATTGTATAGAATCATGTTTTTTTCTAACTTGAACAGACAGCTGTGCTGCTGGGGAGTTTGTTGCGCCACTTCTTCTTCCCAGCTAAAGGCGCTAGGAAGTGGTGAAGGGTGGGCGTTTTTGGGGGACTGTGTTATGTAATTTTGACGTTCGAAAAGTGCTGATTCTCAGCCTAGTTTGAATAAATGACTTTTGAATTTGAATTTGTAGAGGTAAGGCTTGTAGTGCCTGGGAGTGCCCGATCCCAGACAACAGGCACGCTCGCGACTAGGCTCCCCCCTAGCCATGCAGCTCTCGGCACGGCAACCTTAGCTTGGATGTGTATTGTTCGTACCACACAGAGGAAAACAATAGAATCCGCTCTCTATATAATAGCTACGAATCTAATAGACCAATTAAGTTGAAAGGAGATGGAAAATGTTGGGCCCAAGTGTAATAAGTTGAGACATGATCTAAAAATTAGTCATATTTTTTTATCCTTGAATATCAAAAATCAGCTCAATTCTTTGTCTGGAAGCGGAGAAATATGATAAAGATAGTTTTCGTGAGATCATCGATTTTAGTAATCGATTACATAATTACAAAAACTTTTTACAAAAAAAAAAACAACCGACCTCCAAAAAAAACACTACAAAGTGAAAAATAACTTTAATTTCTGAAGTCGGTGTCTTGGGTACTTGTATTTTCGTTTTTTGCCACCGACTTCCGAAACTAAATCAGAAACTTATCGTATCATCTACATACTAAGTGGGAAGAAAATAAGTATTTTGTAGCTAACTCAAAAACTATCCAAGCAAAGTTAATAAAATTTATATGGGACCAATTCGAGAGCACATTCTTTCGAACAAAAAGAGAATTTTCAAAATCGGTCCACAATTGACGGAGAAATCGGTGGTCATAAATAAAAAAAATAAAAAAACAAACAAACATACGCGACGAACATATAACCTCCTCCTTTTTGGAAGTCGGTTAAAAAAGAAAACCTACCCACTAGGTAGCACTAGGTTATTACCTAGTGCTACCTAGTGGGTAGGTTTTCTTTAACTCAAAGTAATTAAATGCACTATATATACTTTTATACAATATTTGCATTTAATTTAAATAAAACATGATTAATTACTGAAAAACCAAGATAATGAGAATCAATTTATTTCATATCGATTAAAATCAGTTTAATTTTTTTGTCTATGTCACTGGCAGTACATATTCTGCACTGGCAGACTGACATTGACAATTTGACACATTAGTGGTGGGTCATTCTCGAATTTTTGGCGACCAAAACTGTATTCCCGACGACGAAAACAGTTGCAGAAAACGGTTAAAGGACGAAATTTATCCAACATGGAATAGAATTGCCTTTTCGTCGAGCGCAGTTTCTTAAAACTATCAACGATTTGAAATGTATGAAATGGTTTTTTTGCACCACGAACGACAGCATTGACAACTGGTAATACATTACTGACTGTATTTCATTTCAAAGAGTTCACTTTTTATTGGAAGGACTGTTTTATGAGTGTGATAGATAGTTGAATCATTGTACCCGACTGTATTTTCTTAGATGTAAAAATCGCACCAAGTAATTCGAAGACTGGTTTGTGCAATGAAAACTGTTTGAAGTTGAACTCAGGACGTAAAACGGTTTCATCATCACAAAACGGTCTTTGTAAACGGTTCGTTGTCGCAACGCATATCCCTACTAGAACTAGACAGCTGTCACTTATTTCGTGTTTTCGGATGTTTTTTGAGTGCTTTCCCAATTATTTTTCATTTTCAACTATCACTGCTTTGATTTTTACGGATTCTGACCCTGCCTACCTTGTACGATCCTTGCTTTCACACTGGACACCGAAGATCGCTCACACGATTGACTTAGAATTGTTATAATGGATTTTACCGATTGGATATTGTTGAAACTATGGATCGCTATGTGAATTGTGGGATAGCAACTAGTCACTGCAATACACTAATGTATGTTTCATCATCTGCCTAGCCTTTTCTCAACTATGTTGGGGTCGGCTTCCAGTCTAACCGGATGCAGCTGAATACCAGTATTTTACATGGAGCGACTGCCTATCTGACCTCCACAACCTAGTGACTAGGTAACACGATACCCCTTGGTAAGACTCGGTTGTCAGACTTTTTGGGCTTCTAACTACCCGTAACGACTGTCAAAGATCTACAAATGACAGCCGGGACCAACGGCTTAACGTGCTTTCCGAGGCACGGAGGGGACTTGGTATGTAAACATGGTCACCCATCCACGGACCAACCGCGGCAAGCGTAGCTTAACCTGATCGATCGATCCGTGCAGCTGTTATTACTTAGCCACAAGCCCCTCTACACTAATGTATGTTTACTATACAATAATGTATGTTTGAATCTATAAATTCACACCATTTACATCTCGTTACTATTCAGGCCCAAGAGTAGATGTAATCGTTTCAGTCTCCTTTGGTACACATATGTATTTCTGTGACCCAAACACGTACGTGTAACGTAAGTAAATCAATTTTGAAAAGGGAGTCACTTTTGGGGGCATTTAAGAAAATTAAAAAGAAAAGTTTAGCAAACTATACCGTGTGATATGTCAAATGAAAGGTCTTGTTACGAGGATCTCAAATATATTTTATTTATAATTTTAAAATAAACAAATTTAAAGTACGGTAACTTTTAAATTTAGAACACCTATTCAAAAAGTGCAAATACAAATTAGACCAATAACAACTGGCAAATTAAATAGATTCAATAGTACCCTAAATAATAAGTTAAATGCTCTGGGCCCTAATATGGACGATGCAAATAAATTGTATGAGGATTTCTTTTCAGTAGTGCACACTGAATTCAACAAAACTTTTGAAAAGAGAACAAAAAATATTTGCCCTAATTTTATTTTTAGTGACTGGGCAACTAGAGGTATTAGGATAAGTAGGGAAAGACTGTTCGAGCTGTATGGCTTTAAGCCTTACATTAATACTGAAACTTTCAACAAGTATGTTGCTACATATTCCAAAATTTTTAGAAATACTTGCAAGATAGCTAAAGCTCTGTATATTAGCAACAAGATTAAATCAGCAGAAAATAAAATAAAAACAGTTTGGAAAGTTATAAATAATGAAACTAATAGGAACAAAGTACGAAACACTGAGTACACATTGGAGACTTCACGTGGTGCCATTAGCTCTAACTTAGAAGTAGCGCAAGAATTTGTACATTTCTTTACTAATATACCATCTAAAACGACAGAAGCTTTAAATTCCTCACCCGATGTCTCAATTAATTTATTAAGAGCGAAAGTTCCAGGCTGCCCGGTTGAATTTCAATTTAAACATATAAACCCTATGATAGTTATAAAAGCTTTTCGGCAAATTAAAATCAAATTGACCGAAGATCTATGGGGATTATCTATCAAAGTTTGTACATCCATAATCGAGACTATAGCACCGTACTTAGCTTTAATATTTAATTTGTGTGTGGATCAAGGAGTCTTTCCGGATTTAATGAAATACAGTAAAGTTATACCACTTTTTAAATCTGGGGACAGTAAAGACACTAACAATTATAGACCAGTATCTGTGCTGCCGGTATTCAGCAAGGTTTTCGAAAAGGTAATGCTCAATCAAATGCTTAATCATTTTAACGCCAACCAAATCTTGAACGATCAGCAATATGGTTTCACCAAAGGACGTTGTACAACTGACGCTGGTGTCACCTTATTAAAACACATATTTACAGCGTGGGAGGAGGCCCAAGATGCCATAGGAATCTTTTGTGACCTCTCCAAGGCATTTGACTGCGTGAGTCATGAAACCTTGCTCTTGAAACTTGAGCATTACGGACTAGGTAAACTTGCGCTCAGTTTAGTAAAATCTTATTTAAATGATAGACAGCAGCAGGTTCAAGTAAATGGTGTCCATTCAATCGGTTTAAAAGTAAAAATGGGCGTTCCACAAGGCTCGATATTGGGTCCTTTCCTCTTTTTAGTATATGTTAATGATCTACCCCATTTATTAAAAAACCAACCACAAATGGTGTTATTTGCTGACGACACTTCCTTAATTTTTAAGATAAATAGACGTGCATCAAATCTTGACGACGTAAATAAAGCCCTACTGCAGGTCCAAAATTGGTTCACTGCTAATAATTTAGTATTAAATGGGAAAAAAACTAAATGCATAAGATTTGCTTTACCAAATGTTAAAAGTAGTGATTGTGACATAGTATTGAATAAGGAGAAACTAAAATTTGTCGATAAAACTGTTTTCTTGGGGATCACGCTCGATTCAAGACTGCAATGGGGTCCTCATTTAACATCTCTAGCAGGACGGCTAAGTTCAGCAGCATATGCTGTGAGAAAAATCCGTCAATTTACTGATGTAGATACCGCGAGGCTAGTCTATTTCAGTTACTTTCAAAGTATCATGTCTTACGGTATTTTACTATGGGGACGAGCTGCAGATATCGAGTCTATTTTTATTCTGCAGAAGAGAGCCATCAGAGCAATATATCGTCTCCGCAGACGCGATTCTCTAAGGGATCTGTTTAAAGATATTAACATCATGACGGTACCTTGCCAATATATCTATGAAAACATCATGTACGTAAGGAAAAATCTAAGTCTTTTCAGTAAAAGAGGTGATAGACACAATTATAGGACTAGAAATAGGGACCAATTAGTTCAACCGGGTTTCAGATTGGCTAAAGTAGACTCATCCTTCATGGGGTGCTGTTTAAAATGTTATAATAAAATACCTTCCCACATACTCGCAACTGAACGAAACGAAATTTAAATCATGTATAAAACGCACACTATGCTGCCAAGCATATTATAAGTTGGGGGATTACATCGCTGATAAAAATGCTTGGCTCAGCGCTGGTCCAGCTCCACAAGGGCACATAAACTAATTGATTAGCATTCGAAAATATTGTTGCAGCTGCTGAAGATTGTAAAACTATCTTTTCCTTGTATAAATTCAATCTCTTTGTATTGTATAATTGCATATCACATGTGTGAGCACTGTGACCATGTTGTACATTCCATAAAGCTACCATTTACTGGGTACGTCTTTCATTGACTTGAATGTGCTCTGGCAGCTGAGAGTATGTCATGCTCACTCAAATGTCTCGCTGATGGTGGCGTGTGTGTTGGATCATTAAGTTCCCTTCAAAATGGTTGAGCAAATGGTGCTGATCCATGCGTCATGTTCGTGAACGGGCGCCGTCAGTAGGGACTGGTCATCTCTTAGCTGCCACGGTTTATTTTATTTTAATTTATTTAAATTTTTGAATTGTTATTATATTTTTATTACGGACGCTTTTAACGTGCACGTCTTTCTACATTGTTCTCACATGTATAAATTCAACACGAATTATGTAACCAATATTTTGTAACAATATTTTGATTTAAAAGAGTGTCCGTGGAGTTTCTTGCCCGTTCTTCTCCATAGGTACCTACTACGCTTTGGAATGGGCAACTAGCTTCATTTTTCTGACTGACCGACCCCTTGACAATTCAAAAGTACCTGTAATTGGTTTATTTGAAATAAATGCTTTGAGTTTGAGTTTGAAAGATATTTAAGAAAATTGATGAAAATTTACCATTATCCTTATCTTTGAATTTTTTTTTGAAAAAAATACATAGAATGTTCTTTACCCATAGATTACAAGAAAATCTATAAAAAGTATATGGTCTTAAAACAACATGGTAAATCTCTCAATATTGTGCATACAAACTTACATTTGCAGTTGGAATGTATGGGAGAACATGTTTTACAACTACAATGTTAAGTTTGTATTTGGGATGACTTCACCTCAACTACGGAACCTTTCATTATGCGTGGTCCGCCACGCACTCGGCCGGTTTTTTGTTTTTGTAAGGGAAATCCCATACAAACTTCCAAACCCTTATTTAAAGGGTGGGGGTGATTTACTTAAAATCCTGAAATATCACAATTTTCAGACCTCTAATATCAAAATTTGCGGAAGTCTCATACAAACTTCCATACCCTAATTTAAGGGGTTGGGGGATAAAAGTTGCAAGTTTTAGATTTTATTTTGTTGTTTGTGTACTACTACTGTCTAATACTTTTAAACGAGAAATTCTTATATATATAATCTGAATCCCGGAAACGGCTTCAACGATTTTCATGAAATTTAGTATGCAGGGGGTTTCGGGGGCGATAAATTGATCAAGCTAGGTTTCATTATTAAAAAACGTTGTTAAAAAAAACGAGAAAAGCTCAATCATCCAGATATTACTAGTTTACATACCAAATTTCAGCTTTCTAGGACTTCAGGAAGTACCCTAAGAATGTTGATGATCATCAGTGAGTGAGTCAATAACGAATTCAGGGTTTTTACATATCAATAAAATCTAAAGTATAAGTGCTATGCAATTGAAACTTTTATGTTTAATAAATCTACCATTGACATCATATCGACACGATAGTCTGGCAATTCTTTCGAAATGGTTCGCAGCTCTTACTTAATGCGAACAAAACTAAACTTCTTATTACCAAATGTACCTCAAGTAGGTCTCAATTTAAAACTTGATGTCAAGAAACTAGATGCTGTTACGGAAACTGTGTTTCTAGGAATTACTCTAGATTTGAAATTGCAATGGGGCGCCCACATTACAGTTCTTTCAGGTAGATTAAGTTCAGCTGCATATGCATTAAGAAAAATAAGGCAGTTAATTGATGTAGCCACAGCTAGGTTAGTATATTTTGCTTATTTCCACAGTATTATGTCTTATGGCGCTCTGCTGTGGGGTTCGGCAGCTGACGTAGATTCAATTTTCATTTTACAAAAGAGGCAATTCGCGTGATCTACAAAATGAGTCCTCGTGAGTCCCTTAGAAATAAATTCAAAGAAATTGAAATACTGACTCAGCCTTCTCTTTAAATCTTAGAAAGTATTCGCAAAAACTTAGGACTTTTCAAAATAAAAAGCGATTTCCATAATATAAACACACGTAGTAAATATGAAATTGTGAAACCCAAATTTACATACATACATAAACTCATGCCTTCTTCCCATGGGGGTAGGCAGAAACTACACAACGCTACCAGAGGATGAATGAAAGGCGACTAACAAAATATATTTACAAGGCTGATGTAAAGGGAAAGGTCGGGCGAGGACGCCCTAGGAGGACATATACTGACCTTATTGGTGATGGTCTTCAGAAAAGCCAGGTGCGTACTACTTGCAACCGGTGTGCGTGTATGAACGTAAACGAGGCAAAAAGAGTATGTAAGGACCCAAATTTAAATTAACTAAAACTAATAAGTAATTTCTTATAAACAGTATCTATCCGCTTTTATAACAAGTTGCCAAAGTCGGTTACGGAACTAAGCAATGGAAAGTTCAAAACCCACATGTCCTTATCAAAAAAGCATATTATAAGAGTTAAGACTACATTGAAGACAAGGAAGTTTGGTAATAATTCCTTCTGCACATGTGGCTTCCCTGGTACCTCATTAACGGCATTACAATGTAAATGTATATTAATTGCTCCCAAATTACGTTGATTATTTTATTTTACTATTTTTACATACTTCAGTGACATAATCTTTTCATTATTTGACATTATATACCTTGAATTTTCTATATATTTTGTTTTATCAAATTAGATTTGTTACAGCTGTAGTGGCAATCATGCCATTTGGTTTAAATAGGTCCTTATTTTAATTATTTTGTTTATCTTTTATATGGATTTTTTTCTTTTAGATTTTGTGAATGTGAGAACGTTGTAAGCTGTAGACTTGTGGACCATTTTCTATTTTACTAAGTACTTGGTATTTGTTGATAGGCCTACACTGTCCTCTCATACCTATCAACACTGTAATTTGAAAACATTGTAGAAACCATTTATTTTTAAAAGAGTAACCGTGGAGTTTCTTGCCGACTCTTCTCCATAGGAAGCGACCAATTGGAACCGTGCACCTAGCTTCTGACGTCTCATAAGTGCCCTTATAGGTTTATGCGAAACAAAATATTTTGAATTTATTCCGAGAATTTTGTTTATCTGGTATAATCCAAACCCAAGTTATGAGGGTTCAAAAAAACGACAAAGCGCTTCGAGAAAAGGTAGGTAGTAACCTTTGCGCTTCGCTTGGCTCGTCTTGGCGGAGGCACTACTGTGCCCCCAGACATTTTGAGTATGCTCATTTTTTTTTTCGCAATTTATAACTACCCAAATAAAATTATTACGCGTATGCGTTTGGAATTCGAAATTTTTTTTCGGACAGTCTTCATTGTAGCGACCAGTCTATATAAATGTTAGGTGTCGGTTAATGAGAAATCCCATGTGTTTACAATCTACTGTTATATTATTTTATAGCCGTTTGTCCGGAATAATCTGTAAAGAATGCATCAATCACTGTATCAGTGTTATGGCATATCAGGAAAGCAGGCGTTCATTAATTCACTAAAAACTTCGCAAGCAATGAGAAATTGCTACTGAAGATTGCGGGGTAACTGACTAGCTGCTTCTTCTGTTTCAACTGAATGTCACTTGCTTCTACGTCACCAGTCTTTGGTACCATCAATATTTTTGGTCTCAGCAGCCAAGATATACAGAGACTCAGTCTTTGTATATCTTGGTTGCTGAGACCAAAAGTACACATGTAGTATACAGGGACGTTTTATAATCATAACAACATAGTTGGTTCGATTCAGGCGTGACCTTGCGAAAATCCACTATAAAATACAATAGACGTGGATATATTTAGTAACCTGTTCCACTTAGTTATTTCTAAAGAGTGATAAAAAACTCCTGAACGAAATCGACATGTGTTTCACCTCTCAACGAGGCATCCTCAGTATGACGATGGACTTGCTGCGCAGTGGTCGGTGTGGCAACACGCCGTGTTCGGGTTCGCAACAAGTCCATCATCATCCATCAGTCATCAATCTATCATTTGTATTTTGTGTTTCACGAACTGTGTCAAAATAAATGTTTTTCTTTATTTTCTTTCTTTTCATCCTGAGGATGCCTCGTTGAGAGGTGAAACACGTGTCGATTTCGTTCAGGAGTTTTTTATGGCTTATTAGAAATAACTAAGTGGAACAGATTACTAAATATATCCACGTTTATTGTATTTTACATAACATTTTCACGCCTGTACTCCTGGAAGGGTTAGGCAGAGGTGTACCTATAGTACACCCACATTTCGCCAGTTATGTTTGGGTCCCATGTATTATGGGACGAGCCTATTGCCATCAACCGGGCACAAATCCAGACTTCGGACTGTTACTGAGAAATTCCAGATGGAAAACCCAATAACACTTTGCCTAACCCGGGAATCGAACCCAGGATCTCATGCTCAACAGTAGCGCATGCGACCACTAGACCAACGAAGCAACTTTTTATAAAATGTGGCTGTTATTTAAGTATACTGTGGTGTCTTACGACTTCCACGCGAACGAAGTCGGGGCAGAAGCTAGTCTTCAATAATATCTAATCTGCGCTGTGAACGGTAAGGTGGCTCTGCACTGCCCGTAACTTGCTGTAGGTATCGCATTGAAAGGCTTGCCAATGATGATCATAGGACCTATTTGCTAATCACGTTTCACGACAAACCAATTCAAAGAGATTTATTTCTATCATTCCACAAAATTGATGTGTCAATATTTTGCAGAATCACATGCCATCTATGAAGATTGGTTCCAAGAATGACATTGTTTACTACGTTAAGAGATTACTGTTATTACAGAAACTAATGGTTATGTCATCGACATGCGAAGGGTGCGCAGATTCGGGGAAGCGGCAACCTTCAGGTGATCGACTAAAAAACGCGAACCAGAGTCCCGTTGCTACCTGTCATAAGTCGCGAGCTCAATACCTGCCACAGGGGGCACTGTGGATACCTGCCTCTGCAGCCAGATTCATCGCCGCCACTACACGTTTAATACGATTTTAACTGATATTTATTACATCCAATAGGTAGGTATCATCTGCAGCTAGACAGTTTTAGTGCACGTTTTATAGCGTGACGCGTAAGTTCAAATTACCTGTAATAACAAACTGAACTAATGGTTTGTTGTCAGTTCATTTGAAATCGCCACTCTATCGTTTAGTTTTTTTTATTATTTTCATCTAAACAAAAGTGTGAATACTCTACGTCGAGCAGCCAGTCCGCAGCCACGGCGGCGGCGGACGCACAATAGAAAGCACTCCGCACAATAGCTGACCCGACCTCGTTTCACGCTACCTCAAAAAATCAACAAATTAGTTTTAAGAAAAAAATCTGTTGGGGAATATGTGACAGGAGATTTTTTTAAGTATTCATATAAAAGGATCGCAGTATGATATATGGCAGGCAGCGTCTCCGCGATGATTTGTACAGTGCACACTACCGCACACGTCATAACGTGGAACTAAAGCAGTGGCTCAATAGCGGACACTGCAGCCTCACGTCTCAGATCTCCGAGTCTGCTACTCGGTACTTCGCCCTGTAACATAGAACATGTCCGAGGATGATAAGCGCCAAGGTTTTTAAGACTGTGATTGATTGAAAGCAAAACTTTCGCTGGTGAACGAATCAAGATTCGTTATAAGTGTGGCATAGCTTTAGCTCTCTGCCTACTTTTATAGCTATACTTATTCTGTCAGAAGTGTCGTGTGCCGTGCAGATAACATTACTTATGCTTGGCAGGTTTACAACGTAATCATTCGGCTATAACTTGTACTACACAATGATCAGACGTAATGATCGGCGCCCACACATACGTCCGTCATGTAGGTATGTATGTACATACATGCACAATATATTATAGCGTCTTATGATTAAGCGGGATCCAGTAAATCAATGTTGTCTTACGTATTGCTCATCTCGATCTGTAATTACATTAGCTGAGCACATTCATAGAGCGGCTGATGTCGCTCCACGGCCGGTGGTTGCAGGCAGCTTGCGGATGTTGATCACTTGAAAAGTTTTGTACTTGTTCAGTAGTGGACTATGATAGGTACTAAAGCAAAATAACTACCACAACATAATTATAAAGGACTTGAATTTCGGCAACGCAGCAATGTTTTACATAAAGCTGTTATAAACTGTTTCAATTATAATTAAGTTATTAATCTGGTTTTCTTTAAGTCTACCAATTTCCAAGTGTTGTCTCAGTTTCCCAGCTCAAGATTACCCGTGTCATCATCTCTGGCTAGCTCCCCGTAGTCGTGCGGTAGTTAGCCGCGCCACATCTGTCATCCGGCGGGGGAGCAGTGTGCGGGGCGGGGGGAGGTGTTACTGCCTAACTAACTATAAATTACAAGGTCACCAATTAAGATAACGCTCCGCACGCACTGCAGACACTGCAACACACTATGTTACGACCCAGAAAGTTCTATTCTCTTCTTATACAGCAATCTTAAAAATAGCAATATGGTTGTGTAGGTATAGCTCTCCACCACAAAAGGAATGTCGATAGCAGCGTGGAAGTTAAAATATTCCCTCGTAAGGTATGAGTGAACAATCGACAATACCTTGGATTTAAAACAAAAACATGAGTTATATGAACAAAACGGTCGGCGTTCATTGTGCGGGGTGGTTTGGTAGCCATAAGTTACATGCGTATGAGCGGCCGCCATGGCGCGCATCGTTACAGGAAATAAAAGAGAAGCGGCGGAACAATAGCGTGGTCAATACGGTAGCGGCCATTTGCATATCGCGCATCGACTCCCGCGCCGGCCGCGCGCAGGGCTGCCGCGCACTTCACCTGGTAGGAGCTACGAATTCAATCATAGAGGAAATCAGTGTTCCAATTTTAAGATTACTATTCATAAACGTAACAATGTGAATTCAATTAATTTTGAATTTTAAACAAATTTCGTCGCGTTTGGGTTCGCTTTATGCAGGTTGCTCATAATTTCATATCTAATTTAAAAAACAGTATGATTACGCGGGAAATTAGTTAAGTGTGTCCGTGAGTTCCACTTTGGCACTCACGCGAGCTGGATTAATTTCTTACTTGTCTATTATTGACGTGAGTGCAGAGGACAGCGACCCACTTATGATTCTCACAGCTCTTTAAGATTGCTCGACTATAGATCTTGCTAGATTTTGCGCGTCAGATGATACCTCTTCCAAGCGGAAGAGAGTGGACGGCTAATTTTGAAAGGTCATCATCATCATCATCATCAGCCTATAAATGTTCCCACTGCTGGGACACAGGCTTCCTTTCTGTGAGAGGGAGTGGGCCGTAATCCACCACGCGGGCCCAGTGCGGGTTGGTAGACGTCACATGTTTTAGAATTTTCGGTTCTAAGATATGCCGGTTTCCTAACGATGTTTTCCTTCACCGTTTTGAGAGCAGTGGTGATGAAATAATTTACACAAAGTAAAGCGCCTGTCTGGGTTCGAACCTACGACCTACAACTCGTAAGACGCGGCCGTTACCACTGGGCTACCACTGCTCAAAGGTACTTAAAGGTACTTTAATGAAATTAAATATAATATAATAATAATATTTTATTAAAATAATTACAAAAAGCATAAACATTAGTACAGTTTTGCTTAAATGTAAATTATACAGATTTAGAGTAGGTTAGATACCGCATGTTCAATAAATGCATAGTATGAATACCGAGCGTGTCATCTTTTTATACCTACGATGACGTCACCCCAGCAATTTAGTGATGTGCTCGACGCAAACGTGTGTGTTGTTAAAATAAAATAAATATAGTAGTAATTTTTTTGACGTAAAATTACGGGTACTCCCTTTCTTCTCCTAAAATTTTTTGTCTGATAATCATTATCACGTTTGCTATAAACTTCAGTAACCATAATGTTCAAAAAATTTGAAATTTGTTTTCTTAATTATCTTTGCTTCTAAAACTATTCTGTCATAATAACGAATACTATAATAATTGAATTTCCTAATTTTGCATGAAATAAAGTCATGTGTCCTAAATATTGTATTATATAATGTGTATTATTCAGAATGTTCAAATAAAATTGTTAGTCCTAAAACTTTTGCTAAAAATTAGGTTTTAGTGACAGAAACGAATCGCTGTTAATCCGACTCCACGCAGTCTTGTCTACCCTACTCCTGAGTGTAATTTAAAATCGCGTAGGTGCGGAGGGGCGAGACGGCCCGCGAGTTTAGGAGCAGTAGTGCTAATCTGTAACCATCTCACCGTGTTATCTTAGGTGAAGTAAGCGTGGAGTGAGCTGTCAGTTGCTAAGGACTGACACTATTGGCAGCTCACTTCACCTAAATTATCACGGTGAGATTTTTACAGAATAGCACTACAGGTGGTTGTAACTCTCGCCGCTGCGGCTGAGGCAAGACGAAGCTGTGGTGGTGATTGTTAAACCATCTGCGACGATTAGCTCGCGTGGGGCCGCCGGAGCCCCGCAGTGCTGGAGCCGTGACAGAAACCATGCCTGCTGCATGTTGCATGCTTGCTTGCATGCTGCATGCTTGCTGCATGCATGGTTTATGCTTGTTTGCATGCTTCTTACAGGGAAATAAAAACCACATGTTCACAATCAACTGTTTTATTGATTAATAATACATGCAGCGCCGGAGCCATGACAAAAGCCATATTGCTTTGCACCCTTACATTTTTTATCTAAATTTATTCATCTAAATTTATCCTAATAAATAAACATTAAATGTAACATGTTACTGTCATCACTGTCAATTGATTGACAGTAATGACTGTACCATGTGTCAATTTATATCATATTTGTCATAGTTGCCATGAACAAATAAAATATTTGTACTTTGAATAGTTTATAATTTTTCTCTTAAATGGAGGGGTCTAAAAATATTATTTCAGTGGTTCCTAGTTCCATATTTTGTCGTTTTTATTTAGATGTAGTTTGATACTGGTTAGATTTTTCTCGGAATAAAAAACCAACATCCCTACAAAAAGCGGACATCTCCTTTAGGACATATTGTATTCACGGATTTAAATTTTATGGCATGTTATATTATGTAATATTAAGTTCGGGCAAGTTATCATTCGGACAAATGATGATTAGGACTAAAAACATTCTGGCACTTTAGATTATGGATAAAAAAGTTAGGGAACACAATAGAGAACCAAAATCACTTTAATCGATTTTAAAATCGATTCGATGACAGAGGAATGAGAATACAAAAGTAATAAGTTAAAATTATTACTTTTGTATGCTTACTGAAAATAATGTTTGGAAACATTTGAGCCTAGTCAACTTAATAAGAGAATGCTTAATGAATGTAACACACACTAACATAATAATATGCGCACCCACATATATCTGTGGAGCACTCATTTATAATTATAAGGTTGAAATGTTTAACAACCTACTCTGTATGGACTTCCAAAATAATAAGTATGCATATTTCTTTGACTCCAACAGACTATGGAATTAACATTTGACATGTTTTCAAATATATCAGGCGAATTAAATAAAAATGGAATACAATGCATATTTAGGAACATTATGAATAGAATTAAAATTGACATGGAATTATTTCCACATGACTTGAGCAGTGACGCAAATGGACAAAACTCACAGTTTTTTCTTTTATAATAATATACGTATTTTCCATCAAAACATAGCAGGTCTCATAAACAAATCTGATATCTTGACGGTACATTTAGAGGAATTAGCACAAAATAATAAACCCATAGACGTTATCTGTATAACCGAACACTTTATGACGACCGACCAGGAAAACACACTTGACATATCCAACTTCCACCTAGCAACAAGTTATTCTAGAGACGTAAAGAGGGCAGGGGCATGTATACTAACTAGAATTGAACATGAATATATAACACTTAAAACTTACTGTTCTATTAAAGGTGTTATAGAATGTTGCGCCATGGAATTTAATGAACATGGACTCATAATAGTGTGTATATACAGAGTGCCAAATTCATGTACGAATCTATTTTACGATAATTTAGAGAAATTATTACGACAAATATGTGACAAAACTAACAAGAAAATTGTTCTATGCGGAGATTTTAACATAAATATACTCAAACGAAACCGCCATGCTCTAGACTTTGAATATCTTTTGGAAAGCCACAATTTAAAATCAGAAATTAGACAACCTACCAGGCTCAGCAGTAAGTCTTGTATTGACAACTTTGCACACAATATTCCTAGATACAAAAGCGAAATAATTCAATTTGGTATATCCGATCACACAGCTCAACTTTTACAATGCCCCGTCAAAAAAACCTGTGTGATAAAATCTTGGCGTATTAGAAAACGGGACTATAATACTGAAAATCTAAGTAAATTTAAAAAATGCATAAACAGCTTGTCGTTTACTGAAATTTACAATACAAATGACCCGGACGAAGCTTATAATAATTTTCTAGACCTTTTCCTATGTTTTTACAATTTATGTTTCCCTTTCAAAATTATAACAAAATCGCTAAACAAAAAATCTAAATGGATATCTAAAGGTCTTAGAAACTGTAGTAAAATTAAAAGAAAAATGCTATGGCAGTATAGGATACATCCAACAAAAAGAAATAAAAACATATTTCAGCAATACGCAGCTAGATTAAAAAAAGTAATACCACTAACCCAAAAGTTACAAAACAATTATTACATAAATACATCACAAAACAAATCAAAAGCGACATGGTCAATTATAAACAAGTCTAAATTTAACTTTCCCAAAGAGCCTATTACAGAAATACTTAAAGATGACATCAAGATTACAGATCCTAAATCTATTGCGAGTAATTTTAACGACTTCTTCATTGACCAAGCTTCAGAATCAAACATATAATTTAAGAAATGACAATCAAAATAAAACTCGACCCTCAAATCAAAAAAATTAACACTAATATTAATTCAATTTTTCTTACTCCCATTACACCTACAGAGGTAGACAGAGAAATAAAGCAGCTGAAAAATACCCACAGCGTGGGCAACGATGGTGTCTGCACCAAAGTCATAAAATATGTATCCCCGGATATTTCAGCTCATCTATGCTATATAATTAACTTATGCATTTCTAACGGAATATACCCAGAAAATCTTAAAACGTCCATTGTCATTCCACTACACAAAAAAGAAGACAAACGAAAAATGGAAAACTATAGACCCATAGCGTTGATCCCCATTTTTTCAAAATTATTTGAAAGAATCATATATAGCCGACTATACAGTTTTTTTGAAAAATATAATATATTGGTAGATGAACAGAAAGGCTTTCGCAAGGGGAAATCGATAAATATAGCCATATATGACCTTCTGAAAAGAATTTTGGTCGCCATGGACAAAAAAAATCCACCATGTGCTATCTTTATGGATATGAGTAAAAGCTTTGACCGAGTTGAACATACGATACTAATGCAAAAATTTTGCATGTATGGCATAAGAGGTAAAGCGCTAGATCTCATCTTTTCATACCTGCATAATTGAAAACAAATAGTAGAAATAACACAATTATGTCAGAAACACGTTATGAGATTAAACATAAGTCAAACCCGAAAACTGACAAATTTGGAGTTCCACAAGGTAGTGTCCTAGGCCCGTTACTGTTCTTGATATATATCAATGATCTTCCTAAACATATCAACCAACAAATGGTACTATTTGCAGATGACAGTACAGTTATAGTAAAAAAGTGACAAAGAAAATGATTACGAGCACGTAGTCAACCAAACATTAAATACGATAATACAATGGTTAACCAAAAATAATCTTAGAATAAATATGGACAAAACGAAAACTATACACTTTCACCAAAGAACTCAACTGACAATTAATATAAACGTTAGTTACCAAGGCGAAATAATACATCCTGTGACAGAAACAAAGTTTCTAGGAATTAATATTGACAATAAACTGACATGGAAAACACATTTAGAATATGTCTGCAAAAGAATTAATAAATCGTCATTTGCTCTATAAAAACTCTCAAAAATTGTTAATAAAGAAGCCGTATTAGCTGCTTATCACGGACTTGTTGTACCTGTCCTAAGATACGGTATTATATCTTGGGGCAACTCAGTCGATAAGGAATCTGTATTTAAAGCTCAAAAGAAATGCATTAGAGCAATGTGTAACGTAGACAACACTACCAGCTGTCAACCCTACTTTAAAAGCTTGAAAATTCTGACACTGCGTTCGTTATATATATATGAACTAAATGTTTTTGTGAAATTAAATCCTAATGATTATAAGACTGCTTCTAAAAGCTACTATAGACAACTACGTGACAAAAAAAGATTAGAAATTAATATACCTTATGGGAAAACAGCACTAATGAATAAAAGTATTCTCTGTGTGGCATTATTGATTTACAACAAGTTGCCTGATGATGTCAAAAAGTTACCTGTTTATCAATTCAAGTCGAAGCTGCACAAATTCCTGATAAATGAATGTTATTATAATGTCAAGGAGTACTTACAGGATAAAAATATAGATCCTTAATATCATAAATGCGAAAGTAAGTTTGTTTGTTACGCCTTCACGCTAAAACGGCTGAACGGATTTGGATGAAATTTTGCACATATATAGATGATGCCCTGGAAAAGAACATAGAATACTTTTTTTTTTCCCTCGGGATCGAGACTTATGCGGGTGAAACCGCGGAGCGCAGCTAGTAGATACATAAATTAAGAGTAATTTATTGACATTTAAAATATGACAATACAAATAGTGTGACATGCTATAATAATTTAATTTGACATCTCTATAATTTTATTTTAATTTGGATCAATATTTTTATTTAATTTATCTGATTGTTGAACCTATGACATGTATTTTAATTCATCTGAATTTTTTTATTTTTAAACCTTGACGTGTGTAGTATTCAGATTTTTTTTTTTTTTCTCTGTAATAATTTTGTAATGTTATTGTAATTTCCTTTATTTCATTAAAATACTTATAAATTACATTTTTAAATATTAGAAAATGAAAAATATAGGAACATTTAAAAATATAAAAAATAGTAGCCCACCGGTATCGGGAACAGGGTCCAAGCTACCGGCGGTCAGGGCTCCAGAGAGAGGAACCTCCTGACAATGCGAGCCGTGTCCAGGAGTACCGCTTTCTGAATCAAGCCCTTGATCCAGCTGCCCAACGAGAGCCTCCTTAGGTGTTGGTCGAGGCTCTTGGCAATTAAGCCATTGGCTGATACGACTATCGGCACAATGATCGCTGAGTCCACATCCCACATGTCGACAATCTCGTGAGCCAAGTCAAGATACTTGATTTGTTTGTCTTTCTCGGCTTTCACGAGGTTCCCGTCATGCGGGACTGTTATGTCAATAATCATTGTGCGCCGCTCTACTCGATCCACCACCACTATATCAGGTTTATTGGCAACAATAGTCCTGTCAGTGATGATGGATCGATCCCAGTACAATGTGATATTTCCATTTTCGAGAACTGGGTCGGGCACATACCTGTAGTATGGCACTTCCGATTCCACAAGGCCGTATTTCAGAGCAAGTTGCTGATGGATAATCCTGGCTACAAGGTTGTGTCTATGCAAGTACTCTTCGTTAGCTAGACGAGAACACCCGGAGATAATGTGTCGGATTGATTCTCCCGGACGGTGGCATGCCCGACAGATGTCTTTTTCTCCTGATTTCAGGGACCCTAAACTTGATAGGTCTACGACCTCTGGCTCCAAAGTTAAGACCGGGGGGGTGAGGTAACCCTGAAGGGGCACGGAGGAGGGGGGAGAAGAGGAGAGAAGGGGGAGGTGTGCAGGGGGTGTATCGGGATCAGGGGTTCGCGGGAGTATATTGAGGGGGGGTTCGGGGGGAGGTTATATATATAAGAGAATTGTAAGATATACTTAATTACAGATATTGGGGGTCAAAAGAAAAGGGGGTCAAAAATGGGGTCTAAGGGGTCTTACTGAATGTAGGTTCTAGCTGAGGGGGGAAAATTTTATCAAAACTGATATTCCCAGTCGTTTCCGAAATATTTAAAAGGGGAGAGGTGTGCAGGGGGTGTATTGGGATCAGGGGGTCGCGGGAGGATATCGAGGGGGTTTCGGGGGAGGTTATATATATAAGAAAGTTGTAAGAAATACTTAATTACAGATATTGGGGGTCAAAAGAAAAGGAGGTCAAAAATGGGGTCTAAGGGGTCTAACTGAATGTAGGTTCAAGCTGAGAGCGGGGTACTGGGGGGGCGGGAATTTTATCAAAACTTTGATATTCCCAGCCGTTTCCAAGATATTTAAAATTTAAAAAAACGTGTGCAATTCACACGTGGTAGAAGTGAAACCATCAAAAATTAAAAAAAATATGTTTTTGTACGCGCACGAACACGTATTAACACACGTACACACGGCTACACATCAAGCTATACATTTCCAGTATTAGCGGACCTCGCATTGTACGGAAATCCTATACAATGCGAGATCAGCATAAAAGGTCAGATCAGCAAGGGAAAATTCTTGTAGCAGTGCGTCAAAATTAATATAGTTATTAAAATTACGGAAACGAGATGTTGTGTTGACACGGGGTTGCCAGTTATCTTTATTATTAATTCCTTTATTTCATTAAAATACTTATAAATTACATTTTTAAATATTAGAATATAAAAAATATAGAAACATTTAAAAATATAAAAAATAGTAGTCCACCGGTATCGGGAACAGGGTCCAAGCTACCGGCGGTCAGGGCTCCAGAGAGAGGAACCTCCTGACAATGCGAGCCGTGTCCAGGAGTACCGCTTTCTGAATCAAGCCCTTGATCCAGCTGCCCAACGAGAGCCTCCTTAGGTGTTGGTCGAGGCTCTTGGCAATTAAGCCATTGGCTGATACGACTATCGGCACAATGATCGCTGAGTCCACATCCCACATGTCGACAATCTCATGAGCCAAATCAAGATACTTGATTTGTTTGTCTTTCTCGGCTTTCACGAGGTTCCCGTCATGCGGGACTGTTATGTCAATAATCATTGTGCGCCGCTCTACTCGATCCACCACCACTATATCAGGTTTATTGGCAACAATAGTCCTGTCAGTGATGATGGATCGATCCCAGTACAATGTGATATTTCCATTTTCGAGAACTGGGTCGGGCACATACCTGTAGTATGGCACTTCCGATTCCACAAGGCCGTATTTCAGAGCAAGTTGCTGATGGATAATCCTGGCTACAAGGTTGTGTCTATGCAAGTACTCTTCGTTAGCTAGACGAGAACACCCGGAGATAATGTATCGGATTGATTCTCCCGGACGGTGGCATGCCCGACAGATGTCAACCGTGCCATCCTTCACAATAAATCTCCGGTAATTGTTCGTCATGGTAACTTCATCCATAATTGCACAAATAAAACCTTCGGTCTCCCCGAAGAGGTCACCAAAACGTAGCCAGGTCACAGACGCCAGTAAATCTACATCGGGTCCATGTAGGGCCCGGAAAAAGCGTCCGTGAAGCTCCTTACTCTGCCATACCTCCCTGCGATCGTTAGTGTCAAGCACTACAGGCTTGCGCCAGTTCTCTTTAGCCAAGGAGAGCGGGGTAAGACCCTTGTCCACCGGGACCACATCTCGATGCATCCTCACGTCGGCTTCTAAGAAATATTCCCTAAGACTGCATATCTCGCGATTGTGGAGGGTCTTAGCGTTTAAAAAGCCTCGACCTCCACACTTTCGCGGGATATACAGTCTCATTACCGAAGACCGTGGGTGATGCATTCGATATGCAGTCAGCAGCGTACGGACCCTCCTATCCAGGGCGTCTAGTTCGGTCTGAGTCCATTTGAGTATGCCGAAAGAGTACATCAAAACCGGCATGACCCAACCGTTGAAGGCACGCACCTTGTTTCCGCCTGATAGAAGACTATTAAATACTTTCTTCAGGCGGCCAAAGAAGCGCTCCTTCAACGATTGCTTCATGTCAGTAACATTGATGCCCAACGCTTCCGACATACCCAAATACTTATAGGTTTCGGATGCGGAGAGGGCTCGAAGGTTTATGGAATCCGAGAGTTGGGTTCCCACGGATTCCACAATCTTCCCTCGCTTCACATGCATGACCGCACATTTGTCCACACCAAATTCCATCCTGATGGCGCTACTGAAAGTTTCAGTTACATTCAGTAGCTTCATCAGTTGCAAATTGTTGGGGGCAAAAAGTTTTAGGTCATCCATGTAGAGGAGGTGAGATATAACCTGACCACCTCTCCTCAACCGATAGCCAAGACCTGAATCCTCCAGCAGTGTGCTTACAGGATTCAGGGCTAAGCAGAACCAGAGCGGACTCAAACTGTCTCCCTGGAATATACCTCGCTCAATCCTTATCGGCTCACTATTCCTCTGGATATTTCGACATCCTGGATAGCGAAGGACCGTCCTCCATTGCCTCATACACGACATCAGGAAGGTGCGCAGAGTTGTATCTACCTTTTACAACTCCAGCACCCTCATGAGCCATGTATGTGGCACCGAGTCATAGGCCTTCTTGTAGTCTATCCAGCATGTTGACAGATCCTTTCGGGAACGGCGAACTTGTTGGCTAATGGCCATATCAATGAGGAGTTGCTCCTTAGTACCGCGGGACCCATTTCTACATCCATTTTGAGAGGCAGACATGATGGAGTTGGTGTCTATATGTTTGGTGATTTTAGCTCTCAAAATGGATATAAGAACTTTATAGACCGTCGGTAAACACGTGATCGGCCTAAAATTCTTGGGTTCCGCGGTGCTACCAGATTTATGGAGCAGGTGGGTAACTCCTTTCGTTAGGAACTGGGGTAGCGAACCAGACTCTAAAGCAGTCTGGTACTGAGCCGCCAAGCGAGCGTGCGATCTTACAAACCATTTAATCCAGAAATTGTGCAGCCTGTCCGGCCCTGGAGACTTCCAGTTAGGCAACGGACGGACTGCACGAGCCACATCTTGGGGGCAGATGGTAATGGTCCCCATTTCTGGTATTGGATCGCAGGCTCGCTCGACTTCCCGAGTCCAATCACCTTCGGTGTGACTGACAGGCACCGACCAGATGCTGCGCCAGAAAGAGCACATGGCATCATCGTCTGGCAGATGCGTGTCAGCCACACCCTGAGTGTATCGATCTACTCGCCGCTTGTATCTACGAACACGGTTTGTCCATGCATACACTTTCTGCTTCAAGAAGTCGATGCGCTCTGTGACACGGGACATATAGTCCTCAGGGCTGATATCAGTCCCTGAGAACGCCCGCCTCACAAAGCGCATCACTCTAGGGCGAGTATTGCCCTCCCTGAAGCAGATTAGTTTGCCGATGAGCGCTCTGGCCTCACCAATACGGCGCTCAATTCTGCACTGCCAAGCTGGTACGGCTGGTTTTGGTCGTGTAGCTCTAGAGCTATTAGCAAATTTGACGTGAGCTACACGACATGCCGCTACAGCCGCGCAGTACAAAATTGAGTGAGTATCAGTGAGGTCTTCGCAGTCATCAAAATAGTTTGATAACTGCGAATCCAGAACCGCCACCAGCGCCCTATTTTTGTTATGCATGGGCAAACGAGGTAAGCGTGGCCTAAGTTCGGGCGACATATATCGATATTCCTGAATCGCACCTTCCAAAGCACTCCTCGATTCCTCATTGCCTTGGGTACTTACGATTGTAGCCCTGTCGTCACTCCCCTCGTCAGCTTGGCTTGTGTTGGACCGTGGTGTTACTACAACAGTCTGCGACGGGAGAGCAACGGCATGGCTACTCTGCATTTCAACTCGTAGGCGATCAAGTGCAGTGTCGTCCAGCATATGATTACGCTGGATGACTCGCACCTGATCCGATAGTCGTTGTGCCGAAACGTTGACAGCTGGCTCAAGCACCTGAAAAAGAGAGAGCATCCGAACACGGTACGCGGTCAGATTATTTCCCCCATCTGTAGCCCCATAGTATGAGCGCATGACGTTTTCATTGATGGAGCGTGTCCATCTCATGCGCTGCACACTTCCGCCGGGAGCTGGCCCTATCAGAGGCCGGTGGGCCTCGAGGTCCTAAACCGTCCGGCGGCCGGCGTCCTCCCCGTCGCCGAGCAGGTGGTAGCGTCGTGGGCGGAGAGAAATACTCGTCGCTCGAGCTCGACGCAACTACCGCGGCCGGTGTTGTCACAGCACTCCTAGTGGGGCTGGGTACCGGTGGCGGCGAGGCGGAGCTGAGCGACGAGTCCGGAGGTGGTGAGCGTGCTTTAAGTGCGGCTGATCGTGTCAGCATTTTTCTTTATTTCATTCGTTACATAATTTATCGGAGGTGACATGACAGCTAATGTCACCTCCTGTTCGGCAGTTTATGGTTCATTTCTGATTGTGTGTTTTGTTCTTTTTTGTAATAAATTTAGGTATCAGGTTCTTTTTTACACTTAAAAATTGTTACACTGCTACAACTGCGTCGAAGGGTGTTAACGCCAATTACATAAAGAGATGCATGAACCTATATTGATTTAGTTGCCAATAAACCTCACAGAAGACAGACGCATTTCATTTTAAATATCCAGTGACACCGTGCTAACAATAATCAACCTTATTCCTGCAACATATGGTCGAATACGAGCCGGATCGAACGTCATTAAGCACTGACGGAGCGCCGCCGTGAGAACAAAAGAACCACATTCCATTGAGCGATAAGGGAACACCAGTAATGCTATTCTGTAGCCATCTCACCGTGTTATCTTAGGTGAAGTGAGCGTGGAATGAGCTGTCAGTTGCTAAGGATTGACACTATTGGCAGCTCACTTCACCTAAGTTATCACGGTGAGATTTTTACAGAATAGCACTACTGGTGTTGTTTTGCACGGATTTCTTAGAATTGGTCAATTAGTGTGTGTGTGTAAAGTGTATCGGTGTATCATTTGAACATTAATAACTTAGAAAATAGACATTTGACGATTCTTGTGATTTGACGATTACGCATAAACAATGACATCTCAAGCAGACCATGCGTTAAGTGTACTAGAAGATTTGGCGTCAATACTCAAAAAGACTCAAGTAAACCTTAAAAAGTGCCCTAAAGAACGGTTATTGAAACCTGGATATTTACAAACTCGTATTCAAACTATTGAAGAATACTGGGTATCTTTTAAGAAAGCACACCATTTTGATGTCAATAAAATGAATAATTTTACTAACACAACTTATGTATTTTCTGACAAATTTGGTCAAGGTTTTGGTAGTCTATTTAATCAGTGTTCGCAACAATATGTAATTAATAATTGTTTACCCGGTGCCAGTATTAGCCAATTAATTAATTATATTAAATTGACAAAAATAAACCCCAGTTCTACTGTTATATTATTATATGGGGATAGTTTAACTGTAAGAAAAAAGGACATAATGGAATGTGTCCATTTGATGTTGCATCTCAATGAGACCAATAGTTGTAAATTTATTTTCTGTGCCTTGCCTTATTCAAAATATTTGTCTGATGAGCAAAATAGGCACATTTATAATTTAAATATGTTAATTTATAATAGGACATGTCGTCACAGTGACGCTATTTTATATTTTGATTGTAATCAATTTATTACTGATTACAAACTGACAAATAATACAATGTATTTGCCACCTAGTTGTAGGAGACATATTGCTAATCTTTTAGCATACAATATACACAGCGACACTGGTACTTGTAGTGTACCTTTGATTACTGTTAGTAGTGGTACTAACACTACTTTTGATACCCCTTGTAGTTTAAACTATTAGGAGCGACAACAGATAAGCCGCATATGTTGAATGTTGTACATCAAAATATGCAGGGTCTGTCTGGCAAAGAGCTAGAGTTAAGTTTATTTATGGAGAACTATGATGTTCAGGTGTTATGTTTGACTGAACACTGGTTGAAAGAACATGAAGTAGTTTTTATCAATGATGATTTTTTTACTGTACAAAGCGCATTTGTAAGAAAAAGTGCTATCCGCGGTGGGTCTTTAGTTCTTGTTTCAAACAAGTTGAAATGTAAACAACGTTTAGATTTAGTTAATCTTTCCATTGAGCGCACTATTGAGTTGTCTTGTGTTGAACTAGAGCGATATGTTATAATTTGTGTTTATCGACCCCCCTCTGGGGATTTTATTCGTTTCGAATCGGTAATGGAGGATTCACTCAATAGGTTAAAATCTAGTAATAAAAGTATAATTTTATGTGGAGATTTCAATATTAATATTTTAGATGATACTCCATTAAGTATTAGACTTCTCAATTTGTTCAAATCTTATAATTTAATTAACTTGTTTTTTGAACCTACTAGGATCACGGCATCTACGTCGACTTGTCTCGATAATATATTTAGTGATTGTGATGCCAAAAATAAATTAGTTTTAAGTGACTTAACATCTGACCACTGTGGTTTACTAGCTAGCTTCCCTATGCAATTACAAAAAAAACCACATAAAATAGAATGCAGGCCTTATACAGCTAGTCGTTGCAGCAAGTTTAAAAATAATATAGCTCATAGAATTACACCATCTATAGTAGAACACGAAAATCCCAATGAAATCTATGGAGCCCTTTTTGATGTTGTGCAAAAAGAGTACCAATCTACTTTCAAGACCAAAACTATTAACATTAATAGCACCTCTGTTGGCTTTAACCAATGGGCTACTCCAGGTATTTATAAAAGTAGAGCGACACTATACGAGTTATATGGTTTGAAAAAATATAGGTTTGATACTCCTTTCTTAGAGTATGTCAAAAATTATTCAAAATTATTTAAAAATATTTGTGTTTTTGCAAAATCAAAATTTTTAGGCGATACAATTAAAAATTCAAATAATAAAGTAAAAACCACTTGGAAAATTATTAACAATGAAACCGGTAAGTCGGTTAAACGAGAAAAACAACTCGAGATTATGGTCGACAATAAATTAGTTAATATAGCAGCCGACGTAGCTGAGGCATTTAATGAATTTTTTGCCAACATACCTATAACTACGACTCGCTCCTTAAATTCGTCCCCGTCTAAAGCTGAAAACCTTTTGCATAGCAGTGTGCCTAAATGTAGTAGCTTATTTAGCTTCGAGCATGTAACACCTCGTGATGTAGTTAATGTTTTTAACACACTTAAGTCTAAAAACACTGGTGATTACTGGGGTATCTCCATTAAACTATTAAGTAATATAATAGACATAGTAGCTCCATATTTAGCTGTAACTTTTAATAAATGTGTTGATTTAGGAACTTTTCCTGACCTCATGAAGAGTAGTAAAGTCATACCATTATTTAAATCGGGTAACAAAAATGACGTTGGCAATTTCAGGCCTATTTCTATCTTACCTGCATTCAGTAAAATATTTGAAAAGTTAATACTCAAGCAGTTGCTAAGACATTTTAATTTAAACAGACTTCTTCATGATGAACAATATGGTTTCACAAAAGGTCGTTCGACTACAGATGCAGGTGTTGCTCTGATGAAACACATATTTAACGCATGGGAGAACTCGCAAAATGCTATTGGAGTTTTCTGTGATCTCTCCAAAGCCTTTGATTGCGTGCACCATGACACACTTTTGCGTAAACTACGTCATTACGGTGTCCAAAACGAAGCTCTTAAAGTAATAAATTCTTATTTGCATAATAGGGTCCAATGTGTAGATGTTAATGGTGTGAAATCTTCCGGGCTACCAGTTCAGTTAGGTGTACCTCAAGGCTCAATACTGGGTCCATTCTTATTCTTAGTGTATATAAATGACTTACCTTTTTATTTAAAGGATATCTGTAACGTTGTACTGTTTGCAGATGATACCTCTCTTATTTTTAAAGTAGACAGGAATAGACAAGATTTTAACGACGTAAACAGTGCACTCTCAATGGTTACGGATTGGTTTACGACAAATAACCTAGTTCTCAATGCCAAGAAAACGAAATGTGTAAAGTTCGCTCTACCAAATGTTAGAAATCTAGGACCCAACATCGTCTTAGATAAAGAGGTGCTTGAAACTGTGAACTCGGCAGTTTTTCTGGGCATAACAGTAGATGCCAAACTTCAGTGGGGCCCACATATATCAAGCCTAGCGGGAAGGCTCAGTTCGGCCGCCTACGCTGTCAGGAAAGTAAGACAATACACTGACATTGATACAGCTCGGTTAGTCTATTTTAGTTATTTCCATAGCGTTATGTCCTATGGTATTCTGCTGTGGGGCAAAGCCGCTGACATTCAAAATATATTTGTTCTTCAAAAACGAGCTGTTCGAGCAATTTACCAGCTACGTGCCAGAGTTTCTCTAAGAGATTTTTTTAAAGATGTTGGTATTCTCACGGTGGCATCACAATTCATTTTCGCCAACATCTTATATATTAGGCAAAATATACACTTATACACTAAAAACAGTGATATTCACAATGTTAACACTAGAAATAAGGACAAACTACGAGCTCCCTTTCACCGGCTTCATAAGGTTCATAACTCATTTGTTGGGCTTGGTATAACCTTTTATAACAAGCTACCCTCTTCTATGCTAGATTTGCCTTTTAATGCGTTTAAAAATAAAGTAAAATCCAACCTTTGTTCAAAGGCATACTATTGTATCAACGACTACTTAAATGATAAGAATAGTTGGTCGCTGTGATTAACTCAAGACAATGTTTATGTTCTTTCTCCAGATTTAACTTACCTACTGACAGTTTATATAAGTTTATATAATTTTTTTATTTTATTTGACTTTATGAGTCAATTTTTTAATTATTTTTTTACGAGTCTATTTATTTTAATTTTATTGATGACATAATCTACTCATTACAATGTGTTTGTAATGAGTTTGTATTGCAATTTGTGGTTGGCTAGTGACCTCGACAATTGATTATATTATTTTTTACCTGAGCAACCGGCAGCAAGTTCGTCATGCTCCCTTAGATGTCAATGCTTGCGGTAGCGTCGGGAGTCGGGTTGCCTCCTTCCCTCAAATATGGCGAGGGGGGTAATGGCTGATCTTTGCGTTATGCTCGTGAACGGGTGCTGCTTGTGGTGACTGGTCGTCTTGCTGATCATGGTTTTGTTATTGTTACTAGTAATTAACTGTACATTTATTTTACCTCGATGGTCCTAGTTTATCATTTATAACTTCCAATTTACAGCTTTATGTAAGCGGGCACGCCCTTTATGCCTGGAGGCTTTTATTTAGATATTTAGTTCTTTTTACGTTTAGTTTTTATTTTTTTAATTCTGCTTGAGTATAGTTCTCGATGTTTTTTGGTTGGTATATCGGCGTGTGCTAGCTAACATATGGCCAATAATTTATACTTAATTAAAATAATGTTTTGTGTTGCATAATAATTTTGCATACTATTGTATAGAGTCATTTTTATTTTTTTTCTAACTTGAACAGACAGCTGTGCTGCTGGGGAGTTTGTTGCGCCACTTCTTCTTCCCAGCTAAAGGCACTAGGAAGTGGTGAAGGGTGGGCGTTTTTGGGGGACTGTCTTATGTAATTTTGACGTTCGAAAAGTGCTGGTTCTCAGCCTAATTTGAATAAATGACTTTTGAATTTTCATGATCTGTTGAAAAATACAACTCGGGAACAACGTGGAGTTATTCCGTACTACGTGAATGAAGAATTTCTCCTTCATGAAGACTTATACCTATGTATGTTAGGAGATCTTAGAGACATGTTGGCTTCATGTACTTTGAAGACAACTGACCAACCTTCATGCAGCAACACGTCGTGTGATGGAAAATTACGGCCTAAAGTGATGCTACCTAACATACAACTCCCTCCGTTTTCCGGTAACTACGAAGAATGGCCTACATTTAAGGACTTGTATGTGTCATTAATTCATGAATGCACTACACTAAGTGATGTTGAAAAGCTACACTATTTGAAAACCAGTGTCACGGGCGAAGCGGCATCATTACTAAAGCACGTTCAGGTGACGGGTGCTAATTATGTTCAAGCTTGGAAAACGCTGAATCACCGATACGACAATAGGCGCATAATAGTAAATGCATTGATGAAGCGACTATTTTATCAGAAAAAATGTACCAATCAAACTGCAGCACAGCTGAAAGCCCTCCTGGATTGCACCACTGAGGTTATTAACAGCTTAAAAAACGTAGAAGTGCCTACCGATTCCTGGGATCCAGTAATCATATTGTGTGTCCAACTTCTGGTTGTGCAGAAGTTGGACCCGGAGTCACACAAAGAATGGGAACAGACTGCCTACTCGGTGAACGATCAAGAGCTGCCTACATGGAAGGAATTGCGGGAGTTTTTAGAAGCCAAATTCCGGACGCTTGAAATGGTTTCTCCTACGTCTACCACTAAACCAACCAAAGAGCGTGTTCTTCATGTTATAGCAACAGAAAATGATAAACAAAAACCATGTGCTTTGTGTAAAGAAACGCACACATTGAGTCACTGTAGTTTATTCAATAAAATGACGATTAATATCTGGAAGATAACAAACTACTTTCAGATAGTCAATTTGGTTTTAGGCCCAAAAGATCAACTGGCCAAGCAGTACACAAATTGATTAATTATGTCACTACCAATCTAGATAGTGGTATGCACACAATTGGGATCTTTCTAGACCTTGCCAAGGCCTTCGACACCATTTCATGTACTTTACTTTTGCACAAGCGTGTTTCAAACACTTGGGATAAGAGGAGCCCAACTTCAACTATTTTCTGATTATCTTAGCGATCGTCAGCAATGTGTAAAAATTGGTCAATATACAAGTTCTGAACTTAAAAATAGTTGTTTTGGAATTCCACAAGGCAGCATTTTGGGCCCTACGTTATTTTTAATCTATATAAATGAACTTTGCTGCTTGGCACTCCAAAATGGTGTCATAATGTCTTATGCGGATGACACCGCTCTATTGTTCTCAGGTCAATCAAGAGTTGAGGTCTATGAACATGCTCAGAATGGTTTTAACATTGTTTCTAATTGGCTCCATAATAATCTACTAACATTAAATACAGATAAAACAAAATACATTTCATTTACAATGAGAAATACTAACACACCGCTTACTAATATAAACATTTACGCACATAATTGTAGCACGTACGCTGACACTGCATGTTCCTGCCCCACTTTAGCTAAAGCTGACCATTTAAAATATCTGGGTGTCACTATTGACTCCAATGTCAACTTCCGTAAACATATCGATTTACTTTGTACAAGAGTGCGCAAATTAATATATGTCTTTAAGAATTTACGGAACATAGCAGACTATAAATTAATTAAACAGGTTTATTTAGCTTTGTGTCAATCCATTCTTACCTATTGCATAACTTCTTGGGGTGGTGCTGCAAAAACAATTTTACTCCCTCTAGAGCGTGCTCAAAGAGCAATTCTAAAGGTTGCTACATTTCGCCCTTTTAGATTTCCTACGCACCAGCTCTACTTAGCATGTAATGTACTAACAGTACGGCAATTGTTTATACTAAGCATAGTATTACACCAGCACACTGCACTTCCTTTTGACCCAGCACCTACAGACAAGAGAAGGAAGGACTTGGTTTGCATAAAGCCTCAAACTAGACATGCATTTGCTAATCGATTTTATGTGTTTTTAGGACCTTTTCTGTATAATAGGCTCAACAAGTTACTATGTTTCTATAGTGTAAGTTATAAAAAATGTAGTAAAATGTTATCAGAACATTTAGCGATACTCAATTACACAGACACAGAAAAACTTCTAGAAATTTTGTCATGATGATTATAATTTATCCCTCGTAAGTATTTACTTTTGTATAATTACATAGGTTTAGTTTAAGATATAAATATACCAATATGCTTTTTCTCATAGTTGTTAATAAATTATTTTATATCAGTTTAACTTAAAATTTTAGTGCTCCAATTTAATTCAAATGTAAAGTGATGGCCTGAAACACAGGTTTGAATTAACCTAGATCGGGCGGGTCGCTACCTAACATTGCAATTCCGAACTATCATTACTTGCACTTGTAATTAATATATTTTAGTTTATTTTTAGGCATTATAATTGTTTGGGAAATCTTACTATTGACTAAATGTACACTTTTTGTAAACGTTTTTATATTCAATAAATATATTCAACTCCAATTAGCAGACAGAAATTATTATACAGCAGGACCTATTGATCTGTTGTTGGGTGTAAACGAATATGCATCAATTCTCAAGCAAGGACTTATTAAAGGTCCACCAGATACACCATGCGCCCAAAATACTTATCTGGGATGGATCTTAATGGGAGGAATAACAATTAAAGTGAACGCAAGAGAAAAATCCTTGACGGCCATGAAGCAAGAAATTAACATAGAAGATTTACTGACCACAATATGGGAAGTTGATACGGACACAAAAAGAAAACTTACCCTAACTGAGCAACTATGTGAAAACATATACGAGAAGACACACAAGCGAGATAATAACGGAAAATACATAGTCAAGCTACCGTTTAAAACAGAACAACACAAGAGAAATAGCAAAAAGAAGACTCCTTCAACTAGAAAAAAGATTGAATCAAAACACAGAATTGAAGCAAGAATACTCAAAGGTGATCAACGAATATAAAGAATTAAACCATATAGAAGAAGTACCTAAGGATGAAATAAATAATAAATCAGTATACTTACCTCACCACGCGGTGATCCGTAGTGACAAAGAAATAACGAAGACTCGTGTTGTATTCGACGCCTCGTGCAAGGGCTTCAACGGTATTTCACTAAACGATGAACTCTTGTTGGGTCCAATGTTACAAGATGACTTGAGAAGCATAATCATTAGATGGCGAATTCATGCTGTTTGTTACGTTTCTGACATTCATAAGATGTACAGAATGATCTGGACAAACAAAGAAGACATCGATTATCAAAGAATTCTATGGAGAGATAATACATCGGAAGATATTAAAGACTACAGACTTTTGACTGTGACATTCGGAACGGCTTCCGCACCCTATCTAGCCGTAAAGACACTCATGCAATTGGCTGATAACGAAGGAGACAAATATCCCGAAGCTGCAAAGATATTGCGCGAAGACTTTTACGTCGACGATGTTATGTCCGGACATGATGATCTGGAACAAGCTATAAGAATCAGTCAAGATCTCAAAAAGTTACTGCGTCTAGGTGGCTTCGAACTGAAAAAATGGTCCTCTAACAACCGTGACTTTATGGAGACTATTGAACCAAGCGAAAGATCATCCAATGCACATCTAGAACTAAATATTGATGGAACAATCAAAGCCCTGGGCATACAATGGAATTTGGGTAAAGACCAATTCGAATATAATCTGAACTTACCTGTTATGGGAAAAGTAGTTACGAAGCGAAGCATTCTATCCGACATTCAAAAGTTATTCGACCCGCTCGGATGGATTGCACCTTGCCTTTTATTGGCGAAAATTTTAATTCAACAACTCTGGCAAGAAAAGATTGATTGGGACGAAGTCTTAAATACGACACTTGCTGAAAAATGGGCTTCAATACGATCTGATCTCGAAAATGTGAACGGAATCTACATAAATAGATGGATGGGAACGTCTAGCTCAAGAAAAGATTTTATAGAAATACACGGATTCTGCGATGCCTCTGTACAAGCATATGGTGCTGTGGCATACTGCCGAGTCATAAACTCAGATGGCACAGTAAAAACCACAATCATTGCTGCAAGAACAAGAGTAGCTCCTTTGAAAACCATTTCATTGCCTCGACTAGAACTGTGTGGAGCTTTGCTTCTATCCAAACTACTTAAGCAAATAATGCAAGCAATGAAGATACCTGCAACACAAATCTATGCTTGGACAGACTCTTCCATTGTTATCTCTTGGTTACATGGAGATCCGAACAAATGGAAAACGTTTGTGGCTAACCGCGTTGTCGAGATCACAACCAATGTAAATTGCAGTCAGTGGCACCATGTCCAATCCCACGATAATCCAGCTGACCTTGCATCAAGGGGTATGTCAGTAGCTAACTTGAAAGGTTGCGACCTATGGTGGAAAGGACCACAGTGGTTATTACACCAGAAGATACAGTTCACTAGACTAAACATAACACCAATAGATCTAGAAAGAAAGAAAAACACCATACGAGCTCTGAAAATAATGAAAAACGAAAACGATGAAAGTAATAAACTATCCACACAACTCGACGACTTTGATACACTGACTGAACTACTGAGAGCTATCACCTACTGCCGAAGATTCCTGAAACAAAACAAATTAAAGGGAAACATAGATAGTACAATCACAACTGAAGAACTCCAACTCTCCCTGCAAACCTGTATAAAAAGAGAACAAGAGGAAGAATTTATAGAAGAGATAGAAAGCTTAAAGAGGAAGAAAAGAGTTAAAAAAACAAGCAAATTAAAATCATTAAATCCTTATCTTGATGAGAATGGCGTCCTCAAGGTGGGCGGCCGGCTCAGGAACGCAGAGTTGAGTGATGAATGCAAGCATCCAATCATTCTGGGTCGTAACAGTAAACTTACATATCTTATAATAGCAGAAGCCCACTCGAAGACGTTGCATGGAGGTATACAGTTGATGCTTACTTACCTCAGATCCAAGTATTGGATACTGCGAGCAAAGACGCTGGTCAAACAATACATCCATCGTTGTTTGGTATGCGCTAAACTAAATGCAAAAGTGAGAACACAAGTAATGGGTGACTTACCAAGCGTACGGGTGAAACCAGCACGAGCGTTCCTCAATTCAGGTGTCGACTTTGCGGGACCATTCCAAATATTGGTGAGTAAGGGCAGAGGAGCCAGAACTAGCAAGGCCTATATAGCCATATTTATTTGCATGTCCACCAAGGCACTACATTTGGAATTGGTTGGTGACCTAAGTACAGCAGCATTCATAGGCGCCTTCAAAAGGTTTTGCGCCCGCAGAGGAAGATGCATAAATCTGTGGAGCGACCAAGGACGAAATTTTGTTGGCGCTAACAAACATCTATATGAAGCCTGGACAGAAGCTGGTTTGCAATTTGATGGAAAAATCGCCGAATTACTTGCTAACGACGGGACTCAGTGGCATTTTATACCGGCCTATTCACCTAACTTCGGAGGACTATGGGAGGCCGGAGTAAAATCCATAAAATATCACATGAAGAGAGTTCTCACTACAAACTTGACATTCGAAGAGATGACGACGGTTCTCTGTGAAATAGAAGCATGTCTGAACTCGCGTCCATTATGTCCAATGGACGATGACACCATGCAAGCACTGACACCTGGTCATTTTTTAATAACGGAAGCACCGGTCACCGTCCCAAACCCGAACATAAAGGATGCTAAAATAAGCAATTTGACACGCTGGCAATATACTCAGAAATTGTTGAGTGACTTCTGGTCACGATGGCAGAAAGAGTACCTAACGAGACTCCAACAGAGACCAAAATGGTTAAAACGCGAAGAAAAGTTTAAGAAGGGAGATATAGTGCTGATCAAGCAAGACAATCTTCCACCGGGAAAATGGTCCATGGGACGCATTACCGATAAACACCCCGGTCCCGACGGTTTGACTAGAGTATATAGCGTGAAGAGCGGTAACAGTATAACCAAGCGATGTGTGACAAAGTTGTGTGCTTTACCAATCGACACAGTACCAGATGAAACGATAGTTTAACATATCTAGCTTTATTTTGCATGTAACGTAACTTAATTATTGTTTTTAAAGGACTATCATAGTCCTTTGGTGGGCGGCTTATGTTAACGCCAATTACATTAAGAGATGCATGTACCTATATTGATTTAGTTGCCAATAAACCTCACAGAAGACAGACGCATTTCATTTTAAATATCCAGTGACACCGTGCTAACAATAATCAACCTTATTCCTGCAACAAAGGGTATTGATAATATTATTTATTGTGAAAAATCTGGGAATAAAATTTTAAGACGTTTGTTGACTTGGTGCTGCCAGCTTATTATTATTATTGATAAAAAAGGCTGCGTGGCAAATAGCTACGCAGCCTTTTTATTGGGTGGGAAATTATCTTCTCCCGCTCTGGGCGGAGCGGGAGGGCGTTTCAGACTCTTACTGACTAAAACCCACCCGTGTTCCTTCAGTTGCCTGTATGTTGCCAGGAGATACGGTAACCCTTTCGGACAAACCCGCAACCCCGGCAGGCATCGGTCCTAGTGGACCCCTTCAGTTGTGCAGACATCTCTTTGAGGCGCGCGTGGAACACAACGTCCACCGTATGTTCCACCGTGTCCTCCGGGCGATCCACACAATGGTGACACCCGGGCGTTTCCTGCCGCCTTATCCTGAACAGGAACCTCCCGAAGCAGTCGTGTCCGGTGAGGACCTACTTCAGGCAGAAGGTGAGGACGCCGTGGCGCCTCTCAAGCCACTCTTCAAAGAGGGGTCTTATCGCCGCAATTGTGGCGTGCCCAGCGCTGGGTTGCAACAATCGCACTCTCCATGACGCCATGAAATCCCGCCGGAGCTCTGTCCGCTGTGCCACGATTTCCTGCGGCGTCGGAGTTAAGCCCCGGCGTTTCGCCTCCTCGCGCCACTCAGATGTTCCTCGCGCACCTTTGCCTCCAGATCCCATGGCGTTTCATTTTCGCCTGAGGGATTGAATCTATATTTTCACAGTAAGCTTCTTTGCTTCCTACTACAGAGTTTAATGCCTATAGAAATCCATTTAATTTTATCTTTAGTCAGAAAACATTGATCATAAAGAAGTTTAAAGATTTCCATAAATATGTTATTTGAATAATTGGGGTTACTCTCACTGTAAACGTTTTAGAAAGAAAAACTTTTCAAAAAATTATGAAAACCAGATTTTCCTTTGAATAGTTCTTTTTCCGCACCCGCCAATACTTTAGTTTGCAAGTTCGACTAACTTGAATTTTGAGTAATTGAGCTGAGTGATCAGATATTGCAAAAACCATAACATCATTTTAGGTTTGGGTTAAGAGCAAAATTATCCTAAAATAAGATTTCGTGATTTTAAATACTAAATATAAAATTAAAAGTAGGTGATTTGCCTCAAATGATATTTGAATCAGTGTAATTATGAAGTTTAAAAGTATCTCATTTGACAGATACCGTAAAAGTACTGGTTTTTGAACGTAACCTAATTGGAAACATGATGTTTGGAGCGTCGCGTCGCTTAGCTTCAAGTCGGTTCGTTTTGAGCCTCGAAATCTAAATTCAAATTCAAAACATTTATTTCAAACGTAGTCCATAATTTTTATGGTGTACATAATAAAGAATAGTCTATCTATCTATCTATCATATAAAGCTATTGTTAGTATATACATAAAGGATGTCTTCAAGAAGTCTAAAGTCAATAACGTTATTATATTATATACCTAATTAAATAGTTTGTTAAATAATGCTAAAAGTGTACCAATTTTGTATGTGTGCAAGATTATAAATACAGAAATATTAGTAATGAAATGATGTATCATTAATTCATTACATTTCAGAAGTGGGATAAACTAAAAAGGTATAGTAAAGAGACTTATGAGGATAACTAGGTGCCTACAAGGATTATTGAGTTTTGTTTTAGATTGCTATCATTTATCGGCTGCATGGCGCTGCACATCTGGTCAGGGCAACCCTCTGAGGATGTGTTGTATTGTGTAGATTGTGTGTAATAGTTGTGTGGGTACGTGGCTAGGGCTACTCTCTGGCGGTACTTTAGCGCGCATTATTGCACATACTGACCGGACAAATCGTGTGCTTGATCAGGGCGACTCTCCGATAGCACGAGATGTGTTTTGGTTGCCTAAATGAAACCAATGAGCGTGATTTCGGGGTACTAGTATGGGTGTGCGGTGAAGTACACACATGAGTATAATGTTTCCTTATAATTTTGCTACCACTGTAACTAATGGATACGTTCCCATAAGCCTCTATAAGGGATGTAAATGAGCAACACAAAAACATAATTATCTTTTTTTATGATTATTTAAAAGCAACATGAGATTAGCATAAATAAATTGTTGGTTATGATTATTCCTACCTTAGTGATTGCCATGATAATTGAACTATGGTTGTTCACTGTTAGGGGGCGTACTTTGTGGTTTCACTGGATTTTGAGTGGGTATAATTCCTGTTGGTTGTTCAGTGAGTCACTAGTCGTCGAATAAATTGTGATAAATAAATGTATTTTCTTTCTTTCTTTCTTTTATGGTTTTCGTAAGTCATTCTATGTAATATAACGTGTCCCTTGCTCATCGTGATCATTGCCCATCATGAGACTGTCGTGAGGCTGTCGAGAGGCTGTCGTGAGGCTATCGTGAGGCTATCGTGAGGCTGTCGTGAGGTTGTCGTGAGGCTGTTGTGAGGCTGTCATGAGAACGTCATGAGACCGTCATGATACCGTCATGAGACCGTCATGAGACCTTCGTGGGATAAACCAAAAAGTAAACTATGTTTGTTCGCACTTGATAAATAATACGGTGAAAGAAAACATCGTGAGGAAAGCGGCATGTCCTAGAACTAAACATTCAAAGAAATGTGACATCTACCAAACCGCACTGGGCCCGCATGGTGGATTACGGCCCGCTCCTCTCACAGTGGGAGCAATATGGGCTGATTATGATAAATGGTATTGTTAAGGTGGACAGGGTTTGTTTGGGTGTCTGATCTTGTTTCAAATGGAGTATAAGTATTATGATACTTATTGATTTTTGATACTATGATTGATTTTATGATACCGTTTAATTTTATGATAATTATGATACTTAATGATTATTGTGCTGGATCAATGGGACATTAATTGAATATAACTTGCTTTGAATTCAGATATAGTTTTCTAAGCTCGAATCATGTGTAAAGATTGTAAATGGATTACGCCCTAAGTAGTCGACATATATAATAATGAAATACCTGAGAACGGCTGGACCGATTTAGCTATCTTTTGGAAAAAGTTCTTAATAGTCCGAATTAGGTTTTTGTGGAAAGCAAAATTAAAAGTTTCCCGGTATCTGAACGTTATTTTTCTATGAATTTTAATAAACGTCTGTAAGAGTAATGTTTCAATGAAATGTGAAAATGACATCTGATGTCTAGCCTGGCACTAAAATTATTTCATTAAACTAAATTGTCTGTGTAATTACAATAGTAGGTATTTTTGCTTATAAGTTTCGAGTTTATTTTGTTTTAATAAGTTTGGTATTTCAATGATTATTGTGATAGTTAAAAAACAAAATAATAAAATTGATTCTAGTCGCCCCTTCCAAAAGGTAGTTTTCGTATGGAGAAGAATGGGCAAGAAACTCCACTGTTACTCTTTTAAATCTATGAGTAAAAAACCATTCTTTGTATTTTTTTCAAAATTCTCAGTAGTTTCGGAGTTAGGGGAACATGGGGGAATTGGCACCACTTAAGAAAAAACTGCTAAAACTTTTGATAAACATCACTTTTTAATGTAGTTTAGAACCAAAACAAGATATTTACACAAATTTTTGATAAAAGTAACATTGGCTCCCATTGCCCAAGAGTACGGGGTAATTAGAACCACAGAAAGGGGTAATGAGATGTTTCTAATTACCCCGTACTCTTGGGCAATGGGAGCCAATGTTACTTTTATCAAAAATTAGTGTAAATATCTTTTTTTTTTTTTCTTTTTAGGGTTCCGTTGCCAAATGGCAAAAAACGGAACCCTTATAGATTCGTCATGTATGTCTGTCTGTCTGTCTGTCTGTCCGTCCGTATGTCACAGCCACTTTTTTCCGAAACTATAAGAGCTATGCTGTTGAAACTTGGTAAGTAGATGTATTCTGTGAACCGCATTAAGATTTTTACACAAAAATAGAAAAAAACAAATAATTTTGGAGTTCCCCATACTTAGAACTGAAACTCAAAAATTTGTTTTTCATCAATCCCATACGTGTGGGGTATCTATGGATAGGTCTTTAAAAATGATATTGAGGTTTCTAATATCATTTTTTTCTAAACTGAATAGTTTGCGCGAGAGACACTTCCAAAGTGGTAAAATGTGTGTCCCCCCCCCCCTGTAACTTCTAAAATAATAGAATGATAAAACTAAAAAAAATATATGATGTACATTACTATATAAACTTCCACCGAAAATTGGTTTGAACGAGATCTAGCAAGTAGTTTTTTTTAATACGTCATAAATCGTAAACCGCAATTTACCTTTCATTCAATGTAACTTGCTGCTACGGAACCCTTCATGGGCGAGTACGACTCGCACTTGGCCGCTTTTTTTTTTAAATTAGAACCACAGAAAGGGGTAATGAGATATGGCCATCCGGCTGGCCCGAGGATACCGCACAGTCTCCTGCGAGGTGGCGAGCCTCCTTGCCGGATTACCGCCATGGGATCTGGAGGCAAAGGTCCTCGCGCACATCTGGGAGTGGCGCGAGGAGGCGAAACGCCGGGGCTTAACTCCGATGCCGCAAGAAATCGCAGCACAGCGGACAGAGCTCCGGCGGGATCTCATGACGTCATGGAGAGTGCGATTGTCGCAACCCAGCGCTGGGCACGCCGCAATTGCGGCGATAAGACCCCTCTTTGAGGAGTGGCTTGAGAGGCGCCACGGCGTCCTCACCTTCCGCCTGACGCAGATCCTCACCGGACACGGCTGCTTCGGGAGGTTCCTGTTCAGGATAAGGCGGGAGGAAACACCCGGGTGTCACCATTGTGTGGATCGGCCTGAGGACATGGTGGAGCATACGGTGGAGGTCTGCCCGGCTTGGGCGGAGCAACGTCGTGTCCTCGTAGAGGCGATCGGCGGCGGTGATCTCTCGCGTCCGGCCCTGGTTCAGGCCATGGTACGGACCGAGAGGAAATGGCAGGCCGTCACCTCCTTCTGCGAAGCGGTAATGCTCGCGAAGGAGGAGGCGGAACACGTGAGGGAGAAGCAAATTTCGCGCCCTCACGCCCCTAACCGCCGCAGGAGGAGACGCCCGGGACGGGAATCGCGAGCCGATTTCTGGCCACCGTAGGCGCGGGCTTGTGGACGGTGAGCAATGGGTAGCTCGCCGTCCGATAAGAACCAAGCCCGGGTCAACGGCGTGTTGTGTTCCACGAGCGCCTTAAAGAGATGTCAGCAGAATTGACGGGGTCCACTAGGGCCAATGCCTGCCGGGGGTTCGAAGAAAACCGATAGGGAAATCGTGGCCCCCGGCAACAGGGCAACCGAAGGAACACGGGTGGGTTTTAGTCAGTAAGAGTCTGACACGCCCTCCCGCTTCGACCAGAGCGGGAGAAGTTATTTGATAATTTCCAAAGAAGTCTTAGCGTAGGTAGGCACGTGGGTACATGTCACCGGTGCGCGGTGGGGCGGGTTTCAATAAAAAATTACGCATGTTTGTGTCACGTGTGCCAACGTGACACATTACCATGCATTTGAATTGAGTGACAGCGCCCGGAGATTTTTCAGAATAATCCATAGTGTTCCATACGCATGAGCTGAGTCCTTCAAACACCCGCTACGTGCCCTATTTGTAGGGTACCTACCTCGGACACATAAACAACCAGTGACGTCTTCGTAATGAGGTACTTTCACTGTGCATATCTCAGTGCATGTAACACGTTTATCGATGTTCCAGAACCGATGAAACAGTCTCAGTACATTAATACCAAAAGCTGCGGAGCGGAAGAGAAACTGTCCCAATATGTTTATTATTTTATAAATTCCTATGCAATAAATAAACGACACAGTAAGTAAGTAAGTGTCCGTATGGACAGAAGAAACGCAACAGCTCTCTACTTGAAGAACAAAATAATGTAATGCGACACGCGCCCGTCTCACAGTCTTACAAATGACTACCCAACAAGCAAAATAATCCTGGAATGTAATTTTATAATGCTACGTGGACTTATAAAACTCCGATGATAGTTTTGGTGGCTGCTACTGCGCTTTTAACAGCATAAATACATGCTGTTTTTACTCAAGTACGTTTAATCCTATAATTTGTACTTATATCGGTATATAGGATCATATTTCCTGACAAATATAGGATCAAGACTCCTATAAAAGCATGAAACAAGAGTAATTGCACTCAGGAGTAATTACTCCGGTAACTCAGACTTATATGCGCCTATAAGATAACATCTGCGGACAATTTAAATCTTAATACTCCTGTAGGAGCATGTACCAGGAAGATATGCACTGAGGAGCAATTACTCTTGTTATTTTTACTTATAACCTCATATAAGCTAATATTTTATGACCAATTTAAGTAAATTAAAGTTAAATTACTGTAAATCATTTATGTATCTGGTTTGGTTTTACATAAACTTAAAAGTAAGTGTTAAATGAATTGCATATCCACGTTTTAAAAATAATAAATCACCAAGATTATAACAGCGCTCGGTAGGATAAAATGTTCTCTATATCGATCTATCGTATGCCGTTTTAAACCTAGACATATTTATATAGGCATTCCACAGTAGTGTTATTGTCTATACTCCGTTTGAAATAAGATTAGACATTTAAACAAACCTTTTTTACAGTCCGTTCAACCGATTTTGACTTCTATACCGTAGGCATAATAATAATAATAATAACCCCACCGTCGTATCTCTACGTTGACGTCGTGGTGGGGCTTGCGCGCTCCGAACTCTAGGCCTGTGCCGGTAGAGTTTACTTTGCCAGAACAGGTCTGGGATTAGGAGCCAGACCAAGAGAGATACAAAAACCCGCAGGGCAGCATGTGGCGAGCTGTTGGGCAGTAGCGACCCCACGGACCCTATCTCCCGGGAGAAGTCTTGTTCCTCACCTCTGGCTTGCCTTTATTGGCCGGCTGGAGTGAACACTGACGAGGAACAGAGCTCCCGCCTCATTCTTGCCTTAATTGGCCGGCTTGAGTGGAGATTCGCAAGAGCAAACGTGCTCGGAGGAAGGAAGTATTCCAGTAAGATGCTGGTAGGGATCTTGACCGTACTTCCGGGATTGTCCTGATAGCCGTGGAATACCTCTCCACTCCTCATAAGCACCTCAGGACGTGTTGCCCCCTTGTCGCTACGACACTATGTGCTAGCGACCGTTTTCGGGGGCCCATTATTGAGCGTGCAAGTCACCCCCTGCCATTTTATCCGTGTACATTTAAACATTGATCAGGCAGGGGCCATAGTCCTTCCATAGCTCCAGGTAACCAGTCCACTTAAGCCACCCAAAGCCATAGTCCAATATCTTTGTTTCCATATTCTGCAATAGTCCCACACCAACCGGGGGTTGTCCTTGGGTGCCCTTGCATAGTGCGAACAGGGATAATCGTCGGTTGGTGCCTCAATACTCAAAAATGTCTAAGGGGCCTCTGCGAGTTGGCTTCGGCCCCTCGTACGCCTTCCAAAGGTCCGGGACCCCAAGGTCCCGAGATATGTCAAAGACATTTAAAAATAATAATAATAATAATCTTTATTACGATACACACAAGATTCATGATACAAAAAAACAGACTTACAATATAGCAAGGTATGTCTACATAAATCTACACAGGTTATGTAACCCTGTCTCCTAAACTAGGTAGTCCTGTATCTTAGGAGACAGTGTTAGGCCATATAGGGCGAACAGTCATGTAGGTATAGCAGCAGCCAGGGTGTTTAGCGCAAGGGTGGTTAAGTAATACATTTGTGTGCCGGTGTGTAAATGTGTTTGAGTGTTGTGTGTGAGTGAGTGGTCATAAGTATGTGTAAGTGTGTGAGTGGTGAGTATGGGAGTGAGTGCGTACTTCTACGGGTGCGTGTGAGAGAGAGTATGCGAATGCAAGGATAAGGATTGGGAAATGAGTGGGTGATCATGAGTTGAGTGTAAGTCGGGTAGAGTAATGATTTTTGGGATTATTCTATGAAAGTAAGTAAAGACTCCGTGAATGCATAGTCTTTTTGCAATAGCCATTTAGTCAGTTTGTTTTTCAGGTTGTGGGAGTTTAGGTCCATTATTTTTATTTTTTTATTGATATTCTTGTACAGATAGGAACCAAGAATGTAAAATTGGTGCCGGGCGAAAGTGGTTCTGTGCTGGGTACTGGGGATGATTAGAGTGCGTTTGTTCCGGTCCGGAGGGGGGAGGTGCTTATGTATCCTTAGTATTGCCTTGAACACAAAGAGCTGCCGCACTGTTAGCACTTTGCAGTCGGCATAGAGATCAGAAGTTGGGTATCTAAAAGGTTTTTTAGTCATAACTTTTAGTATTGCTCTTTGTGCTCTTTCTATTTTAAGAAAAAGGGATTTAGCTGCTCCACCCCATGCAGTTATACAGTACCCGAGTATAGATTGGCAGAGGGAGTAATAGATCATCTTCAACGTGGTACTATTGGCAGAATCTCTGAGTGACTTGAAGATGTGGATTAGACGCAGAGTTCTTGAGGTAAGGGTATCAATTTGCTTGTCCCACCTCAATCCACAATCAATTTGTACCCCCAAGTACTTAACAGTGTCTGAACGGATCATCGTGGGACAGGCGCAAGGTAGCGTGGGGTCAGGACAGGAGTGAGCTCTAAGGGTGAAATCTGAACCAGGAGTACTACCTCGTCTTAACCCGAAAGGAATGTATGTGGTTTTATTTACGTTTAGCGTTAGCAGGTTAGAGTTTAGCCATACCATTATTTTAGACATTGCAGCTTCCGCATTTGCCCTTACCATATCCCAAGTTGAGCCACGTACCAAGATTGCAGTATCGTCAGCGTATGCAAAAATATTGCAATTAGGAAGGTTCAAATTACACAGATCGTTGACGTAGATTTGGAATAGGGTTGGGCCCAGAATGCTACCCTGGGGAACGCCGTAGGATATGATTTCCTCATCACTCAGGTAAGTACCTATCTTGACGCACTGTTTGCGGTTTGTAAGGTAGCTCCGAAAGATATCTAGAGTAATACCCCGCACACCCATGGCTTCCAGTTTTGAGATGAGGTTTGGGACAGAAACTGTATCAAAAGCCTTTGAAAGGTCCAGAAAGATTCCGAGGCATTTAGTGTTACTGTCCAAGTTTGCAGCAACCGTTTTCGTGAGTTCCAGTACAGCATCTTCTGTTGACAGCCCTGGCCTGAAGCCGTATTGGTTGCCGGAGATAATATGGTACTTGTCAAGGAAGCGCCTTAGATGGTTGTTTAGAATCCTTTCTAGGACCTTAGAAAGAGCCGGCAGTACCGAGATGGGCCTATAATTGGTGACGCAGTTTCTTCCTTCGCAGTTCCTTTTTAAACGCATCAGGGAATGTGCCTGTTTTGAGGGATAGGTTACACAGGAAAGTTATGGGTGGGACCAAAACATGTCTTGAACACTTCAACAGCTGAGGCGACAGACCATCCCAGCCCACAGCACTTCTGTCGCGTAACTGGAGTATGAGGGTCTCAACATCAGATTCACAAACATCCAAAAAACCAAGGGAGTTAACCTTTAAAGGATGGCCCATAAGGATGGCATTAAAAGCAAAAAAAGTGTTTACAAACCAACTGTTTACTGCAGCTGTCATTTGTCATGCCGCCATCGCAATAGAAGTCAAAATCGGTTGAACGGACTGTAAAAAAGGTTTAGTTAAATGTCTAATCTTATTTCAAACGGAGTATAAGTAATCTAAAAAAATCCTGGTTAAAACTCCTAAGAAGCCACTTTTGCTTGTAACGACAGTACAGGCGAAAACACGCTTTATATAGTTTTGCAAATTCTATTGTAGGATTTGACATCAGCCATTTTGATTACAACTGTTTTTGTCTACAAATATTGAAAATGGATTTAAATAAGTGGAAGCGGTTTAAAAAAGGGGATCTTATAAAAAAAAAGTTAAAAAAACATATAAAGAAATGTTAACCGCAGTGAGCAACGATTTTTTAAATTTAACTGGTGAAGACCGTATCGCGAATTCTAGTGAGGGTTCCGGACAAGATAATTGTAGTACTACTTTAGATGGAAGAGGTTCGGACTATGTAAGTACCAAATCTTTGAGCGATATTGAAAGTGATAATCAGGAAGAACTTTCGGATTATAACAAAAATTTTGAACTCCGTTATTCTATTAAAAACTGTGCTTTAGACTTCAATATTTCTCATGCTGCATTAAACTCTTTACTTGAAATTTAAATAAGAGAATAAACAATATTTTGCCTAAAGACGCACGAAAATTACTAGATACCAATAGAGAAAACTTACACATCAGTATTTCAGCCCAGGACACTATTGGCACAACGGTTTGGTCAAATGTTTGAAAAAAAATATATAATAATGTTCCTTGTTTACCAAATGAGATTTCTCTAATCATAAATGTTGATGGATTACCAGTTTTCAACGGCTTCTTTTTAAATTCAATTTGAATTTTTCGTAGTTGCTATAGGTACGTCTATGGTAGCAACTACCACAAATTAAAAAGAAGCCGTTTACTAGGAGGTTCATGATACTTTTTAGACCATCTCAAATCGACAACAGAATACTCGCAGGCTTGCCCGATCGGTTCACTGACGATGTTGCCAGATTTAACAGCATGGCTTGTAAGAAAATAGAGAAGGCTGTGCCCGTACCTATTGTGTCATTGTAGGAGATCCATAAACATTTGTGTAATATTGCCCAGACATCAGATACTTAAACTTTTTCAACTGATATCTATGTAAGTTAATTTAAATATAGGTAAGTATAGGGATTTTCACTTTTACTCACATAGAAGTAGGTAATAATAAATATTGTGTTACGTAGTTAGGTACATATACAGTTAAGTACTAGTTACAAATTTCACATTCGTCTCTTGGGAAGTGATCATAAATTGCGTAAGTAGAACAATTCTCACACCAAAACCAATCTTGCTATACTGCCCCGATAGAAAAAAGACGCATCTAACATGTTTTCCAGATTTTAATTATATATCAGGCAGATGCAACTTTTTTCTAATTCCAGCAATGTATATTCAAATCTGGAAAAAAATTTAGGTGCGTCTGGTGAGTGGCGCTGTAGTGATTGAGTTAACTTTCTTTTATATGTTTTGTTGTCGGTAGTTTTAAGTATTACTAACACTAGTCCGTATGAACATTGTTACTAACAAAATGGACACATGGTCTGAAATTATCTCTTTAATAGCAATGATCTGATGTGTTCTTGATTCTTAGTAAAATGTAAATCTCTGGTGTTAATTAGAAACCACGCTGTGACAACCGGGACATATCTCAGACAACAAGAAATGTGTAACACTCCAATGCCATTTTAAGTTAACAATGGCGAATCTTTTTCGATTTTGAAATAACCCAATATAGAACCAATATACTTATATTGGTACTATGTCACACTTGGAATTGCTCACCAAGAAAATGGCAGCTGCCTTCATAATATTAATTAATACTAAAATGTAAATAAGCAAAATTTCAAGAGGCGCTTTAAAATTTTAATCAAAACTATGATAGATTTCACAGAAAATTCACATTCCCCCACGAATAAGCTATAAGACTAACAATTTGACAACAATAAGATTTTGTTTTTCTATTAAGCTTGACATGAATAAATTCTGATTCATATAAACACTCAAGATATTAAAAATATTTTTTACAGAGCACAACAGCGACACTTCGACAGTTCATAATATATTATAGAAGCATTTCTAGGCGCGTATTAATCTCATTTTTGACTATAACATACTTATATTAAGATTTACAGGAGTAATTGCATTGACGTAACTCCATTACAGGAGCAATATAGGCGTATATGGCATTTCAGCGGTCTAATATAAATGCGTTATAAGTAAAAGTAGACTTATAAAGTGGGCCCTTTTCGAGGTTTATATGCGGATATAAGTCTCATATAGTCCTCGATAAATGATGGTTCTAGGATAGTTTAAAAACCACTTTTTGCTAGTTGGGTAACTAGTATAGATCAAGGATAACAAATAGTTTTTAATGTTCATATGTAGGTAAATAAGGTTTAATTAAAAACTAGGATCTAGTGGCAACGTTGTGTCGGTAAGAATAACTAATTTAGCTCATAACGGCGGTAATCACAAAATTGGTGCGTCTTGGAGAGCGTCGCGCGGAAGGTTTTTGCCACGCCACGCCGCCGCCGGGGCCCCAAGTAATTCCCAAAATGGCCCCTACTCTAATGTATAATTCAATCGATTTCATTTGTTGGAGTTTTTCAGCGTCGCCGGGTCACGGTAACAATACATACATATGTATGGGCCGCTCTAATAAATTGGTCGGAGCCAAGTTTTTAGCGTGTCGTCTCGTCCGCAGCAACTGCGGCGCACCCTCCTTGCGAGTTGCGCTGAGTTGCGCCGCACTGCTCGCCGTGTATGTATGATCTCCCGACAAATTATCAGTCACTTCTTACACCACACATACAGCCTGTCAGCATGTGCCTCACGTACCAACCACTTACATTAATTAACGACACTAAGAATAACTTTACGAACATACAAAAGTATGCTCGCTCTCAAAGATCGATCACCAGAACGGGTGGGTGCTACGCAAGCTCGGAGTGTGAGAGAAATTAGAGTGAGGTGTGCGAGCTGGAATATAGGTACACACGGCTACATATCAAGCTATAATTTCCAGTATAACCTGCCCTCGCATTGTACGGAAATCCTATACAATGCGAGATCAGCATAAACTGGAAATGTATAGCTTGATGTGTAGCCGTGTGTACGATGACTGGAAAAGGAGCTGAACTAGCAGATGTTTTAAAAAGGCGACGACTGAATATAGCGTGTCTGCAAGAGACAAAGTGGAAAGGTGCGAAGGCTAGAGAGATAGCAGAAGGATATAATTTTTATTACTGTGGAAGCGATGGCAAGCGAAATGGTGAGTATAGTTTTGGATAGTCAGTTGAATGAATGTGTGGTGGATGTTAAAAGAGTGAGTGATAGCTGTTAAAGTAATTGTGGAGAGTTTAGTGGTTAATATAGTTAGTGTGTACGCACCCTAGTCAGGGTTTAAGGATAGTGTAAAAGAGAAGTTTTGGAAGGACTTCAATCGGGTGATGATGGATGTGCAAGATAGTGAAAAAGTCTATGTGGGGGTGATTTTAACGGGCATGTAGGAAGACAAAAGGATGAGTATAAGAGAGTGCATGGTGGTTGGGGATACGGAGACCGTGACACTGATGACGAGACAGTGCTGCAAGCTGCTTCGGTCTTCGACCTGGCAATGACCAATAAGTTGTTCGAAAAACAAAATGAGCATCTTATTACTTACAAAAGTGGCTGCCACGCCACACAAATTGACTAATTACTGGTAAGACGGAACAGTCTTAAAAGTGTCAAGAACTGTACCTAAAGTGCTCCCAGGTGAAGATTTAGTCTCACAACATAGACTTATAATGGAAGTAAAAGTCAGTGTTTCGTCCAGTAGGAACAAGGAATGGCCCCCACTCAAAACCAGATGGTGTAAGATAGAAAAAGAGGAATGCGCCAGTATGTTTAAGAGTCAAGTGATAGATAAAATGATTGAAATGAAGGATATGGAAGGAAAATCTGTGAGTGAATGTTGGAAAGAGATGGCGGATTTTATAAGGAGAGTAGCTAAATATATGTTTGGAGAATCGAAAGGGAAAGGTATCATAGAAAGGGATACATGGTGGTGGAATAAAGACATGCAAAAGATGCTTAAAGAAAAGCGTTTAAAGAATGTCAGGGTGTAGAAAACGAGAATGATAGTTTGAAAGATGATAAGAAGAAGGTTTATAAAGAATGGAAAAGACAGGCAAAAAAGGCGATAGCAGTTTCGAGGGCTAAGGCGCAGGAGAAGTTGTATGACTGCTCTTCTATGAGAGCTCCTTCTGACCTCTAAGGCTGTCCAGTTGACAGCCCTAGAGGTCAGAAGGAGCTCTACCGGATTACCAAAGCAAGAGAAAGGAGAACGAGAGATTTAATTCACATTAAATGTATAAAAGACGACGCCAATAAGGTACTACAAAATAAAAGAACGATGGAAGAATTATTTTGAAAAGCTAATGAACAAAGAGGAAATAGAATAGGTGACGATAATAGTTTCTATCATTTCATTTTTGTTACATCTCTCATTTTTAAAACAATACACATTGATTTGAGAATATCTATATGTCGGGTCCGGTTATTAGTACGGACACAAAACGAATCGCAAGCGCGCCACTGGCGACATCAAGAGTGATTTACCGACACTAAAAAAGGCGTGCTTCTACAGAGTCGTGATGTTTGATGGCCAAGGCGAGGAGGACATTCAACCTTTGGTCGCATTGGAGTCAAGACGTCGCGAAACTGTTCTCGATTCGTGGTGCTCGGTTATTGTGATAGTTGTAATTTGTGATCATTGTGTTAATTGGTGATTTTAATAAACGCCGTCGCACCCAGTGTGTGTAATTTAGATAGTGTGATTCATTTGATAGTAAATTATAATGTGATCTGAACTGCAAACCGTTTTTCTATTGCGCATTAACCAACACTACCCACACTACGCCCACAGTAGTTAAAATATCGCTGATAATAACGAAAGTCACATACCCTTCTCCGACATCATAAGTGGGATTCGTGTTGGTTCAGGCGCAAAATAAAAACGTTGAAAATTACCGTTGGCGTATCGTTTTTGAACATTAAAATAAAAACATGCAAGCGTTTATGCGTGATTATGGTGCGCGACAGGCAAGCCAAGCCGATTGACAGCAGAGGAAGATCTATGACGTCTTCAGTATCGAGCCAAGCAGCCCCGCAGCCGTCGGCAAAACCATTCGTGCTTCATGCTTCATTTTCAGGTGGTGTTTCGCGATGGTGAAGCGTCTTCACGGGGCGCCGGCTGGCGACCCTGGCACGAGATTTGCGGTGAGGTGCGGTTGTGTTCCGGTGCGGCTGTGCTCCGGTTCGGCTGTGCGCCGGTGCGGCTGTGCTCCGGTGCGGCTGAGCGCCGGTGCGGCTGTGCTCCGGTGCGGCTGAGCGCCGGTGCGGCTGTGCTCCGGTGCGGCTGTGCTCCGGTGCGGCTGAGCGCCGGTGCGGCTGTGCACCGGTGCGGCTGTGCGCCGGTGCGGCTGTGCTCCGGTGCGGCTGAGCGCCGGTGCGGCTGTGCTCCGGTGCGGCTGTGCTCCAGTGCGGCTGAGAGCCGGTACGGCTGTGCGCCGGTGCGCCTTTGCGCTGGTGCGCCTGTGCGCCGGTGCGCCGGTGTGGCTGTGCGCCGGTGTGGCTGTGCGCCTGTGCGCCGGTGCGCCTGTGCGCTGGTGCGGCTGTGCGCCGATGCGCCTGTACGCCTGTGCGCCGGTGCGCCTGTGCGCCGATGCGCAGGGTGCCGGTGCGGCTGTGCGCCTAGTGGCTGTGCGGCTGTGCGCCTGTGCGCCGATGCGCCTGTACGCCTGTGCGCCGGTGCGCCTGTGCGCCGATGCGCAGGGTGCCGGTGCGGCTGTGCGCCTAGTGGCTGTGCGGCTGTGCGCCTGTGCGCCGATGCGCCTGTGCGCCTGTGCGCCGATGCGCCTGTACGCCTGTGCGCCGGTGCGCCTGTGTGCCGATGCGCAGGGTGCCGGTGCGGCTGTGCGCCTAGTGGCTGTGCGGCTGTGCGCCTGTGCGCCGATGCGCCTGTACGCCTGTGCGCCGGTGCGCCTGTGCGCCGATGCGCAGGGTGCCGGTGCGGCTGTGCGCCTAGTGGCTGTGCGGCTGTGCGCCTGTGCGCCGATGCGCCTGTACGCCTGTGCGCCGGTGCGCCTGTGCGCCGATGCGCAGGGTGCCGGTGCGGCTGTGCGCCTAGTGGCTGTGCGGCTGTGCGCCTGTGCGCCGATGCGCCTGTACGCCTGTGCGCCGGTGCGCCTGTGCGCCGATGCCCCGGTGCGCTGGTGCGCCTGTGCGCCGGTGCGGCTGTGCGCCGGTGCGGCTGGACGCCGGTGAAGTCGGACGCTGGTGCAGCCAGACGTCGGTGCAGCTGGACGCCGATGCAGCTGGACGCTGGTGCAGCTGGATGCCAGTGCACGAACAGTGGCAGCCAGTCGGATGCAGCAGTGAACGGCGAGTGGAAGTCGTTGCACAACTACCCTCAGGCACGTTAAATAAAAAGGTGAGCTGTATAGTTTTGTTAATGATTCTGGTGTTGAATGCTCGTTAGTAAAGGAGAGTTGTGTAGCCAAATTAAGTGGCAAACGAGTTAATAACGTTGTTGCGTTGACTGGTATTGGTCAAACACGTGTATTCAGCTCAGAACCAATCTTATCTCATCATCTGTTACGACGCCTCATTAAGGTGGATAACAATTAAAATTCTATTGTGTCTCGTTAGCGACAGTTGAAAGGTTATGTAGCGTAACGATTAGCGAACACCAACTTGAGGTTTTTGTGTTTTAATTGTTTTGATTTTGGGATGTGCTTCCCGACACTAACTTGCAAAGTAATTAAATTATTACGATAGGACGTTGATGAAGTCCGTGAGATTGCGTTAGAAAATATTAGAAAAAGGCAGATATAACAAAATTTAGTTTGGGGTTTCGTGTTATTGGAAAACGAAGAGCGTAGTTAAATTAAGCTTGACGTGAAGTAAAGGGCCGAGGGCCAAGGGCCAAGAGCCGAGGGCCAAGGGCCGAGGGCCAAGGGCTGAGGGCCAAGGGCCTAGGACCAGGGGCCATGGGCAAAGGGTCAAGGACAAGGGCCGAGGGCCTATTGAGGATTTTGAAGATGACGGGATAGTGAAAGTAGAGTCGAATTGAATTGTTCGTGTGAGATGCACGGGTTCTCGATTCGTTGGGTCGGAGACCGTACCAGAGTATCGTAGTCATAGCCCGTTAGAAATCGGCATCTACTTGCTAGACCGTGGGAATTTGGTGGGCGATAGCTCTGGCTGGTATGGTCGGGTCTAGCCTTGTAGCCAAGACCGTATAGGAGACCGTACCAGAGTATCGTGTACGGGGTACGCGATAGCTCTGGCTGGTATGGTCGGATCTAGCCTTGTAGCAAAGATCGTAGAGTCAAGGACGACTCGGCATTCCTTTGGGAAGTGCACATGTGATTGTTGACCGCGAATGAGATACCCGGGGCTTTGTTAATTGGTTAATGACTTTGAGTCAATTCTTAAATTAACAGTTTACATAATCCTCAATAGTACCTGGACTCTGATTGATTGTCATGTTGCTTATTTAATTGTTATCCCTGCCTACAATTTGACTTTTTGAAGTTAGTAGAATGATGTTAGAAATGTGATGTTAGTTAAATAAACAAACTTTACAGAAGTTCACGTTTACGTTAGGTGAAGAAAGATGCCAGTAGGTCATGTACCAGTCGAAGTAGATGTGATCACAGTGGTGATGAGCAAACCTAAGTTATGGGAATCACGCGAGTAGGGTTCTCTAACGGCCGTATTGTGTGGGACCGTACCAGTAGTTACTACGTAGTCGTAGCCCGGTAGAAATCGGTGTCTCTTGAGGCAACTCAAGTAGTCCGTGGGTGCGCGATGGGCGTGTTTCTCTGGCGGAGGTCGGGGTCTGGAAAGACCATAGTGTGTAGTCAGTGGGTGATGCATTATTTGTGGTGATTTTAATATAAATATTCTGGAAAATAATTCAAATAGCAGTAGAATATTAAGCCTTTTTAAATCGTTCAATTTATCAAATGTTTTTACAGAACCAACTAGAGTAACTTCAACTTCTGCTACTTGTATCGATAATGTCTTCTGCGGTTGTGATTATTTAGATAAAGCCATCGTAAATTATTTACCATCTGATCATAGTGGACAAACGGTAACTTTTAAATTTAGAACACCTATTCAAAAAGTGCAAATACAAATTAGACCAATAACAACTGGCAAATTAAATAGATTCAATAGTACCCTAAATAATAAGTTAAATGCTCTGGGCCCTAATATGGACGATGCAAATAAATTGTATGAGGATTTCTTTTCAGTAGTGCACACTGAATTCAACAAAACTTTTGAAAAGAGAACAAAAAATATTTACCCTAATTTTATTTTTAGTGACTGGGCAACTAGAGGTATTAGGATAAGTAGGGAAAGACTGTTCGAGCTGTATGGCCTTAAGCCTTACATTAATACTGAAACTTTCAACAAGTATGTTGCTACATATTCCAAAATTTTTAGAAATACTTGCAAGATAGCTAAAGCTCTGTATATTAGCAACAAGATTAAATCAGCAGAAAATAAAATAAAAACAGTTTGGAAAGTTATAAATAATGAAACTAATAGGAACAAAGTACGAAACACTGAGTACACATTGGAGACTTCACGTGGTGCCATTAGCTCTAACTTAGAAGTAGCGCAAGAATTTGTACATTTCTTTACTAATATACCATCTAAAACGACAGAAGCTTTAAATTCCTCACCCGATGTCTCAATTAATTTATTAAGAGCGAACGTTCCAGGCTGCCCGGTTGAATTTCAATTTAAACATATAAACCTATGATAGTTATAAAAGCTTTTCGGCAAATTAAAATCAAATTGACCGAAGATCTATGGGGATTATCCATCAAAGTTTGTACATCCATAATCGAGACTATAGCACCGTACTTAGCTTTAATATTTAATTTGTGTGTGGATCAAGGAGTCTTCCCGGATTTAATGAAATACAGTAAAGTTATACCACTTTTTAAATCTGGGGACAGTAAAGACACTAACAATTATAGACCAGTATCTGTGCTGCCGGTATTCAGCAAGGTTTTCGAAAAGGTAATGCTCAATCAAATGCTTAATCATTTTAACGCCAACCAAATCTTGCACGATCAGCAATATGGTTTCACCAAAGGACGTTGTACAACTGACGCTGGTGTCACCTTATTAAAACACATATTTACAGCGTGGGAGGAGGCCCAAGATGCCATAGGAATCTTTTGTGACCTCTCCAAGGTATTTGACTGCGTGAGTCATGAAACCTTGCTCTTGAAACTTGAGCATTACGGACTAGGTAAACTTGCGCTCAGTTTAGTAAAATCTTATTTAAATGATAGACAGCAGCAGGTTCAAGTAAATGGTGTCCATTCAATCGGTTTAAAAGTAAAAATGGGCGTTCCACAAGGCTCGATATTGGGTCCTTTCCTCTTTTTAGTATATATTAATGATCTACCCCATTTATTAAAAAACCAACAACAAATGGTGTTATTTGCTGACGACACTTCCTTAATTTTTAAGATAAATAGACGTGCATCAAATCTTGACGACGTAAATAACGCCCTACTGCAGGTCCAAAATTGGTTCACTGCTAATAATTTAGTATTAAATGGGAAAAAAACTAAATGCATAAGATTTGCTTTACCAAATGTTAAAAGTAGTGATTATGACATAGTATTGAATAAGGAGAAACTAGAATTTGTCGATAAAACTGTTTTCTTGGGGATCACGCTCGATTCAAGGCTGCAATGGGGTCCTCATTTAACATCTCTAGCAGGACGGCTAAGTTCAGCAGCATACGCTGTGAGAAAAATCCGTCAATTTACTGACGTAGATACCGCGAGGCTAGTCTATTTCAGTTACTTTCATAGTATCATGTCTTACGGTATTTTACTATGGGGACGGGCTGCAGATATCGAGTCTATTTTTATTCTGCAGAAGAGAGCCATCAGAGCAATATATCGTCTCCGCAGACGCGATTCTCTAAGGGATCTGTTTAAAGATATTAACATCATGACGGTACCTTGTCAATATATCTATGAAAACATCATGTACGTAAGGAAAAATCTAAGTCTTTTCAGTAAAAGAGGTGATAGACACAATTATAGGACTAGAAATAGGGACCAATTAGTTCAACCGGGTTTCAGATTGGCTAAAGTAGACTCATCCTTCATGGGGTGCTGTTTAAAATGTTATAATAAAATACCTTCCCACATACTCCAACTGAACGAAACGAAATTTAAATCATGTATAAAACGCACACTATGCTGCCAAGCATATTATAAGTTGGGGGATTACATCGCTGATAAAAATGCTTGGCTCAGCGCTGGTCCAGCTCCACAAGGGCGCATAAACTAATTGATTAGCATTCGAAAATATTGTTGCAGCTGCTGAAGATTGTAAAACTATCTTTTCCTTGTATAAATTCAATCTCTTTGTATTGTATAATTGCATATCACATGTGTGAGCACTGTGACCATGTTGTACATTCCATAAAGCTACCATTTACTGGGTACGTCTTTCATTGTGAGCACAATGTATCTATCACATATTAAATTATCTATCGTTGCTTCATTTTTAATTGTTTTTACCTATTGTGGTATAGTAATTTTATTCTAGGTGCATCGTCTTCACATATAATAATTATTTAACAAATGTATGTACATATACAAACAATTGTAAAACATTTTTAAAAGAGTAACGGTGGAGTTTCTTGCCCATTCTTCTCCATACGAAAACTACCTTTTGGAAGGGGCAACTAGAATCAATTTTATTATTTTGTAATTTTTTGACGTTCAAAAGTGCCATACATGGGCCTATTTGAAATAAATGATTTGACTTTGACTTTGACTTTGACTTTGATTGACTTGAATGTGCTCTGGCAGCTGAGAGTATGTCATGCTCACTCAAATGTCTCGCTGATGGTGGCGTGTGTGTTGGATCATTAAGTTCCCTTCAAAATGGTTGAGCTAAATGGTGCTGATCCATGCGTCATGTTCGTGAACGGGCGCCGTCAGTAGGGACTGGTCATCTCTTAGCTGCCACGGTTTATTTTATTTTAATTTATTTAAATTTTTGAATTGTTATTATATTTTTATTACGGACGCTTTTAACGTGCACGTCTTTCTACATTGTTCTCACATGTATAAATTCAACACGAATGATGTAACCAATTTTTTGTAACAATATTTTGATTTAAAAGAGTGTCCGTGGAGTTTCTTGCCCGTTCTTCTCCATAGGTACCTACTACGCTTTGGAATGGGCAACTAGCTTCATTTTTCTGACTGACCGACCCCTTGACAATTCAAAAGTACCTGTAATTGGTTTATTTGAAATAAATGCTTTGAGTTTGAGTTTGAGTTTGAGTTTGACGGGCGATCCACTTGATGGATATGCAGAAGTTTTGATCCATGCGCTGGATGTGTGAGAGCAATGCGATTGCTAGTCGGCTGGAGAGCCATGGCGTTAGAGTGGTTTACTCGTGTGTGGGTTTCTAAGGCTCTTAGTGAAAAGACGATTGTTAATGTGGAAAACGATGGTACCTGGCTCTGGTTGATGATTTTTGCCATAATTAGTCGAAAGTTTGTGAGTTCATTGAGAAGTAGGAGTATTGTTTTGTAAAGTGTTGAGGATTAAAGTTTCCTTATCTCAAAAGTTGGAACCCGTAAATGGTCAGAATTGGCCGAGTCGAACAGGCACTGTTGTTGAGTTTTGGTTGCAGGTAAACACACGAGGACGTGTGCATAGCAGGATGGCCGTGTCGGGTCCGGTTATTAGTACGGACACAAAACGAATCGCAAGCGCGCCACTGGCGACATCAAGAGTGATTTACCGACACTAAAAAAGGCGCGCTTCTACAGAGTCGTGATGTTTGATGGCCAAGGCGAGGAGGACATTCAACCTTTGGTCGCATTGGAGTCAAGACGTCGCGAAACTGTTCTCGATTCGTGGTGCTCGGTTATTGTGATAGTTGTAATTTGTGATCATTGTGTTAATTGGTGATTTTAATAAACGCCGTCGCACCCAGTGTGTGTAATTTAGCTAGTGTGATTCATTTGATAGTAAATTATAATGTGATCTGAACTGCAAACCGTTTTTCTATTGCGCATTAACCAACACTACCCACACTACGCCCACAGTAGTTAAAATATCGCTGATAATAACGAAAGTCACATACCCTTCTCCGACATATACATAATTCAGCTAGCCACTGGCGACCTAACAGATTTGTAGTTCCATTATCAAAATGTACATATCTAAAATTTTACTCATATCTTTGTAACGAACTTCCGTTTCTACACAGCCAAGTGGCTTAATTTTAGACCCATCATAGAAACTTAAATTTATACGACATGGTTTTATAACAAGGTCTTTTAAATATTTACTATAAGTATTTTCACTAATACAAGATAAATGCGAACCAGTATATGCTTCCATTTCTAATAAACAATTATAAACTAATAGTGAAATACGCACCGGGGTATACTTAGACAAAGACATTTGATACATAGGTTCATTTAAGTCTTCTTCGCTGACATCTTCGTCACTAGAAGTTATTATTGAGCAGTTGTCATCTGCTTCTTGTACCCAGTATGTACTGGGTTGCTGTCCAGCCGCGCGCCTGCGTGCTGCATCATCTCGAGCACCTCGACCACCGTGACGGCCACGCCCTGTCGCCGTGACGATTCCGATGATCATCTTCTGTTTTTGAGGCATCTGTTGACTTTTTCGGTCGTTCAGCGGCAGTTTGTGACCGTATTAAACACATTCGCCTCAAGTGCCCAATTTTGTGGCACAAACTACATTCAAAGTTTTAGTACACGCAATCTCATTTCCCATGGTTTGTACTTCCGCAAGCTGTACATGAGTTCACTAGCAATTTTTATGCCTCCGCTTAATTCTGCCGCGTTCTTCACCTCGCTTCCGATGTTATGTTCTACAGCACAAGCATCTCTTTCTGCCGCCTCAAGAGTTGTGGCCAAAGTCACCACTTTTGAACAACTAAGATCCTCTTCCGCAAATAATCGCTGCCTAGTAAATTCGCTTTTTAAGCCATAGACAAATTGATCTCATAAATTGTCTTTAAAACTATATTGAAATTGCAGAATCTGGAAAGCTTTTTAAGCTCGGCTATGTAATCGGCAATAGACTCACTGGGCAACTGTGTCCGTTGACGAAATCTGAATCGTTCCGCCATTTCCGCAGGTCTGGGTTGTAAATGCTCGTATTTCAAAGAAGAAGGTTTTGAAGGACTTGCTAAACTAGATAATAGCTCATATATCTCTTCCCCCATTAGCGAAATAAGCGTGGGTAGCTTCACATCGTCACCGATTTTGTTAGCTAAGAAATACATTTCTATGCGTTCAATATTGTGAGGGATTTATTCATCAAAATATACTCATGAACAAAGTTAATGCTTTTATTTGACACAACTGTTATTTCGTATCTAAGGTAATGGGGAATGGGAGTACTCACACTCCTCTTCACGGCATCGTCGTGGTCTTCAGGAGTTCAGGAAACTCCCAAGCCACTCCGCAATTTCAACAGCCGCAGACCGGCTAAGGCTTTGGTTAGCATATCTGCCTACATATCTTCGGTTTGCAGATACCTGACCTGTATTGTTCCGTCCAATATGCAATTTCGGATGAAGTGCATTTTTAAGTCAATGTGTTTGGACTTGAAAGTGACCATTGTGTTTTGACTTAATTTGAGCCCCGGCTTGGTTGTCGTTTAATATGACTATGCTTTCATAGTTTGCCCCAAGATCTTTGAATAGATTTTTCAGGTGAATGGCCTCTTTTACAGCTTCAGTCAAGGCAACATATTCCGCTTCGGCAGTCGATAGCACCACAGACTTTTGTTTCTTTGACATCCAGCTTATGGCCGTTCCGGCAAATTTAAAACAGCAGCCCGAAAAAGATTTCCAGTCGAGCTTGCATGCACCCCAATCTGCGTCAGCCATGCCATGTAAGTCTTGGCGAGTCTTTCTGAATATGAGACCAATGCTTTTTGTCCCCTTTAGATATCGCAGCACTCTTTTTGAACACTTAAAATGCTCTTCTCCGTAACAGTCATTAAATTGGGAGAGATAGCTTTAGCTTATGGCAAATATCATGTCGGGTAGAGTTGCCACTGCCAGATACATGAGTGTGCCAATTAAATTTTTGTAGGGCAGATTGTCCCTTTCATCTCTTCCTCCTTTTTCTATTTTAGACCTGTACCCTGATTGCGTAACTTATTTTCGTAAACAATTTTGCATAATTTGTTTCATTTTGACAGTTCAACAAAATTCATTGCGTTATTTATGTTGTTGAACAGATTTCTTTTTTCAATTTTTGAAGTTATGGATTAGCAATCTGTTTCAAATCGAAACAGATTCTGATTGTGTTGCATTACGCAATTAGGGTACTGGTTCTATGGGTGTAGATGTGGCTTTGCAATCTTCCATTTTGAATTTCTTAAGAGTGGCTTCTATGAACTTCTCCTGGTTCAGTTTGATTTCATCTCCCTTATAGATAACATCTATCCCTATTAGCCGTTTAGGTGTACCCAAATCTTTTAACTCAAATTTCGTATTTAAGAGGTCTTTTATTTCTTGGAGCTTTCTAGAACACGAATAGGCAATTAATAAATCGTCGACATAGATAATTATTATAATTTTAACTCCTCTTTTCTCTAGTAAGTATATACATGGGTCAACTTCCGATGCTTTGAAACCTATGTTCTTTAACTCTGTGTCGAGTTTCTTGTACCATTGCCTCCCTGCCTGTTTGGGTCCATATAAAGCTTTTATGAGATGACAAACTTTCCCTTTGGGATTGATTTTATGTCTTTTAGCATACTCATTGTTTTGTTGTACAAAGTTAAATTTTCTTGTTTACTTTCTTCAACCAGATCCAGATCTTTCTTCCTTTCTCGCAACCGGCGTGCGTGTATGACCAGATGTATGAACGTAAACGAGGCAAAAGGACTATGTAAGGATCGTAGCAGGTGGCGTTCTGTAGTTTCTGCCTACCCCCATGGGAAGAAGGCGTGAGTTTATGTATGTATGTTTCTTCAACCATGATTTCAGTCTGATATTCTTCTAAATAATCAGGACTTCATCACAATTTTTTCTTCTAGTTCACCAACTAGTATCCAAGTGCTCCTTTTCCTTAATAAGTTTATCATAGATCTGACTTTCTTCATCGAAGTACATCTTGTCAATGACTTTTATGTCACTGCTTATCACTAAATCATCGTCTTCCAGTATGTACACTCGGTAAGCCTTTGAGGTCATCGAGCAACCCATAAATACGCCTTCTTTAGCATTCTGGGTCAGTTTGCCTCGTTTGTTTTTTTTTTCAAAACAAAGTTTTCCTGCCAAACACGTGAAGATGATGTCCACATGGTATTCGGCCTTTCCATTTCTTGAACGGTGTTTCGCCATTCAGTGCTTTGGAAGGGCTACGATTTATAAGGTAGTTTGCGGTTGCTACCGCTTCCGCCCAGAGCTTTTTAGGCGCCTTGGCCTCGATTAATAGACATCTGGCTTTGTCTACCAAGGATCTGTTCCTCCTCTCACTAATTCCATTTTGTTGAGGGGTGTAAACTGTGGTCAACCTTCTTTGGATACCATGCGATTTGAGAAAGTCATCGAATTCCTTGTTGCGGTATTCTGTACCATTGTCAGTCTGCAGGTTTTTTATCTTCTTGTTATGGAACGTCACTTTTCCTTGTCACTTTTTCTTTTAAAAAAATAGACGTGACAATAGCGACTATAGTCGTCTGTGAAAGTAACATAGTACTTTGATCCTGCTTGTGAATCGCATTCAAAAGGTCCACAAACGTCGCTATGGATTATTTCCAGGTTATTGTTGTGTATCAATCATTATGTCTTATAAACGGTAATCTGGATAATTTACCCTTGATGCAGGTCTCACATGTTCCCATGTCTTTATCATTTAAGTTTAAGCCATACATAAGGTTATCCTTAGCCATCTTCTTTAAATCTCTTTCGTTTATGTGACCGAGTTTGCGATACCATTCCATAATGTCACTGACATTTTTTGGTGTGTAATTTGCAATCTGTTTTCGTCTAGATTCAAAGTAGTAAAGCCCATCTCTCTTTCAAGCAGTCAGTGCGATTTTGCTGGTTTTTTCTACGACGTAGGCCTTTTCTTTTTCAAAAACAACCTTATTTCCTCTGTCCGTTATCTTTGCGACGGATAAAAGGTTTACTGAAATATCGGGAACATACAAGGTGTCATTGAAATTATAGCCATGTTTATCGGTGCTGATTGTAACTCTTCCTTTACCTTGAATTCTACTAGTGTGTTTGTCTGACGCCAACTTTAGGATGCCTTTTTCAAGGGTCATGGTAGAAAACATCGATTCGTCACCGCACATGTGTGATGAGCAGCCGCTATCTAGACACCAAACATTTTCATCGGCATCTGAATTTACGGTGCTCAGACAAACGTTATAATTGTATTTGCTTCCGTTATCTTTTTCATTTGTGTTTTTCTTTTTGCCCCAACCTGTCTCGATAGTGTGGCATTTCTTTTTACAGCTCTTGCAGTATAACCTTTGCCAGTTTTTCTTGATATGATATACTTCTGAGCTTTCAGGCTGTTCATTTCCGCTCCTTACTTGGTATTCTTCCAGAATCTTTACTTTTAGATCTTCAGGATTGGGCAGGGTGTTTCGAGATTCAATAGCTATTCTAAAGTTCTCAAAAATTGCCGGCAAACTGTAGAGAAGCATTGTGCTAAGCAGTTCTGGACGTACCTTTATATCCATATCTGCAAGTTTGTCCAGGATGTGATAATAACGTAATGATAATGTAAAAAAAGTAAGTTTAAAAACTAAAACCCGACTAAAAGATATGAAACAAGAAAATATTTCAGACAGAATTCAAGACATAGGTACAAAAATGATCAAGGTAAAGCCGTGGTCGCATGCTTGTACACCTACAAAATTATAATGGCATTCGACCACGGCTTTACCTTGATCATTTTTGTACCTATGTCTTGACTTCTGTCTGAAATATTTTCTTGTTTCATATCTTTTAGTCGGGTTTTAGTTTTTAATCTTACTTTTATTTAAATTATTTTGGGGTTATAGTTTCGTGATAAAGTATTTGCAGAGCAGCTTAATTTTATTTTTTTGGTTTATTTGGTATAATAATACCAGCCTATTATTGTCCCTCTGCTAGGAAAAGGCCTCTTCTCATACAGAAAAGGCACGAGCATTGATCACCACGCGCGCTTAAGACGGGTTGGCGATACATACATACATACCGGTCAAAATCATAACCCTCCTTTTTGTTTCACCGTAGTCGGGTAAAAAATGGCAAACAACGAACACGTACGCACACGCATACGCTTTGTGTATGTGTGCATTCATCGTTTATTACTAAGTAAAACACAGACGTATCTTTAGATAAGATTCTGTTTTACGCATATTGTTAGTAATACACATACGTATCTTCAGATAAGTTTCTGTGTTTGTTTCTGTTTTACGCATAATATAGATACGTCATTCACCATTAAAGTGTCATCAAGATGCGTGTCTTTGTGATTAAATAGAACCTGTTATGTTGAGATAGACTGATCAAATTCGAGATACGTTTTTGTGTTACTAAGGAGACGATTAGTAGATAGGTAATGCTCAACAGTAGATACTTGAAAGCGATGTTAACTGTCACAAGAACCGTTGAAATGAGTACATACTAGAGGAAAAGCTAAACAATTGATTCCTTCCCTCATTCACATCTTCACGAGGGTTTCCACTGGTCGTCAGCGACGGTGCGCGGTGTGGTCAGTCTCTGAATGAACCATCCACCTCATTATCATCAACATTCTCCTACCCTTATCCCAATTAATTTGGGGTGGCACAACATAAGCGGCGGTACTAAAAGGCATGAATGGTAAAAAACATGTCTCAGCACTAATATATGGATATAATCGAGGCCTTCGATTCCGTCAATCATGAAGTATTGTTAAATAAATTAGAAGCGTATGGAATACGGGGAAACGCAAGAGATCTCATAAAATCATATTTAAGTATCTGAGAACAAACTGAAATATCTAGCATTTCACATTTCACAATAGTCGAAAAGAAGCACTTGTCAACACCAATAAAAGTCTGCAACAAGGGAGTATTCTAGGTCCTCTGCTCTTTATTATTTAAATTAACGATCTCCCCAAATCCATCAAATCTTCCATGGTTCTATATGCTGACGATAGTACTGCAATAGTTGCATCTGAAGACCCTACGACACATGTCATATGGCATTTTACTGTGGGGTTGGGCTGCTGACATTGAATCCGTCTTTATTTTACAAAAGAGGGCTGTTAGCCATTTATAATCTATGTCGTCGCGAATCTCTCAGGGAACTATTTAAAAAGATTAATATTATGACGGTACCTTGCCAATTCATCTATGAAAATATTATGTATGTAAGGAAAAATCTGCATCTTTTTAAGAAAATAAGTGATAGACATAATTTTAATACTAGAAATAAAGATAAAATAGATCAACCATTTTTCAGATTATCCAAAGTACAAACATCTTTTATGGGGTACTGTGTTAAATGTTACAACAAAATACCTTGTGAAATATTACATTTAACTGAAAGAAAATATAAAACTCATATTAAAAGTACTCTTTGTAAACAAGCATATTACAAATTAGAGGATTATATTCTAGATAAGAATGCTTGGAAGCATGCTGGTCTAGCTCCATAGGACAATTTAGAGTCTAGACAAAATCAAACTGGTTGCTAATTTAATTGTGTAATTAAATATTATAACATATTTTTTTTTTACATTCTGTGATTACTCACACACTGACTAATTAGTATCACTTGTAATTTTTTTAGTAATATCGTATAGGTACCTACTTTTACAATGCTTTTAAATATGTGAACACCATGTATCCATTACATAATTATTTTTTCTGTCACTGCTTCATTTTTAATTATTTTTACCTATTGTGGTATAGTAATCTTATTCCAGGTGCATTGTCTTCACATATAATTAATGTATACAAAATATTGTAAAACATTTTAAAAGAGTAACGGTAGAGTTTCTTGCCCATTCTTCTCCATACGAAAACTACCTTTTGGAAGGGGCGACTAGAATCAATTCTATTTTTTGTTTTTGACGTTCAAAAGTGCCTTTTTGTGCCTAATTGAAATAAGTTATTTGACTTTGACTTTGACATGAACATAAAAAGAATGATACGCTATCATCTATAGTTAACTGGCTAAATTTAAATGAACTTAAAATAAACCTAACTTAAACATTAAAATGACTTTCAAAAATTAAAAAATTAAGTTAATTCAATATAAATTATGACCAAATAAACATAGAAAAAATAAAAAACTACAAAATTTCTTGGATTATACATAGACTCAGACATGACATGGAGGACGCGTTTTGAACAAGTATGTACAAAACTAAGTCAATTTTAAAATGCCATCTATATGCTTCGTAAAGTCGTAAATCAAAGTGCACTTCTATCAGTTTAACACGCTTACGCTGGTTTGACATTAAGGTATGGTACAATATTTTGGGGGAATGCCACTGAGAGAGTGTCTTCTAAGCCTAAAAGAAATGTATCCGGGCAATATGTGCTCAAGCAAATAAATCTGAGTCTGAATCTGAATCCTGGACAAACTTGCAGATATGGATATAAAGGTACGTCCAGAACTGCTTAGCACAATGCTTCTCTACAGTTTGCCGGCAATTTTTGAGAACTTTAGAATAGCTATTGAATCTCGAAACACCCTGCCCAATCCTGAAGATCTAAAAGTAAAGATTCTGGAAGAATACCAAGTAAGGAGCGGAAATGAACAGCCTGAAAGCTCAGAAGTATATCATATCAAGAAAAACTGGCAAAGGTTATACTGCAAGAGCTGTAAAAAGAAATGCCACACTATCGAGACAGGTTGGGGCAAAAAGAAAAACACAAATGAAAAAGATAACGGAAGCAAATACAATTATAACGTTTGTCTGAGCACCGTAAATTCAGATGCCGATGAAAATGTTTGGTGTCTAGATAGCGGCTGCTCATCACACATGTGCGGTGACGAATCGATGTTTTCTACCATGACCCTTGAAAAAGGCATCCTAAAGTTGGCGTCAGACAAACACACTAGTAGAATTCAAGGTAAAGGAAGAGTTACAATCAGCACCGATAAACATGGCTATAATTTCAATGACACCTTGTATGTTCCCGATATTTCAGTAAACCTTTTATCCGTCGCAAAGATAACGGACAGAGGAAATAAGGTTGTTTTTGAAAAAGAAAAGGCCTACGTCGTAGAAAAAACCAGCAAAATCGCACTGACTGCTTGAAAGAGAGATGGGCTTTACTACTTTGAATCTAGACGAAAACAGATTGCAAATTACACACCAAAAAATGTCAGTGACATTATGGAATGGTATCGCAAACTCGGTCACATAAACGAAAGAGATTTAAAGAAGATGGCTAAGGATAACCTTATGTATGGCTTAAACTTAAATGATAAAGACATGGGAACATGTGAGACCTGCATCAAGGGTAAATTATCCAGATTACCGTTTATAAGACATAATGATTGATACACAACAATAACCTGGAAATAATCCATAGCGACGTTTGTGGACCTTTTGAATGCGATCCACTAGCAGGATCAAAGTACTATGTTACTTTCACAGACGACTATAGTCGCTATTGTCACGTCTATTTTATTAAAAGAAAAAGTGACGTATCTCAACCTCATTTTTATATTCTTTGAAAATGTTGATTTTCAAAGAATATAAAAATGAGGTTGAGACGTTCCATAACAAGAAGATAAAAAACCTGCAGACTGACAATGGTACAGAATACCGCAACAAGGAATTCGATGACTTTCTCAAATCGCATGGTATCCAAAGAAGGTTGACCACAGTTTACACCCCTCAACAAAATGGAATTAGTGAGAGGAGGAACAGATCCTTGGTAGACAAAGCCAGATGTCTATTAATCGAGGCCAAGGCGCCTAAAAAGCTCTGGGCGGAAGCGGTAGCAACCGCAAACTACCTTATAAATCGTAGCCCTTCCAAAGCACTGAATGGCGAAACACCGTTCAAGAAATGGAAAGGCCGAATACCATGTGGACATCATCTTCACGTGTTTGGCAGGAAAACTTTGTTTTGAAAAAAAAACAAACGAGGCAAACTGACCCAGAATGCTAAAGAAGGCGTATTTATGGGTTGCTCGATGACCTCAAAGGCTTACCGAGTGTACATACTGGAAGACGATGATTTAGTGATAAGCAGTGACATAAAAGTCATAGACAAGATGTACTTCGATGAAGAAAGTCAGATCTATGATAAACTTATTAAGGAAAAGGAGCACTTGGATACTAGTTGGTGAACTAGAAGAAAAAATTGTGATGAAGTCCTGATTATTTAGAAGAATATCAGACTGAAATCATGGTTGAAGAAAGTAAACAAGAAAATTTAACTTTGTACAACAAAACAATGAGTATGCTAAAAGACATAAAAATCAATCCCAAAGAGAAAGTTTGTCATCTCATAAAAGCTTTATATGGACCCAAACAGGCAGGGAGGCAATGGTACAAGAAACTCGACACAGAGTTAAAGAACATAGGTTTCAAAGCATCGGAAGCTGACCCATGTATATACTTACTAGAGAAAATAGGAGTTAAAATTATAATAATTATCTATGTCGACGATTTATTAATTACCTATTCGTGTCCTAGAAAGCTCCAAGAAATAAAAGACCTCTTAAATACGAAATTTGAGTTAAAAGATTTGGGTACACCTAAACGGCTAATAGGGATAGATGTTATCTATAAGGGAGATGAAATCAAACTGAACCAGGAGAAGTTCATAGAAGACACTCTTAAGAAATTCAAAATGGAAGATTGCAAAGCCACATCTACACCCATAGAACCAGTACCCTAATTGCGTAATGCAACACAATCAGAATCTGTTTCGATTTGAAACAGATTGCTAATCCATAACTTCATAAATTGAAAAAAGAAATCTGTTCAACAACATAAATAACGCAATGAATGTTGTTGAACTGTCAAAATGAAACAAATTAGGCAAAATTGTTTACGAAAATAAGTTACGCAATCAGGGTACAGGTCTAAAATAGAAAAAGGAGGAAGAGATGAAAGGGACAATCTGCCCTACAAAAATTAATTGGCACACTCATGTATCTGGCAGTGGCAACTCGACCCGACATGATATTTGCCATAAGCTAAAGCTATCTCTCCCAATTTAATGACTGTTACGGAGAAGAGCATTTTAAGTGTTCAAAAAGAGTGCTGCGATATCTAAAGGGGACAAAAAGCATTGGTCTCATATTCAGAAAGACTCGCCAAGACTTACATGGCATGGCTGACGCAGATTGGGGTGCATGCAAGCTCGACTGGAAATCTTTTTCGGGCTGCTGTTTTAAATTTGCCGGAACGGCCATAAGCTGGATGTCAAAGAAGCAAAAGTCTGTGGTGCTATCGACTGCCGAAGCGGAATATGTTGCCTTGACTGAAGCTGTAAAAGAGGCCATTCACCTGAAAAATCTATTCAAAGATCTTGGGGCAAACTATGAAAGCATAGTCATATTAAACGACAACCAAGCCGGGGCTCAAATTAAGTCAAAACACAATGGTCACTTTCAAATCCAAACACATTGACTTAAAAATGCACTTCATCCGAAATTCCATATTGGACGGAACAATACAGGTCAGGTATCTGCAAACCGAAGATATGTAGGCAGATATGCTAACCAAAGCCTTAGCCGGTCTGCGGCTGTTGAAATTGCGGAGTGGCTTGGGAGTTTCCTGAACTCCTGAAGACCACGACGATGCCGTGAAGAGGAGTGTGAGTACTGGCCAAACAGTACCATCTGACACCGCAAGTCGTTTGTATTTTTACCTTAGATACGAAATAACAGTTGTGTCAAATAAAAGCATTAACTTTTTCATGAGTATATTTTGATGAATAAATCCCTCACAATATTGAACGCATAGAAATGTATTTCTTAGCTAACAAAATCGGTGACAATGTGAAGCTACCCACGCTTAGAATCATCTTTAGAGACTGGGTCCCTCCCATTGTTCTTCACAACAGGAGTTACCCACCTGCTCAATAAATCGGGCAGTACTGCGGAACCTAAAAATTATAGACATGTTTACCGACGGTCTATAAAGTTCTTACATCCATTCTTAGACCAAAAATTTCACACTATATTAACAACAACTTAATTATGTCTGTGTCTCAGAATGGATGTAAGAATCGGTCCCGCGGTACCAAGGAGCTGCTCCTTATAGACATGACCATCAGCCAACAGGTTCGTAGATCCCGGAAGGATTTGTCGACTTGTTGGATAGATTATAAGAAGACCTATGATTCGGTGCCGCATACATGGCTCATGAGGGTGCTGGATAAATAGTACAAGATAGATGCCAGTCTGCGCACCTTCCTGATGTCATGTATGCGGCGATGGAGAACGGTCCTTCTCTATCCAGGATGTCGACAGATCCGGGGAATCGATGAACCGATCAGGATTGAGCGGGGAACATTTCAGGGCGATAGTTTGAGTCCGCTTTGGTTTTGCTTAGCCTTGAATCCTCTAAGCACACTGTTGCAGGATTCAGGTCTAGGCTACCGGGTGAGAAGGGGTGGTCAGGTGATATCTCACCTCCTTTACATGGATGACTTGAAACTCTTTGCCCCCAACAATTTGCGACTGATGGAGCTACTGAAGGTAACCGAAACGTTCAGTAGCACCATCAGGATGGAATTTGGTGTGGAAAAATGTGCAGTCATAAATGTAAAGCGAGCGGGGATTATAGATTCCGTGGAAACCCAACTCTTGGATTCCATACACCTTAGATCCCTCTCCTCAACCGAAACCTACAAGTACTTGGGTATGTCGGAAGCATTAGGCATCAATGTTGCCGACATGAAACAATCGTTGAGGGAACGCTTCTTTGGCCGCCTGAATAAAGTGTTAAATAGTCTTTTATCAGGCGGAAACAAGGTGCGTGCCTTCCACGGTTGGGTCATGCCGGTGTTGATGAATTTTTTCGGCATCCTCAAATGGACTCAGATGGAACTTGACGCTCTAGATAGGAAGGTCCGTACAATGCTGACGGCAAATCGGATGCATCACCCACGGTCATCAGTGATGAGACTGTACATCCCGCGGAAGTGTGGGGGTCGAGGTTTTTTAAATGCTAAAACCCTCCACAACCACGAGATTTGCAGTCTCAGGGAAAATTTCCTTCAAACTGACGTGGGTATGCACCGAGATGTGGTCGCAGTGGACAAGGGCTTCACCCCGCTCTCCTTGGCAAAAGAGAACTGGCGCAAACCTGCAGTACTTGATACTAACGATCGTAAGAAAGTATGGCAGGGCAAAGAGCTACACGGACGCATTTTCCGGGCCCTCCACGGGCCTGATGTAGACTTTCTGGCGTCTGTATCCTAGCTACGCTTCGATGACCTCTTCGGGGAAACCGAAGGTTTTGTCTGTGCGATTATGGATGAAGTTATCCTGACGAATAATTATCGGATATACATTGTCAAGGACGGTACGGTTGACATCTGTCGGACATGCCACCGCCCCGGTGAATCAATCCGACATATTATTTCCGGTTGTTCTCGTCTAGCTAACGGCGAGTACTTGCACAGACACAATCTAGTGGCTAGGATTATCCACCAGCAACTTGCCTTGCAGTACAACCTTGTGGAATCCGAAGTACCATACTACAGGTATGTGCCCGACCCAGTTCTCGAGAATGGTCACGCCACACTGTACTGGGATCGATCTATCATCACTGACAGGACTATTGTAGCTAATAAGCCTGATATTGTGGTGATAGATCGACGAGAGCGCCGTGCAATGATTGTAGATATCGCTGTCCCTCATGACGGGAATCTTGAGAAAGCTGAGAAAGATAAAAAAATCAAGTATCTTGACTTAGTACACGAGGTTGTCAACATGTGGGATGTGGACTCTGCAATCATTGTACCGATAATCGTTATGGTTAATGGCCTAATAGCAAAGAGCCTCGACCAACACCTCAAGAGGCTCTCATTACGCGGCTGAAAACATGAATCTAAAATCTGTTCTAGATTTTAGATTCATGTTTTCTAGTGGTTTGTGGTCTGAATAAACTGTAAATGCTTTTCTTATTAACCAGTACTGCCAACATCTTACGGCTTCTTTTATAGCCAAACATTCCAGGTATATTGCTTTCTTCTTTTATTGAGCTTGATTCAGTTTTTTTGAGAAATAAGCCACTGGTTTCTCTTTTCCATCAGGTTGTGTCTATTTCAAAATGGCTCCAACTCCTTCTAAAGAAGCATCTGTATAAATATTTATTGGTAAATGTAGATCAAAAATTTCCAAAACTGGTTGAGAGCATAGCAGATTTTTTATCATTTCGAATGTTTTTTGGCATTCATCAGACCAAACGAATTGTTGATTTTTCCTTAGTAAATTATGCAATGGATTGCACTTCTTGGTATATACTCATGGTAAAAATTTATCTTTCCAAGAAATTGTCTTATATTCTTTTGTGTTTTTGGAACGGGAAAATTATTGAAATCAAATTATCCTTTATGGGTCTGATCGAATTATTTTGTATTATATGACCCAGATATTTAACTTGGTCCGTTGCAAAAGTACATTTTGTAAATTTTAACCTGAACCCTTCTGTTTTGATGGCTTCCAGTAACTGTGTTAGATGGTTGATGTGTTCGGAATAAGTTTTAGAAAATATAAGAATGTCATCTATATAATTTACAGCAAAATTAGTTAGTTTATATTTCCTCAATATGTTGCTTAGTATCCTCTGAAAAATTGCTGGCGAGATCTTTAATCCGAATGGTAAGCAAGTCCATTGGTAATATCCATCCTATGTTACAAATCCTGTCTTTTTTCTGTCTTCATTTCGTAAAGGTACCAAAATGCAGAATTTATATCGAGACTTGAAAAAAAATTACAATTTCTCGTCTTTATCATTAGGTCATCAATGAACGGAAACGGTTGGGCTTGTGGTACTACTATTTTATTCAAATCTCGGAAGTCTATGCTTAATCTGGACTTTCGGTTATCCTCTTTTTTAAACACCAATGTAACAGGTGCAGCAAATGGACTATAGGATTCTTTTATTAATTTATTATCTAATAATTTTGCTATTTGTTCTTCTATTTCTTTTTATCTTCAACCGTGCATCTGTAAGGCCTCTTATTTGTCCACTAATAAGTATATTCTTGCTTCATATTCATTAATAGTGCCCACATCATATTTATGTTTCGCAAAAACAGAATCATATTTGCAAATCAATCTATCTATTTCAGACTTTTGAAACTGATTCAAATGATTTATTTTTATTTCAAAATCTTCTTCTTTTATATGCTCATTAAAATTTATTTTGTATTCTAGTAAAGTGTCATTGGATTTTTTATCAGTAGAAATTTCTTCCACATTATTTTCATTGTTTAAACTTTGTTTACAAGTTATTTTTAAATCTTCATCTTGAATTAGTTTGAACTTTTTTATCAAGTCTAATCCTATCAGAAAATCATACTTGAAGTTCTCATCATCAATTATGTAAACATTAACCCTTTTTTCTAGATCAAAGATTTTAACATGCAAAGTTGTCAAACCACTTGTTTTTTTAACACCATTAATCGTTACTAAATCTGCTTCATTCATACTGTTTCCTTTTCTTTTTACATTCAAATATTTCGAATTTATCAAAGAAACATTTGAGCCTGAATCATAAACTCCATTTATTTCTAATTTTCCATTCAGCAGTAGTTTGACATATATTAATGGTGTTACAATTAGTTTTTTTGATCAGTTTCATTTAACTCCGCTTCTATCACTGAATTTTTTACATGTTTTATGAAATTATTCTTCACTTTATCATCTTCTTTTGGTTTGAACCAACACATAGCCTCTGAATGATACCGAGTACCTTTATTTAGTTTTTCACAAATCTTACATGGACCATTGATCTTCATTTTTACCTTTAGTTCTTTGATACACATTTTTTTTCTTGCCCGTGAAGGTCTTTTTATTTACTATCTGTTCATACTTGCTCACTTCATTAAATAAATCCACAGTGTCTTTTAATGTTGCCCTATCAATTTTATTGAGAATAAATTCTGGTAAACCAGCTGCAATAAGATCAATTAAAGTGCCTGTGTCAACTGATTCTCTCATATCTAATAAAGAGTTTTTCTTTTCTTATAGCATAATCTAGCAATGAACCATCCTTGTATTTAAATAGTAATGCATAAGTAACTGGAATCCAGCCCTTGTTTGCAAAAGATTCACAGAATTTATTTTTCCAAGTTGACCACTCTGAGTTCATTGTTAATTTTATAATCTTTGAGCCGTACCAGTCCATACAAGACTTATCCATGAATAATCTGAGTATTTCTATTTTTTTTTTTCATCTGTTGTCACATGAAAACGTAAACATTCTTTTTCGAAAATATCCATCCACTGATTTGCATTTGAAGTTTTGCTTGTAAATTTTTCAATCACAAACTGTTCTGCAATATGCTTTAAGCTCTGCCGCGGCTGTTTATGTTCCTGTGAATTTTCAACTAATTTCTCTAATAATTTCTCCAATGTACCATTTTCAGTTTGATGTGCATCAGCAAATTGTTCTTGATTTATTTCTTTCAGAAACTGATCCTCAAATTGTATATTATCATCTTCATCCATGTAAATACATCTAAGTTGTCTGTCATTGCTATCCACACTCTTCTTACCTGGTATCTTTTCTTTAAACTATTTTTTACTTTACGATACGCATCCGTTTTTAACCGACTTCCAAAAGGAGGAGGTTCTTAATTCGACTGTATGTATTTTTTTTTTTGTTTGTTACGCGATTACTCCGCCAATTATGAATTAATTTTGATGATTCTTTCTTTGTTTGGTAGATCATACTTCAGAGGTGGTCTCATATAAATTTTATTAACTTTGCTTGAGTAGCTTTTGAGTTAGCTTCAATAATACGTATTTTTACCCACTTAGTATGTAGATGATATGATAACTTCCTGTCACTGTTATTTACATAGCAGGTAGTTATATTCGAATTTCTGTGGAGTAGGTACCACAACTAAAAAGTGAAAAATAAAAACTTTTTAGAAAAAAAAGAACCGACTTCAAAAAAAAAACACTACAAAGTGAAAAATAACTTTAATTTCGGAAGTCGGTGTCTTTGATTTTCAGTTTTCGTTCTTTGTCACCGACTTCCGAAATTAAAGTTATTTTTCACTTTGCAGTGTTTTTTTTTTTTTTGAAGTCGGTTTTATTATTTCACCATGTAGAGAAGCTAGTTGTAGCTCTTCAGATATTGCATATAGTTTTTTATCAATTGTGGCTACTGTACTTATAGACAAAACATTGGATTTTCCATCACTTCCAGGCAATATTATAAATTTAAAACGAAGTTTCGTCATTTTGAAGTAATTTTAAACAAAAATGTCGTTTTATAAGATATTTCTTAATGGCTTGATAGGCGTAATAATAAAAACCAAATGTGTTGCTAAAATCGAAGAAACAACATTTAAAGTCTTTTATTTCACCCTATTATAATTTTCAAATAATAAAATATTTAACAATTACAGATATTCTATTTCACGAAGTCCGTTCGGCTTTGATTGTAGTAGTGACGCATCCCGACAAGCGCGCTTGTGTGTGTAAAAGTAGGTAACGTTAGCAAAAAAATCTGATAAATATTCAAGTCGAGATTTAATAATCTAAATAAAATTTTGGTTTTAAAAGTATATACATTTTGTAAATAAATTAGATTAGGTTGCAATAAATACAAAAATATTAAGAATATGTAGGCATTTAATTAAGCATTGGTGTTACAGAATGGAAACGAAACAAGTAGGACTATTCAGTATTTTCAATCACTATCAGATAAATTTTCGATTTCCGATTCCGTTTTGCTGTCGTCAGAATCATCTTGTACATTGATTATAAATTCAAAATCGAGATCAAAATATTTCAAGTAGTCTTTTTAAATTTTTTCAACATGAGCACAAGTTTTTTGCCACGTTTCACTGCTAACTTGGCCCAAACTTTCATTGATCAGTCTTTCCGTATTCGTCATGTTTTGCTCGATATTTTTAGATGCGACATAATTTTTAACGATCCCCCAAATATTTTCAATCGCATTTTATTCTGGGTGATAAGGGGGAAGGCGTAAGACATCAAAACCCTTGCTTTTTATAAAATCGTCAATCTTGTAGATTACGTGTTGGTCTTTGTAGTTCTTTATTGTATCGTACAATTCCAATTTAAGAAGAGATTCATCAAATGCTATACCCTTATCCCTGAGCCATTGCTGCATATCGGCTTTCTTTGTAGATTGCGTCGGTAGTCGTTCAGCCCGTGTGTTGTGATAAGATGCATTGTCTAAGACAATGACAGAGCGCGGAAGTAAATTGGGTAGCAACTTTTTATTTTGCCATTTTACATAGTTATCATAGCTCATATTTGAATGATAATCACCAGCTGTTGAGTTGGCCTTATAAACCAAGGAAGCATTTTCAATAAAACCATCCTTGGTTCCCGCGTGCACTAAAATAAAGCGAGTGCCTGTGCTAATTTTTTTTAAAAACGGAGTTCTTTCCTTTTTTTTTGCCCAGGTGTTGTTTCGCACGTGTGTCGAAAGGACGTAGCTCTCATCGGTGTAGACAATGGGCCTACTTTGAAAGCGGTACTCTGTTATTTTTTTAAAATATTTTAAACGCCACATTTGTATATCATGACGCTCCGTCAAGACTTTACGGTTGTTCTCTGTTTTGCGCCACTGGTAACCTAATTTCAACAGTAACTTGCGAACAGTTTCTAAACAACCTTCGAATCCGATTTTTTCATTCAATGCTGTTCTTAACTTAGCTAATGTTGGAATTTCTTTATGGACAATATGGAAATCTTGTACAGTACTGCGAACCACAGCGGCTGTAAAATTATCTATATCCACTTTATTATCTCGCTTTCTCCTTTTCTTCATAGGTGAAGTGAATTTTGATGAAGTGGATGGCAATTCCTTCTCTTCTTTTAATATTCTTTGAACTGTTTTTTGGCTCACACCCGTAGCTTCAGCTGTACGGCGTGTAATGTCTCGTAAATGAGACAAATCACAGTTGAGTTCCATTAATGATTTTGTAAATTCATATTCTTCTCGCAGAAAATGATAAACACTAGCTATCATGTTTTGACCCTAAAACAAAATGTAATCAAAATAATTAAGTAATATAAACATTTTATAACACAAAAAAACATTCATTTTATAAATACTTCTATTGCTATATTAAGTATCTTTGTATAACATTTTAATTGAAAACGTATAAATAAATATTACCTCACTATGGACAACTCTTCTTCGTTTTGTTGCCATGCTGACCTTACTCCGTGAAACAATTTGGCGCGAACTAAAAACCACTACTGATCCGGACCGTGTCCCGATCGACACTGAGCGCTCTCGAGGTAACGCACACAAAAACAATGTGCATGTGCACGCTTGACAACATTCATAGCCAAACGGACTTCGTGACATAGAACATCTGTAAAAGATAATTTAATTTAATTTAAGGTATAATTCATGCTATCTTGACATCTCTTGACATCTCTTAGTTTTTCTGGATGACATTGACATCCGTACTGTCACTGTCATAAACTCTTTAGTGCTACTACACAAACTACAATAAGAAATACTTTTTCTTTACATATGTAAAAAAAATAATAAATAATAATTCTAAACATGACAACTTTTATTCTATCAAACGTCTTTCAATTATTATTTGTACCGTTTGAATGAATTGCGGCAGGTTTTGCGCAAATATATCCTCCGATGCCGTAATAACATTAATAATACGTGCGGCTCGCGACATAGGGGCAAACTTGAGTAGGTTAGTCCTAGCCGCTGGCACATCTAACAGTGCGGCGCGTCGGCGTGCACCTACGCACCCGTCTGGCGAACGCAGACGCAGCACTACCAGCACCTCCGGGTGGTGCAGCAACCCAAGCAGTACGCGGGCCACGTACTTGACCAGCGCGACGTCCCTTCTTACGGCCAGCCTGGTGTACCCGACCATGCCCAGAACGAACAGACTCGGGTACATCAGGGAATAAAAGGGATAAACCCCGTACTATTTACGGTACAGAAACCTTGTGAATTTGTTCTGGATTTTTTCCAACATGAGGCTGTATTTCCCTTCATGCGGGTTCCAAATGATTGCACTTGTTTCGAGATGAGTCCTCACAAGTGCATTATATAAAACTTTAACAACCGCTGTGTTGGTAAAATCCTTACACTGTCTCAAGATGAAACCGAGATTTCTGAAAGCCCTACCGCACATCTCAATTATTTGTTTGCGGAACGTCAGCTCAGATACCATCTGTACGCCTAGGTCTCGTACATGTGAGACGCGCGGCATAACTTCGCTGTCCATCTCGTACCGATGCTGTAATGGAGCTCGCGCGCGGCTGTAGCTCATTACACAACACTTTCCAATATTAAAATGCAGCTTGTTTAATTTACTCCATTGGACTATATTATTAATGTCAGAGTGGAGCTGATTACAGTTTGCAGTGGCCTCAACATTTAGGAATAATTTTAAGTCATCTGCAAACAGTAGACACTTCGCCTCTTTCACGACTGTGGCAGATCATTAATTATTCAAATGAATTCCAAAGGTCCAATATTGCTCCCCTGACTTACCCCGGAGAATGTGTAATAAGGTGTGGATTCATGTCCTGCAAACTCGACGTACTGTCGGCGCTCGCCAAGGTAACTAGCAAAGAACTTAAGCAAGTGCGGTGTGAACCCCATAGCAGAGAGTTTGCACAAAAGTACATCGTTATCCACGGTGTCAAAAGCTTTCCGAAAATCGAAATATGCCACATCCACCTGCCCCCCGGCGTCAATGACGGGCGACAGGTAGCTAACAAATGACAACAAGTTACCGCCCGTACTGCAACCCTGTCGAAAGCCGTGTTGAGCGTCTGACAGTTGTGAGCTCACTTGTGTGTATATACTTTTATGCAACACTGATTCAAATACCTTAGCGAACGCCGACAGCACCGCCACCGGTCAGTATCCACTCACATCAGTGCCTGCACCCCCTTTAGGGACTGGAATAACTCTGGTGATCTTCCACTCGTCCGGGTAGTGACCCTCTCGTAAACACAAGCCGAAAATGTGCAACAAGGGCTACTCAAAAACCATAGGTACGACAATCTTTGACAATGTAAGGTGGTATGCCGTCAGGACCTACTGAGCGTTTGGGCTTGAGACGCAGGAGCGCCGTGCGCAGGTCTCGCGCGCTGAGGCGGTCAACATGCACGCGCGCCGCTCCCGCCGCCTCGCCACCCGCGCGCTCCGCGGCTACCGGGTCCAGGGCCGGCCGCTTTTCACTGCACACAGAGTGGAAATATGAGGCAAAACATTTCGCACACTCCTCTTCTCTCAGCAATAAGCCGTCCTTTGTGACTTTGGGTTTATTGCGCCTAGATTGTTTACTCCTAATAAAGCTCCAGAACGATTTCGGATCCTCATGTAGGTTCTTCTTCTTCTGAAGTCTGTTTTGGTAGACTTCATAGGTTGAAGCTATTTTTAATTTGACCCGAGTACGAAAACAAGAAAACATTTCATAATCACTCTGGGATCCAGTTGTTTTATATAATTTGTGATAACGCCACTTTTGTTTGATATCCCTTATCAAATCAGATGTGTACCATTCTGGATAACTAAACCTAGACCGAAGCGTATTTACTTTAACGTTTTTCTTACGAACGCACTCGTCAAGGATCTTATTCACTATTTTATAAAAGTAATTTACAGCCGCCTCGGAGTTCTGAATATTAAACAAGATCTCCCAATTTACTTGCCTAAATGAATTATACAAACCTAGAAAATCGGTTTTATTAAAATTCCACCTGTGTCTAGTGAGTGACGAAACACTTTCATTCTGAAAAAGCCCCCAGCTACCCTCTGGTTCCCGATGAGAAAGCCTGTCGGTAATTACCAACGGCGGATGTTGAGTATCAATAATAACTAAAGGTACCTCCGAAAGTTGTACCCCTAAGTCACTTAACTCAAACGTTGATAGTACCAAATCTAAAATACGATTATTAATATTAACAACATTATTTACCTGCCGAAATCCACCATAGGCGATAAAATATTCCAAATAACTTTGTATTTCCACCGTCGCAGACGGCATATTAAAATCACCCATCACTAAAACTTTGTCATGCTTAACACATACATTCTCTAATATATGAAATAAATGCATATACTCAGTAACATGACGTTTTGGCGGAATGTAAACAACACAAGAACAAAAAAATATTTTTTCTGTGTACCGTCGCGCACACAATCTCAAATAAGGCCTTATCGACATTGTCAACAGAAACGCGATTTAAACCAAAACGCGGGGAAGCCGCCAAAAATACTCCTCCTTGTTCGTAACATCGTATTATGTTGAATTCAGTTGGAACTAATTCTCCGTCATGAATCCCTTTATTGAGACCTGACTCTGTAATTGCAAAGAGATCATACGTCGATGCCAATAAATTATTGTTGAACGTATTTGTTTTCGTTCTCAATCCGGCTCGAAGGACCAAAAAGATGTATGCGCTGCTGAATGGGTCGCACACACCTTGGGTGATAGCTTGAATGATAAGTCACGGATAGCCAAAGATGATGGTTTATTGAATATATTTAACTACCACGTAACTAATGCTATATGAATGTTGTGTGAATGAGTACAGCTTATTATGAACGCTGACTGTGTACTGTCGCGTTGCACTATAATTTGTGCAAGGTGACGGAAAAGTGCTGATGTATGCAATGCGCGCGTGCCATGTACGATACCTGACTCGTACACGAACATTCTGATAATATACTTGAATGCACTTATTGCTGACTTTGATTGCCTTTTGCCGGTTTGTAGGTGTTTCGAAACCACACCCATTGGCTGAATTGCGCATTTAATGGCCAACTAACAACGTTATTCAGCTTTTCAAAAATGGATTCCGAAACTCCAACTATAAATGACGCATAGTCTCTTGAATTTTTCGGAACTATTTTTTCGACTTTAATATCTGCAGATCCACAAATTCCTACCACATGTTCACCTATCGTTGTGTCTGGATGTAGTGACCACACATGCAAAAATTTCTGCCTCTGTATTGCTTGAAGCGTAGCAATTTGAGTGTTTCCTCCTTTTTGTATGGCAAAAGTAAGCTTTTTTGTTCGTTTTTAGGGTTCCGTAGTAAACAAGGAACCCTTATAGTTTCGTCATGTCCGTCTGTCTGTCTGTCCGCGGTCTAGCTCCGAGACCCTTAGTACTAGAAAGCTTTAATTTGACATAGGTATACATATTAATTACGCCGATAAAGTGGTAATTTTTTTTTATGAAAAACATTTTTTTTTAGTGTACCTTATACCATTATTATTTATTTTTTTATCCCATAGTGTGGGGTATCATTGAAAAGGTCTTACAAAAACATTATGAGTTTATGAAAACCATTTTTGGATTCAGGGATCCGTTTGCAAAATATTAAGCTTTAAAGTGCTATTTTTTGTTAAAGTGTCCCCCCCCCCCCCTGCCAGCTAAATGGTTGGTTTTGGATGTGTGAAAAAAATAACGAATAGTTTATATAACGAAATTAAAAGGAAAACTATCACAGCTAAGTAGGCTTTAATAGTTATCGAGTAATAATCGACCAACTTAACTTTGCAGTTGCAAAAACATGTTTTCCCATACATTCCGTATGGGAGAACATGTTTATCAACTATAAAGTTAAGTTTGCTTTTGGGATAAATTTATCCCAACTACGGAACCCTTCATTGTGCGTGGTCCGACACGCACTTGGCCGGTTTTTTATTATTAGCAACTACTTTCCATTCTTCGGAAACAACATTATCCTCCAAAACTGTCTCAGCGGTTTCCGATAAACTCTCGCTGGTTTTTTGCAGTGTGTACGTAGCCTTATTCTTGGCTCACTCGGTCGCTCGGCGAGCACGTTCCGTCACCTTTCCGTGCGGTTCCTTAGCACCACTATTAACGTTTATCTCCCTCGCAAGCGTAGTAGGTCTCCCAACTGGTTTTAAAGTGAAACTTTTATTACATCGTCTCAAACTTTTTCGTGTGTGTTGCATGTCGCGTGACGGTCGGCCGCGGAGTAGGGATAAAGTGAAAGGCGCTCGTCAGAGCAGCCAAGGCCAATATGGCGGCGCCTATAGAAGTTTCACTTTTACCGTGGTTTCATAAAGCCACACAATCCTTTTTTTCCATCTCGCTCTTCGACTTATCCATTGAAACAACGTGAACTTGGATCTTCTCAATTTTCGAGGACAAATCTGCCAGTACCCTCGTTTGTTCCGTGATTGTGACAAAATAATTTCCGATCGTCTCAATTATTCTCAATTATTTATTGCATTCTATAATGTTGATAAAACAGTTGGTAGGCTTAAAATTATAGAAACAATTATAGACCCTGTTGGGCACAGCATAGTAGGAGAGAGGAGGAAGAGCGCTTGTTTGAAGAGTGTTTATATTATTTAAGTATGTCTTCTGGTAATACTACTTCTTAAATATTTTCACTTTATTTCTATACGTTATAAATAATACGTCTGCTTGAGTAAGTAGGTCTTTGTTATGTTATACCGATATAGTTTTAATTAATTATTCACGTTGTTCAGTAGTCCGGTGCTGATCTTCAATTTTCTTGTTTTGCGACTCAATCAGTGCTGTTTGAGCCGCAATTTTTGCTGTCACCGCTGCCAATTTCTTCATCAAATCGTTGAACGCCAATTCGACATTAAATTTGGACATTTTAAACGTTAATAAGAATAAAATCACGGAGCCGAAGTTCGCGTGTCAAGGTATATAAACGAAAAAAAAAAAGAGAGATAGAACACAATATACCTTTGTATGATGAAATAACTTTTTAATGAGGTACCTACTCATTTACTATTATTTAAATGAACACAATATACCATATACTTAAACAGTTGAATTATTCCAATACTTCACTGGGCTGAATAGGGAACGATTGTAGCAGATAATTTTATTACAGTTTTAACTTTTTAAATGATTATCATCCCGCTATACTTTTATGGAGCTAAGTAGTCAATCATGATATATTGTATAAGAACGGATTTTTTGTCAACTTTCAACAAAACAAATAGCTTAGCGGTTCGACGACTACTTTGCAAATCTAAGTTCGATTCCCAAAAGTTTATTTATTTTGTGCTTCTTTTTTTAATTTAAATACTATTGTATTTATAGTTCGTAGAACGTGCACTGAAAAACATAAAGTTTAGTCTTCTATCATCTTTGATTATAATAAAAACAAATATCTATGGTGAGGTGACTGATAATGAGAAATCCCGTGTGTTTACAATCTACTGTTATAGTGATGACTTAAGACTTCCACGCGGACGAAGTCGCGAGCAAAAGCTAGTATAATTATATATGAAGACGATGCACCCGGTTGAACGCGTCCCAGAGGGTCATGGCCATCCGGCTGGCCCGAGGATACCGCACGGTCTCCTGCGAGGCAGCGAGCTTCCTTGCCGGATTACCGCCATGGGATCTGGAGGCAAAGGTCCTCGCGCACATCTGGGAGTGGCGCGAGGAGGCGTAACGCCGGGGCTTAGCTCCGATGCCGCAAGAAATCGCGGCACAGCGGACAGAGGTCCGGTGGGATCTCATGGCGTCATGGAGAGTGCGATTGTCGCAACCCCACGCTGGGCACGCCGCAATTGCGGCGATAAGACCCCTCTTTGAGGAGTGGCTTGAGAGACGCCACGGCGTCCTCACTTTCCGCCTGACGCAGGTCCTCACCGGACACGGCTGCTTGGGGAGGTTCCTGTTCAGGATAAGGCGGGAGGAAACACCCGGGTGTCACCATTGTGTGGATCGGCTTGAGGACACGGTGGAGCATACGGTGGAGGTCTGCCCGGCTTGGGCAGAGCAACGCCTTTTCCTCGTAGAGGCGTTCGGCGGCGGTGATCTCTCGCGTCCGGCCCTGGTTCAGGCCATGGCACGGAGCGAGAGGAAATGGCAGGCCGTCACCTCCTTCTGCGAAGCGGTAATACTCGCGAAGGAGGAGGCGGAACGCGTGAGGGAGAGGCAAAGTCCGCGCCCTCACGCCCTTAACCGCCGCAGGAGGAGATACCCGGGGCGGGAATCGCGAGCCGATAAGGACCAAGCCCGGGTCGACGGCGCGTTGTGTTCCACGCGCGCCTCAAAGAGATGTCAGCAGAATTGACGGGGTCCGCTAAGGCCAATGCCTGCCGGGGGTTCGAAGAAAACCGATAGGGACATCGTGGCCCCCGGCAACAGGGCAACCGAAGGAACACGGGTGGGTTTTAGTTAGTAAGAGTCTGACACGCCTTCCCACTCCACTCAGAGCGGGAGAAGTTATTTGATAATTTCCCACCCAAAAAAAAAAGGTTTGCCAAAGAGCAATGGAGCGTAGCATTTAAAAAAACTTTTTACAAAAAAAAACAACCGACTTCAAAAAAAAACACTACAAAGTGAAAAATAACTTTAATTTCGGAAGTCCTAGTCGGTGTCTTTGGTTTTGAATTTTCGTTCTTTGTCACCGACTTCCGAAATCAAAGTTATTTTTCACTTTGTAGTGTTTTTTTTGAAGTCGGTTGTTTTTTTTTTGTAAAAAGTTTTTATTGTTCACTTTTTAGTTGTGATACCTACCCCACACAAATTCGAATAGCACTACCTGCTATATAAATAACAGTGACAGGAAGTTGTCATAAGATCATCCACATACTAAGTGAGGTAAAAATGCGTATTATTGAAGCTAACTCAAAAACTACCCAAGTAAAATTAATAAAATTTATATGGGACCGCCTCTGAAGTATGATCTACCAAACAAAAAAAGAATCATCAAAATCAATTCATAATTGACGGAGTAATCGCGTAACAAACATACAAAAAAAAAAAACATACAGTCGAATTGAGAACCTCCTCCTTTTGGAAGTCGGTTAAAAAATCAAACTCACCGACTAAATTTGCAACACTATAATACGCTCTAAGACAGGCGTCGCCAATTGGCAGCCCAACTTGTTCGCGGTGCCGTGCGGTCGAACTAAACTGTTGGACATTGGTGCCGATTCTCTTGTCACGAATGCCTCTAAACTAGACTAAAAATCACCAAAATTTAGTTTATTCCTGTCAAACGACGATTTCCCATTCTGAAATAGACCAAAGTGACACAACTTATCTATATTTTAGTTTGACAGCACTAAGATGGTACTGAGATATTGATTTGGTGAAAATGGCAATTTTGCTATTCTGAATTTGACGTTTTTCACTTAAAATTGAAATTTTCTAACTAAATATGACTATTTTTAATCATGACTAATAAAATTGGTTGTTAAAAACATTAAATTCACACCAACACCTCGACTTCAGATGAATTTTATTGTATATTAACGGAGCCATGCATACAACACTTTTACTTAGAAGTGCTGTTATGGCCGCGTATGACTGCACCCAAAGTCTATACTTCTCACGTCTATTTCTATTGGAATTATTTGACAATAGAGGAAACCATTTAGGATTACTTTTTACAAATATTGCTATTTCTAATATGTAGAGTGACGGAAGTGTTAAAATTCTGTGCTTTATGAACATTGGTCTGCAACTGTCCATAGTTTGCAACCCAAACATAGCCCGTACACAACGCTTTTGTGCTTTGAACACTGTGTCTTTGTTTGTCGAATTGCCCCAGAAAATTATCCCAAATCTCAATAAAGATTCAACAAGTCCATAATAGGCTGTTAGTAAGGTGTTTGTATTGACAGTAGGAGCAAGTTTATAGAGGGCAAACGACGAGCTGCTGATTTTTTTACTTAGTACATCAATCTGTTTTTTCCAATTTAATTGCTGATCAATGATTAATTCCAGAAATCGGGCTATCTCTGCTTCTTGTATAATATTATTATTGTAAGATAAATTAAAGTTTGATAAATTATTAAATTTTTCCCGTTGTCTAAAATGCATTATGTTAGTTTTGTTAAGATTAAGTTTCAAATTATTGTTACAAAGCCAGGTAATTATAGATTTTAATGAATTATTTGCGTCAAAATTATAGTCAGATAAATTTTTGGATGCTATAGTTACAGTACTGTCATCAGCGAATAATGTCATGGGGTCTTTCGTTGCATTTGGTAGGTCATTAGTATATAATAAGAACAAGGGAGGGCCCAATACACTTCCCTGGGGCACACCATGCGTAATAAGACGCTTTTGAGAGGAGAAGATCTGTGCCTTTTTAGGTTTAATGTTGAATTTAGTTATTTGAGTTATTTGCTGTCGGTATGTTAGATATGATTTTAACAATTCCAAGACATTACCTCTTATACCGTAGGCTTCAAGATTATCTAGCAGAATATTGTGGTCTACATAAGCTTGGGACATGTCACAGTAAATAGAACAAACAGGTAAAGATTTGTCAACATGTGTTGAGACACAGTACATAAAGTCATAAACCGCCATATTAATGTTTCTATTTTTTCTGAAACCTTTCTGTTCATCACATAGGATTACATGCTGTTCTAAGTATCTGTTGAGTTCGTTATTTATATATTTCTCAAAAAAAAATAAGTGAAACTTTCTGAGTGACCTGTGTGTATTGTTTCAGTACACATGTGTAAAGTTACATGCTCTGTGCACATGTGGATGCTGTGGTCAATAGGTAAATCTTTATACCTAATACTTGGGTACGTTTTAGAGCTCAACTATATTCAGCAAACGCGATTCCGGAGCGTTCCCGTAACATTTTGATAAAAAAGCTCACATAATACAAACATTAAGAGTCCCCGAACGGAAAACAGCAATCCGAGTCACGCGACCGACGGATGATCCAGCGACTTTTTTACGACAGCAAAACATTGCGGAAGTTATGTTTCAAGGGCATTACGCACAGATCATTAAACTCCATTCTCCTCTCCTAAGTGAAAGCGCGACTATATTTATTACTGTACGCTTTGGCAACCCTGTCCGGCGGCGGCGGCATTGGAGCGACTCCCCCGCAGATCGCTCCGCGAACTAATCGCGACCACAAGCCACATAACTTTAAAGTCGCTTCTTCGCTGTCATGATGGGCGTCGTGAGGACACATTCGCGGAGGGTTGTCGGCCGAGAGAATTATCTCGTGAAAGTTATATTGTCATTATTTTATGACGTCTTCATCGAGGGCCGCATTGGTCACGGCGCACGCACCATCAGCCCCGAGCTTGTGAATTCATAGTTCCAAAGAGGGCAGAACGATGTTATTGATTGTTCTGTCGTGTACTAATGCTATAAATTAATGTTCACGAGCTAGAGCATTTTGAACTAATATCGGGGATAAATAAATACGTTAGGTATTGTAGCTAGTAGATAATTATGCCTGCCTAGAGGTGGCGTATTTATTAAAACTCAGGTTATAGGGAAGATTACGCTTTAATAAGAATATTGGAGCCATGTTTTCCGCAACACAAAAACTTATATTGTAACAATTTTGTGCAACTTTTGTTTACTAACCATTTATTTGAGATGATTAGTTTAAATAGAAAATCAAAGCTAATTAAATCTTTTTATTGTAGAAAGGGGTTTTGTTGTAAGTAAAATGTAGTTTCCTTGTAAAACTCTTAAACTATTCAATTTTTAAAGGAAAATAAATTATATCTTTGATTCCCGAGTTGTGAGCTTACAAGCTCACAACTGGACTTGGGCACGCCACAATTGCGGCGATAAGTCCCCTCTTTGAGGAGTGGCTAGGAGGCGCCATGGCGTCTTCACATTGCACCTGACGCAGGTCCTCACCGGACACGGTTGTTTCGGGAAGTTCCTGTTCCGGAAAAGGCGGGAGAAAACGCCTGGGTGTCACCATTGTGTGGATCACCCGGAGGACACGGTGGAGGTCTGCCCGGCTTGGGCGGAGCACCGCAGTGTCCTCGTGGAGGCGATCCAGGCCATAGTACGGAGCATGAGGGTAAAAGCGAGAGGGGAGGCCGTCACCTCCTTCCACGAAGCAGTAATGCTCGCGAAGGAGGAGGTGGAACGCATTAGAAGGGGCAAATTTCGCGCCTTCACGCCCCTAACCACTGCAGGAGACGCCCGGGCATCGGGAATCGCAGGCCTTTTTCCGGCCACCGTAGGCGCAGGCTTGCGGACAGTGAACAATGGGTAACTCGTCGTCCGATAAGGACAGGCCCGGGTTGACGGCGCGTTGTGTTCCACGCGCGATTAAAGAGATGTCAGCACAACTGACGGGGTCCACCAGGGCCGATGCCTGCCGGGGTCGCAGGAAAGTCCGAAAGTGATACCGTGGCCCCTGGCAACATACAGGCAACTGAAGGAACACGGGTGGATTTTAGTTAGTAAGAGATTGACACGCCTTCCCGCTTCACCCAGAGTGGGAGAAGTTATCTGATAATTTCCTACCCAAAAATAAAAAAAATCATGGGTTGGACTAAGTATTAAATCTCGACAAAGCCTCGCTGAACATACATTGAAGCAGAGCGCAGAGGGTATAAATAAAAATGTACTCTGTGGGTGAAAATGTGTGAGCGACATCAAGTGAAATTGACAGCGATTAGGATTATAATAATAATAATTTCGGAATAACGAAAAATTATTTTACCGAAAATTAAAGGCATCAACAACGAACCACACTATAGCGAGCAATAACACACATACAACGTGGCCGGCCACAGACGAGTTGCAGCAATTCTTGGCTGGAATTTGGCAAAATCCAGTCTGTCATAATAATGAAACAGAATGGATCAAAGAAGAGGAGGCCTATCAGACAAACGTTGAAGCGATTTGAAAGTGTCAGAATATAAATAATTCTAAGATTTTTTTACAAAGACGAAAATTAGTAATCTATACTAATATTATAAAGAGGTAACATTTGTTTGAAAGTTTGTATGTTTGTAAGTTTGTATGTAGGGGGTAATCTCCGGAAGTAATGAACCAAGAATTGTTTCACTGGTAGAAAGCTACATTATTCGTGAGTGCTATAGGCTGGCTATAAATTATAATCTATACTAATACTATAAAGAGGTAACATTTGTTTGTAAGTTTGTATGTAGGGGGTAATCTCCGGAAGTAATGAACCAATTTAAAAAATTGTTTCACTGGTAGAAAGCTACATTATTCGTGAGTGCTATAGGCTATAAATTATAAAGACATCATGCACATTAGCCGAACTATCTCAATTTTTGTCTAGCCAGGCGGAAAAAAATAGCTCTTACAACAGAGTTATTTGCATGCGCTGCCTTAACAGTTGTATATAATTGCAAACAATGTATGGCAACCTGGACCGCTTTGAATAGTTCTACAAAAAAATCCGTAACACCATATTTCTATCTTTTATATTTTAGCAGATATAATAGCTTTTATGTGTTAAAAAAAGTATTTTTCGACGTACTTACTTTTGGACGATTTTTTAAACAACAAAGTTTTAAACTTTATCGAAAAATATATTATTATGATCACAAGAACATCATAGAGATACGATTTGCCCAAAACAGTATGTCAATTGGTTAAATAGTTTCGAAGATAATATAAAATTACTAAATCGCAAAATGCCGCCGTCCATTCTCGAACCGCATTAGAACATGCTTTGTACGGACGTTTTATCCATTTACCCATAGATGGCGTTGTGCAATTACGTCATTTTTCTGAATCGCGGTGAGACAAGAGCAGCTCGAGTACGCCGTACGGAAGAGTCTGCTTTGAAAATCATCAGCGCCTCTCGAGGAATAGAGAAAATATTTCGCAAGCACGCGCTGGGGAATCTAGCTCCGAGCGTTCACAGCGGCTTGCTAACCAAAGCTGGAGAACATCGCAGGTCCGTGCTTGGGAATCTAGCGCTGAACGTGCGCAGCGTCTCAGTGATTTAAGGTAGCATGTCTCTGTAACAAGGGATAGGGAGTCTAGCGCTAAGCGCTCGCAGCGGCTTACTAGCCAAACTGTGAAAACATCGCAGGCCCGTGCTCGGGAATCTAGCGCTGAACGTGCGTAGCATGTCAGTGAGTTAAGGTAGCATGTCTCTGCAACAAGGGATAGGGAGTCTAGCGCTGAGCGCTCGCAGAGGCTCGCTAGCCAAAGCGCGAGAACATCGCAGGCCCGTGCTCGAGAATCTAGCGCTGAACGTGCGCAGCGTCTTTCTGATTTATATGCAATAAAAACAAAACCCTCCTTTTGGCAGTCAGGAAATAAACTCAGTACTCTCATAATTTCATTACAAGTTAAAATGTTTACCGCCCAACGAAGTGGGCACGGGTCAGCTAGTATAAAATAAGTTTTGGATGCTAAGACAATCAGAGAATAATTAAAAATATACTTTTCAGAGGTAACAATGTTTAAGAGTCCTAATTATAAAAGGTGAGTTCTGTGCATGTCATAGGATTTAATATTATGTTGTAAATAGATCAAAAGGTATAGTATAAAACATATAGATTAGAAGAGGTGGTTCTGCTTAACAGAATACCACATTTTAAAGGGTAAACTCTCCTCTCTTAAAGGGTAAACCCTTCTAATTCTTAAACTCTTCGAGCGGTACCTACATAACTCGTTAAACAAGCCCATGTGTATACCTTAAACTCTAAACTTCTCTTTTAAAGAGTAATCTCTTAAACTTGAGTTCTCCTTGAACTCTCAAACTCTTAAACCTACGAGTGATTCCAACTTGTTAAAAAAGCCCCTAATGCCTTGTAAATAATCTCTTTATACTTAGCTTCACTTATAGCTAGGTTTCTCTTAAACCTAAAGTTCTTAAACTTGGGCTTTTTTTAAATCCTTAAACTTGGGGTTTTCTTTAAATCCTTAAACTTGGGTTTCTTTAAATCCTTTAACTTGGGTTCCTCTTAAAATCACAACTCTTCGAGCGGTTTCGCAACTCGTTAAAAAAGCCTCCAATACCTTATAAATAAGCTCTTAATGGGTTTTCAAACAGGTGCGGGTTACGACACCTAATTAAAAAAATAAGCCTTAGTAATCGTATCAAAATATTTCCTTGTGGAGTATGCGTCATAGAATGTGAACCATATCCCCTACGTGTGATCGAATGAGATTGTAAGACGAAAGCATGAAAGATGTGTGGAAGGTCAAGGATCTATTTTCAACCAACAAAATTTCCAACAAGTTGAAAATTTTGTCCTAGGGTTTCGGGGAAATGAGGTATTCTGTTAAGCAGAACCACCTCTTCTAATCTATATGTTTTATACTATACCTTTATCTATTTACAACATAATATTAAATCCTATGACACGCACAGAACTCACCTTTTATAATTAGGACTCTTAAACATTGTTACCTCTGAAAAGTATATTTTTAATTATTCTCTGATTGTCTTAGCATTCAAAACTTATTTTATATTACTAATTTTCGTCTTTGTAAAAAATCTTAGAATTATTTCTATTCTGACCAGGGCCCATATATTACTTTCCTCTATGATTCTGACACTTTCAAGTTAAACTGTCATCTGTCCAATTTATTTTTCTATACCATAGACATAACACACCATGGACAAGTATACTTTATAATTTTCTAAACTTTTCATAAAGCCGGTGTATAAACTGACCCTAGCAATAAGGACACCTGTAGACTTCCCTCTCTGTAAACCGTTTGTATTCGTACTGGCCATCTATCGCTTGATGTATCTTTGAAAACGTTTCAAAAAATGGCACAGAACTATAGAAACGGGCTTCAAATTTTTCAGTTTGGAGTTAGCGGTTGGTTTGAGTTGAGGTCTAAGAGTTTTTGGTCTGAAAGAGGCTGGTGAGGCCGTGTTTTCCGGATGCGTGGCGCAAGGTGCCGCACGTATACAGCGGCATAAGAGAGGCCTCAGACATCAAGCGGCGCGACGCCAAACGACGTTACCGTCCGAGGGAGAGCTCCATCACCCTCCGACGCCAAACGCCGCGACGCCAAGCGCTGCGACGCCAATTGGCACGACGCTAAGCAACGCCATCCAAGCCTGGCGACATTGACGTAGGCTTCCCATTAGCGTGAGGTACCACGGAGTGCCTCCGCTATCTGATTGGTATCGCGACGACTCTGATTTGGGCCATGGTACGGAGCGAGAGGAAATGGGAGGCCGTCACCTCCTTCTGCGAAGCATTAATGCTCGCGAAGGAGGAGGCGGAACGCATGAGGGAGAAGCAAAATTCGCGCCCTCACGCTTCTAACTGCCACAGGAGAAGACGCCCTGGGCGTCGGGAATCGCAGGCCAATTTCCGGCCACCGTAAGCCCGCGCCTTGCGGACGTTGAGCAATGGGTAGCTCGCCGTCCGATAAGGACCAAGCCTGGGTCGACGGCGCGTTGTATTCCACGGGTGCCTCAAAGAGATGTCAGCAGAATTGACGGGGTCCGCTAGGGCCGATGCCTGCCGGGAGTGCGAAGAAAACCGACAGGGAGATCGTGGCCCCCGGCAACATGGCAACCGAAGGAACACGGGTGGGTTTTGGTCAGTAAGAGTCTGACACGACAGCCCACTCCGCCCAGAGCGGGAGAAGTTATTTTATATATTTTCCACCCAAAAAAAAAGGTCTTCAATTGGATACACAGATTTTAATAAATGAAGAAATTATTTTATTTACACATTTAAATATGGCCATGGAGAAGTTAATGGATAATTACCAACCCAAAAAAAATAAGATCTTCTGGAAGAAATTTCTTAAGAAATAAGCAGTACATACCTTTGAACTCAAATTATAATTATGTTGTATCTAAATGTATTTTACTTTGTGTACAGTACCGACCAAAAGTCCATAGGCAATCTCACAAAGCAATAGACTGACGCTTCGGTTTGACTTACGACCTTCTTGTATAAGTTGTTACAATACTATAGACACGCACAGTACACACACACACACTCAGTTTGTCTGCAACCAATGACTAGTCCGATAATCATTCGTTTTTTGTTTCATTCGTCTTGTTCACATAAATATTAAAGTTTAGCAGGTAGACCACAGAAAACTAACTAAATTATTTCGATTTCTGTGGGGTAAACGGATGCAGTTCGTTACGAGTATTCACTTAATAGAATTTTGTTGGTTCGTGGATAATGTTGGTGACGAATATTTAGCGCAGTGTTGTGGTTATTATTTTCAAAAAGCAGTCAAATACAAATATTGAAGGGAGATCAGAAGGGAGAAAATTATTATTGCACTGCGTAAAAGTGAATGTTATTTACACAAATGTCTAATGAAACCGGACTAAGTGTGAGTGTTATCAGAATCAGAATCAGAAATCTTTATTTGTGAACATAGGTCAAGTTACACATAGTGTGAGGTGTTATAAATAGGTAGATCCTCCATGTTTTGCCCAGAGGCGTACAAATATAATTGTTTAAGTTTTAAAAATAACAAATTGGTGAAATTATGTCAACTTTCACGTCAGTTATAAAAAGTATAAATAGGCATAACATATCAAAAGAAAAACAAAAATATATTTACAATCGATTTCCAAATAGATGTCAAATGGTTAAGTTTCATGTCATAATTAAGTTTATATTAAGTTAATGATAATGTCGAACAAAATTCAAGGTCATTAAAACAGGTCAGGTAGGGTATTCTAAGGCAGTAATTATAGAATTGTCGTTGAAATAGTCCTTTATTGAGTAATAGCATTTATTAGTCAAAATTCTAAATAGTTCTTTTTTGAATTTGTCCAGATTTAAAATTTTAATATTTTCGGGTAGTCTATTAAATATTTTTTTAGCCATACAGAATGTGCTTTTATTCATTAGTGCAGTTTTGCCACAAGTCACTTCGAGTTCTGACTTATTTTTAACCGACTTCCAAAAGGAGGAGGTTCTCAATTCGATTGTATGTTTTTTTTTTTTTGTATGTTTGTTACGCGATTACTCCGTCAATTATGAATTGATTTTGATGATTCTTTTTTGTTTGGTAGATCATACTTCAGAGGTGGTCCCATATAACTTATATTAACCTTGCTTGAGTAGTTTTTGAGTTAGCTTCAATAATACGTATTTTTTCGTCACTTAGTATGTGGATGATATGATAACTTCCTGTCACTGTTATTTACATAGCAGGTATTGGTATTCGAATTTGTGTGGGGTAGGTGTATCACAACTAAAAAGTGAAAAATAAAAACTTTTTACAAAAAAAAAAACAACCGACTTCAAAAAAACACTACAAAGTGAAAAATAACTTTAATTTCGGAAGTCGGTGACAAAGAACGAAAATTCAAAACCAAAGACACCGACTTCCGAAATTAAAGTTATTTTTCACTTTGTAGTGTGTTTTTGAAGTCGGTTGTTTTTTTTTTTGTAAAAAGTTTTTTATCGTATAATTTTCTGTAGGAACTTTTAGTAGCTATTTTGTATGATGAAATGTTGGATTTGACGAATACATTTGTTTCGTATATGTACAACGATGGTAAGGTAAGAATTTTTTGTCGTATAAAAGTCGGTTGGCAACTGTCTGTGCTTTTAAGGCCACACATAGCTCTGATACATCTTTTTTGGGCTCTAAAGACTAATTCTCTATCATCTGAATTGCCCCAGTACATTACGCTATATCTGAGTGTTGATGCAACAAAACCGTGATAGGCTGTAAGTACGGATTCTAGACTGACTATTTTTGAAAGTTTATATAGAACATAGGTAAATGTATTAAGCTTTTTGCATATTACGTCTGTCTGGGATCTCCAAGTCAAGTTATTATCTATATTGATACCAAGAAATTTAGTATCAGTAGTTGATTCAATATTTGTCCCTAAATAGCTAATGTCAAGATTTTTATTTGGGATTCTTTGATAGAATGCATAATTTTAGTCTTTTCTAAGTTTATAATTAGATTATTGCTGTCAAACCACGATATAATTTTATTTAATGTCATATTTATTTCATTTTCATAAGTTTTGGGATCGTCACATTCAACCACTATGGTGCTGTCATCGGCAAATAGCACCATGGGGTGATTTATTTGTCCCGGAAGGTCATTTATGTACAATAAAAAAAGAGGGGGCCCGAGTACGCTACCCTGGGGAACGCCATATTTAATTATGTCGCTTTCAGAACGATATTTTTTCTCATAGCTGGTTTTTGAGCATATTTGTGTGATTTCTACAAATTGTTTTCTGTCTGTTAAGTAAGATCGAATGAGATCAAGTATATTTGATGTGAATTTTAATTTTAATTTGTAATATTATTGATAATTTAAACATTTTAATAATTTAGTTTCAGATTTTTTATTATTTTTGTCTTAGTAATAGTATGATTGTATTAGAATACTAACATAACTCTTAAGTATATCTACTAACAAAAATATGGATCATTGTGTCTGAAGTAAATAAATAAATTAAAATTTATGATTAAACGAACTTACCTGTACGTGAAGTTCGATCATAATTATACGATGGCTTCGTCCGAAGAGATTAGCATAAACACAATGTAGTAACACGTACGGTGTTGCCTTTGCGCACTGAAAGTAAAAAGCTTTATACCTAAAACTAAAAAAAAAAGTAAGCGTTTTTTTTTTTTGAAAATTTTTAGGTGAGGGTAGACCTATTTCGTTTGCTCGATACCTACCGTGTTCTATTGCTCATTTAGTTCAGAGCCTAGATCCTTGAATCCTGTTTTTGATATTTCAGGTAATGCCAGGGGATATAATTTTTTGGGGAAAAAAATAATAATATGGGAGGTTGGGTTGCTAATCTCTTCGGACGAAGCCATCGTATAATTATGATCGAACTTCACGTACAGGTAAGTTCGTTTAATCATAAATTATACTCAGCTTCGTCCTCGAGATTAGCATAAACACAATGTAGAATTTGAGAGCTACTGAAATATCAATGAAACACTTTTGTGTAACAAGGCAATCAATTTTAATCAGTAGGTATGAGTTTAAAATCATAACTGATGGTTATTTAAAATAAGGTAATAGACGTTCGTTTAAGACAGTAATTCATTAAATTAATAGTTCTGCTTACAATTGAATTTTAATTAACTCGGTTGAAATTAACTTAATTAACATAAAAGCCTATGTCCAGCAGTGGACGTTTTTCGGCTGAAATGATGAATATCTAACATAAATACTAAATTATCATGAAACTTATAATAATCACTTAATTGTTATTACAATTGTTTAATATTGATCTTGCAAATAAATCATCTTCTTCTGTAATTTGTACATTTCTATTATAAAATTTCATAAAAACCTGAGACGAACCGCTCCATCCCGCGGTTTTTCTAATCGTTTCTAAGTTAATTCCTAGTTTGTGGGCTTTAGATGTCTCCTAGCGTAGTCTTAACCCACCGACTCAATGTTTGTGCCGAAACTAATTTATGTGGTTTCCTCACACCAATAAATAGACTATTTATATTATCACGAAGTGAACTAGTCGAGTCTAGATAAGCCAAAAGGGTCAGGACTGGACAGATTTCCGGTTTTTCGCGAAAAAATGGTAAAATAAGATTTGGTTGCACGGTTCCTATCTTTGAAGTTTTTATAATATCAGGTATCTTAATAGTTATCTTATCGGCATGAATTTGGATGTTATTTATATAAATGTTTGCTAAAGTTTGCATTCGGTGTGCAGTAACCAAGGATAATAAAGTGACTAATTTACGTGAAAGTTTATTTAAACTCAAGCTATCATTAGGATACCAAGAGGACAAAATGTTTAGGACGTTAGACGTATCCCAAGTTGTGTTATACTTCGGTAAGGGTGGACGAAGTCTAAAGACACCCTTAAAGAAGCGTTTTATAACTTTACTATCGCTGACTTTTTCAATCAGAATTAATGCTAAAGCCGATCGACAACTGTTTAAAGTCCCGTATTGGGCTCCTGAATCAAATAATGTTGTTAGAAATAAAATCGCATCATTGATTGATGCCCCGAAAATATCCTTATTTTTAGATAAACAAAAATTGTACCATTTCTTAAGACAGATGTCGTATTGTTTTATCGATGTACCGGAGAAGGAAGCCAACATTATGTCTATTGCAGATGATGGAACATTTCTTCTCAGCAACGAGTCCCGGACAAGAGACCGGCAGCCAGGGTAAACCGAGGGTGAGCATTGTTGTTGCTGGAAGGTGATAAAATTGTTTGTTTATTTGGATCAAAATACAAAACAGATGATACAAGAAGTTTCCTGAATAGAGGGTACCAAGGTTGGGTGGCCCATAAGGGCACCACTACAATACCGGTAACTTTGTCTTTAATAATTTTTCGTAGCGTTTTTAAGACCATTGAAAAAGGAGGGAATGCGTAAAAGTAAATTTGTGACTATGATAAGGTAAATGCATTTATGGCCATAGCGTCAGGATCTCTGAACCAGGATATATAGTTACGACATTTTTTGTTAACACGACTTGCAAAAATGTCTACATCAGGGAAACCAAACACGTTTGTAATATTGTTAAAAACTGAGTCGCTCAATTCCTACTCAACATCTGGATGAATTCTACGTGATTCCGCGTCGGCTATTGTATTATCTGCCGAACGAATTTATGATGCATACACAATAATATTCCTAGATTGACACCATTCCCATAATTCTTTAGTTATGCGTGTTAGATGGAGATATTGTATGCCTCCCATCCGATTTATGTAGGATATGGCCGTAGTGTTGTCAATGCGAAGTAGTATTTGACAACTTTTCATTGTTACGGCAAAAACTTTTAAACCAAAAAAGGCAGCAATGATTTCTAAATAATTTATATGATGTGATCGCTCTTCAACTGTCCATGCTCCACTAGCTGTCTCTTTCCCACACGCCGCGCCCCACCCCGTAGTCGAAGCATCACTAAAAATTTCCAGGCAGTATTCATCATATTTAATTTTACTAATAGGGTTATCTAATGCATTAAACCACCAATCAATATCAGACGATAAGTATGACGGTATGTTCATATAATTGTCATAGTTTGATGGGTCATTTTTTAAGTTTAAATATTTGCATCTTTCAAAACCTTTTGTGTATAGCCATCCGTATTCGACGGCAGGGCAAACAGAACACAATAGACCCACTAAACTTGCAAAATCTCTTATTTTACATTGTGACATTCTTCTAAAAGTTTGTAATTTAACTTTAATTTTATTAGATTTTTCTGTAGGTAAACTGATTTGAAATTTTTTGGTATCAATTATGTAACCAAGGTATTTACATGATGTCGTAGGCGATAAGTTGCATTTATCTTTATTTATAATAAATCCTAAAGCTGACAATAGTCGCTGAGTTACCGCTATGTTATCTAAACAAACATCGTAAGAATTGCCAATAAGCAACAAATCATCTAAATATATACTAGACATATAACCGCAGGATCTGAGCAGTCCGACAACCGGTTTCATTATCTTAGTAAATACAAAAGGTGCCGTGTTTAGGCCGAACGGTAACACATTAAATTCATACAAAACATTATCAAATTCGAATCTAAGATATTTTTTATAATCGTCATGGATTTTTATTAAAAAATATGCGTCTTTTAAATCTACCGTTCCCATGAAATTATTTTCCGATACAAGTTTAATTGCTGTTCGTAAATCTTCGAGTTTAAAATATTGTGTTTCTATAAATTGATTAAGATTTTTTAAGTTAAGTATGAATCTATGTTTACCGTTGGGCTTAGGTATCAAGAATATGCTTGATAGAAGCTGCCCTTCACAAGGTTTGCAATGAGAGATAGCACCAGTGCATAACAATTCGTCAATACATTTTTTGAAATTTTGTTTTTCTGATGTTGAGTGGATTCTTTATTCGGTAGTATGCTGTATAACATGAGCTGAAAAAGGTATTTTATATCCAGAAATCCATGAAAGAACAGTCGGATCAGAAGTTAGTTCTGACCAGGTGTCATAAAACAGTGCTAGTTTACCAGCATAACAGCTTACCCCGGTAACATCTAGCGACGACTGCGGTAGCTCGCCCGTGTTGCGGGCGTTGTCTGCTGTCGACCTCGATAAGACCCGCGTGTAAAATAAAGTTCCGGCGGAGTGTCGAGTCCGAGTGTTGATTGTCACAAAGAAGGCGTATAGTGTCCATTATCATTTGTATTAATTCTGTGTCCTTGTTTTCTTTAGCAATCATAAGAGTAATAGCATTACTTAAGCATGAAATGGCACAACCTAACTGTTTTTGTTTCATCTCAATACCCTTATCTCTTTTTAAGATAACTTCTGATATGGCTGCTTTTATTTCTAAATTAAGTTCAGGCGAGTCAATTAGCTTGCAATTACTAGGAGGTAAGTATTTTTCTATCAACTCCTTACGAAGTTCGCTGGACAAGCCCTTAGTAGCCAAATGTTGTAGCCGAACAGCCAGGTCGGTCTGAATTTCTTTGCAGTAGATCTTCTCCACAGACGGATCCTCACCAAATATCTCTAAAATTTTCGAGTCCAGCTCGATGCTCGGAGGTATGTCAGTTGCAATAAGGACTTCAGTCTCCGAGGAAAGGTCCTGTGGCTGTGAAGTACTTGTGGATGGAATTGGGTCTGCAGCGCTAGTTGAGGGAACCGGGTCCAAGGCACTGATCGAAGGAATGTGATCCCCAGCGCTCATGGATGGCTCATCATGATATTCTGGTTCCAATTCTACTACTTCCTCAAAAGAATCTTCGTCGTAGTATCGACATCGGGGAGAGGGTGTGTCCTCTGTAATGTGTAGATTTCTTTTGTTATTCAAGAAGATAATCAATTCTCATTGTTATTGAAATGTAACGGACTTATGGATAATTAATTTACAACAATAAGACAAGCGCACGCAGGTGGGTCGGTGTATCTATGGATATAGAAATGTACCGCGTGCGGCTTAGTATCTACGGTGAAGTGACAATCCCAGAGACTGCCCGCATCACCCGTATAGCTTGACGTATACTAATAAGGTAACAGTTCTTATAACTGATCGCAATATTAGCCTTGCACGTGATATAAAACAAAATAAGTTAAGTAGATAGGTACTTATAACGTTTACGAGTCCGAAGTGTTAACCCCAAAAATTAACCGCAACGTCTTATGACAACGTTTAGGCGTTGATGTGATATGCAACGTTATTATAATAACGATTTTACGCAATATGACACTTGACTAACCTCTGGAATGCGACGTCGATCTTGTCTCACGCTGAAGTTTCTTCTCCCATTTCTTTAACTTTTTTGTTATATATTCATAATCGTGTTTACTTTTCCTTTTCCCCATGACACTTTTAAAACTTTAACAACACTTATAATGATTTAAGAAAATTATGTACGCTCCGGCAGAGCACTGAACTGTGAATGAGCAATAGAACACGGTAGGTATCGAGCAAACGAAATAGGTCTACCCTCACCTAAAAATTTTCAAAAAATAAAAAAAAAACGCTTACTTTTTTTTTTAGTTTTAGGTATAAAGCTTTTTACTTTCAGTGCGCAAAGGCAACACCGTACGTGTTACTACATTGTGTTTATGCTAATCTCGAGGACGAAGCTGAGTATAATTAAAATATTTTCCCTGATACCATATTTTTCGAGTTTTTGTATTAGAATTGGGTAATCTACATAATCAAAAGCCTTAGTTTGATCCATATAGATAGCACATACAGGATTTCTCTTATCTACATTTGAGATAATAGGGAGAAGCAGGTCATGTATGGCCATATTGAAGGTCTTCTGCTTACGAAATCCCTTTTGTTCCTTTACTAATATGTTTGACTTCTCGAGGTAGTTATATAAGGACTTGTAAATTACTTTTTCAAAGATTTTTGAAAAGACGGGTATTAACGCGATAGGCCTATAATTTGACATAGTGTGTCTATCATTTTTTTTGTGTAATGGTACAATTATTGATGTTTTTAATTTATCAGGGAAGATTCCGTTAGAAAGACTCGTATTAATTATGTGACCGAGATGTGGAGCTATATATTGAGACACCTCCTTGATAACTTTAGTGCATATTCCATCATAACCAACACTGTTTGTATTTCGAAGTGATTGGATATGATTATTTATATCTTGAGGTGTGGTCGGCTCCATAAATATGGAGTTTGAAGTGTTTGAGCGGATTTTAATTTCTGGTATAGTTATATTTTTTGGTTTGGTAACTTGATTAACATAAAAATTGTTAAAAGCCTGAGCTATTTTTAAAGGGTTCGTGATTTTGTGTGGTCCTGTTTGAATTTGTGTAATTGGTTCTTTAGGGAAGTATGTCTTAGATTTATTAAATACAGTCCATGCCGCTTTAGATTTATTTTGGGACGTCTTAATAAAGTAGTTATTTCGTAATTTTTGTGTTAACGTTACAACTCTTTTAAATCGTGCAGAATATGTCTTAAACGACTGTTTGTTCCTTGGGGTAGGTTTTTTCCTGTATTGCCATAGCAAGTGCCGCTTCTTTTTACTACATATTCTTATCCCATTGGTGATCCACTGGGCATTTTTTGTTATTGTTTTTGTTATTATTTCATACGGAAAGCAAAAGTCATAAAAACATCTGAATAGGTCAAGAAAATGGGCGTAGGCGTCATTGACGTCACTAGTTGTATATATGTCTGAAAAAGTGTGATTTTTAATGCAATTTTTAAATTTTCTACATTTTCTTGACAATAATTTCGTCTTTTTACTTTCCAACGCTTCAAGATACATGTTTTCTTAACAGGACATTTCAAAAGTTATTTTAAAAATTAAAAAAATTATAATTAGTTACATTTAAAAAAAAATATCATTTAAATATTTCAATATTTCTTAATCAAGTGTATTGTTGATAGAACAGAGGTATTGTTGAGACAAAAGATGCCTTTAAAGTTTTAAATTCATTATGAGGTTTAATTCGATTAGTGAATAATAAATAATTCGGTATTGGACAAACATACATACATAAACTTACGCCTTCTTCCCATGGCGGTAGGCAGAAACTACAGAACGCCACCTGCTACCACCTGCACCTGCTGCTGCTATTATATGTAATAAATACAATGTTATTCTTTGTTCTAGAGAAATACTGTGAGGGTTAAGAGATATGAGGAAGGGGCTTATTATCGAGTAGCAGCGACGTCAAATGATGAATGAATATGAAACAAATGGTTTCATACCAACGAGATATTTTGCTGAATTATTAAAAACACATCATTATCCTTTCAACTGTCATTAACGACACACAGTAGAATTTTAATTGTTATCCACCTCAATGAGACGTCGTAACAGATGATGAGTTATGAACCGTTCGCCGTGCACTCTGGGTCTTAAATCAACAAAGAAATGGCACTTATTGATAATCTCGTATATAATGACAAATGAATGACTGACTTAGGCGGTATCATTGGTCGTATTGTACGACAATGCCATTATAACACAATTCTATTACGAGACCATTGACCGACCAATGATCGACCATTATGAATTTAGCAGATTACGAACTTTTAGCAAAATGACAATGACTCGTGTTGGAATGACGAATTTATAAAAATAGCAGACTTGGGCCCCAGAAGGCTTGTATCACTGAAGACCAGCTAGAAAACCATTTTCGACCTTAAAATATTGACCGTATCAACTTAATAAACAACAGATTCGTTATTGCTTGAATTTACAGTCACAAATTTTTTAAGCACGTTTCAATATGGTGTTTGTCGTATTTCTTGCAGATAGACCGAAAATGTTTAGTATTATTTTAGTAATATTTTTAAATGTCTTTGACATATCTCGGGACCCTGGGGTCCCGGACCTTTGGAAGGCGTACGAGGGGCCGAAGCCAACTCGCAGAGGCCCCTTAGACATTTTTAAGTATTGAGGCACCAACCGACGATTATCCCTGTTCGCACTATGCAAGGGCACCCAAGGACAACCCCCGGTTGGTGTAGGACTATTGCAGAATATGGAAACATAGATATTGGACTATGGGGTTTGGGTGGCTTAAGTGGACTGGTTACCTGGAGCTATGGAAGGACTATGGCCCCTGCCTGATCAATGTTTAAATGTACACGGATAAAATGGCAGGGGGTGACTTGCACGCTCAATAATGGGCCCCCGAAAACGGTCGCTAGCACATAGTGTCGTAGCGACAAGGGGGAAACACGTCCTGAGGTGCTTATGAGGAGTGGAGAGGTATTCCACGGCTATCAGGACAATCCCGGAAGTACGGTCAAGATCCCTACCAGCATCTTACTGGAATACTTCCTTCCTCCGAGCACGTTTGTTCTTGCGAATCTCCACTCAAGCCGGCCAATTAAGGCAAGAATGAGGCGGGAGCTCTGTTCCTCATCAGTGTTCACTCCAGCCGGCCAATAAAGGCCGTAATATTATTATTTGAGGATTAAAATTTGAGGTTTAGTTTCAATCTTCTTTTCGTAAATAATATGAATCAAACTCAAACTCAAATCATTTATTTCAATTAAACCATTTACAGGCACTTTTGAATTGTCAAGGAATCGGTCAGTCAGAAATAGGTATGAAGCTAGTTGCCCAATAGTAATAGAATACTTAAGCTATAACCTGAATATCAACCAATATTTACTAAAGCCAAATAAAATGTAAAATAATTAATGTAAACAAACTGTCTATACTAAAAATCAACTATTTTGATAGTAGTTTTTTTTTACATTTAGTCCAATATTCTTATTTATTGCTTAATTACGTCGACCATGATCAAAGCTTTATATTTATGGTGAAAAAATCCATTTAAAACATTTCAAAATTTCTACTAAGTTTCTAGCTTCTAAGTTTCTAGACATCTATTTCACATCTTATTCAGGCGAAGTTATCTATACATATAATAAAACAGTATAAAAACCGTGTCTGTACATTGAATATATTAAAAAATAAACAATTGAGGGGGATTTAGAAACAACAATAGAGAAAGAATCCAAAAAAAAAAATCTGTCTGTTTGTTTGTACACCCTAATCTTCGGAACTACTAAATGGATTCGAATGGTTTTTTTTTTTGTTGTATAGGTATTAAATCTGGGCAAATAAATGAGTAATAGTTTAGGACTGATATTCGATGACGATGGTATATCATTAAAAATAAAATTTGACTCTACTGGCCAAAACTCCCATTTATTTTTTATTTTATTTGATTGAATAAATATGCCTTCAAACTTATGTTATTTGAGTGTTTAATTTCCTTTTCCATTCATCTTCGTGACACGGTAGCCTACCCGGTAACGCAGGGGAGCAGTCACTTAGATTTTAATTAATCAGGTATCTTCACAATAAAACTAACCATGCCTAGAAGGAGGTCAAATCTTTCCCAATGTTCCAAAGGAGCTAAAAGATTGAGAATCATAAGATCCCAAGAATCTACCGAAGAGCGTCAGGAGAGACTTGATGCTGTTCGAGAACATCAGGCTGCAACTCCCTCCGTGGAAACCTCTTCGGATCGCGATGCACGCCTGCGTTCTCAGCGTATTTACGCATCTACATCCAGGTCTCTAGAGACCAGTGAAGAATATGATGTGCGACTGACCGCTGATCGTGAACGTCATGCATTGTCTCGCGAGTCAGAGACGTTCAGGAAAAGAGAATTATGCTTGAGTTCTCAGCGTATATACACATCGTCTTCGAGGTCTCTAGAGACAAGTGCAGAACGTGATGCGCGACTGTCCGCTAATCGTGAGCAACATGCATTGTCTCGCGAATCGGAAACGTTTACCGATACAGAATCACGCTTGAATTCTCAGCGTATTCGCACATCTACTAATAGGTCTCTTGAAACGAGTGATGAACGTGTTGCGCGACTAACTGCTGATCGAGATTATAATACATTGTCCGGAACACGCACACAACAAAATATTCATACTGATACGGCTGATGTACTGATACAGCATGAAGAGACAGAAGAAGAGCGCAACGAACGTTTGAATTCTGATCGACTTCGACATTCTGTCGATATCATCTGAAAAATCGGATGATATAGCCGTAGGGCATGGCGATCTTCCTTAGGTTGATAAGGAACGGAGTGCATTATGTATACTCCTATGATTGACTACGCCACATATTCCGTCATCGGAGGTATGGTTCAAAATTGTACTTAAAGCTGTAATTGAAGCTGTTAAATGGCAAAAAGAAACAAACGGTATGTGTTGCTCAGGTGGGAAAGTACATATTGAAATATTACAAAATCCTCCAGAAAAATTAAGATCACTGCTAATCGGTGACCATCCTCAGTCAAAACATTTCTTGGACAACATCCGTTCGTACAATAATGCCTTTCAAATGACATCTTTTGGTGCGAAACAGATTTCAGCAGGCCAATTTATGCCAACACTCAAAGTGCAAGGCCAAGTTTACCACCTTATTGGTTCATTATTGCCTGAAAATGACCCAAAGTTTCCCCAAATATATTTCGTATCCAATTATCAAGATCAGGCAAATATTAGAAACCAAAACTTTTTGCAATTTAACAATAGTCTGATTTCACTGCTTCAATTGCTACAATCCTCACTGGGTGTGGTGCCGGTGAGACTGTGTTCATACCGCGCATACCACTCATCCAACAATTTCCCCTTTCAATTTAAGCGCACACAGCACGCACCCTGTGATTACATGCTTTGCCATGACAATAAATAAGTCACAAGGGCAGATGCTTAAAGCCGCTGGTGTTGACCTGACAACCGGCTGTTTTTCTCATGACCAACTTTCTGCGTTCTGCATCAGGTGTTCCATTTTCCAAAATAAATTATAGCCTATATGTTGCCCAGTCTTAATACCTATACAACAAAAATCTTTTCTTCCCGTAATTCCGCAGCGGATCCCAAGGGTACACTGATTTAACAAATCAAATCAAATCAAATCATTTATTTCTTTGCAAAAATGGGTATATTACATAGGTGTTTTTATAATAAAGTTAACAGTTAAGTTGTTTGGTGTTTTTGTTAACAATAATATTGCAAATAACTTTTCTTTTTTTATCAACTATATTTCGGGTTTTTCCATCAGGAGCTAATATATAAAGACCGGAAGCGTTGCTAATTCATTCTGACCTCGCTGTTTTGTGTTTCCAGTTTCTTTATTAATTACCTGCCACATAGTTTTTATTTTATTGTTAGAAATACTAATTTTATTACTTATTAATTTTGATTTAGCTTGGGCGCAGACTCGTTTAAATATCTTAGAATATTTTCTAACATAATTATGAAGGGCTGGATCAGAGGTCAATGACTTCTCGTTGTACAAATTATACAAAATATCTCTGCTTTTTCTAATGCCAGCAGTGGCCCATTCATTAAATTTTGGTTTAGTATTGATTGTTACTTTTTTACAGGACACGCTTTATTAAATTCATGGCATACTGTAGAAAATAATGTACCGTAGTTTATATTGGGGTCTTGTGAATCAAAACTAGCAGTTGAGAGATTGCTAAGAACATTATTATTAAACATTTTCAATTTATTTCTTACAGGGTTATTACGGCTCTTTAGGAATAGTTAAGCAGAACAGGTTACTAAATATAAAACGTCTATTGTATTTTACAGATTAGTCATAATTTGGCATCGATGGCAAAACACAGTCTTTTGATTACCCAAGTAGCACACAAGCTCTATAACAAGCCGTACACCGGCTGGTTAGGGATTCTTATAGCGCCGCTGTACCCGCGAAAGAGGCACCGATTTATCCGGCCTACGGTTCTACAATGGTCGTAAATATGTTAAGTTAGTACGGAGATACAAAGGTGCTATGCGAACAGTAGTCTACGTCATTATCTAAAATAAGTTCTTGTAGCGCGACTGTATGTAGGTAGTGCTCGCAACTTATTTAGATACGTCTGTATTTCTAAATTAGAGTTTACAGATCTGTATTAGATCAATAGCGATATTTTGGGGAAATTAACAAAACATATTGAAATTTTAACAATGACGTCTAAGAAAGTGATTGATGGAAGAACTGGAAATAATTGAAAAATAAGTTTTGATTTTTCAAATTCAAATTTTTATTGCATATCACATGTGTTTACAAAAAAATAATAATAATAAAGTTCACATGGACCCTGTCAGGCACAACAATTTCATGAAATATGAGTAGTAGCATGATTTAAAATAAATGCAGTAAATAGAAATTAAAAATAATTATCATTAAAAAATCTAATAAAATTACATTATTATAGTATCACATTAAAGATTTGATATACGTCTTTTCAAATTTGACCTCTAGAAATCATTAGGAAGAATCAATATTAATTCCAAGTAAGTAAGATGATCACACACAAATTGAATGTAACTATCCATTTTCACAAATAGAAATTATAAAAATAAAATAAATAGGGCATGCCACCGTCCGGGAGAATCAATCCGACACATTATCTCCGGGTGTTCTCGTCTAGCTAACGAAGAGTACTTGCATAGACACAACCTTGTAGCCAGGATTATCCATCAGCAACTTGCTCTGAAATACGGCCTTGTGGAATCGGAAGTGCCGTACTACAGGTATGTGCCCGACCCAGTTCTCGAAAATGGAAATATCACATTGTACTGGGATCGATCCATCATCACTGACAGGACTATTGTTGCCAATAAACCTGATATAGTGGTGGTGGATCGAGTAGAGCGGCGCACAATGATTATTGACATAACAGTCCCGCATGACGGGAACCTCGTGAAAGCCGAGAAAGACTAACAAATCAAGTATCTTGACTTGGCTCGCGAGATTGTCGACATGTGGGATGTGGACACAGCGATCATTGTGCCGATAGTCGTATCAGCCAATGACTTAATTGCCAAGAGCCTCGACCAACACCTAAGGAGGCTATCGTTGGGCAGCTGGATCAAGGGCTTGATTCAGAAGGCGGTACTCCTGGACACGGCTCGCATTGTTACGAGGTTCCTCTCTCTGGAGCCCTGACCGCCGGTAGCTTGGACCCTGTTCCCGATACCGGTGGGTTACTATTTTTATCTAAAGTCGTAAACTAAAATCAAGAAAAATTGGAACAAACATTAAATGTTGACGAGATCAGCCGCACGATTAGCACGCCCACCACCTCCGGACTCTTCGCTCAGCTCCGCCTCGCCGCCGCCGGTACCCAGCCCCACTGTGAGCGCTGTGACGACACCGGCCGCGGTAGTTGCGTCGAGCTCGAGCGACGAGTATTTCTCCCCGCCGACGTCGCCAACACCTGTACGTCGGCAGGGGAGAGGCCGGCCACCGAGGAGCTTGGGACTTAGGGGCCAACCGGCCCCGAGCCGGGTCCCCGCTGCCGGTGGTTGTGTGCAGCGCATGAGATGGACTCAGTCAATGAACGAGAACGTCTCATTGATACACACTCGATCCTTTATTGCGCGGCTGTTGCGGCATGTCGTTTAGCTAACGTCAAGTTTCCAAACTGCAACGGAGCTACTCGACCTAAACCAGCCGTACCAGCCTGGCAGTGCAGGATCGAGCGACGTATCGATGGGGCCAGGGCACTCATCGGCAAACTATACTGCTTCAGGGAGGGAAATACACGACCACGAGTGATGCGCTTTGTAAGGCAGGCATTCTCGGGGACTGGAATCAGTCCTCAAGAATACATGTCATGCATGGGCGAGCCGTATTCGGCGGTATAAGCGGCGGGTTGACCGATACACGCAGAATCACATGTTCCAGAGCGATGAGAGGTGGGTATATAGAGCCTGGGAGCGACCTGAACAAAATGTGACAGATGTGTGCCGCCCGGATGATGCTGCCACGAGTGCATTCTGGCGCAGCATCTGGTCGGTGCCCATCTGTCACATTGAAGCTGGCTGGATGCAGGATGTTGAGCGAGTGTGTGAAACTATACCAGAAATGGATGCTATACTAATCACGCCATTAGACGTAGCCAGAGCAGTCCGTCCGTTACCGAATTGGAAATCACCGGGATCGGACGGACTGCACAACTTTTGGTTAAAATGGCTAAGTAGTTCGCACACTCGCCTGGCATCTCAATTTCAGTCATCCCTAGAGACTGGGTTGCTACCGCAGTTTCTAACAACAGGCGTTACTCACCTGCTCTATAAGTCAGGTAGTCCCGCGGAACCCAAGAATTATAGACCGATCACATGTTTGTCGACGGTCTATAAACTTCTTACATCCATTTTGAGAACGAAAATTAACACACACATTGACAGTAATTCAATCATGTCAGCGTCTCAAAATGGATGTAGGAATGGGTCCCGCGGTACTAAGGAGCTTCTCCTCATCGACATGGCCATAAGCCAACAGGTTCGTCGATCCCGCAAGGATCTGTCGACATGCTGGATAGACTATAAGAAGGCCTACGACTCGGTGCCACATACATGGCTCATGAGGGTGCTGGAGCTGTACAAGATAGATGCAACTCTGCGCACCTTCCTGATGTCGTGTATGGGGCAATGGAGGACGGTCCTTCGCAACCCAGGATGTCGACAGATCCAGAAGAATGACGAGCCTGTATGGATTAAACGGGGAATATTCCAGGGCGACAGTTTGAGTCCACTTTGGTTCTGTTTAGCCCTGAATCCTCTAAGCACAATGCTGGAGGATTCAGGTCTAGGCTATAGATTGAGGAGAGGTGGTCAGGTCATATCTCACCTCCTCTACATGGATGACTTGAAACTCTTTGCCCCCAACAAATTGCGACTGATGGAGCTACTGAAGGTAACTGAAACATTCAGTAACGCCATCAGGATGGAATTTGGTGTGGAAAAATATGCAGTCATGCATGTAAAGCGAGGGGAGATTATGGAATCCGAGGGAATTCAACTCTCGGACTCCATACACCTTAGATCCCTCTCCTCAACCGAAAGCTATATGTATTTGGGTATGTCGGAAGCGCTAGGTATCAACGTTGCTGACATGAAGCAATCGTTGAAGGAGCGCTTCTTTGGTCACCTGAAAAAGGTATTAAATAGTCTTCTTTCAGGCGGAAACAAGGTGCGCGCCTTCAACGGTTGGGTCATGCCGGTTTTGATGTACTCTTTCGGCATACTCAAATGGACTCAGACCGAACTCGACGCCCTGGACAGGAGGGTCCGTACACTCCTGACCGCAAACCGGATGCATCACCCACGTTCATCGGTGATGAGACTGTACATCCCGCGGAAGTGCGGGGGTCGAGGCTTTTTAAATGCGAAGACCCTCCACAACCACGAGGTGTGTAGCCTCAGGGAATACTTTCTTAAAGCCAATGTGGGCATGCACCATGATGTGGTCGCAGTGGACAACGGGCTCACCCCGCTTTCCATGGCTAAAGAGAAGTGGCGCAAACCTGTAGTACTTACTACAGATGACCGCAAGGAGGTATGGCAAAGCAAGGCGCTTTACGGGCGCTTCTATCGGGCTCTTCATGAGCCCGGTGTAGATTTCTTAGCGTCCGTATCCTGGCTACGTTTCGGTGACCTTTTCGGGGAAACCGAAGGTTTCGTCTATGCAATTATGGACGAAGTTATGAAGCATATTATGAAGGACGGTACGGTTGACGTGTGTCGGGCATGCCATCGTCCGGGTGAGTCCATCAGACATATTATCTCTGGTTGCTCGCGTCTAGCTAACGGCGAGTACTTGCACAGACATAACCAAGTGGCTAGGATTATTCACCAGCAACTTGCTTTGAAATATAAACTTGTGGACTCTGAGGTACCGTATTACAAGTATGTGCTCGACCCAGTTCTCGAAAATGACCATGTCACGTTGTACTGGGATCGGTCTATCATTACTGACAGGACTATTGTAGCAAATAAACCTGATATAGTAGTGATAGATCGATTAGCGCGCCGCGCAATGATAATCGATGTTACCATTCCACATGACGAGAACCTCGTGAAAGCTGAGAAAGAGAAACAAATAAAATATCTCGACTTAGCACACGAGGTTGTTGACATGTGGAATGTGAGCTCGGCTATCATTGTGCCGTTTGTTTTACGGCTAATGGCTTGATGGCCGAAAGCCTCGACCAACATCTCTCGAGGCTTTCGTTAGGCGGTTGGATCAAGCGCCTGATTCAGAAGGCAGTACTCCTCGATACGGCTCGCATTGTGAGGAGGTTCCCGTCTCTGCAGCCCTAACCACCGGTAGCTTGGACCCTGCTCCCGACCCCAGCGGACCTCTATTTTTTATATTTTTAAATGTTTTTCTAATTCTTTTATTTTAAGAAATATTTAAAAATGTAACCTAATAGGAACCAAAATGAATAAACGAAATAAATAAATAATTAGGAATTATTCAAATTCATTTGAAATTAATAATGTCACGCATTTCCTTTTATGCATGCAAAGTACCAATGCGAGTACCAGTGTATAGTAAATATATATGTTGGATCCGGTCATTAGTACGGACACGAAACGAATCGCAAGCGCGTCGCTGGCGAAAGGACGTGAACTACCCACACCTAAAGCGCGTGCTTCCACAGAGTCGTGATGTTTTAAGGCCACGGCGAGGATGGATTCAGCCTCGGATCGCATCGGAGTTAAGACGTCGTGGAAATGTTCTCGATTCGTGGTGCTCAGTTATTGTATTAATTGTAATTTGTGATCATTGTGTTAATTTGTCATTTTAATAAACGCCGTCGCACCCAGTCTGTGTATAATTTAGCTAGTGTGATTAATTTGATAGTAAATTATAATGTGATCTGAACTGCAAACTGTTTTTCTATTGCGTATTAACCAACACTACCCACACTACGCCCACAGAAGTTAAAATATCGCTGATAATAACGAAAAGTCAGATACCCGTCTCCGACATCATAAGTGGGATTCGTGTTGGTTCAGGCGCATAATGAAAACGTTGAAAATGACCGTTGGCGTGCCGTGTTTGAACATTAAAATAAAAACATGCAAGCGCTTATGCGTGATCATAGTGCGCGACAGCCAAACCAAGCCGACTGACAGCAGAGGAAGATCTATGACGTCTTTTGTATCGAGCCAAGCAGCAGAAGTTTGCGTTACATAACTACCCTCACGCACGTTAAAATAAAAAGGTGAGCTGTATATTTTGTTAACGATTCTAGTGTTGAATGCTCGTTAGTAAAGGAGATTTGTGTAGCCAAGTTAAGTGGCACACGAGTTAATAACATTGTTGTGTTGACTGGTATTAGTCAAACACGTGTATTCAGCTTAGAACCAATCTTATGTAGCGTAACGATTAGCGAACCCCAACTTGAGGTTTTTGTGTTTTATTTGTTTTGATTTTGACTTCCTGACACTTACTTGCAAAGTAATTAATCCATTTCTAACGGAATATACCCAGAAAATCTTAAAACGTCCATTTTGATTGTAATTTTAATTTTAATTATATTATATTTAATTTCTTCCTTTAATTTATTGTACAAAACTAGTTACATACATTACGTACTAAATTAAAAGACTAACTATCTGTATAAATAAAAATAATAAAAACAAAACGACACTTAGGCGTCGAAGTATTCGTCCGCATCGCTGTCATCCGGAAACGTGCCCAGAAGACTGGCAGCATTGCCACGTTGAATGGCAATACTAATTCTTTGGCCCAAGAACGAGCCAGCCCTCTGGTCACGTGAAGTGTCGACCAGTCGGCGAGAAATTTCCTTAAAAAGGAGACGCGCACTCGGGCCCCATGATCCGAGCGTTTCGACCCCAAACGGCTCAAAACTGTAGTTACCAATAAGGTTACAGTATTTGCGCCGCTTGAGGGTCTCAGCAGCCGCAGCAGCGGCGCCAGCACAGCCCGCTGTGCTAGGAACATGAGATGGCGCAAGGGTGTCGACACAGGTTGCATCCCACACCAGAGGCCTACCCATCTTCCAAGGCAACAACGTCATCCCGTCTGGTCTCTTCCCATCGTCACGTACCAAGCCGTTTGGTTCTAATACCGCTGATACGCCGGCGGTGGCAAGGGCTCGACGAATAATGTCGTTGATGCTGGCGTGCCGTGCTATGCGGCCTGCGCTCCTGCAGCAGGACAGGCCATGGTGCCCGAGACTGTCGACAGCTTCACCGCAATGACACCGATGCGGAGCAACACAAGGTGCACCCAAGCGGAGACACGTAGCGAGCCGAAACGATGAGTCATCCATCATAGTGCCTATGGTGGATGACGGGAGCGCCTGAAGCCACAAGCCTGACTCCCATTCTCCCACAGCCAGCAGACGGGCGCGCTCAACAGTATTAGGTGACGTGTTTAACAGGGTGTTCCGTATAATACTGCAGAGCGGCACGTCCCATCGTCTCTGGGAAGAGAGGTTGTCGGGCAGATCCGTATTGGGACAAGCCATTTTCCAAGCGTTCTGTTAGTTTCCCGATGTTAAGGAAATCCATTAACGATTAATAATAATTGATTACCTAGATTTATCAAGAATTGTCTCGTCATCATTTTAGAGCAGGACTGCTTCCCCGCTCCCGCAGAGCGCCAGTCTCGTCCCGATCGCTGAACCTCTATCATCTCCGTTGATTCGTTGTGTCTGCCAGTTCCGATTCAGAGTGATTTAGCCAAAATTGTACCAAGGACAAACCCTAATTAAACTATTTCTTTTGTGTAAATCAAAGTGTTTTTTTTAAAACCTTGATTACTTGGCCTCGCGTAACATTGGTGGCAGCTTAAGGGATTTTAAAAATCCTCGCATCGCCTCAATTCAGTGAAAATTAAATGAAGAAAAACCATACGTACCTGTGTTGTGATTGTGACAGTGAAAAGTGCCAAAATCCAACCTTACCTCTGTATCCTGTCGCTGTCTTCCTGCTCAGTGCCGCTGTATCCTGCTGGTCTCATTAGGCCCTCACGTGCCGTGTTGGTGTACGGGGTGTACCCCGAATATCTATCACTCACCTTGGGTGATTTCGCCTGGCCACGAAATGATTCGTGTTGCCGTCACAGTCGCAGTGTTCCTGTAAGTAAATCCATTCTACATCGAAACTATACGTGTTGTGAAAATAGTGCCAGTGATTTCAACTACAAAGTTTCATCGCATTTTTCCAATTATTTCAAGCTTCAAAGTGCTAGACTTAGTAACATTCAGTTAATCATTTGTTCCAATGTATTATTTTATCAGTCAGCTCTGAGAATAGTGCAACATTCCTTCTTATCGCAACTCCGTACCTCACGCGTTATCTTTGTTTTGACTAACTTGCCATGCCTAAAGACGAGCCCAGTACTATGTCTAAAGAAATAAAAGAAGTCGACATGAATTTTATAAGCAAATTTATTAACAAGTTCGACGGAAACCGCGAAAAACTTAATGCGTTTTTAAATAATTGCAGAAATGCAATTAGCCTTGCGTCACTATCTCAACAAGATGTAATATTAAAATATATTTTAAGCCAACTGGAAGGCCGTGCCGAAAGTGCGTGCTCCATTAAAGAATTCGAAAACTGGCAACAGTTAGAAGAATTTCTCAAAAATCAATTTGGCGAGAAAAAACATTACGCTGCACTACTCTCGGATCTCCAAGATTGTTGTCAAACAAATAGCGAAACAGTCAACCAGTTCGCACTACGCGTAGAGACATGCCTAGCCAAACTTTTAACTGAAATCAATATTTCAATACCCACAAAAAAGAAAGGTGAACTGACTGGCCGTGTCGCTGCAATGCAAGACTTAGCATTGCATACATTTATTAGTGGCTTAAATTCTCGATTATCAACTGTAGTCAGATGCCGTGACCCTGAAACTTTAAATGAGGCCATTGGCTTCGCCGTGTCTGAAGAAAAAATACTACAGACCACCTCTAAGCGTAACCCATCAACAAACAATACCAATTCACCTAATCAAGGACGTTGGCCCCAACGTCGATTCCAACAAAACCGAAACTTAACACAGCAAAGTTTTTCAAACGAGTCTAACAGCCAAAGACCATCTACTTCAGGTCTTCCAGTGTGCCGTTACTGTAAAAACGTGGGCCATACTATTGAAGAATGTAGAAAACGGGAATTCAATAACAATCGCTTCAGAGATCAAAATAATCAAAGACTATTACCAAGGCGTTACCAAAATAATCAAGGTCAAGTTCACGCGGTAAATAACAACGAAAACAACGACTACATGGAAGATACTCAAAGTAAACCAAATGATGATTTAAACGAGTAAAGGGCTCACGGTGGTGTCTCGTGAGACCCAAACCTCAAATTCCAAAATATTTCTATATCAAAGACACTAATACTATATCCTCTGTATCCCCTAACGATAGGGACTTGCGAATAAACCGCAACACTGTATCCTCTGCATCCGCTGTATCCTCTGTATCCCCTAACAATAGGGACTTGCGAATAAACCGCAACACTGTATCCTTTGTATCCCCTAACGATAGGGACTTGCGAATAAATCGCAACACTGTATCCTCTGCATCCGCTGTATCCTCTGTATCCCCTAACGATAGGGACTTGCGAATAAATCGCAACACTGTATCCTCTGTATCCCCTAACGATAGGGACTTGCGAATAAATCGCAACACTGTATCCTCTGCATCCGCTGTATCCTCTGTATCCCCTAACGATAGGGACTTGCGAATAAATCGCAACACTGTATCCTCTGTATCCTCTGCATCCTCTGGATCCGCTGTATCCTCAGTGTCCACTACTCCCACTAATCGTAAAATAAATCATCCTACAAATGCCAAATCCGCTGTAGATTCAATCGCTCCTCGTTCAATTCCTGAAACAAAAATTTATGAAATTAATATTAGTCCATTTAGGAGACGCTTATTACCTCATATTCTTGTCCATACTCCAGTATCAGACACTACCATATCTCTTCTCGTAGACTCTGGCGCAACTGTAAGCCTTCTAAAAAATTCTTCCATACAAATACCAGTTTATATCACACCAGATATAATCCATTTGAAAGGTATTGACCCCATTGATCAAGCTTCACCAACAATAGGCCATTTCCCGCTTAAAATAAAATTAGATGATAAAAATTGTATCACGCATAAATTCCACATAATGCCCCGAATACACCTACCTTACGATGGTATAATTGACACTGATATGCTAACCGCCTTTGGCTGCACTATTGATTACACTCGTGAAACCTTAAAAGTAGGTAAACACGAAATAAAGTTACATTTCAATGAGCCTATTTATGTAATTCCTCCTAGAACTGAAACTGTCATAGAATGTTCCGTCTCCAATCCTGAGGTGAAAGAAGGACTCGTACTAGATCAATGTCATCACGAAGATTTACTGATCGCCAATTGCTTAGTCATAGTTAAAGAAAACAAAAGAATTAACTTATCAATAATCAATACTTCTGAAACTCCTATAACCCTAAAGTCAAATTTGGATATCACACTCATACCCTTAAGTTCCTTAATCAAACCTTTTGATCCTGTAAATTCTCACACAATTTGTCATTTCAAAACCACCGACTCTTACCTCCGAACACAAGAAGTATTAAACCTCCTCAGAACCTCCCATCTCAACACTGAAGAAGCAAATGCTCTTCACGATGTTTGCTCTGAATACTCAGATATATTCTTCATTCCTGGTGACAAACTTTCTCACACAGATGCACTTAAGCATAACATAACAACGAGCGCTCAAAATCCAATAAATGTAAAATCTTGTTTATGTGTAATATGTTTCCAGAGGTACACAAACAGGAAGTCAACAAACAAATAGACCAAATGCTCGATCAGGGAATCATAAAACATTCAGAGTCTCCATGGTCTTCACCAATTTGGATTGTTCCAAAAAAAAATGATGCATCCGGACAACAAAAATGGCGTATAGTTATTGATTACCGAAAACTAAATGACATCACTATTGGAGATAGCTACCCTATACCTCAAATATCCGAAATTTTAGATCAATTGGGTCAAAGTAAATATTTCTCGACCCTCGACCTTGCGTCAGGGTTCCATCAAATTTTGATTAATGAAGAGGACGCCACTAAAACAGCGTTTAGTGTACCTCAAGGACATTATCAATTTACAAGAATGCCATTTGGCCTAAAAAATGCACCGGCTACTTTCCAACGGTTAATGAATACCGCTCTTACAGGCCTCCAAGGCATACGGTGTTTTGTGTATCTTGACGACATAGTAATATACTCCTACGATCTAAACTCTCACATTGATAATCTTTCGATAATATTCCAAAGGCTTCGAGACTACAATCTAAAACTCCAACCAGACAAATGTGAGTTTCTTCGACGTGAAGTCGCATACCTTGGTCACCAAATAACTAAAGATGGTGTAAAACCTAACCCTGAAAAGATAAAGGCCGTGACCAAATTTCCTACTCCTAAATCTCCGAAGGACATTAAGTCCTTCCTCGGACTCGTATCCTACTATCGCCGTTTCGTGTCTAACTTCTCGAAAATTGCAAAACCACTAACTCAACTTTTAAAAAAAGATGTCCCCTTCTTATGGGAAAATAAACAACAAGTCGCTTTTGACGAACTCAAGCACAAACTTACCTCTGCTCCAATCCTCATTTATCCAGATTTTTCTGCCCCTTTCATCTTAACATGTGATGCCTCTAATTATGCCATCGGTGCCGTACTCAGTCAAGGTCCAGTTGGTAAGGATAGGCCAATAGCCTATGCATCTCGGACCCTCAATAAGAGCGAATCTAACTATAATACCACCGAAAAGGAACTCCTTGCTATTTTGTACGGTTGCAAAACCTTTCGACCATATCTCTATGGACGAAAATTCCTGATCATTACTGATCACAGACCATTAAAGTGGTTGTTTAATCATAAAGATCCTAGTAGCAAATTACAAAGATGGCGTTTGAAACTAATGGAATATGAGTACGAAATCGGGTATCAGAAGGGAAAACTTAATGCCGCTGCTGACGCCTTATCCCGATATCCTGTAAACCCAATTCAACCAGCAGACTGTGATCCCACTCCATCCACTTCTAACCAAAATGCAGATGGTGGTTCAACACCTCGATTCAGCCCTCTAACTCTCGAGGACCTTGATATCCAACTACCTCCTGGTTCCCTAGACCTTGACGATAAACTACCGTCAATAGACCTCTTAGAAAACGACGATTCACCACTAGGAATCGATGATCCTGTAACACCTACCACAACTAACAAATCCCCAAATTCTACGACAAATTCTTCTCGCGACAACAACTATAGCAAATTCCTGAAAACAATGAGCAACAAAGACTTTAATAGCAACGCTAAAATCACAGAACACAACGAAAGCATCCTGAAAACCAACTGCAAAATCATGATCATACCTACGTCCATCGATCTCGATGACTCCAACCCTCACGTAGAAGAAATCCTGAGCAACCTTGAAGACTCAAAGGAACTCCTAGATAGGGAAAGAATTCTCTACTCTTTTATCTCATTCAATCATAAAGGAAAGACAATATATTTCCTATTCACTAAAGTATACCACTTTCATAATAGTTCTTATGAAGACATTTATAAAAGTCTACTAAATCTTCAATCCGATATATTACGTAATCCCACTGACTCCAATCTAAATTTAGCCATTACTGATTTCCAAAATCCTTTCGACAAACATATCTGGGCAAAGATATACAACATATTCTGCTATATCTTTAACAATACTCAAGTGTCCGTTTATATTTATCACAATACCATAATTTTTCCTACACCCTCGGAAATATCTAGAATACTCCGAGAAAACCATGACATTCCTATTGCCGGACATCTAGGATCTACGCGAATGTTTAATCGAATAAAAGAAAGATATTTCTGGAAAAATATGCGGACAGATATCGAAACATACGTAAGGAATTGCTCCCTATGCCAAGGTAACAAAGCCCTAAGACAGATTAATAAATCCCCAATGCAAATAACTACCACTTCCACTAAGCCATTTGAACGACTCAGCCTCGACCTTGTGGGCCCACTTCCAGAAGCTGGCCTTACTAAGCTTAAATTCATTGTCACATTACAGGACGACCTCACCAAATATTCCCTAGCTTACCCTATCGCTAGTGCGACTGCAGAGGAAACATGTGAGTGTTTAGTGCACTTTATTTCTGTCTTCGGCATTCCGAAGTCTATTTTAACCGATCAAGGCACAAACTTCACCGCAGATTTATTCAAAAGAACCTGCGACTTTCTGAAAATAAAACAAATCTGGTCTTCCCCATATCATCCTCAAACTCAAGGTGCACTTGAACGCAGCCACTTCACACTTAAGGAATACCTTAAATCTTACGTCAATGAAAACCATTCTGATTCGAGTACGTCTATACTGCTATGTTGGCGTATAATACCTCTACTCACTCTACTACCAACTTCACACCATATGAGCTCCTCTTCGGCCAGAAGGCTTTTATTCCAGACTCCATCTACGAATTACAATCAGACCTTACATATCCAGAATATCTCAAATCCTTGCATCATCGTCTAAAGCTTTCACGTGAAAAAGCCATCGAAAACATACAAAGATCTAAGGAAAGATCTAAACAGTATTATGACGCCCGCTCACGACCTGTTCAATATAAAGTAGGAGATTACGTATATCTCAAAAATCATGTACGTTTGCGCAAAGCCTTTTCGCCAATTTGGAAAGGACCGTATAAGGTTGTAAAAGTTAATGGTAGAAACACCTTAACCTTACTCATAAATAGACGTCATGTGACACATCACTATGACGAGGTCAAACTAGCTCCTAGATCTGAAACATAGTCCTAGTTATATATTTAATTCTAATTTTAATTATATTTTATTACAGTAATTCTGCGCTGGGTCAGGAGTTCATTACGCCCTTGACGAACAGTCCTGGCATCTACTTCGACCCCTTAGGTTCTTTAAGTCTAATAGATAGTCACCTTAGTATAGTTATTCCTTATGATGTATCCTTTATTAACCCGCATATCGTAAACCTCCGTCTTATCCTCGATAAATGCAAACAAATGTGTGACAATGGTAAAGTCTTTGATTATTTAGAATGTAGTAATATCTTTGAACCACTGAACACCCGTTACAATGATATAGCCCATGACAACGAAGCTATTTTTCACCTTACCTCTCGCCAGTCGAGAAGATCTGCACTTCTAGGATTCGTAGGCACTGTATCTAAAAAATTATTTGGCACAATGGATGAAGACGATGCCGTCCGATACGACAATGCCATTAAAGAGGTAGAAACAGACCAAAAGAAACTAGCCCTTCTAATGAAGGAAAATATATTAGTAACCACTACTTCACTTAGGTCTTTCAATGAAACTCTGCATATAATAAAACTAAATGAAAAGCATCTGAAAGATGCAATGAACGAATTGTCCCTAGATATTCTAAATCTGACTTACGTTTCGCAAGAATTAGGTATTAGGTCTCGCATGCTGGAATTAACTTCCATGATTGAAAATAGTCTCCTAGCCCTATCTTTCAAAGTTGAAGACATAATTAACTCGATTATGTTCAGCAAATCTAATGTCCTGTATCCCACTATCCTAACACCTAAAGAACTTTATACCGAATTGGTCGATAACTACAGATTCTTACCAGAATCTAAACAACTTCCAGTTCCCTTAAACCTCGATAACATGCATACTATTTTAAATATATCAGAAGTATCTAGCTACTTCAATAAAGAAAAGGTGGTATTTACAGTAAAAATCCCTCTCATTAACCCTATATTCTTAAATGTATACCATAACTTACCTTCGCTGGTTCCTCATGATAAAAATAATCCAAAATCATATTCGACCATCATTCCATCCTCCAAATATATTGGTATCAGTAGAGATAGGTCAATGTATTGTAAGTTAGATAATCTGGATTATTGTAAGATAATCGATAATGATCATTACCTTTGTGAAACATCAATATTATACTCCTCTTCCGCGACGCCTTCCTGTGAAACAGAAATTATTACAAAAGTACTTACCTCAATCCCTTCGATTTGTGAAACCAAATTTATTCATGGTCATGTTAGCATCTGGCAGCCAGTAGATGCTAGCGCTATAGTAGATGGTTATTTGTAATGTCAGAAAAAACTAAAATAAGTATTGAATGTAATAACTCTCAATCTACTGAGATAGAATTTAACGGAAATGGTGTATTGTACTTACCTGCTGAATGCGTTGCCTATTGCAAGGACACTCGTTTAATCTCACATGGAAATCGCAAAATTAAGCTGAAAACTATTGTTTCTAATTTTAATATTTTAAATGATTCATGTTGTAATATTGTAGCATATAATAACATTGTATCAAATTTACCTGTAGTTAATCTTAAGAATGTTAACTTAGATTCTCTTGCTTATGATAATCCTGAAATCCTGAAAGGTCTTAACAATATAATTGAGAAACCACATATTGTTTTATATCAAAAATACTATTCAGGTTTTACAATTGTAATTATAATTTTTATTATGTGCTTTATTATCTATAAGGTGTATAGAACTGGCATACATAAGAAAATAATGTAACTTAAGGGAAATAAACCCCCTGAAAATAATGACCCTGAGTTAGATGACACTGAACTTTCAAACATTAACACGGGACCGGCGACTCTTCGAATTGGTTGATTCATATTTCATTAATCTAAACATAAACTTCACTTTAAAAGGGTGTAGTTTACTTTAAATCGGGGGGCTGTTACAGTTTCCCGATGTTAAGGAAATCCATTAACGATTAATAATAATTGATTACCTAGATTTATCAAGAATTGTCTCGTCATCATTTTAGAGCAGGACTGCTTCCCCGCTCCCGCAGAGCGCCAGTCTCGTCCCGATCGCTGAACCTCTATCATCTCCGTTGATTCGTTGTGTCTGCCAGTTTCGATTCAGAGTGATTTAGCCAAAATTGTACCAAGGACAAACCCTAATTAAACTATTTCTTTTGTGTAAATCAAAGTGTTTTTTTTTAAACCTTGATTACTTGGCCTCGCGTAACAGTTCAACGCTTCGGTCAGGCACGGTACCTCAAAATCGGCCAGTGAGGAAGATAAAATGTTCCTAGTTAATTCATTGGTACTGTGGACCGAGGAGAGGAACGCCGGTAAACTTATACTTGAAATTTTGCGGACGCCGAGACCGCCCAGGCGAATGGGGAGTGTAGCTTGCTGCCACGCTCGGTCGTCCAGGGCCACATTTAGGATTGAAGTTAAAGTGTTTCTAATAATTTGGTCTACTTTTTCTAAAAGTTGTGGATGCTTCCATAGGTGGGAGGAACGGAGGCTATAAGTAAATTTTGGTCCAAAACAGCAGTATCGAATGAGTGTGAAGGCCGAATGGATATTAATTTTGAAAAGTCTTTCCGAGACATCGTTGAAATTTTGGATTTTCTCCTCAATGAACGTTGGAAAGGATTCATCAAAAATTGGGGACCCTAGGAGGTGAAGAGAGTCTCTTTCCGTAATTTTGATATTTGGTGCTATAGTATTAAATTTCGCTATGGTAGTCTGTCTGTCAGTCGTCTGGGGAAGATAAATTTCACATTTTGAAAGGTTAAGTTCGAGGCCAATGGAACTGAATTTTTCTTTTAAAAAAGTTAAATCTTTTAAAACTGTGTCTACATCACCTCCTAGGGTTCCGTCATCCAAAAACCATACGTTGAATTTAGAATTTAGTTGTCGAATAATTGGATTTATTGCCAAACTAAAAATGACTGGCCCAAGAGGGTCACCCTGTTGACATCCGACGGCTGATTCCAAAAGGTTGTCTTTATAAAGTAATTTAGAGGGATGCCTGTAACATTGGTAGAGAAAACTGTAAATTTTGGGTATTTCTTTTTGAACTTCTGTCAACAAGGTATCCCTGTTTACGGAATTGAAGGCATTCTTTATGTCAACCTTGAGGATGACCTCACCTTTATCGCTATTGAGGTAAGTGGATAAGGCATGTACCGCAGCCTCACAGCCCCCTTTAGACCCGAAGCCCAGCTGTAGGGGCTGAAATTTGCTGGCCAGTGTTTCATTGTAGAAAGCACAGCAAATTTTGGCTGCGAGACGGCGGTAGGTGGACCCTACGGCAATGGGACGAATGCCGCCATCCTTCTTGCGCAAAGCGCACAGGTTTGCCCCATACAAAATATCAATGACGGCTTCGTTCACATTTCCGGAGAGCATGAGATTGATGAGGGCCGTCAGCTCCTTCAAAAGGGACTCACCAGCCTCCGCGGCGCCTGAACACAATAAATCCTTCAGATGTTGAGGTGTCAGGCCGTCGAGGCCGCCGGCGGAGCCACTTCGAAAGGAGCACACGGCCGCACATACTTGTTGAGCTGTAATTTTAAGTGAGTTAGATTCCGGATCGGGTGGGTCCGGGAAGGAGAGGTCATCTGCCGGGGCCGGGTGTTTGCTCTCCAGAGCTGTAAGTGTCTCTGGAGAGTACGGCGCAACCACATCGCTGCTAAAAATGATCCTAGCTGCACCTCTGATATCACCCTCGCCTAGTTTAGACTCCACATGGTGCAATAAACCTCTTTGGGGGGGGTGCGCTGTTAATTTAGGGTCGAAACTTTGGGCCGAAATGATACAATTATCTTTGATTTGTGCTGTTAAGGTTTTTTATTTGCTAAATTTTTTTGCACATGTAGAATTCTAAACGGGAAGGTGAGTAATTGCTCCCAAGCACTGAGAGAGTTCTCTCTGGCGGCGAGACGCATACACCGCGCTAAACTTGAAGCCACGGATGGTCTCGCGCCATGAGGAACTCTCTTTAAAACTGGAGTTGAAGTTTTTAATTTCGCAAGGGTTTTCCAAAAGAGTTGAATGGATAAATCGGGTGTTAGGGGAGTGGGTATTGACGGGCAGGATGAAGGCACATTGTGGGGTTTGTGTTTCTTACCCAAATGTACCTTCAGGCCTCGTACACCCTTAAAAAAGCGTGCTTGGGGACAATGAGGGCATCTCACTAGGGCATCCAGCGATGTGGCAGGTTGACTGGCGCTTCGTATGGCATCACTACTGTCGCCATTGATTAACATAAATAAAAAATTCTACTTGCACGATTTTCCTTATAAATAACACACACTAGAATCTTAAATAAAATAGAAATTATAAAAATGACACTATGACATATAAAAAAGAATTGACAGCTTGATTGAAGAATAGATTTTCAATTCGGCGATGACAGCGGCGCTTTCACGCTGGCTTCGCCAGCCAGCCTCTATCGCGGCGGTGGGCCTTCAAGCCACTTTGCTCCTCAGCTCGTGGGGCGCGCCTACGCGGGCTTAAATTACACTCTAGGGGTAGGGCAGACAAGACTGCGTGAAGTCGGTTTTGCAGCGGTTCGTTTCTGTCACTAAATTATCTTTTTCTTTCCATATATAAGACATTTACGTAATTGGAACATTTTCGCTCGAATTTCTGAATATTCTTCAATATTATTGCCTCATTATCCCAATATTATTGCGAGCATCAATCGTCATCAAGCATCAAAAAAACGTCCATTGTCATTCCACTACACAAAAAAGAAGACAAACGAAAAATGGAAAACTATAGACCCATGGCGTTGATCCCCATTTTTTCAAAATTATTTGAAAGAATCATATATAGACTACAGTTTTTTTTTTAAATATAATATATTGGTAAACGAACAGAAAGGCTTTCGTAGATAAATGTAGCCAAATATGACCTTCTGAAAAGAATTTTGGTTGCCATGGACAAAAATATTCCAACATGAGTAAAGCCTTTGACCGAGTTGACCATACGATACTAATGCAAAAATTTTGCATGTATGGCATAAAATTCAAAATTCAAAAGTCATTTATTCAAATTAGGCTGAGAACCAGCACTTTTCGAACGTCAAAATTACATAAGACAGTCCCCCAAAAACGCCCACCCTTCACCACTTCCTAGTGCCTTTAGCTGGGAAGAAGAAGTGGCGCAACAAACTCCCCAGCAGCACAGCTGTCTGTTAGAAAAAAATAAAAATGACTCTTTACAATAGTATGCAAAATTATTATGCAACACTAAACATTATTTTAATTAAGTATAAATTATTGGCCATATGTCAGCTAGCACACGCCAATATACCAACCAAAAACATCGAGAACTATACTCAAGCAGAATTAAAAAATAAAAACTAAACGTAAAAAGAACGAAATATCTAAATAAAAGCCTCCAGGCATAAAGGGCGTGCCCGCTTACATAAAGCTGTAAATTGGAAGTTATAAATGATAAACTAGGACCATCGAGGTAAAATAAATGTACAGTTAATTACTAGTAACAATAACAAAACCATGATCAGCAAGACAACCAGTCACCACAAGCAGCACCCGTTCACGAGCATAACGCAAAGATCAGCCATTACCCCCCTCGCCATATTTGAGGGAAGGAGGCAACCCGACTCCCGACGCTACCGCAAGCATTGACATCTAAGGGAGCATGACGAACTTGCTGCCGGTTGCTCAGGTAAAAAATAATATAATCAATTGTCGAGGTCACTAGCCAACCACAAATTGCAATACAAACTCATAACAAAAACATTGTAATGAGTAGATTATGTCAACAATAAAATAAAAATAAATAGACTCGTAAAAAAATAATTAAAAAATTGACTCATAAAGTCAAATAAAATAAAAAAATTATATTAACTTATATAAACTGTCAGTAGGTAAGTTAAATCTGGAGAAAGAACATAAACATTGTCTTGAGTTAATCACAGCGACCAACTATTCTTATCATTTAAGTAGTCGTTGATACAATAGTATGCCTTTGAACAAAGGTTGGATTTTACTTTATTTTTAAACGCATTAAAAGGCAAATCTAGCATAGAAGAGGGTAGCTTGTTATAAAAGGTTATACCAAGCCCAACAAATGAGTTATGAACCTTATGAAGCCGGTGAAAGGGAGCTCGTAGTTTGTCCTTATTTCTAGTGTTAACATTGTGAATATCACTGTTTTTAGTGTATAAGTGTATATTTTGCCTAATATATAAGATATTGGCGAAAATGAATTGTGATGCCACCGTGAGAATACCAACATCTTTAAAAAAATCTCTTAGAGAAACTCTGGCACGTAGCTGGTAAATTGCTCGAACAGCTCGTTTTTGAAGAACAAATATATTTTGAATGTCAGCGGCTTTGCCCCACAGCAGAATACCATAGGACATAACGCTATGGAAATAACTAAAATAGACTAACCGAGCTGTATCAATGTCAGTGTATTGTCTTACTTTCCTGACAGCGTAGGCGGCCGAACGGAGCCTTCCCGCTAGGCTTGATATATGTGGGCCCCACTGAAGTTTGGCATCTACTGTTATGCCCAGAAAAACTGCCGAGTTCACAGTTTCAAGCACCTCTTTATCTAAGACGATGTTGGGTCCTAGATTTCTAATATTTGGTAGAGCGAACTTTACACATTTCGTTTTCTTGGCATTGAGAACTAGGTTATTTGTCGTAAACCAATCCGTAACCATTGAGAGTGCACTGTTTACGTCGTCAAAATCTTGTCTATTCCTGTCTACTTTAAAAATAATAAGAGGTAAAGCGCTAGATCTCATCTTTTCATACCTGCATAATAGAAAACAAATAGTAGAAATAACACAAATATGTCAGAAAACACGAAATGAGTTTAAACATAAGTCAAACCCGAAAACTGTCAAATTTGGAGTTCCACAAGGTAGTGTCTTAGGCCCGTTACTGTTCTTGATATATATCAATGATCTTCCTAAATATATCAACCAACAAATGGTACTATTTGCAGATGACAGCGCAGTTATAGTAAAAAGTGACAAAGAAAATGATTACGAGCACGTAGTCAACCAAACATTAAATACGATAATACAATGATTTACCAAAAAGAATCTTAGAATAAATATGGACAAAACGAAAACTATACACTTTCACCAGAGAACTCAACCGACAAATATAAACGTTAGTTACCAAGGCGAAATAGTACATCCTGTGACAGAAACAAAGTTTCTAGGAATTAATATTGACAATAAACTGACATGAAAAACACATTTAGAATATGTCTGCAAAATAATTAATAAATCGCCATTTGTTCTATACAAACTCTCAAAAATTGTTAATAAAGAAGCCGTATTAGCTGCTTATCACGGACTTGTTGCACCTGTCCTAAGATACGGTATTATATCTTGGAGCAACTCAGTCGATAAGGAATCTGTATTTAAAGCTCAAAAGAAATGCATTAGAGCAATGTATAATGTAGACAACACTACCAGCTGTCAACCCTACTTTAAAAGCTTGAAAATTCTGACACTGCCTTCGTTATATACTATATATGAACTAAATGTTTTTATGAAATTAAATCCTAATGATTATAAGACTGCTTCTAAAAGCTACTATAGACAACTACGTGACAAAAAAAGATTAGAAATTAAAATACCTTATGGAAAAACAGCACCAATGAATAAAAGTATTATCTGTGTTGCATCATTGATTTACAACAAGTTGCCTGATGAGGTCAAAAAGTTACTTGTTTATCAATTCAAGTCGAAGCTGCACAAATTCCTGATAAATAAATGTTATTATAATGTCAAGGAGTACTTACAGGATAAAAATATAGATAGATACATAAATTAAGAGTAATTTATTGACAATTAAAATATGACAATACTAATAGTGTGACATGCTATAATAATTTAATTTGACATCTCTATAATTTTATTTTATTTTAATTTGGATCAATATTTTTATTTAATTTATCTGATTGTTGAACCTATGACATGTATTTTAATTCATCAGACAATTTTTATTTTTAAACCTTTGACGTGTGTAGTATTCTGAATTTTTTAATTTTTTTTTTTTTTTTGAGTAATAATTTTGTAATGTTATTGTAATAATTATTTAATTAGATTAATAATAATGTAAATATTTGCACACCATAATAGGTAATGATACAGAGTACTTCATATTTATTTGTAACATCTGTTTATACCTACCTGTATTAAGCAAATAAATAATTTGATTTGATTTGTGATTTTAATAAACGCCGTCGCACCCCGTGTGTGTATAATTTAGCTAGTGTGATTAATTTGATAGTAAATTATAATGTGATCCGAACTGCAAACTGTTTTTCTATTGTTGTGTTTACTAACACTACCCACACTACGCCCACAGTAGTTTAAATATCGCTGATAATAACGAAGAGTCAGATACCCGTCTCCGACATATACATATATTTTAGCTAAAATTTTCACGAGTCGGCCGGTATGCAGTTTTTTGCATAATTTTTGGATAAAAAGTACTTTTAATATGTAATTTTGCATTTATTTTATATAAAATATTTTTAGGTACTTTCTTTAGAATCCTGCGTGAGAAAGAGTGACGTTTATTCGTACTCGTTTTTATACATATTTATGATATAAGTAAATTATATAAAATCATGAGCATTGCTTGCACTAATAAAATATATTTACAAAAAAAAAAAAACAAACGACTTTCAAAAAAAAACACTACAAAGTGAAAAACAACTTTAATTTCGAAAGTTAGTGTCTTATGTTTTGTATTTTCGGTTTTTGCCACCGACTTCCGAAATTAAAGTTATTTTTCACTTTGTAGTGTTTTTTTTTTTTGGAAGTCGGTTTTTTATCAAAAATTTTCGAAAAGATAATGAAAGCTAGATTAATGACCCACTTACATTTAAACAGAATACTAAATTATAAACAATTTGGATACCAAAAGGGGATAGGCACCTCAGATGCGATAGATAATCTTGTTAATGACATTATTAATAAATTGAATGACAAAATGAAGGTAGCTGGCTTATTTATTGATTTAAGTTCTGCGTTTGATACAGTAGATCACGAGCTAATTCTGGCTAAACTAGAGCATTATGGTATTAGAGGAAAAGCGTTAAAACTTATGACATCTTATTTAAAAAACCGTAGAATGTACGTAGAAATAAAAGACATTAACTCAAACAATTGTGACGGAAAGTGTGTGAATGAAGTAATATATAAGTCAAAAATTACCAACATAAGCCGCGGAGTGCCTCAAGGCTCAATCTTAGGACCAATATTATATTTAATTTTTACAAATGATTTACTAAATTTTATGAATAATACCCAACCCGACGCAGGAATTGTAATGTTTGCAGACGACACGAATGCCATACTCGGGTCGCCAAACTTAAATGAGTTGACAGAAAATGTAAATAAGTGCTTAAAGAATCTTTCTGTTTGGTTTACAGCAAATAATTTAATAATAAACCCAAGCAAAACCAATGTAATGTTGTTTAAAACAACGTCACGCAACAAAGATAGTATAGATGTCAAGCTTAAAAAGGAAAACATTGGACTGGTGAACGAAGTTAAATTTTTAGGAGTTTATATAGATTCCCTATTAAATTGGAAAAAGGAGCTCACCGCCATTGATTCCTCAATATCTTCAGCTTGTTATGCGCTAAGAAGCCTCAGGGACGATATTAATCTTAAGCAACTTAAATCTGTATATTATGCATTAGTAGAATCCAGATTACGATATAGCATTATGTTTTGGGGAAGCAGTAACGGGTATAATTGCCAAAGAGCATTCATTCTACAGAAACGTGCATTAAGAACGATTGTCAGAATTCCACAACAAGAGTCATGTAAAGAATATTTTAAAAAATTGGGTATTTTAACAGTGCCAAGTTTATATGTTTTAGTACTACTCAGCCACTTTGCGAAATACATACACGAGCACGAATCACAGGAAGAACGTGAACTTAGAGAGAAAACTAGAAGAAACGTTATAAAAAATAAAATAGCGCCGAAACTTAATATTGCTGAACATTGCTCTAAATACCAAGCAGTAGAATTATTTAATAAGTTGCTTACTGACTTAAGATCATTGATTTACAAAGGTACACTATTCAAAGCCAAACTTAAAGCATTCCTGTTGAATAAATGTTTATATTCTATATCTGAATTGGTGACAAATGATGGTGAATAGTTTTTATATTTAGTAATTTACCTTTTTGACATTAAATATACATTCAAGACATTGTTTGATTTTTTGCATTTTAGAGAATAGATTTATACGAATTTGACATGATAATATTTACAATAATTTATATAATTACTATTTACAATCTATTGACATATTAATTTATCATATAAGTTATTGATTTTATTTTTAGTGAAATTTACTGTTTGATATTCATAATTTATTGTTTTTAGCTGTAAAATATTAATTAATGTACTACAAAATTCAAACACAATGCGAATTGTTATATGAATAAATAAATAAATAAATTTATTAATATTTTTTTTTATTTTTCACTTTTAGTTGTGGTACCTACCCCATACACATTTGAATACCACTACCTACTACCAGTGTCAGGAACTTATCATCTACATACTAAGTGGGAAAAAATACGTATTTTGTAGCTGACTCAAAAACTGTTTTGGGTGTTTTGAAAGATGATACGTCGATGAAAAAAGTCGCGTGTGTGAGAGATCTTCAAAGAAATCGAAGATGATAATAAAAAAAAAAAACAACCGACCTCCAAAAAAAAAAAAAACACTACAAAGTGAAAAATAACTTTAAATTCGGAAGTCGGTGTCTTAGGTTTTGTATTTTCGTTTTTTGCCACCGACTTCCGAATTTAAAGTTATTTTTCACTTTGTAGTGTTTTTTTATTTTTTGGAGGTCGGTTGTTTTTTTTTTTTGTAAAAGTTTTTATTTTTATTTATTTATTTATTTAATACTTCAAGCACAGAAATGTACAGAGGCGGACTTAATGCCACAGGCATTTTCTACCAGTCAACCTTTGGGTGATGCAGAGACAAACTGTGGTACGTGCAATTACGAAAATGGAGGAAAAAAATAACTCAAATATAAGGATACACATATACTTATTACAAACTATAAATATAATATATAGGCCTAATTACATATATAAAATAAGTACAAATAAATACACATAAATACATGAATATACTAAATAAAATAATAAGACAAACAATGGGAAAACATTAGCGTTGTGATGATACTGCCAGCTTCTTACGAATGTGCTCACGAACTTTCACGATTTTTCACTTTTTAGTTGTGGTACCTACCCCACACACATTCGAATACCACTACCTGCTACCAATGACAGAAACTTAACATATCAGCTACATACTAAGCGGGAAAAAAATACGTATTTTGTAGCTAACTCAAAAACTATCGAAGCAAAGTTAATAAAATTTATATGGGACCAATTCGAGAGCACACCATTTCAAACAAAAAAAGAATTTTCAAAATCGGTCCACAATTGACGGAGAAATCGGTGGACATACATAATAAAAAAAAAAACAAACATACGCGACGAACATATAACCTCCTCCTTTTTGGAAGTCGGTTAACACTTTTTAGTTGTGGTACCTACCCCACACACATTCGAATACCACTACCTGCTACCAATGACAGAAACTTAACATATCATCTACATAATAAGTGGGAAAAAAATACGTATTTTGTAGCTAACTCAAAAACTATCCAAGTAAAGTTAATGAAATTTATATGGGACCAATTCAAGAGCACACCCTTTCAAACAAAAAAAGAATTTTCAAAATCGGTCCACAATTGACGGAGAAATCGGTGGACATACATAAAAAAAAAAAAAACAGACATACGCGACGAACATATAACCTCCTCCTTTTTGGAAGTCGGTTAAAAAGTGCGATGTACGTTGTGCAACGCAGTGCTTTCTCGCGGGGGCACTGGGCGGAATGCTTCTACAAGTGCTATGAATAATGATATCGTCACTGAAAAGGCAAAAATACTTAACCACCATATAAATAACGTGCCGGTTAAGTAATTTTGCCTTTCCAGTGACGATAATTATATCGCATAAAAAAGCATAAAAGTCATTTTTAACAAGTTGCTTCGACATCGCCTAGTAGCAACAGCGCAGTGAATATGATTCCAGCACCAGTGGCTGGGCCATCATCGATTGCCGGGTTATCATCGTTTTCGACTGTGCAACAAACATTGCAGGATTCATTTCTTACAAAGTGGGGATATTATAGACCCGAGAGCAAAACAAATTCATGGAACCATCGCTGAAATGATTGCTATCGATATGAGTCAAGGCCTCATATTGACATATTGCCATAATACGATTGTTAGATTATGGGATTCCTTTAATTTATTTTGCCCTAAAGGCTGATTTACAATTATCAATTAAACCGAATACATTCGGCATTTCAACCGAATGATTCTACCGAATACGAATACTACAAAATTTGCTGAATACGCCGAATACCGAATATAAAACGAATATTCGGCGCATCTCTAATAAGTATAAATTTTCGTAGTTGTTAAATTGCCATCTATCGGTATAAGCGGGAACTAAGTTCATGGCCGTAGCCAACACCATGGCGTAGCGCGGATCGTAGCGCTGCTACGTAATGGTAGCTGCACCTACAGTGCACGCACAATCATTCGTAGTCGTGAGTATAGGTGGCTCTGCAGTGCTTCTGTTTATTAAAAGACCGTACTACTTTAGCCAACATGATCAAATCAAATCATTTATTTCTTTGCAAAAATGGGTATAGTACATAGGTGTTTTTATAATAAAGTTCTCCATATTTTACCGTCACGTGGGCATGCAAAGGTTTACAATTCCAAATAAAAAATAGAAATAAAACCAGAATGTATTTTCTAATAGCTAAGAACCGTGAAAGTTTTTTTTATCCTTACCGCTGGAAAGTTGGCCCGATTCCTCAATACAGACATAGGAGAGATACCCAAGACTCATGAAATATTGTTAAGGTCCACTTATTTCGTAAGTAATTAATAAAGATCATCTGGCTTAGCAATGTGGTTTCTGTTAAAAAATATTTCGATTGTCTTTCCATTAATGTGATGAGAAAAGCAAGCAGCATCGTTAAATACTCCGACAGAAAAAAAAAATAACAACAAGAAAGGTGTGAAGATTTACATAAATATTATTTAAGTATACAAATATTCCTTTTATATTTATCACTCCTTTCAGTCAGAGGGGCTCGTGGCTAAGTAATAACAGATATACGGGTCAATCCACCAGGTTAAGCTACGTTTGCCGGGGTTGGTCCGTGGATGGGTGACCATAGTTACATACTGAGACTCCTCCGTAACTCGGAAAGCACGTTACGCCGTTGGTCCCGGCTGTCATTCGTGGATCTTTGACAGTCGTTACGGGTCGTCATAAGCCCGAAAGTCTGACAACCAGTCTTACCAAGGGGTATCGTATTACCCAGTTACTGGGTTGTGCAGATAGGCAGTCACTCCATGTAAAATACTAGTATTCAGCTGCATCCGGTTAGACTGGAAGCCGACCCCAACATAGTTGGGAAAAGGCTAGGCAGATGATGACTCCTTTCAGTCATCATCATGATAGGAGGTCCATGTAAGGTAGATATGGTCAGAATCAATTGATTCACGACTTAGTTTTTTAAAGGGAACTTATTTTCAACAAAATCTAAATCACTCATGCACTGACAGACGACGCAAAGCATAAACAGCTGACTCTAGAAACACAAAAGGTTCCTTTTAGAACGAAAGTGAGTATTGAGAACGGAATTTTGAAAATTCACATTAAAAGTACACTTTGTAAACAAGCATATTATTATAAAAAATTAAAGGATTAGGTATATATCCAAGATAAAGCTTGGAAATATGCTGGTCCTGCTCCATAGGATAATTTAGAATCTAGACAAAATCAAACTGGTTGCTAATTGTATAATTACACGTCTGTCCAAAAAGGAGAGTAATGTTTTCAGGGTTCATGTATGTATGTTTGTATGTATGTACTTATGTGAGTTTCTTTGTGCCACCATAACTTTTAAATGCCTTAACAGATTTGGATTTATGGGGTATCGTTAGAATCCTTTACATCATCCCGAGTGACATAGACTATATATTTTTTTAAATCAATATAGCTGCTGTATGGCCATATTTAAATGTGTAAATAAAATAATTTCTTCATTTATTAAAATCTGTGTATCCAATTGAAGACCTTTTTTTTTGGGTGGAAAATATATAAAATAACTTCTCCCGCTCTGGGCGGAGCGGGAGGGCGTGTCAGACTCTCACTGACTAAAACCCACCCGTGTTCCTGCCCTGTTGCCGGGGGCCACGATCTCCCTTTCGGTTTTCTTCGCAACCCCCGGCTGGCATCGGCCCTAGCGGATCCCGTCAATTCTGCTGAGATCTTTTTGAGGCGCGCGTGGAACACAACGCGCCGTCAACCCGGGCCTGGTTATTATCGGACGGCAAGCAACTCATTGCTCACCGTCCGCAAACCCACGCCTACGGTGGCCGGAAATCAGCCTGCGATTCCCAACGCCTAGAGCGTCTCCTCCTGCGGCGGTTAGGGGCATGAGGGTGCGAAGTTTGCCTCTTCCTCACGCGTTCCGCCTCGTCCTTTGCGAGCATTACCGTTTCGCAGAAGGAGGTGACGGCCTCCCATTTCCCAACAAACATTTTGGCGCTAAGAGCAACCTTTTTTGACGCTCATAGTATTATAAATGTTATACAAGAGCTCCGATAATAACATTCGATTGTACTATGGTGATAAGAATAAATAAATAAACTTTCAAGAGGAATAACAGTTACAAAGAAAAATATTATCACTTAGGGCGGTAGCTTGGAGTTGGTGGGAACCAACCACTGTATAGATCACTCTAATAACTTTAAGATGCGTAAAACACTGAAAGTATTTGGAAGGCATCAGCTAACACTTACTAACTGCTGATGTCCTTAAATAGAGTTAGTGAAATACTTTGCACCATCCAAAAAGTTCTATCGAGCCGTAAGAGTTAGCAAGAAAATGATTAGTGTCATAAAAGCGTTAATTATAAATCCTATAGATGCTGCAAGAGTCAGAAACCACCTTTAAACCACTAATGATTATATAATGGGGTTACTCGGTCAACCCTTAGTAATACAGTGGTTTTAAGAAATACGGGGAATACAGTGGTTTTTCTTCTTTATGGCGGCAAACAATAATGTGCAAACAACTCAACTCTACTTTTAAATTTATTGTTTTACGTTGAGATAGAATTTTACATTACCTAAATACATTTTAATGTAATCCAACCTTAAAAAACTGGCCAAGCACGTGTCAGACCACGCACAATGAAGGGTTCCGTAGTGGGGATGAGTTTATTCCAAGAACAAACATAACATTATAGTTGAAAAACATGTTCTCCCATACATTCCAACTGCAAACGTAAGTTTTACGCACAATATTGAGAGATTTACCATGTTATTTTAAGACCATAGACTTATAAGTTTTTCTGTAATCTTCATAGATTACAAAAAAAAAATACGTCAAATGGTTCTTTATTCATGTAAAGAACTATTTATTTAAAAATAATAAAAAATAAAATTGAGATCCTCACAACAAGCCCTTTTATTTGATATGTCATACGGTACAGTTAGCAAAACTTTTTATTTTTATTTTCTTATTGCCCCCAAAATTTATCCCCATATTCAAAATTCATTTATTTACGTTACACGTTCGTATTTGGGTTACAGAAAAACATATGTGTACCAGCTTGGATCACGCGATCGCACCATGTTACCGCATGAAACTCCCGTATTTAAGTGGATTATCTATGGCACGGAACAATACAACTAAAAGTGACTTATTTGTGCCTGGATCTATGTCATCGAGGCGCCAGGCCACGTCACTCGCCCATCCCGATGTTTTCATGATCTGTCAAGGTCAGTTTCCATGGCAACGGAGTAACAGGACAACGACTTGTCAACGCTTATGACCGGAAACGTATGTTTAGGCGTAGCCATGGCAACCACTACTTGTTATAATAGCTTTGGTGTAAAAATAAAAACAGTTGTAATGGAACAGGACAGCGGCCTCGTACGGCGCGCCGCGCTCGTGCTGTGAGCTGCGTCGTGTGTTATAAGTGGCCGTGGTGTCACAGCAGCGTGTGGTGAGGGTGTGTGGACAGAGGGACAGTGTGACGTGCGACAGTTCCATATTCAAATGCGTGCTTGTCGCGGCGGCTCGGTGCGCAGGCCGGCCGTATGTGTTGCATGCTGCTGGCGGCTGGCGAGGAGATATACTTTCTGCTGCTGAGCGCGCTGGCCCGCTACGCCCCACGCCATGAGCGTGTCGGTGCACTCAGTCTTAGTGGAAGGCCCTCAGGCGCCAAAAAGCAAGGGCCCATTTACATATGCTAACACACCTAAAGCTCTCTACAACAATACCAAACTCAAGACAAACCCTTCCTGGTACGTGCACCTTCTATTATTGTACTAAACATTAAATTATTCATTGAACATTTTTGACGTCTCGATACAGGACATTTGCATAGTGTCATGATGGTCTTGGCTACTTGGCTACTATAAAGACTATAAACAAAGAATGTTGTGAATTTATATCTATCTTCTCTTCAATTCAGTTGTTTATGAGGCAAGAGTCGGTAGTTATTACTTACTTAATAATATATTTCTATGATACTAAAATCTTTACTAATTATTTAAAAAAAATAACTTTGTCTAAACTAGCGACCCATCATGTTGTGACATGTTAAAACATCGAAGTTTAACATGAATATACACATAAATGTCCTAAATGGTTGTGAAAACCACTTTGAATAATTTTGAAGAACTAAGCTGACAGATACGAAAAGCGACTTTGTTTTGTACTATATATAGATATTATTATAGAAGGTTTGGAGCTATAGTAGGGGAGAATGTAACGGGGATCGTTCAGCAAGTGCGGCACTTTTCGCAGCTAGGTACACGCACCCTGCTCCTGACGCTGACCGGCCATCCGCAGGACGATGTCTATCATTGGTTGCTAACTGCTGATTTATCTTAGGTTATTATTCTAAGCGATGAGAACCAATATGAGGCTATGAAGCTTGAAAAATCAATACCTAGGAATTTATTTTAAAAGCAATGTTCGTCCGGCGTGCGTGCTCTTTCGATACGTGTCACTCCCACTTACCACCTACCTAGCCACTAGTTGGTTTGTTGTAATGAGTTTCCTCATGGCTGTCCATTTATATCTTGCTAGCTTTTACCCGTGGCTTCGCTCCAGTCCCGTATCTCCCTTTTCGGGACAAACAATCTATGCCACTTCAGCCCATAAAATCAAGTCGATCCATTCCAAACAGGACAAATCAATGAAAGACTTAGGCATTTGTTATATTAGTTCGATGACCGATGACAATGGTGCTGATTCTCTTGTACACCGAACTAAACTATCACTAAAATTCCTTACTTTTGACTATGAGAATCTCAAAGCTATTCTGCAAAATAAATTCACTAAATTTAAACTAAGTTTTACTATTGTAAAAAGATAATTTGTAATGTAACTCGTTGGTAATCCTTAAATAAATAAATAAATAAATAAATAATTTTGACACATCTAAATCGAATTTGTCAATCGCGACTCCACACGTGATACCTAACCACGTAAATCTTTTTAGAGCCGGAGGCGCGCAGCCGGGCAGCCTCCATGTGTTTTATATGGATTTTTCACTTTTTGTATGGAAAATAAGAAAAAATACTACCTACATGTAGAGTGTTAGGGGTTCAAGGGTTTTATAAAGGGTGTCGAAATTTTCATTATTTTTGCGATTGGACGCACTGTTTTCGAGATATAAGCAAAAGAAAAAAAAAAATCTGTACTGTTTTTTCATCTAAAGTCGAGGTGTTGGTGTGAATTTTAGTTCATGACAACCAATTTTATTCCACATGTTTTTAGTCGCGATTAAAAATAGTCATATTTAGTTAGAAAATCTAAATTTTAGGTTAAAAACGTCAAATTCAGAATAGCAAAATTGCCATTTTCGCTAAACTAATATCTCAGTGCCATCTTAGTGCTGTCAAACTAAAATATAGTTAATTTGTGTCACTTTAGTCTATTTCAGAATGGGAAATCGTCGTTTGACAGGAATAAACTAAATTTTGGTGATTTTTAGTTTAGAGGCATTTGTGACAAGAGAATCGGCACCAATAGCTCTTTTTTCAAAAGGCTATTCCAGATTGCTAAACTTACATAAAAAAAGAAAAAGAACAAAACTACCCAACCCGACTTGCTAAGAAAAATAAACTACAGGTGCCAAATGTAAACAATTATTATGGTAAGCGTACGAGACGATGGATTACACCTACATTTATAAATGAATTGCCTGAGGGAGTGATCGATAGTGTTAAAAATATAAACCACCTAAAAAGTGTCCTAAGGAAGCATTACTTGTTGATGTGTCCATAGTTGCTGTGTTCGATCAGCGGCTTCGGTAGGCTAAGGTCGTGGGTACTAAGTTTGCTTACCTTGTACTGAGAAGTAGTAGTTAGTGTAAAAGTGATTCCGATATCCTATTTACAGAATAAACAATTAATTTCATTTCATTTCAGTGGCTACCTATATGGGATGGTCTCATGACGTTCGCTGACTGATGCCGCTGAGTGTAGTAGCTGTAGTTGTAGAATCTGTGGTTGTGTGGGTAACTGGTTAAATACTCTGTATTAACACACAATGTTTGCCTACAGAGCCATAGTCTTTTAGTTTTAACTTAGATTTAGTTTTTATTGTTTTTATGTTTAGCCGAGCAAAGATTCGTGCTAAATCCACGAGAACCTATTGCCGATAAATTGCTTTGCAGTTTGGCAGGTGTTATGTAAAAGAAAACTGTAAACATTATGAACTAAAAAAGCAATTGCAACCTTTTAAATGATTATCATCACGCTACACGCTGTATGTAGCTAAGCAGTCACTCATGACATGAAGAACGGCTATTTTAGACAATTTTGAACAATTTAATTAGCTTGGCAATTCGATAACTGCTTCGTAAAGTAAATAATAAGTTCGGTCCCCAACTATTGATATATTTTTGTGGTTTTTCTTTTTAAATTTTGTAATACGATATTGATAGTTCATAGAACGTACACAGAAAATCATTATATCTAGGCCTCTTCTGTCATCATGTTTATGAGCTCAATTGTCATCAATGAGACACAAAAGAATTTTAATTGTTATCGATCTCCAGGAGAGCTCTTGACAGCCAAGGGGCATAATAAATATCTATGGCTAGGCGACTGTTCATGAGAAATCTTGTGTGTTTACAATCTACTGTTACATTATTTTAGGGATAACCGTTCGTCAGGAATAATCTATGGCATCAGTCAGTGTACCAGTGTTGTGCCATTAGATGGTTTATGCAGGAACGCAGGTGTTAATTAATTCACTAGAAACGAAAAACTTCGCAAGCAATGGGAAATTGAAACTGAAGGCTGCGGGTGTCGACCTCAGGACGAGACTCACACGGACAACTGTTCTTCACTTGCTTCCGCGTCACCTGCAGTCCTGGCTCCCTGTATATGTATGATCTCAGCAGCCTTTTGGCTGTTTGGGCACGCCACAATTGCGGCGAAAAGTCCCATCTTTGAGGAGTGGCTAGAGAGGCGCCACGGCGTCCTCACCTTCCGCCTGACGCAGGTCCTCACCGGACACAGCTGTTTCGGGAGGTTCCTATTCAGGATAAGGCGGGAGGAAACGTCCGGGTGTCACCATTGTGTGGATCGCCCGGAGGACACGGTAGAGCATACGGTGGAGGTCTGCCCGGCTTGGGCGGAGCATCGCCGTGTCCTCGTGGAGGCGATCGGCGGCGGTGATCTCTCGCGTCCGACCCTGGTTCAGGCCATGGTACGGAACGAGAGGAAATGGCAGGCCGTCACCTCCTTCTGCGAAGTGGTAATGCTCGCGAAGGAGGAGGCGAAACGCGTGAGGGATAGGCAAATTTCGCGCCCTCACGCCTCTAACCGCCGCAGGAGGAGACGCACGAGGCGGGAATCGCGAGACGATTTCCGGCCACCGTAGGCGCAGGCTTGCGGACAGTGAGCAATGGGTAGCTCGCCGTCCGATAAAGACCAAACCCGGGTCGACGGCGCGTTGTGTTCCACGCGCGCCTCAAAGAGACGTCAGCAGAATAGACGGGGTCCGCTAGGGCCAATGCCTGCCGGGGCTGCGAATACGGGCCGAAAGGGACATTGTGGCCCCCGGCAACAGGGCAACCGAAGGAACACGGGTGGATTTTAGTCAGTAAGAGTCTGACACGCCCTCCCGCTCCGTCCAGAATGGGAGAAGTTATTTGATAATGACCCAACAAAAAAAAAAGCCTTTTGGCTGCTGAAAACTACAAATGTAGTATCTTTTATTAAAATATGGCTATTGTTTTAGTATATTGTGGTTTCTTATGACTTCCACTTGAACGAAGTTGCGAGCAGAAGCTAGTATCACACACGTGAAAGATGTTCTATCTAAGTAGAAACATGCTGGATGATGTTCTACGACGATCCGGTACTGATGATCTGCTGAGCGTTTTGATAACAGCTGTACAACACATCGCCTTCATCAGTCCCGTTAGTATCAACACCACGAAACTCATTCAAATCTCTCTTTGTTAACATGGTCTTGGTTTGATTCATAAGTAAGCAAACTATTAAAAGAATGGTGTATGTATATAAATAGTATATTATTTTGTATACATAATCGGGATAGCACAATCTTTAGAAACAGACCTACTAAAATAATAACTCATCATCTGTTACGACGCCTCATTGAGGTGGATAACAATTAAAATTCTATTGTGTCTCGTTAATGACAGTTGAAAGGATAAATAAGTAGTCATTTAGCACTGAGCGGCAAAATTTTTCAATACACAAAAAAAACATTGTGTCGGTCGAGTCGGTAAGTCTGGTAAACTAGACCCGTACTGCCCCTTTAATGAATGTTATTCGTGTACTTTTATAAATTACAACTGTTTTCACAACTTCACGAGACCATTCCTAATGTTGAGGGATGTACAGCGGTAGCAGTAGCTACTTCGTCTCACCTGCACGCGCCGGCCTCCACCCGCAACACATAGGTACACAATTTACCAATAAAAGGTTTAAAGAAAGATGACCAGGTACCAATGGTTGGTGTGGCATTTAATTTTGAGTAAAGTTGTCTACCGGATAAGTTGTACGCCATCCAAAGGTCCGGGCCCCATGCTCACGAGATATACCTACTATTCGGAATGTTTGGAATGGGAGATGACAGAGTCGCGTCGTGCATCGATTTTATTATCAATAAGATAACAGTGCGGTTGGTTTTCGTCATCGCTAACGATTTATTAATTAAATTAAATAAATTAGGCAATAGATTATTCTCAATGACTAGTCCATTAACGGCGTATAAAAAGTAAGCGCATGCGATTCCGGCAATCACTCTGAGCGGGCTGGATAATGTTTAAACTTGTAAGTTACTCTCACATATTACCTACAACTTAAAAAATAACCTGATACTTCAATATTAATATTATTTAAATTGGCTCTCATTATGTTATGTGCATTCGTTTTACAGTAAAACTTGTACTGTAAATGTTTTTTGTTCAAGTGCCTTTTAGTCTATAGCTATTTAACATCTCGGACTGCTGTTACTAATTGAGCAGAGCATATTATAGTAACGAGTGGTTGTTTGCAGACGAGGTTGGTATTGCTGCTGGTGGTAGGCGCACTGTTGAGTGCGCAAGCCAAGCCCTACCTTGGGCTCGGATACGGAGTCGGCCTCGGCGGCCGCTATGGTGGCTATGGCGGATACGGTGACGGCGGCTACGCTGGCTATAGGAATGGAGGCTACGGTGGCTACGGCGACGGTGGCTATGGCGGCTACGGGAATGGGGGCTACGGAGGCTACGGTTATTACCCATCAGTATACTACTAACATTATTACTAACAATTTCAAGATGTTGTACAAATGACCTTATGAAATACCGACTAGAATAAAACTGAACAGTTTTAAAATGAGTGTTTGTATTCAGTGCCCCTGAAAAGTACATTTGTATGTTTTATGGGGTGAGTTATCAGATCGAGACTATTCAGTTATGTTGTGTGATAAGCATCGCCGAGTGCAGCGGCACTGCGCGGCGCTAACGTGACGCGCCCCGCGACCCGCACCCCGCGCGCCCCCTCGACCCGCGTTATCGCAGCACTTTGATGATTCGATCGCAGTAAACCCCACGCTATAACATGATGTCAGTAAATAATTAAAGCATTATTTTTTAGTAATCTCTTCTTAAGCGTGTACTGTAATCTGCCAAAGGGTTGGCGACCAATCGATAGGTCAGCGTCGAGCTAATGTATTGTAATCAACGAACACTAAATATTGTTTAACCTGTGCTGACCTGCGCCGCGACCTCCACGCTATTAATACTCAACACAACCATCACGTTCATATTATGAGCTCTTACTATTTAACAACACACAACATAACATCACGCTTTACTTTCTAGAAGGTAGAGATCCATAGTAGATAGAGCAACCGAAATTCTGCCATTAATAATAAGTTATATTTGGAGAACTTTTTTTTTAGTTGTGGGAAACTAATATTGTCTGCCCTAAATGGGTAACATCTCCAGACAATATTTTTTTAATGGAATAGTTCAATAACACTGCTCGACCCCGAGATTGAATTCAACAGACACCCCACGCTCTGCAGTCGCGCTGGTGATTACTACAACAACACAATACCGTTTTGTCAAAAGGAGTTCTCTTGGATGTACCCTTGGTCTGGCGCTAAACTAAAAGCGCCACGGTCCGCCCTGCCGCCTCGAGCTGGCAGCGCGGACATACCCGCAGACACTCCGCACCCACCAGCAGCGGCAGCCATCGCCGTGCGCGGCTGTAGAGATGCTAGTCAACTGATTGTTGTCCAACTCAACGAAACATAAAACAATAGATTAGTTAGAACAGCAAGGCTTGTGCACAGCATATACCTATAGAGAGACGTTATCACAGGGCCGTTCTATAAGAGAGTACAAACAGCGAGGAGGTGCTTCCCATTAGCCACCCTAGCCACCCGTTGGGCGAACGGCGTTGCGATCACCCTGGGGCAACGAACTTAACCTTGAGTGAGCGCTGCGGTTACCGCCCGCTATGGCTGGCGTGGTCACCACACAAGACGCGGATAAATACATATACGATTTAAATTCAAGAAGGCATCATTTTCGCACTAATTTATTATTTACTTACTACCAAGTCCTAATATACTAATCACAAATACATACAATTCATTACATCATTAAAACAAAATATTATTAAAATTAATTAGATCATTCAAATAAAATATATTAATTCAAATTCAAAATTCCATACAAACACAAAATAAATTACCCGCTAATTAATAACACCCGATTAATTTGCTAAGACCCGTCGGTCCCAGATTGGGCTCGCTCGGTGCAATAGTGAATTGTACCGTGTAGGTACGATGTTGTTATTATTGGTGCCACACAAGCTGGCGATAGCAGTTATCGCCCTTACCCTGATATCTGCCTGTAGAAATCCGTTATTTTTTTTAAATCAGCGCTGGGGATCTGTCTCGCATAGGGTCGCAGCATTATGCTGAGCGATGACCGTTTTGCGTGGATGTGCCGCATATTTTCCCCCAACTTGTTCTTTTTGTTTTGATTTCTTTCTTTGCGTCATGTTTTACCGCAAATAAACGTATTTTCTTTCTTTCTTTTATTTCGTTAATTGTGAAATATCTCCAATATCATCGGACTTTATTTTGGTTTTAATACTAGAATCTATAAATAAATCTAGGACGAGTTAATAACCGCTATTCTCACCTTATCTGGCGTAAATATAGTAGCGTCGACAGTACGTAACTAGTCGGTGGATGCCGGTCACCTGCCGACCGCCGCCGCCGTTGCCCGGCAACCGATGCCTCAACTTCCGCACCTCACTAATGATACCGTAGGTACCAACGAACAATCCCATTTGACAACGAGTAGACTACGTCATTTTTTAAAGGATAAGGCGTACTACAGTGTGACTGAGTTTTTATCAAAGATTTTTTTTGCAGAAATGTTGCTCCCGTATTAATTGTTTCATATTGACATTTTTATTTAATTTATTATTTTAGACGAGAATGTGACTAAATACCTATTTGTTAACCTATTTGTTTATGTGCCGTCTTTAAAAATATAAAAAATAGACGCCCACCGGTGTCGGGAACAGGGTCCAAGCCACCGGTGGTCATGGCTCCTGAGAGAGGAACCTCCTAACAATACACGCCGTGTCCAGGAGTACCGCTTTCTGGATCAAGCCCCTGATCCAGCTGCCTAACGAGAGCCTTCTCAGGTGTTGGTCGAGGCTCTTGGCTATTATGCCATTGGCCGTCACGACTATCGGCACAATGATTGCTGTATCCACATCCCACATGTCAACAACCTCACGAGCCAGGTCAAGATACTTAAGCTGTTTATCTTTTTCAGCTTTTACGAGGTTCTCGTCATGCGGGACCGTTATATCAATAATCATTGTGCGACGCTCTAGTCGATCTATCACCACTATCTCTGGCTTATTGATTTGATTTTTCAAGGTCTTTATTTACACATAATTACAAAGCTGTTCACAAATGATCTTATTCTATTTGTATACAAATCGTGAATTATTTGTTACATAGGCTATGTCGCCTTTACAAACATTTAAACATACTTTAATTATTATATTTTGCGTTGACATGGTTTAACTTATTTATTTATGAATGTTGTTTTACAAGTAGGTATGTGCAAGTCTTAGTATGGACCCACATAATATTTATGATATTTGAGTTACAAAATGTACGGTTTATTATAATATAGTATAATAATAACATAAGTAAACATAATGGCAGGTAGTCCGCGAAAAGATCATGCATAATACACGGCCGGAGTGACGGCGTCGGCTAGTAAGCGAGCTATCGTCATGACGCGTCACGGAGGAAGTAGTGATGGGGCAGTCGGTATCGATTGTACGTGTTAGCGTAAGACATTGTACTTAGTCTACTTTTGCCAATTGCAGATATTAGACTATTACGGTGTGATGGATTTTTATGCAAATAAAACTTGCGTGATATTTTTAGATAAAGTCTTTTAAAAATGGATGCTTTATTCGATTGTGTAATGTTTTAAGATTAGTGCAAAATGGTGAGTTAAACGATATTTTTAAGGCTCTGTTTTGGATAGTTTGGAGTTTATTATACTTGGTTTCTGCCACACTAGACCAGACAGGTGCTGCGTAAGTTAGGCAAGGTCTGACCAAAGTAGAATAAATTTGCAATTTAGTTGAAGGACTGAGAATGGATTTGCGATTTAAAATAGGTTTCAATGAATTTAGGGCTTTAGCACCTTTCCGTATAGTTAATTCAGTGTTTTTGTTCCAGTTAAGTGTCTTGTCTAATATTATGCCTAAATATTTCACCGATTCACGCCACGTTATCTGGAAATCATCAATCTTAACAAGTCTTGTGGGTAGTGTACGCTTTCTGGTAAACAGAATTCCTTCGGTTTTTGTGGAATTTAGTTTGAGTTTCCAGGTGTTAAAATATTGGCTGAGTAGTTCAAGTGAATATTGCAACCGCCCGATAACTATGTCAACGTCTTTGTCTGTCGTGAATGTTGCTGTGTCATCCGCATAGATTGCAAGTTGTGTGTGAGCCTGTTAAGGTATATCATTCAGGTAAAGTATGAAAAGGTATGGGCCCACAAGCGAACCCTGAGGCACACCAGCGGGGATGGTTTTAGGGGCAGAGTGCTCATTGCGTACAAAGACAGAGAAGGACCGATTACGTAAGTAGCTTTATTAACTTGTGTAAAAGGCCATCGTGCCAAACAGAATCGAAGGCTTTTTCAATGTCTAGTAAAATCATACCTGTAGAAAGACCGCGGTTTAGCCCATGGGCATCTGGCTTATTGGCAACAATAGTCCTGTCATTGATGATAGATCGATCCCAATACAATGTGATATTGCCATTTTCTAGGACTGGGTCGGGCACTCACACCTTGATCCGGTCGCTCCCAAACCCTGTAAACCCACCTTTCAGCGATCTGGAATGTGCGATTCTGAGTGTACCGCTCCACTCTCCGCCTGTACCGTCGAATACGGTTTGCCCATGCACAGATCTTCTGCTTGAGGAAGTCGATACGCTCTGCGACGCGGGTCAAGTAATCTCGAGAGCTAATATCAGTTCCTGAGAACGCCCGCCTCACAAAGCGCATCACTCTAGGGCGAGTATTACCCTCCCTGAAGCAGATTAGCTTGCCGATGAGTACTCTAGCCTCACCGATACGACGCTCAATCCTGCACTGCCAAGCTGGTACAGCTGGTTTTGGTCGTGGAGCTCTGTCGCTGTTGGGAAATTTAGCATGAGCTACACGACATGCCGCTACAGCTGCACAGTACAAGATCGAGTGGGTATCGGCGAGATCTTTGCTACCGTTGAAACAGTTTGACAACAGCGAGTCTAGAGTACACACCAGCACCTTGTTTTTCTTGTGAATGGGCAAATGAGGTAAACGTGGTCTAAGTCCAGGCGGAGTGGAGCGGTACTCCCGGAAAGCATCCTCCAAAGCGCTCCTCAATCGTGCATTGCATTCGAAACTCACGGGTATAAACCCGTCATCATCCTCTTCGCCAACGTGGTCAGGTCGCGGTGAAGCGCTGGGTGAATTTTGTAGTTGTACCGCGACCAGTGGCGAGGCAGGTGTAACACGGTTATTCCGTGATTCGAGGCGTAGTCGATCAAGTACAGCGTCATCCAGCATGTGGTTACGCTGGATGACCCGCACCTGATCCAAAAGTCGCTAGGCCGACACGTTGACAGCTGGTTCAAGTACCTGAAACAGAGAGAGCATCCGACCACGGTACGCAGTCAAGTTACTTCCTCTGTAGCCCCAAAGTATGCGCGCATGACATTTACGTTCATAGTTTGTGTCCACCTCATGCGCCGCACACTTCCACCGGAAGCAGGGACCCTATCAGAGGCCGCTGGGCCTCGAAGTCCTAAGCTGGCCGGTGGTTGGCCTCTTTCGCGCCGACGGTGGTGGTGTCGTCGGCGGCGAGAAGTATTCGTCGCTCGAGCTCGACGCAACTGCAGCGGTCGGTGTCACTGGACTCGCGTCTGGAGCAGGATCCGGCAACTGCGAGGCGAAGCTGAGCGACGAACCCGAAGATGTTGGGTGTGTGTTGATCAGTTTTTGTTTCATTGGTATTCTCCGCGTATTGTCATAAATCCATTTCTTTACATCCTGGCATGTAGTTTTATGCATATTCCAGTTCTTATTTTATATTATTCACAGCATTGTTGGATGTTTATTTCGTACAAATTATAGAAATTATAAAAAATACCACGGAGAAAATTTTTTTTGACCGTCATCTTGACAGTCGGGCCGCACATTTTATTATTATTAGTAACTATTAGTGTTTGGCATGAAATTGTGACATGTACTGTAGCGTTGTGTGAGGTCTCAACCGTAATTAATCACAATTAGTAAGTTACTAACCACACATCACTAGTGTTAGGATTTTAGTAAACACATTACACAATTATACCTAGTGGATGTAATAAATGCGTTTTACATTTGTGATAAACGCATTTATTTTATCAACTACCGCCTTCTTGTAACCGTGCGCATGACACTTGGTTTATAAAAACGACGAAACGGCGGCGCGCAGCTCAGTTGTTCCTGCGACGCCGAAGTGTAAAGACTATAAAGTGTTGCTCTGTGTAGAAATATTGTTATCCGTTGCAGCAAGGCCAGGTCAGTTTATTTTCTCTTTAATATTTAAATATCTGTGTGCTATGGTTTTTATTATATCTAAATTAAATAAATATAACCAGCTATGTAACGTACTTTAAGCCTAAGATGTATGGTGTCATTTCTGGTATTAATAATATCCTGTAAATTAAAGTGTTTTACTTTCCAATAAATGTTTGTAAGATTATTCAAACTTTCATTCCATACACTACCCTAAATAATCTAAAGCTAGTTAATAGGTCAGTGCTTACATCTCAGAAGTGGGATAGACGAGTAAAAGTAAAAAACAATATTACTACCTACTCGTTTATCCTGCCCACAGGTTGTCTGTTGAAAATATTGCTTTTGCATTTTTTTTTCCTTTGTTAAAATATAACCTACACGTTATTAGTCTGTGAATAGTGAATATTTTTTTTAAAAATAAAACAGGCAATGACATTATACCTTAGTGAACTCGCACAGTTATTTTTTAATGTACTATTGTAACTGTTAAATATCATATCGTGTAAAATATTATTATTCATTCGAGTGTTTGTAAGATATTAAATGCAGTGTAGAAGCGCTTCATCATTAGCATATTACATAGCTTTGCCAGGGCTACCCTCTGGAAGCGTCACATCATTACACAGCTTTGCCAGGGCTACCCTCTGGAAGCGTTACACCATTACACAGCTTTGCCAGGGCTACCCTCTGGAAGCGTTACATCATTACACAGCTTTGCCAGGGCTACCCTCTGGAAGCGTTACACCATTACACAGCTTTGCCAGGGCTACCCTCTGGAAGCGTTACACCACTACACAGCTTTGCCAGGGCTAACCTCTGGAAGCGTTACATCATTACACAGCTTTGCCAGGGCTACCCTCTGGAAGCGTTACATCATTACACAGCTTTGCCAGGGCTACCCTCTGGAAGCGTTACACCATTACACAGCTTTGCCAGGGCTACCCTCTGGAAGCGTTACACCACTACACAGCTTTGCCAGGGCTACCCTCTGGAAGCGTTACATCATTACACAGCTTTGCCAGGGCTACCCTCTGGAAGCGTTACATCAATACTCAGCTTTGCTTGAATTACATTTTGGAGGCGCTTCACCATTGCAACGGTGTTTTTTTATTTAAAATATTTTTGTAACATTCGAATGTGTACTCTTCAATACTTACTTCACCAATGTTGATCATTTTAATGCTACGTACGATCTTCCAAAGCATTTTTGGAGGATGTTGACAGCGTTATCATTTTAATGATGATGACGTTGTTAGCATTTGGTAAGGGTTTCAGTTTTCTACCACGCATTAATGAAGCGTCAGTGCTGCTATCAAGTGTAAGGCTTGGGCACGATAATAATCATAGTGCTGTTATCAAGAGTAAAGCTTGGGCACATTAATCATCAGTGCTGCTATCAAGTCAAGTGTAAGGCTTGGGCACATTAATCATCAGTGCTGCTACCAAGTCAAATATAAGGACTGGCCACATTAATCATCAAGGCTTAGACTAATCATTAATCATCAGTGCTGCTATCAAGTCAAGTGTAAGGCTTGGGCACATTAATAATCAGTGCTGCTATCAAGTATAAGGCTTGGGCACAAGTGCTGCTATCAAGTGTAAGTAACTTGGGCACGGTGCTGCTGTCGAGCAGGCACGAAGTCATGTCTACTGGAGGAGCAGCTGCAGGCGCAGATCAACAGGGGAATTCACCGAATGCTTCAAGCAATGAGTCTATAATTCTCAGTCCTCGTAACGGCCAACCTCAAATTACAAATACGTCGCCCAAACGTTGTCACCAGTCACGCTTGTCGAAACATGCATCTAGACAACGTAGTAAGTCCCGCAAATTACGAGTACGCCGACGCCGCAGATCACGAGATTCAAGGTGTGTAGATTATTCTGGTAGCAGTTCAGAAGATCGTTCTTCATCGCGTAAACGACATAATCAACGAAACCGTCAAACTAACGATAGAATGTGTGATGGACGTAAGGGGAATAAAAGACGGCGAACCAGTAGTACTTCTGATCATTCAACTAATTCTAAACAAAGAAAACGACGTCATTATTCCCCGAATGTTCAATCACATAAACGTGTAAATACTAATTTAGACGATAAAGATAATACTAATAATATCTTAGATAAGTTTTTAGATATTCTTAAAGATGTAAAAGGTCGGTCTGCTTCTAAACTTTCCTTAAATAACGTCATTCCAGAATTTGATCCAATGACAAAAGATCAGACCATTTTGATGTGGCTTACTAAAGTAGAGGAGTGTGCAGAGATCTATGGCTGGGACGAAAAGGAAACCATCCATTTTGCCCTACCAAAATTAACCGGTGTTGCAAAGATTTGGTACCAGGGTCTCAGCACAGTCCTTTACTCATGGACCGAATGGAAAAGAAAATTGGTAGAAAATTTTCCTTGTCGTGACGATTACGCGGAACTTCTTATAGCAATGTTAGCTAAAAAAGCTCGTTATGGCGAATCATTGGAGCATTACTTTTACGAAAAAATGAATCTACTAAATAGGTGCGGAATAAAAAGTCGTAAAGCGGTTGACTGTATTTTAAACGGGATTGACGATCGGGCTGTCAGAATCGGTGCTCAGGCTGCTCAATTCCGTGAGCCTGAAGAGGTACTGAAATACATAAAAACTGTTAAAATAGGTTCCACTAGAGATACTGGAGAAAGACAGCAAAAACATGAGAGGAGGGCTACTGGAACGACCGCTCCCACTAGACGAAACGGTCCTGAATCAAAAAGGTTAGTATGTCACAATTGTAATGAAGAAGGTCACAAGAGTATCCATTGCCGGAAGACACCAACAACATGTACTAATTGTAGTAAGTTGGGCCATTTAAGTACTTATTGTAGGTTCAGGAAACAGCAGGAGACGCCCTGGGCGTCGGGAGTCACGAGAGGATTTCCGGCCACCGTAGGCGCGGGCTTGCGGACGGTGAGCAATGGGTAGCTCGCCGTCCGATAAGGACCAAGCCCGGGTCGACGGCGCGTTGTGTTCCACGCGCGCCTCAAAGAGATGTCAGCAGAATTGACGGGGTCCGCTAGGGCCAATGCCTGCCGGGGGTTCGAAGAAAACCGATAGGGAAATCGTGGCCCCCTGGCAACACGGCAACTGAAGGAACACGGGTGGGTTTTAGTCAGTAAGAGTCTGACACGCCCTCCCGCTCCGCCCAGAGCGGGAGAAGTTATTTGATAATTTCCCACCCAAAAAAAAAAAAAAAAAAGGTTCAGGAAACAAAAGCCACAAGACAGCAATCAAAAGGACACTGTGGAAGAAAAATCAGTTTCAGAACTAACATCAGGTGAGACTAACTCAAAATATATTATTAATATTCTGATCAACAATGAGGAATTATTATGTCACGTCGATTTAGGTAGCCAATGCAGTCTTATTAGGGAAAGTGAAGCTAAAATTTTGAAACTACCTATTGATGCCAAAGATTTACCCTTGATGCGGGCAATAGGTGGAAATTATGTTAGTCCGTTAGGTAGGTCCAGGGTTAATGTTAACGTTCAAGGTATAGAAGAAAATATTGAAATTCTAATCGTCGAAAATCACGCTCTGAAATATCCTGTGTTGCTGGGACACACTTTTACAGAATTACCTGACATATTCATTACCAAAACGCCTACTGAAATTATTTTTGAAAAGACTAGTGTAGATACTAAACTGTTTTTGAGGGTTTCAGAAGATATTTCTTTATCACCGTGCGAAATAGTTACCATTTCAGTATATTCATGCAATCATTTCAATGGGAAAATATATGTTAACGGATCTGTAAGGGGCGCGCCCGGTAGTGAATATTATTTATTTCCCGGAGGATATGATCTTAAATTGGGTATTGGTCGAGTAATCGTGTTCAATATGAGCAATTCACAAATATCCTTTGCCAAAAATATATTGTTGACACGTGCCTTTCCAAATATCATTCAAGAGGTTTCCGTTGTCTCTTTTGATGAACCTAATTTAGATGAATACTTACTCGTTGGTCCCGCAGTTACAAATGAACAAAAAGTTCAATTACAATGTTTACTTAATAGATTTAACGATTGCTTCTCTTCTAATTTAAAAGATTTAGGACTAACCTCTGTGGGAGAAATGATAATAGAATTGGAAAATTCTGAACCAGTTGTTTATAGACCTTATCGGATGGCTTTGGCGGAGAGAAACCTCGTTCGCGATATGGTTGGCGAAATGCTTGACGCAGGCATAGTTCGAGAGTCCTCATCGCCATACGCGAGTCCAATAGTGCTTGTTAAAAAAAAGACAGGTGAAAAACGACTATGCGTCGATTACCGTGCTCTAAATAAACGAACTAAAAAGGATCATTACCCCCTTCCCAGAGTTGAAGACCAATTAGATCAACTTGCTGGCAGTAAATTGTTCATTTCTCTTGATTTGGCGTCCGGGTACTATCAAATTCCTATTTCTGCGTCTTCACAAGATAAAACTGCATTCGTTACCGCAGACGGTCAATATGAATATACTCGGATGCCGTTTGGCTTAGTAAATGCGCCGTCAGTTTTTCAAAGAACCATAAATAAAATACTTTCTGAAGCAAAGATCAAATATGCTCTGGTTTATATGGATGATATTCTCATCCCGGCATCAACGTTTGAGGAAGGTCTCGTTAGGCTTCAGGAAGTGCTAACTCTTTTACGCAAAGGAAAACTAACATTAAAACTTTCCAAATGCCATTTCTTCTTTGACAAAATAGACTTCTTAGGTTTCGAAGTTAGCTCTGTAGGAATTAAACCAGGCACTCGCAAAATCGAAGCTGTGGCCAAATTCCCGGTACCAAAGAACCAACATGAAGTTAGGCAGTTTATTGGTTTGGCTAGTTTCTTTCGTAGATTTGTAAAAGGCTTCGCCGTCATTTGCAAACCATTGACGGATCTTTTGAAAAAGGACTGTCAGTGGAAATGGACTAAAGAACAAAATTGCTCATTCGATTCTTTAAAGCAAGCTCTTATTACTCGTCCGATATTGGCTCTTTACGATCCAAAAAGGGAGACTCAGTTACACACTGACGCGTGCAAGTATGGCGTTGCGGGGATTCTAATGCAAAAATGCGACGAAGGTCTTTTCAAACCAGTCTCTTACTTTAGTCGGAAAACGACTCCAGATGAACAACGAATGCATTCATTTGAATTGGAAACTCTTGCAGTTGTAGCTTCTCTCAGCAGATTTCGTGTTTATCTTCTTGGAATTCCATTCAAGATATTAACGGACTGTAACGCGCTTCGTACAACTCTAATAAAGCGTGATCTAATTTCACGAATTGCTCGTTGGTGGGTCCAACTCCAAGAGTTTGATTGCGAAATAGAGTATAGGCCGGGTACAGGTATGACGCATGCAGACGCGTTAAGTAGAAATCCGGTGGACAAGGCGGTTATAGAAGATCACGTACTCGACGTTCTATCAACCGAATCGGAGGATTGGATCGCAACGGTCCAATCGACCGACGAAGAAATCTCCCGGATTAAACGGATTTTAACCGATCCGGAATCTGTAAATGTTTCGGAAATAGTCAGGAATTACAAACTAAAAAACGATAAGGTATATCGTTTATTAAATTATAACGGAGATGATTGTGTTCGATGGGTAGTACCGAAAGGGGTGCGTTGGCAAGTTGTTAAAATGAACCATGATGACATCGGTCATTTTGGTTTCGAAAAAACCCTTTCTCGAATTCAACAATCATTTTGGTTCCCGAAGATGAGACGTTTTGTCAAAAAATACGTCCAATCATGTTTAGAATGTGCTCACCACAAGGGCACAACAGGGAAACAGCAAGGTGAGTTACATCCAATCCCAAAGGTAGAGATACCTTTTCATACTATTCATGCTGATCACCTGGGGCCGTTCGTTCGTAGCAAACGAGGTAACGTTTATATTCTAGTTATAATAGATGGCTTTACAAAGTTCATTAACATTTCACCCGTCAAGAATACAAAGACATCGACAACAATAAGAGTTTTACGAGAACACATTAGTTATTTCGGAACGCCTGTTAGGCTAATCACCGATCAGGGTACTTCTTTTACAAGTAATAACTTTCGATCATTTACAAAATTATTGAGTATAAAACATATCCTAAACGCAGTTGCCACGCCGCGAGCCAACGGTCAGGTGGAACGATTTAATAGGACGATCATCGATGCCCTCTCTACTAAAATGCATGGTAAGGATGAAAGGACATGGGACGAATTTATCCCTGACGTGCAAATTGGACTGAACACTACAGTGCACAAAACTACAGGTAAGAGCCCTTCAGAACTATTATTTGGCGTACGACTAAAAAGTCAGACTGAGAACAGGCTCAGTGAAGTCATCGACGAAGTCATTGAAACCATAGCATCAGGAGACCTGGAGAAAGAAAGAAGCAAAGCGGGAGAAAGAATCAATAACCAACAGATTAAAGATAAGGTAAGGTTTGATTCAAAGCGTATTAAGAGCAAATCATATACAGTCGGAGATTTGGTAAGTGTGAGAAGGGAAATCCCAAATACAGGTAAGTCCAAGAAATTAATTATGAAATTTCAAGGACCCTACAGGATCGTTAAAGTTTTGCCCAATGATCGTTATTTAGTAACAGATACCCCTCTCACGCAAAAAAAAGGCTGTCGTAATTATGAAAACATTATTGCAGTAGATAAAATGAAACCATGGCTTAGTTTTAATCAAAACTTTGGTAGTTCGGAATCCGAATGTGAAAACGTTGCATCGGGATCCGAGCAATCGAACGATACATCATAGAAAATATTGCTTTAATACCTGCTGTAATGTATTATTTTGTAAATAAGACATTAAGAATAATGGCAACAAATGAATGTTTAACATTAATATTTACAGAATTTATTTATATTAAATATCTAATATTTAAGAACGCGGTAATGTTTCTGCTAATTTATGTTATTGTATATCCTTTGTTAATTATTAATCAAAAAGTTAAAAACATTCTTAATTTTTATTATAGTATAATGAATGAAATGAAATAATTGTATTGTATAATTATTTATTTTAGCATATGAATTTTTACTTAAAACAGAAATTCATGTGTTAAAATGAATTTACACATAAATTTAATTTTTTTTTTAATTGCTTTATTAATGCGTAATTAGTTATTTTAATTTTAAATTGTGTTTTATAATCATTCTGAGTTGTGTAACTTAATTGATTCTAAACGATTGTGTATGTAAAATAGATGTTGTAAACATTCGTTGTAATAATAATTTAAGTAGTATATCTATTAAAATGAATGATCAATCAATGGAGATTCATACAGTGTCATTAATAAATTGATAACGTAATAGATAGTAAATCTTAATATTCTGAAAATAAAAGAGCAAAGGGACTTGCTCTAGCAGGATGGCCGAGCTGTTAGGATTTTAGTAAACACATTACACAATTATACCTAGTGGATGTAATAAATGCGTTTTACATTTGTGATAAACGCATTTATTTTATCAACTACCGCCTTCTTGTAACCGTGCGCATGACACTTGGTTTATAAAAACGACGAAACGGCGGCGCGCAGCTCAGTTGTTCCTGCGACGCCGAAGTGTAAAGACTATAAAGTGTTGCTCTGTGTAGAAATATTGTTATCCGTTGCAGCAAGGCCAGGTCAGTTTATTTTCTCTTTAATATTTAAATATCTGTGTGCTATGGTTTTTATTATATCTAAATTAAATAAATATAACCAGCTATGTAACGTACTTTAAGCCTAAGATGTATGGTGTCATTTCTGGTATTAATAATATCCTGTAAATTAAAGTGTTTTACTTTCCAATAAATGTTTGTAAGATTATTCAAACTTTCATTCCATACACTACCCTAAATAATCTAAAGCTAGTTAATAGGTCAGTGCTTACACTAGAAACGTGGCACAACACTAATTTCCTAAGGACGCTCTGCATTTCGACTTCCGCTGGCTTACATAAAGGAAGGTATTCCTTGATTATCAGGATTACTTGTGCCCCGACCTAGGGGCTCTTTGTACGGGTTGAAGACACCTCTTACCCAATTCTGCACGTTGCTCGCATGCATGGCTAACTGCACGAACTGAGGTCCGACGTCCAGCCTGCCTGCCTGCAGCCTACCGCTGGGAGCCTGAGCTGTCAGGCGACCTCCACGGCTACTGACTACGTACCACCACGTGCCAGGGCCGTCCAGCCTGTTACGGAGCCTGTGCTGAGCAGGCCCCCCGAATCTACCACGTGCTACCAAGGACGGTACCCTTCCCCTTTTACTGTGTTAGTGCTCAGAACAAATCAGTGTGACCTTACCGCGACCTAGCCGTGTACCTTCTACATACTAGTGTTAAAAATATATGTATTAACTTGTCTAGCTGTTTTACTAACTACTACCTAAACCGTTAACGGCCTGCGCAGCCTACCCTGCGCAGCCCTAGCCGTTACAGTGGCGCCCAACTCTTACTACCTACCAAACCTAACACTGATCTGACTGAGCCCTAGCACACCCTTCCCGCTACACATCGTAGTGGCATAGTTTTAAGATTTTCCTAACTATTGTGTGAACCTAATGTGACTACTATGTGTCATCTATTACTGTGTATCTAATACTATCTGTGTACATAATGGGAACTCACTACTAGTATAACTAAATCAAAATTTAAAAACTTTATTTCCGTGCTGGCAGCGGTGAAATGCAAATTTTCTAAATACCTAATAACTTGTGTCTTCTACACTAACAATGGATAGCTGTCAAATCATAATTTACTATCCTAAAACTGTTAACAACAACTACATTGTGATAATATCAAGTTTAACAACTACAAACATAATAATCCAACCAAACTTAAAACTCAACTCAAACTTGATGTTCCTACATACATCATACAATCTAAAACTTATTTACTGGCTCACAAATAATAAACTACATAATAACTACATACTGTGGCCAAAAAATTAAACACTAAGGACAGCTATCACTTAAACTATAAATCATGCAACTACATTACTAACTACTACTGTTTATCTAGTCACAATTAGATAAATTGATAACTACCTACTACTATAATAACACTACCTACCTTATTATACTACTTACTATAAAAGTAAATTAAAATTGAATTGTTTTCTAGTCAAATAAATAACAACTATTTACTAAGTACTACTACTTATTATCTTAACTTTGATAACTTATTTACAAACCATACTCAATATTGCAATACTTCTATTACGTGCAAACAATCATTAATATCTATCAATTAATGCACATTGCAACTATAATGGCACTGCTCAACATTAAATAAACCACCTACTCCTAATCTAAAAATTGAACTTTTCCAAACCAACTATCAACTACTATTACTACCTATACCTACTACTATTTCTTATCCATATACACATGTACCTACATACAAATCTAAATAAACAATATCTAACACTAATCATCTAAATTCTATCAGCTAAACCTGTGTTATCAGATAAACAGCAGATTGCCACTAAACTAACCTACCTAACCAAACCAGTCCTACCCTACAAACTACAATTAATTGCACTCATCCATTATACTATACTATAACTACCTACTGTACTATAACTACCTACTATACTACAACTGCCTACAGTGTCTACATAAAACCAACAATTATCATAATATCTACTCTTCCACTATTTGGTAAATCCAAACAGTTTTATAGGATGATGGCCCTACCCCATCCATCTTATACTCCTACCTCTTATAACTATTGGTCCTATAGCCATAATTACAACTGATGATGGCCCTATCCCATTCATCACCTACCTTCTTCTAAAACTATCGGTCCTACAGCCATAGTTCAAATTGATGATGGCCCTACCCCATTCATCACCTACCTTCTATAATGATCTGATGGTCTACCCCATTGATCTGCTTTATCAATTGGCCCTACACCATTGGTAACCTAAGCAACCACCTCTATTTATAATATACTATCTATCTATTCTCCTCTAAAGAACGGTGCAACTCTATAAAGAAGCCTTTGCAGCAGCGGATGGTTACTGCCTAAATAAGCCTAAACCAAAAATATCTATCTATTTACATATTGTATATTCTAAGCAGCGGACGGTTACTGCCTAAATAAGTCTAAACCAAAAATATCTATCTATTTACTTATGTATATTCTACGGAGCGAATGGTTACTCCCTAAATAAGTCTAAACCAACACTATCTATTTATGTAAACTGTCTATTTATGTAATTGTTGGTATTTCAATGCAGTTTAGGGAATTATGTACTAAAAAAAACCACCTATATACTACCACTACTGTATATACCTATATACTATGGACTAGACCCTGATTTCTAGTCTTGTGGGTTGGGTGCATTATACTATTAGGACTTGGGTTAAAACTACAACAGTAATCTACTTATTACTGAAATCTGATCTGTTGCTTGCTAGCATAACTACTAAACTATTATCTGTGATATTAACTAATGATATTATGGGAATTCTAATGACTATTAATTCTACCTAATAATAAAATATAAAAATATAACTAAAACAATTATCTAAAACTTAAAATAAATTATAACTATCCTTAACATATGCTGCGCTGGTGCTATTTTAGGGAATGCTGTTGATCCCAAGGGATGTCTATTTTTTATTGCATAGCAGGTCACTATTATAACTACCCTTAGCTTTTGTGTTATCTATCTGTTACCTAAATGCCCAAAGTACATACTAAAATAATTCAATAATGACTTTGGCATTCTAACTACATGTGTATACATATCTACCAACTACACCTACAAGTACACACTGAACTCACCTATCTATACTTACCTATAGCCAGTTAAATATCTACTACACCTCATGTCTACTCACATGTAGGAATACTACTACACACTGGTACTACCTACTAATAGAACACTACTGACTGAGATACACTTGCTCTTACACTTGTGTATTTCTTTGCTTGCTGTCTGTAAATCTTGAGTGACCTATGACTAAATAGTTCACTCATGGCTGCTGAGTATGGTTCCAGTCTTTGCTGTTACTGGACTGGATACAGACTTGTGCTAAGGATTAGACAGCAAGTGGAAAGTGGTAGTTCTAGCGGATTTTGTATAGGTAAAATCCTCTCTCTGCAGCCGGGGTACTGTAGCGTTGTGTGAGGTCTCAACCGTAATTAATCACAATTAGTAAGTTACTAACCACACATCACTAGAAACGTGGCACAACACTAATTTCCTAAGGACGCTCTGCATTTCGACTTCCGCTGGCTTACATAAAGGAAGGTATTCCTTGATTATCAGGATTACTTGTGCCCCGACCTAGGGGCTCTTTGTACGGGTTGAAGACACCTCTTACCCAATTCTGCACGTTGCTCGCATGCATGGCTAACTGCACGAACTGAGGTCCGACGTCCGGCCTGCCTGCCTGCAGCCTACCGCTGGGAGCCTGAGCTGTCAGGCGACCTCCACGGCTACTGACTACGTACTACCACGTGCCAGGGCCATCCAGCCTGTTACGGAGCCTGTGCTGAGCAGGCCCCCCGAATCTACCACGTGCTACCAAGGACGGTACCCTTCCCCTTTTACTGTGTTAGTGCTCAGAACAAATCAGTGTGACCTTACCGCGACCTAGCCGTGTACCTTCTACATACTAGTGTTAAAAATATATGTATTAACTTGTCTAGCTGTTTTACTAACTACTACCTAAACCGTTAACGGCCTGCGCAGCCTACCCTGCGCAGCCCTAGCCGTTACAGTACCTTGACTTTATATTTTTATTTTCATTTTGTTAATGTTACATTTGATTATCTATTTACCTAAACAATTTTGTATGCCTTCTGGCAGGACGTAGTATGGACCGATATTTATTTGTAACATCTGTATATTTTTACCCATGTTCACAAAATTAATAAATGAATTTGAATTTGAATTTTATAATACTTTTGATAAATAATATGTACACCATTAAAGACCACGTAATTTAGCCGCACTTTTCGTAATAATTTATTTGTAGGTACTAACTAAGGTAAAGTGACGAGCACAAATATATCTGGGGGCACGGCAGTGCCGCCGCCAAGACGAGCTAAAAACAAAAAGCAGAGGGAGCACTACCTACCTTTTCTCGAAGCGTTTCATCGTATTTTATAGCTTCGGCCTGGATAATGAACCAAGTACTTATGCAAGCCGTAAATTTTGACAAGATGTAAATTTTATAGAGTTTGGCCTTGTAGAGTTAGGGGCTTGGCTCTACATTAGATCTGATAACTTTGTAACAGTGAAAGCCTTATGTAAGTCTTGGTAACCTACAATTCAATTCAATTCAAAATATTTTATTTCACATAAACCTACATGGGCATTTATGAAACGTCAGAAGCTAGGTGCACGGTTCCAACTGGTCGTTTCGTACTTTACATGAAATGTTTTTGGTGGGTTACTATGGACAGATCGGCAATAATATCTGATTTCATGATTCATTCTTTAATATCTGTTCTCAAGAAGACGTGACCCCTACATGCGCATGTCCGATATTCTAAGCCACAATGCGGTTGTTAACACTTTATTTATTTATTTATTAGCTTTATTTTATTTCTTACATGTAGTTCTTATCTACTGTTTTGTGTTATTTAATTATTATTTATTTGTTAGTTACTTTGTACTTAAATAATTTTGTACTATATTAATAATACAAACCTGACCTGGTCAACAGGTTCGTCATTCCCGAAAGGATTTGTCGACATGATGGATAGATTATGAGAACCCAGGCAGCACACAAGTCAGATAACTGGCCAACAATTTAACCTTATGCAGAGTTAAGCTTAATTATATATGTATAGAAGCTGTGTGTATTGCGAAGTTCTGTATTAAAGTTTTTTTTTGCTATAATAATGCTATTAGCTGAGTTAGTTTTATAATTTGCGGATTTAATTTCTTAAAACTGAATAATCATTATAAAAAGACCTGTTACTCAAGAGTATGTGTAACCTCAATATGGGTTTAAAATTCCATTATCAAGCATGATGCTGGATAAGTTATATTCTGTTCTCTGTTAGCTGTATTACACACCACATCTTGACAGTTATTCAGCTGCTGTATAAAATAAGCGTTATTTCTGTTATGAAGCATATAGTGACTTAACAGAAATTAAGATAGCTGTTATAACTACTTTATGCCGCTTTAAGTACGAAATTACCGTCATTTGCAGCTAACTGTGGTTAAAGCAATAGTAACAGATTCTTATGCAGAAGTTTGCCGGGTATTCACGAAAAGTAGAAATTTTTTAAGCTAAAAGAACTGTTCTGGAACGTTAGTCAGCATTTAAGCGGCTAACTGCGCTTTGTTTTGTAGTGGTTGTGTGAAAATGCCTCCTTACAAAAAAAATTAAAAAAATACTCATCATTCATGGAAAAATGCCACCAGCTCAAAAGCAGTATTATTTTAATATTATTTCAGTGGGAGAAAGAGATGGAGCTATACGTCCTGTAGAGCTTCATCTCTTTCCCACACTGATGTAATATTAAAATAATATTGCTTTTTGAGCTGGTGGTAGGCCCCCAGGAGGCATACGAAGAAAGTGCTTGCATTGATAAGAGCTAAAAAGAACAAATAATATACCTATACTGTGGGTTTTCATTACTATAATTATGACTGAATCCTGTTTGATTTACAGTACGAATGTGTATGATTATAGAACAGTTATCGAAAAATGTTGAGTGCAGACCACTTTTAACCAGAGCACAACTTAATAAGTGGACACATAAGGTCTGTTATACAGACATAAGACGATAAGCCGCTGTGCAATCAGATTTTATTCAGAATGAGCGTCGCCATATCGAATAACATAACCTATTATAATGATGTGGAATTTTATACTCAAATACTCAAGTTCCATAACGAAATCGGTATAATACTCTTATAAAAGTATTACAAGGTTATTTTTGAACCCTTAAACTGCATAAAATATAAAAAATATTTCACACGTAAAAACATATCAATAGACGAAATGTTGTTTATTTCTCCAAAACCCGGCTTATCAGGTAGCGCGTGAAAATTTTACACGAAATATATATACAGGGTTACTGGTAACTCGACGTATTCCTTACAGGACGTCATAGTAGGGTTAAAATGCAACAAATTAAGCCACCAAATGTTCTACCGAAATTCAGTAGTTTTTGAATTAGTTGAGAGTTTTAGTTTTTTTATGAAAAATCCCAGATTAAATCATTTGAAACCAATTTAAAAATGATTTACGGCGCGACTGTACTGAAATTTAAGTTATTATCATAGTTGACGCCGTAGCAGACCTTTGTTAATAATTAAAAGTTCAATAATGCCTAAAACTTTGGCAAATATCACTAACCAAACATTTAATTTTTTGTAATTTTTGCTATTACTTCATAAAAAATGTAGTTTAGTGCAAAAAAAATACTACACCTGGTGTACAAATTACTAAGAAAATATCCTTGTCTTATCAGTTATTCAGAAAGGTATGATTGTCAATACTTTTGCATGTGTGCCAGGGAAGAGAAGAGTTTTATGGGGGGCAGGTAAAATTGCGAGACGGTCAACCTATTGTTTCGTATTCGTATTATTCGTAGTTTTTACCTGCGCTTCAACTCCTAACACTCGGGGAGCTTTGTGATTGGTCGCTATTGTTCTCTCGGCATGACAGGGGGTGCGATTTTGCAAAATTTGGTCGTCAGCGTTAGTTAGTTTCAACTCTACGTCGCGCAAGCTCGTGTTTTGTTACTGGCTATTTCCCTAACTGTTGCTGCGTATCTTGCTCTTGTGCTGTGCTGTGCCTTCATAAGCGCTGACTATGGCTGCATATTTTAATCCTGAATACGCTGACATAATGTACTGTTACGGACTTTGTGACGGTAACGCTGCTGAGGCGCGGCGAGAATATCAACTTCGCTTTCCCAACCGCCGACTCCCCCACGTTAGTGTCTTCGGATCGACTTATCGGCGAATATCTGAAACTGGCAGCGTCCAAAGAAGCAGGCAAGTTGACACTGGTCGTTCCCGGAGATACACGGCTGAGGACGAGGAGCTTATTCTTCAACGTTTTATTGACGATCCTAACACATCGACAAACATCGTAGCGCGTGAGCTTGGTATGTCACAGTGGAAAGTCTGGTCTGTAGTTCACTTGTCAGGCCGACATCCATACCATTACCAACCAGTCCAGTCATTAGAAGAAGGAGATCCGCCGAGACGGCTTGAATTTTGTCGTTTTATGCTAAGTGCCGACGCCGACAGCGAAAACTTTTTAAAAAACATTCTGTGGACCGATGAGTCATGTTTTGATCGTGATGGTATCACAAATTACCACAACTTACATTACTGGGCACCGAAAGCAGAAGCAAACCCTAAAAAACTGAAACCAACCGCATCCCAGCGAAGGTTCTCGCTTAATGTTTGGATGGGTATTATTGACGACAAATTAATTGGCCCACATTTTTTACCCCGAACACTAAATGGGGAACTTTATGAAGATTTCCTCAGAAATCATTTATCAGCACTGCTCACGGATGTACCGGAAGAAAGAAGAGCAAACATGATTTACCAACATGACGGATGTCCAGCCCACTTCCGAATCACAATTCGACAATTGCTGGATGAAAACTATCCAAACCGATGGATAGGGCGCGGTGGGCCGATTCCGTGGCCTGCACGAAGCTCTGATCTGACGCCGCTAGACTTTTACGTCTGAGGTCATATGAAAGATCTAGTTTATGTGACCCCAGTAAATTCAATTGAAGAACTAAGGGAGAGAATTACAAATGCGGCGGACCAGATGAGGGCAACAATCACATCAAGAATAACAAAAACCGAAGTAAGGAAGCGAATAAGAACATGTATTCGAAACCGAGGGCAGCACATCGAACAAGACGTGTGAAATGTGTGTAATTAAAGTTTTATTGATTAAAAAGAATAATAATGTTCACGATTTTGTTTTTGATTTTTCGAATAATCACCTTTTTGTGAAACGCACGCCTGTACTAAATCAAAAACGATTTTCATAATGTAGTCCATGATTTTGTATTAACTTTCATACCTTTTTGGATAGCTGATAAGACAAGGATATTTTCTTAGTAATTTGTACACCAGGTGTAGCATTTTTTTTTGCACTAGACTACATTTTTTATGAAGTAATAGCAAAAATTACAAAAAATTAAATGTTTGGTTAGTGATATTTGCCAAAGTTTTAGGCATTATTGAACTTTTAATTATTAACAAAGGTCTGCTACGGTGTCAACTATGATAATAACTTAAATTTCAGTACAGTCGCGCCGTAAATCATTTTTAAATTGGTTTCAAATGATTTAATCTGGGATTTTTCATAAAAAAACTAAAACTCTTAACTAATTCAAAAACTACTGAATTTCGGTAGAACATTTGGTGGCTTAATTTGTTGCATTTTAACCCTACTATGACGTCCTGCAAGGAATACGTCGAGTTACCAGTAACCCTGTATAAATACACGGTAAAGTTGCATGCGCACCAACAATTTCTTCCTCTAAACATAAATAAGGGTAAAAGTTAGTTACGGTAGGTTATTATATTGTCAATGTCGCAGTCACGCTGTTCGGATTTGTCAATTTCAATTTAATTTGATTAACTTCTTGATAAAAATACTGAAATGAGCTAAACGCTGTGTATCGTCTGAATATTTGAGATTTGAAGGACTTAACCATTAGTTCATTCATCATTTGGCTAACAGAGCTATAATATTAAAGTACAAAATGCTTTTATGCAGAAGATACTCAGCTTGTCGTACAATTATTCAAAACTTATTCAGCTGTTACGTTGCTATTACATAGCTATTAGTAATATAATTTTGTGCCCAAATTGCTTGAATAACCTCTGAGTAAGTGCTTAATCAGCTAATTACGGTAGTCTTATTCAGCGATTAGTTTCTATGACTGCTATTAAACAAAACTTACTCAGAAGGTTTGTGCTGGCTGGGAAGGCCTATGACTCCGTGCCACATGTCATACATGACTCATGAGGGTGCTGGAGACGCATCTCTGCGCACCTTCCAGATGTAGTGTTTGGGGCAATGGAGAACGGTTCTTCACTATCCAGAATGTCGAAATATCCAGAGGAATAGCGAGCCGATAAGGATCAAGCCAGGCATATTACAGAGCGATTTGAGTCCGCTTTGGTTCTACTTAGCCCTGAATCCTCTAAGCACACTGCTGGAGGATTCAGGTCTAGGCTCTCGGTTGAGGAGAGGTGGTCAGGTTATATCTCACCTTCTCTACATGGATGATATAAAACTCTTTGCCCTCAACAATTTGCAACTGATGGAGCTACTGAAAGTAACTGAAACTTTTAGGAGAACCATCCGGATGGAATTTGGTGTGGAAAAATGTGCGGTCATGCATATAAAGCGAGGGGAGATTGTGGAATCCGTGGGAACCTGACTCGGATTCCAAAAACCTTAGAGCCCTCTTCGCATCCAAAACCTATTAAGTATTTGGGTATGTCGGAAACGTTGGATATCAATCAATCAATCATTTATTAATTTGCGAATATGGGTACAAAAGAAAAGGTCTTATACAAACAATAGTGTCCATTAGCCATATCCTACCATATAAGGCATGCAAATTTACAAATACACAGGTATCTATGAAACTGGAATTTAACAATAAAAATACATTATTTAAAATATCGTATGGAGTAACATTATTTAAGTTTGTCCTGTAAATATTCAGTGACAGAGTAAAATGCTTTTTTTTGTAACAGTGTTTTGACATTGTTTTTAAATATGTTTAAATCACTTATCTCCAGAAGTGAATTTGGTAAATGGTTATATATGCGTGGAGCCATACATAATATACTTTTATTTAATAACGCTGTTTTATTGCTTGGTAATCATATATGAAATTTGTATCTTTTGCTTTGTAACTTATTAAAGTAGTTTGTATTTTTCCTAACGAACATTATAACCTCTAAAATATATAAACATGGTAACGTGAGAATATTTAATTTTACAAATAAAGGTCTGCAGCTGTCAGTTACTTTTATACTAGTTATGGCTCGTATACATTTCTTCTGGGCTTTAAATACTGCTTCTTTGTTAGTAGAATTACCCCAAAAAATAACACAAAACTTTAGAGTAGGTGCAACATAGCCGTTGTAGGCTGTAATGACTGTAGAAGTACTGACGGTTTGCTTAAGTTTAAACAATGCATAAGAAAAGGTATTCATTTTAGTGCATAATGTATGGATATGTTCTTTATAATTCAAATTATTATCTATCTTTATACCCAGAAATCTCGTAACGTTAACTTCTTGGATGTTATTATTTCGGTAATTTATGTTCATATTAGCTATTTTACTTACTCTACTTCTGAATGTCATGAAATTTGTTTTCTCGAGATTAATATGTAAATTGTTTGATGCCAACCATTTTATAATGCTATCTAAAGTCATATTTATCTCAGGTTCCATGTGTAATTTACTATCTCCTGTGAACAGTACTGTACTATCATCAGCAAATAGGATTGTGTTGTATTTTGTCGCTTTTGGAAGGTCATTGATGTAAATTATAAAGAGAGGCGGACCCAATACACTTCCTTGTGGAACGCCAGATGTAACCTAATTATAATTAATAATAATGAAAAAGTTATTTTAATAATATCAAATCAAAGAATAGTTTAATTAAAATAATAATTTTCATTTATTTATTTATTTTAATTTTTATAATTAAATTTAATAAAATTCGAAAATATAAATTTAATTTAAATATTTAATCCTTTCGTACTAAAATATTTTAATTTATAAAAGATAGAAACCACATGAGGATGAATAAGTTATCATTTTTTTCCCATAAGGACATATCCTTGTTATTTGTGTTATTTGCGTCCTATTACTTAAGTAAGATTTAATCAGATCATAGATGTTCCCTCTAATACCATAAGTGTATAATTTATCTAAGAGTATTTTGTGGTCCACATAATCGAAAGCCTTTGTGAGGTCCATAAACAGTGCACACGTTTGTTCACCTCTATCCATGTGGGTTAATATGTTGTGAAGAAAATTATATACTGCTACATTAATTGATTTATTTTTACGAAAGCCAACCTGTTCTTCACAAAGTAAATTGTTTCTTTCAAAGTAACTATAAATACCATCATGGATTACTTTCTCGAAAATCTTCGATATGACTGGTACAAGCGCTATTGGACGATAGCAGCTCATGTCATTTTTATTTTTATTTTTAAATAAAGGTTTAATTAGAGTTAATTTTAACTTTTCTGGGTAGACTCCATTTACTATACTTAAATTTATTATATGACTAAGTATAAATGATACCTTAATCGATACGTGTTTTAAAACTTTTGTTGATATATTGTCATATCCGGTACTATTTGTGTTCTTAGGCTCTAATTATTTTGTATATATCTTCTGGTATAGTTGGACGCATAAATATTGAGTTTGGTTCGAACGGGATTCGGCATCTTGAATGGTTTGATATGGAAGCTTTAGTTTTATCAATGAAGAAATTATTAAAGTAGTTTGCAATCTGTTTTGGTTCAGTTATTATATTACCATCCACAGTAATCTGTTGTATTTGATCCTTAGGTATATTTAGTTTATTGGTATTTATAATCTTCCAAGTAGCTTGCGAATTATTTCGAGCAGTTCTTATGTAACTATCATTGCGAGACTTTTGCGTTAACTTAATGACCTGATTTAATCGTGAGGATAAAGTTAAGAATTTAGTTTTATTATTTTCTATAGGTTTTTTTCTGTAGTCCCATAAAAGTTGTAGCTTACGTTTACAGCACATTCTAAGACCTTTTGTAATCCACCGAGGGCGAGATCTTGTTGATATTTTTATCTGTATAGTAGGGAAGCAAAGATTATAGAATAGGTGGAATAATTCATAAAATTCATCAAATGCTAGGTTTGGATCTGTATTGTCAAAAACGTTATTGAAATGAAGAGAATTTATGCATTCTTTGAATTTACGAATGTTCTCTGTAGAGTAGTCTCTTTTTTCTATGTTCCATGATTTAAGGAAGAAACTAGATTTGACTGGACATGTCAGCAATTGAGCAGTGTGATCAGAAAGTGCAGATTCAATAACCTTTGCGGAACATCCCTTAATATTGAATATAATATTATCAATGCATGTTTTGCTTGATAACCGTGTTGGTTCGTTAATGCCTAATTTTAAGTTGTAACTATGCAGAATTTGCAAAAATTCAGTTGCATCATAAGTTTTCTTTAGCAAATTTATATTAAAGTCGCCACAAATTATAACTTTCTTTTTACCGTAACAAAATCGACCAAGAAGGGAGTTTAGATTTCTAAAGAATATATTTATATCATCTGAATTTGACCTTGGAGGTCTGTAGATGCATATGACATATATTTTATGATCTAGTAACTCAATACCAGAACATTCGATGATATTTTCAAGTGAGTAATTACTGAGATTATCTATTGGTGCATATTGAAGCAATTTTTCTATTAAAATACAGGACCCACCGCGCCGGTTTTTCCTACAGAAACAAGAAGCTAGTTTATAGTTACTGATATTTAGTATGGTTTTGTCCGTTTCTATCATGTTATACATATCACATTAATAGGGTTTTGTTCTTTCTCAAGAGTTAACGTTAAAAGGTCTGACTTAGAGATAAGGCCATTTATGTTTTGGTGAAAAACGTTAATATGTTTAGACACGAAAAAGCTCTTTTGATGCTTGTGGGGTAGATGTATTATCTATATTCTACATTTGTAATGAAGGGGTTGGAAAGCAAGTATCACTAGAAGATGAGCATTGATGGATCTGTGTTTCCGATTTATTGCAATGTCCATTTAATTTACCATCTGTTAGTTTTTAAAATAATAAGGAATAGTGCCAGGTTTCCATTGACTGATCTTATTGCTATTTTCTATATGTGTAGTATCTTCAGTCTTATAATTATTTTCATAAAATGTGTTTAAGTAGTGTATATAGTTTTTTTAATTTATGAAAAATTATTTTGATCGCAATATTATTCACTTTACCTGTGAATTTAGAGAACATATCGTAAGTGTAATTTAAATGTTTATTAGTGTCAAACGTATGCGTATATTCAAACTTCCAATTGGAGTTTGTTGAACGCTTCTATTCTATTATTAAACAACATTACGCTACCATTAAGTTAAAAATTTGGAGCACATAAAATAACATTAGTGTGTGTTATTTTTTAGAGCTTACATTTTATGTGATTTACCAATTTTTCATAGTTTTTAGAAAGACAAAGTCTCCTTCTCCTAATAAAATAATACAAAAATCTTTCAAAGTGTAATTCACAAGTTTTAAATCGAGCGTTGATAGGAGTTCGTATATCCCCGCATTTGGCAGACAGTAATGACAGATTTTATTATTTGGGAAAACATTTTCAGCAGTTTCCAGAATACTATTTACATTATTATCACTAAGTATACAAATTTTGGAGTATGTTCTGTTTCTATTACCCATAATTTCATGGTGACTACATTTTCCTGAATCTTGCATGACTTGAGAAGCAGTAGCGCCCTCTGTTTCTGGGTAAAACACTAATTTGGATGATCTTGGAATATCCTCGATAAATTTTTCATCCCTGAAACATTGTAGTTTGTCGCACGTTTGAGGGCTAGATGAAGTTTTGTTTAATTTTGTCTTTTGATTAGGACTTTCTTGCATGTTTAAAAAATCAAGCTGAGATCTAACTAGGATTTTACGTTTTGTTTTTGTAATGGGTTTCTTCTTAAGAGTACTTGTACATACATGTTTCAGTTTGTTAACTGTTAATTTATATTGATTAATTTGTTCTACTTGTGTGCTATTTTCCAACAGTAATCTTTCTATTTCATTTTCAGCAATTTTTAAATTTTCTTCCAGTTTACATATTTTATTCTTCAATTCCTCAACATCATCATTTGGCCTATATATTTCAGGATAACTTCTGTTCATAGCATATGAAGACGTTGAAATAAATTATGTATGTTCATCCTCATTTTCTGACAGTTCAGATAATGCTTCAAATGAGTTTTCAGTCGGAAAAGTAGCTTTACATGTTTTGTTTCAAATGTGACATTATTTATCGGCGTGTTGCATATTGTTGTTGGACTACTAAGTACATTAACATGCGATATATCCGTAGAGCTAGTAGCCATTTTCATAATACATGTTCTGCAGCGCCATTTTTTCTTTGATTCTTTGTCCATTAGTTTGTATGTTTGTGCTGGATAACCGTCGCAATCTGGTTCAAATCTGTGGTTACAGACCGAGCACAATGCTGTTCTTTTTATGTCAACCGAGTTTTTGCATTTGTAACATACTACTAGGACAGACATCTTGTGGCCACGTTTGTATTATAAAATAGTGCTAAGTAAATTTTAAACTTTACTTTTCAACTAAAATCTGTCGGTGTTGGTGGATCAATTTGAAGCGTGGCATAAGCTAAGTCTGCTAAAAACGCGTAACGTAAGTTCAAAATGTTGACAACAAGCGTGTAAGCGTTGAGCATGTGTGCGTAGAAGCGGGCGATCTGCGGGTTGCCCTTGGTCAGTGACGCAAGTAATTGCAAATTTTTCTAAAAAGTTTTTCTCTGTTTACTCACGGTACCGGTGGAGTCCAGATGTATTATAAATATCACTTTTTAGTCCATTTCACAAGCTTTACAATGATACACAGCACTAATGAATTGTGCAACTTTTAACCACTTTTTTACAAATTTTACGGAGACAAAACAAATACGGTACTAACTTTGAATCTTCCAACCGTCGTATCAATGTTACTGATGAAGCAATCGTTGAAGGAGCGCTTCTTTGGCCGCCTGAAGAAAGTATTTAATAGTCTTCTATCAGGCGGAAATAAGGTGCGAGCCTTCAACGGTTGGGTCATGCCGATTTTGATTTACTCTTTCAGCGTACTCAAATGGACTCGGACCGAACTCGACACCCTGAATAGGAGAGTCCATACGCTGCTGACTGCATATCGAATGCATCACCCACGGTCATCGGTAATGAGACTGTAGGTATATGAAGTCGAGTATTTTTAAACGCTATGACACTTCACAATTGCGAGATATGTAGTCTCAGGGAATATTTCCTAGAAGCCGACCGCGACGTGGGGATGCATCGAGATGTGGTCGATGTGAACAAGGGCCTCACTCCGCTCTCCTTGGCTAAAGAGAACTGGTGCAAGCCTGTAGTGCTTGACACTAACGATCGCAGGGAGGTATGGCAGAGTCAGGAGCTTCACGAACGCTTTTTCTGGGCCCTACATGGATCCGATGTAGATTTACTAGCGTCCGTTGCCTGGCTTCGTTTCAGTGACCTCTTTGAAGAAACCGAAGGTTTTGTCTGTGCAATTGTAGACGAAGTTATTATGATGAACAATTACCGGAGAATAACTGTGATTTTTTGTGTGTTGACATCTGTCGGACATGCCACCGACCGGGAGAATCAATCCGACACATTATCTCCAGGTATTCTCGTCTAGCTAACGAAGAGTACTCGCATAGACACAACCTTGTAGTTAGGATTATCCATCAGCAACTTGCTCTGAAATACAGCCTTGTCGAATTGAAAGTGCCGTACTACAGGTATGTGCCCGACCCAGTCCTCAAAAATGGAAATATCACATTGTACTGGGATCGAATAAGCCTGATGTAGTGGTAGTGAATCGAATAGAGCGGCGCACAATAACTATTATTGCCCAGTCTGTCGTGCCCTAAAATGCTAAATGCCCTTCTGACTGCCAACCCTGAATGTGATGTGTTTGCGGATGAATGGAGTAAAATTATGCGTATATGTCTGGTGTTCTGTGAGAGAAAGTATGCTAGGGAGTCCACTGTTCCATGTTAGTTTTAAATTAAATTAATGTCAAGATTGTAATTGTTTCTATTGTAATTGTTTCTATGTTAATTAATGTAATTGGTGTTGTGCCGTTTTAATTAACTATAAATAAATAAATAAATAAATAGCAGTCCCACATGACGGGAACCTCGTGAAAGCCGGAAAAGATAAACAAATCAAGCATGTTGACTGGCTCGCGAGGTTGTTGACATGTGGGATGTGGACTCAGCGATCATTATGCCGATAGTCGTATCAGCCAAGAGCCTCGACTAACGGCTAAGGAGGCTCTCGTTGGGCAGCTAGATTAAGGGCTTGATTCAGGGAGTGGTACTCCTGGACACGGCTCGCATTGTTAGGAGGTTCCTCTCTCTGGAGCCCTGACCACTGGTAGCTTGGGCCCTATTCCCAATCCCGGCGGGCTACTATTTTATTTTTATTTTTAAATATTTTCATATTAGTAGGAGGTTATTGGGCATTCTACCCCACCTTCCGTTCCAACGGTTCACTCCGTTCGCCTCGTCACTATCGGTGGAGTAGAATGCCCAATAACCTAAATAAAAATACTGTTTCGGCGCCTATTCCATTCGATGAAACGGAAGATGGACAATAGTGTAGTTAAAATACTGGTTCGGCGCCTATTCCACTAATTAGATCTAAAACTCAGTATTACCTTGTTATATTGCTAACTAATATGCACACATCACTCCGTTTTCTGTGACTAGATTGGCTCGCAGACATCTGAACTTTAGGATAGGTACCGTAAACATTAAACTAAAATTTGGGTCAGACAATCTCATGTCACCTTACACGTTAACAAATAAGGGCGCTCGCTGTTTGAACCGCTAGCCTAAAATTCAGGATAGTTAGTCTCATATCCTTCATAGAACAAGATGGCTGCACCTACAGACACACTCGCGTCTTTCATCGCATTACAATGTATACGCGAACAGTTTCAAATGGCTGCGTTCTAGCCTTGTATAGATTGGAAATACGCGGCACACTCACTTTCTATTTCTATGACCCCAGGTTGGGCACCAAGGACATCCAAATTTTAATTAAATTAATTCGAACAGACAACACTACCTTACACGTTAACGTCAAGTAATGTATTGAGTAGCTCTCTCACGCTCTGCGGTCCGATCATTCTGCTGGTTTGAATGCTTATACACTTGCCATCGTTCCGTCTAGTTCACCCGTATAGTCACCGTCAAAACGGAGCATGCGCCGTTCAACGGTTAGCCACTGTGTCGTACTCTTTCGTGAACCGTCTGACGACGCGGCGTCGGAAACGATCGTATAAAGCTTTCACAGTACAGGTGTAAGTGAGTCTTTAAAATCTCAAAGACTGCAAAATTGTATTATGTAAATTTGCTGTATTTTTCCTTTTTCCATATTCATCAATTATACTATAAGATAATCGCCATGCATGTTGCAGTCATTGATTAAAATTCTATCAATCAAAGATTGTTTGAAAGATGATTCTTAATATCAGTACTGAATCTTTGCATGAAATGATTATAAAAAGTTAGCTTTAGTCGTTGGATGATTTTATAGCAATTTAAAGTTTTACTGCAGCATGTGTATGAACTAACTTACTGACACGGCTTCGTTTACGCGGATTGTTCTGCACAATAAAAAAAAAACAGGATATTTTACTTTCGGCTCATCTAGACTTACACTTTTGAAAATAAAAAGTTTTTTTAATTTCACTGCTTTCATGCAGAGTTTTATATCAAGGTTTATTAAACAAACATATACTTTATTATAATACCTATTTTATTAATTATAAGTCCGCAGTAGCCTGGTATCGGCTTCATCTTTGTAGGCGAAGGTAAAAGCTGGTTTTGCATTTCATTAGTCACGATAAAATTGTAATTTGATAAAATTGCTTTTTAATCACTATTGTTTAATTAGCCGTAAGTAATAGTATATTATGCAATTAGTGAATAAAGGACGGATTTAAAGCGAGGGCCATAGATAAATTACGAGCAAGTGAAGGATTCTAACGATTGAATCACGACCGTAGGGAGTGATTCATGATGATTGAATCCTGAACGACGCGAGTGATTCATGGCCCTCGATATAAATCCGTTTTATTCAAGAGTTGCATACTATACTTTAAACCATGACTACGAGAAAAAGAAAGATTTAAGCAAAAATAGTCATTTTATTAAGAAAAACGTGTGCGGTCGTGGGGTGTGGGTCGTCAGAAACGAAGTTCTTTCTCACGTATGATTTAAAACAAAAATAAAGTTTTTGCAGTCGCCATCTTGCATTTATATTTTGACGTCATATCGGCGTTAGCGCCCTCGAAAACTATGAAAACGACACCCATGATGAAATTTTTTTTTTGAGCGGCATCTTGTATTTACATTTCGACCCCACTATCGGCTTTAACACCCTCGTAAACCATGAAAACGATACCCATCATGAAAATTTCAAAAAAAATTCAAAGCCACCATCTTGAATTTACATTTCGACCCCACTATCGGCTTTAACACCCTCTAAAACCATGAAAACGATACCCATGATGAAAAATTTAAAAAAAATCAGAGCCGCCATCTTGGATTTTCATTTTGACCTCACTATCGGCTTTTGCACCCTTGAAAACCATGAAAACGATACCCATGATGAAAAATTTAAATAGAGCCGCCATCTTGGATTTTCATTTTGACCTAATTCACACTTTCTCTCTCTCTCGAGACTCGTACGGCATACAGTGTACTCGGGCCGATGTGTACAATTTTATTCCACAACACAGTGATCACTTTACTCTTTTCTTTTGTTTTTTTCTGCCAGCGTTCTCTCTCTCTTTCTCTTTGAATTAGAAGAAGACAGTCACAAATATTAACACTTTTTAGCGTGACGATTTCTGAAAGTTGAAGCCGCGTTGAAGAACTTCGTTCCAAAAAAGGAAGGTTAAATTAATCGCAAGGAGGTTGTATAGCATTGAGTTCGAGGTCGAATATACTTATTGGTGTTCTAAATTCAAACACCAAAATAGTGATTAAAAGTGCTTTTTATTCACTGTTTACAGTGAATAAAATAAGCTTTTTAGAGGGGGAATGGTATAAAATAAATTAGTCATACACCTGTGAAGACATATAGTTAAGGTTTAATGTTGATTAAAAAATAACATTCGCTCCAGTATCTATTCTTGTAAATAAGTTCAATGTCGCTATCTTATAAAGTAAAAAAGTAGTTCATGTACTTGTGTCGACCACCTTTGATCTAGTTTTAAATTTAAAAAATATTTATAACTTAAATCGTCATGTCTTCATTCCGCGACAACATTTTATTTGAAGAAGATGTACCCTCCTCTTTATCGGTTGATACATCAGTGAGTCCGCCATTGGTTGCTGCGGGGCTCGACAATATGGGATTTGCTGCTGCCTCTCCGCCTCCGCCTTATTCTCCGCCACCGTCCTACACCCTTGCTGCACCGTGTTCGTCTCCAAACCCGTCTACATATTTGCCGACGACGGAGTTGTCACCATTGAGGCCGTTCCAGATACCCGAACGTAATATAGACGATAGGAATATAATGCTGGTCACCGATTTTTATGAGCGCATACGGTACACGTCAACATATTGGGTGAAGATGAAGATTCGGATGCGGTTTTACTCCAGTCGCGGGTCCGTTTACCATCTATGAACCACAGCAACCCGCACGTTGCTGTAATACGATTTTGTGTTCCTATCAGATATTTTTTATAGTGATTATGTGTCGTGTTATCGGGACACTTTTCGAAAAGGGTACTACTGTAATTTTTGTGATGTGCACCTTTTCGAAATTGACGAATAAATATGATATGTAATCCCGGTATGGGTAGTACGTTCCCGTGGGATATTTTCATACATCCACACGGGCAAAGCTATTTACAAAACTGTCTCAAATACGTAGAGGTCCTATACGTGCTCAATATCAAAACGTCTTATGCGCCAGGCAATGTAAGACAGCTTTGATGCGCAAAAGCTTGCTGGGCATAGCACCCAGAATATATAATAAGTTACCTGACTCCTTGAAACAACTAAAGATTACAAGTTTCAAGAAGAAATTATCAATGTTTCTAATCCATAAATGTTATTACACTGTTGATGAATTTCTTAATGACAATAATATTAATATAGTTTGACTAAGTAATGAATGTGTGTAATTTTGTTGTATTTTGTGTGTTTTGTTTATTGAATTTAATTTTACTACTTTAAGTACTTTGAATTTGTAAAAACTTAATTTAATCATTTATAATTATTCCGAATTTATTTTTAATATTATTGTACCTACTGTAGTTATAAAATTTGTACGCCACTGGCAAAACATAGAGAGTCAACTGAATTTTTACTGAAGACCAAACGTATGTATCTATGTTTAACAAATAAATATCCATTCAATCATTAAAAAAAAAAAAAGCCGTGGACAAAAGGTAATTAATAATTACGTTATAAAAGGAAAAAATCTTTAATGTCTTTTAAAGATTTTGATTGCAAATAATAATTTCAACATTCGTGTTTTATTCCTGTTAATAAAAATAAAGTTTAATAAAAAACTGTAACCCGACCACGGGAAAATAAAAATGATCTAAAAAGTACGAAACAAGCAAATATTTCAGACAGAAATCAAGACATAGGTACAAAAATGGTCAAGGTAAAGCCGTGGTCGCATGCCTGTATACCATGTGGGTGCCAGGAACACCTACAAAATTATAATGGCATGCGACGACGGCTTTACCTTGACCATTTTTGTACCTATATCTTGATTTCTGTCTGAAATATTTGCTTGTGTCGTACTTTTTAGATCATTTTTATTTTCCCGTGGTCGGGTTACAGTTTTTTATTAAACTTTATTTTTTATTTTATACTTTTCCGTTTTTACACTTGCTAAACGTTACATCAACGCCGCGCGCAACGTCTCACTGAAAATTGAATTTACAACGAGAACATTTTAGCGCGATGATTTTGTACGATTTCAAATGTCGACTAAAACCAAAAGAATCATTTGAAAGACTTCGAATGATCTTCATAGACAAAAGCCCTTCTAAAGCGACTGTTTTCCGCTGGTTCAACGAATTTAAGCGTGGTCAAGTAACTTTGGCGGACGAAGAAAGAAGTGGCCGTCATGACGTCTATGACGACTGTTACATAATAAACATGCTGGCTGTGAAAAATTAAATTTAAGTGAATAAGCGAATTACATATGAAGAGATTCAGCATATACTGCAGATTGGATCGGGAAGTGTACATGAAATTCTACACGGGCATCTTCAGGTAAAGAAGATAGTTTCACGCTGATTACCACACAATCTAACGCAGAAGGAGGTTCGGGTAGGATGGTGCCGAGACATGATAGCAAAATTTGAAGCAGGCTCGTCTCGGCGCGTTTACGATTTCATTACGGAATCATGGATTTGTCATTTTTGTTCCCCAAAATAAAAAATCAACTCAAGGGAAAACAGGGATTAAAGAGGTGTCTGATGTGGACTGGAAAATGTGTAATGAAAATTGGTTAAGACGCATAAAACTGTGTATAGACGCCAATGGAGAGTTATTTGAAAAGATTTAATAAATAAAACTAGCTTCTGCCCGCGACTTCGTTCGCATGGAAATCGTAAGACATCACAATATACTACAATAACAGCCACATTTTTATAAAACTTCCCTGTATACTACGTTTGTAGTTTTATTCTCAGCAGCCAAAATATACAGAGAGTCAGGAATGGTGACTCGGGAGCAAGCGACGTAACAGTTGTCCGTGTGAGAAGCAGCTTATCCTGAGGTCGACACCCGCAGCCTTCAGCCTTTAGTGTCGGCCCCTGTGACTTGTTGATCGCAAAGCATACACTCCGAGAGAACTGCACGCGCTTTAACTGGTAATGGTGGGGAATTTGTACTTTATACGCGCTATAAACACTGTCTCACCATCGCCACAACCTGTTAGAATTTCCACCTCGATGACGTTTCTCTGCAAAGACATGACTTTGAGCTGGTTTCCGTTACACAGATATACAACCGGAAGTCCACTTGCCATTTAATGCTGAAATGAACCTTTTTGGCGCAGCCGTGAGGCACACACTATTGTTTTAAAAACACTATTTTTTATTTCCACTGTAATTTGTGTTTTGTGTTTCGCGAACTGTGTCCAAATAAATGTTTTTTCTATCTTTCTTTCTTTTCTTTCTATTTGTAAATTGAGAAATTCTACGGGGTGATATTTGGCATCATCTTCCTCCACATCACTATTAATGGAGGTGTATATCACTTCACTCCCTTCAATTTGTGAGAGAATACTGTGGTTGATCGCTGTAGCTTGATCATCTTCGGAGTTAAAACGGAAACACACCTAAGAATTCTCTTGGTACGGTATTTGACTGATATCCCCGTATATCAGACAAATAAGATCTTCTAAAGTGGGATCTACTCTACCAAGAGGCTCTGGTAGAGTGCTTTCACCAACTTTTAGAAGAACATCGGAGAATTCTTGAGCATTTGAATTACCGCCAAGCCGAGCTCGTATGATGATGGTCAAGCGCAGTTTATGAACTCTCGACCATAGAGTCGACCTTTTCAACGAAGTTTTCACTTTTTTTGTCAAAACTGTGACACCACCCATCATATCTTGGTTTCTGCGGATGTCCTGCAGGGTTCTGTTTACAGTTTCCACTGCTTTCCTTTTTGCCATAACGCATTCATCCCATACGACGAAGCGCAATCCCCTAAGCACACATCCCTTGTTACTGTTGCGTGACACCCCACAAACAGGTGTTTCGTTGCTCTCTAAATCGATGGGAATCTTAAACATGACGTGCGCTGTTTTGCCACCAGGAAGCAGTGTGGCAGCGATTCCAGAAGATCCACATACTAATTATAAAATCGCTAGGACAAATCTGCTGTCAAAATCTGTAAAAAAACATTTTATTCCTACAGTCTTTTGCTCTAAAATGATCAGAATACAACCTTGAATGTTTTGTGACTGTAAAGTACTTGTAACTTAGTAGTTTCCCATAGCTTACGAAGTTTTCCATTTTTTGTGAATTAATACATTCTATGAACTATTACATACACAATCCAAAAAAAAATCGTTTTACAAAAAGAGTTTAAAAAAACAGATGTAAATCGAACTTACTACCCCGGGCGGCCTACCACCAGCTCATAAAGCAGTATTTTTTTAATGTTACTTCAGTGGGAGAAAGAGATGGAGCTATACATCCTGTAGAGCTTCATCTCTTTCCCACACTGAAGTAAACTAAAGTAATATTAAAATAATACTGCTTTTAAGCTGGTGGTAGGCCCTCAGGACTTCAAATCATTCGTCCAATCGCTTACTTATTCGCTTTGTTGAAAGTTAGCTCAAATAGCCGTTCCTATATAAAAGGTAGCGTGATGATAATCATTTAAAAAGTTAAATCGGTAACTACCTATCTACAATATCCCAACCTTTTGGCGCGTCCTTTTACAATTTGCAGAGAAAAATACGAACATGATGTAATATTGCTCATCCCCCATAGCAAATAGCGTGATAGTTTATGCCCTACGGTTGGTACAGACAAACATTCTAAAAACTTTATTTTCCGCATAAGAATCGATCCCAGATCTCTTAGCAATAACTTTCTTTAAAAAAAATTAACTTCGTTACGATTTTATTATATCTATAGATTATAGGTAGATTATCAAAAAAAATAATAATCGTATAACAAAATGTGAAAAAAAAGAAAAAAAAACCGTAGGTGGGAATCGAACTTACAACCCCACGTTTACAAAGCAACCGCCCAACCGCTGAGCTAATTGCTTTGTTGAAACTTGTCTAAAATAGCCGTTCCTATATATTTTTTGATTGACTGCTTAGTTCCATAAAGGTATAGCGTGATGATAATCATTTAAAAAGTTTAATCGATAACCATCTACAATATCCTAAAATTTTGGCGCGTTTTTTCCCAAAAATACGAACATAATATAATATTGCTCGTCCCCCATAGTAAATAGCGTGATAGTTTATACCCTATAGTTTGACCAGACTTATAGGGAACACCTATGCAAAATTTTAACAGAATCTATCCGGTAGAATTTGCGTCATGCTAGAACATAAAAATACAACATAATATAATATTGCTCGGCCCCCATAGTAAATAGCGTGATAGTTTATACCCTATAGTTTGACCAGACACACAGGGAATATCTATGCAAAATTTTAACAGAATCTGTCCGGTAGAATTTGCGTGATGCTGGAACATACATACAGACAAACAGACAAACAGACAAACAGACAAAAATTCTAAAAAAAATATTTTCGGCATTAGAATCGATCCTAGACCTCGTAGCAATTACTTTTTTTCAAAAATATTCAATGTACAGTTTTGACTTCGCTACGATTTTATTATATGTATAGATATAACCTGTAGTATATTTTTTTTTATTACCTATTGCAAAATTTTCTGAGTGCCCCGTGTATAAATATTAATATTTCGTTGTACACAGTTTCCAGTATTAGCTGACCTCGCATTGTACGGAAATCCTTTACAATGCCAGATCAGCTTAAACTGGAAATGTATAGCTTGATGTGTAGCCGTGTGTACTTGTTTTTCTTCATAGAGGAATTGAGGATGGAATTACAAACCGTTTTTATTTATTAAGATTTGATTACCTGCACGTTGGTATCATCTTGCGATACAACGTAGCACAGTCTCACTTTTGCTTGTTTTTAACAATTTAAACATATTTATTTAATTTGAAAGTATAACATTATTTACATATTTGTAATGTGCTCGTCAAGACCTTTCTTTTGGTACCAAACATGTCATGATTATATCATTTTAATTTTTTTCGAGGTTAGAAATTTACGTGTAAAATCCACCATATTAAATTTAGGGAAAATTTATATAGCCTATGTCACCCGGACCATTATTACGAATCTATTGATACCTCATTCATCAAAATCGGTTCAGTAGTTTAGGCACTATGGTGGAACACACTTAAAAGCAAACATACATACACACATACAAACATATAAACATACATACATAGACTGCTAAAATCATAACCCTTCTTTTGGCTTTGCCGTAGTCGGGTAAAAAAGGGTAATAATTAATAGTCAGTTAAATAAATACACATCAATCGTCTATGGTGACACCGAGTTGACGTATATGGCCATACCACTGTTAAACCCGCGATGCTTTGTGTGGTATGTTTAAAAAGATTAAACAATTGCATGTAAACTGTTTTTATACTTGATTAAGAAAAAAAAAAAATTATTGAGGAAAGACTTGCCTATGGACTTTTTTGTCTGGAATAAATGATTTTTATTTTATTTTTATTTATTAAAGGAGATGTTTTATTTTCAGCAATAAAGTGTACGTTAATGAAAAAAAAGGAAAAAATTCCACGAATTGAGGAAAAATATTCTTTCCTGTTTATTCCCCTGATTACTTCGGCACAAAAAATAATAGTTTAACAAATTATTGCCATATTCTATTCATCATGGCGTCGTCTTACTTGCATACTGCTTTCGTTCAGAAATCATATTACATTTTAACATAGTAATATCACGTAGAGGTTATATAAAGAAATATGAAATGCATGTATTTCTGTACTATGATAAGATAGCTATCTGATACAACTTTTTTGATTAATTAGAAAGTGTGATTCAACATTTAAAAAAAAAAACTACTTTTGTGGATTGTAGATTTGTAGGTACTTCTGGACGAAAATGGCTAACTGTCGATGGTCATATTTCTCCTGACAAACGTCAAACATTTTTGGTTTTTATTTTGTGCCCAAAAAATAGTAGATATTATGGAAAAAAAACAGTCTTTATTGTATTTAGGGGTTCGTTTCCCATGTTTTCTAAAGTGTACATGTTATGGCCGGAGTCCCATACAAAAATGAAACGTCTCCTTGATTATTATGATTTTTATCTAATTATACACATATTTTCTTCGTTCATCACTTATGCGTTCCTTGTATCGTAAAGCTCTTATAGTTTTCAATATAAACTTTATTTGTAACGGTTTTAAAGACGCTATGACGATTCTACTTTATTGAGAATGTTCATCACGATGTACGTAACTTCAAAAGTTTGCTATAACGAATAACCTAATTGAGAATGTTCATCAGCACTATGACGCATTACTCAGAAAAGAAAAAAGAAAGAAAATTCGTTTATTTGTGGTAAACATGACGCAAAGAAAGATAAAAAAAAAACACGTAAATAACAAATTGGGGGAAAATATGCTTCACAACCACGCAAAACGGCTATCGCTCAGCATAAAGCTGCGACCCCATGCGAGACAGAGCCCCAGCGTTGGTTTTCAGCGATAGCCGGCGCTGACGTGATGACGTCAACCGGTGCAGCATTATAGTAAAATAACAAATAATTAAAAAAAAATACAATACTAGTCCTAAATTCCGAATGTTTACCATCGATATTCTGAGCGAGTATTTCGCTTTTATGTGTGTAGATATAAGGATCCTTATAACCATACACATAAAACCGAAATACTCGCCCAGAATTTCGGGTTATCGTTGCTCTCCTTTTCTATTTAAATCCATCCAAAGGTTGTCTGTAAAAGATCGCTTTTAGCGATAAGACCGCCCATTGTGTCACCCAATGTAAAATTTCTATATTAATGTCTGTAATTTTTATCGTGTACATAATAAAGAATATTATATCTATCTATTATAAACAATAAGTAAATAGATGGAACAGTGCACGTGGTACTCTTGGTCGAGGCAACTCCTCGATAGAGCTATCATTGCATTGGACAACTTGGAAAATAAATAAATTAGAAATTGTGCGAGATGTTGGAAATTTCGCCACGAGATTTCACTTTGAATAATCTGAATAGTATTTTAAGTGTTTTCCGTTCACTGAATTTTCTGAGCAGCTACATAGTTTGTTGATGGTACTTAGTGGTTGGTGGTTTGGTTATGGTTTGACAAACAGCTTGTTGGAAATAGAAATGATGTTGAAAATATAAAATAACTAATTTGTTAAATTTGCAACTGAACATTATACACTGCACATTGTACTCATTCCAAAAAGGAACAAAATTGAATAGGAATAAAAAAAAACAATTTAGACCACAGACAAACAAGTGGCTGAGAATAAAAAGTATTTGCAGCAGCATAGATTTTGTTGATTGTGGAAATTCAAAATGATTTATTTGCATAAGGTTCTTAAGATAATAAATATATCGATCTCATACTATGCCTTTAATGGCCTCTAATGTCGGCGTTTATTATTATATTTATATGACTGCATTAGCTATAATATAATAAAATGTATACTGTAGTCTCCTATGCGGCGTGCACTCGGGTTCAGCCATGTAGGTGAACCTGGTTCAGAGATGTACGAGTATAGTGTAGGTAGACTCCTATACGGCATGTACTCGGGTCAGTCATGTAGGTGACCTGTTCAGAAATGTACGAGTATAATGTAGATAGACCCCTATGCGGCATGCACTCACAGTTCTAGTTCAGCCATGTAGGGGTGAGCTTTACGGAGATGTATGCGTATAGTTTATTGCAGCCATGTAGGCGGATTATAGTTCAGAATTTAAAAATAAAGATGAACGAGTATAGTTCAGAGTTCCATGCGGCTTACACTTTAGTTCAGCCATATAAGTGAGCTTTATGGAGATGTATGCGTATAGTTTATAGCAGCCTCGTAGGCGATCCGAAGTTCAGAGTTTAAAAATAAAGATAAAGATGTAGGAGTATAGTTTAAAGTTCTATGTACCTTACACTCTAGCTCAGCCACGTAGGTGAGCTTAATGGAAATCTATGCGTATAGTTTATAGCAGCCACGTAGGCGAACTGTAGTTCAGAGTTTAAAAATAAAGATGTTTTCGTAAAGTTAATTGCAGCTATGTAGGTGAGCTGAAGTTGAAAGCCTTATGTGATCTTATGTAGCCATGTAGGTGAGCTGTAGTTCAGAGTTTAACGTAGGCACTTATGTAATTATATGCAGCCATGTATGTGTGCTGTTAGTAACCCATATAGATGTACCGTAAGTAGGCCACGTATGTGAGCCATATACCTAAGTGTGATGTTAGAAAGTCTTGTAGGTGTGAAATTGATGGCCGAAAGGTAGTAGATTGTTTATCTTATGAAATTCCCGAAAGCAAAAGAACTGTCTTGAAGAAAGAACAATGGCAGCTTCCCAAACACTGTGCATGTACTCTCCGTTACCCAGACGAGAACAACCCGAGATGATATGTCTGATGGATTCACCCGGCCGGTGGCATGCCCGACACACGTCAACCGTCCCGTCCTTCATAATATGTCTCCGGTAGTTATTCGTCAAGATAACTTCGTCCATAATTGCATAGACGAAACCTTGTTAGGTCACCAAAACGTAGCCAGGATACGGACGCTAGAAAAACTACACCGGGCTCATGAAGAGCCCGGTAGAAGCGCCCGTGAAGTTCCTTGCTTTGCCAGACCTCCTTGCGGTCATCTGTAGTAAGCACCACAGGTTTGTGCCAATTCTCTTTAGCCATGGAGAGCGGGGTAAGCCCCTTGTCCTCTGCTACCACATCACGGTGCATACCCACTTCGGTTTTAAGAAAATATTATCTGAGATTACACACCTCGCGGTTGTGGAGGGTTTCGCATTTAAGAAACCTCGACCCCCGCACTTCCGCGGGATGTACAATCTCATCACCGATGATCGTGGGTGATGCATCCAGTTTGCGGTCAACAATGTACGGACCCTTCTATCCAGGGCATCGAGTTCGGTCTGAGTCCATTTGAGTATACCGAAAGAGTACATCAAAACCGGCATTATCCAACCGTTGAAGGCGCGCACCTTGTTTCCGCCTAAAAGAAATTAATACCTTCTTCAGGCGACCAAAGAAGCGTTCTTTCAGCGATTGCTTCATGTCAGCAACGTTGATGCCTACGTTACTGACGTAAAGTTATTATTATTATTGTTATTTATGTGTTTACATATCTCGGGACCATGTGGTCCCGGTCCTTTGGAAAGTGTACAAGGGGCCGAAGCCAACTCGCAGAGGCCCCTTGGATAATTTTATCTGGAATGAGGCATCAATTGACGATTATCCCTGTTCGCACTATCCTAGTGCACCCAAGACAACCCCCGGTTGGTGCAAGGCTATTGCAGAACATGGAAACAAAACATGTTGGACTATGGGTTTGGGTGGCTATAGTGGGGTTACCTAGAACTATGGAAGGCCTATGTCCCCTGCCTGATCAATGTTGAATACACGGATAAAATAGCAGGGGGTGACTTGCACACTCAATAATGGGCCCCCGAAAATGGTCGCTAGCACAAAGTGTCGTAGCGACAAGAGGGCAACATGTCTTGAAGTGCTTATGAGAAGTGAAGAGGTATTCCACGGCTATCAGGACTATCCCGGAATTACGGTCAAGATCCCTACCAGAATCTTACTGGAATACTTCCTTCCTCCGAGCACGTTTGCTCTTGCGAATCTCCACTCAAGCCAGCCAATAAAGGCAAGAATGAGGTGGGAGCTCAGTTCCTCGTCAGTGTTCACTCCAGCCGGCCAATAAAGGCAAGCCAGAGGTGAGGAACAAGACTTCTCCCGGGAGATAGGGTCCGTGGGGTCGCTACTGCCCAACAGCTCGCCACATGCTGCCCTGCGGGTTTTTGTATCTCTCTTGGTCTGGCTGCTCAACCCTGACCTGTTCCGGCAAAGTAAACTCTACCGGTACAGGCCTAGAGTTCGGAGCGCGCAAGCCCCACCACGACTTCAACGTAAAGATACGATGATGGGGTTATTATCATTATTATTGTTTTAGTGAATAGGCTTAACATTTACAAAAAGTTAAACGTCTAAATAGACCGGAGGTTTCAAGATTACTTGCCGTGCATAAGATAGGAGGTTGAATGAATGAATGAATATTTATTTGTTAAACACAGGTACATACATTTGGTCTTCAGTAAAAATTCTGTTGACTTTCTATGTTTTGCCAGTGGCGTACAAATTTTATAACTACAGTAGGTACAATAATATTAAAAATAATTACAGAATAATTATAAATGATTAAATTAAGTATTTACAAATTCAAAGTACTTGTTTACATTAATTTAAATTAAATTCAATAAACAAAACACACAAAATACAACAAAATTACACACATTCATTACTTAGTCAAACTTAGTATTATTGTCATTAAGAAATTCATCAACAGAGTAATAACATTTATGGATTTGAAACATTGATAATTTCTTCTTGAAATTTCTAATCTTTAGTTGCTTCAAGGAGTGATTTAACGTTACCCCTGATTCCATAATCACTTAATTTGTTATTTAGTCTGTCATGGTCAACGTAGTCAAATGCCTTTGCCATATCTATATAAATTGCACATATTGATGTTTTTTCATCCATATTATCTAAAACAGTATTAACTTAGTCATAGATTGCCATATTAATGAACGTATCCTTCCTAAACCCTTTTTGTTCAAATCCTAGGCACGGAATGTGCTTTTTTATCATTCATTATACATTTTTTAATAGTATTTTTCTATTTTGTTTTAGTAATATTTATAAATAATTTAAAAATCCAGAAATATTAAATGATTTAATAATATTTATTATTGCTATTATTAAAAAAAATTGATCTTATTTTACTACAAAGATTTATATTTTACAATTTGATTTGATAATTTATAGGTATCATAATATTCATATTTTGCCAACTGACACAAACGGGTCCCTAGACAAGTGACATTAACGTAAACAATGAAATAGGTAGGAAGTGCAAGAAATAAACAATAGTTTTAAGTGAACGTACGAGTATATATCAAACGTTGTAGTTATAACTTAAGGGTATGGATTAATTTTATAAAGAAAACGTTCATGGATACCCTCAAATCATAACATCTACCGATTAGACAGAAACCTGAAGATAAAGTGACTCGGAAAATAGTAGATAACAATTTCATCGCAATTCACATGGGCTCGCTGGCTAGTTCGTCAAACTGCCGGCATGAGTATGACAACGTTCGGTGATGTGATGGTTTGAAACCAAGTCGAAACCATGAACTCTTTTTGAAGTATTCTTTGTATTGTTCGTAACGAATTCAATATTGTAGCAGTTTAACATTTTAAAACTTGAAGGGCTAGCACATACTGACGCTATCTGTACCAGGTACTTAGTAAAATAGAAAATGGTCCACAAGTATACAGCTTACAACGCTCTCACATTTACAAAAAACTTCTGGCAAACATTTGGTAACATACAATTCAGCATTGATGCTCCTTTGATCTCGTAAGGGTACTTACTGACACCAATAACCCATCAAAGAAAAAAAACTTGCGATCAAAATTTTGCCTGCACTTCTGGCTCGTTTCATTTTGAAACAGTCACACGGTCGACAAACGCTTCGTTTCTGGATCATACTGATAAATCCAAGATTCATCACCCGTAATGATATCTTAAACGCGCCGAGACGAGCATGCTTCAAATTTTGTTATCATGTTTCGGCACCATTCTACCCGAACCTCCTTCTGAGCCTGCGTTAGATTGTGCGGTACCCAGCGTGAAACTATCTTCCTTACCCGAAAATGCCCATGTAGAATGTAATGCACACTTCCCGATCCAATCTGCAGTATATGCTGAATGTCTTCATATGTAATTCGCCTATTTTCATGAATTAAATTTTTCACAGCCAGCACGTTTTCATCTGTAACAGCCATCATAGGGCGGCCACTTCTTTCTTCGTTCGCCAAAGTTACTCGACCACGCTTAAATTCGCTGAACCAGCGAAAAACAGTAGTTTTAGAAGGGCTTTTGTCTATGAACGCCATTCGAAGTCTTTGAAACGATTCTTCTGGTTGTAGTTAACATTTGAAATCGTACAAAATTATCGCGCGAAAATGTTCTCGTTGTAAATCCATTTTTCAGTGAGACAGAGTACTTTGATTTTGCTCGTAAAAAATGTGGAGGGAATTTCGAATGTTGTGTTTTTTTGTAATAAATAGTCATAGTTTTAATTGACATCAAAACCAGCCAGTGTCCCATAGACAAAAACTGGTAGTCGCAAAACTTTCTGAATGACCTGTTTATTGTACCCACACTTATTTGCAAAATAAAATGTCTTTATCTTTATCTTTATTATTTTTATGCCTCTAGACATTTTTTGGGACCCTGGGGTCCCGGACCTTTGGAAGGCGTACGAAGGGCAGAAGCTTACTCGCAGAGGCCCGTTAGACGTTTTTAATGAAATTTATTTATTTATTTAGGTTAACCAACAATTGCTTACACCTATACATTTCTAACTTAATTACTAGGGTAACATTTACAAGTGCAACAATTAATTATAGGTTAACACCACATGCACAAAAAATAAAAACGGCTTTATACAACATACTTATAAAGTTAATATACATACAAAAAACAAAATTAAAATAATATAAAGAAGATTAACAACTCATTCAATCAAAATTACTGATTCAGATGATTCAAAAATGAAAATGTATGAATAAAATTAAAATGATTATGAATAAATAATAAAAATAAATGAAAAGAATAAACGGATTACAAATGAAAATAATTGAAAACATGTATAAAATTAAATTAAATTTACATTGGATTATTTACAAAAGCTCGTACAAATTTATTAATATTGTCGTGGTGAACATCTACTATTTCACTGCGGCCATTGATGGTTTTGCACAATCTAGGTATTGGAGAATTCGCACCAAGCACAGACTTTCGAAGTGGTGGACATAGGGGTGTTATTTTATTCCTAGGATATCTAAAGGGTGCATGGAACCTAATAAGCTTTACTGAACTGGGGCAGTCGATCTTATTGTGCAACAGTTTGTAAACAAATAAGGCATCGGTTATATCTCTGCGCATAGATAACGATTGCATTTTGAAATGACATAGGCGGGCTTTGTAGGAGGGCAGACGCTTAGATTTCCCCTCACTAAAGGCTAAATGCCATACAAAACGTTTCTGTACCCTTTCCAGACGCAACATGTGAGTGGCATAGTGAGGTCTCCACACAACACTGCAATACTCCATAACACTGCGCACGAGACTGTAATATAACATTATTTTGGTGCTACTTTTACGAAAGCCTTTGGTGTTACGAAGTAGGAACCCTAACATTTTTGATGACTATTTAATAATATGTTCAATATGGGGAACAAAAGTGACCTTCTTGTCAAAAACTACTCCTAGATCCCTTATTATTTCGACTTCTTGGACTTGCTCCTAGTCTATGGAGTACTCTGTATCAATACAGTTAATTTTTCGCGTATATTTTACATGGTAACATTTCTTTGGATTTAGTTGCATTTTATTATTGTGGCACCATTTTATGACTTGGTCAAGATCATGTTGCAGAAGTTCGCAGTCTCTTTTTGATTCGATTACTCGTGCAAATTTTAAATCATCAGCATACAGAAAAGGTTGAGAAAAGCGAAAGCACTCCGGAAGGTCATTAATGAACATAATAAATAGTATTGGAGCTAAGTGAGTTCCTTGGGGGGCGCCCGATGTTATTTTATGTGCAGCCGATCGATAACCGTTTACAACGACAAAGTATTCGCGTTCAGTAAGATAGGACTTGAACCAACTCAATAGAGGCCCTGTTATACTATAAGCTGCTAGTTTATAAATCAGGATAGAATGTGACATTTTATCAAATGCCTTACTGAAGTCGGTGTACACTACGTCAAATTGTTTGCCTGCATCTACAGCCTGTATTAGGGACTCCGTAAATGACACTAAATTTGTAGCTGTAGATCTAGATGCTATAAAACCGTGTTGATTTTCATTAAGGTACAATCTTGTACCTGTTTTTGTCCCTAATAAATAAATAAATAAATAAATAAATAAATAAATCTTAAATGTTGCTGAATGTGAGGACATATAATAGATTCAAAAATCTTTGCGAATGTGGATAAAATTGAAATTGGCCTGTAGTTGCTTACGGTATCTTTTTTATCTGACTTATGCACTGAATGGAAAAAAGCCAAGGTAGTCCTTGGCTTTTTTCCATTCTGACGGAAAAGTTCCAGTAGCCAACGATGCATTATATATTATTAGTAAAGGAGATACTAGAGCTGTGGCACAGTTAGAAATAAAAACAGGTGGGATGCCATCCGGGCCAGGTCCTTAACTAATGTTTACTGTTTTTAGTTTCTTTAGTAAACATTCGCGGTCAAGTACAGGAATACTCAAGCCCTGACTATTATTATGCAGTGCTTGGAGGTACTTTGTATGGCAGTTAATTTCTGTATCTTTGTCAGTCGTATACATGGTTGCGAAATGTTTTGCGAAAAGGTCGCAAATTTCAGAACCGTTAGATGTAACAACCCGTCCATCAGTCATTGCCAAAGGGTAGCCACTAGTGCCACCGCGTTTCGCTTTTATATAATTCCAGAGAATTTTGGGATTATCTTGTATGTCTTTTTCAATTCCATCTATGTAGTCATTATATAAATTCATGGCTAGTTTTCACACCGCTTGGAAACTAGTTTCAGTTCAATTTTATCTAAAGGATTTTTGTATTTCTTGTAACGCAACCTCAGCCTATTTTTTTCTTTTAATGATTTAATTAATGTTAAATCAAACCACGGCGGATACCGACAATTGTTAGGTTTCCGATCAGGCACAAATTTTCCAATAGCCTCACGCAGGCATTTATAAAATATTGCCACCATGTCATTCACATCACAAGTATTTAGAAAAAGTTAATTCCAGTTCAGCTTATTGAGGTAATTGTTAATTTCAGGGTAATTAGCCTTATAAAAGTTAGGTCTTGTGTCCATACTATACGGTAAGTTACAGTCCTTTAGCAAAGACATAGTTAGTTCAAGGGGGGGATGCAGTTTATCGATAGCTACTAAAGAATTGCTGGACTCGTTTACTGAACAAGTTTGCTTTGTTGATAAGACCAGATCCAGTATTCGGCCAGAACAGTTTTTTACATAATTATGTTGAGACAGTTGATTTACATTCATAAAATCCAAGAGGTTTTGACAAGTTTTAGGTAGAGAGTCATTTACGGCGGTTTTATCCCAGTTCAATTTACTTAAGTTAAAATCACCAACTATGAAACAGGGGATGTCCATTGAGTCAAGCACTCTGTTGCAGCCATCGACAAAATGATCCAAGGTTGCGAGACATACTGGTGGTGGTAGATAGACGGCACAAAGAGCAACTTGGCGTGACTTGTGAGATGTCGATATGTCAAGTGTGACCCAGATGTCTTCACAATCACTTTGCCAGCGTTCGATACGTGTGGAGTTAATTTTTTTATTTATTGCTATCAAGACTCCTCCCCCGTCTTTGTTGTACTGGAACCCAGTTGTTTCTCTGTCCCGTCTGTAAACTTCATATCGATCATCAAACAATTCACTACTTAATACATTACTGTTTAGCCAGGTTTCTGTTAATATTACAACATCATAATTCATATTACACAGATTACAGTAAAAAATATTCGTTTTAGTTCGTAAGCCTCTACAATTTTGGTAATAAATTAAAATATCCTTGAACTTTGTGGAGTTCAAACCTAATGCATGCATTAAATTATGACAGTAAAAACTATAACAACAAGTACATACTCATCACACAACCTTACTAAGGCTGCTCTTGTTCCTAATTTGTATATACTCTGCGCCGTCAGTTTTCCTCACAAATATTCTACCGTTTCTGACCCACACGTATTTGTAAATCTTCTCTTTGGCTTTTATCCTCGCAGCTGCATGAAGAGCTCTATTTGCCGGGGACAGATGTTCAGCAACAAAGACTGGAGATTTTGGTCCAGCGCAACCAAGGTGCGAACAGTTCAGCTTATCTTGAGGATTAGCTTGGTTGTACTTGATTATTGCTGCCAAAAGATGATCACGCATCCTTGGTGAGGCTAGCTGGACAATTATAGAGCGAGGGCGGTTACTTGATGAGTTGGCCTTAGCAATACGAGTGCAATGTAATACATCTCTTTCACTGATTTCGCAGTTAACCACACGCGCAAGTTGAGTTACAATGTTGCAAACGTTTTCATTTTTATTTTCTGGTACACATTGCAATTCTAAGTTGTTTGATCTTGACTGTTGTTCTAGGTTAGTAAGTCTGCAGTTGAGGTCTTCCACGGTAATCTTAAGATCTGTGTTTTCTAATTCTAATTTTGTGATAATCTCCTTAGATGACTCGTGTGCCTTCATTATGTTTTCAAATTTCGTATTCATGAAAGACATCGACTCAACAATATCCGCTATTTCCTTCTTAATTGGTGCTAGTTCTTGGCTAATCGTGGTAATAATAGTGTTGTTAAGCTTAGCCGCCATCTCACTTAATTCATATTTTATCACTTCTCTTATAACGGAGCGCAGTTCGTCGTTATCATTGGACGTGGAAGGAGGCGAAGGAGGCGAAGGCTGTTTAGTGGCTTGTCTTTTCGGGCCTCTGGTCGTAGAAACGTTACGAACTGGAGTTGAATCGTCCCTGCCCAACTTTGGCGCTTTGCTCAAACATGACGGACACTTCCAGGTAGCCTTCTTATTAGGAGATTTAGTAAGGGATATACAAACATAGTGATACCACTTTGCACAAGTTGGGCATTTTATAGATTTTGCCTTTAAACCTGTGTCACTTTCATTAGTGCAACAACCCCATTGCAAATTTTTGTCGGCCATAATAATTATCTTTTATTATTATTGTTAGTATGACAACAATAACAATTATAACAAATAAAAAAAAATTAAAAAAAAAATTGTATGTGTGCCGTCCTCTTAGATGCAATCAATAATAGGCATCAAGTGCTGTCCCGTCTGTGTTAACTTATCTTTGACGCGAGCCGTCGCTTGAGTCATCGGTCACCGCTGCAAGCAATATTGACGGTTCTGCGCACTGACGCAAAGTACGAAATTCCGTGCACTGCGCGTAAAGTGTCCTGTCATTCACTCACCGGCTCATTCGTTAACTTTTAGAACTTTTAACTGTTTGCACTTAATAATGTTCAATTTATACACTTTACTTTAGTTTTATTAAGCTAAACACACATTAGTAGTGTTGTGGAGTCACTGTGTCACTTTTATTTACACAACAAAACACAGAGTGAAAAAGTACGTATGTTGACCATTTGAATGTCGGGACATAAAAAATGAAATGAGGCACTAACCGACGATTATCCCTGTTCGCACTATGCAAGTGCACCCAAGGGCAACCCCCGGTTGGTGTAGGACGATTGCAGGATATGGAAACAAAGATATTGGACTATGGGTTTGGGTAGCTAAAGTGAACTGGTTATCTAGGACTATGGAAAGACTTTGGCGCCTAAAAATACCAGGGGGTCACTTGCACACTCAATAATAGGCCCCCGAAAACGTCCGCTAGCACATAGTGTCGTAGTGACAAGGAGGGAGAGGAGGGGAGGCTCCTCACCCTACACCTGTTTCGGCAAAGTAAACTCTACCGGCACAGACCTAGAGTTCGAAGCGCGCAAGCCCCACCATGACTTCAACGTAGAAATACGGCGGTGGGGTTGATATTATTATTTATTTTAAAATATTATAATATTAACTAGCTGACCCTGCAAACGTTGTTTTGCCATATTAATGTTTGGGGTGGACCATCTTTATCACTTACTACCCTACCTACCCTACCCTACCTACCCTACCTACCCTACCTACCCTACCTACCCTACCTACCCTACCTACCCTACCTACCCTACCTACCCTACCTACCCTACCTACCCTACCTACCCTACCTACCCTACCTACCCTACCTACCCTACCTACCCTACCTACCCTACCTACCCTACCTACCCTACCTACCCTACCTACCCTACCTACCCTACCTACCCTACCTACCCTACCTACCCTACCTACCCTACCTACCCTACCTACCCTACCTACCCTACCTACCCTACCTACCCTACCTACCCTACCTACCCTACCTACCCTACCTACCCTACCTACCCTACCTACCCTACCTACCCTACCTACCCTACCTACCCTACCTACCCTACCTACCCTACCTACCCTACCTACCCTACCTACCCTACCTACCCTACCTACCCTACCTACCCTACCTACCCTACCTACCCTACCTACCCTACCTACCCTACCTACCCTACCTACCCTACCTACCCTACCTACCCTACCTACCCTACCTACCCTACCTACCCTACCTACCCTACCTACCCTACCTACCCTACCTACCCTACCTACCCTACCTACCCTACCTACCCTACCTACCCTACCTACCCTACCTACCCTACCTACCCTACCTACCCTACCTACCCTACCTACCCTACCTACCCTACCTACCCTACCTACCCTACCTACCCTACCTACCCTACCTACCCTACCTACCCTACCTACCCTACCTACCCTACCTACCCTACCTACCCTACCTACCCTACCTACCCTACCTACCCTACCTACCCTACCTACCCTACCTACCCTACCTACCCTACCTACCCTACCTACCCTACCTACCCTACCTACCCTACCTACCCTACCTACCCTACCTACCCTACCTACCCTACCTACCCTACCTACCCTACCTACCCTACCTACCCTACCTACCCTACCTACCCTACCTACCCTACCTACCCTACCTACCCTACCTACCCTACCTACCCTACCAAACGAATAATTGGCAAAACTACGTTTGCCGGGGTCAGCTGGTATTTAATATTATAAATTCGAAAGTAACTCTGTCTGTTTGTATGTTACCTTTTCACGCCTAAACCACTGAACGAATTTCGATAAAATTTGGCAAGTAGATAGATGACATCCCGGAGAAGGACATAGGCTAATTTTGTTTCAAAAATAACCCTAAGGGGATGAAAGTTTGTATGGGAAACCTATCATTTCTTAAGACTATGAAAGTTTTTGTTGGAAGAATGTAAACATTACCTTATATTGTTTGTTTCCTATTCCTACGCTTGGCGCGCCACTGTCCTTCCTCTCGCTGCTCCGCGCTCATACCACACGTTTTACCTTTGTCAATTGTTAACTACAATATACTGTTATAATATAATCTATCCGTGGTATTATTCCTACATGTTATGGGCCGTCCCATGTGTACCAAAATTAGATCAGTTAAATATATTTGTAGTAAAATAATTCGCGTCAATAGTGAAAAATGGCCATGTCTAACCTCCAAATTGAAAAATTATTGGGCCGGGAGAATTATACCACGTGGAAGTTTGCGGTCAAATCATACTTAGAAGACAAGGATTTACGGGAATGTGTTGATCCAGGCACGGGAGTTGATACCAGAAAGGATGTTAGATCCAAATCAAAACTGATTTTGTTGGTGGAACCAATCAACTACGTTCATACCGAAAATGCAAAGACAGCTAAGGACGTATGGACGAACCTTAAAAATGCTTTCGAGGACTCCGGGCTATCCAGAAAAGTCGGCGTATTGCGGGATTTAATCAACACATCACTAGACAATTACCCCAGTATTGAAGAATATGTAAATAAATATATGAGCACAGCTTACAAATTACGAAATATCGGCTTCGAAGTTGGAGATGAATGGTTGGGAACACTCATGCTGGCGGGTTTACCGGATAATTATAAACCTATGATCATGGGTCTGGAAACTTCCAACATAAAAATATCATCAGACTTCATCAAGACAAAACTTTTACAAGAAGTTTCAAATTCTACCGCATTTTTAACAAAGCACAAAAATACCTCTAATAATAGTAATACAAAACCAAAGGGAAAAGATCCACGCTGCTTTAATTGCAATAAATATGGACATATTAAAAGTTCATGCAAGATGAAGAAAACCAATAATCAATCTAATCAAAATGGTTTTTCAGCAATTTTTTCAGCTTACCGCTCTGTGAATCAAGGTGACTGGTATATTGATTCAGGTGCAACAATGCATATGACTAGGAGATCAGACTGGATGTACGATTTGCAACCACCTCCGGTTCTGAAGATAATGATGGCAAACAGCGATGCAGTCTCCGTGCAAAATACGGGTAAAGTAAACATTCAGACCAAATTGAGCAAAGATGAGCATTTAATCCAGGTGAGAAATGTTTTATTTATTCCTGAGCTGAGTGCAAACTTGCTGTCGGTCAGTCAATTAACAAAGAATGGCTGTAAAGTCGAATTCACTGATGTGGCCTGTAACATTTATAATTCCAATAAGACTCTGATTGCAACAGCTAGACTAACCAATAATATATACAACATCGAAACTGGCAATGCATATTCTGTGTCATGTGAGAGTAAGGCTGATATTATTACATGGCACAAAAGATTGGGACACTTGAATTTGGCTGATGTAAAGAGGTTAGAATCATGTGCTGAGGGTATAACTATCACTAATAAACAAGTTGATACTGTTAGTATACCTTGCTGTGAAGCTAAACAAACACGATTACCATTTACACATTCCGGCGAATGCATTACTGGAGATAGTACATACAGATCTGTGTAGTCCGATGGAAACCCCTTCGGCTGGCGGTGGGAAGTATTTCATAACTTTCACGGATGACTATTCTCGCAAAGTATATGTATATTTTTAAAGAACAAAATGGATATTAAATCAGTGTTTCAAAAGTACAAAGAAGAGGTAGAAAATTACTTAGAAAAGAAAATTAAGATACTAAGAAGCGATAACGGTAAAAAAAATTGTAATAAGATTTATCTGATTTTCTAGCAGTTTCTGGCATCAAACACCAGACCAGTTCCCCGTACACCCCTGAGCAGAATGGTCTAGCGGAGCGGATGAACCGAACCTTGGTGGAACGTGCAAAGTGCATGTTGTTTGAAGCAAAACTTAAGAAAACATACTGGGCAGAGGCAGTTGCTACTGCAGCTTATATAATCAATCGATCACCATCACGAGTTTTGTCTAAGGTCCCTATGAAAAATGGACTGGTAAGAAACCAAAGATTTCTTATGTAAAGATTTTTGGGTCGAAGGCCATGGTACATGTACCGTAACAAAAGCGTTTACAATGGGATCGTAAATCACGTGAATTGATATTCATGGGCTATTGTGGAAATATTAAAGGATATCGTTTGCTTGATCCGATTAATAAGAAGATAGTGATTGGCAGGGATGTAATATTCATTGAAAATACTGGGAGTATGAACAATATTACACAGGACCCTGAATCAGTGCCGAAGTCTTTTATAATCCCTCTGAATTCGGAGAATAATAGTTCAAATTCACAGAATTGTACACAGGAAGGAGAGGAAGTCATATCTGTTAGTGATACATCACATAATATGAAAAATGTTAGTTCATCACTTAAAACTAAGGAAACATCATTTGACAGCTGTGTAATGAGTAGGAACACGGATGATGAAACATACTATCCGAGTAGAACTGAAACTGATGACTATGATGTCTTCGAAAGGAATATTACTTTGAGATCTCATCAGAGACACCACATTCAGGATAATAATCTCATGTGTGTTACCCAGATTTCAGATCCACTGACTACTGAGGAAGCACTATCCGGCACTGATGCTAAACACTGGAAAAATGCAATGGATGAGGAGTATCAGTCCCTACTAGAAAATAATACATGGGAAATAACTACTTTACCTGCTAAGAAAAGACCAATACCATGTAAATGGGTTTTCAAGACAAATTCTAATGAAATTGGAGAAATAGTCAATTATAAAGCACGGCTTGTGATTAAAGGGTGTTCACAAATACCAGGTATTGACTATACAGAAATATTTTTACCGGTTGTAAGACTTTCTTCTCTCAGATATTTGTTTGCCCTGGCTGTTAAATATGATTTAGACATGTCAAACATGCCCATGTGACACCCACTCTCATGAAGATCGGAGACGCTACGCTCGAAGTTGTGGACGAGTATATTTACCTAGGACAAACTGTCCAGCTAGGTAGGTCCAACTTCGAGAAAGAGGTCAATCGTCGAATCCGACTCGGCTGCCCAGCCGAGTTGGATTCGACGATTGACCTCTCGCGTTCGGGAAGCTACGCAATATCTTTTCGTCCCACATACCACAGTGTCTCAAGACGAAAGTCTTTGACCAGTATTCAGTTTTAGTCCAGTTTCAGACCTATGGTACTGAAACGTGGTCGCTCACAATGGGCCTTATCAGAAGGCTAAAAGTCACCCAAAGGGCAATGGAGAGGGCTATGCTTGGAGTTTCCCTACATGATCGAATCAGAAATGAGGAGATCCGCAGGAGAACCAAGGGAACCGACATAGCCCGAAGAATTGCCAAACAAAAGTGGCAATGGGCAGGGCACATTGCTCGCAGAACGGATGGCCGATGGAGCTGAAAGGTTCTGCAGTGGCGACCGCGTACCGGAAGACGTAGCGTTGGAAGGCCTCCCACACGATGGACCGATGATCATGTGAAGACAGCAGGAATCCGCTGGATGCGGAAAGCACAGAATCGGTCGAAGCGGAGGTGCTTGGGGGAGGCCTAAGTTTAGCAGTGGACGTCTTTCGGCTGAAATGATGATGATGATGATGATGAGACATGTCAAATGGATACTGTATCTGCTTTCCTTCAAGGTGATATAGAGGAAGAGATTTTCATGAGGCAGCCACCAATATATGATAATGGTGAAAACACAGTATGCCGACTGAGAAAGTCATTATATGGGTTAAAACAGGCCAGTAGGCAATGGAACAAAAAGCTCGATTCTACACTAAAAGGAATGGGTTTATTACAGTCTAAAGTAGATCCATGTATTTATCATAAAAATGGAAACAAAAACAACATGATTTTCCTGCTATTTATGTTGATGATCTGGTATTATTTACTAATAATCAAGAGTCAAAGAGATATATTAAGGAGGAACTACAGAAACAGTTTAAAATGAAGGATCTTGGAGATTTGGTTTATTGTATTGGAATACATGTGGAAACAGACAGGAAAAAGGGTGTTATATATCTGGATCAAAGGAAATATATACAGGAAGTGTTTACATAAATATGGAATGTCTGACTGCAAAATTGTTAATACTCCTATAGATATGAACAGAAAATTGCAAGGAAATACTCAAGAAACTAAAATCTTACATGATATTCCTTATCAAGAGATAATTGGGTGTTTATTGTATATATCTCACAGGTTACCAGACCAGACATTAGTTTTGTTATTAACATGTTAAGCAAATATAATAACAAGCCCGAAATGAAACACTGGATTGCACTGAAGCGCGTAATGCGCTACTTGAAAGGTACTCAGGAGTATAAGCTAAGTTTTAAGCAAAACTTACAAGAAAATATGGCTCATGGTTACTGTGATGCAGACTGGGCAAGCTTAGAAGATGACCGGCGCTCCTGCACTGGTTATACTTTTTTGTTTTAGGGAGGAATAATCAGCTGGAATTCTAGGCGTCAGCCTACCATTGCTCTGTCTACCACTGAAGCAGAGTACATGTATTTGTCTTCTTGTATGCAAGAAGCTCTGTGGCTAAAGCAATTTCAAATAAGTCTTTGGCCACAATTGAAAAATGAGCTATGGGTCATCTACAGCGATAATCAAAGTTCTATCAAACTTTCAGGTTCTGATGGCTACCATTCTAGGACCAAACATATAGATGTGAGGCATCATTTTGTACGTGACAAAGTAATTGGACCATTGATGTTCGCTACATACAAACGAATATGATGGTTGCAGATGCCCTAACCAAAGCAACGTCGCACTCAAAGCTGGCATACTGTTCGACCAAGATGGGGTTATGTTTAAGAGAGGATATTGGAAGAATGTAAACATTACCTTAGCTTATATTGTTTGTTCCCCATTCCTGCGCTTGGCGCGCCACTGTCCTTCCTCTCGCTGCTCCGCGCTCATACCACACGTTTTACCTTTGTCAATTGTTAACTACAATACACTGTTATAATGTAATCTATCCGTGGTATTATTCCTACAGTTTTAATTTATTCTTTTGTTAACAAATAAAGTATTACGTATTTCAGCGTTTTTGAAATATCATCCCTCAAGAGGGTTAAATAGGGGATGATTTTAAAAATCACATGCAATATTGTTTTTTTGTCTACAAGAAATTTAAGGGATTGTAAATATAGTCATAGTCCGTATCTTGAATTAACATAATATATAGTCTTTATTTCATCAAAATCGGCCACTCGGTCAAAATTTATTACAATTTAAATTCATAAAGTAACCGTTCTAACATGTAGGTTCTGTATTTATGTGTTCAATGGCGGCAAGAGTAGATATTACAAATTAATGGTGACAATAATAGTAAAACGAATAATTCGATTTTTAAGAAAGGCATTTAGAATCATATAAACCTTTTTATTTATTAAAAAAAACCGGTTAAGTTTGAGTAGGACTTGGGCCCTAAGGGTTCCGTCTCAAAGCTGTGCTTACTCGGCTGTCCGAATTTCCAAATCTGGATTGAAGGACAAACTTACGATTGAAAAATACTTTAATAGATTAATGAAATACAGACTAAATGTTACTCCAAGACACGGCCTATGAGTTGTTGATTCCAGATTGCAGAAAAAACTTAACTATGTAGTTCATTATATATAGCTATAAATTACCAATTTTCGGATTTTCCTCTATACTTGACCTTACTTCTCGCCAAACTTCATGCTGCTGGGCCAACAGGAAGTACCAAATAGACTGGTTTATTTGCAAGTGTCAAAATATGCAGTATAAATGGCCGTTTTTTTTTTTTAGATTGGGAAATTGTCTAATAACTTCTCCCGTTCTGGGCGGAGCGGGAGGTCATATCAGACTTATACTGACTAAAACCCACCCGTGTTCCTTCAGCTGCCTGTGTGTTGCCAGAGGCCACAGTAACCCTTTCAGACTTTCCCGCGACCCTGGCAGGCATCAGCCTTCGCGAACCCCGTTAGTTGTACTGACATCTCTTTGAGGCTCGCGTGGAACACAACGCGCCGTCGACCCGGGTCTGGTCCTTATAAGACGGTGAGCTATCCATTGCTCACTGTCAGCAAGCCCGCACCTACGGTGGCTGGGATTAGGCCTGGGATTTCCTACGACCAGAACGTCTCTTGCGGCGACTAGGGGCGTGAGGGCACGAAATTTGCCTCTACCTCACGCGTTCCGCTTCCTCCTTCGCGAGCATTAATGCTTTGCAGAAGTAGGTGATGGCTTCCTATGCCCTCTCGCTCCGTACCATGGCCTGAACCAGGCCCGGACGCGAGAAATCAATGCCGCCGATCGCCTCCACGAGGACACGGCGGTGCCCCGCCCAAACCGGGCAGTCTTCTACGGTATGCTTCACCGTATTCTCCGGGCGATCCACACAATGCTGACACTCGGGCGTTTCCTCCCGCCTTATCCGGAACAAGAACCTCCCGAAGCAACCGTGTCCGGTGAGAACCTGCGCCAGGTGGAAGGTGGCCGTGGCGCCTCTCTAGCCACTCCTCAAAGAGGGGACTTATCGCCGCAATTGTAGCGTGCCCATTATTGCGTTGACTTGGAATTTTGATTTTCGTTACAATTCCACGAGACCCGTATCTATTTCAATTTGACGCCTCCACGCGTTCCTGATAAAAAAGGGTCTTGACAGACACCGAAGTCATGCTTTAAGGGTTTCAATGTTTAATTTTGAGGTATGGAACCGTGAAACAGATTTATTATCAGCCTGTAAACTACCTTTTCATGCCGTAACGGCTGAGCGGATTTAGATGAAAGGCATTATACATACGGATTTAGGCCATGATCTGGGTTAGGACATAGGATACTTTGAATCCCGGTAGCACGTTCCTGTTAAATATTTTCCGACATCCACGCAGGCGAAGCCACGGGCAAAAGCTAGTGATATTATAAACAACACAATGGATGTTTGTGCGCCGTGCAAGTGTTAGTTTACCACTATTTAGTGAATTTGCAATTTATTTCGGAAGGATTATGTGTATAATACATTTTTTATTAACTCAGATGTATAATGAATCAGCCTATAATGTTTCCACTGCTGAGACACAGGAATCCTCTCTGTAAGAGAGAGTGGCCCGTAATCAGCCACGCGAGCCCAGTGCTGATTGGTAGATATCACATGTTTTCGAAGTTTTTGGTTCTCAGACTTGCCCGTTTCCTCTCGATGTTTTCCTTCACCATTTTGAGAGCAGTGGTGATGAAATAATTTACGCTAAGTAAATCACCTGTCAGGTTTCGAACCTACAACCCACAACTCGTAAGCTGCGGCCGTTACTACTAGGCCACCACTGTATAGCACCACGATAATTAAACATATCGCCATTACACCCGTGCAAGTCACATCAAATCAAAAGTCATTTATTCAAACTAGGCTGAGAATCAGAAATTTTCAAACGTCAAAATTACATAAGACGGTCCCCCAAAACGCCAACCCCAAAGCAATGAGGCGATGAACGATCATTGCTTCGTGCGAAGCAGGGGCGGGTCGCTAATCCCACTCCAGTGACCAATGACCAATATAGGTACTGTCAGTCAAAACACCTGTGAAAAATCCTCATAATTAACTAGTTTAGTAACAATACTAGTCATGACTCGTGCGTTGGCGAAGTGCAAACGCCTCAGTTAGCGCGTTTTCGGTAGATCTAGATAAAGCCAAGGACAAGCGGAACACGCACAGGGTCGATCTAAACGAGAACCCTTAGTCCTAAAACACGCTTACTTACGGGTGCTTTACGTAATATTACCACTTTGTCACGAAACTTACGAATTACTTAACGCCTCACTGATAAACAGTACCTACATATTTATTGTATTTATCAGTTGATATTATACCTTAAGAGGTATAATATCAACTGATAAATACATTAAATATGTAATTAAATGCATTAATTGGAGATAAGTTACAGTACTCCTGCACCCATCAGGGTGCAGGAGTACTAGGTATAACTTATCTCCAATTCGTAAAACGTACGGTGAATAGTAAAATACGTTCCAAAATGCATCATGATATCACAAGATGTCACAAGATATTTTGTTCTAACATTTAAGTTCTTGTCATTTTATTTTTTTTTGTTATTTGTGAATTAATGAACGCCTGCGTTGCCATTTATATACTACCTAAGGCACAACGCGGATACACTGACTGATGCATTTTTACAGGTTGTTCCTGATAACTATCACCAAAATAATAAACAGTAGATTGTAAAGACGAGGAATTTCTCATTACCCTAACTATAAATATGAATTTTTTCCGTAACCAAAGATGATAGAATAGGCCTTTTTTTTTTTTTTTTGGTGGGAAATTATCAAATAACTTCTCCCGCTCTGGGTGGAGCGGGAGGGCGTGTCAGACTCTTACTGACTAAAACCCACCCGTGTTCCTTCGGTTGCCCTGTTGCCGGGGGCCACGATTTCCCGATCGGTTTTCTTCGAACCCCCGGCAGGCATTGGCCCTAGCGGACCCCGTCAATTCTGCTGACATCTCTTTGAGGTGCGCGTGGAACACAACGCGCCGTCGACCCGGGCTTGGTCCTTATCGGACGGCGAGCTACCCATTGCTCACCGTCCGCAAGCCCGCGCCTACGGTGGCCGGAAATCGGCTCGCGATTCCCGCCCCGGGCGTCTTCTCCTGCGGCGGTTAGGGGCGTGAGGGCGCGAAATTTGCCTCTCCCTCACGCGTTCCGCCTCCTCCTTCGCGAGCATTACCGCTTCGCCGAAAGAGGTGACGGCCTGCCATTTCCTCTCGCTCCGTACCATGGCCTGAACCAGGGCCGGACGCGAGAGATCACCGCCGCCGATCGCCTCTACGAGAACACGGCGTTGCTCCGCCCAAGCCGGGCAGACCTCCACCGTATGCTCCACCGTGTCCTCAGGTCGATCCACACAATGGTACTTAGTAAAATAGAAAATGGTCCTCAAGTCTACAGCCTACAACGTTCTCACATTCACAAAATCGAAAAGAAAAGAATCTATATAAAAGATAAACAAAATAATAAAAATAAAGACCTATTTAAACCAATAATAATATTAATAATGATTTGCTATAGATAAATGTATGATCATTATTGATCAATGTAAGATTTTTTATTTTTTATTGTAATAGATATTTGCACACCTATTAAGGTAGAATATGGTTTATAGGTCTTCTGTCGTATGTATCACCTCATGTACAGACGCCAGCACATCAGGCTACTACAATCTGTCAAATTTATTTAATAGATTTTCAACTTTATTGCTGAAGCATAAGGTTCAAAGTTGATTGGGAAAATTTGACAGTTTCGGGTAGCTTGATGTGCTGGCGTCTGTACCTACTCGTATTCAAGAAAATGAATTATTTTAATTTGAATTTAAAAAATCAGAGGAATTAAAAAAAGGAGAACTTCAATCAAGCATTGTTAAAAATAATAAGAATACATGAAGAATAAAGTAACTTTCCTCAAATATGCTTGGAAATTCAAGCATTATTTTGACAACCTTCTTCGAGATAAATCGAAATTGCTGTAGGTACCTACTGGTCGAAAACATTCGAGCGGCCGGCCGTATTAGTTTAATTATGAAAATCCATATCTATCGTATTTAACGGTCGTATAGATTACTATGAAAACTCATATCTGTCGTGTTATTAAAAAATCGAACGAACTTTTAACTTCAACACATGGCAATCAAGGAGGCAACTCATTAAATATTTTATTTAAACTATTTGGCTTGCAAATAGAGCTGTTTAAATTAAAGAAGAAACAAATGAAAAATTATCGTTGTTCGTCATTGATTCTGGAATTTATAGGTAATTAATTTACTTAGTAATTTTTTTTTATTTGAGAAAAGTACTATACAAGCTTTGGCTGCAACAGTATTGTGCCTCGGCTTCGCCCGGGCCCACATTTTAATATGTGACCGAGCTCTGCTCTGGTGAAAATAGAGAATGCTCATATAATAGTATAGTAAAGTTCATACTAATCCATGCATAGTACCTACTTATTCCATGCTGCCATATCATTATTCTAATGTCATTATTCATCATCTTGTTCTAAACTTTGGGCGACCGAGCTCTGCTCGGGTGAAAATACGGAGAAAACAATTTTTCCCAGATATGAGACCTAGCTAAATCATTTCATTTTTCACAGAAAAAGTTAGCCGATTTCGAGAACGCGTGTACAAATAAACAATACAAAAAAATATACATTTATACAAATATTGCTCGTTTAATAGTTTAGGATATTTAGACAAGTGCGCATGTACAGAGTGTTTCTTTTACGTATCATTTTTGAAATAAAGAAATTTATTATTTAATTTATCAGTTTAATATTTTTTGTGAATAATTTAGTACAAAAAAAAACTTTTTTTAATGGTAGGTAGGTAGGTTTTTTTTGTTTTTTTAGCAAGTATGGATGCTATACTATTGTGGGTTACGGGAACGCCCTTCGTTAGTTTACATACTGTTCTGTATAATATATTATTCTCCTTTATTATATTTACATACATAATTTAAAAATATCAAAAATAGTGGCCCACCGGCATCAGGAACAGGGTCCAAGCTGTCGGTGGTCAGGGCTCTAGAGAGAGGAACCTCCTCACTATGCGTGCCGTATCCAGGAGTACCTACTGCTTTCTGAATCAAGCCCTTGACCCAGCCGCGCAATGAGAGCCTCCTGAGGTGTTGGTCGAGGCTCTCCGCCATTAGACCATCAACCGTAACGATTATCGGTACAATGATTGCAGAGTCCACGTCCTACATGTCGACAACCTCGTGTACCAAGTCAAGATACTTGATTTTTATCTTTCACAGCTTTCACGAGATTCTCGTCATGAGGGACAGCGATATCAACAATCATTGCTAGCGCTCTCGTCAATCTATTACCATAATATCAGGCTATTGGCTAAAATAGTCCTGTCAGTAATAACTGATGATAGATTGATCCCAGTATAATGTGGTAGGAGCATTCTCGAGAACTGATAAATGATAAATGATAAATGATTTTATTTCTGTAAGTAGGTTTGTACAAACACTTTTACACGTCAATCATATTTTAAAAACTTGATGAGGTCGGCGTTTCCTATCTGACTACTCTGAGAAGAAAGGCCGAAACAAACTCAGAGGTCAGTCTCTTTTAAAGTCCAGACATAATCTTGGTCAGATCATGTGAAGGCCATGTGGATTGGTGTCTGAAGTGGTCTTTAGAGGAAAGCATCACACAGATTGAGAGGGTCTGTCCAGTCAGTGCACGCATTTGTCATTTATCGTGTAGCTCAACTCAGAATTTAAGGAGCTCAACGATTCGACGAACAATACCAAAAAAAGGACATTTGTGTAGGCCACATAAATTACTCAAACTGTCAAACCATGATTAAAACTAACTGAGAAAAAATTTAAAACAAAATAAAAAGGAATGACCCATATAGTCTTCACATTCACAATAATTAAAATAATATAATACTTTAAAAGTAAATATTCATGTCATTGTATATCTAAAAATCATTAATGTCAATGTGTATATAATAAAATTAAAAAAACCCAGAAATAATCTTGGTCAGAGCATTTCATATGAGGACCATGTAGATTTATGTCTGAAATGATCTTTTGAGGAAAGAACCATACAGATTTGAGTGGACCTGTCCAGTCAGTGCACGCATTTGTCAGTAATTGTGCAGCTCAACTCAGAACTTAAAAGGAGCTCAACGATTCGACGAACAATACCAAAGAAAGGACATTTGGGTAGGCCGCATAAAGTACTCAAAACTGCCAGATTATCATTAGTAGTAACTGAGAAAATTAAATAAATATATATACATGAGCTACATAGTCCTTACATTCACATCAATTAAAATAATAATAATGTTATACTTAACAAAGTAAATATTCATGTCATTGTGTATATAATTTTGAAGTTTGCAAAATAAACAAAGTTCCAAAAGTAAAAAATAAAAATAATAATTGGAGCAGCTTAATCCCAAGCCTTTTTGTCCTCAATGTAATCTTTAACGGTATAAAAAGCTTTCTGGCACAACTTACGTTTAATGAATGATTTAAATTTATTAAGGCTTAGATCTTGTACGTGGCTTGGAAGTTTATTATAAAAGCGTATACATTGACATCTGAACGAGCCACCTATTTTCTTGAGCCTTGTTGTGGGTACAACAAATTTGTGTTTGTTTCTAGTATTTATGTTATGGATATCACTGTATTTTTTAAACAATTTTATATTTTTATGGGCATATAAAAGATTATCAAAAATATACTGAGAAGGCACAGTCATTACATTAATCTCCTTAAATTTATCTCTGAGAGACTGTCTCGGACTTAATTTATAAATTGATCGAACAGCTCTTTTCTGCAAAACAAAGATAGTCTGAATGTCAGCGGCATTTCCCCACAACAGAATACCGTACGACATTACACTATGAAAATAGCTAAAGTACACTAAACGGGCTGTCTCTATGTCAGTCAAATTACGAATTTTTCTAACAGCATATGCTGCGGAGCTTAGCTTTTTTGACAATTTATCTATATGTGGGCCCCACTGAAGCTTAGCATCCAAAGTTAAGCCCAAAAAAACTGTGCTATCTTCAGGATTCAATTCTTCGCCCTTTATTAACACATTAGTTTTCACCTGCCTAACATGAGGTAGGGTAAACTTAATGCATTTGGTTTTTTTTTGATTAAGAAGTAAATTATTAACATTGAACCAGTGAACTACTTTTGAGATCGCGCTATTTACATCGTCAGTAACCAGCTGCTGACGTTTAAGTTTAAACAAAAGTGAAGTGTCATCCGCAAACAACACTATATCATGGTTATCCTTTATGAGGTAAGGCAAGTCATTAATATAGATAAGAAACAAGAAAGGACCAAGAATTGAGCCCTGAGGGACTCCCATTGTTACTATAGATCCGGGAGATCTTTTTCCATTAACGTCAACACTCTGAATCCTATTACTCAAGTATGAAATAAGAAGATTCAGAGCGCTGTTCCGGATCCCATAGTGGCGGAGTTTCCTGATTAACGTTTCATGGAGAACGCAATCAAACGCCTTGGACAAATCACAAAAGATACCCAAGGCATCGCATTTATCTTCCCATGCATTATAAATATGACCTAAAAGTTCAACACCGGCATCAGTAGTTGAACTGGGTCGAGCACATACCTGTAGTATGGTACTTCGGACTCCACAAGTTTGTACTGCAAGGCAAGTTGCGGGTGGATAATCGTAGTCACTAGATTGTGTCTGTGCAAGTACTTGCCGTTAGCAAGACGAGTACAACCGGAAACAATATAACAGATTGATTCATCGGGATTCGGGAAGGTAGCATGCCCGTCAGACGTCAACCGTAACGTCCTTTTTTTTTTGGGTGGGAAGTTATCAGATAACTTTTCCCGCTCTGGATGGAGCGGGAAGGCTTGTCAGACTCTTACTGACTTAAACCCACCCGAGTTCCTTCAGTTGCCTGTATGTTGCCAGGGGCCACGGTATCCCTTTCAGACTTTCCCACGACCGCTGCAGGCATTGGCCCTAGCGGACCCCTTCAGTTGTGCTGACATCTCTTTGAGGCGCACGTGGAATACAACGCGCCGTCGACCCGGACCTGGTCTTTGTCGAAAGGCGAGCTATACCCATTGCTCACCGTACGCAAGCCCGCGCTTTCGGTGGCCGGGAATCAGCCTGCGACTCCCGATGCCCAGAGCGTCTCCTGAATTTTTTTTTTTTTTCTCACGCGTTCCGCCTCCTCCTTCGCAAGCATTATTGCTTCGCAGAAGGAGGTGACGCCCTCGCATTTTCGCTCCATACCATAGCCTGAACCAGGGCCGGACGCGAAAGATCACCACTGCCGATTGCCTCTACGAGGACACGGCGATAACCCCGCCCAAGTCGGGCAGACCTCCACCGTATGCTCCACCGTGTAACCGTACCATCCTTGACAATGTATTTCCGATAATTATTCATCATGATAACTTCGTCCATAATCGCACAGACAAACACTTTGGTTTCCCCTAAGAGTAGGGGTGGGTTGTTACGTGATTTTCGCGAAACGTAACGTAACTAGTGACTTCGAGGACGTCACCGGTTTTGAAAACTAGTGATTTTAGTAACAAGTCATTTTTCAAATTCTATTCGGTGATTCTATCGAAGTATTACAGTTATTTGCGAAACGAAAATATAAATGATTAGCTACGTAATACGTTACATATCACAAGCTTTAAGTTTTTGGACCGAATAAGTTTTTGTAGTTAAGACATATCGTCACTCGGCATCCAATAGGTACCGCGATTGTGACATTTTCGACGAAAATCAGATTTTTGTTTTATTTCATTCTACACGTTCATATACGTGATCCTGCATTTAAAAATAATTTTCGTCAAAAATGTCACATTCGCGGCATTAGATGCCGAGCGACGAAATAAAATTATTACATTATTAATGTAATACTAAAGTTATTACGCGCGAAAGAAACAACATGCGTCGCAACGTACTTTTGTTTCGTTTCACTCTTTTCATTCGATCACTGCATTGTGATGTAAATAGTTACAAAAATCACATGTTTATGTGTGACTCGAAACTAGTTATTCAGTTACATGCCCCGTAGCCAGTTATTGTAACTATACTCCATTAGGTTTAGGTAGTTAAAAAAAGGTAAACAAATCGTAAAAAGGGTTTTTATAGATGACACTTTCTTGTTAAAAAAACAATAAAACCAAATTAAATTTATTTTAGTGTTTATCTATAGTTTCCTCTTTTATTAATGTATGTTAAACTTTATCGTTTATTCTTCACTACTTTTCGTAGATGTAACTGCTTGAGCACATTTTTTTTTTGTCTGATTTATAATATTTTGTAATTTGTCTATTGTAAAGAGCCCAATTTCTAAACGTCAACGAAATATAACGTTGCTAAATTGAAGAGTTCAACTGTGACGTAGCATAACAACTGAAGTGACAGGTATTACGTTTAGTCGGTTACTTGACAGCTGTCTCGTCACGTGGTATTTTTTGTTTACCGTTTTTTAACTACCTAAACCTAGGAGTATAGTGACGTTAACCATTTTTGGATTCAGGGATCCGTTTGCGAAATATTAAGCTTTAAAGTGCTAATTTTTGTTAGAGTCAAGTGTCCCTCCCCCCCTGCCGGCTAAATGGTTGGTTTTGGGTGCGTGAAAATCACAACAGTAGATTATATAACGAAATTAAAAGGAAAACTATCACAGCTAAGTAGGCTCTACAAGTTAACGAGTAATAATCGACCAACTTAACTTTGCAGTTGCAAAAACATGTTTTCCCATACATTCCGTATGGGAGAACATATTTTTCAAGTACAAAGTTAAGTTTGTTTTTGGGATTAATTCATCCCAACTACGGAACCCTTCATTGTGCGTGGTCCGACACGCACTTGGCCGGTTTTTTATATTATAAACTAGCTTCTGCCCGCGACTTCGTCCGCGTGGAATAGTTATTTTGAGCTAACGCTGACTTTCACCCTCGACTTCGTTAGCGGAAAAGGTGTTTTTTTTTTAGTAATACGTACTTTACCTAAAATAGCTCCATTTTAGGTACCTACATCACGCTTTTATCAGTAAGAATGGAACTTTAAAACGTTAGGTAAAAGTACTGGTTTTTATAATCTTATACCTATCATGTAGATTGTAGGTTATTCTAAAAAAAACTCAAAACTAAAGTTATTTTAAAGTACTTCTGCGTACACTATATTTTTAGTTTTGTTTTCTTCCGGCAGAAGTAGATATTGATTTTCACCAGAACCAGATCTCGATAGGGCAACATATAGTTGCCCGTGCGAAAAACACTCTTAACGTAAATCTATTCCTACGTGCTTAAATGTTTGCCCCTGGGCCTTATTAATTATTATCGCAAACGATACCTTCACCGGTTTAATTGTTTTAATGCGCGCGCAGTACTTGATCATTATTTTGCTGCGATGTTATTTTAAAACTGCGATATCTCCTAAGAGATTCATTGAAATCGGATGATGTAAACGGCAATTTTGTTTTAAATTAAATACTTGTGATGAATAACGTATTTTTTTGGATAAGGATTAATGTCATGTTTATAAAAACACCTTCGCAAATAACGCATTACTTTTGAACAAATTTGGCTAGCATAAAAAAGGTTAGAGTGAGCCAACCTTAAAAGATAGACATATGCTGTCGCTGACTTTTTTTTAGAACTGAATTTTTGCGGAATTTTAACCGTTTACGCAGCGCACGCAGCGGAAGCTCTCAAACGGAAAAAATAATCCCGATTTTGAAACATTCTTCATTGGTGCTCCGCTCTTATTGGTCTTAGCGTGATGATATATAGCCTTCCTCGATAAATGGGCTATTTAACACTGAAAGAATTTTTCAAATCGGATCTGTAGTTTCTGAGATTAGCGCGTTCAAGCAAACAAACAAACTCTTCAGCTTTATATATTAGTATATATAGAAGTATAGATAATTTGTATTAGTAGCTAAGCTTTTCTGAAATAAAACCATTACCGTTTAGTGCCTTGAACTGGTCGTTTCATTCAATCACCTCAGCTCCTAACACATTCAATTTTCCGTCAGCAATGTACAGACTTTCTTATCCAGAGCATCAAGTTCCATCTGAGTCCATTTGAATATGCCTAATACTTCCAAAACCGGCATGACCCAACCGTTGAAGGCAAACCTTGTTTCGGCCTGATAAAAGACTATTTAACACTTTATTCAGGCGGCCACAGAAGCGTTCCCTCAACGATTGTTTCATGTCGGCAACATTGATACCTAATGCTTCTGACATACCCAAATACTTGTAGGTTTTGGTTGAAGTTAAATAATGTGTATGGAATCCGAGAGTTGGGTTCCCACGGATTTCATAATACCCCCTCCCTTTATATGCATGATTGCACATTTGTCCACAACAAATTCCATCCAGATGGCGCTACTGAACGTTTCTGTTACCTTCAGTAGCTCCATCCATCGCAAATTGTTGGGGGCAAAGAGTTTCAAGTCATCCATGTAAAGGAGGTGAGATATCACCTGACCACCTCTTCTCAACCTGAATCCTCCAGCAGTGTGCTTAAAGGATTTAGAGCTAATTTACTTAGCCCTGAATCCTCTAAGCCCACTGCCAAAGCGCCTGATAAAAATTCCTGAAATATTCTCCGTTATATATATTATTATTATATGTAGATCATTTATTATAGATTGTATTATATAATTAGACATTTGCCAAAAAAAAACTGAATATTCATGAAAAATTATCGACAAAAAAAAAAAAATAGGGGCCTATCTCTTTAATATTTTTCATGTTATTAAAGGACATGGCTGGTGGGGCAATTGATGATTACCTAGGTAGTCAAACCAATGTTGAGTAATGATTGTTATATTATTGTGCTATTCTCAAAGTTGGCGCTGGTCTCCCCTACCTATTCCCAACCGTGGACCTTTTTAAGGACTGGGATATACTCACTGTTAGGCAAACCTTCATATTGCGTACTGTGCTTAGGGAACACTCCATGTTGCAATATGATCCGAATCTGTATAAAGATAAGCGCCGAAAAGGCAGAGAATGCCAGACGCATCCTTCCAGTTCTGCTCACTCGCGTAATTTCTTCTTCTTTCTTGGGCCATATCTGTACAATAAGCTAAATAGCACCCTTAATATATATCCTCAAACGAAACACAAATGTAAAAATTCATTGACTACGTATTTGAAAACACTAGATTATCAGAGAACGGAGAATTTGTTGATCCCTCTCAGATAGACTACCTCTACTACTATTCATCCCCACTGCTGCTTGTACATACATACCATCAACCATACTCACACCACACTCACTCAAGCAACCTCTCACATCTCTTTTTACACTTCCTCTAGGTACTCACACACTCACACACACACTGGTATTCACACGCACTGGTATTCACACGCACTCACACACACTTATTTCCACTAACTCTTTTTGTATTTTTAATTTTAATTTTATTTTATTTTATTAATGTTCTTAATTCAACGTTAGTTAAGTATACTGTGTCCTCATGGTCCATATCACAGGCATCTAGCCGCGGCAGGGCCCTGGTGACCTGTAATACAGGTTTTTATTTAAACCTATTTAGGCACCAGTCTCTCACAAAGTTAGCTCCTTGTTCACACTATTGTCAAACACTAGCATTAAGTACATAACTTGTGTAGAGAAAATAAACGTCTTATATTATATTATTATTATTATTGTAATCGTCGTATTTTATAGTTAATCAATTAATAAGTTTCAGGAGTCAGGTACTTGCGAAAACTTGTCAAAACAAGGTTTATAAACCGAGGTTTTTTTTTAATATAGCGCCATCTGTGAGCGACCACAGGTACTAAATAGTGGTATGCCTTTGTGAGGTTAGTAAAAGATTTAATATTTTGTTGGTCTGAGATCAGTTGTTGCAATTTAAAAAGTGCATTTTTTTTCTTTTTTTTTATTCTTTATTGAACACATAAATACAGATAAAATCAAATTTTTATCATCTCTAATTCCGTACATTTGTCTATCCTCAAAACCCATTATATTATTTATATTTACCTACTTGTTGGTATTGAGTTGGGATTAAAATAAATAAAACTATTGTATTTATTGCAACATACTTTTATCACAGTGTAAAGAGTAACAGTGGACCGACGCCTTTGATATTTGCGTAAATGCCGACACCGCACGAGGCCACAGTACTTACCTAGGGTTGTCACAGACACAGACAGGTTGACACAACTGCCCAAAAAAGTAGGGTAATGTTTTTAGGTTTCATGTATGTACGTTTCTTTGTTCCGCCATAACTGCTAAATGCCTCAACAGTTTGGACATATGGGGTATCGTTACAATTTTTACATCGTACCGAGTGACGTTGGTTATTTTTTTTTTGCGCGGCGGTCTTGAATTTTAATAAGAGCTTATTAACAATATAAATAAAATATAATTTTATTATTCAGTGTTTAATACTTCACCTATTGAATAAGTTTTATGTCCGCCATCTTGGATTTCAAAATGGATGTCATTTTCGTAATCAGCACCACGAGGAACCTCGAAAATAACACCCATATCAGTATATTAAAAAACATAAGTCCGCCATCTTGGATTTCAAAATTAATGTCATTTTCGTAATCGGCACCCCAAGGAACCTCGAAGATGACACCCATATCGAATTTGAAGAAAAATTAACGTCCGCCATCTTGGATATTTTTTCGTAATCAGCGACCTCAAAAACCTAGATAGTGACAAGCTTAACATTATTTAAAAAAGGCATGTCCGCCATTTTGAATTTGAAAATGGATGTAATTTTTTGTTTACATAGAAACAAAAAACTTCCGAAATTATTGTCGGATATTTTTTGCGGTGTTTCAGTTTTTGATGGCAGGCGTCACACTTTTACATCCACCATTTTGTTTACGTTAGCATGACATGACAAAAATGTAAAAAATTAAGCATTATAAAATAATATATTCACCTTTCTACTGAGTGTGAAAATTGATGAATCGCAGTTCTTTATTTATGCGAGATGACGACTTGCATTCTCGCACAGCACATGTCGTATGCACCATTTTAATTGTGTACAAATCAAAACATTTATTTAAAACAAGACACGCGTTAGCCCTGAAAGTCATGTCCCGAGCTACTATCAATGATAACGTATGCAGTTCGGGCTCGCTCTACTCGCCCCTCGCCCCTCACACCCCGCATGATTGCCCTGTCTAGACAGCTTCGTCGAATGACTGTATTGGTTTATAGACTGTGCTTTTATTGTGGGTACATACTTATATAAAATGATTTAAAAAAACTAATTACTACGTGTGTGGTCTTCTAAAGATACCAAAACATTGTCCAAAAATGACGCTGGTGCTGGCAGGTTATCTTGATGCCTTGCCCAGCCAAGATAGCATACTAGCGTCATGACATGACAGCAACAACCGGTGTTGGTTATAGAGACAGTGGTGGCGGCGGTGTTGATGATCCATGTTCTACGGATGTAACAACATCCTCTTGTAAGTCCCTTGATGAGTCATGAATCAGGTGTTGAACCGCTCGAACCCAACAGGCATGACATCCATAAATTGTTGCCATATCCTTAAAAAAAGTATTATTAAAATAGATTTTATTACAAATGACATGACGTAACTGGCGAAATGTGGTGCACTATAGGTTCACCTTCCCCAAATCCTTCGGGAATCGCTGGCGTGATGTTATGTTTCTGTTAATAAGTTTTTATATGACGAAAACGTAGCTGGGTAATAAATAATTTACCTAATAATTATTTTCTTTGGAAAAAAGGGGTACTAAAGAACTATCCACTGCAACAGTATAGAAACGTCTTGGATTTCTAAACCCGACTGAGTTACCACATCCACAGTAGACCATTGTATGACCTAGCAATCTCTCATTGACAGCAGCTTCGGTATTTAATTAATCATAACAGTCGTGACAAGCGTATCCATCTAATGGGAGCTGGAACAATAACAAAATATCATTGTATTTTTCAAATTATAACACAACTGCTCAATATATTGACATTACTGTATGGTTTACACGACTGCCGTAGGGCGTACCTGATTTGTTAAGGGCCTTAGTCCCGTTTAGTACCGTAAAACGGTCACTTTAAAAAGGAATCTTCTCACTGGCTTGGTTAAAAGATTTGAAAAAAATATATGTTTGCTATAGATTCATGAACAACATTTTTGAAACTGGATTTTTTCATATGGCTAATACTTTAGCCTTAAAAAAATATTTAGCAAAACGCTATTTTTAGCTAATATTCCCTACTACTTCTAAACGGCTTTGATGTTTGTAAATATTTTTATACTGAAAAATTGGTGATTAAAAGTACTACAAATTTGAAACTGCAAATGTAAATCAATCAATATTTGCAAAGAAAATGTCCCCAATTAGAGATAGAGGGTCAGAGGCGCTCTGCGCGGGACGCGGGCGGCAGTCGTGCGTTAGCACTGAGACGGGAAGGCTGTATCGCTCGCTGCTCCGCTCCGGCTATCGTCGACTATGCGCATACGTATGTGTTAGTGTGAATGTTTACGAACTCATTGTATTAATGTGCGTTTATAGACTAGCTCGCGCTGCAGAGAGTCAATTCGATTGTGCGCGTAGGCGCTTTATTGTTGAGTATTTTTATGTGCAATATTCTTAATACTTTTTTAAATTTACAAATTAACAATTTACAATATAAATTAAAAAAAAAAATGTAAATATAACATAACATCACGCCTGTATTCCCCAAAGGGTTAGGCAGAGGTGTACAGTCACGAGCAAATATGTATACACATAGCAAAATTAAAAAGCGATTTTCTCGTGGAATAACGTCTGCAACTTTATACCTATTTCATATTGGTATGGATTCCAAAATACTATGTTCATTACAGCATAATATTACAATCACAGTAGGAGAAAATCACTTTTTAAAGTTTCTAAGTGTATACATATTATTGCTCGTGACTGTATCTATAGTACACCCACATTTCGCCAGTTATGTTTAAGTCCCATGTAATAGGGGGCGAGCCTATTGCCAAAAATCCAGACTCCGGGCTGCTACTAAGCACTTCTAGAGGGAAAAACGCTATAGCACTTTGCCCGACCCGGGAATCGAACCCAGGACCTCATGGTCAGCAGTAACGCTACAACGGCGCAGTCGTTGACCTAAAATATTGTGCAAATAAATAAATAAAAATGGCAAGGCATATCAAGCACTGCAATCGGGACTATGAATGAGAATTAAAATTGATTGAATTTTAAAATGATAAGACTGTATTTTATAACCTCTAACAATTCCCATTTTGCGTCACACGTGATCTGTTCAATTTATATCATAACACGCGTGACTTCGGATTTTTAATTTGTCTGTCTGTGTTGTCTTATTTATACCTTTTTAGTTGATTTTTTTGTCGTAGTTGGGTTTTAGTTTGTATAACTTTTATTTTTATTGAATTTTTTTGGGGTTGGTTGTTTTTGGGATTTTTTTTTTATACGTATTTTTAAATGTGCTAATTTAACCCTTTCATTTTAGGTGTATATTGTGATTGACTTACGTAAAAAAATAAATCCTTATTATCAAAATGAAAGTCTTACCGGTTGGAGTGTAGCCTTTTAACCTACGGAGCGAGGATTTTATTATTCGGGAAATAATAAAATTATGAAATACCCAATTTTATTGCAGTATCGTAAGCTTGACCATGGCAAACATGTAGGTTCTGAGAAATATGGCCCTATGATGCATCTTTTCCAGTTAGGAGCTTTCGATTTTTTTTTAAATAAAAATCTCTATATTTCCAAAGTGGTGGCTCGGATGAAAATCTTTTCAAGAAATAAATTGTTGTTCTAGTCGAAAACCATGAGATGGTGTAAAAAAAACCAGAGATTTTTGGTTTTTCATGTTGACAAATTAAAAAAAAAAATTTTTTTTCCTCAATTTCATGTTGGGATGCTGTTTGCACTGGGGTTGCACAGGGGAGGTAAAATTTCGGTTATTTTTTGCCTAGGACGCACTGTTTTCGAGATATTTGAATTTTCGTTTTTTGCCTATTTCTATTCAAAAAAATATCCGTAAATTTAATAAGTCCTCTGCCCCTAACGATACGCAAGCTGAAAGATCGACCGTCACTCAGCCGACGTTCGCACGGACGTAATAAAATCGCGGCGGGATTTTATTGCGCACTGGATTTTGAACTCTCGGTGTTAAGCCGAGCGTTGAGAATCCAACGCCCTGGAACGCACTTTTATTTATTTTTTATTTTTATCTGCTGTTAATTATATTGTGTGCTTTTTTTTTAGTCTGTGCTAAATAAATGTATTTTCTTTCTTTCTTTCTTCTTTCTTTCACTCTCGTCCCAGCACGTTGAAAAATCAAGTACACGAAAAAAAATAGCCGCGATTTTATTACGTCCGTGCGGACGTGGGCTTACTATTTTTTTGTTGTTTTTTTTTAATTATTTTCCGAATATTTTAAGGCTCCGTGCACAAAATTCACTCGACAGAGTTTAGGTAAACTCTTGCGATGCAATGTTTGTGTGCACCGATCACACACACACGCCTAAACATTGAACGTAGTGACCGCTAAACAGTTTTGATTCTATAGATGGTATTTTGTTAAGTTACGTAGGTACGCATAAGAAACAAGTCTGGAATGTTTATGTATATTCGTTTACGTTTATATTTATAACAATCAACATAAAAAAGCTATAAAAAAACATGTATTTCAGACAAAAAAGTCCATAGCCAAGGCAATTTGAGGTTGTTAGTAACAATCATTTCGCATATGACTAATGTTAGTAACTAAAAGTAAAAAGAAGAAACTAGATACACCGTCTACCATCCGTCCGTCTTCGTTTTTTACTTTTTGTATGGAAAACATGAAAAATGATTACCTACATGTTGAGTTCTATGGGTTTCATAAAGGGGGTCGAAATTTTCATTGTTCAGTGTTTAAGTATTATGTGTCTATGTCTTCACTATCTGTCAAATTGTTAACTGTCATTTCGGGAAAATAATATATAGTTTTGCTTCCAACCGGAATCCTTGTGGTATCTTTTAATGGCGACTGAGTAAATTTAAATAAAAATCTCTGACAATATGGAGTATAACTTAGCAAACGTGGTGTTTCCCGGACGGTTTGACCCTGCAAGTGATAAGTGGAGCGAGTACAGGGAGCGATTGTTGTTTTCGCTGGATGTGGCTGGCGTGTCTAACGATAACCTAGAAAAGGCGCGGTCTATATTTTTATCGCAGTGTGGGAAAGAAACATATTCCTTAATTGTTTCTCTGTTGGTGCCGCAGCGACCCTCAGAAGTCGCATTCAAAAACATTCTTGCAGTGTTAGACCAATTTTATGAACCAGAATTGAATGAAATACTTCAGGCCGGGAAGTTTCATACACGTGTACAAATGGACAAAGAACGCGTGCAAGACTTTGTGGCGGCCATTGGTGTACTTGGTACAAAAGCAAATTTTACAGACTTAAAACGTCAATTACGGGACCGATTAGTGTTGGGTGTGCGCGACGAGCGCTTGCGTCGCGAGCTGTTGAAGACTAAAATGCTAACATATGAAACGGCTGTGCAGCTATGTCTTAACCATCAGGCAATGGTGGAAGACATATACCCAGACACAAAACTGGAGAAGAAGCAAACTCATTTGGATGTTGCCGAACCTATGGATATTGGTAGGATTAGTGCTGTGGAATGCCGACATTGTGCCCGACGCCACAGAGAAGGAGAACGGTGCCCTTTTGCCAAGGCTAAATGTTTTTATTGTAAACGTGTGGGGCATATTACAGCGGCGTGTAGGAAAAATACTAAGAAGCAACATAAGGTGGAGGACGAAACAGAAGACAAAGAAGTTAACGTAAAGAATAAGGAAGATATGATGGGTATTTATACATGTTTCGAGAACTTTTCACCTCCGATTAAAGCAGACGTAACAATTAATGGTGCCAGGGTCATAATGGAGGTTGACTCAGGGGCTTCTCGAACAATAATATCTGAAGCAACTTATCGACGCTTGTGGAACACACCTCCACCGCTGAAACCTACCAATGTGAAATTAGTGACATATTCACGTGAACCCTTGCAAGTTTTGGGTGTCACTCATGTACATGTCAAGTTGGGCAATAAAGCGGCTCAGTGTGAGCTGTTTGTGATATCTGGGGAAGGACCTAGCCTCCTTGGTCGAAGTTGGTTTAAGGGTTTAGAAGTGCAGGTTGCAGGGATTTGTTGGACACTTGAAGAAATTACCCACGACTTATTAAAGCAGTTCCCCGAGTTATTTGAGGAAATCCTTGGGGAATATAAAGGACCAGAAGTGTCATTACACGTCCGTGCTGATGCAATACCACGGTTTCTGAAGGCTCGCCAGGTGCCGTTTCCTTTGAGAAAACAAGTTGAAGAGGAATTGAACCAAATGATTAAGGCAGGAATTTTAACTCCGGTTAGATACTCCAACTGGGCTACACCACTAAGGATAGTTAAGAAAGATGATGGTTCGTTGCGAATTTGTGGAGATTACCGATCAACGGTGAATGTAGCGATTGATGTTGATAAATATCCTTTGCCAGCAGCAACAGAAAATTTTGTCAAACTAAGTGGTGGGCGTATCTTTAGTAAACTGGATTTAAAACAAGCGTATATGCAATTGAAGGTGGATAGTGATACGGCGATGTTGTTAACCTTAAATACACCTCTGGGACTTATGAGGATGAATAGATTGGCATTTGGTGTTAATGCAGCACCGGGAATTTTCCAGAGAGTTATGTCATCTGCACTGGCAGGTATGGACGGTGTTGCTTGTCTATTGGATGATATTGCTGTGACCGGGAGCACCATTGAGGAACACAATAGTAGGCTACGTGCAGTCCTGCAAAAGTTAAATGATATGGGCCTCAGATTGAAATTAGAGAAATGTGTTTTCGCTTCCAACAGTATTAACTTTTTGGGACATATGATTGATGGTGAGGGACTACACCCGTCACCCAATAAAGTCAAAGAAATAAAAGAAAAAGCACCACCAACTAACAAGCAGGCTCTACGTGCTTTCCTAGGCTTGTATAACTTTTATGAAAAGTTTTTACCTGATAAAGCAACATTACTGGAGCCTTTATACCGCCTTTTGGAGACAAGGAAACCTTGGTATTGGGGCGAGATGGAACAGACGGCATTTGAGAAGGCAAAAGATCTGCTGTCTTTAGATTTAACATTAGTTGGGTATGAAATTGAACGAGAATTATTGCTGATTTGTGACTCATCAGACTATGGGCTGGGGGCAGTAATTGCTCATGTAATGGATGATGGTTGTGAGAAACCTGTGATGATGGCATCGCGAACTCTGCAGCCCCATGAAAGGAGATATGGCCAAATAGATAAGGAGGCCTTGGCTATTATGTTTGGGTTGCTGAAGTTTCATGAATTTGTGGCAGGCCGTCAATTTTGTATTATCACAGACCACAAACCATTGGTGGGTCTGTTCAATCCAAGTAAAGCAATTCCAGACCAAATATCTCCACGTATGCTGCGATGGTCTCTAAAGCTGGCTTGTTATAACTATAAGATCAAGTATCGAGCTGGGAAAAAGATAGGACATGCTGATGCACTGAGTAGATGGACAGAGCCAGAGACTTCAGAAATATCTGAGAAACCGCTGAGAGATGTGTTGCTATTGGAGGAACAACCAGCTGGTTGGAACTTGGATACATCAAAAATAGCCTTAGAAACAAAAAAAGATCAGGTTTTGAAGAGAGTTTTATTTTACATACTTCATGGTTGGCCAAATAAAGCTCCTGACACCACACTACAACCATTTTGGACCCGTAGAGAGGCTCTTTCACACAATAAAGGGTGTTTATTGTGGAGCAATAGAGTCATTGTGCCTTCTAGTATACAACCAGAAGTACTAAAAATACTGCATGCCCCGCATGCTGGGATAGTCCAAACAAAGGCTTATGCAAGAGGATATGTGTGGTGGCCTGGAATGGACACACAGATTGAAGATGTAGTAGGAAGTTGTGAGTCATGCCAAGCAGTCCGGAACAACCCGCCCAGAGACCCGCAAACTTGGATTGTTACTGAGAAACCATGGAGTCGAGTACATATAGATTTTGCAGGCCCATTTCAAGGGAAAACGTTCTTGGTGTTGGTAGATAGCTTTAGTAAATGGTTCGAAGCTGAGATAATGGCGTCCATGTCGAGTGAGGCAGTAATTATGACGTGCCGGAAAATATTTGCATCACAGGGCCTGCCTGATACAATTGTTTCCGACAATGGTAAGGCATTTAGTTCTAATGAATTTAATCTATTTCTACAGAAGAATGGTATAAAGCATTTGTATTCGCCGCCCTACCATCCAGCGACCAATGGGCAGATTGAACGCGCGATACAAACCTTCAAAAACAAAGTAAAGAAAATGTCCTCAACACAAATATCATGGAAGGAGAAACTACCAAGAGTGTTGTATTCATTACGCACAGTGCCTATCAGCGAGAACAGTAAAACTCCAGCGGAGATTTTAAATGGGAGGAAATACAGAACAGCTGTTTCGAGCTTACATCCAGATAACTCAACAGATTCTCAAGAAAAACAGTTAGAGGAAAGAGCACAGCTACAGCCTGTTAGAAAATTTACTGTGGACCAGCCGGTATTGGCGCGGAATTATGGGCCAGGTGAAAAATGGAGTAGAGCTATAATAGAAGTAGTAGAAGGCCCTAGCTCATACATGGTTAGAACGGAGAATGGGGAACTACAGCGACGCCACGCAGATCAAATATTGGCTCGCAGAGTAGCTCAATCAGAAGACCGCCCAAGAGTAACAGAGCACAGAAGTCGGTCACAGTCCAGCTCTTGTTCTTCAGAACCTTCAATACAAATACCGCCCCCGGAATTATGGCCTGACATCATCGGCATTCCAAATACTGAGACGGACTAATTAGATACGGGTTAAGTCCCAGTTCATGTTTAAATGATTGTTGTTGTTTAGTTTAATTAGATTAATTAATAAAGAAGTTAGGAAACCTCAAGATGATGAAGGGAAGGTATGTTATGTTTAAGTATTATGTGTCTATGTCTTCACTATCTGTCAAATTGTTAACTGTCATTTCGGGAAAATAATTTATAGTTTTGCTTCCAACCGGAATCCTTGTGGTATCTTTTACTTTTTGTATGGAAAACATGAAAAATGATTACCTACATGTTGAGTTCTATGGGTTTCATAAAGGGGGTCGAAATTTTCATTGTTTAGCGATAGGACACACCATTTTCGAGATATAAGAAAAAGAACAGAAAAAAGATACAATACAGTTTTTGCACCTGAATGAGTTTTAATTTAATGAAAATGGCAATTTCGCTATTACGAATTTGACTTTTCACCTAAAATTTTGATTGGTGCCGATGCTCTTGTACACCGAACTAAACTAACTAAACTATCACTAAAATTCCTTACTTTTGCCTATGAGAATCTCAAAGCTATTCTGTAAAATAAAACCTCTAAATTTAAAAATAACTTTGACACGTGTAAATCGAATTTGATAATCGCGACTCCACACGTGACACCTAACCATGTGAATCTTTTTAGAGCCGGAGGTCCGCAGGGGGGCAGCCGCGACGTGTTTTATATGGAATTTTTCACTTTTTGTATGAAAAATAAGAAAAAATATTACCTACATGTAGAGTGTAAAGGGATTAAGGGTGTCGAAATTTTCATTATTTTTGCGATTGGACACATCGTTTTCGAGATATAAGCAAAAGAAAAAAAAGATTCAGTACTGTTTTTGCATCTGAAGTCGAGGTGTTGGTGTGAATTTAAAGTTCATGACAACCAATTTAATTCCACACGTATTTAGTCGCGATTAAAAATAGTCAGGTTTAGTTAGACAGTGGTGCCGATTCTCTTGTACACCGAACTAAACTAACTGAACTATCACTAAAATTCCTTACTTTTGACTATGAGAATCTCAAAGCTATTCTGCAAAATAAAAATTCTCTAAATTTAAAAATTATTTTGACACATCTAAATCGAATTTGACAATCGCGACTCCACACGTGATACCTAACCACGTGAATCTTTTTAGAGCCGGAGGCGCGCACGGGGGGCAGCCTCGACGTGTTTTATATGGATTTTTCACTTTTTGTATGGAAAATAAGAAAAAATATTACCTACATGTAGAGTGTTAAGGGTTTAAGGATTTTATAAAGGGTGTCGAAATTTTCATTATTTTTGCGATTGGACACACCGTTTTCGAGATATAAGCAAAAGAAAAAAAAATATTCAGTACTGTTTTTTCATCTGAAGTCGAGGTGTTGGTGTGAATTTTTAGTTCATGACAACCAATTTTATTCCACATGTTTTTAGTCGCGATTAAAAATAGTCTTACTTAGTTAGAAAATCTAAATTTTAGGTTAAAAACGTCAAATTCAGAATAGCAAAATTGCCATTTTCACTAAACTAATATCTCAGTGCCATATTAGTGCTGTCAAACTAAAATATAGTTAAGTTGTGTCATTTTAGTCTATTTCAGAATGGGAAATCGTCGTTTGACAGGAATAAACTAAATTTTGGTGATTTTTAGTTTAGTTTAGAGGCATTTGTGACAAGAGAATCGGCACCAGTGGTGCCGATTCCCTTGTTTACAAACTAAACTAAATTTAAGTTCAGTGCATCTTTTTCTTTCTATTTCATTAAGAAAAGGACAGAAGATAAATTTTAGTTTAGTCCTGTCAAATTAATCAGCGCTTGACGTAAATTGACGTAATTTTAGTCGGCAAGTTTTTAATCACGTCTAAACTTGTATGGAGAGTGACAGGCGCTGGTTTATTTGACAGGACTAAACTAAAATTTATCTTCTGTCCTTTTCTTAATGAAATAGACAGAAGATACATTTTTGTTTAGTGCTGTCAAATTAATAATGCAAAAACAGTACTGATTTTTTTTTTTTTTTTTTGCTTATATCTCGAAAACGGTATGTCCAATCGCAAAAGTAATGAAAATTTCGACACCCTTTATAAGACTCTTAAACCCCTAACAGTCTTACCACAAAAAATAAATAAAACAACGTTTAAACACGTGTTTACTTAAACAATGTCTAAGGGATAAACACTGCCTAAACAAGTGTTTAAAATTTCTTACCACAAATACATGTTTAACATGTATTTAGCAAAACGCTGCCTAAATTGACGTATCCTTGTTTTAACTTGGCAACCCTAAGAAACGTTTCGTTTGAAGCAGATTTCATTTGTTGAGCCTTTCTCTTTCCTATCGAAATTTATTTGTTTCAGTTGTTAATACGGAATGACTAAGTTGGAAAATTTAAAATAAGTACTAATTAATTAAATAAGCCCGCCACTGGTTGCCCATGCGTCTGGTGTAGGCATAAATGTAAAAATATTTTTGTGTACTAATAACGAAACGGAACGAAACCGAAAATGCAAAAGGCACACAGCTGTACAATGACAACCGGTAATGACCACAAAAACTAAAGACAATAACAAAAGGGCGCTTACCTGATGGCAGGTCCAGTTCCGTAAGGAACAGGCAACTTGGATTTGAGAATCTAAGCACCTACTACGAAAATAATGTGGAATATTATTTTTTACTAGATCAACAATTTTTTTTTTCCAAAAGCTTTGCTGAACCTGTACCGTTTTCTAAAGATAAATTCATTTTAATGTTCGCAAAGATTCACTCGCATTCGGTACACTTGATCACGATAGTCATCCATAAATTCTTTATCGTTAAAATCATTAAAATCAGCATAATCGAAGATATTCATTGCAATTTATGTACTAAGAGAAAGCAATATGGCGACCGGCGAGGGTTAAACGCGTGTTAAACAGGGGGTTGTTGCTGTTTAAATTTAAACAACGTCTAAAGCATGTCTAACCCAAAACAACAGCTAAACATGGTTTTGTGGTATCACTTTTGCTAAACAACTGCTAAACACGTGTCTAATACGTGTCTATGTTTTTTGTGGTAAGACTGTAACACTCTACATGTAGGTAATATTTTTTCTTATTTTTCATAAAAAAATGAAAAATCCATATAAAACACGTCGAGGCTGCCCCCCCTGCGCGCCCCCGGCTCTAAAAAGATTCACGTGGTTAGGTATCACGTGTGGAGTTGCGATTGTCAAATTCGATTTAGATGTGTCAAAATTATTTTTAAATTTAGAGAATTTATTTTGCAGACTAGATTTGAGATTTTCATAGTCAAAAGTTAGGAATTTTAGTGATAGTTTAGTTCAGTGTACAAGAGAATTGGCACCAATGGTGCCCTGTGCGCCTCCAGCTCTAAAAAAATGCACGGGGTAGGGCAAACAAGTACCACGTGGATTCAAAATATATTTAAATTTGGAGAATTTTTGTTGCAGAATAGCTTAAGATTGTGGCGACGCATGAATTGTCCATACAAACGTAGTACATAAATCATTTGCAATTTGAGCATATTTCCACCATATTATGTTAATATTCGGATTGAGACAGTATTTATCTAGGCTCCTACGTCTTTTTATTTCCAAAAACTTACCCTTTTATGAAGTGTAAGCGAATTGCATTTCATACATTTTTACAGCGTAAATGACATGTTTTCAAATTGTTTTTTCTGTATTATAAACAACAATATTTGTAATATTGTTTCCGCAGAAGCATAGTTTATGCTATAAAGTTACAAATTATCGAAAAAAAAAATGGAAATACATTAAATTTTCATTCATAATTTTTTGTATTACGGAACACATCCAAATTTATCATAAATTTTCGAAAGCTAGTAGTACTATCGCGTCAAGCAATAATTGTCAATGTGTGCGTGGTAGTATTGCTCACTGTAGGTGTATATCGCTCCAACAGGCACTCACACTAGCGCAACGTGCTTGGAATTGAATTTTGCAAACATCTTGATTTGTAGTTGCGAGCCGTGTCGCCGGCCTCTTAAGATTGAAATTGATGGCGTGATGTTATGAAGAAATGTGTAAATTTTCGCAGCCGCCATCTTAGATTTACGTTTTGACATCAAAATCTGCTTTAGAATCCTCGAAAACTTTGAAAAAGACACTCAAAACGAAAAATTTTAAAATTGTCACAGCCGCCATCTTGGATTTATATTTTGACCTCACTATCAGCTTTAGCATCCTCGAAAACAATGAAAACGACACCCATAACGAAACATTTTAAATGTTCGCAGCCGCCATCTTGGATCTTTATTTTGACTTAAAGTAGTCTTCAGTAGTAGTAGTCTTCGTTCCAAAAATACTTCACTTATTGCTACTACAGCATATCGGTGTGTGTGTGCGTGCTGCGACACAGTGATACGTCCACACGCTGGGAAGGCCCGTAAACGGTTAACTTAAGAGTAATTTTTAAGTTTTTAAATTTCTTAAAAGTGTTTTTAAGTATTAGAAAAAAATATTTATTTGTCTTGAAGTTTTCAGAAAGTTACGTTATTTCAACATTTTTTTCTTCTGCTATATTTTGTATAAAAGTTGAAAAAAGTGGTTCCTCTATGTACAAGTAGACCATAATTATAATGATATTGATGATATTTTTTAATTTTCGAAATCAAAAGCAGTTTCTTCTAATGAAACGATTAAACGTAAGTCTCGCGTCATTTTTTGGAAAACTTGTTGCGAATTTTAGTGATTGTCCACGAATCCGTAATTTATTTGAAAAATCTCTTTCCCCTATGTACACAAAGAACAAAGAATTAGACTTTTCAAATCACAAAAGTTTTGTTTAAATTCTGGTCCCCTTTCTCACAACGAATGATCAAAATTTATCAAAATCAGTGATTTCATGCGGTGCGGCGGCACGGAGCCTTAAATGTTTTTTCTGTTTTCGATAAAATCGAACATAGAATATATTTTATTCTCCTTCGTTTTTCACATGATAGATGTTATTATAAGTTTACGTTATTATTATTATTAAGGGCCGACTTTTCAAGCCTCAGTTAAGTCGTTGAATAGTTATCTAGCGTATGCAATTATTTGGCTGTTTATAAGGCGAATTAATATTTTAAATTTTTCAATCGTATAATAGCTGAAGAATAGTTTATCTGTGGTCTTTGTTAACCATCAACTTCACACTATCATGTGCAAGTGAGATGCACAGATACAGTATTCAACTTGTTAGACAAGAATAGAAACAAAACTTATGTTTGACATTTTGACATAATCATAACATAAAGACATAATTATCAGACACTGACTATCTGACTATTGAAAAATCCAGAATCATGATATCTATGGAATAAACGCTTTACGATTCTATATCTGAGGATTGAAAAATCAGCTCTTAATAAAACATGAAACAAATAGCAACCGCATGACACTTGTATGAAAAATTCGAACCCAATTCTCTCTGCGGCGAACGATGAAAGAAAAAAAAACATAAATAAATAAGCGAGAGAGAATGTGACAACCGGCGACGGCGGGCGTGTCTGAATAAAACCGGTTTATTCAGGTTAACACGAGTTTTTAAAATTATATTCTCTGTAACCAGTAACCAAAATTAATTAGATTTAGTCGAAACCGTTTTTGTAATTAACCGGTTAATCAATGAACGGTATTATAACGGTTTTAAGAACAATATAAACCGGTTTAAAGCCCTGATCTATCTATAAAAAATATCAACCTTGCATCCACCATTCCCTTCTGGAATCGTAGGCAAAAACAAAAAACAGCGACCCACGTGTGCGTGTCTGCGCCCCTGCATATTCTTTGGCCGTCGTTTTAGTGTAGCGCGCCACCGCGCGCTTCCAAGGGTGGGGGTTTAGCTCCGCCCACATACGCAAGGTCAATGAGCCTACTAATCACCTTAACCATCGAGTGAGTTTCACTTGCAGGGGTAATGCCAGCCTTGACACGATATGTCTCCGAATTCGCTGCACAGCAATACCACAATTGATGCACCTCATCTTATTATCCAAATCGAAAAGTAAAACAGAATCGGAATCCTGGAATCCAAAACAATTGCAATTAAATGAAAGATTTAAAACTCATATGAAAAGTACACTTTGTAAACAAGCATATTACAAATTAGAGGATTATATCCAAGATAAGAGTGCTTGGAAACATGCTGGTCCTGTTCCATAGGACAATTTAGAATCAAAACAAAATCAAACTGGTTGCTAAGGACATCATTCACGTTCCATATATTTTTGGGCCAAATTATTTTGTGTTTTATGACATTGATTTTACGTTCTGTGATTACTTCCTCACACACTGACTTATTAATTACAAAATTTTAGGAAAATCGTCTACTTTTACAATGTTTGTAAATAAGTGAGCACCATGTATCTATCACATTAAATATTATCAGTCGTTGCTTCATTTTTAATTATTTTACCTGTTGTGGTATAGTAATTTTATTCTAGGTGCATCGTCTTCCTTCACATATAATTATTTAACTAATGAACGTACAGTAAGCGTTCAAAAGTGCATAGGCACGCTAAGTGTCGTATTACTGTGAACACGTGGTGTAGTCCGTACATGTGTATGTGTAAATAGTCAGATGTCTGTGGTTTGTGTGCCGTACACACACCACAGAGAACGCAGTTTTGCACTACACACTGTCATATCGTTACGGTTCGCGAACGCTTTTTGTTAGCATCATATGCGTGACCTTGGCCAGTGTATGACATTACTAAAATTCTAAAGTAAATTATATGTGCAGATAGCAGAAAGCGTTAAGCATTGGTCTTAGATTCAAAATGGCTAAGGTTCTAATCTCGTGAATCACAGCGCTGTTTTTGCAAATATTATTATTTTTGTTTGCAATAATATTTTTTTTTTAATATTGCTGGCTTTTTATTAATGTTGTTATTGCAATAAAGGGTTTACAATAAAAAATGCGTGATATGTGATAATAAAATTAAAAAATATTTATTCGTTTATTTTTATTTTGCAGGCCTTTTTTGACAGATGAGTAGTACAGTTAACAAACTGCTACAATTATTTATCATTACTTCAGCTGAATAAGATGTGAAATAGATATCTAGAAACTTAGGTCGCATTCCGAGTTACGCTAAAAGTGATAATATCGCGAATCCGACCAAATTTAATAGTCACAATTATTACTCAATAGCCCTTATATTTTGTGACCTTTAAATTTGGTCGGATTCGCGATATTATCACTTTTATCGTAACTCGGAATGCGGCCTTAGAAGCAATTTGTATTATTTTAACATATTTAAATTTTTAAATGGATTTTTTTCACCATAAATATAAAGCTTTGATCTTGGTCGAAGTAATTAAGCAATAAATAAGAATATTAGACTACTTAAAATGTAAAAAAAAGACTACTGACAAAATAGTTGATTTTAAGGTTAAGTAATTAATTATTTAACATTTTATTTGGCTTTAGTAAATATTGGTTGGTAATTGGTATTGAGGTTATAGCTTAGGTATTCATTTTCTTTACGAAAAGAAGATTGAAACTAAACCTCAAAGCATATGGCCAGTATTTGTATGGACGTCGGCATAGTTATCGAATTGAATGTACATCAATGGTTTTTGGTGTTTTATATTCGTGAATATTGACACATTACAATGCTATAAATAAAAAACTGAAAGAACTTGTCATTACAACAGACTAGACGTAAAACAGTTTAAATCAGATCGCTGGTAATATTAAAGATTATAATTTCACTATTAAAAAACTTATGGCGTTTTAAAATAGCGAACAGTTGTGAATTATTACGGTTAACTGATATAGTTTTAGTATTAATAAGCTCAACACACACACAAGGCGGGTGCGTGTCGGGCGCGGGACGGCAGTACGGCGGGCTTGCATATTGTAATTCCTTGTATTCAATACGGCGGCGGCGGGCTTGTATAATTATATTGCAATTCCTTGTATTATAATTTATGTACGTCGGCACACGACACGCGTGCGCGGGTCGGCTGCGGAGTGGTATGGGTGCGGAGCGGATCGGGCGCGGAGCGGAACGGGAGCGTGAGCCGCGCACGCGTTTCGTGTGCTGACATGCATATTATAATACAAGGAATTACAATTTATACAAGCCCGCCGTACTGCCGTCCCGACCAGTGCTCGACATGCACCCGCCTTGTGTGTGTTGAGCTTTAGGCATTTAAACAAAATAATAGCCACCTGAATTAAGGATTTTTAACTGTATATTTGTAGGAATAGTATGGGTAAATCCTACCTTCTCGCTGTGTTTACTTCCTTCCTTAAGTAGATGTGATTCGGGTGATGGAATAAAAGTCTTCAGGTAGGTATGTAGCTAGCTTGTAATACGTTTCAAGGCGGTACACAGAATAGATTTAAGCACAAGAAGAACAGAGGATTGAACAGCACAGATAGATCACAAGTATAGTCACTATAGTTCACAAGCACAGGTGTAGGAAGCGAACGTGAATCAGATCTGGATAGTACGGGATAATCTGATCACGGTTCAGCGAGATACGAAATTACTTTTAGTATACAGTATAAGCGGGTATAAGCGGGTATAAGCAGAACAGTAAGCAGGTGAGCAGCGAGCGCTCCGCGTCGAGAGTAGATCAAGACTGGTGTGTCGATGCGCGCGCGCCTGCGGCCGGCCAGCGTACAACATATATAGCTATGAGGCTATATAGAATGGTGCTTTTCCACTGAGCCACAGCGGTTGAAGTCCCGACACAAAATGTGATTATGTAAATAATTAATTATATGTTATAATACTCAAAATTCAAAAGTCATTTATTCAAACTAGGCTGAGAACCAGCACTTTTCGATCGTCAAAATTACATAAGACAGTCCCCCAAAAACGCCCACTCTTCACCACTTCCTAGTGCCTGTGTGTACTTGTGTAGTGTGTATTTATAATGTTAATAGTGTGTATAATTGTGTATATATAAGTAAAGTATATGTGTATATGCCGCTACATATTGATTAACATTTATTAAACTGGCTAATAGTGTGTAATAGTCTCAGAAAATGTGACAATAATTACGAAGTGTATTTGAAACTATGTTTTCTTAAGTATAGTTTACCCTTATTTTTTTAAAAGTTTAATTACCAGTTAACAAGAGAAACACAAAATAAAACAAAAGGGTAAAAGTAATTATTTATTTATTACAGAAAATAAAGAAAAACATTTTGTTAGATTATAATAAATCTTAAATGCCTACCTAGATAATTCAATAATATACGTTAGGTACAGCAATGCAGCGCTAGTGTTAAAGAAACCGAGGTCAACCAAGAACATTTTTATTTCACATATACACTAACCTGGATTAAATGTAATATATAAGTATTGTAGTGCTGCAGTAATTACTTAAATAACTGCTTTAAACATAACCAGACATGTAAAACAAATACAAGCGTTGATGCATATATTATTTTACAATTGTAATTGTGGTTTTTAACAAAGATTAGCCTTTTGTTAGATTATTTTAATATTCTTGAATTGTTAATACTTCTTTTTGGAAGTCGGTTAAAAAGTAAATTATTTGGGAAACATGACGAGACTTAATATGTCCTCTTAATAAATAAGGATTATTTCCATCAACCCGTATTATCATTTCTTGGGAGTGTTCCAGTTCCGGACACACTTCAACAACTTAGATAAGTACCATTATCCCTAACATGTTCACCGAACTGGCTGGTGGATTGATGTCCGAAGCCAATTCCTGCATGCGTCGTGATAGTCATGCACTGCCTATTTGTTTGCATAACACACATGACAAACGTAGTTGTTTCTTGAGGGCTGAAAATAAACCACAGTTAGAATAAACACAGATATTACAGCTTATATATACTAATATTATTTTTAGCAACAAGGGTACCTTTTGTATACTGTATCTATTTATGTTTCCAAGTATTATATTATTGTGTTTACTATGTACAATATGCCTACTTTAGGCAAGTACTTAAAGATGGAAAATATATAAAACACTGATATTACAATCATACAACACAATATGAAAACTCATTTTTTATAGATTAATTAATACAACTAGTTATTTATAATAATAAAAAACAAAATGCTTACTTACCACATAGTTTGTGTTTTGTGATAATAGGACAGCCAGCAATGGATAGTCTATACTGATATTATGATGTCTTATTTTTCTCACAGATTTCTCACAACCAAGGCAAACCATGTTATGCCCCAATAGTCGCTCGTATTCACCAGCTTCGGTACTTAAAAATAAGAAGCATGGATGGCAAATAAATGTATCCAGAGGCAACTGAAAATAAGATACACTAAGTTAATATCGCAAACCATAAAATATACCAGAAGTAGGTATATAAAAATAAATACGATTTTTTTTTTTTTTACTCCAACTTCATACCTGAGTTTGAGCATTGGTTATCCAACGCGAAAGCCTTGATTGATGGTGTGCAGAAAGCGAGGATATGAGATGCCTCTGCAACCTTTGCATGGCTATTCCTCAGTGGATGCACCTCATATTGATCCGCAAAACAAATCCGAAACGCAATGCAAATCAAAGTCCAGTGTTAATAGCAAGGTAATCGAGTGGTAGAAGGTATCAGTCCTTAGAGATAAGCGGGGAACAAAAATATTATAAAATAATCGTAAAAACAAAACACAGTACGCAACAAAGAATCTGCAGTAACATTACAAACACATTGAGATTTGACATAGACAATGACACATTGTCAAACAAGTAAACGCGTTCCGTTTCGAGATTTTGTTTTGGGTGTAATATAAAAATACTATCTTACTCATCAACTTAGGAAAATTCAAGCAAAAAATACCAATGAAGACAGTTTCGTATGAATAAAATGTTCCTAATAAGAGCATTTTATATTTTATCGTCCATATTACATGTCAACAAGTAGTATTATGCATGGTGTGGAACGTCAATGATTATATTTGTCTTTCTCTACGGTCCATTATGGCTGACGTTGACAAATGGTACTTTGAATTCATCTTACATTACTTATTATTTTGATTTAAAAACTGACAAGTTCAGAGAGGCTAGAAACTACGTAATAATTCATTTTTCTATTTTTACTATACAATATATTTACTATGTTCGTGTATATGGAATGTACTTTTTTATACATGTCTTTTTAATCCTAAAATAATAATATTACTAACGCTAAAATTATTTTTATATTTTTAAATGTTTTTTTTAATGATTTTTATAAAAATATTTAAAAATATATTTAATATGTCAAAAAATGAATAACTGATAAATAATAATATTACTAAATTATTATTAAACATTTTCAGTCTATCTGCAAGAAATATGACAAACACCATATTGAAACGTGCTTGAAAAATTCGTTACCATAAATTCATGCAATAACGAATCTGTTGTTCATTAAGTTGGTACGGTCAATATTTTAAGATCAAAAACGGTTTTCTAGCTGGTCTTCTGTGATGCATGCCTTCAGAGTGCACGGCGAACGGTTCATAATGACGTGTTTTTAATAATTCAGCAAAATATCTCGTTGGTATGAAACCATTTGTTTCATATTCATTCACCATTTAACGTCGCTGTTGCTCGATAATAAGCCCCTTCCTCATATCTCTTAACCCTCACAGTATTTCTCTAGAACAAAGAATAACATTGTATTTATTACACATAATAACTAATTATTTATTATTCACTAAATAATCGAATTAAACCTCATAATGAATTTAAAACTTTAAAGGCATCTTCTGTCTCAGCAATACCTCTGTTCTATCAACAATACCCTTGATTAAGATTTATGTTTAGTAAAATATGAAAAATTTAAATGATAACACTCACACTTAGTCCGGTTTTACTGCATTCACTTTTTAATTGACTGAATTTTGAAAATAATAACCACAACACCGCTAATAGCTAAATCCTCGTCACCGACAATAATCACGAACCAACAAAGTTCTATTAAGTGAATACTCGTAACGAATTGCATCTGTCTACCCCACAGAAATCGAAATAATTTAGTTATTTTTCTGTGGTCTACCTGCTAAACTTTAATATTTATGTGAACTAGACGAATGAAACAAAAAACGAATGATTATCGAACTAGTCATTGGTTGCAGACAAAGTAAGTGTGTGTGTGTGTACTGTGCGTGTCTATAGTATTGTAACAACTTATAGAAGAAGGTCGTAAGTCAAACCGAAGCGTCAGTCTATTGCTTTGTGAGATTGCCTATGGACTTTTGGTCGGTACTGTACATATACAAACAATTTTAAAAGAGTAACGGTGGAGTTTCTTGCCCATTCTTCTCCATACGAAAACTACCTTTTGCAAGAGGCGACTAGAATCAATTTTATTATTTTGTAAATTTTGACGTTCAAAAGTGCCTACCTATTTGAAATAAATGATTTGACTTTGACTTTGAACAGCAATAGTAATCTAGATGATTTCACTCTATACCTATAGCAATGGTCGTTAAAAGAAAATATTAATATCACAAAATAATCGCACAGTTAGCAAGTAACGCATTTAACCAAGTTGGAACTGCAATGCAAGCAAAGCAAGCAGAAAATATAACTGGTCAATTCAAAATAATATATCAATGTCATATCAAAGAAATAATAAATACTTACCTTCATTTTAAGAAATGGGTAAAGCTTCTTCCTACAGGCGCGTTTTTATCGCGCGATAATAACGCAAGCGCTATTTAATTGTAATATCTGTTTACAGTACCTACATTTTTTGTATTAGGACGGCCACGAAGTTACACTCTGCTGCAATAATAACGACGCAATAGAAGTGGAACGCTTGCATTCCGCCGTCCTGCGATATTCCAATATGTGTTTTTAGAATATTTTGTATTAGGACGCATGCGATTTCACACACACCTGCGTTAATAACGCTAGTACGGTAACCGTACTAGCGTTACTGTTATCGTTTCAGACCACGACCAGAGGGCAGAAACTGGACGTGTCCTTTTAAATTTTTGAGTAGCTTTTGTGACCTTGCTTTACATTTTTGCCATATCTCCGATGTTATTGGCTCGATTTAGATTCTGTTTATTATTTCTTAAAGCTTATGAGTTATTTTATCGGATTAACTAACATTTTTTATTCAAATTTGTCGACAATGAAAAAAAAAATTTTTATCTTAGAGTTTTTTCTTGTAAAGTTAGTTTTCGAAAAAAAATCATAAACATTCAGAAAAATACGGACGGTCACATGCTCATGGGAGACATTGTACATTATGATAGGTATCGTTTTTGAAAACTTGAGATTCTTCGAAAAAAGTCCCAAAAGAAACGGTAAAAAAACAAATTATTTAAAAAAAAACAAAAAACCGACTGCAAAAACTCATAACTGAAAAGAGAAAAACAAGCATTATAATCTATAGGATTTTGGTATTGCAGGCGGGGGACAAACAAAAGTTACACCAAAATTTCAGGTTATTGGTATGAGTTTTTGCAGTCGGGTTTTTTGTTTTTTAAATAATTTGTTTTATTTCAAACTTTTTAGTTTTATTAATATATAAATATGTATGAATATTTGAAATTGACTCATTACTAACTTTTATTTGATACCAATAATGTTGTTTTTTTTTTAAACCTACCCCTCTCTTTTTCTTGTATTTGTAGATGCAATACATGAATATTATATAACCTATGTCACTCCCACTATTAAGACGAACCTAACGACACCTCATATGTTAAAATCCATCAAGCCGTTTAGGCTATAGAGCGTGCCAAAGAAATAGACATACATACATACATACTCTCGAAAAACATTACCTTCCTTCTGGGGCAGTCGGGTAATAAAAAATAGTTTTTTTTAAAATAGAAAACAAATATTTGTAACAAAAAAATTTATTCAACACACTTGCTCGTAAAATAGCTCTTATTAAACCGATTTTAGGTTCAGAAAGGACAGACAGACTTACTTTCGCATGTTAAAAATAATTACTCGTAGTACAATAGTCTTACATAAACTACAATAGTCCTACACCAACCGGGGGTTGTCCTTGGCTGCACTTACATAGTGCGAACACGGGTAATCGTCGGTTGGTACCTCATTTCATTAAAAACGTCTAAGGGGCCTCTGTGAGTAGGCTTCGGCCCCTCGTACGCCTTCCAAAGGTCCGGTACCCCAGGGTCCCAAAAAATGTCAATTACTCGTAGCATGCATATTTTTTTAAGTACATTTGTACTAAAACTGGTTTATCGTCATTATTCTGAACACTTGTTTTTCTACAATACCTACATTATTATGAAACTACCGAATGTCTCGTTAAAACACACGCGTAGCATTTCTGCGTAGCGGCTCTCGTGCTACGAGCGTCTACGACTGTTATTAGTTGGCGATTTCATGACGCACGTCCTGAGAACAACGACTGCTAACAACCTGCTAGCTGAAGGTCACGCCGCTGAAGGGGCTCCGCTGCTCATTAAATATTTTGTATTTAAAACGAATTACATATCCGAGCGAATTATCTTGTAAAATTACCCTTTACACAAACTTTTGAGACAATACCTGACTGACTGTAATATTGTGTGGTTTTGAATGACGTCGCGACGTGGCCGTTTAATGTTCTGGGGAGTTTGCATCCTCAATATTACATGCAATAATGGTACCATAAGGCGCGTTAAATACCACAAGATATTATCTACCAGTCCCAGTCGACCACTTCTATTGCAATCAGCGCTCACTTGGGTTCATATTTTTAGTCCCGATATCTTAGTCTAATACACCTACGTATAATTCTAAGTAGAGACGCTTTTGCGCTAACGTTCGAGATAAGGTAATAGGTAAGCCTTGTTTGGTAGGCCCGACGAGTTGGATTCGTGTGTCTGGACTCTGGCATAACGGCCACTATCCGGGCGGCTACGGCAAGTACAACCACGTGACACGTGCGCGCTCCGCGGACGCGGTCACCAGTGAGTAGCTTGTCACCTCGTTTACTTAGCAATAATGTCTCAATGTTATTGACACAGTTCGCGCTAATCCCATTGAAAAGCAGTCGCTTAATAAACCGATGATGGTACGAAGGGCGGAGGGGCCGGGTGATTGTAAAATTTCTTATAGAAACAATGTCTGTTAGGAAATAGAAAGACAGTTGTGTTGACTAACCACTTACTACCCTTCATCTGTTATAATTATAATAATAGATTACAAGCATGTGTAAAACATTATACAACTATCGATTGACAAAGGTGACTTCAGGTGACCCATTATAATCAGCGCGTCATGATTCGGCATTCAAATCGAACAACGACTTGATATGAGTCGCACTCTAGAAACGTTTCTTCGAAGGCAGACCACTGTTTACCCTCTTCATCGGGAATGTGGCGCTTGCGCGATCATGTCCGCATTAGTAGTGTGTGTAGACAAAACGATGGAGGTGGGCAGCGGGGCGCGGCACTTACGACCTGTGGCCGCCGAGCGTTGACCAGCGGCCGACAGCACGCGCTCAGTGATCGCTAGCCACCGAGCAGAACGGCCGTGCCGCCGCGCCTCCGCCGCCCGCTCGCCACGCGCCCTCCACCACGCGAACACCGGTGACCAACACAACATGTAACGCGGCGCCATGCCGCCTGCGCCCGCTCCCACTGACGAGACGAGCGCCTTCACGGTGATCAACCATGAGCAGAGCGCAGCGGACAAGCTGCAGCCCGCGGCCGAGCCGGCGCCGCCGCCCGTACACGTGGTGAAGCCGCTGCAGCGAGCCTCCGTGCCCCCCGCGCCACCGGCGCCCCCCGCCGCCATGGGTGCGCCCGTCACGCACACCATCCTTGACCCCAAGTTCTCCCGCGCGCTGGACTTTAAACTCCGAAGACTTAAAGAAAAAGAAATTCTGCAAGCAAATCTCCGTCGACCGACGCGATACCGCTCGAAAAACGGCATCCTCGCAGCTTCTAATCCAAACGTTAGCTCGACCGAACAGGCGCTACCCAAAATTCTGAGTCAATCGCATCCGCGTATCAACATCATCGAGCCGGAGAGCGATAAAAAGATATCACCCAAAATGGAGAAGTCACCATCACCGGGACGCAAGACCCGTTCCCGCAACGCGGCGTCCAATGACGGGGACAAGCCGCGGTTCGTGACGACGGTGAGGAGCGGACAGTTTCTGCTGCCGCCGCCGGAGGTGGCGCGGATACTCGGACTTGAGACCCTGTACCCGGCCAAGGAGAGAGACAAGATAGTATACTCATACGCGAGCAAACCAAAAGCTGTGGCTCCGCGGTCGAAGCGATCCGTTCAAGAGAAAAAGGAGAATATGGTGCCGAACGGTGCCAACGTGCTGGAGACGCGCGCCAGCCAGCTGTTCGGCGGCGTACGCGCACTCGTGGCCGGCGTCGTGGGCATGCAGCGCCTGCTGGACGCGCCGCACACGGCCACCAGCGAGTAAGTCATGCCGACTGATAGCTCAGCCCCTTATCACAAGAGTGTCTTAGAGTGTGTGCTGACATCCCTTTTTTTTTGGGTGGGAAATTATCAAATAACTTTTCCCGCTCTGGGCGGAGCGGGAGGGCGTATCACAGATTCTTACTGACTAAAACCACCTGTGATCCTTCGGTTGCCCTGTTGCTGGGGGCCACGATCTCCCTGTCGGTTTTCTTCGCACCCCCGGCGTGCTGATATCCCTTACAACGACACTAGTAAATTCTAACAACTAGGAATGCAAATGGACTCGTCCAGACAGCTGGCGCTGTTTGGCTGTCGGTGGTGGACGAGGGGTGGCAGTCCGCTGGCCCACTTTCCGTCGGCGCGCGCTCGCCCGGCGAGGTCAACAACACTCGCTTAGCTTCCACCACACTATATTCGCTTATCTTATCTTGAATTCGATTTGTTTTAAGCATCCTCGACTCATTAAAATAATATTTCATAGTATTACTGTAAGTACACGTACATTTGATTCAAGTATGTGTTCGTAAGTCCGGACGTATAAATATCGCGATCTAAGACTTCAGGATACCTGTGCATTAACGCCACGCAACATAATATATATGTAAACAAAATGTATTTCTTAGTGTAGTTATTAATATTTATTTGATATAATTTCTATTAAGATATTTCTTACTTTTTCTGGTTGACATTGACTTCCGTCCTAACTGTCACTGTCATAAACAAACTCTCTAGTGTTACTATGCAAATAAATATTAATAACTACAAAAAGAAATATATTTTCTTTACATATATATAGGTAAAGCTAGTTAATATTTAAGATTTATTTCATTTTTGGCATTTAATACCTAAGTAACGTCTCCTAAAAACTTGTATAAGCTTCCTGCGGCTTTAGTAGTAGCAGGCAGCAATCAGTGATAAGAAATAAAATTGTTTTTTTTTATTAATTTGTAAATAGGATGTCGGAATCACTTTTACACGTCATGTTTGTAACACACGATCAATAATTATAATCTGAAACGCAATTTCCGTAATTTTTAAGAACGTTCGCATTCGCATCTCATTCGCAATCTGTCAAAATACTATCGATTTACCAACATTATGACGAGTTTGACAGATTGCAACTTGGATGTGAACTTGAACTCAAAACTCAAACTCAAAGCATTTATTTCAATTTACAGGCACTTTTTCACACATTTCAAAGCGTAGTAGGTAGGTTCCTATGGAGAAGAACGGGCAAGAAACTCCACGGACACTCTTTTAAATCATAACATTGTTACAAAATATTGATTACATCATTCGTGTTGAAATTATACATATGAGAACAATGTAGAAAGACGTGCACGTTAAAAGCGTCCGTAATAAAAAGATAAAAACAATTGAAATAAGCCGTGGCAGCTAAGAGATGACCAGTCCCTACTGACGGCGCCCGTTCACGAACATGACGCACGGATCAGCACATTTAGCTCAACCATTTTGAAGGGAACTTAACGACCCAACACACACGCCATCACCAGCGACACATTTGAGTCACTCTCAGGCGCCAGGGCACATTTAAGTCAATGAAAGACGTACCCAGTAAATGGTAGCTATATGGAAGGTATATGTCACACTACTCACACATGTGCTATGCAGTTATACATTACTAACAGATTGAATTTATACAATGCAAAGATGGTCTTACAATCTTCAGCAGCTCCAACAATATTTTCGAATGCTAATCAACTAGATTATGCGCTCTTGTGGAGCTGGATCAGCGTTGAGCCAAGCATTTTTGTCAACGATATCATCCCCCAACTTGTAATATGATTGGCAGCATAGTGTGCGTTTTATACGAGATTTAAATCTTGTTTCATTAAGTTGGAGTATTTGGGTAGGTATTTTATTGTAACATTTTAAACGGTACCCCATGAAGGATGAGTCTACTTTAGCCAGTCTGAAACCAGGTTAATCTAATCCGTCCCTATTTCTACTACTACAATTATGTCTTTTACCTCTTTTACTGAAAAGATTAAGATTTTTCTTTCCGTTCATGATGTTTTCATAGATATATTGACAAGGTACCGTCATGATGTTAATATTTTTAAATAGTTTCCATAAAGAATCGCGCCTGGGGAGGTCATATATTGCTCTGATGGCTCTTTTCTGGAGAATAAAAATAGAGTCGATATCTGCAGCCCGTCCCCATAGTAAAATACCGTAAGACATGAAATTGACTAATTTTACTAAACATTATGAGTTGTTTACTCTATTCTGTAATACATTTTAATTTTTTAAATTCTAATTTGGACTATTAATTATTTGAATGCTAGATAAATTTATAATTATTTAATTAAATGTACCTACCTACTTATATTTGTACGCCGTTAAGGCAAAACATGACTGTGGTAAAATTTTATTGTAACATCTTGCATGCCATGTGTGTGTATACTCATGTTTTGGACAAATAAATGATCTTTATCTTTATCTTTATGAAAGTAACTAAAACAGACTAGCCTTGCAGTATCTATATCAGTAAATTGACGGATTTTTCTTACAGCTTGTGCTGCTGAACTTAGCCGTCCTGCGAGAGATGTTAAATGAGGACCCCATTGCAGCCTTGAGTCACAAGAATAAAAAACGAGCAGAAGGCAAGCTTCCTAACAGAGTTCAAAATTCTTACCTACTTTCATAGGGCTGTCACTCGGTTATTACAGATTAAAAAACCGGGTAAGTGCGAGTCGAGATTCGGCGATGAGCACAGACGGACGGACGGATGGATGGATGGATGGACAGCTGGACAGACGGACAGACGGACAGACGAACGGACACGCATTGTGACTGAGGTGATCCCGTGAGTTTTCCGTTTTCCAATTACGGTACCGAACCGGTAATTATTTTAACAGTTGGTTAAAATTAAGTAATACCTATTTAATTAATCATACTGTGAAATAATTATACACACAATGCGTGCATCGTTGTTGAACTGAGACCCTTCCATTTTTGAAGTCGGGTAATAAAATGAGCAGTGGTGGCCCAGTGGTAACGGTCACGACTTACGAGTCTAGGGTTCGAACCCAAGCAGGCACTTTATATAAATTATTTAATTACCACTGCTCTCAAAACGGTAAAGAAAAACATCGTGAGGAAACCGGCATGTCCTAGAACCAATAATTCGAAAACATATGACATCCACCAACCCGCACTGAGCCCGCTTCGTGGATTACGGCCCACTCGCTCTCACAGAAAGAGGAGGGCTATTTCCCAACAGTAGGAACATTATACCTAGGCTGATTAAGCTTATATGCTAATAAAATACGATAGTAAAGTATGTAAGTAATTATTTATACTGTCAAATAGTTATACATACATAGATGCATACGTTGCTTGCTTTTTTGAAGTTGGTTACTTATTAAAATACCGTGACTTATAGACGGACAGACAGACGGACATGGCGAAACTATAAAGTTTCCTTTCTGGTTTTACTATTTCACGAACGTAAGTGGTACCTACAAACCTACTAAAACAAAAATACGAAACAAATAGGAGACAAACAATAACTCGCTAATATAGGCGGTAAACCATAAGATTAATAAATAATAATTCTTATGGGAAAACTTTATGGCCATCTTTATTTAGGATACTACCTATCTCGAAACTAAATAATTCTGCAATAAGCATTAAAAATGAGTAGGTATGGGTAGATATAGATAATAACCTGACAAAATCCTTTGGATAAAAAAAATAAACCTTGCTTTTCCTACTATTATTGATACACACAGTACTTACAACAATTTGCCATTTTTATTAACCTAAATGTCCGCGTCACTCGTACCGCTCTGGCACACGGCGCGCGGCGTACCCCTGAACGTTGGCTTCCGAATGAGCCGGCTCAAACCAGTTTGCCTCTAGCGGGCGCCGGTGCACCCCCCGCGCGCCTTTTCTGTGACACTGCACGCACACAAAGCTGTGCGTGTAGTAGTGATCTCGCGCAAAGCGTTAGTATGAAGCTTGCATCTGTTCCTTTTTTAGTCTTGTGCTTGAGTCGAGCGTGATCCCCAGGAAAACAGTTTTATCAACGAATTCTAGTTGCTCTTTATTCAATACTATATCACAATCACTACTTTTAACATTCGGTAAAGCAAATCTTATGCATTTAGTTTTTTCCCATTTAATATATTATAGTAAAAAGAGGAAAGGACCCAATATACAATATAGTTTTTTAAGTCAGATGTAATACTAACACCCTATGGGCCTTGATGCCTGACAATATATATAATTGTCGGATCCGGTCATTAGTCATCATCATCTGCCTAGCCTTTTCCCAACTATGTTGGGGTCGGCTTCCAGTCTAACCGGATGCATCCGGTCATTAGTACAGACACGAAACGAATCGCAAGCGCGCCACTGGCAACATCAAGAGTGATTTACCGACACCAAAAAAGGCGCGCTTCTACAGAGTCGTGATGTTTGATGGCCAGGCGAGGAGGGCATTTAGCCTTTGGTCGCATTGGAGTCAAGACGTCGCGGAACTGTTCTCGATTCGTGGTGCTCAATTATTGTGTTAGTTGTAATTTGTGATCATTTTGTTAATTGGTGATTTTAATAAACGTCGTCGCACCCAGTGTGTGTGTAATTTAGCTAGTGTGATTTACTTGATAGTAAATTATAATGTGATCTGAACTGCAAACTGTTTTTCTATTGCGCATTAACCAACACTACCCACACTACGCCCACAGTAGTTAAAATATCGCTGATAATAACGACAGTCACATACCCGTCTCCGACATCATAAGTGGGATTCGTGTTGGTTCAGGCGCAAAATAAAAACGTTGAAAATGACCGTTGGCGTACCGTTTTTGAACATTAAAATAAAAACATGCAAGCGTTTATGCGTGATCATGGTGCGCGACAGCCAAGCCAAGCCGATTGACAGCAGAGGAAGATCTATGACGTCTTCAGTATCCAGCCAAGTAGCCCCGCAGCTGTCAGCGAAGCCCTAGGTGGTGTTTCGCGACGGTGAAGCGTCCTCACGGGCCGCCGGCTGGTGACCCTGGCACGAGATGGTGTCCATTCGGGGGTGGAACCGGGAACGCGGATGTGCGAGTGGGAGCTAGCGCGAGGCGGCTGGGCGCCAGTGTGGCTGTGTGCCGGTGCGGCTGGGCGCTGGTGCAGCTGTGCGCCGGTGCGGCTGTGCGCCGGTGTGGCTGTGTGCCGGTGCGGCTGTGCACCGGTGCAGTCGCACCTGGTGATGGTCAAGATCCTACATTCACCTGTGGGAAACCAGGACACATCGGGAACCGGTGCACGAACAGTGGCAGCCAGTCGAATGCTGGATTACGTGTTGCAAGCAGTGAACGGCGAGTGGAAGTCGTTACACAACTACCCTCAGGCACATTCAAATAAAAAGGTGAGCTGTATTGTTTTATTAACGATTCTGGTGTTGAATGCTCATTAGTAAAGGAGAGTTGCGTAGCCAAATTAAGTGGTAAACGAGTTAATAACGTTGTTGCGTTGACTGATATTAGTCAAACACGTGTATTCAGCTCAGAACCACTTATGTAGCGTAACGATTAGCGAACACCAACTTGAGGTTTTTGTATTTTAATCGTTTTGATTTTGGGAGGTTGCAAAGTAATTAAATTATTATAATAGGACGTTGATGAAGTCCGTGAGATTGCGTCAGAAAATATTAGAAAAAGGCAAATATAACAAAAATTTAGTTTGGGGTTTTGTGTTATTAGAAAACTAAGAGCGTAATTAAATTAAGCTTGACGTGAAGTAGAGGGCCAAGGGCCGAGGGCCAAGAGCTGAGGGCCAAGGGCCGAGGGCCAAGGGCCAAGGGCCTATTGAGGATTTTGAGGAAGACGAGATAGTAAAAGTAGATTCGAATTGAATTGTTCGTGTGAGATGCACGGGTTCTCGATTCGTTGGGTCGGAGACCGTTCCAGAGTATCGTAGCCATAGCCCGATAGAAATTGGCATCTACTTGCTAGACCGTGGGAATTTGGTGGGCGATAGCTCTGGCTGGTATGGTCGGGTCTAGCCTTGTAGCCAAGACCGTATAGGAGACCGTACCAGAGTATCGTGTACGGGGTACACGATAGCTCTGGCTGGTATGGTCGGATCTAGCCTTGTAGCCAAGATCGTAGAGTCAAGGACGACTCGGCATTCCTTTGGGAAGTGCGCATGTGATTGTTGACCGCGAATGAGATACCCGGGGCTTTGTTGATTGGTTTATGACTTTGGGTCAATTCTTAAATTATCAGTTTACATAATCCTCAATAGCACCTGGACTCTGATTGATTGTCATGTTGCTTATTTAATTGTTATCCCTGCCTACAATTTGACTTGTAACCAAATTGCTTAGCCACTGGCGACATCAAGAGTAATTTACCGACACCAAAAAAGGCGCGCTTCTACAGAGTCGTGATTTTTGATGGCCAAGGCGATGAGGGCATTCAGCCTTTGGTCGCATTGGAGTCAAGACGTCGCGGAACTGTTCTCGATTCGTGGTGCTCAGTTATTGTGTTAGTTGTAATTTGTGATCATTTTGTTAATTGGTGATTTTAATGAACGCCGTCTCACCCAGTGTGTGTATAATTTAGCTAGTGTGATTCATTTGATAGTAAATTATAATGTGATCTGAACTGCAAACTATTTTTCTATTGCGCATTAACCAACACTACCCACACTACGCCCACAGTAGTTAAAATATCGCTGATAATAACGAAAGTCACATACCCGTCTCCGACATATATGTACAGGGTTACTGGTAACTCGACGTATTCCTTGCAGAACGTCATAGTAGGGTTAAAATGCAACAAATTAAGCCACCAAATGTTCTACCGAAATTCAGTAGTTTTTGAATTAGTTAAGAGTTTTAGATTTTTTATGAAAAATCCCAGATTAAATCATTTGAAACCAATTTAAAAATGATTTACGGCGCGACTGTACTGAAATTTAAGTTATTATCATAGTTGACGCCGTAGCAGACCTTTTTTAATAATTAAAAGTTCAATAATGCCTAAAACTTTGGCAAATATCACTAACCAAACATTTAATTTTTTGTAATTTTTGCTATTACTTCATAAAAAATGTAGTCTAGTGCAAAAAAAAAATGCTACACCTAGTGTACAAATTACTAAGAAAATATCCTTGTCTTATCAGCTATCCAAAAAGGTATGAAAGTTAATACAAAATCATGGACTACATTATGAAAATCGTTTTTGATTTAGTACAGGCGTGCGTTTCACAAAAAGGTGATTATTCGAAAAATCAAAAACAAAATCGTGAACATTATTATTCTTTTAATCAATATTAAAAACTTTAATTACACACATTTCACACGTCTTGTTCGATGTGCTGCCCTCGGTTTCGAATACATGTTCTTATTCGCTTCCTTACTTCGGTTTTTGTTATTCTTGATGTGATTGTTGCCCTCATCTGGTCCGCCGCATTTGTAATTCTCTCCCTTAGTTCTTCAATTGAATTTACTGGGGTCACATAAACTAGATCTTTCATATGACCCCAGACGTAAAAGTCTAGCGGCGTCAGATCAGGGCTTCGTGCAGGCCACGGAATCGGCCCACCGCGCCCTATCCATCGGTTTGGATAGTTTTCATCCAGCAATTGTCGAATTGTGATTCGGAAGTGGGCTGGACATCCGTCATGTTGGTAAATCATGTTTGCTCTTCTTTCTTCCGGTACATCCGTGAGCAGTGCTGATAAATGATTTCTGAGGAAATCTTCATAAAGTTCCCCATTTAGTGTTCGGGGTAAGAAATGTGGGCCAATTAATTTGTCGTCAATAATACCCATCCAAACATTAAGCGAGAACCTTCGCTGGGATGCGGTTGGTTTCAGTTTTTTAGGGTTTGCTTCTGCTTTCGGTGCCCAGTAATGTAAGTTGTGGTAATTTGTGATACCATCACGATCAAAACATGACTCATCGGTCCACAGAATGTTTTTTAAAAAGTTTTCGCTGTCGGCGTCGGCACTTAGCATAAAACGACAAAATTCAAGCCGTCTCGGCGGATCTCCTTCTTCTAATGACTGGACTGGTTGGTAATGGTATGGATGTCGGCCTGACAAGTGAACTACAGACCAGACTTTCCACTGTGACATACCAAGCTCACGCGCTACGATGTTTGTCGATGTGTTAGGATCGTCAATAAAACGTTGAAGAATAAGCTCCTCGTCCTCAGCCGTGTATCTCCGGGAACGACCAGTGTCAACTTGCCTGCTTCTTTGGACGCTGCCAGTTTCAGATATTCGCCAATAAGTCGATCCGAAGACACTAACGTGGGGGAGTCGGCGGTTGGGAAAGCGAAGTTGATATTCTCGCCGCGCCTCAGCAGCGTTACCGTCACAAAGTCCGTAACAGTACATTATGTCAGCGTATTCAGGATTAGAATATGCAGCCATAGTCAGCGCTTATGAAGGCACAGCACAGCACAAGAGCAAGATACGCAGCAACAGTTAGGGAAATAGCCAGTAACAAAACACGAGCTTGCGCGACGTAGAGTTGAAACTAACTAACGCTGACGACCAAATTTTGCAAAATCGTACCCCCTGTCATGCCGAGAGAACAATAACGACCAATCACAAAGCTCCCCGAGTGTTAGGAGTTGAAGCGCAGGTAAAAACTACGAATAATACGAATACGAAACAATAGGTTGACCGTCTCGCAATTTTACCTGCCACCCATAAAACTCTTCTCTTCCCTGGCACACATGCAAAAGTATTGACAATCATACCTTTCTGAATAACTGATAAGACAAGGATATTTTCCTAGTAATTTGTACACCAGGTGTAGTATTTTTTTTTGCACTAGAGTACATTGTTTATGAAGTAATAGCAAAAATTACAAAAAATTAAATGTTTGGTTAGTGATATTTGCCAAAGTTTTAGGCATTATTGAACTTTTAATTATTAACAAAGGTCTGCTACGGCGTCAACTATGATAATAACTTAAATTTCAGTACAGTCGCGCCGTAAATCATTTTTAAATTGGTTTCAAATGATTTAATCTGGGATTTTTCATAAAAAACTAAAACTCTTAACTAATTCAAAAACTACTGAATTTCGGTAGAACATTTGGTGGCTTAATTTGTTGCATTTTAACCCTACTATGATGTCCTGCAAGGAATACGTCGAGTTACCAGTAACCCTGTATATAAATATATATATTTTTTTTTTAATATCGAGCCTTGTGGAACACTCACTTTTACTTTTAGACCGAGTGAAATGACACCATTAATTTGAACTTGCTGTTGCAAGTGTTGCTTTAAGTACGAGAATTGTCCTTCTGAATCATTTCCAAGAATATTGCTAATCCATTGTTTCATATTATGTTCGAAAAATTTGTCTGTTCAACATCGTAAATAACACAATGTTTCTTATACTTTCAAAATGAAACAAAGTCAAATCATTTACTTCAAATAGGCACTTTTAAACGTCAATATTTACAAAAAATTTAATTGATTCTAGTCGCCCCTTCCAAAAGGTCGTTTTCGCATGGAGAACAATGGGGACGAAACAGATTGTGATTGATTGTGATGTGTTACGCAATTAGGGTGCAAGTTGGCGTTTCTTATATGACTACTCTGAGAAGGAAGGTCGAAACAAACTCAGAGGTCGCAGTCTCTTTTAAAGTCCAAACATAAGTAATCTTGGTCATGCCATACGAGGACCATGTAGATTAGTGTCTGAATTTGAGGAAAGAACCGGACAGATTTGAGTGAACCTGTCCAGTCAGTGCAAGCATTTGTCAGTAATCGTGGAGCTCAACTCGGAACTTAGAAGCTTAACGACTCGATGAACAATACCAAAGAAAGGATATTTGGGTAAGCCGCATAAAGTACTCAAACAGCCACACCATCATTAAAAATAACTGAGAAAGTAAAAAAAAAACTTAATAACTGAACTACAAAGTACGAGTCGGACTGGCACACGAAGGGTTCCGTACCACCATACATTATTTATCAAATAAATTAAAATATAAGAATACTAGCTGTGCCCCGCGGTTTCACCCGCATAAGTCTCGTTCCCGTGGGAATATCGAGATAAAAACCTATCCTATGTGTTAATTTAGGTTATAAGCTACCTGTGTGCTAAATTTCATTCAAATCCGTTCAGTCGTTTTTATGTGAAAGAGTAACAAACATCCATCCATCCTTAAAAACTTTCACATTTAGAATATTGTTATATTTATTGAATATTAATATATATTATAATATTAATATACTAATTACATTATAGTGGGATTATAACTTTTCGTCATAAATTCAAAAAATCCTAAAGATAAATTTGTTTTTCAAATAATGATACTATGAATTACAAAGTTATTTTTGCAGTTGCAAATAATCACCCATATTTAAATAAAATACCTCATGAATCGTCGTTGTTAATATTTGTTGATTATATACAGTATATGGTACATAATACATAAAGTACGAAACACTGAGTACACATTGGAGACTTCACGTGGTGCTATTAGCTCTAACTTAGAAGTAGCGCAAGAATTTGTACATTTCTTTACTAATATACCATCTAAAACGACGGAAGCTTTAAATTCCTCACCCAATGTCTCAATTAATTTATTAAGAGCGAACGTTCCAGGCTGCCCGGTTGAATTTCAATTTAAACATATAAACCCTATGATAGTTATAAAAGCTTTTCGGCAAATTAAAATCAAATTGACCGAAGATCTATGGGGATTATCTATCAAAGTTTGTACATCCATAATCGAGACTATAGCACCGTACTTAGCTTTAATATTTAATTTGTGTGTGGATCAAGGAGTCTTCCCAGATTTAATGAAATACAGTAAAGTTATACCACTTTTTAAATCTGGGGACAGTAAAGACACTAACAATTATAGACCAGTATCTGTGCTGCCGGTATTCAGCAAGGTTTTCGAAAAGGTAATGCACAATCAAATGCTTAATCATTTTAACGCCAACCAAATCTTGCACGATCAGCAATATGGTTTCACCAAAGGACGTTGTACAACTGACGCCGGTGTCACCTCATTAAAACACATATTTACAGCGTGGGAGGAAGCCCAAGATGCCATAGGAATCTTTTGTGACCTCTCCAAGGCATTTGACTGCGTGAGTCATGAAACCTTGCTCTTGAAACTTGAGCATTACGGACTAGGTAAACTTGCGCTCAGTTTAGTAAAATCTTATTTAAATGATAGACAGCAGCAGGTTCAAGTAAATGGTGTCCATTCAATCGGTTTAAAAGTAAAAATGGGTGTTCCACAAGGCTCGATATTGGGTCCTTTCCTCTTTTTAGTATATATTAATGATCTACCCCATTTATTAAAAAACCAACCACAAATGGTGTTATTTGCTGACGACACTTCCTTAATTTTTTAGATAAATAGACGTGCATCAAATCTTGACGACGTAAATAAAGCCCTACTGCAGGTCCAAAATTGGTTCACTGCTAATAATTTAATATTAAATGGGAAAAAAACTAAATGCATAAGATTTGCTTTACCAAATGTTAAAAGTAGTGATTGTGACATAGTATTGAATAAGGAGAAACTAGAATTTGTCGATAAAACTGTTTTCTTGGGGATCATGCTCGATTCAAGGCTGCAATGGGGTCCTCATTTAACATCTCTTGCAGGACGGCTAAGTTCAGCAGCATACATATGCTGTGAGAAAAATCCGTCAATTTACTGATGTAGATACCGCAAGGCTAGTCTATTTCAGTTACTTTCATAGTATCATGTCTTACGGTATTTTACTATGGGGACGGGCTGCAGATATCGACTCTATTTTTATTCTGCAGAAGAGAGCCATCAGAGCAATATATCGTCTCTGCAGACGCGATTCTCTAAGGGAACTGTTTAAAGATATTAACATCATGACGGTACCTTGTCAATATATCTATGAAAACATCATGTACGTAAGGAAAAATCTAAGTCTTTTCAGTAAAAGAGGTGATAGACACAATTATAGGACTAGAAATAGGGACCAATTAGTTCAACCGAGTTTCAGACTGGCTAAAGTAGACTCATCCTATTCATCCATCATAAAGTAGGCACACAGTTTGTTTTTGAAAACTGTGTGCCTTAACCTGTGTCAAATAAATTTATTTTCTTTCTTTCTTTCTTTCATCCTTCATGGGGTGCTGTTTAAAATGTTACAATAAAATACCTTCCCACATACTCCAACTGAACGAAACGAAATTTAAATCATGTATAAAACACACACTATGCTGCCAAGCATATTATAAGTTGGGGGATTACATCACTGATTAAAATGCTTGGCTCAGCGCTGGTCCAGCTCCACAAGGGCGCATAAACTAATTGATTAGCATTCGACAGTATTGTTGCAGCTGCTGAAGATTGTAAAACTATCTTTCCCTTGTATAAATTCAATCTCTTTGTATTGTATAATTGCATATCACATGTGTGAGCACTGTGACCATGTTGTACATTCCATAAAGCTACCATTTACTGGGTACGTCTTTCATTGACTTGAATTTGCCCTGGCGGCTGAGAGTATGTCATGCTCACTCAAATGTCTCGCTGATGGTGGCGTGTGTGTTGGATCATTAAGTTCCCTTCAAAATGGTTGAGCTAAATGGTGCTGATCCATGCGTCATGTTCGTGAACGGGCGCCGTCAGTAGGGACTGATCATCTCTTAGCTGCCACGGTTTATTTAAAAAAAAAATTTTTTTGAATTGTTATTACGGACGCTTTTAACGTGCACGTCTTTCTACATTGTTCTCACATGTATAAGTTCAACACGAATGATGTAACCAATATTTTGTAAAAATATATTTATTTAAAAGAGTGTCCGTGGAGTTTCTTGCCCGTTCTTCTCCATAGGTACCTACTACGCTTTGGAATGGGCAACTAGCTTCATTTTTCTGACTGACCGACCCCTTGACAATTCAAAAGTACCTGTAATTGGTTTATTTGAAATAAATGCTTTGAGTTTGAGTTGAGTTTAATGTACAAAACTTTCCTATTCCTAACTTGTTTAGTTGTTCAGATAGAGCTCGTACAAAAATGGTCTAAAACTGACAACTTTTACGACCGCCTATTCCATCGCTTTTAAAGAAAAAAAAAAAAAAAATTTGTTCTCTACTTGATGAGCTCTAGATAATGACACACCACACGCCAGTGCTAGATTTTTTTTTTTTTCAATATCTAATGTTTCTTGAATGGAGACCCCTTAAATTTTTAATTTTATTATTTATTGTTATAGCGGTAATAGAAATGCATAATCTATGAAATTTCAACTGTTTAGCTATTAGGCCTCGGTCTCGAAGTCAGCGATTGAGGGGTGGGGGCGGCGACGACGCGAGAGTGGCGCTTTCAAATGCATAGTTTTATTATGGAACTGTTCTCGCCCCCGGCGCCGCTGTCTTCGAGGCCAGTTCCATTTAAATCTATGCATTCCCGCTCCCCGCGCCGGTGCCACCGCCGCCCCGCGTCCGCTGAATTCGTGTCCGTAGCCTTACGGTTCATGAGATACAGTTCGCTGATAGACAGACGGACAATGGAAGCGGGTTCCTTTTGGCAACCTTCGGGTACGGCACCCTAACAAGCATTATAGTCTACAAAATTTTGGTATCGCAAGCGGGACAAACAAAAGTTACACCATATTTCAGGTTATTGGTTTGTTTCCCCTGCAATACCTGCCTAAATTCTAATAAAAACAGCAAAAACAATAACTTTAGTGGTATATTGATTGTTGCAAAAAAGTTTGTGCTCGCGAGGTCTACTGTTCGCAGAACTACTAGTAGGTAATTAAAATGTCAAGTTTTATGTTTTATCACAAGGTATAGCAGAGCGTACAAGAAAGGAGATCCGACAGATGTAGGTAACTACCGCCCTATAAGTCTGCTACCAGTAATATACAAACTTTTTGCATCGTGTTTGGAAAAACGCATAGAAGGTCAAATAGAGAAACATCAACCAGTAGAGCAAGCCGGTTTTCGCAAGGGCTTCAGCACCACCGACCATATCTACACATTGGACCAGGTCACTGAAAAATACATCGAGTTTCGACAGCCCCTATACCTTGCTTATATAGACTACGCGAAAGCTTTTGATTCAATAGCCCACGAAAGCATATGGAACGCCCTCAAAGACCAAGGAGTACCAAGAACTTACATAGAAATTCTGAAAAATATCTACGAACAAAGCACAAGCCGAGTAAAACTCGACCGTACTGGACCTGAGATTAAAATTCGCCGAGGAGTAAAACAAGGGGACCCTCTATCACCGAAACTTTTTATAGCAGTACTACAGCACATCATGAAAGATCTGAACTGGAATGGGAAAGGAATTAATATCAATGGAAACTACCTGAGCAACCTTCGTTTCGCAGACGACATAGTAATCTTCTCCGAAACGCCTCAGAACCTCGAAGCCATGGTAAATGAACTTAACTATGTTAGCACCAGAATAGGCCTACAACTAAACATAAGCAAAACGAAGGTATCTACAAACAGCCTTAAGTATCCCATAACAGTAAACGGATCAGTTCTTGAATACGTAGAAGACTATACATACCTGGGAAAACAAACATCTTTCAAACCCTCGAGAAACGAAGACGAAATCAGTAGACGAGTGTCCATGACATGGAATAAGTTCTGGAGTCATAAAGAAGTCCTAAAAGCACAACTGCCACTGCATCTGAAAAAGAAAGTTATGGACTCCTGTATACTACCATGTCTTACATACGCCTGCCAAACATGGAACTTCAACAAAAAAACCAGAAATAAAATACAAACATGCCAGCGCGCTATGGAAAGAAGCATATTAAATATCAAACTTAAAGACAAACGAAAAAACACCACCATTCGCGAGAAGACAAAAGTGATAGACGCCCTACAACATTCGCAGAAACTGAAGTGGAAATGGGCGGGGCACGTAGCTCGCTCCGAAGACATAAAATGGAGTAAAAGAACCACCATGTGGGCAGGCCCAAAAGGAAAACGGCGACAGGGACGCCCCCGAGAAAGATGGGTCGACGAAATAGAAAAGGTAGCGGGCCAGAATTGGCCAGCAGTAGCACAGGACAGAAAAGAGTGGCATGAAAGGGAGGAGGCCTTTACCCAAAGAGGGGTCCTTAATTAATTTCCTCAATTTTATTTACTATTTACTTTTTTTTGTTATACTTTGTTTATTTTTTAATTAAGGAATAAAAGAGGCTTTATTATTATTATTATAGCAGAGCGAGCAGCTCAATCCCAAGCTTTATTGTCTTGGCAATAATTATTGCACGAATTCGATACCAGACTCGCTATAGCCACTGTATTCCGCGATATGACACTCCTTAAACGTCACAGGGATATGTGATACCTACTTGAATATTAAAAACATCGTATATTCTGTTAGTGACGTGTATGTTTCCTGTTACAGTGGCAGCCTGAGCACGGCGCAGTATGCCAACGTGATGCACGAGAAGCGCGTGGTGCGCGGCAGCACCGTCACGTCGCACCCGCACGCTGCGGTACGTTCCACACACACCAAGACTCTGACACACACACCTTGACACCAGAGGCCCTTGTGTGAGTTTCTTTTAACCATCTCGACTTTACGCTTCGACCGTGTTCGGCGCTCCGATTGGCCCTTCACCAGTGAAGGCCAGTGAAGGGCCAATCGGAGCGCCGAACGTGGTCGATGATATGGTATGGTCGACACTAGGGCCTGAGAGTGACACCTCATGCCACCCTCTTCGACACACGTTGACATCACTGTGACACTCGTGACACTTCCTGCGAACATTTCCGTCTCACTTGTATTCAGTTCCATACCAAGTAGCTTTGCTGAAATAGCCTTCTCTCCTCAGACATAATTCACCGTAGAGCTCTCGTAAAGCGACTGTTTCTTATGTTGTCACTCTGTTAGCTACATATTCGCGTGCTATTAGTATTCGGTGAGCAGCAGTTGACGTCACTGTCACAATCCGCTCAATAGACGGCCTTAATCGCTGAAGGAATGTAAATATATTCCACTTATTAGACCCTCACCAAACAACTAGGTTCTCACACTAGGTATGTCGCTTGTTATAAATTGTATGCTGTAAATTGAAACTATTATCAAGGTAAGTCAACCCAATTACAGTATTGAGTATTTACCCATGTAATTACAAGCATATTCACAAAATTTACTTATTAGTCTTGAATAACATTATTTAAAACGTTAACATTATTTAGTTAATATTGGTTATTACAACATGAATTCGCATTAAACATAATAATTAGGATATCAAAACATGCAACCTTCGATGTTACTTACTTTACCTATGTTAGACACAAAACATTCGAGAAAGTTTATGATGAAGTCTGAGGCTAAAGGTCACATAGTTACTCAGACATAGTTAGTATTATTATTTATTAGGTATTTTAAATACAGACCTAATCAGTACCACAACTTAAAAAAATATTGTTCGTTAAATGTACAGACACAGTGTGAGCATATTTTTTTTAAACAAACCACAGTGGACAACAAATTGGTAGTTTATGCAAGCTCATCAAATAATACCATCTTGTTATACTCATTCCCACGTGTGTTGTCTTGGCGATTCACCTTCACCACGTTTATGTTAAAAAGTTTTAATCAAATTGGTGTGCACGATCTTGAACGACAGCATTGCAACCTAATGTTTTTGATGTGTTGCAATGGAAGATTGTTATTGAGAGATATTCTTGAAACCATGCCGGTGATGACCCGTAAGGCTGTAACTTACGTAACTCAGGCAGGAGTTGAAATTTAAAATTGAGAACGGCTGTTCAAGATATTGAGGCTTCAAACAGTAAATGTCAACAGCTGTTACAGGAGATAAATGAAAGTGAGAAGGAAGTCAAAAAGGTTGTTTTCAAAAGCACAGGCTTAAAACGGGAGCTAGTGGACCTTCATCAGCAATACCTGGGTTGATGAACGGGACAAACTGCGGTAGGAAACAAATGGTTTCAACAACTGCAATAACATATATGAGGAGGCTTTATGTAAGGTTAGGGACCTAGAAGAAGAATTAATTCATGCAAATGTATAAATTAATAATTTACAGAAACAAAAAGAATGTATTCAGGCTAAGGAAAATAATAACTTGTAAAATGAATTATTAAACACTACTTGCAACCCGCATTCCTTAATAACAATAGACCTTACTGAAGATTCGATAATGAAATATAATAAAAGTTGTTATAAAGTGAGACAAAATAAAATAAAATATGCAAAGCTAAATAAAATCATAAATAAATGCAATCAATATAAGAAACAACAAAAACACAGTTCCAATAATATTAAAAGTAAGGAAAGAACGTAGTTTTCTTATAAATAAATAACTTTCTTTGACACCAACACTTTTGTTGAGAAATTAAAGTCGACTAGGGATACTGCGTATCTGCCTATTAGTTTTAGACGTCAAATAGCATGGCTATTAGCTTTTAATATAAACTCAGACATAAGTAGTATGTCGAAGTCTTATGTAATTAGCACCACAAACATTAGTAATAATACTAATATTAAGGTGGTTAGTAATTTAAACTAGTCAGTAAGACTCCAGAAGGTACCAGTAACAATGTTTTTAATCTCACCATCAACAAGGTATCTTCTAGCACTCAGTTAGTTAATTGTAAAAAAAAGGCTAAGCAGAATTCCTTGAAATTGTTTCATCAAAATATTCAAGGTTTTTCTTCCAAATATTTAGAAGTTGAATTGCTTTTAGAAAAAACAATGTTTAATATTATTTGTATTACTGAACATTGGTTGAAAGATTATGAAATGTTAATTAATTTTGAGAATTACAGTGTGGGCAGTTGTTTTAACCGAAAATCAATGCTACGTGGAGGTTCACTAATCTTAATTAAAAATTGTATTAAATCTAAGACTTGTAATGACATAGTTGAACTATCGGTGGAACATAGCATTGAACTGTCCTGTGTTAAGCTAGATAAGCATTTTATAGTGTGTGTATACAGACCTCCAAATTATCAAAACTACTCTACATTTGAATCAGTAATGGAAGATGTTTTGGCAAAACTTACAACTGGTAATAAATCAGTAATTATTTGTGGTGATTTTAATATTAATATTTTGGAAAATAATTCAAATAGCAGTAGATTATTAAGTCTCTTCAAATCATTTAATCTGTCAAATGTGTTTTTAGAACCAACGCGAATAACTTCGACTACTGCTACATTTATTGATAATGTCTTTTGTTGCTGCGACTATTTAGATAAAGCTATTGTAAATTATCTCTCTTCTGATCACAGCGGTCAAACCGTTATTTTTGAGTCCAACACACCAATACTAAAGGTGCAGATACAGACTAGACCAATAACATCAGGTAATTTAACTAAGCTTAATAGCACTTTAATTAGCAATTTAAGTGCTCAAGGTCTAAATATGTCCAATGGCAATATTTTGTATGATCAATTCTTTTCATTAGTGCAAACAGAGTTCAATAAGTCTTTTAAGAAAAAAACTTAACTATTTGCCCTAAGTTTTTATTCAGTGACTGGGCAACTAAAGGCATCAGGAAAAGTAGGGAAACATTATTTGAACTGTATGGCCTTAAGCCGTATATTAACACAGAAACTTTTATTAAGTATGTTGCTACTTACTCTAAAACTTTTGAAAATATCTGCAAAGCAGCTAAAGCTTCTTTCATTATCAACAAGGTTAAATCGGCAGATAATAAAATAAAGACAGTTTGAAAAATTATTAACAATGATACAAACAAGAACAAAAGACATAATACAGATTACACACTAGACACTTCCGGCGGTCTTATTAGCGATAACATCAATGTTGCTCAGGAATTTGCAACACCAATATTCCAATTAAAACTACAGAAACTTTAAATTCCTCCCCCTCACTTGCGATTGATTTATTAAAAGCGAATGTTTCAGCCTGCCCTGTGGAATTTAAATTTAAACATATAAACCCTGTGGTCGTTATAAAGGCTTTTAAGCAACTTAAGATCAAAATTACCGAAGATCTGTGGGGTATGTCTACTAAAGTTAGTCAATCAATTATTGAGACAATTGCACCCTATTTAGCTTTAATATTTAATTTGTGTGTAGATCAAGGGATATTCCCGGATTTAATGAAATACAGTAAAGTTATTCCATGTTTCAAATCCGGGGACAGCAAAGACACTAATAATTATAGACTCGTATCAGTTTTGCCGGTTTTCAGCAAGGTGTTTGAAAAAGTAATGTTAAATCAAATGCTCAATCATTTTAATCGTAATAACATCCTATACAATCAACAGTATCGTTTCACCAAAGGACGTTGCACAACCGATGCCTGTGTCACCTTATTGAAACACATCTTTAATGCATGGGAAGAGGCACGAGATGCAATAGGCATCTTTTGCGACCTATCCAAGGTATTTGATTGCGTGGATTACGAAACACTGCTCTTGAAACTCGAGCATTACGGTCTGGATAAACTTGCGCTGAGCTTAGTAAAATCATATTTGAATGATAGACTGCAGCAAGTTCAAATAAACGGTGTAAATTCATTGGGTTTAAAAGTCAAAATGGGTGTACCACAGGGCTCGATATTGGGTCCATTCCTCTTTTTAGTATATATAAATGATTTACCAAATTCACTGAAAAATCGACCACAAATGGTGTTATTTGCTGATGAAACATCACTGATTTTTAAAGTAGACAGACATGCACAGGAGCTTGACGATGTAAATAACGCTATGCTTACGGTCCACAATTGGTTTACTGTAACTAATTTGGTATTAAATGAGAAGAAAACTAAATGCATAATATTCGCGTTACCGAATGTTAGAAGTAGTGAATGTCACGTTGTATTGAATAAGGAGACACTAGAATTCGTCGAAAAGACAGTTTTCCTGGGGATAACACTTGACTCCAAACTACAGTGGGGTCCTCACTTAACATCACTTGCAGGACGGCTAAGTTCAGCCGCTTACGCTGTTTGGAAAATCCGCCAACTAACAGACGTGCTATTTTAGTTATTTTCATAGCATCATGTCTTACGGTATTTTGTTGTGGGGACGGGCTGCAGATATTGATTCTATCTTTATTCTGCAAAAGAGGGCCGTCAGAGCCATCTACAACCTCCGCAGACGCGAATCTCTAAGGGAAGTGTTCAAGAAAATTAACATCATGACGGTACCTTGTCAGTATATATATGAAAACATTATGTATGTTCGAAAAAATCTACACCTTTCTAGTGTTAAAATTATGCCTGTCACTTAGACAGGCATAATTTTAACACTCTCTTCATTGCAAAGGAAATCCAACCTTGGCACTCTCCAACCTGAGGCAACGGAGGACCCGTCCCAATCAGGAAGTGCTCAGGTCTCTATTCCAAATAAAGATACACCAGATATTGAACAAGGTCCATTGCTAGTAGTTCAGACAGAAGCTAGTTTTCTCTCTTGTAATAGTAAAGTTTGTTACTGCTCCATTATCCTTTCCTTTTTTCCTTGGGTTAGGAAAATTACTTAACAACCACCCGAGTCATTCTTCTCAAAACTATTATAGGCCTCAGAATTCCTACAAACAAATAATGTCTTCAATAACTAGGAAGGAATATGATTCTAATACACAAAACTATTGAAGTTAAATTATAAGAAAATAATTTTGTGTGCTTTTACATATTTTGAGTACTTGTCAAATAGACAAAACAACTAGGCACATTCACATGTTAAATAATTACATGCATTTCTTAGTTAGTCACCATAATGACAAAAGCTAAGGTCGACTAGGGATACTGTGTATCTGCCCATTAGTTTTAGACGTCAAACAGCTTTTAATATTAATCCATAGATAAGTCATATGAATTAACACCACAATTAGTAACAGTGCTAATGTTAAGGTGGTTAGCATAAATAGTTTAGTTTGTAAGACAATAGAAGGTACCACTAACAGTATAATTAAACTTAATAACAAAAAGGTATTTTCTAGCACTAACATGGTTAACTGTACAAAAGGGACAAAGCAGAAATCCTTGAAATTATTTCATCAAAGTATTCAAGGTTTTTCTTCCAAACAATTGGAAATTGAATTATTTTTAGAAAAAACAATGATTAAAAGATTATGAAATGTTAATTAACTATAAGAATTATAGTGTGGCCAGTTATTAGTTAACCGAAAATCAGTGCTACGTGGTGGTTAATTTATCTTAATTAAAAGTTGTATTATATCAAAAACATATTACATAGTTGAACTATCGGTTGAACATAGCATTGAACTGTCTTTTATTGAGCTAGATAGGCATGATAAAGTGTGCGTTTACAGACCCCCAAATTATCAAAACTGCTCTATATTTGAATCAGTAATGGAAGATGTTTTGGCAAAACTTGCAACTCGTAATAAATCAGTAATTCTGTGGTGACTTTAACATTAATATTTTAGAAAATAATTCAAATACCAGTAAAAATGTTTAAGTGCAAACATTGCGGGGATGAAGCCGTGGAGGGCGTAACTTGTTCCGTATGTGATGGGTAATTCGACTGTCCTTGCTCGGGTATAACGGAACGTGGATATAGTAGACTACCTACTTATATTTGTACGCCGTTAAGGCAAAACATGACTGTGATATAATTTAATTGTAACATCTTGCATGCCATGTGTGTGTATACTTATGTTTTGGACAAATAAATGATCTTTATCTTTATCTCAGTGAACGCAAACTTACATGGAAATGTCCCAGCTGCAAAGCACCAGTGATAGCCAGCCCTAGCATAAAAGTAACATCACCAGTTCCAGCGGACTACGAGACCATTGTTGAAGCGGATGTCGGCGCAAATGGAGTTGCTGCCAGCGTTAGTTGAGACTAGGAGGGCCATCCAGAGTGAGCTCGAGGATTTGAAGGCTATAAGGGTTGAAAGGCGGAAAGGGAGGAGTGGGGATACGGATAGGATAGAGTGGGGAGGGTTTGTGAGATTCCGGACAGGAATCCTATAATATGCCTATAAGACGGGAAAAAATGAAGTTAAGGGAATTGAGGAAGGGATGCAAAGGCGCCTGGTGGTTTTAGTTACGTCTATTTCTTATGGAATTAGACCAAGAACGGGGAGACAACCTCAGGAAGGTGCATCCGCCAGACTTGTCTTGAGGATCTACATGACTGTAGCGCTCACCCTCAAGACACCGCCAACCACCTCTGAAGGAGGCGGCAGGATCGTTGTGCAACCGCAAAAGCATAAATCCAGACCCCTCAGCTTGCTTCGGGAGGTTCTTGTTCAGGATAAGGCGGGAGGAAACGCCCGGGTGTCACCATTGTGTGGATTGCCCGGAGGACACGGTGGAGCATACGGTGGAAGTCTGCCCGACTTGGGTGGAGCATCGCCGTGTCCTCGTGGAAGCGATCGGCGGCGGTGATCTCTCGCGTCCGGCCTTGGTTCATGCCATGGTACGGAGCGAGAGGAAATGGCAGGCCGTCACCTCCTTCTGCGAAGCGGTAATGCTTGCGAAGGAGGAGGCGGAACGTGTGAGGGAGTGGCAAATTTCGCGCCCTCACGCCCCTAACCGTCGCAGAAGGAGACGCCCTGGGCGGGAATCGCGAGCCGATTTCCGGCCACCGTAGACGCGGGCTTGCGGACGGTGAGCAATGGGTAGCTCGCCGTCCGATAAGGACCAGGCCCAGGTGGACGGCGCGTTGTGTTCCACGCGCGCTTCAAAGAGATGTCAGCAAAATTGACGGGGTCCGCTAGGGCCAATGCCTGCCGGGGCTGCGAATAAGGGCCGAAAGGGACATCTTGGCCCCCGGCAACAGGGTAATCGAAGGACACGGGTGAGTGAAAAATAACTTTAATTTCGGAAGTCGGTGGCAAAAAACGAAAATACAAAACACAAGACACCGACTTCCGAAATTAAAGTTATTTTTCACTTTGTAGTGTTTTTTTTTGGAGGTTGGTTGTTTTTTTTTTTTGTAAAAAGTTTTTATTTTTCACTTTTTAGTTGTGGTACCTACCCCACACACATTCGAATACCACTACCTGCTACCAGTGACAGAAACTTATCATATCATCTACATACTAAGTGGGAAAAAAATACGTATTTTATAACTAACTCAAAAACTATCAAAGCAAAGTTAATAAAATTTATATGGGACCAATTCGAGAGCACACCCTTTCAAACCAAAAAATAATTTTCAAAATCGGTTCACAATTGACGGAGAAATCGGTGGACATATACGCGACGAACATATAACCTCCTCCTTTTTGTAAGTCGGTTAAAAATAAAAGTAATAATAACTAAAACCCAACTACGACCAAAAAAGTCAACTATAAAGGTATAAACAAGACATCGCAGACAGACAAAAAATTTAAAATCCGGAGTCACACGTAGGTAACGTGTGACTCCGGATTTTAAATTTTTTGTTGTAGGCTGTCCTTTAGTAGGTAGCTTGCCAAAGTAGGTACCTATGTCTACGACTATTTCTACTGGAATCGAAATTGAAATCGCAAGACATTAACCAAGATTGCAGCAATCAGCTAAATTGTTCAATAAAATATGCACTAGTTGTTTGAATGTGCATCGCTTATCCATGGCGGAGACGGATTTCCAACTGTTAAAATTACAATCAATCATTAATAGTAACGGAACGGAGTGGATACAGACTTTTCTATAAAATTGTGCATGTGTAAAATTAGCGTAAACAGAATGTTAGAAGACAATCTAACATTCTGTTTACGCTAATTTTACACTACCTATTAAAGCCTATGTTGTGAAGCATAAATTGGATGTAGGTATTTCTAGACGAAAAGCTGTGGCCATCAGGCATTTCCTTTAGGCGCTTTGTCAACTTTGGGGAACGGAGGAATGTGAAAATAGTTTCGGAAAGTGTGGCTTATTTAAATGAAGATTTAAATGCTGAACTTAATCTACCTGAAAGAGTTCTAATATGGGCGCCAAAATTACAATGGGGCGCCTATATTAGAACTCTTTCAGGTAGATTAAGTTCAGCTGCATATGCAGTAAGAAAAATAAGGCAGTTGACTGATATAGCCACAGCTAGGTTAGTATACTTTGCTTATTTCCACAGTATTATGTCTTATGGCGTCCTGCTGTGGGGATCGGCAGCTGACGTAGATTCAATTTTCATTTTACAAAAAAGGGCAATCCGCGCGATCTATAAAATGGGCCCTCGCGAGTCCCTTAGAGACAAATTTAAAGAAATTGATATACTGACTTTGCCTTCACTTTATATTTTAGAAAGTATTATGTATGTTCGCAAAAACTTAAGACTTTTCAAAATAAGAAGCGATTTCCATAATATAAATACACGTAGTCGACATGAAATAGTGATACCCAAATTTAGATTAACTAAAACAAGCAAGTCATTTCTTATAAACAGTATCCGCTTTTTTAACAAGTTGCCAAAGTCTGTGACAGAACTTAGCGATGGGAAGTTCAAAACCCACATCAAACGTGTCCTTATCAAGAAAGCATATTATAAAATGAAAGACTATGTTGAAGATAAGGAAGTTTGGCAATAAATTCCTTCTGCACATGTGGCTTCCCTGGTACCTCATTAACGGCATAAATAAGTAAGAGTCTATTAACTGCTCCCAAATTACCATGTTTATTTAAATCTTTATTTTTATTTGTTTTTACATTCGTCCTTGACATTTTACTATTCTATTATTTGACATTATATACCTACGATTTAATTTCAACTTTTTTTAGTGACTTTTGTGGACATGATAATTATTCAGATTGATTACAGTTGTAATAGCAATCATATAATTGCGTTTTATTAAAATAGGTTTTTTACTTTTATTAATTTATTTATTTTTTGTATAGATTCTTTTCTACATATTTTGTGAATGTGAGAACGCTGTAGGCTTAGTGGATTGTAGACCTGTTGACCATTTTCTATTTTGTTAAGTACTTTGTACTTATTGAAAGACCTACACTGTCCTCCCATACCTAGAAACACTGTTATATGAAAGTATTGTAAAAGCCAATTATTTTTAAAAGAGTAACCGTGGAGTTTCTTGCCGGCTCTTCTCCATAGAAAACGACCAATTGGAACCGTGCACCTAGCTTCTGACGTTTCATAAGTGCCCATGTAGGTTTATGTGAAATAAAATATTTTGATTTTGATTTTAAATGGATAAAGACGAAACTCATTGTTCCAGTAAACTTATTAGTTATAAAGTCTGTCAAGAGATCCTGGGAAGGTGTTAGAGCCCTATGCCAGACTGTTGAGCCCTATGCCACACGAGTTACCTATGCTGAGTACTATCCACGAGAAGTTTAGTGCGACGGGGACCTCTGCCGTGGACACGTCAGCGGGCTTACTCACGGGTCGCCCGTATGGTGGTGTCGCGATATTAAGGCGAAAAAATGTTCCATTCAGTGTCTGTGATTAATTGTGATAACGTTCGTGTGACAGGGATAAAGATAATCGTGAGTAATAGAAACATAGTCATTCTTAGTGTTTATATGCCAACAAACAGTAGTGATAATTTATCGGTATTTACGGAATGTCTTAGTTCGATACAGTCTGTTATTGAAATAGAACAAAGATGTGGAACTGAGGCATTTTATGTGTTAGATGACTTTAATGCGCATCCGAACGAATTATTGTTCAAAGAATTAGTTGCTTTTTGTGACGATAACGCATGGTGTTGTGCGGATGTACATAATGTTGGGGTTACAGTCTGGTACCTATACGTTTCGTAGTGAAGCTCATGGGTGCGCGAGGTGGTTGGATCATTGCATTACAACACAATCTGCAGTTTCCACCATTATTCCGCTATTTATTAACACAAGTTTTTCAAGTTCTCCTATATTAAAATGTGTATGTTTAGGTTAAGGTATTTTTCTATGGGCCTGTGTCGCCTGAAATAAATGGTATTATTATTATTATGTCTTTGACACATCTCGGGACCCTGGGATCCCGGATCTTTGGAAGGCGTACGAGGGGCCAAAGCCAACTCGCAGAGGCCGTTAGACATTTTTAATTAAATGAGACACCAACCGACAATTATCCCTGTCCGCACTACGTAATTACATCCAAGGACAACCCCCGGTTGGTGTAGGACTATTGCAGGATATGGAAACAAAGATATTGGGTTATGGGTTTGGATGGCTAAAGTGAACTGGTTATTTAGGACTATGGAAAGACTATGGCCCCTGCCTGATCAATGTTTTATATAAAATACACAGATAAAATGGCAGGGGGTGACTTGCACGCTCAATAATGGGCCCCCGAAAACGGTCGCTAGCACATAGTGTCGTAGCGACAAGGAGGCAACACGTCCTGAGGTGCTTATGAGGAGTCGAGAGGTATTCCACGGCTATCAGGACAATCCCGGAAGTACGGTCAAGATCCCTACCAGCATCTTACTGGAATACTTCCTTCCTCCGAGCACGTTTGCTCTTGCGAATCTTCACTCAAGCCGGCCAATTAAGGCAAGAATGAGGTGGGAGTGCCGTTCCTAGTCAGTGTTCACTCCAGCCGGCCAATAAAAGCAAGCCAGAGGTGAGGAACAAGACTTCTCCCGGAAAATAGGGTCCGTGGGGTCGCTACTGCCCAACAGATCGCCACATGCTGCCCTGCGGGTTTTTGTATCTCTTTTCGTCTGGCTCCTCATCCCAGACCTGTTTCGGCAAAGTAAACTGCACCGGCACAGATCTAGAGTTCGGAGCGCGCAAGCCAAGTTATTATTATTAATAAAGTATGGGTTCAAGAAGATGTGTACTAGTCTGACCACTTCCCGCTTATAATAGAATGTTATTTGTATAAACTTAATATGTATTAAATATGAATATAATTTAAATAAAGACGATAACAGGTGACAGGTAATCTGGGGAGAAAGGCAGCCTAATCAAGTTGATAAATTATGTAATTCTAAACTTCGAGTAATGGACTTCCCATTGGCATTAGGACAATGTTGTGATTCCGTTCCGGAATTCAGATCATTACGTAATTATTAATGACTTCTATAATGAAATTGTTTCTGTATTGTCGGAGGCTGCAATGAAAACATATCATTGTAAAAAGATTAGAACCAAGCCTTGTCATATAACTGGGTGGAATGATTACGTCGCCGACGTGCATCGAGACGCTCGCACAAAATTTAAAATGTGGGTACTAGCCGGTAAGCCCACAAGTGGTATATTGTATGACGAAATGACAGACACGAAAAAGATTAAAGTCTAAGTTGAAATCATGCCAAGACCGACAAGAACAATTAAAAATGAATATTCTTGCCTCTAACCATTCGGTATTTTTTTTAAAGACTTTTGAAAAAAAATTAACCGATCAAATGTGAAACAAGTCTCCCGGTGAGCGACGTAAGCGATCACAAAACTATTGCTGACATGTTTAAGGAACAGTTCAAAATCCCGACGTCCCTCGGTCCGTCGTCAGCATGTTATGTTCACGATACAAGTGCCGTCGTGACTGAGCGTAAGACGTTATTTTCTGCTAAAGGTATAAGGACGGACGTATTACGGACGGTGACGGTGACTCAGTCTCGGGCGCAATGGCCTCGAAAGTTATTAAATGTACGACTTGTAATATTGTCATTTGTGAACTATTAGCGTTCATTCAAAACAAAGTGAACGTGATGGACGAGGAGGGTCTAGTAAGACTATGTATTTCCGCCTTTTCGGAGGAGTACATTGAAACTGGCAAGAATTTACTTTTTGCCTCAGTGCCAACGCAACTACGGAAAATAGTTAGGAAGAATAGTGGGAAATCACAGCGGAATATATATGACATGATATCTTTATTCAAGCAAATGGATCCTGAGCAGGTACCAATATTTGTAGCAAAAGATTTGCACAAACTCCCACCAGTGACATTCAATCATATTGACGCAACTAGGACACTAAGGGATATTCTGACTTTTAAAAATGAAATACGAATTATGAAGGATACATATGTTACGGAGAAACAACTAAGTGAGATTAGGAATGACTTGCAAAACTTAAAGAAAACGTCGATCGTTAATAACTTTGATTTGAATGTAAATCGAAAAAGAGGCGGTGGTGGTGGAATTGAGAGTTTTTGTTTTGACAGTGGGCCGATGGGACTACCCCACTTTATCGAAAAATCTCAACAATATAACAGTGATAGTGAGTCACAATACGTCAATATTGTGACAACAGCTGATGAGAGCGGAAAGTCTAGTCCATCAACTCGTAAACTACAAGCATCTCGCTCGCCCATACCTGTTTCTAAAATGCCTGTCTCGTTCACACCTATTAGTAACACGAGCGAACCTCGACAAGAAGATTCGGCGACGGCCAAGCCCGAACGTGACCGAGACGCAAGCGCACCAAGCGCGAGCGAGACGCAACGACTAATCGGTCCAGCGAATAGCGGGTGGTCCAAGCAAAAAACTCTAGCGGCAATAGTCGTGGCTGACGGTGAATGGAAAAAAGATCAAGTTTCTGAAGAATGGCAAACTGCTCAACGAAAAAGATCTAGAAATCGCTTGCAGGGATATAAGGGCAAGGCTATAACACAGCCCGATGTTAAGTTTAGAGCAGCCGAAATTAAAGTTCCACTTTTCATAAATAATGTACACATTGCGACCAGCCCAACTGATATTATTGAGTACATACAACAGAAGACGAATGTATCTGTGACTCTAATGAAAATTAATATGGTTAAACAAAAACGCTATGATGCATACAAGATCTTTGTACCACACACGAAACTGTCAATGTTTCTTGACGATGGTTTATGGCCGGAGGACATTCAATTTCGAAAATTTATCTATTATAATAGAAAAACTTATGACAAGAATAAAGAAAATAGGATAATACGCAATGACGAGAAACTCAATGATGATGGATAGAAATACCAATAGAAGCAACATGACCAATAACAATAACATGAACAACATAAAACTTGTTAGTTTCAATTGTAGGTCGATCACTCGTTCAGTCGAATGTGTGAGAGGTTTATGCAGATCAGCTGACATCGTAGCTTTACAAGAGACTTGGTTGCTACCGCAAGATATCCCTTTCTTGGGTACTATTGACGCAGATTTCGAGTTTACGGGAAAATCAGCGATAGATACTGGCGTCGGTGTGCTGCGTGGAAGACCATACGGTGGTGTCGCCTTACTCTGGCGGAAAACTATCTTTCAAGCAGTATCTGTCATACAGTGTACAAGTGCGCGTATATCAGCGATAAAAGTGACATTAAGTGAAATTACGGTATTAGTGTTCTCAGTTTATATGCCGACGGACTCGGCTGAAAATCTTGCCGAGTTCACGGAATGTCTGGGCGAGATTGCGGCTATTGTTGAGGAGTCTAGTGTAGACTCTGTGTTCATATTGGGTGACTATAATGCGCAGCCTGGAGGGCGGTTTGGAGTTAAACTTCTGGACTTTTGTGTTGAGCAGCAATGGCGTTGTGCCGATATTGAAATATTATCTTCGGACACATATACATACGTAAGTGACATTATGGTTCTCAGAGTTGGTTAGACCACTGTTTAGTATCTGAAGCGGCGTGGCGGTCTGTGGTCGATGCAAAGATATTACACAACGTTTATTGGTCTGACCACATTCCTTTAGAAATAACGTGTAACTTAAATGTACTTAGAATTAAGTCCAAAAGCGTTATTAGTAAACGCAATAAGGTCACGTGGGGTGAAAGAGACTTGCAACAAATTGACTTATATAAGAATTTATGTACGACGAGACTAAGACAGGTTGATTTTCCTTCGAATTTATAAAATGTAGTGATAAATTGTGTACGAATGTAGAACATAGATCCATTATTGATAGAATATACTATGAAATCGTTGACATATTGAGCGACGCGGCATGTGTTTGTTACTGTGGGCCGGATCAAATCAAAAGAAAACCAGTGATAGGTTGGAACAAACATGTTCGACAAGCGCACTCGGAGGCGCGGCTTGCTTTTCAGAATTGGGTGTTATGTGGTGAACCGAGAGTGGGTTCGGTGTACGATACCATGAGAGAAACAAAACGAGTGTTTAAAAGTAAGCTAAAGTGGTGTCAGGAAAACAGAGAACAAATAAAAATGAATATTATAGTGTCTTGTCACAGAGAAAAGGATTTTAGCAAGTTTTGGAAGCACACCAACAAACTGAGCGGCAAGTCGGGCCTACCTGCGAGTGTAGAGGGTGTTAGTGAGTCTGCCTCCATAGCTGATCTTTTTAAAAATCACTTTGCAATGACAATGACTCTCCCATTAACCCAAGAGGGGACCTCTTGGGTTAATGGGAGAGTCATTGTCAACGGAATCATCACTGGTAAGGGTTACGGCTAAAGAAATAGCTGCAGTGTTGAAAAACATGAACCGCGGTAAATCACCTGGGCACGATTCTCTCAGCATAGAACATTTACAAAATGCAGGGGTTCACTTACCCAGAGTGCTGGCAATGTTATTCAACTTCTGCTTCTCACATACGTATCTGCCTGAAGATCTTATGAAAACCTTAGTTGTGCCGATTATAAAAAATCGAACTGGAGACGCGTCAGACATAAATAACTATAGGCCCATATCGTTGGCTACGATTATTGCCAAGGTTTTGGACAGTGTGCTTGACAAGCAGTTAAATAAACATCTGTCGCTTCACGATGCCCAATTGGCTTCAGAGCTGGTCTTTCAACTGAGCACGCTGTTCTGTGTCTCAAGCACACTGTCAGATACTATACGGACAGGAAAACCCCCGTGTACGGGTGTTTTCTTGATCTTTCAAAAGCCTTCGATCTGGTGTCCTATGGTGTTTTATGGAAGAAGCTGTACGAGGATACAACTCTACCGGGTGAGATGATTGAGTTGTTTAGATATTGGTACGGCCATCAGACTAATATGGTGAAATGGCCAGGCTCGCTATCTGATCCGTACGGGCTGGAATGCGGGGTCAGACAGGGAGGTCTGACTTCGCCGAAGCTCTTCTGTTTGTACGTGAATCGGCTGATTCGTGAGCTCAGCAGTACTATGGTAGGCTGTTCCATTGACGGAACACTAGTCAATAACATAAGTTACGCCGATGACATGGTGCTGCTGGCCCCATCGATCAGTGCCCTCAGGAAACTCATGTGTGTTTGTGAGCGATATGCGGAGGCCCAAGGCCTCAGATATAATGCAAAAAAGAGCGAGTGTCTGATGTTTAAGGCAGGCACTAAAGACTATCGTGAAGTGCCGCCTGTTACACTCGGTGGGACTGCGTTAGAGTGGGTAAACTCTTTTAAATATCTGGGGCATTGGGTCACCACAACGCAGACGGATAATGTTGACATGGAGAGGGAGCGTAGGGCGCTGTCAGTCCGGAGCAATATGTTGATCCGTAGGTTTGCAAAGTGCTCGAGGGGCGTAAAAACTACTCTATTTAGGGCATATTGCCAATCATTTTACACCTGCAGTCTATGGGTCGATTACACGCAAAAGGCTTACAGCGCCTTACGTATCCAGTACAACAACGCATACAGGGCGCTGTTGGGGTTTCCACGACACTGTAGCGCATCAGGGATGTTCGCAGAGGCACGTATAGATGACTTTTATGCAATTATGCGAAAGCGTGTCGCCTCCCTGATGCGGCGGGTGCGGGACAGTGCCAACAGCCTCTTGGTCACTGTAGCCGATAGGGCAGAAGGTGTAATACTCAGACACTGGACCAGGACACAGGTATTACCGTCAAATCGTGCCTTGAAATGACATTATTAATTTTAATTATTGTATATGTGGTTGTCTTATTAGTATTGTTGACATTTTTAATGGTGATTTTGACGTTACAGTTATGGTTTTGACATTATAGTTGTGATTTTGACATTACAGTTATGGTTTTGACATTGTGATTGTGATTTTGACGTTATTACCTATTGATTGTTTTGATATTACTAATAATTATAACCAAAGTTTGCCGAATATTATTATGTACTAACACTAGTGTTTAAGATGTGTATGTATTTACTAACAAATGGATTGTATGATCTGTAATAAATTTTTGTGATTGATTGATTGATAAGAAACGTAATAAACCACATACAACGTTGAAAATCGCCAGGTCATGACAGCCTCAGCATAGAACATTTTAAATTTGTTGGTGTTCATTTGCCGCGTGTGTTGTTAATGTTTTTTTTAATTTTTCATGTCCCATTCATACCTACTAGAGCCGCTCATGCGTACTATTGTGGTACCTATTTAAAAAATTAAGCCGGGGTACACATCTGACAGGGCTAACTACCGGCCCATTTCACTGGCCACCACTGCAGCCAAGATACTTGACAGCATACTTAATGCGAACCTCGCGAAAATAGTCGACCTGCATTATGCCCAGTTTGGGTTCAGAGCAGGGTTGTCTACTGAGTGCCATTTTAAGTCTAAAGCATGCTGTCGGGTACTACACAGCCAGAAGGACGCCGGTATACGCGTGTTTCCTAGACTTGTCAAAGGCGTTCGAATACGACCTTCTGTGGGACAAATTGGGCAGCGCGAGTGTGCCGGGGGAGTATATCTCTCTCCTGAGGTATTGGTATACAAACCAGAAAAACCATGTGAAGTGGGCAGGGGCGTTGTCGGAGGAGTACAAATTGGAATGTGGCGTTAGGCAAGGTGGTTTAAGCTCCCCTCTATTGTTTAACATTTATGTTGACCAGCTTGTCGAGCGGCTCAGTAGCACACATGTATGTAGGCTGCTACATTGATAACACTTGTTTTAACAATATTAGCTATGCAGACGATATGGTGCTGCTGAGCCCCTCCATAAGCGGGCTAAGGAAACTTTTGTCTATTTGTGAGAAGTACGCGGAGGCGCATGGGTTACAATATAACTCTAAAAAGAGTGAAATTTTAGTGTTTAAATCAGGCAAACAACAGCCTACCCATGTGCCTCCTGTATTTCTCAATAGAATAGCCCTAAAGCAAGTTCAAACTTTTAAATATCTGGGTCACATTGTGACAGGTGACCTCAGGGATGATGAAGATATTGAGCGGGAGCGCAGGGCTCCGGCGGTAAGAGCTAATATGCTCACACGCAGGTTCGCACGATGCACGAGAGAAGTGAAGGTTACGCTATTCAAAGCTTATTGCCAGTCCATCTACGCGAGCGGCCTGTGGGTGAGACATACGCGGCGAGCCTACAGAGCCCTGCGCACTCAGTACAATAATGCGTTCAGGATGTTGTTGGGTCTGCCGTGGCGGTGCAGCGCGTCTGGGATGTTTGCTGAAGCGCGCACTGATGGTTTCCAGGCCATCATGCGCAAAAAAGCAGCTTCCCTGCTGGCCCGTACACGGGGTAGCAAAAACAGCATTCTGAACGCAATAGCTGTACGTTTTGACTGTCCCTTTCAAAATCAGTGGGTCATGTCTTTTGTAGGAGTGGCGAGTGATGGCAAATAAAAAAATTTACTTATTAGGTTAAGGTTACTATGAGTCTATGCCACCCGAAATAAAGTTTTATATTTATATTATATTATTATTTTAAACTCTTTTAAAGAAAGTGGAACAGCATCACACCAAATATGGTTGATATCAAATTATACTAACCACTTATGTACATTTTACTTACTTCGTTTTTGGTAGAAATGGATCTACTTTGTCTAAAGTAAACAAAGAGTAATAATGAGTGTATTTCCAGGGAGATGGCATCGAGAGCATGGCGGCGCGAGCGGCGCGCACGCGACGGCGCGCACTGGCGCGGCGAGCGGCAGCCGCGCGCCTGCGCCCCGGCACGCCGCCGCCCGCGCCCGGCCGCCGCCACCACCCCATACAGACCGAGTACTACCTCGAAGAGGTACCTTATACTTTCGATTCAATGTCGACGAAGCACTTTTCTATCAGAAGCCGTCCGTGGTGGGTTGAACTATGTAGTTGAACATATGCGTGATATGATTACAGCTGTTCGACAAGGGTGTGGAGATGGACGTAGGCGTGCAGACGGACCTGTTCGTGGACCGGCCCGCCACGCCTGTGTACGTACCCGCCAAGACCGGCGCCGACGCCTTCACGCAGATCTACCCTGGAGACGTGAGTGATGTTGTTCACGTTGTTGTGCGCTTAGTGGTATAGAAGATAGTTCATTATTCTGTTGTACGTGCAGTTGTTCGACTTCGACCTGGAGGTGCAGCCCATCCTGGAGGTGCTGGTGGGCAAGACGACGGAGCAGGCGATGGGGGAGGTGGCGCAGGAGGAGGAGCTGGCCACTCTGCGCGAGCAGCAGCGGCGCTATTGCGAGTTGCGCGACGCCGAGCTCGCCGAGCGCCAGCGCCTCGCCGCGCACGACCTGCGCCTATACCAAGAGAAGGTACGTGTCCTGTGCCCGGGAGAAGCTGGTCGGCCGGCGAGTGCTGACCCGTGCGTGTGTCGCAGGAGAGGCGCGTGGCGGAGGCGCGCGTGGCGCAGATCGCGGCGGTGGAGGCGCGCGAGCGCGCGGCGGCGGCGGTGCTGGTGCAGGGCTACGTGGCGGAGCTGCTGCCGTCCGTGCTGGCGGGGCTGCGCGACCAGGGGTACCTCATGGAGAGGATCGAGCGCGGTCAGTAGCCCACACTCGATTTACGTTATCTCGCCGAACTGATCATAAATAATAATAATACCAGCCTGTTACTATCCCACTACAGGGCGAAGGCCTCTTCTCATACAGAGAAGGCACGAGCATTGATCACCATGCTTGCTCAAGGCGATTTGGCTATTTCAAACTTATCCAGGTTTCCTCACGATGTTTTTCCTTGACCGATGTCTGTGATGTCCAAGAAGTTCAATTTCTAAAGTACATGATAAATTAAAAAGTCACATTGGTCTTTCCCGGATTGGAACCCACCACCTTGCATGAGAGGCGAGGCTTTAACCACTGGGCCATCATGTATCAACTGATCATATGTATTTCCGGAGAAAGGCGTAAAATTTAAAAAAAAATCGGCTTGTTTCTTTCACTGAAAGTCACAGCTTTCGGACGTTTTGTATTATCACGTTAAGGCTGCATTAAACACTAACAAAACACAAGACGAAACTGGACAGGACTGGACTGTTGCCAGCATCAGGCCAAATATTCGAATAGTAGAGGTTCAATTCAACGACGCAATTGTACTGATTTAGTATAATTATGTTTCTTCACGCGGCATTGAGATAACTTACTAAGTAGGTACAGTCAGCCCCAAAAAGATGCATACACGGACAAGAAACCATTTTATTGTCAACAACGTTTGTTTCACAACATTGTATCCACCAATAGGTACAAAACATAGTATACAATTTATTTAACGAAACCCTTTGACCAAAACAATGTTCACAGTGATAGTTCCAGAACAAGGTAACAAGGCTGACAACGTCATACGACTTATATCAAATGACATGTCTTTAGCTTCATTTAATAGAAGAACAAGAATTTTATTTTTGCCCTTTTCATTTCGTGCATGTCGTCACTGACGTATAATTTGTTTTTTATTTGAAACTAGCTTCTGCCCGCGACTTCGTCCGCGTGGAATAGTTACTTTGAGCTAACGCTAACTTTCACCCTCGACTTCGTTAACGTAAAAGGTGATTCTTTTTATTTTTTACTAGCTGACCCGTGCCCACTTCGTTGGGCGGTAAACATTTTAACTTGTGATGAAATAATGAGTGTGGTTCGGTTAGTACTGAGTGCTATGATTTATTTCCTGACTGCAAAAAGGAGGGTTTTGTTTTTATTGCATATTCCCGAGCACGGGCCTGCGATGATCTCGCGCTTTGGCTAGCGAGCCTCTGCGAGCGCTCAGCGCTAGACTCCCTATCCCTTGTTGCAGAAACATGCTGCCTTGAATCACTGAGACGCTGCGCACGTTCAGCGCTAGATTCCCGAGCACGGGCCTGCCATGTTATCACAGTTTGGCTAGCGAGCCGCTGCGAGCGCTCAGCGCTAGACTCCCTATCCCTTGTTATATGACACATGCTACCTTAAATCACTGAGACGCTGCGCACATTCAGCGCTAGATTCCCGAGCACGGACCTGCGATGTTCTCCAGCTTTGGTTAGCAAGCCGCTGTGAACGCTTGGAGCTTGATTCCCCAGCGCGTGCTTGCGAAATATTTTCTCTATTCCTCGAGAGGCGCTGATGATTTTCAAGAGCACTCTTCTGTACGGCGTACTCGAGCTGCTCTTGTCTGGGATGTGTGACGGGAAAGTTGTGATTTCCTTTTAGGCATGATAAACAATCGCTGAAACTGTCCGATATCCCAAAAACAGAAATAGCTTCGAACTTGAAGAATGAGAACGAAGTAGTATTTGTGTTTCAAGAAACCGAGCAACCAAAACAATTTTAAAGACCAACATCATATCATCCAACCAACGACGAAAGTTTTAAACAATAACTAGAGAGGGTCATTAATCCGTGGCAAATCTTAACACCGCGATTAAAAAAATGACGTAATTGCACAACGCCATCTATGGATAAATGGATAAAACGTCCATACAAAGCATGTTCTAATGCGGTTCATGAATGGACGACGGCATTTTGCGATTTAGTAATTTTATATTATCTTCGAAACTATTTAACCAATTGACATACTGTTTTGGGCAAATCGTATCTCTATGATGTTTTTGTGATCATAATAATATTTTTTCGATAAGGTTTAGTATTTTGTTGTTTAAAAAATCGTCCAAAGGTAAGTACGTCGAAAAATACTTTTTTAACACATAACAGCTACTATATCTGCTAAAATATAAAAGATAGAAATATGGTGTCGCGGCCTTTTTTGTAGAACTATTTAAAGCGGACCAGGTTGCCATATATTGTTTTCAATTATATACAACTGTTAAGGCAGCGCATGCAAATAACTCTGTTGTAAGAGCTATTTTTTTCCGCCTGGCTAGACAAAAATTGAGATAGTTCGGCTAATATGCATGATATCTTTATAATTTATAGCCTATATATAGCACTCACGAATAATGTAGCTTTCTACCAGTGAAACAATTTTTAAAATTGGTTCATTGCTTCCGGAGATTACCCCCTACATACAAACTTACAAACAAATGTTACCTCTTTATAATATTAATATAGATAATACGTACTTTACCTAAAATAGCTCCATTTTAGGTACCTACATCACGCTTTTATCAGTAAGAGTGGAACTTTAAAACGTTAGGTAAAAGTACTGGTTTTTATAATCTTATACCTATCATGTAGATTGTAGGTTATTCTCTAAAAAACTCAAAACTAAAGTTATTTTAAACTACTTCTGCGTACACTATATTTTTAGTTTTGTTTTCTTCCGGCAGAAGTAGATATTGATGTTCACCAGAACCAGATCTCAATAGGGCAACATATAGTTGCACGTGCGAAAAACACTCTTGGCGTAAATCTATTCCTACGTGCTCAAAAGTTTGCCCCTGGGCCTTATTAATTGTTATCGCAAAAGATACCTTTTTAGGGGTATGAGGAACAGGGTGTAAAGTTCACTTTTCCACCATAGAAAAGGGAGGATCCTCCGACCAGACGGGTGTTGTGTCTGGCGGGCAACTGCCCGCCAGACACAACACCCGTCGATCGAAATCTTGTATCCATGGCGATCGCTCGGTAAACTCTAACTGCGCGATGCAGGATTTGTGTGACGTCATGTCTTAGATGCGTAGTTCGTATGTGGCGGTGTAACCGCTACACCTTCACTGGAAATTTTTTAATGCGCGCGCAGTACTTGATCATTATTTTACTGCGATGTTATTTAAAAACTGCAATATCTCCTAAAATATTCATTGAAATCGAATGATGTAAAAGGCAATTTTGTTTAAAATTAAATACTTGTGATAAATAACGTATTTATTTGGATAAGGATTAATGTCATGTTTATAAAAACACCTTCGCAAATAACGCATTACTTTTGAACAAATTTGGTTAGCATAAAAAAGGTTAGAGTGAGCCAACCTTAAAAGATAGACATATGCTGTCGCGAACTTTTTTTTTTGAACTTTTAATGGGGAACAATTCTGTCATACATAATTTTTACGAAACTTTAACCGTTTACGCAGCACACGCAGCGGAAGCTCTCAAAAGGAAAAAAAATATGCCGATTTTGAAACATTATTCACTGGTGCACCGCTCCTATTGGTCTTAGCGTGATGATATATAGCCTATAGCCTTCCTCGATAAATGGGCTATCTAACACTGAAAGAATTTTTCAAATCGGGTCTGAAATTTCTGAGATTAGCGCGTTCAAGCAAACAAACAAACAAACTCTTCAGCTTTATATATTAGTATTAGTATAGATACAAATAGGTAAATCATGAACGTTCATTACGAATGTTGCTTAGGCTTTTTATGTTGATCACTCACCGGGTATTCGCGTGTAATAAACATTAGGTACATGATTTGATTTTGAACATTGCGTTACAATACTGCGCCAGCTCAACGCACTGACTAAGGAGCATACGCTTTTAAGTAACCGCTCAAACTGTGAGTATTCGTAAGTGTAACATCGATTCAGTTGTAATGCTCGGTTGTCCGCACTCACTCACTGTTACGAATTCGTAACATTGCAGCAGTGCGTAATGATGTATTACATCATCACAGGTACGCACTGTAATAATAATATAAGTCGTTTATTTTCTATATACAAGTTATGTACTTAATGCTAGTGTTTGACAATAGTGCACGAACAAGGAGCTAACTTTGTGAGAGACTGGTGCCTGAAGTAGGTTTAAATAAAAACCTGTATTACAGGTCACCAGGGCCCTCCCGCGGCTAGATGCCTGTGATATGAACCATGATGACAATGTATACTTAACTAACGTTGAATTAAGAACATTAATAAAATTAAATTAAATTAAATAAAAAAGAGTTAGTGGCAATACCAGTGTGTGTGAATGCGTGAGTAACTAGAGGAAGTGTAAAAAGAGATGTGAGAGGTTGCTTGAGTGAGTGTGGTGTAAATATGGATGATGGTATGTATGTACCACTGTAATGCTCACCTGGACGCATTCAGTAATACATGACAATAATAAAATGTCAGTCTGACACGGTATCTCTGATCTGAATTGAATGATTACTGTATACATTTATTTGTGAAACTTATGTTGAATACCATGTTTTGGTCATAGGGTGTACTATACACCCTATGACCAAAACATAGTCTTATATATAAAATTCTCGTGTCACAATGTTAGTTACCTTACTCCTCCGAAACGGCTTCACTGATTTTTACCAAATTTTATATGCATATTTAGTAGGTCTGAGAATCGGCTACTATCTATTTTTCATACCCCTAAGTGATAAGGGTTGTCCACCCTAAACAAATAATTGGCAAAACAACGTTTGCCGGGGTCAGCTAGTAATTTATAATGTTCTATCTATGTATTGGATCTCAAAACAGCTATATGTTTTGGGACAAAATGTTGACATTGTTTTGGTAAAATAAATTGTATACTGTGTTTTGTACCTGTGCGGTAGATACAATGTTATGAAACAATGGTTGTAGGCAATAAAATTATTCCTTGTCCGTGTATACATCTTTTTGGGGCTGACTGTACCTATCTTGTTTTGCAATAACGTTATAAATGTTTTCAGGTATCGACGAGGAATTCATGCCGTGGCTTGTAGACGAGGTGTCGAAAGAAATCGAATCTATCATCACGAGCCGAGATGTCATTATAGGTAATCAAGCAAAAATATTTTACTACTAGCTAACCCGTGCCCACTTCGTTGGGCGGTAAACATTTTTAACTTGTGATGAAATTATGAGTGTGGTTCGGTTAGTACCGTGCTCTGACTGTAATTGCCCGCTGTCTTTCTGTTGCTAGGCGCTGCGCATATTCAGCGCTAGATTCCCGAGCACGGGCCTGCGATGTTCTCACTCTTTGGTTAGCGAGCCGCTGCGAGCGCTCAGCGCTAGTCTCCCTATCCCTTGTTGCTGAGACATGCTGCCTTAAATCAGAAAGACGCTGCGCACGTTCAGCGTTTAGATTCCCGAGCACGGGCCTGCGATGTTCTCGCGCTTTGGCTAGCGAGCCTCTGCGAGCGCTCAGCGCTAGACTCCCTATCCCTTGTTGCAGAGACATGCTGCCTTAAATCACTGAGACGCTGTGCAGTTTCAGTGCTAGATTCCCGAGCACGGACCTGCGATGTTCTCCAGCTTTGGTTAGCAAGCAGCTATGAACGCTCGGAGCTAGATTCCCCAGCGCGTGCTTGCGAAATATTTTCTCTATTCCTCGAGAGGCGCTGATAATTTTCAAGAGCAGACTCTTCCGTACGCGGTACTCGAGCTGCTCTTGTCTGGGATGTCTGACGGGAAAGTTGTGATTTCCTTTTAGGCATGATAAACAATCGCTGAAACTGTCCGATATCCCAAAAACAGAAATACCACAGCTTCGAACTCAAAGAATGAGAACGAAGTAGTATTTGTGTTTTAAGAAACCGAGCAACCAAAACAATTTTAAAGACCAACAACATCCAACCAACTGCATACAACTTACCTACCTAATAACGAAAGTTTTAAATAATAACTAGAGAGGGTACACCGCAATTCAGAAAAATGACGTAATTGCACAACGCCATCTATGGGTAAATGGATAATACGTCCGTACAAAGCATGTTCTGATGCGGTTCGTGAATGAACGGCGGTATTTTGCGATTTAGTAATTTTATATTATCTTCGAAACTATTTAACCAATTGACATACTGTTTAGGGAAAATCGTATCTCTATGATGTTTTTGTGATCATAATAATATTTTTTTCGATAAGGTTTAATATTTTGTTGTTTAAAAAATCGTCCAAAGGTAAGTACGTCGAAAAATACTTTTTTTAACACATAAAAGCTACTATATCTGCTAAAATATAAAAGATAGAAATATGGTGTCGCAGACTTTTTTGTAGAACTATTTAAAGCAGACCAGGTTGCCATACATTGTTTTCAATTATATACAACTGTTAAGGCAGCGCATGCAAATAACTCTGTTGTAAGAGCTATTTTTTTCCGCCTGGCTAGACAAAAATTGAGATAGTTCGGCTAATATGCATGATATCTTTATAATTTATAGCCTATAGCACTCACGAATAATGTAGCTTTCTAATAGTGAAACAATTTTTAAAATTGGTTCATCACTTCCGGAGATTACCCTACATACAAACTTACAAACAAATGTTACCTCTTTATAATATTAGTATAGATATAGATGCGCTGTTTCTGACCAGTGAAAAATGCCAGTCAATTATTAATTGTTGTTTCGTTTAGCCATCAAAAGTCGATAACACTGAAACGTCTTCGTTAATACCAAAACCTCAAGACCTACGAACAACCAACATGCGTAACAGCTGTCTTCTGTTGTTGACACGTTGCTAGCGGTGTGATGTCGGCATGGTGAGCTATCAGCGACCAAATGCTAACCTGGACTTGTTCGACAGAGATTGTGCGCGACGTGGTGGAGGCGCGTGCGGAGCTATACCACGCGGCGGGCGAGCGCGACGCCGAGCGTGGCGAGCCCGACGAGTCCGTCACGCCCGCCTCGCTCGCCTCCGAGGAGGAGCACGAGGAGGAGCGTGAGTCAACACACACACACCAACACGTAGTACACATGCGACGTGGTGGAGGCGCGCACGGAGCTGTACCGTATTGCGGGCGAGCGCGACGCCGAGCGGGGTGAGCCCGACGAATCTGTGACGCCCACCTCGCTCGCCTCCGAGAAGGAACACGAGGAGGAGCGTGAGTCAACACACACACACACACACCAACACGTAGTACACATGCGACGTGGTGGAGGCGCGCCCGGAGCTGTACCGTGTTGCGGGCGAGCGCGACGCCGAGCCGGGTGAGCCCGACGAATCTGTGACGCCCACCTCGCTCGCTTCCGAGAAGGAACACGAGAAGGAGCGTGAGTCAACACACACACACACCAACACGTAGTATACACGCGACGTGGTGGAGGCGCGAGCGGAGCTCTACCGCGCGGTGGGCGAACACGACGCCTAGCGGGGCGCGCCCGACGAGTGCATCACGCCAGCCTCGCTCGCCTCAGAGGAGCACGTGGAGGAGCGTGAGTGAACGCACTCACACCAGGGCCGTATACCCCAAAACTTTACAACTGTACCATTCTACAAAATTGATAAATTTAAGCAAAAATATTGTGACACAGAAATTACAAATATGTAAGTATAAGTTACAATGAACAATTAATCTTTCATATTTATAAAAGCGTACCTAACACGAAGCATGGACCTATTTTACGACGGCGACGCCCTACACAATTGTACGATTTGTAGGTTAATGAAAATACTAGTCTACAAATCGTACAATTTAGTAAACTTAGGTACAAGTTTGTAAATCATAACTTGAGTTGGATTGAGAGTGAGACTTCTTGGTAGAATTGTAGCTACAAGTATTCAAGTTACGAAGCGTGTGTCAGTGTTGTGGGTTTTACAATTATATTCGTTTATATTTTTGAACCATTAAAATTATACAGATCGGACTAACCATAGACTAATAATATGCCTAGTGACGTCCAATCTTTAATTATGTAAAGTAACCTCGTCCTTATTGAGTACTATGTAGTTTGCACTTTGCACTACTCGCATATCACAATATTTAAAGATGAAAACCTTCATCATAAAAACAATTTTTTTCTTAGTTAAAATTTTATCGACGAGGCAACCGGATGGCGAGTGGTGAAATGATATCGAACCCCCCTATACCATCCGAATGCGATCTACAAAATGAGTCCTCGTGAGTCCCTTAGAAATAAATTCAAAGAAATTGATATACTGACTCAGCCTTCTCTTTATATCTTAGAAAGTATTTTGTATGTTCGCAAAAACCTAGGACTTTTCAAAATAAGAAGCGATTTTCACAATATAAATACACGTAGTAAACATGAAATTGTGATTCCCAAATTTAGATTAACTAAAACTAGTAAGTCATTTCTTATAAACGGTATCCGCTTTTATAACAAGTTGCCAAAGTCTGTTACAGAACTAAGCGATGGAAAGTTCAAAACCCACATCAAACGTGTCCTTATCAAAAAAGCATATTATAAGATTAAAGACTACGTTGAAGACAAGGAAGTCTGGCAATAATTCCTTCTGCACATGTGGCTCCCTGGTACCTCATTAACGGTATAACTATGTAAATGTCTATTAACTGCTCCCAAATTACGATGATTATTTTATTTTACTTTAAAAAATACCTAAAATCTTCTATTTTTTTTTTAAATCAAATTAGGTTTGTGACTGCTGTAGTGGCAATCGTGTCATTTGGTTTAAATAGGTCCTTATTTTTATTTTCTTTTTTTCTTTTATATAGATTCTTTTCTTTTAGATTTTGTGAATGTGAGAACGTTGTAGGCTGTAGACTTTTGGACCATTTCCTATTTTACTAAGTACCTGGTACTTGTTGATAGGCCTACACTGTCCTCCCATAGGTACCTATTAACACTGTAATTTGAAAACATTGTGGAAACCACTTATTATGAAAAGAGTAACCGTGAAGTTTCTTGCCGGCTCTTCTCCATAGGAAGCGATCAATTGGAACCGTGCACCTAGCTTCTGACGTTTCATAAGTGCCCTTGTAGGTTTATGTGAAATTAATTATTTTGAATTTTGAATGAACCCCTAAAGGACGGGGACGGAGATATGGGGGGAGCGGACGAAATATAATTTTTTGACGAGGCATCCGAGTGGAAATGCGGTTGCTTTGAAGTTTATACCCTATTAATCTAATTAAAAAAAGTTGCCACCCCAACATCGTTATAATTGAAATAATGTCTTACGCTGTATATAATTCTTGAAACTCCTTACCGATGATTCATCACCGAAAATGAGGGTGAATTTTATCAAAACCGGATGGCATTGATACACACAAATTCCTTGCACTTATTAGAGCTTAACTTACGAAAGCATTTAAAAAAAAAGTTTCCTCCTTCCCCCTCATATCTCCGCTCCTGTCCATTTGGGGTCTATTCGGATGGTACGAGAAGGTTTGGTATCACTTCAAGATCCAGATTATCACTCGCCATCCGGTCGCCTCTCCGATTTTTACGAGCCATTGCCTTGAATATCTGTGGTTCGGTCGCTGGCGCGCTCGCATGCATGACATCTGTCAAATCATTATTTCAAAGCATAACAACGGGAATTCACGATAACGGATACCTCATCATCTGTTACGACGCCTCATTGAAGTAGATAACAATTAAAATTCAATGGTGTTTCGTTAATGACAGTTGAAATGATATGGGGGCATCGTATAGTTCCAGCATAGTGCATACAGCACAACACAACTTATAGAAGGGGTTTAGATAAGACAATCCAATACACATTATACACATAAGTAGGTTGATTATCTGGGAAGGGTTGGGATACAATGAGAATGAGGCTACTTCACATAACCAACGATCGGACGTCACTACCATCTGTATAATTATGCTTCGTACCCTCGTCCTCATTGAGTACAGTACTACTTAGTCTATGTTGAGTACTAAGTTGTGTTGGTAATCAATTCACCATTATTTAATCTGAACTTTAATGCCTATTGCGTAGAAGTGTTTGTTTAGCAAGCAGTGTCCCGTGATGATCCCCGTCACCAGGCGCAGGCCGTTCCTATCCAGACGTAATAAACGCCTGGCTAGCCTGTTATCCGAAGATGGCGTGGCTTCCTTGGACTGCCTGCAACCCGGTGTCGAAGTCCACCAATACTCCGCTTGTGTGTGGGTGTACTCCTGTAGCCACCTGCGTATTTAGTTGCAGGGGATTGGTACGATAGGCTCGGGTCAACAGACTGCCTTGCTAGATCCTCTTCTAGCAAGTTCGTCAGCTGCATCGTTACCTTGCGATCCACTGTGTCCTTTTATCCATTGCAGTGTCACTGTGTTGCGGCTAGATATCGTTACCTATTCTAGTGCATTGTAACATTCTAGTGTTAAGTTCGAAGTAATATATTTTTTCCGTAAGGATTGGAGAACTGAAGCGCTGTCGGAGAGTATACGAACTTGGGTGTCGGTAACTTTCCTGACTTCTATGGCGTGGACCACTTGTATGATGCCCACACACTCCGCCTGATAGACGGTGTTGAACATTCCCAGCGGGAGGGATATATTTATGTCGAGGACGTGTGAGAAGACTCCGACTCCGGTATCGGAGTCGGTCTTCGATCCGTCGGTATATACTCTCAGCTCTTCCGGGCCTGAGTAGTCACACTGTTCTTCAGTAAGTATTATGTTGTAGTGCTTTTGAAAGTGGTGTGATTTCGGGGCTTTGTCGCAGGGTGATGCCATCATCGGCAGTCGCTTGATCGCATCTTCCTTCATACGCGTGTGCTTAAATCTGGAGTCTGTGCTTAGGGTTCCTGATAAATAGAGTCTAAAGCACAATGAGGTGCAGAGGCGGCAGTCCAAGCATTGCCGGCATCGGCATTGGCGGCAGTGGGTGTGGTTCTCATGCTAGTGATTGCAACACAGGGAAACCGCTGCAGTTTTTCGAGATCTCTTTGGGCTGTACTCAAGTCTGTCCTGGGCCACCAGACCAGTGAGCCGTATGTAATAAGTGGTCGGATGACTGTGGTGTATAGCCAGTGGGTGACCTTGGGGCTAATCCCCCAATTTCTGCCAAGCAGTCGCTTGCCACTCGCCACAGGGATATGCTCGCTTTTGTAGTGATATAGTTCGTGTGTTTTGCCCAGTTCATTTGTTTGTCCAAAAATATACCCAGGTATTTGGTTTCAGTCGAGATCGGTTGTTCCAAAGAATCGTGGTAGTTGTAGTGTCGTCAATTTGCTCTTTTTTGTGAAGAAAATCAATTTGGTTTTTGTAGGGTTCCTACTATTCTGCAGGCAAAGCTTAATGATGCCAAACACTCGTCACGCGTGCAGTCTTGTCAGTCTGTTTAACAAATTTTGAGAATATTGCTCAATTATTTTCAAAAATAACATTTCATAACATATAAGCTCATTTATCTATCGCGATTTATTGCAATCAACGTCTCCTCAGTTCATCGGCCAGATGTATATTAGTTTTGTCTTGGTAGGGCTGCTCCATCGTCGAAGCCGAATAACCTGGCTATTGGTTTAAATTTATGCCTAGTGCCGCGAATGCACATGCTGGTGGCACGGATTATTGAGATGATGATTCTTGATCTTAGCCAACCCATCACTACACTCATGGGCCTGTTCCAGTGGTCGGCGATTGCAGCTCCAAGATGTTTTATGAAGGTTGACATTTGTGGGGCGAAGATTCCGTCAACAGATGCAACAAGGGGGGTGAATGTCGCGTCATCGCATGTCGCATTTCACAAGCGTTTGAATATTTCCTTATTTTTTCTTCTTCGGCGGATTTTAGTACGGAACCAACAGGGCGTGAAATATAAGAAGGAGCGTCAGTGTCTACGACACGGATATCAAATAACGCCTCCCTCTGAGCATCCCAAATTCCTCGGCAGGAAAGGTCTTCGCGAAATCTTTGTTTCGCGGTTCTTTGACTACATTTCCCCATGCGTTTTGACATAAGTCGCAGAATAGGTCCCTAATTTCATTTTGACGACGTGTTATTAGACCAGCCTTTTCACAACATAGAGCATGATCAACGTTGAAATCATCGCAGCCACAGCCATCACATGATTTTGGCATTGAGACTGGTAATCTGTGGTAACATAATGCAAGTGCGTCTCTGAACTCAGTTATGATGGTTATGTTAATTACCTTGAAAATCTGTTGAGCTGTTTGTCTGTCGTTTTCGGAAATGATTAGGTATGATTTTTTGTCTTGAGGAAAGTAACCATTTATTGGGCCTATTTTACTCATTTTATCCCACCATTGACGTAGGCTTTTGAGCTTGCCTTGGGTGGAATAGTCATCTGCATACCAGCATTGGATTGTTGCTTGTTCTGTTTTCAGTTTGTTTATTATGGGTAGTATTGCAAGGGCATACAGTAGCATGGCAAGTGGATCGCCTTGGGTTACTCCTTCTTTGCTATATAATCTCATATTACACGTATAACAAGTTCTGCGTGATCATTGTATGTGTTGTATGAGAAGCGAGCGCAGTGTGGCCAATATATTCTTGCTTTCCAGAGAGCTAACTGTCTGTTCATAGAGTTGAAAGCGTTATTTGCATCGACGAGTAGCATTCCCCAGTTACAGCCTGGTTGGCACTCTTTTTGCAAAAGGTCATTCATTGCGTGTATAGCGCCTTCGATACCGCTGCTTAGTCCGCTGCAGAGTTGCGATTGAGCACAGGCTTCGGTGACTTCAGACCCGGTGACTAAGATCATGCATTTGGACAGGATCCTGCGTAAGCATTCACCGATGCCAATCGGTCTGACACCTGGGCATTTGTCTAGGGCTATGAGTCGACTTGATATAAGGGCTTGTATTTAACTCCATGGTACAAAATTGTTGTTTAAATGCATTGTCAATTGTGCTACTGCAGTTCTCAGATGCAGGCTTGCTTCTCCAAATCGTAGCAGGTAATCTTTCCAATTTTCTGATGTAGTGCCTGTTGGGCCTCCACCGCCGTGTAGTTTCCTCGCGATTAATTCTACATATTCACTTGTTATGTCTACATCTAGTAGTGGAGTCAATTCAGGGAGGTCGTTGGGTAGTGTAAATAGACTTGGATCAAGATTAAATCTGGGGGGGTGCTTTTCATACAATACATCCATGACCATTTTTCCCATTTCGTCAATTTCGTCTTCAGGTTTAAGGATTTTGCTTGTATCTTTTGTCAGTAGCCAATTTAGGGCTTCGCGTGTTTTTCCTCGCCGTATGAGACGTGTGAAGTTTTTTGTGACATAGTCATTGTTATCATTGTAATTTTTTCTGTTGTAAGAGTTACGAAGAGAGTGGTCTGCTTTGGTAGCCTCGGTTATTAGTATATCGTTTGATTAAAATCGGTTGAGTAGTTATATATTAAGATAAGCCTTGGGTTGTGTATAATCGGTTTTGCCAGGTTTGGGTAAGAAAATGACTTTCACCTCGCGCCATGCGAGAGGTATGTCTAAGTGCTATGCAGACTCGGTAGATCTCCACCAGCCACGGTGTCAGCCCAGCCAGCACAAACCTTCTGAGTTAGTTTTGTTTAACAACAGTCATAGAAACTGATCGCTGAATAAGACTACCGTAATTAGCTGATTAAGCGCTTACTCAGAGGTTATTTAAGCAATTTGGGCACAAAATTATATTGCTAATAGCTGTGTAATACGAGTAGCAACATAACAGATGAATAAGTTTTGAATAATTGTACGACAAGCTGAGTATCGTCTGCATAAAAGAACTAATGGTTAAGTCCTTCAAAGCTCAGATATTCAGACGATACACAGCGTTTAGCTCATTTCAGTATTTTTATCAAGAAGTTAATCAAATTAAATTGAAATTGACAAATCCGAACAGCGTGACTGCGACATTGAAAGTATAATAAACCTATCGTAAATAAATTTTACCCTTATTTATGTTTAGAGGAAGAAATTGTTGGTGCGCATGCAACTTTACCGTGTATTTATATATACATTTCGTGTAAAATTTTCACGCGCTACCTGATAAGCCGGGTTTTGGAGAAATAAACAACATTTCGTCTATTGATATGGTTTTACGTGTGAAATATTTTTTTTATATTTTATGCAGTTTAAGGGTTCAAAAATAACCTTGTAATACTTTTATAAGAATATTATACCGATTTCGTTATTAAACTTGAGTATTTGAGTATGCGACCACGTACGGAAGACGTAGCGTTGGAAGGCCTCCCACAAGATGGACCGATGACCTTGTGAAGGCCGCAGGAATCCGCTGGATGCGGAAAGCACAGAATCGGTCGAAATGGCGGTGCTTAGGGGAGGCCTATGTCCAGCAGTGGACGTCTTTCGGCTGAAATGATGATGATGATGATTTGAGTATAAAATTCCACATCATTATAATAGGTTATGTTATTCGATATGGCGACGCTTATTCGGAATAAAATCTGATTGCACAGCGGCTTATCGTCTTATGTCTATATAACAGACCTTATGTGTCCACTTATTAAGTTGTGCTCTGGTTAAAAGTGGTCTGCACTAAACATTTTTCGATAACTGTTCTATAATCACACACATTCGTACTGTAAATCAAACAGGATTCCATCATAATTATAGTAATGAAAACCTACAGTATAGGTATATTATTTGTTCTTTTTAGCTCTTATCAAAGCAAGCACTTTCTTCGTATGCCTCCTGGGAGTCCTGGGGCCTACCACCAGCTCATAAAGCAATATTATTTTAATATTACTTCAGTGTGGGAAAGAGATGAAGCTCTACAGGACGTATAGCTCCATCTCTTTCTCCCACTGAAGTAATATTAAAATAATACTGCTTTTGAGCTGGTGATAGGCCCCCTGTTCTTTTTCTATTTTTCCATAAATGTGGAGTATTTTTTAATTTTTTTTTGTAAGAAGGCATTTTCACACAACCACTACAAAACAAAGCGCAGTTAGCCGTTTAAATGCTAACATTCCAGAACAGTTCTTCTAACTTAAAAAATGTCTACTTTTCGTGAATACCCAGCAAACTTCTGCATAAGAATAACCACCTATCACCTATTGCTTTAACCACAGTTAGCTGCAAATGACGGTAATTTCGTACTTAAAGCGGCATTAAGTAGTTATAACAGCTATCTTAATTTCTGTTAAGTCACTATATGCTTCATAACAGAAATAACGCCTATTTGATACAGCAGCTGAATAACTGTTAAGATGTGGTGTGTAATACAACTAAAAGAGAACAGAATATAACTTATCCAGCATCATGCTTGATAATGGAATTTTATACCCATATTATACAAAAGGTTACACAAACTCTTGAGTAACAGATCTTTTTATGATGATTATTACACAGCTTCTATACATATATAATTAAGCTTAACTCTGCATAAGATTAAATTGTTGGTCAGTTATCTGACTTGAGTGCTGCCTGGGAGATAACCTTCTCCCCACTGCAGTAGGGCTGGGAAGATGCCGTCCAGTCCTGCCGACTTGTATGGCGAAAGGTGTTGATAGCCCACTTTACTCGGTCTTCTGTTACTACGTTGCGGGCTCTTGACCAGTCTTGATCTGTTGGAGTCCATTCTGGTTCAGCCTCCCACGTCCTGTCCTCTAGGATTCTACAGTCTGGAAAGTGAGTCTCGAGAAGGGCCTTACTGGTTTCATGGCCAGTTAATATGTATGAACTCATACATCGAGTTTTTTAAGCGCGCCGAGAGTCCGGTCCTGATCAGTTGATAGGATTTTCCTTACCCTTGCGGCTTCATTATTAGTCTCGATGGATTCACAGAATTTCCACCATGCTGTTCTCCTGGCGATTTTGATTTGCTTTTTGTATGTATATTGGGTCTCTTTGTATATCTCCCAGTCGCCCGGGAGTCTAGTGTTTTTCGCTCTATTAAATTGCTTGCGTAGCGCCTCTCTGAGTTTGCTAAGTTCAATGTTCCACCAGGAGTTTCTCTCGTTCTTGGTTCGTGGTGCTCTTAGTTTGCAGCATGCGTGGTATGCTTCAGTTAGGTATTCTGATAGCTTTGTTACGGTGTATTCTAATTGTGCCTGATCTTTTATGGTTACTTGTGTTAGGTGTCTAGTTAATAGGGAGGCCAGGAGGCGTTTGTACCCGGGAACATTGGTGTGCCTCGGGTTTTGCCTCGATTCGGGTTTCTTAGTGTTAGTAGTTAGTTTAAAGCGGATCCTTCTATGGTCTGAGCAAGAAGGCTCGTCCGATACGTGCCAGTTTGTGACAAGGCTTGTTGCGTTTTCTGTAGCAAGTGTTAGGTCTATAATCGTTTGTCCTCGGACTGTGACCCAAGTGGTTGCTGAGCCGCGATTAATAATGTTAAGGTTAGTGGAGAATGATAAATGATTTTATTTCTGTAAGTAGGTTTGTATAAACACTTTTATACGTCAATTGTATTTTAAAAACTAGGTGAGGTCGGCGTGTCCTATCTGACTACTCTGAGTAGAAAGGCCAAAACAAACTCAAAGGTCACAGTCTCTTTTAAAGTCCAGACATAATCTTGGTCAGATCATGTGAAGGCTATGTGGATTAATGTCTGAAGTGGTCTTTAGAGGAAAGCACCACACAGATTGAGAGGGTCTGTCCAGTCAGTGCACGCATTTGTCAGTTATCGTGCAGCTCAACTCAGAATTTAAGGAGCTCAACGATTCGACGAACAATACCAAAAAAATTACATTTGTGTAGGCCACATAAATTACTCAAACTGTCAGACCATGATTAGAACTAACTGAGAAAAAATTAAAAACAAAACAAAAAGGAATGACCCATATAGTCTTCACATTCACAATAATTAAAATAATATAATACTTTAAAAGTAAATATCCATGTCATTGATTATATAAAATTCATTAATTTCAATGTGTACATAAAAAAAGACCCGGAAATAATCTTGGTCAGAGCATTTCATTTGAGGACCATGTAGATTCGTGTCTGAAATGGTCTTTCGAGGAAAGAACCATACAGATTTGAGTGAACCTGTCCAGTCAGTGCATGCATTTGTCAGTAATCGTATAGCTCAACTCAGAACTTAAAAGGAGCTCAACGATTCGACGAACAATACCAAAGAAAGGACATTTGGGTAGGCCGCATAAAGTACTCAAAACTGCCAGATTATCATTAGAAGTAACTGAGTAAATAAATATATATATATGACCTACATAGTCCTCAAATTGACAAAATAAAAACCACCAGAATAAAAATGTCACATTGACAAAAATCATAATAGAACGTGGTTGCAAAAATGTGTTACGATGATGCAGTAAAGTTCGACTTTTCTTAATTTGAATAAAACCATAATTTATAGTACCTATATAAATGATTTACTATTTGTTCATGGAATCTTGGATAATACTTATGTAAAATGGTCTATTATCTGATTTTATAACAATTTCTCGTATCAGACACAACAAGGAAAATAAATAACCCTTAACAGGGAATTTTTTAAGACACTTGTAGGCTTAATCAGAACACGTATAAACCTTGTATGAAACCATAGCTCTTACAAGCTTTTATTTGTAAGGGTATTTTGCTAGTTGGGTTGCGCATTACTGCTGCCGTTTTCCATATGTAAGGAAAAATCTGCATCTTTTTAAGAAAATAAGTGATAGACATAATTTTAATACTAGAAATAAAGATAAAATAGATCAACCATTTTTCAGATTATCCAAAGTACAAACATCTTTTATGGGGTACTGTGTTAAATGTTACAACAAAATGCCTTGTGATATATTACAGTTAACTGAAAGAAAATTTAAAACTCATATTAAAAGTACTCTTTGTAAACAAGCATATTACAAATTAGAGGATTATATTCTAGATAAGAATGCTTGGAAACATGCTGGTCTAGCTCCATAGGACAATTTACAGTATAGACAAAATCAAACTGGTTGCTAATTCAATTGTATAATTAAATATTATAACATATTTTTTTTTGCATTCTGTGATTACTCACACACTGACTAATTAGTGTCACCTGTAATTTTTTTAGGAATATCGTACCTACTTTTACAATGCTTGTAAATATGTGAACACCATGTATCCATTACATAATTATTTTTTCTGTCATTGCTTCATTTTTAATTATTTTTACCTATTGTGGTATAGTAATCTTATTCCAGGTGCATCGTCTTCACATATAATTAATGTATACAAAATATTGTAAAACATTTTAAAAGAGTAACGGTGGAGTTTCTTGCCCATTCTTCTCCATACGAAAACTACCTTTTGGAAGGGGCGACTAGAATCAATTTTATTATTTTGTAATTTTTGACGTTCAAAAGTGCCATATATGGGCCTATTTGAAATAAATGATTTGACTTTGACTTTGACATACCGAAAATAAAAGTTGTTTCCCAGCAATTATTTCTACTCCATGCCCTGCTACAACCTATCAAATTATAAGTTTAAGGCACCATGACGTTTTCTATTGCCAAAAATACCTACCCGCCCGCCGCGCGCCACTGCGTCACACGGCAGAGCGCATTACACTTGCGCCATGTGCAACCTGTCCTAGCGTGGTGTGTGCGGCGCACCCGGCGCGCGTCACATTCGCGCCACCTCGCACGTGCTCTCCATCCGACACGGTATCCCGCGCTATTAAACACTATGCCATTCCTATTATCACGTGCGCCACGCGATTTTCAACCCTAACAACACTTCTTCAAAATTTACACTCTCGTTACCCTCTAACAGTTTGTCGGTTGAATTATAGACTTTATTGCATAAGTAATAGAAGCTATAGTAAACGACGGACGTAGGGTATCGATGTGTCTCGTGCAACGTTTTGACGAACGGTGAAGGGGATGTAAATAATGCGTTTGGCGTTGCGGTCGCGAACAATTAAGATTGACACGGTGTGATGACATTATAATATCGTTTTGATGAGGGGTGCGTTTGTATGAGTTAGTTAAGAGCATTAGTTATTGTATTTGCTACAAGAGGCCGGGTGGGCAGCGCACGTGCGGCGCTGTCACTGCCGAGTGCCGCCTACAATAACAAACCGTCATGCACTACTTGTCGTCGTAATAATGTTACTTGACGGGACCGTGTTGAGCTTATTTTTAACAATTTTGTTTAAATCCCCAACTACTAGGCCTCCTCTAGTAATTGAGATAACTGGACAACTGGTAACTGGATATTACCTACATAAAATAATTTTATATTTCACATACATTCACACAATTTTATCGTTTCAAGAGGTTGCTATGTGTTTAGACGAAATGAGAGAGATTGAACGACGTAGCTCACAGATCTCATGGTGTAGGTACTGTACTGTGTAGATATTGTGGTATAGGTACTTAAAACTGGGTAACTATCAGGACCCACAACACAAGTACAAGGGAACACGTGCTAGGATTCCTGTCCACCGCATCACTGATTACGGGCGAGATGCTACTTTAGATAGGAGCACGTTAATGTTGTTTAATGCAACTTTGCAATCGCCGGAATATGTCGCTGTGTTGCAAACCACACGTGTTTTGATAGAGTGCGCGATTAGTCAGTGGGCTCGCAGTTTGATGCTAATAGAATAAGTCGCGATAACGCGCCCGCGCTCTGCGCCCTTCGCCCCCTGCGCCCCGCGCTCCCCGGTGGGTGTAGGTCTTGCAGTTTTATTTAACTAACATCCGCTTATTGCACTTGTTATTCCGTTCCGTTTGAAATTCTCAAATTAGGTAGGTATGGTAAAGGTCCAAGTAAGTACGTATCACCTGAAAGCTTGTGGAAAGGCGCGCGATGCGGCGCGGGCGTCCGGCCCCGTGCGGTAGCGGAGCGTGGGCAGTGCGTTGAGTGGCGCTGAGTCAATATTGTCTCATCGCGTGCACATTAGTGCGCCTCTTAACAACAACGAGCGGCACGTGTCCCGTGTCCTGTCCCTCCGTGCCTGCAGCCGCAGCATAGTATGCGGTGCGCGGACTATCACGAACTCCGCGGCATACTCTGTATATTGAACTTTCTTTTTCGTCTACGTACGGGTCGTTTTGCAATGAACTCGGTCGGTGTTTATGCAGCTGCGTGTCCTCCCGTTTAAACGTTGCGGATATTTTTTTACATCGAGTTCGTTCAATACAATAATAATAATATAAAGAGCTTACATGTAACAGTTTAGAGCACTCAATAACAGAACGATACGTGTAGGCACCTTATAAAATATGTAAATGTGAATTTAAGCAGTTGTCCTCTATAATAAATAAGATAGACATATATAAGATAGTCATGTCAGCTACAATCATTTTAAACAACAACACAAGGTTAGACGAGGAAATTATATATAATCCTACTTATCTTACTATAGTTAATTTTATCATTTAATTTATTTAATAATAATAATATAGTAATTACATTTATTATTTTCCTTTATTTCGTCTACATACGTATAATTTACATTTTTAAATATTTCATTCTCTAAAAAGATATAAAAAAACATTTAAAAATATAAAAAATAGAAGTCTGCCGGTGTCGGAAGCAGGCTCCAAGCTACCGGTGGTTAGGGCTGCAAAGACAGGAACCTCCTCACAATGCGAGCCGTATCGAGGAATACTGCCTTCTGAATCAGGCGTTTGATCCAACTGCCTAACGAAAGCCTCGAGAGATGTTGGTCGAAGCTTTCGGCCATCAGACCATTAGCCGTTACGACAATCGGCACAATGATAGCCGAGCTCACATTCTACTTGTCAACAACCTCGTGTGCTAAGTCGAGATATTTTATTTGTTTCTCTTTCTCAGCTTTCACGAAGTTCTCGTCATATGGAATGGTAACATCGACTATCATTGCGCGGCGCGCTAATCGATCTATCACTACTATATCAGGCTTATTTGCTATAATACTCCCGTCAGTAATGATAGACCGATCCCAGTACAACGTGACATGGTCATTTTTGAGAACTGGGTCGGGCACATACTTGTAATACGGTACCTCAGAGTCCACAAGTTTATATTTCAAAGCAAGTTGCTGGTGAATAATCCTGGCCACTTGGTTATGTCTGTGCAAGTACTCGCCGTTAGCTCGACGCGAACAACCAGAGATATGTCGCGGAACGCATCCTCCAGTGCGTTCCTCAATCGGACGTTACACTGGCCACTTACTGTGGCAAGCCCATCATCCTCCTCTTCAACATCTTGATTGAACCGCGGCGGAATTGCATCAATATTTGACGCTTGTACCGCGGTTTGCGCCGGAGTTGAAACGATATGGTTGCTCAGTACCTCTGAGCGCAGCCTATCAAGTGCAGCATCATCCAACATATGATTGCGCTGGATGACACGCACCTGATCCAACAGTCGTTGGGCTGAGACGTTGACATTTGGCTCTAGTTCCTGAAACACAGACAGCAGCAGAAAATTCACAACTTTTGCATGTTTTAACCTAATTCACACAATAGTTACTAATTTAGATAAGCTAATTCAGACAACAGGCATTATTTTTTATATGTCGAAGGCCTTCAACTTCTTATCACACAAATTTCTAATAGACAAGCTAGAAAAGTATGGAATACGGGGCCCAGCACTTCAATGGATAGAAAGTTATTTAAATAACAAAATGCAATGTGTAGAAATCGAAATAATTGGTAGTAAACTAGAACTAAAGTCGTACTGATCAAACTATAAACATAACAGGTCTGGTGTCCACAAAGGGATGTGCTTAGATAATTACCTTTTGTTTTTACTTTATACAACATGTAAAAAAAACCTTGTCCGATCCGTGAGGGTGTTGTTACTTGTTAGGTATCGTAATGTTTTAAGGAAAATCGAAAAAAAAATTATCTAATTTTTTTTCAATGGGGAATTTTACCAGTTTATTTCATGAGGCGTCATAACTTATTAGTATTACCCCTGTTGAAAATTTGCTCATTTTTATTGAATTTAGGGTAATTTTGGAACTAAAAATGTTTTTTTTAAATAGCAAGATTTGAAAAATGTACCTAAATAATATAAGAACATTGCTACTCAACTCTGGATCAAGTCTGGCAAAATTTGCTTTCGTGTGTCAGTTTGTACGTACTCCTCTACAGGTTGTATTTTACAACCGATCTAGACGAAATTTGGTGTACAGGTTTGACGAATTTTTTGTGCTTTTTATCGTCGGGAATTTTTTATTAGAGGGGTACTTCCCCCAAAATGGGGCAAAAAGGGGGCTACTGGATATCTCCGACTTATGAGATCCGATTTCAATGGTTCTTTTTTATTTGAAACGTAGTAACTCGATGTTGGTCTCAAAAAAATTGTTGAAGTTCTGATGAGGATCTTCGGTATGATGAGCAGAATAGCTTCTCAAAATGCAGTAAATTGCTCACTATTTGTTTGTTTTTTTTTTAACTGGTCTACAAATTATAACTGTAGTACTAGCAGGACAAGTGTTGTTGGAACGTGGGGCGTGGGTTGATCTTATTAAAACATCGTAAGAAATACGGTTTTCACTGACTTTTGTATGTATTATTATATTTTACTGTTTAATTTATTTAGTTTATTATTATACTCCTCTATTAGGATTTTATTTTGTGTCCGTAGGTATGTATGTCCGTGGTTTCACAGCGGGCCCTATCAGAATACCAGCGCTGCAACTTTTTTTTTTTCAAACATCGTAGCATTATGCTGAGATAGAGGCCTTTTTGGCCTCGCACAGGTCTTCTTTTACGTTTACACATTGATTTTTATTTAAAATTTGTTTTTCTGAAACTTGTTTTCATAATTTTCTTAGTTTTAATGTTGTATTTCATGTGCGTGCCCCAAATATAAAAAACTTATTTTTTTCTTTATTTCTTTCAATGAACCGATATAGTTTCGCCATGTCCGTCTGACTGTCTGTCTATCCGAGGCTTAGCTCAGAGAATCTTTGTACTAGAAAGCTATAATTTGGCATGGGTAACCTATACATTAAACACGCCGACAAAATGGTAAAATAAAATCATGATATTTTTTTTCGTTTGTCCCATTTTAGTCGTGTGGGTGTGTGAAAACTATTTTTTGATTCAGGAATCTGTTTGCGAAATATGGAGCTTTAAAATGCTAATGTGAAAAAATCACGGCAGTAGTGTTTACAACATGTAAAAAAAACTTCTGCGATCTGTGAGGTTGTCTCTAGGTCTGTACCGGTAGAGTTTAAGAGAGAGATACAGCAACCCGCAGGGCAGCATGTGGCGAGCTGTTGTTCAGTAGCGATCCCACGGACCCTATCTCCCGGGAAAAGTCTTGTTCCTCACCTCTGGCTTGCCTTTACTGGCCGGCTGGAGTGAACACTGACGAGGAACAGAGCTCCCACCTCATTCTTGCCTTTATCGGCCGTCTTGAATGAAGATTCGCAAGAGCAAACGTGCTCGGAGGAAAGAAGTATTCCAGTAAGTGCTCGTAGGGATCTTGACCATCTTCCGGGCTCTGGGATTGTTTTGATAGCCGTGGAATACCTCTCCATTCCTCAAGCACCTCAGGACAACATGATGCCCCCTTGTCGCTTTGTGCCAGCGACAGTTTCCGGGGGCCCATTATTGAGTGTGCAAGTCACCCCCTGCCATTTTATCCGTGTAGAATAAAACATTGACCAGGCAGGAGACATAGCTCTTCCATAGTTCAAGGTAACGAATCCACTATAGCCACCCACACCCATAGCCCAATATGTTTTGTTTCCACGTTCTGCAATACTTAGTCCTGCACCAACCGGGGGTTGTCCTTGGGTGCACTTGCATAGTGCAAACAGGGTAATCGTCGGTTGGTGCCTCATTCAATTTTAAATTGGCTAAGGGGCCTCTGCGAGTTGGCTTCGGCCCCTCGTACGCCTTTCAAAAGACCGGGACCCCATGGTCCAGAGATATTCAACATATATAAATAATAATATGTATAATAACAATGTTGTATTTTTAATTATCACTTGCTTCAAAAACGGTGAAGGAGTAACATCTTGAGGAAACGAATGCCTGAGAGATATTTCTCGACGGCATGTGAAGCCAAGTCAGAGGCCCATGGTCAGCTTTAAAACTCTGACACCAGTATCCTAATTGCGTATTACACGATCAATCACAAGCTGTTTCGATTTGAAACAGATTGCTAATCTATTGTTTCATAAGTTGTAAAAAAATATCTGCTCAACAACGTAAATAACGCAACGAATGTTGTTGAACTGTCAAAATGAAACAAATTAGTCATAATAGTTTAGGAAAATAAGTTACGCAATGAGGGTACAGGTTAGTCACTAGACCGGTTTTTAGGGTTCCGTAGTAAACAAGGAACCCTTATAGTTTCGTCATATCCGTCTGTCTGTCTGTCCGCGGTCTAGCTCCGAGACCCTTAGTACTAGAAAGCTGTAATTTGGCATAGGTAAACATATTAATTACGTCAACAAAGTGGTAATACAAAATTATGAAAAACATTTTTTTTTTAGAGTACCTCCCCTACACGTAATGTAATGTTTTTTTTTTTATCCCATAGTGTGGGATATCATTGAAAAGGTCCTTCAAAAACATTATGAGTTTAGGCAAACCATTTTTGGATTCAGGTATCCGTTTGCGAAATATTAAGCTTTAAAGTGCTAATTTTTGTTAGAGTCAAGTATCCCCCCCCCCCCCTGCCAGCTAAATGGTTGGTTTTGGATAAGTGAAAAAATCACAGTAGTAGCACAGGTAGTAGTAATATAACGAAATTAAAAGGAAAACTATCACAGCTAAGTAGGCTTTACAAGTTAACGAGTAATAATCAACCAACTTAACTTTGTAGTTGCAAAAACATGTTTTCCCATACATTTCGTATGGGAGAACATGTTTATCAACTACAAAGTTAAGTTTGTTTTTGGGATAAATTTATCCCAACTACGGAACCCTTCATTGTGCGTGGTCCGAAACGCACTTAACCGGTTTTTATATTTGAATTTGACGTATTCAATGATGTCATATGGATGTCATGTATTGACTAGTGCTTTTAGACTAGGTGCTGTCCAGGTCCATATGAACTCCTCAACTAAAGAAGATGGCCCTATTATGTTTATGGTCGTTGGTTTTGTCTTGCCAAGGACTGTAGCGCAAGGAGTAATCCAGGGCCTCATGATGGATCTGGAAGGTCACTATAGGAACTCCATAACTAGACAAGATAGCTCCGTTGTGTTTAGGTCATTTCGATACGTTTTGACAAGTAGGTAAGTTAGGCCAAGGTGTAGTCTAGGGCAGACCCTAGCCTTGAGGTGTTTCATGGCCACCTTCCGGCACTATAATCAGAATGATAGTGCCGGAAGGTGGCCATGGAACACCTCAACTTAACACGGTAGCCCTGTTGTGTTGGACTCGTTGGATTTGTCTTGACATGTAGGAACCTAACAAGTGAAGGTGATAGAACAGATATATTATCAAATTCTGATACTAGAATAAAATGTAAAATACTTTTTTAAAACAAGCCTATAATGAACTAAAAAGTACTAAATAAAACTTACGTAATCTTAGGAACTTTAATATTAACTAACTAACTACTTTATTAACTTTTAAGAAAATATTAAAATTCTAGGTATGTTTACGTAAGTTTTGTTGGGGTATAAAAGTCTCGTGAGGTCCATATTTTAGCCAATATTATACATACGCGGCTATTATATATTATTTTTAAATACATTTATTTTTTATTTTTATAAAAGAACCAAATAAATTGATTTGATTTGAAACTTAGATACAACATTTCATTACAACTAGGTCCACTCAATCTTATTAGGAATGTTAATTACAAATTAACTACCTGCAACGAACGAAAATGACTACCGACCAGCACTATGTTGTTGTAGCCACCTTTTGGACTGCACAGTGCACACACTCAATACAGACAAAGTACCTAATATATATTCACACTGTCCACACGCGCGTAGCCGGCGCCGTCGCGTCGCGTCGTAGCGCCGGTACTACGGGACTACGACAGGGCGCGGCGCGACCTAGGTGTGTTACACGCCGTGCTACGAAAGTATTATTGAAATTCAGCCTGTACATTGTACAAACTGATACTTTAATTTGTGTTGATTGTATTTCGTATCGGATAGGTTTAGGACTCAAAGGGTCTTCGGTCTTCCCACAAAAACATGACACTAGTTCAATGTTTAAGGCTTGTCTAGTTTCATTCTTTTCTTACGTCAAAGTCTATACCTACATAAATAATATTCGTATTGAACAGTGTTATTTATCCTAAACAACTGCTAAACACGGTTTAGTGGTAGGGTTTGCGCTGGGTATTTCTAAGCTTACGTATATGTATTGTAATTCCACTCCAATTAATTGTGCTGCTTTTAAAATTAAAAATATTTTGTCATTATAATAGTTCCATTCATATTTTGATAACGATTAAAGTATAAAAAACAAATCGGAGCAGCAGCAGTTTATGTGGTCCCCTTTCAACATTTAACTGTTCAGCACTTGCAACTTATTGTGACCAGATTATACACTCCTTATCAGTCGATACGTGCAGATGCCCAATGTCATCACCATTTTATCAATACACACTCTTTGGATCGTATAAGAAGATACATTAGTGATCCAATAACCTGTGAGTAAAAAAAGATACAGGGAGACGATTGTCTGCTAACAAAAGTATTTTTCTTTTCAGCTGACGAATAACGCAAGACGGGAAGTGCGAGCGCCGCGCTCCGCATCGTGACGTGACGTGGCATGTGAGAGAGAAGTGACGAGTGACGTGCCCGTTGTGGGGACACTTTGTGCTCATTGATACTGCTAGTCAATTGTGAACTATGAACTGATAAGTTACGACACTAAATCGTATGTACACTAAAGCGCCTTACACTAATCGAGCTGCATGTCTGTGATGTGAACGTAGCGAGCGGACGCCGCGCGGCTTCGTGCGGCGTCTGCGCTGGACTGATGTCGGGTACTACAACAACAGACATCCACGCCGAGTTTTAGATATTTATCTACATGGATATTATTTACCTGTTTACGTAAACTGTACATAAATCATTGAAATCATATAATATAGCGATTCGCGGAAGCTGTATTGAAATCATAATCGTTAGGGCCCTCGCGCAGCACGCGGACCATGATGGCACCACCCAGTTAAGACCAAACACACACACGAACACACATGGTACACATGAACGTCCACATCTTGGTCGGACCTTTTGCGGCCAAGATTGCGGCCACGCCCACAAGCAATCGTGGTCGTGACCGCGTAGTTCGCGAGCTCCATTATCTTCGAGGGCATAGAATAAAGAAAATCGATGATCTAAGTATTCTACGGCGATACAGTGTTCCTGATAAGTACTCGTACAATTAATATTATCGTTGTTGAGAATTGTGTTCGCCAACAGCACCGTAGTCTGGACTCTAGACACTACAGCAGTCCAACTGGCGCGGGTCAAATGTACGCTCAGGGTCGTCGCTCATTCGTAGATATATACCTTTCACCTCAGTAGGTATCTTACTAGTTGCAACTTATTCCATGTAACGATGTACATAGGTATGTATTGTTTTATGAAACGCGCATAATAAACACAGTTGTATGCACGCCGCGAGTCCCGCGAGCATCGGGCGGTTTTGAACATTGTTACTTATTTTTAGGCTACTTTGTTTTGTTTAGTCTCTATTAGATAATATTTACTGGAGGTATTTAGTTACTACTTATTTCGACGTTTTAGAGTAAAAATTGTGAACTACCTATTTTTATGTTTTATTTTCTGGTCCCTTTCTGACTCCCTGAATAAGCACCTACCTCAATAAGTACCGAGAGCTACTTACCTACATACAATAATTAGATACCTACCTCAATAAATACCTATATACAATAATTACCTACCTCAATAAATACCTACATACAATAATTACCTACCTCAATAAATTCCTACATACAATAAGTACCTAGAGCTAATAGGTCTACCGGAATCTCATGGCAAATGGAGAAATAAAAATTTGTTGCGTGCAATATTGGGGAAATTGGATTAAACAATCTTGAGACTGTTTAAGTTTTAACCGACTTCCAAAAGGAGGAGGTTCTCAATTCAGTTGTATGTTTTTTTTTTTTGTATGTTTGTTACGCGATTACTCCGTCAATTATGAATTGATTTTGATGATTCTTTTTTGTTTGGTAGATCATACTTCAGAGGTGGTCCCATATAACTTATATTAACCTTGCTTGAGTAGTTTTTGAGTTAGCTTCAATAATACGTATTTTTTCGTCACTTAGTATGTGGATGATATGATAACTTCCTGTCACTGTTATTTACATAGCAGGTATTGGTATTCGAATTTGTGTGGGGTAGGTGTATCACAACTAAAAAGTGAAAAATAAAAACTTTTTACAAAAAAAAAAACAACCGACTTCAAAAAAACACTACAAAGTGAAAAATAACTTTAATTTCGGAAGTCGGTGACAAAGAACGAAAATTCAAAACCAAAGACACCGACTTCCGAAATTAAAGTTATTTTTCACTTTGTAGTGTTTTTTTGAAGTCGGTTGTTTTTTTTTTTTTGTAAAAAGTTTTTTATTTATGTGTTCACTAGCGGACCCGACAGACGTTGTCCTGTCCAAACATTGTCCAGCGGACAAAATTGTGAATCTAAACCATTCCCAGATCCCCTTGAACACACACAAAAAATTTCATCAAAATCGGTCCAGTCGTTTGAGAGAAGTTCAGTGACATACACACTCACAGAAGAATTATATATATAAAGATTAACATGAAGTATAGGTACATATAAGGTATGTGTATCAAGAATGTTGTTATATCGGGTTCTTAACACAGGAAAATATGCCATGAAAAATAAATCGATCGTACATTACTTTCTGTACTAATTTATTATATGTCATTTAAATCATACTAAAACTTAACACCTCATTCAGAACTAGAAAATGATTCCAAGAACTCCACTTGCATTTCTTATTCTTCATCGGATGATGAAGATAAAGAGGTATTTATTATAAATCGCTCTTCCAGCATTTCTTCATTTCTATCTTGCTTGATGAAATCGTTTTCAATTTTCTTTACATGTTTACAACATTTTCGCCATTCCTCTGCACTAATTTGTGAGAAAGCTTCTTCTGTTAATAACACTAGTTTACAAAAAAAAAAATTTTTTTTGTTCATGAAATGAAACATATATTATTTATGTAGGCTATGGCCGGTAATTAAAAAAAAATAATCGTAGCACGTCACAATTCTGAGATATTGAAAAAAAATGAAAAATGTTTATTTGTCCCAAAACAGTTACATGGTTTATATAAATGAGACATCCCCAGTAAGTAATTGATAATACTTGTGTTGGGGCTATCTCGCTCTTTCCCTTAATTATTAACAATATTGAGACGATTGTTTACAAAAGGTGACTAAAATAAAATTTAGGAAGAAAAGATAACAGTAAATGACTTATGAACTAATTTGCAGCTCTTTGTGTAACTGTAGTTGAATGCGTATGTGAAACTGTAAATGCGTCTTATTTTTGAAACAGTGTTTGTGTTGTTGTTATATGTGTACTTGTCTGTGTGTGTGTTAATGGGTGTGTTTGCATGTGTGAATGTGCATGTCTTCTTTGAACTGCCGATGTGTTCGAAGCGCAATTTATAAATATTAGAGGTCTTTGTTTTTTATCTACCCGCAATTGTTATACGTTTATCGTTCTATTTTGTAAACAACTGTGTGATTCAAAAGTCTTATTTGTATATAAAAATGTCATCTAGAGTATGTAAACTACATCCAAATCGATTTTGTTATGTTTGTGGGAAAATTGTTCAGTTAAATCGTGGTTTCCCTGTAACAAAACCATTGCAAGAAGCCTATTTACATTATTTTGGATTTCCGGTGTCAAATCAAGATTAAAATTGGGTTCCTCATGTGATTTGCACTAATGGTAGATTGGTCCTCAGCTCCTGGTACTCAGGTAAAAATAGATCACTGAAATTTGGTAAACCTATGATATCGAGAGAGCCAACTAACCACGTAACCAAGCCAACGTAAAGTATCTAAGCCTGCATTTCAATACCTCTGCTCTGTATTATACAAATCTTTCTGTGGCTAAATTAAAGGAAGGAATATTTGTGGGTCCTCAAATCAGGAGAATATTGGACGATACAAAATTCGAGAGCTTTTTAACCGATGTAGAAAAAGCAGCCAGGAACTCTTTCAAAAGTGTCGTAAACATTTTTAGGCAATAAAAAAGTGACGATTACAAAGAGATTGTTGAAAATCTATGTCAAAATTATGATCGTATGGATGTAAATATGCCACTAAAAATTCATTTTTTTCATTCCCATTTAGAATTTTTTCCAGAAAATCTTGGTAGTGTGAGTGATGAACATGGTGAGCGATTTCACCAAGATTTAAAATTATTTGAGCAAAATTATCAATGTTTTTGGGATCAAAATATGCTAGGTGACTATTGTTGGTCTGTTGTGAGAAATACAGATGAAAATATTTATAAAAAAGAGCAAAAATTACCCATTTTTAACTGTTTATTGTTTATTTAGATGTAGTTTTTTGTAAAAATATTCTTAGTTAATATTTCAAAAAACTAACGTGCTGGATTTTTTTAAATATTTTTGCCGAGTTGTAGATACCCAAAGTAACATAACCGTATATATTCCATTTCATGAACAAAGGTCATGTAAACTAATGTAATTTAATGTCACTTGCCATTTACATTTTTAGCAGCAACTTTTTGCTTCATTATACCCCAAATCATTTCTATGGGATTCAATGTGCAATAATAAGGTGGGATTAAAACTTCGTGACCATGCGATTTGAAAACTTCATCTATCTCACATAAGGGCGCAGACATGTTTCGTTTCAGTACTTCAAGTAATTGACATTTACGTCAAACATCATCATAATGTAAATCATTTGCACGAAGCCATTCTTTTATATCAGCGATACGATTGGCTTGTGTGGGCGGTTTGTTCATCTGTACGGAATGATAACTAGCATTATCCATAACAATTAGTGAAGGTCTTGTCAGATTTGGAATTGGCTTCTCTGTCACCCATTTTGTAAAATTGTCCCTATTCATGTCGTGGTGATAATCAGCAGATACACTTGTTGACCTGTACACCAGACAACAATTTGTTACAAAGCCATTTTCTCCACCAGCGTTTACAATGATCCACCTTGCTCAAAGTGAAATTTTAGATGGACCAGGAATATCTTTGCTTTGCCAGCACTTGTTCATAGAACATGAACCGTGAATGTAAGTCTCATCTAAATAATTCACTTCCAATTTATTACACTAATCAGCTTCGCGGTTTTCCTTTATACGCTTCAAAAACTTGTATCTTTGTAGTTTTATGTCATCTCTCTCCATCAAAATGGTCCTTTTTGATTGGCATTGAACATATTCAAAACCAATTTCCTTAATTAAGTACAAGTCTGTAAAAAATAATAACATTTATCATGTTACTCAAACGATAGCTCAGTCATTCATCATTATCATCCTCAGTCTATATACGTCCCACTGCAGGGCACAGGTCTCCTCTTATGAGTGAGAGTGAGAGGGATTATTACTTTATATTTTTAACCAACTTCAAAAAAAGGAAGAGGTTCTCAATTCGACTGTATTTTATTTTTATGTTTGTTACCTCAGAACTTTCTACTGGGTGAACTGATTTTGATAATTCTTTTTTTATTTGAAAGCTGGTGCTTTCCATGTGGCCCATATAAATTTTATTAACTTTGCTTGTATAGTTTTTGAGTTGGGTTCAATAATACGTATTTTTTTCCCACTTAGTATATGGATGATATCTTAAGTTCCTGTCACTATTATTACATAGCAGGTAGTACTATTCGAATTTGTGTGCGGTAGCCACCACAACTAAAAACTAAAAAATAAAAACTTTTACATCGAATGATGGTGTATTTTCCATGCCTGGTAAAAAGCGGAGAGGAGGAAGAAGAAAATCAACTTGGACAGTTTCGATTTAGAGTTGATTAGGAATAAAGTAAAAAAAAAAACTTTTTACAAAAAAGAAAAAACCGACGTCGGAAGTCGGTGGCAAAAAAACAAAAATTCAAAACCAAAGACACCGACTTCCGGAATTAAAGTTATTTTTCGGTTTGTAGTGTGTTTTTTAAAGAAGGTTGTTTTTTTTTTGTAAAAAGTTTTTTGTTTTTCAGTTTTTAGCTGTGGTACCTACGCCACACAAATTCGAACACCGCTACCTGCTATGTAAATAACAGTGACAAGAACTTAAGATATCATCCATATACTAAGTGGGAAAAAAATACGTAATATTGAACCCAACTAAAAAACTATACAAGCAAAGTTAATAAAATTTATATGGAACCACACGGGAAGCACCAGCTTTCAAATAAAAAAGAATCATCAAAATCGGTTTACCCAGTCGAAAGTTATGCGGTTAAAACAAAAAAAAAAAAAATGGAGTCGAATTGAGAACCTCCTCCTTTTTTTGAAGTCGGTTAAAAATAATTCTAAAGAGTTCGGAAGGAAATTCCAACAGCAATGAAACTGTTACAAATTCTTCGACAAGATATTGATTTCAACGGAGAGTCTTTGAGGTAAGAAAAAACTTTTTACAATAAAAATCAACAGACTTCCAAAAAAAAACACTACAAAGCGAAAAATAACTTTAACTGCGGAAGTCGGTGGCAAAAAACGAAAATTCAAAACCAAAGACACCGACTACCGAAATTAAAGTTATTTTTCGCTTTGTACTGTTGGGTAATCCCTGATCATGATACACCACATGTTATACAAGCTTCATCTCTAGTAGCACAGACAGATACTTGTTCTAGTAAAGATTGTTATTGTTCTATTATGTTTTCAGAGGGGAGAACAGTGGTAGTCCAGTGGTAACGGCCGGGACTTACGAGTTGTAGGTCGTAGGTTCGACCCCAGGCAGGCGCTTTACTTTGTGTAAATTATTTCATCACCACTGCTCTCAAAACTGTGAAGAAAAACATCGTGAGGAAACCGGCATGTCCTAGAACCGAAAATTCGAAGACATGTGACATCCATCAACCCACACTGGGCCCGCGTCGTGGATTACGGCCCACTCCCTCTCACAGAGAGGAGACCTGTGTCCCAGCAGTGGGAACATCATAGGCTGATGATGATGATGTTTTCAGATAGTTTTAGGGAGAGGGTTAGGTAAATTATTAAGTAACAACCTGAGTCAATCTTCAGTTAATTATTGTATGCCAGGGAAATCCTACGAAGAGATAATTTCATTAATAACGGGGTGTAAATATGATCCGAAAGCCATTATTTCTGTATTTGTAGGCAATAGTACTAATGTAAAAAAACCGGCCAAGTGCGTCGGACCACGCACAATGAAGGGTAGTAGTTGTAATGAAGTAGTTGTAATGAAATGTAGTTGGGATGAATTTATCCCAAAAAAAAACTTAATTTTGTAGTTGAAAAATATGTTCTCCCATACGGAATGTATGGGAAAACATGTTTTTGCAACTGCAAAGTTAAGTTGGGCGATTATTACTCGTTAACTTGTAGAGCCTACTTAGCTGTGATAGTTTTTCTTTTAATTTCGTTATATAAACTACTACTGTGATTTTTTTGACATATCCAAAATCAACCATTTAGCTGGCAGGGGGGGCACATACTTGACTCTAACAAAAATTAGCACTTTAAAGCTTAATATTTCGCAAACGGATCCTTGAATCCAAAAATTATTTTTCAAACTCACAATGTTTTTAAAGGACAAAAAAAAAACATCACTCTACGTGTAGGAAAGGTATCCTAAAAAAAAAATTTTTCATAATTTTGTTTTACCACTTTGTCGGTGTAATTAATATGTATACCTATGCCAAATTACATCTTTCTAGTACTTAAGGGTCTCGGAGCTAGACCGCGGACAGACAGATAGACAGACGGACAGACGGACAGACAGACAGACAGACGGACATGACGAAACTATAAGGGTTCCTTGTTTACTACGGAACCCTAAAAAGATGACATCACTGACAGTGTCACTGAAATCTTGAAGATTAATTGTCACAAAATCATATTGTGTGCTTTTCCATACTTTGAGCACTTGTCAAGTAGGCAAAATCATAATATGCATATGCTAAATAACCATAATTATGCATTTATTAGTTAATCACTATAGTAACAAACTTATATTTTTTGACACCAACACTTTTGTTACCCGACTACGGCAAAGCCAAAAGGAAGGGTTATGATTTTAGCAGTCTATGTATGTATGTTTGGTTTTACGTGTGTTCCACCGTAGCGCCTAAACTGCTGAACCGATTTTCATAAATGAGGTATCAATAGATTCGTAATAATGATCCGGGTGACATAGGCTATATAAATTTTCCCAAAATTTTATATGGTGGACTTTACACGTGAATTTCTAACCTCGAAAAAAATTAAAATGAGATGATCGTGACGTGACATGTTTGGTATCAAAAGAAAGGGCTTGACGAGCACATTACAAATGTATTTAATATCATATTTTTAAAGTAAATAAATATGTTTAAATTGTTAAAAACAAGCAAAACTGAAAGATGATACCAACACGCAGTTGATCTAATCGTAAACCGCAATTTACCTTTCATTCAATCAAATCAAATATAAAAATAAAATAAAACATGGGATAAATACATCCCAACTACGGAACTCTTCATTGTGCGTGGTCCGACACGCAGTTGGCCAGTTTTTTTTATTATAATTTTGTTTTTGACATTACGAACTTAATATTTATTTTTATTTTACCAAGTAAATTGTTGAATACTCCAATTAGTTAATAATGATTTTCTTTCTTTTTGGTAGTAAAATTCTATTAATCTCTTAATACATTGCAAACTATAGTTTTGTATAATTTAGAAGCATTTTTTTAAATTTTTGTAAATGTGAGTACCGTGGAGCCGTTTATTATGTTATTAAGATATATGTTGACTTGAAAGAGCATGGCAGTTGAGAGAATGTCATGCTCACTTAAATGCCTACGAAATGTTTGAGCTGGATGGTGCTGATCCACGCGTCATGTTCGTGAACGGGCGCCGTCAGTTGAAACTGGTCATCTCTTATCTACCAGGGCTTATTTTTAATCTTATATTTTCAATTGCTTTGACTTTTTTTTTTTTAAGTACAGTACCGACCAAAAGTCCATAGGCAATCTCACAAAGCAATAGCTTGACGTTTAGTTTTACTTACGATCTTTTATTTTCGAGAGACACATGCATCATTGTTGTCAACAAGTGATTGTAGTTCATAATTTCAACGTTAAAATATGAGTCAAGATGACCTAGCGGTTAAGCGCTTGCAGATAGATGCGTGAATCGGTGAGCCGTGAGTTCAAATCTCATGCAGTACATTAAAAGGTTTTTTATAAGTTTTTACTCAATTGGAAGTAATGGGACAGAAATATAATATTCTTTATCTTTATGTTCGTTTTGTTCACACATTTCGTAAAGTTAGAAAGGTAGATCATAAAAAAACTAAATAAGTAAATTAGACTTGTGAGGTAGAATATGAGTTTAATGAATATTTGACTTGATCGGAATGAACGTTGTCGATTTGTTGTAGTTTTTAGTTAGTAACGTGTGATCTCAAAATGCCGGCAAATATTAATGTTGAGGCGAGGGCGACTATTATTGCGCTGCATAAAAGTGGTCTTAATAGAACACAAATATCTGATGAAACCGGCTACCTAATTGCGTAATGGATTTTTGATTACCATTCGAGTACAATTTCTATTAACTTGACTCAAATTGCTTTGATTTGACGTTTTTCGAATTGCGAAACACAATAATTATTTGTCTTACCAACTGCGGTCTGTTTGAAATTCTAAAGAGTGAACGAAAAGCGTCTAAAAAGGCTATTATTCGAATTGCGTAAACATTTTGACACTTGTAACTTTGTTTCAAAGCAACGAGTAATTTTTTTCATCTGTCAAATGATACAGAAGGCACTGTAGTGGTCGTAATCAATTTTACTTAGCAATCTTTTTGGGATTAACTCATGAAATCTCCATAATTAATACAAAAAAAAATTTAGTAATAGTCTTCCTGATAAATTGTGAATGTGTTTTTATGTAAAACCTCAATGATAAATCAATTTTAGTGGTATGTTAAATATCAAAGCAGCGAGGTCGATTTTTAATAATAATTGTGAAAGTTTTCTTGTGTGCTCAGTGCCTACAACCTAAACTAAAGATAAATATTATGATATTTCAGAAACGAGGTATTTTGGTAGCATTTTAACGAAAGACAAATTCGTACCTCGTACCGTAACAAACTTGAGCCACAAGCTTAGCAACCCAGTCGAGCTTGTAATACATTGGAAAAGAAAAACTTATAAATTATAATAGAGGAAGAACAAAAAAAAACAGTTTGAAACATTTTATGTATTATGTAAGGACATTGATGAACATACGCACCACTATTGCCACATCATAGTGTGTTTAAGGTATGTACAGTACCGACCAAAAGTCCATAGGTAATCTCACAAAGCAATAGCTTGATGTTTAGTTTTACTTACGACCTTTTATTTTCAAGAGACACATGCATCATTGTCGTCAACAAGTGATTGTAGTTCATAATTTCAACGTTAAAATATGAGTCAAGATGACCTAGCGGTTAAGCGCGTTCAGATAGATGCGTGAATCGGTGAGCCGTGAGTTCAAATCTCATGCAGTACTATTATAGGTTTTTTGTAAGTTTTTACTCAATTGGAAGTAATGGGACAGAAATATAATATTCTTTATGTTCGCTTTGTTCACACATTTCGTAAAGTTAGAAAGGTAGATCATAAAAAAATACGAAATAAGTTTAGACTTGTGAGATAGAATATGAGTTTAATGAATATTTGACTTGATCGGAATGAACATTGTCGATTTGTTGAAGTTGGTTAGTAACGTGTGATCTCAAAATGCAGGCAAATATTAATATTGAGGCGAGGGCGACTATTATTGCGCTGCATAAAAGTGGTCTTAATAGAACACAAATATCTGATGAAACCGGACTGAATGTGAGTATTATATTTACGAATTGTAACTTAAACTTTTATTTGAAATTTACCTAGACTATTTGGTGACATATGGATTAGTTCTTTTTATTGTTATTTTTTTTATCCATCATGAGGTCTAAAAGATAAATAATTAGTGTTTATTATTGCATTTATAAATGCAGAGTTTTAATATTACTTATATTGTTATTTTAAATAAATATTATTTTATGTTATTATAAAATTATAAAATGACTCACTTTAGTATTTTGTTATAACTGCTTAATATCACTTTTTTTTGTTTAAGAGGAATACTGTAAGTCTCTGGATTAAAAGATATGAGGAAGAGGGAAGCCTTGCTAGTCGACAGCGAATGGAAGGCCGTAGTTTATTAGCGAGGCGCAGCGACGATATATGGTGGGCGAGTATGAAACAAATGGTTTTACACCAACAGGACACTTTGCGGAATTATTCGACACCTCATTGCAAAACTGTTCGCCGTGCCCTCCACACTGAAGGATTGCATTACAGAAGACCAGCTAAAAAGCCTTTCTTGACAGAAAGACATAAACAAGAACGATTACGTTTCGCACGGGATTATTTAGATTTTGACTGGAATACTACCATATTTTCAGACGAAAAAACATTTAAGTCTAGTCAAAAGGGTAGGCTTCATTTATGGCGCAAGGATAACACTCGATGGTGTGATAAAAACGTAATCCCTAACACAGAGTCAGATCGAATTACGATTAATATGTGGGGATGGATGAGTGCAGCAGGGCCAGGAGAACTGGCTTTTATTCCTCCACGTGCCAACAGTTCTACTTATGTAGAAGTATTAGACGATGTCATGCTACCTACTGTGCGCAATATTTACCCAGCTGATGAGTTGACACAATTGATCCAGGACAATTGTCCTATTCACCGGGCGAGCACTGTGCGTGAGTGGTTTCAGAATCACCCGGAGATAATTGTTGTTCCATGGCCAGCGCGATCACCCGACCTCAACCCCATAGAAAATCTATGGGGTTTGATGGTGCAAAGGTGGGAGTCACGGGATGAGAGGTGTATACAACAATTAAAAACCCATTGCATGGAGGTGTGGGAAAATTTAAGAGGAACCGAAATATGTGGTAATATTGTAGGGTCCATGCGCAAACGTCTACTTGACTGCATTGAAAATAATGGGGGCAACACAAAATATTAATACCTAGATGTTTTGGTTTTAATAATTAGACGGTGTAACTAAATATTTAGTAGTATTAACATATCTGTAATTATTTAATGATCTTAAATTGAGGTTTAATTTCAATCTTCTTTTCGTCAAGAAAATGAACACTTAAGCTATTACCTCAATATTACATTAATTGTGACGTTACATAAAACATCGAAACAGATTGTGATTGTGTTGTATTATGCAATTAGGTTACTGGTTATGTTATTACGAATTGACTAGGTAAGTGGGTACCCACATAGTAAATTTAAAAAAAAACTTGTGAATGGTAGGTAACAAGAGAACTTCTTTTGTCTAGGTAGGAATGTGACATCACAATTCTCATAAAAGCTTGTTAATTTTATAAATAAATAAAACGAATAAACATTTTTGTTATCATTCAACACGACTTTTTATTTCCACCTTCTAACACCAAAAAGGTAAATGAAAAATCACATAAATAGTTAACTTCTTATAAAAAAAACAAATAATAAGAAAAAAACAAATATAAATATAATTTTTCTATGAAACTAGTAAACCAGCCACACGTGGTAATTACTTAGATTCGAACTCAGACCTCACTGATCGTGAATCCATTGCTTAGCCCTTATTATATTTTTATGCGAATTTTAGCATCAGGTCGCCACTATGACGCATATTCTAAATGCAACAGAAATATAATGTTATTTCACGTTGTGCGACGACAATTCATTAGTGTGTGTTATCTGTGGAATGTTGAAACATCACTCATACACGCACATGCACACGCACTGACTGTATCGTGCTCGAGTTCATAGCAATATAATCCTTAGCATGCTTGAGGAGTTTTGAGGTGTAATGTACCTATCTTAAATGTTTTTCACTTATTGTTAATATTATTAAAAAAATCAATCTGCCTAGCCTTTTCCCAACTATGTTGGGGTCGGCTTCCAGTCTAACCGGATGCAGCTGAATATAAGTATTTTACATGGAGCGACTGCCTATCTGACCTCCACAACCCAAAAACTAGGTAATACGATACCCCTTGGTAAGACTGATTGTCAGACTTTCGGGCTTCTGACGACCCGTAACGACTGTCAAAGATCCACGAATGACAGCCGGGACCAACGGCTTAACATGCTTTCCGAGGCATGGAGGAGTCTCGGTATGTAGAAATGGTCACCCATCCACGGACCAACCCCGGCAAGTGTAGCTTAACCTGATGGATCGCCCCGTGCGGCTGTTAGTACTTAGCCTATTAATATTATTAGTAGGTAAGAATATCAAAGTCAATTGTTGCCTACAATTGACCCAATTGTTATTTATAGCAGAATGTTGCTGTTCTATAAAGTGACTGTGGATGGATATAATGGATGGTGGAATATGTTAAGATTTACTATTCTTTTTTTTTAGGTGTCAACTACATTATTCAGGAAAAAAAATTACTGTCTCTCATGCACTTACAGCAAGCAGTACATACATAATCCATGATGATTTCCACAGGAAGACATTAGATTCCAAATTACACTGATCCTTACAATATGTTAGTTCCAATTCCTTTTTGCTCCATGTCCAAATATTTCATATTAATGTGAATAGATGGATTTGTCAGTTAAGGTTGTAACAATTTAATAAAACAGTTTTATTTGTTTACCATAATTTATTTCTCTCTATTTGCTTTAAATCCAATGAATGACAGTTAATTTAGGTAAACACCTCTAAATAGTATCATTGTGATAATAAAATCGTGTGTGTTTGTATAAAACAAATAGTATTCAATTCTTAATTATTTCATTTAAAGTTATTTTTATTTGTCAAATTGTGTAAAACACTTTATTAAAGTTTACACTGTTATCAATTAACACAATAGGAACATACGTGTTTATATCACTGTCGTACAAGACTATAATCAAGTTTTCTAAAAAAAATATCTTTCATGAAGGATCTTCAGTTTCTACTTTTGTACTTGAGAAGCTTGAAATCTGAAGTAGCAGAGCAGCAATGCAGCGCAGCAGGGACGGTATCATTCATGCTGCCTTCATGTCTTCGTAGGTAAAATTCCCCAGGAACTCTAGTTTTAAAACAAAGTCATATTATTTTCTGCTCAAATAAAGTACTTAAACATGTGGCAAAGTAGGCATATCAACAAGGCCCATGGCTAGATAAAAGCCATCGGTCATCATCATCGCTGCTGGTTGTATAATTTTTTCTTTATTTAGGGCTGATTTTTCAGTCTCCAGATATTTTATAATACTAAGTTATAATGGTAATTAGATATACATAAAATATATGATATGTCTATGTCAAAAGTTCGGCCAAGGAAATATATTCATAATTGTTAAGCGAGTTGCTACGCTTGATTCTTAATTATGTGTCAAAAAACTTACCTTCAATGATTAATACATAAGATTCTTAATCCAATCCATTATGTTTGCCACCTTGCTACCAACTTCTTTGTTAGGAAGTTAACAATATTGATATTGGGTAATGTTCCATTCTTGTATTTTCAGCTCTAGCACGTCTGTGAAAATATTATGAATATGTTTTGTAGATATCTGTTATTTGGTTAGGTAGTGGATATTATAGTTTATTTCAGCATCTACTTATGTACAAAAATATCAATTAACAATTTAAGTTAGAATGTGAGACATAGTACGTAACTATTATTTTAACCACAATAAATAGTTAACCTCACGTGAGATGCCTGTGTATACGCAACAAAAGAATGATTGTCCGTATACTATACGTAGACTCACCAATAATGTAGTACCTACAGCTACAATCTAATGAGATACGAAGGTACTCTCTTACAACGTTATTCCTATATAAATTGGCTTACTTACTTGTAGTGATAATATCGACTTAGGTACTTTTCGCTATTGAGCAAAACTGCCTAAGTCTTAGTTCATGTAATTGTAGTCTGTGATCCTAATGCAGCTATTACAAAACGAAGGTAGTGTCTCGAACAAGAGAATTTTCCAAAGTTCTTCCGACTTCCACAAGCCACAAGAATAATGTTCCAAAACTACTTATCATAGGCCCATGTTTCTGTATGTGAATAGTAAATATAATTTTGTATGTTGAAAAATATAAAACAACTATTAATTTAAAACAAAAACTTTACTGAAATTAACAAAAATAAAATGTAAACATGATTAATATCGTATTCTCAACAGACTTCCAAGAATATTCATTCCGGCCCAAATTATTGTCAAATGTTTAACATGTGATGTCATATGCCTTTCCTAGCAGCAAAGGTATACTTTAGACAGGCAGTAGTTTGCATTAAATCGTCAACAGTGCTGTGAAACTCCGAACAAATTATTTTTGTATGGAGTTTGTTACCTTTTTTAGCCAACATTCAGAAACACACGGCAAAATGACAGGATAACAGAATGACCAACATAAAATTACGAAATTCTCACAAATATGTCTGCCTTCGCGCGAGTATTAATGTTTGTGTTGAGATTTTTCTGTTTATTTTTCCTTTTTCTGTAAGATTTCGGATTATAACATATCAGAATAATTGACAGTGACTCTAAGTTTGTAGTAATCATGAGTAAGGGTCACAGAAGATGTGAATTTTGTGGTATCAAGGAGGCCTGGCATACCGTAAATAAGTTGCTATTTTCCAAGTTTTTACTGGATCCCAACCGGTGAGTACCGATATTTATTGCTAATGTGATCTTGTACTCACTTAATACTATGCTATGCTATTCAAATTCTGTAATACGACTCTCGAGCCATCAATCAAGGTTAGTTGAAACTCTTGAAGAAATGGTTTAAAACATTGTGCCTACAGTAATATTTGTCTATTTTAAATTATAATCTAATTTAGTTTATTTAGACTAAATTAGGTTGACTGCTAAATATATTAGTCAAAGTCTAAGATTATATTATCTACCTTGACACCAATAGGTAATTATGTTACGCTGATAGTGTAAATTGGGTGTTTTCTTAACTTTAAATCACACTAAATAAATTCACAGTGAAACAGTCAGTTATAATGTAACCTTTTATATTTTGTATCTTCCAGCTGCCGAGAGTGGCTAAAAGCAGTTGGTAATTAAGAACTGGTGCATCTATCAATAGAAAAACTGCATGAGCAGTGAAATATATGTGCTAACGACTTTGGAAAAAAGGATTTCAACAAAAAGGGAAATAGTCGCAGAATTTCCACATCATATTATGTATCAGCATTCAGAGTCAAAAGGTAACTATAATAAACACCATAATTGATCTCTATTATACATAACAATATACAGTACAGTCCTCTCATGTCATACATCAAATTATAAAAAAAATAGATACAACCTCTTGTTTAGGTAGTTTTATTAAAATCCATTAACCTTTTCTCATATGATGATGTTACAAACAAATAGACAGACAGAGAAAGAAATTCTCATGAGTTAATTTGTGTACTATTGCTCATTTCAAATAGAAAAGATCCCTGCGTTTTATGTGAAAGAAAATGTTTACAATTCTCATCCAAAATATTGCTTATATTTAATTTTATTGTCTTCACAGATTTAACACCAAGGGAAAATCAGTTGATGGAACGCGTTGATGGACGCAGTGCCAGTCTCTTGAAAAAAATTGAGTCAGGCATGCTAAAAGAAACTGATGTCGGCACTAAAAAATATAAAAGAAAGCCATTTTGGTCTGAGACCAATGTTGATAACTCATTTAATTATATCCATTATTAAATACTGAAATCGTATAAATCTGTGTTTTATTTTACCGATTTATCAAAATAAATTAGTTTTGGAGGTTCACTATTTTCTGCGTATCGTATAAATTATCGATATCGATAAAAATAATGCATTTCATCGATATCGATAATTTTATTAATTTCTATATGTTGCGCATCCCTATCGATAACCCTTTCAAGGTCATGATTGTCATTGTCAGTGCTACTTAGAATTTTCATGTTGGTAGCCATGTTTTTTTATGTGGTTGGCTAAAAAAGGTAACAAATTCTCAAAAACTGAATGTTCTAAGTTCAGTTACATGCTCTGTGATCGTCAACGCAATGAGGGCAGATCGTTCAACTTTTACTCTCAGTGTTGCAATTTTTAGGGTTCCGTTGCCAAATGGCAAAAAACGGAACCCTTATAGATTCGTCATGTCTGTCTGTCTGTCTGTCTGTCCGTCCGTATGTCACAGCCACTTTTTTCCGAAACTATAAGAGCTATGCTATTGAAACTTGGTAAGTAGATGTATTCTGTGAACCGCATTAAGATTTTCATACAAAAATAGAAAAAAAACAAATAATTTTGGAGTTCCCCATACTTAGAACTGAAACTCAAAATTTTTTTTTTCATCAATCCCATACCTGTGGGGTATCTATGGATTGATCTTCAAAAATGATATTGAGGTTTCTAATATCATTTTTTTCTAAACTGAATAGTTTACGCGAGAGACACTTCCAAAGTGGTAAAATGTGTGTCCCCCCCCCTGTAACTTCTAAAATAAGAGAATGATAAAACTAAAAAAAATATATGATGTACATTACCATGTAAACTTCCACCGAAAATTGGTTTGAACGAGATCTAGCAAGTAGTTTTTTTTTAATACGTCATAAATCGTTAACCGCAATTTACCTTTCATTCAATGTTACTTGCTGCTACGGAACCCTTCATGGGCGAGTACAACTCGCACTTGGCCGCTTTTTTTTCCCCTGAGTCCACCACAGACTTGCGTCTAGATACATCGAAACGAATCAAAAATCCGATTTCAGTCAGAAATGGAATCGTATCGATAATCCGAACTGGACAAACCGATTTCACAAAACCACGAAAGTGTGTCTTTGCCTGAGCAAGTATTTGTTTATATTTGAATAGTTTTGATCGATGCACTTACAACCGAATAATATTACTAGAGACGATCGAAACTGCGAGCTGGAGCCTCTCCTGAAATCGATTTTCTGTTACCAACATTCGGTCGCTGTTTTGGGAGTCCATTTGAAGATTTAAGTATGAAAATAAAACATAACTTATGTAATCATAGTATTTTTAGGGTTCCATACCTCAAAAGGAAAAACGGAACCCTTATAGGATCACTTCGTTATCAGTCTGTCAAGACCCTTTTTCTAAGGAACGTACGGAGATATCAAGTTGAAATTAATATCAAATACATCTAAGGTCCCTTAGAGCTCTAAAAAATCAAGCTTCTAAGTCAGCGCAATAAAAAATTACGGCTATTTAAGCGACATATTTTGGTACTCGCAAATAAATCAAAACCTACAGGGTACTTCCCGTTGACCTAGACTCATGGAATTTGGCACAAAGCCTGTCTCATTGCACAAATAAAGGAAAATGACAGAAAATCGTAAATTTTTAGTTTTATCACATACAAAAAGAAAAAATCATTACAAACTTACATTTGCAGTTGGAGAATTGACCGTGACGTATATCGATATATGGGAGAACATGTTTTTCAACTACAAAGTTAAGTTTGTTTTTGGGATAAATTCATCCCAATTAAGGAACTCTTCATTATATAACAATCATTGTAACTTTAACTGTAACTGTTTAACTGTAAGTTTGTTAAACGATCGATGGAAAGTGTTAGAAGGTTATGTGATATGTGTGATATAGTATGCCTCCAGGAAACATGGCTTCTGCCCCATGATATTCCTATTTTAAATACCATATCAGATGAATTTGAATACACGGGTAAGTCAGCCGTTGATAGAACTGCCGGATTACTGGTTGGAAGGCCGTATGGGGGAATAGCCATTCTGTGGAGGAAAGGTATTTTTGATACTGTCACGGTGTTGGAATGTAACAGCTGTCGCTTGACGGCCGTCAAAGCTAGTATTGGCGGGTGCTCGATTATTGTAGCTTGTGTGTATATGCCGACTAATTCGCCCGATAACTTGCCTATGTTTACGGAAGTGTTAGGTGAGATCAGTGCAGTGGTTGCGAGCGGTGGGGTCGAGAGTTTGTTTATACTGGGTGATTTTAATGCACATCCAAACGAGTTATTTTTTAGGGAACTTACTAGTTTCTGCGCAGATCAATCGTTTATTTGTGCCGATATTGAAAAACTGGGTATAAATTCTAGTAGCTATACTTTTATGAGTGAGGCTCATGGATGTAGGAGGTGGCTTGATCATTCTTTAGTTTCTCTGTCAGCCTGGGCTGCAGTGAACAGGGTTACTATAAAAGAAGATATATATACGTCAGATCATCTACCACTTTGCATTGAGTGCGACTTAATTATGGTAAGACCTAAGTGGGTAACAGTTCCTACTCTTTGCAATAAAGTTATTTGGGGGATCGAAATAACTCGCAAATTGACAGATACCGTGAGCTATATAACAGTAGGCTGCGTGAAATTGATTTCCCTTTAAGTTTCAAGAGTGTAGCCATGGTCTTTGTAATTTGAGCGAGCACAAAGCTATTTAAGACGAATTATATAGTCAAATATCATATGCATTGTGTGATGCCGCCGAGCAAACATATGAAAAGGTAGGGACTGTAGTTAGAAGTGGGAACCACAAGACATTGTGCGGGTGGAATTACCATGTTAGGGATGCACACAGAGAGGCTAGGCTTAAATTCGTAATGTGGATTTTACACAATCGGCCAACCTCTGGAGTTAGTTTTGAACAAATGCGAGTGGCCCGTAACATCTTCAAGGCTCGGTTAAAATGGTGCCAAAAAAACCAGGAGCAAATAAAGATGGATAGAATAGTAAAAGCAAGAGCAGCAAATAATTTCGCCAAGTTTTGGAAGTCCACGAGTAAGCTTGATATTAGGCCTGGCCTCTCTGTGAATGTCGGCGGGAGGAGTGATCCGGGGGAGGTTGCAAATATGTTCAAGGAACATTTTACAGTGCAATCTCCTTTGGATCGCTCAGTTGATATGATCAATGCTGGGCCTGGAGGTCAGGGAGTGACGTCGTTAATGTTCTTTTCGGCTAGACAAGTTGCAAGTTGGGCTTTTTCAATCGTGGTAAACAGACGTGTCGAACAATTAAATAAAATAAACAAATAATCACTTGCGAAGTCGTGACCTAGTTTTTAGTGCAACAGTCGGTAATTACGCAATCTGTGTCGGAAATTAGGTTTGTGTAAAGTGTGTGTTTGTTTCATGATGATCATTATCATTAACAAGTAAATATCCTGTTTAACAATGGAGGAGAGTCCCTTCAGCAAGGGACGTGGGTGTGCCCACTCCCCGCCGGGTACACCTGTGCCCGCAGCCGTACCCGCTGCTCCCCCTCAAGTGCCGAGTCAAAGGAACAATGACCTCGATGCTATACCGACGACAGAAGTTCAAAACTGGATGAGTAATATTGAACAGAGCCTGAAGGAGGTGTGCGCTATTGCAGCAGAAGGCAAGCTGAACATGGACCAAAAATTACGCATCAATGCCCTATGCCGGAAGGTTGGCCATGGGACATCGCAAATGGCCGTCCAGTACCAGTCCATTAAAGCAAAAGCCGTCCAATTCCACCATGCCATTATAAATCTAGAAAACAAACTTGACCTTTCGCAGCAGCTACAGGAGCTTAAGTCGAGAATCGGAGATTCATTAAAACCTGCCCCAGGACCTTCCTTTTCTGATATGATAAAGAAAGGTACCAACAACTACATCCAGCCAATTAACATAAGTTCAGTGGCTATCTATCCGAACGACAAATTGAAGACCAGTGATGAGACAAAATCTCTGGTGCAAAAAATTATCTGCCCAGAAAATATGCGACTTCACGTAAGGGGCCTGCGCAAGACTAAAAACGGCGGAGTGATTATCAGCACCGAGACGAAGGACGACATTGAAAAGCTGAGACAATCGGTGCAGCTCACAAGGTCGGGTCTAACCGTCGACGAGCCTCATAAAAAAAAGCCCAGAGTAGTCATCATAGGAGTGCCGATATCCAGGACAGAAAATGAAGTCTTCACATGTTTGTACCATCAAAACTTGGCCGAAAAACTTCAGGATTGCAGTCTTGAGTCATTTATGACCTCTATAAAGCTAAGCCATAAGTCAGGTAAGAAGGACGCTGAGACCTGCAATTATATTGTTGAAGTATCTCCGATCATTCGAAAAGCCCTGATGTCAAAAGAACGTGTTTTTGTAAATTGGTCATCGTGCCCTGTCAGAGACTTCACTTTAGTCACACGCTGCTATAAGTGTCAGCAGTATGGACACGCTGCCAAGTCATGTCGACAGACATCTAACACCTGCGGCCACTGTGGTGATCAAGGTCACTCGATCAAAGATTGTCCAAAGAAGGCAAATGAACCAAAATGCGCCACTTGCTCGCATTTCAAAAAGCCAGACAAACACATAACAGGTGCTACTGACTGCCCGGCTAAAATAATGGCTGAAAAAAGATACCTTAATTCTATTGATTATGGAGGCGCCTAAGAGCGCCGTTTATAAGTTATTTTTAGACCTTTTACTTATTTTCGTTTTTTATTCTTGTGTTTAATATGATTAACACGCTAATTAATGACTTAGATAATTTCTCTGTATCCGAGTCAAAAGTTTGTGAAGCGGAACATTGCAAACAATATCTTTCCGGTTATAAAACTCCGTTAACCATACTAACACAAAATATTCGTAGCATATTTAAGAATTTTGATAGTTTTTGCACTTTTCAACAACGGATAAACATAAATTTTGACATAATTGTTTTGACCGAATGTTGGCTTGCCAAGCAATATAACATACCACTAATTACGGGATATAATATGTACAAAAGTAGTGTAAATTATAATCAAAATGATGGGGTGATAGTTTATGTCAGAAATCATCTGAATGTCGCCGTCGAGGAACCTAATATGGTCGACTGTAACAGTTTGTTAGTTAAAATTGGATCAGAATTTGCGATATTAGCTATATATCGACCTCCCTCTTTTAAAAATATTAGCAATTTTACTAACTCTCTGAATGACACCTGGCAAAACCTGTCATCCTTCAAAAACACGATTTTAATTGGTGATATTAATATTAATATTCTTCCAGGAAGTGCTGATGCATCTGCTCAGGACTACCTCAACCTATGCGCCTTTCATAGCTTGCTCCCCGCACACAATTTTCCTACACATCAAAGTGGCTCCTGCTTGGACCATATCATGCTTAAATCAAATTTCCCTTCACTTGCACTTGTTGTTAACTCAACAATAACCGATCACAATGCTGCCCTATTAATCATAAATTGTAAATTACCTAAACAAAACACTCGCACAATTTCTAAATTAAACATAAATAAACTTGAAGAAGATTTACGCGTCATCAACTTTGATCCAGTTTACAATTCTCCTGATCCGCAGTTTTGTATATTGTATGTAATAGAAAATATACGACATGCAATTCAGAAAAATACAAACATATCAATATTGAGCCGTAAAAATTGTAACATAAAACCCTGGATCACGACAGGTCTTATTCGTTGTATGAAACATAGAGACAAACTGCACATGAAGGCTAAATCTCATCCAGATAATGCAATACTGCAACTGACGTACAAAAGGTATCGTAATTTCTGTAATGACTGTGTTTCTGTAGTGTCTTCGATAAAACTGCACTGGAAAAGGCTGGAACAAATAGTAAACAGATCTGGAAATATATTAAAAATGTAACATATACCTCGAAACAAAATGAGTCATCTTCAGGTTTATTAAAAGCGCACTCGACACCGCTGACATCTGCTAACTTAGCAAATAATTTTTTTGTTAACGTCGGAAAGAATCTGGCAGAAAGAAATCGGGTTCAATCACACTATCAAACAAGCACGTCTTTTGAATGTAATCCCACCTTAACATCCTTCGCCCTGCTAGATACTGACGAAACTGAGGTAGAACGAATAATCATGACTTTGAAAGATGACTGTGCAGTTGGTTGGGATAATATATCAAATAAAATCATCAAACGATTCAAGAATATTTTAGTACCACCACTGACTTATATTTTCCGAATGTGCCTGTCTTTGGGTCTTTTTCCCGAGTGTCTCAAAAAAACAGTTATTGTCCCTGTCTACAAAACAGGCAGTAAACAGCAAGTAACAAATTATAGACCAATTTCTTTACTACCTTCTATGTCAAAAATTTTGGAAAAAATCATAAATAAAAGACTGTTTAAATATCTGGAGGATAAATCAATTTTGTCGGAGCGTCAGTATGGTTTTAGACCTAAAGTTTCAACTGCCGATGCCGTACATCAACTGACTGACTATCTAGCCCAAGAACTTGACAAGGGTAACCATACAGTAGGAGTCTTCCTGGACCTCGCCAAAGCTTTTGACACAGTCTCCATCCCTATTCTTTTGCGCAAGCTTGAGACGGTGGGCGTAAGAGGCATTCAACTGAAACTTCTCAAAAGTAAAAAACACGTCCTTTGGTGTGCCCCAAGGAAGTATTTTAGGGCCTACTCTGTTTTTGATATACATAAATGACCTTTGTAATCTAAACCTACAGCACGGCACTATAATATTCTACGCTGATGACACTGCCCTCCTTTTTTCTGCTGAATCGGAACATGAAGTCTACAAGTTTGCGCAACACGGTTTTAATATTGTAAATAAGTGGCTTCAACATAACTCACTAACCCTAAATGCGGCAAAGACAAATTATATTAAGTTTTCAATGTGCAAACAAAGATCTGTTTTGCCCTCAACGATGTATGCTCACTGTTGTATGGCCCCTGCTGATTGCCTGCTTACGTGTCCTAATATTAATATAACTAATAAAATAAAATATCTAGGAATTGTAATAGATGAAACCCTATCTTTTAAACAACACATAGAAGCTTTAAATAATAGAATGCGTAAACTAATATTCGTTTTCAAAAAACTACGTTATATTGCAGACCCAAAATTAATTAGGCGAGTTTACTTTGCTCTCTGTCAGTCAATTTTGACTTACTGCATTACCTCTTGGGGTGGAGCAGGTAAAAGTTTGCTACTACCTATTGAAAGAGCGCAAAGAGCAATTCTTAAGGTGTCTACTTGCCGCCCTTTCCTTTTTCCCACTAATCTACTCTACAAATCCTGTGAAGTACTAACAGCTCGACAGTTATTCATAATGAGCATCGTATTAAAACAACACGCAGCCCTCCCATATAGCACTGAATTTACTAAAAAGAGACGGAAAGACATGGTTTGCTCAACAAAAAGTACAAAACATGCCTTCGCAGCCAAATTTTTTGTCTACCTAGGACCATTACTTTATAACAGACTAAATGCGAGAGCTAAAATTTATTCTCTAAATTATAATAATTGTAAAATAACTCTCAAGGAAGCTCTTCAAAGTATGTCCTATGAAGATACAGAGAAACTATTAATTGTACTTAAATAAATTAAATATTGTGTTAATTAAGTTTAGCTAAGTAAGGATAGTTACTAAGATTTTAGCAAGTAGGATTTATTGTACTATTTACACTTTTTTACATACCTATTAGATGACTAGATTTTTATAAATAATGTGATTATTTAGAAATGTTATTATACCTTGCCTCGCATGAAACACAGGATGACCTAGTTCAGGCACATAACATAGTTGAATTGTTCGTCGATTTAAGCAAATTAGTATTTAGTGTTTTACCTTTTTATATGAATAAAGTTTTTATTTATTATTTTATTATTTATTTAACTGTAATTAAAAACATGAGCAGACGCAAATCTCCCGGACATGACGGGCTCAGTATTGAGCATTTCAAATGTGCTGGGGTTCATCTGCCAAGAGTTCTGTCATTGTTTTACACCATGTGCCTAAGTCACTCTTACTTGCCAGCAGAACTAATGAAAACACTGGTTATTCCCATAATTAAGAATAGGACGGGCGACATATCAGATAAGTCAAACTATCGACCTATATCTCTCACAACCACAATGGCAAAAGTGCCGGACGGTATGATTGATTCTAGCTTGAAGGAATATCTATCCGTGCATGACTCGCAGTTCGGGTTTCAACCTGGACTGTCTACGGAAAGCGCCATAGTAAGTCTCAAACATACGGTCCAGTATTACACTGATCGTAAAACGCCGGTTTTACGATCAGTGTAATACTGGACCGTATGTTTGAGACTTACTGTATACGCCTGTTTTCTGGATCTCTCCAGAGCCTTCGATCTGGTAAATTATGATGTACTCTGGAGAGAGCTTGAGGATAGGGGTGTACCGACAGGAGTTCTTAGGATCCTACAGTACTGGTATGGGAACCAAGAAAACATTGTAAAGTGGTCCAATGCACTCTCTGAGACATATAGGTTAGAGTGCGGTGTGAGGCAGGGTGGTCTGACATCTCCTAGGCTATTTAGCACGTATATAGATGGCCTAATTGTGGAACTCAGTAATATGCGGGTCGGATGTAGCGTCCATGGTGTAAAAATAAATAGTATCAGCTACGCTGATGACATGGCGTTGCTGGCGCCGACGGCGGGTGCCGTGAATGAAGTATTAAAGGTCTGTCAGGCGTATGCTGACTCACACGGACTTATTTATAACATTAAAAAGTGCGAATACATTGTCTTTGGGGCCGGCGGTGAATGCCCAGATACTATACCTGACATTACCCTAAATGGCTTGAACGTCAAAAGAGTGACAAAGGTCAAATATCTAGGGCATTTTGTCGCTGACGACCTTAAGGACAATGTTGATATTGAAAGGGAGCGTAGGGCATTAGCAGTCCGAGGTAACATGTTGGCCCGAAGATTCGCTCGGTGTAGCATACTTGTGAAAGTAACACTTTTTAAGGCATATTGCCAGTGCTTTTACACGGGGAATCTTTGGGTCAACTATACCAAAAGAACGCTGGATGACCTACGCGTTCAATACAATAATATTTTTAGAATGCTGTTGGGACTGCCACGATGGTGCAGCGCGTCTACTATATTTGTGCAAAACCGAACTGACGGCTTCCATGCCGTCATTCGCAAAAAAAAACTGCGTCGCTGTTGTCAAGGTTGCGGGCGAGTGGCAACAGCATTATAAAAAGTTTGGCGGAGAGTATCGACTCTCCGATTATCAAAAGTTTTGTGAGAAGGACAATCACTAAACCTCCTCGTCCTTTTCACAATACTAATAATTATTGTATCTTCTTCTCTCTATTGTACTGTACTAACACTAGTAATAAGTTATTTTATTGTTTACTAACACGCTGGATCGTTGTTGTCCGATAAATAAAGTATAATAATAATTATGCGTGGTCTGACACGCACTTGGCCGGTTTAAACATCATCCTACTATAATATCACACAAAAATTTCTAAATTAATGTCTGTAATTTTTATGGTGTACATAATAAAGAATATTCTATCTATCTATCTATCTAATTAATGAAAAAGTCAGTGAAGATGTGTGGATGTTTATTAGATACATAATAAAATAATGGCCCAACAGCAGATTTTTTTATACCGGAAGTATGTTCCAGTGAGATATTTTTTTTGAAATGACGTTGTTTTTCAATATTCACTCGGATGGAGCCTCTGATTTCACTATATTCGTCATGCTGAACAGTCTTTCCAAATCAGCGTTTGAATCCGCAGTGGTTTTGGCGTTTGACACAGGTTTTAGATAAACATTAAAAGAATTAAACATACCATTATCGTGTTATTTCAATATTTTCTCGAGTCAAAGTTGATTGTATTGTTTTTACAAATTGAATTAAACTAACCACTGGATAAAACCACCAGCTACTAAAAGCAAAATTCCTCCGCCAGTAGAGGTGTCCAAACTCCCAGGTTTAGTGGAAATCCCACTAAGTTGACAACACTGCTTTTTTACGATTTTGTCATTGACTACAGATAACAAAAACGTAAAAAGAAAAACGTTTTATTACGTAGTTCAATTATGGTAGTTTTTGGTAGAAAGTGTTTTAAAAAGTGGTTTTTAATTTTTCGGCAATCATTGTACATTTTTATTTATAAGCACTAGTAGATCATCAGTTGTAATTAAAACAAAATTACATTATAGCACAATAATTTGAATATTAACCATTCATAGATGCTGTAACTAAATTGCTTTGAACATCCCTATACAATTCCAGTCGTATGGAAAAAATGTACATCGCAATTCTAATTATGGCATGCGATTATGATTGGACTTGCTTTCGATTCAGAATTACAATCAAAAATAAAATATGTTACGCAATTAGGCTGCGGACTGAATGTGAGTATTATATTTACGAATTGTAACTTAAACTTTTATTTGAAATTTACCTAGACTATTTGGTGACACATGGATTAGTTCTTTTTATTGTTATTTTTTAAATCCATCATGAGGTCTAAAAGATAAATAATTAGTGTTTATTATTGCGTTTAAAAATGCAGAGTCTTAATATTACTTATATTGTTATTTTAAATAAATATTATTTTATGTAAAATTATAAAATGACGTCACTTTAATATTTTGTTATAACTGCTTAATATTACTTTTTTTTTTGTTTTTGAGGAATACTGTAAGTCTCTGGGTTAAAAGATATGAGGAAGAGGGAAGCCTTGCTAGTCGACAGCGAAGTGGAAAGCCATCGCTTATTAGCAAGGCGCAGCGACGATATAATGGTGGGCGAGTATGAAACAAATGGTTTTACACCAACAGGACACTTTGCGGAATTATTCGACACCTCATTGCAAACTGTTCGCCATGCCCTCCACGCTGAAGGATTGCATCACACAGAAGACCAGCAAAAAGCCTTTCTTGACCGAAAGACATAAACAAGAACGATTACGTTTCGCACGGGATTATTTAGATTTTGACTGGAATACTACCATATTTTCAGACGAAAAAACATTTAAGTCTAGTCAAAAGGGTAGGCTTCATTTATGGCGCAAGGATAACACTCGATGGTGTGATAAAAACGTAATCCCTAATACAGAGTCAGGTCGAATTACGATTAATATGTGGGGATGGATGAGTGCCGCAGGGCCAGGAGAACTGGCTTTTATTCCTTCACGTGCCAACAATTCTACTTATGTAGAAGTATTAGACGATGACATGCTACCTACTGTGCGCAACATTTACCCAGCTGATGAGTTGACACAATTGACATTTGTCCAGGACGATTGTCCTATTCATCGGGCGAGCATTGTGCGTCAGTGGTTCCAGAATCACCCGGAGTTAATTGTTGTTCCATGGCCAGCGCGATTACCCGACCTCAACCCCATAGAAAATCTATGGGGTTTGATGGTGCAAAGGTGGGAGTTGCGGGATGAGAGGTGTATACAACAATTAAAAACCCATTGCATGGAGGTTTGGGAAAATTTAAGAGGAACCGAAATATGTGGTAATATTGTAGGGTTCATGCGCAAACGTCTACTTGACTGCATTGAAAATAATGGGGGTTATACAAAATATTAATAACTAGATGTTTTGGTTTTAATAATTAAACGGTGTAACTAAATATTTAGTAATATTAACATATCTGTAATTATTTAATGATCTTAAATTGAGGTTTAGTTTCAATCTTCTTTTCGTCAAAAAAATGAACACTTAGCTATTACCTCAATATTACATTAATTGTGACTTTACATAAAAAAACATACATAAAGTCTAAATCATATTACCTATTATATCAGTTTTCAATAAACTCCACTGAATGCCGATACCAACCTATAATAAGTGGGTACCAACAATTATATTTGTGTTTTAGAATATCCTTTCCTGGTAATGTTATTATGAATTGACTAAGTATGTGGGTACCCACTTAGTAAATTAAACAAAAAAACTTGTGAATGGTAACAAGAGAACTTCTTTTGTCTAGATAGGAATGTGACATCACAATTCTCATAAGTTTGTTAATTTTATAAATAAATAAAACGAATAAACATTTTTGTTATCATTCAAGACGACTTTTTATTTCCACCTTCTAACACCAAAAAGATAAATTAAAAATCACATAAATAGTTAAACAATAATACAATAACTAATATTTAACTTCTTATAAAAAAAACAAATAAGAAAAAAACAAATCTTTATATATATAATTCTTCTGTGAGTGTGTATGTCACTGAACTTCTCTCAAACGACTGGACCGATTTTGATGAAATTTTTTGTGTGTGTTCAAGGGGATCTGGGAATGGTTTAGATTCACAATTTTGTCCGCTGGACAATGTTTTGACAGGACAACGTCTGTCGGGTCCGCTAGTATAAACATAATTTTTCTATGAAACTAGTAAACCAGCCACACGTTGTAATTACTTAGATTCGATCTCAGACCTCACCGTGATCGTGATCCACTGCTTAGCCCAAACAGCTATCAGCACATGATAATTTTATGCGAATTTTAGCATCAGGTCGCCACTATGACGCGTATTCTAAATGCAACAGAAATATAATGTTATTTCACGTTGTGCGACGACAATTCATTAGTGTGTGTTATCAGTGGAATGTTGAGACATCACTCATACACGCACATGTACACACACTGGCTGTATCGTGCTCGAGTTCATAGCAATATAATTCTTAGCATGCTTTTGGAGTTTTGAGCGCTTACTGTACAACACATATAGAAGCATCCCAGAATTTTGTAATATCTATATTTAAAAGAGTGTCCTTGGAGTTTCTTGCCCGTTCTTCTTCATAGAGATCTACGTTTTGGAAAGGGCAACTAGCTTCAACTTTTTAGACCTAGAGCTACTTACCTACATACAATAAGTACCTGCCTCAATAAGTATCTAGAACTACTTACCTAAATACAATAAGTTCTGGTGACCTTTTCGGGGAAACTGAAGGTTTCGTCTGTGCAATTATGGACGAAGTTATCTTGACGAATAACTACCGGAGACATATTATGAAGAACGGGACGGATGACGTGTGTCGGGCATGCCACCGGCCGGGTGAGTCCATCAGACATATCATCTCAGGTTGTTCTCGTCTGGCTAACGGCGAGTACTTGCACAGACATAACCAAGTGGCCAGGATTATCCACCAACAGCTTGCTTTGAAATGTAAACTTGTAGATTCTGAGGTACCGTTTTACAAGTATGTGCCCGATCCAGTTCTCGAAAATGACCATGTCACGTTGTACTGGGATCGATCCATCATTACTGACAGGACTATTGTTGCCAATAAACCTGATATAGTGGTGATAGATCGATAAACGTGCCGCGCAACGATAGTCGATGTTACCATTCCACATGACGAGAATCTCGTGAAAGCTGAGAAAGAGAAACAAATAAAATATCTCAGCTTAGCACACGAGATTGTTAATATGTGGAGTGTGAGCTCGGCTACCATTGTGCCGATTGTCATAACGACCAACGGCCTGATGGCCGAAAGCCTCGACCAACATCTCTTGAGGCTCTCGTTAGGCGGTTGGATCAAGGGCCTGATCCAGAAAACAGTACTCCTCGATACGGCTCGCATTGTGAGGAGGTTCCTGTCTCTGCAGCCCTAACCACCGGTAGCTTGAATCCTGCTCCCGACACCGGCGGACCTCTATTTTTTTATATTTTTAAATGTTTTTTTAATTCTGTTTACATTTTCTATTCTGATACAGCTCGGTTAGTCTATTTTAGTTATTTTCATAGCGTTATGTCCTATGGTATTCTGCTGTGGGGCAAAACCGCTGACATTCAAAATATATTTGTTCTTCAAAAACAAGCAGTTCGAGCAATTTACCAGCTAGGTGCCAGAGTTTCTCTAAGAGATTTGTTTAAAAATATTGGTATTCTCACGGTGGCATCACAATTCATTTTCGCCAACATCTTATATATTAGACAAAATATACACTTATACACTAAAAACAGTAATATTGCTAGATTTGCCTTTTAATGCATTTAAAACTAAAGTAAAATCCAACCTTTGTTCAAAGGCATACTATTCTATCAACGATTACTTAAATGATAAGAATAGTTGGTCGCTGTGATTAACTCAAGACAATGTTTATGTTCTTTCTCCAGAATTAGCTTACCTACTGACAGTTTATATGAGTTTATATAATTGTTTATTTTATTTGAATTTATAAGTAATTTTTTTTTTTTTACTTATTTGTTACGAGTCAATTTATTTTTAATTTTATTTTATTGTTGACATAATCTACTCATTACAATGTTTTTGTTATGAGTTGTATTGCAATTTGTGGTTAGCTAGCGACCTCGACAATTAATCATATTATTTTTTGCCTGAGCAACCAGCAGCAAGTTCGTCATGCTCCCTTAGATGTCACTGCTTGCGGTAGCGTCGGGGGTCGGTTTGCCTCCTTCCCTCAAATATGGTGAGGGGGATTACCCCCTGGCTGGCTGGCTGATCTTTGAGTTATGCTCGTGAACGGGTGCTGCTTGTGGTGACTGGTCGTCTTGCTGATCATGGTTTTGTTATTGTTACTAGTAATTAACTGTTCATTTATTTTACCCCGATGGTCCTAGTTTATCATTTATAACTGCCAATTACAGCTTTATGTAAGCGGGCACGCCCTTTATGTCTGGAGGCTTTTATTTAGATATTTAGTTCTGTTTACGTTTAGTTTTTTTTTTTAATATTGCTTTAGTATAGTTCTCGATGTTTCTGGTTGGTATATTGGCGTGTGCTAGCTGGCATATGCCCTATAATTTATCATTTGAATTATGTTTTGTGTTGCATAATGTAAGCTTTTTTGCATACTATTGTATAGAATCATTTTTCTAACTTGAACAGACAGCTGTGCTGCTGGGGAGTTTGATGCGCCACTTCTTCTTCCCAGCTAAAGGCACTAGGAAATGGTGAAGGGTGGGCGTTTTTGGGGGACTGTCTTATGTAATTTTGACGTTCGAAAAGTGCTGATTCTCAGCCTAGTTTCAATAAATGACTTTTGAATTTTGAATTTTTGATTATTTTAAGAAATATTTAAAAATGTAATTGAATAAGAACTGAAATAAATAAATGGAATAATAATAGTTATGAGAGAGAGTGTGATGTGGCTGTTCTAACAGAATGTTGGCTTCCTTGTCTAAGTAGGTAATACCACCCTACCCAAGCTCCAATGTTACTCTTCGATCCACACTAATAAACACCGTAATCAGTGACGGAGTAGTCGTATACATCAATTCAAATCTTGCATTCAAAGTACAGTACCGACCAAAAGACCATAGGCAATCTCACAAAGCAATAGACTGACGCTTCGGTTTGACTTACGAACTTCTTCTATAAGTTGTTACAATACTGTAGGCACGCACATTACACACACACACTCACTTTGTCTGCAACCAATGACTAGTTCGATAATAATCATTCGCTTTTTGTTTCATTCGTCTTATTCACATAAATATTAAAATTTAGCAGGTAGACCACAGAAAACTAACTAAATTATTTCGATTTCTGTGGGGTAGACAGATGCAGTTCGTTACGAGTATTCACTTAATAGATCTTTGTTGGTTCATAGAAAATGTTGGTGACGAGTATTTAGCGCAGTGTTGTGGTTATTATTTTTAAAAAGCAAATATTGAAGAGATATCAATAGCGCTGCGTAAAAGTGCGTTCTAATGAAACCGGACTAAGTGTGAGTGTTATTATTTAAATATTTCATATTTTACTAAACATAAATCTTAATCAAGGGTATTGTTGATAGAACAGAGGTATTGTTGAGACAGAAGATGCCTTTAAAGTTTTAAATTCATTATGAGGTTTAATTCGATTAGTGAATAATAAATAATTAGGTATTATGTGTAATAAATACAATGTTATTCTTTGTTCTAGAGAAATACTGTGAGGGTTAAGAGATATGAGGAAGGGGCTTATTATCGAGTAGCAGTAACGTCAAATGGTGAATGAATATGAAACAAATGGTTTCATACCAACGAGATATTTTGCTGAATTATTAAAATCACGTCATTATGAACCGTTCGCCGTGCACTTTCAGAGTGCATGTAAAAAATGTAAAAGTGAATGTGAATGAAACCGGACTAAATGTGAGTGTTATCATTTAAATATTTTATATTTTACTAAACATAAATTTTAATCAAGGGTATAATAAATACAATGTTATTTTTTGTTCTAGAGAAATACTGTGAGGGTTAAGAGTTATGAGGAAGGGGCTTATCATCGAGTAGCTAAAGAAAACAGTTATAACAGCAAAGAAATTACAGTATATTAATAAAATAAAAAAATCAAATAACAAAGTTAAAACTATGTGGAGTATTATAAATGAAAGAACAAATAAGAAAATAAAAAGGGATAAAAATAACATTAAATTACAAATAAATAATTTAAATGTCACTGAACCTAACCAAATAGCTAACTTTTTTAATAGCTTCTTTGCGTCCATCGGCGAAGGTAGCAACAAACCACCTGGCAATGAGCAGCGAGGCCCTCCAGTGCTCTGCTCCACAGAAAATACCATGTTTCTCAGCCCTGTTGACCCCGGTGAAATAAACTCATTATTAAAAAACCTAAAAAGTAAAAAAAGTCATGGAATAGACGAGTTACCACCAATGTTAATACGACAATGTGCAAACGAACTTATTTTACCTTTCTACTTGCTAGTAAATCAATCTTTCGAAGACGCCGCTTTCCCGGATTACCTAAAGAAAGCATTAATAAAACCAATCCACAAAAAAAACTCGGAAACGGATCCAAGTAATTACCGACCAATAGCTCTTTTACCAACCGCCTCAAAAGTTTTTGAGAAAGCAATGTGCAATCGAGTCTACTCCTTCTGCGAAAAATATAATATATTTAACGAATGCCGAAACGGCTTTCGCAGAAACAGATCCACTATTCTAACAATTTATAAATATATACAGGAAGCTTTAAATCTAATAAATGGCAAAAAATACGCCGTTGGATTACTATTAGATATGACTAAAGCTTACGATAAAGTGCAATATGACATACTATTAAATAAATTACAGGGTATAGGGATCCGCGGTAAAACTCATGAATGGTTTAAATCCTATTTAACAAATAGAGAACACCAGGTCGAAATTGAATTTTATAATGAAAATACCAAAGAGATACAAAATATTCGGTCTGACAGTAAAGCAATTAACGCCTCTATTCCCCAAGGAACTGTAATTGGATGCCTGCTTTTTCTTATTTACATAAACGACCTTCCAAAAACCATAGAAGGGCCGTGTGTGTTGTTTGCTGACGATATTTCGATTCTAACTTCATGCCGGAACAATGTAGGCTTGAGCGAGGACCTAACCACTATACTAAATAAATCAATAACTTGGATGAACGACCATAACCTCGAAATTAATTTCTCAAAATCTAAAATAATTCCCTTCCACCCCCGACAAAAAACCCCACTAGACATAAATTTCACTTACAACGGAAAAACAATAGAAGTCGTTCATGAATTTACTTTACTTGGCCTGGATATAGACACAAACATTAATTGGAAATCACACATCAAAAAGATAAAATCAAAACTATCCAAATTTGCATACGCCCTTAGTGAAGTCAAAAAGACCACTAACCTTAAAACTGCACTTGTTACATATTATGCCTACGCACATGTATGGCTCAGCTACGGCGTAATATTGTGGGGAAACAGCACAGATGCACCCACACTTTTTACATTACAAAAAAGATTAATAAGAATCCTTGTAAATATAGAAGATACCGACAGTTGCAAACCTCATTTCCAAGAAAATAAAATACTTACCCTCCCTTGCCTATACATACTAGAAATATGCAAATTCGTTCGAAATTACCAGCACTTTTACACGACAAGAGAAGAAATACAGTCTAAATATACATTACGTCATAAAAATAGGTTAAACTTACCAGGTTCTAAGTTAAAAATGCACTCAACAAGTACACTAGTCATGACAATTAAAATATATAATAAATTACCAGAATTAATAAAAAATGAACAAAAATTGAGTATATTTATAAACAAATTAAAACTATTCCTATTATCTAAATGCTATTATGATATCAATGATTATTTAAATGACAGATTTTAATTTACAAGTTTTATAAAATAATTACAATAAATAGGTACTAAATAAGTAACAAAATTAAAAGCCCTCTTCCTCTCTCCTACTTTTGCTGTGCCCGACAGGGTCCACAATGATCATATTATTTTGTTAAACCTACCACCTAAGTTCACATGTGGAAGCAATAAATATATTGAGTATATAGCAGCGACGTCAAATGGTGAATGATTATGAAACAAATGGTTTCATACCAACGAGATATTTTGCTGAATTATTAAACACGTCATTATGAACCGTTCGCCGTGCACTCTGAAGGCTTGCATCACTGAAGATCAGCTAGAAAACTGTTTTTGACTTTAAAATATTGATCATACCAACTTAATAAACAACAGATTCGTTATTGCATGAATTTATGGTAACGAATTTTTTAAGCACGTTTCAATATGGTGTTTGTCGTATTTCTTGCAGATAGACCGAAAAAGTTTAAGACTATTTTAGTAGGTAATATTATTATTTTAGGATTAAAATTTGAGGTTTAGTTTCAATCTTCTTTTCGTAAAGAAAATGAATACTTAAGCTATAACCTCAATACCATCCAATATAATAAAACCAAATAAAATGTAAAATAATGACTTAATGTAAACTGCCTATACTTAACCTTAAAATCACCTATTTTGTCAGTAGTTTTTTTTTACATTTTGAGTAGTATGATATTCTTATTTATTGCTTAATTATTTCGACCATGATCAAAGCTTTATATTTATGGTGAAAAAAAATCCATTTAAAATTGAAAACATTTCAAAATTTAAATATGTCAAAATAATACCAATTGCTTCTAAGTTTCTAGACATCTATTTTACATCTTATTCAGCTGAAGTAATGATAAATAATTGTAATAGTTTGTTAATTATATAAGTAAAATAAATATAATGAATAAATAATTTTTAATTTTTTTATCACATATCATGCATTTTTATTCTAAACCCTTTATTGCAATAACAACATTAATAAAAAGGCAGCAATATTTAAAAAATATTATAATTGCAAAAGAAAAATAACAATATTTGCAAAAATAGCGCTGTGATTTACTAGATTAGAATCTTAGCTATCTTGATCACAAGACCAACGCTTAACGCCTTCTGCTATCTGCACATATAATTTACTTTCGAATTTTAGCAATGCCATACACTGGCCAAGGTCACGCGTAAGATGCGTGTCTAACAAAAGGCACCCGCGAACCGTGACGATACGATAGTGTGCGTTCTCTGTGGTGTGTATACGGCACACCCACCACAGACGTCTGACTGTTTACACATACACATGTACGGACTACAGCGCGTGTTCACAGCAATACGACTCTTAGCGTGTCTATCCACTGTTGAACTCTTACTGTACATGAACTTGAATTTTATGACTCTGCTTCTGGTTTAATCGTAGAATTTGCTATCCTCTGCGTTTATATATCCCCCTCTAACGAGACTATTGAAGTCTTTCTCAAATCCTTAAACATAATACTATCTTCCTTGACTATCTTCCAAACTGTAGAGATAACAGGTGACATAAATATAAACATAAACATTGATAGCACAGCGTCATCTATGAACCACTGGTCGCATGAATACCTTAACTGTCTCTCTTATCATGGGTTTTTACTTTCCCACCACCTAACCACAAGAGGTAATAATTCTGTACCTTCAGTGAAAAGTGATATATCTTGACCTATATCAGTTTTAATATTCTTACACTAAGTTTAACAGGAAAAAAAATGCAATTTTTTGGTCTAATTGGTACCCCTCTAAGATTAAAATTGAGCAAGCTTATTTTGGTGTAAAGTGCTCTAACTAAGCATTTTTTACATTAATTAATGTGTAATAAAATACATTTTTAATAATATCAATGTGAACTGAACAAATATTTCAAGTACCTTAATGTATATTAATACTAATGTATGTGACTCTTATTACGTGATCTATGTGAATTAGTACAAACTGATATATTTAGGTACACATAATCATCTAACACCAACCAATAAATAATGTGTAAAATGGTTAAAGTCATTTTAAACTAATTTATACATAAAACGACTTTAATATATGTTGTGTTATGTGATACAATTGGATTTCTTTTTAAATTATAAAAAACTATACAAATTAATCTGTTTCTTCTTACACTAAATCGTGCTCTAAGATATTGTTTACCAATGTCAGTAATCAGTACTCATTTTAGTGAAGTAAACAAAGAGTCAGATTTTTTTAAACTTTAACATTCATTTTCTCATAATCATGATTTTCCAGTTACATCACTTTTCACTGAAGGTACAGAATTGTCTTGACCACACAATTCTTAAAACCCAATTACCCTCTTCTACCTTCATTTTCGATTCGACTATTGTTGATCAGTGGTGGTGGAGGTCAGAGAGCAGTGGTGGCCCAGTGGTAACGGCCGCGACTTACGAGTTGTAGGTCGTAGGTTCGAACCCAGACAGGCGCTTTACTTTGTGTAAATTATTTCATCACCACTGCTCTCAAAACGGTGAAGGAAAACATCGTGAGGAAACCGGCATGTCCTAGAACCGAAAATTCGAAGACATGTGACATCTACCAACCCGCACTGGGCCCGCGTGGTGGATTACGGCCCACTCCCTCTCACAGAGAGGAGGCCTGTGTCCCAGCAGTGGGAACATTTATAGGCTGATGATGATTGCTGATCACTACACAACCCTGTTTTGTTTAAATTTGAAACCACCCCGTAATTTTTCCAATACCTCAATCCTAAAGAACGACTTCGTCTAACTCGACAAGTCTATGCAAAAACTGGAATTCACGCATATTTTTTCCTTGAATGATTCAAACATTGCTACAGATTGTCTGATCCAAACACTACCCAACTAGCAAAAAATAATCTTACAAATATCCCAAGACCAGGTGTACTATGCGTTTAGACTTATAATAGAATTTGTGTTGTGAACATACAAAAGCAGCAACATATCGCTATATACTATATTTCAATAGTTAAAACTATCAAAATAACCACTTGTGTCTGCAATTCAAAAGTGAGAGAGCAAGAAGAAAAAAAAAAGTACATTTAAAAGCACTGCAGCTATTTAAAAAATTTGAGGCTTAAGCACCTTCTAGCTGAGGTCACACTAGTTGTCAAGAGATCCAAGTCGTGTTGTTTACATATTTTATTAAAATTTTTGCTTGCACGCACAATATAACTGTTCTGCCTATAATTAGTAGAACTTTGAGGTACACGTAAGGGTTGTAAAAATCGAAATGCTTTGTTTGGAACATTGAAATAAAATTTTGATAATAACTCAGGGCTGTCAATATTATTGTTAAAGATTTTAAATAGGAATAAACAGTCAGCAATCTCACGTCAATCTTCGAGTGGTAGTAAATGATATTTCTTACAGAGTCGGAGATAATCGATTGAATGGTATGGAATCTTTTGATGGAAACAAAGATATTTAATGAAACGTCTTTGAATGTTCTCAATGCGGTCAATGTATTTGCGATAACGTGGATTCCATATCTGAGATGCATACTCGAACTGGCTTCTAACAAAAGTGCATTACAATATTTTAAGTGTTTTAGCATCTGTAAAGCACTTAGAGAGACGCATTATAAACCCAAGCAATTTAGAGGCTTTATTGACAATGGCGTCAATGTGTGTGTCAAAAACTAACTTACTATCTTGGTGGATGCCTAAATCACGAATAGTATCGCACCTAGGCAAGGTTTGGCCCGCTAATGTGTAGGTGGTGGCTAGGATAGCACGTTTCCTAGTATAAGTGATCAATGAACACTTTGATGGATTGAGATCGAGTTTGTTAGCCCGACAGTACTCTTCAAGCCGATGTAAGTCAGCCTGAAGTGCTAACCCATCATCAAGCGATGAAATCTTGATGAAAATTTTCATGTCATCAGCAAAACATAATAAATGGGATGAATGCAGGCACTGATCAATGTCATTTACATATACCACAAATAAGAAGGGACCGAGCAACGAACCCTGAGGTACTCCGCTGGGCACAGATACCCATCTAGACATATAATTATTGAGCACTACTGCTTGCGACCTGTTGACTATATAAGATGAGAACCACCTCAGGAGGTCTCTACGAATGCCCATCTGGTTAAGCTTGTTTATTAGGGTGTCGTGGTCGATCCGATCAAATGCTTTGCTATAATCAGTGTAAATCACATCGACTTGTCCGCCATCATCCATAGCCTCGGTAATGAAGTCATTAAATAAGACAAGATTCGAAGCTGTGGACCGTCCCCTTAAAAAACCATGCTGGAAAGAGCTGAACGAATTAGCAAGCGCGGGATATAACTGGTTATACATAATCCTTTCAAATATTTTAGCTATAATGCACAGTTTTGATATAGGCCTATTATAATTAGTAATTTCAGTTTTGGACCCCTTCTTGAGTACGGGTGTAATAAATGCAGATTTCCATACTCTCGGGACAACACCTTGAGATAAAGACTTGGAGAACAAGATTGAGATAGGTAGGGCTATGGAAGACGCACATTCAATTAGAAATTTAGAAGATATATTATCAGGGCCAGCACCCTTTGATGGGTCCAAATTGCGGAGTAAATCAGTCACCTCATCGATCTTTACTTCTATCTGACAAATATCAGCCGAGGGTACAGTAGTGCTAGAGGGAAAAACAGAGGCTGAATTGGGCCAGTTAACTGAGGTAGAATCAAGGAAGGTAGATAGAAAATAAGAAGAAAAAGATTCACAAATAGAATCACCAGTGAGCAATAATTCATCGTTGTAGTTTAATGTGTTAGGAATAGCATTAGAGTTGCAGCGATTTTTAACAAAGGTCTAAAAATGTTGAGGATTGCTTTTAATAGATTTTTCCGTTTGCTTAAGGTAACATTTATTACATGAGGCTTCCATAGTCCTAACTCTTTCACGCAAGCATTTAAAAGTTAACTCATCAGCTTTATTTCGAAGATTCAATCAGTTTCCTTTTCCATTCTGTCCATGTATGCAATATCGAAGTTAGACCCTGATACCATGTCTTTGCTAGACCGGTTAGCTTAGGCAAAGCGTAGTGAATGATTTCTTTTTCTTCCCAGCCGTAAATTTCAGCACATTCCTCAATTTTGGTCAACCAAGTCAATATGGTTTGTTCTTTAGACAAAGAGTCGAACTCCGGTATAACATTTGTGTTAAAAGACATCTTAGGTTTATCCGAACCCCTATTTTTTTCTAAAACAGCCACAAAATTGTCCATTAATCTACTTTCCGATTCTTTTGCCTTCGATCTCCTTGTTCTCTTTGGTGATGGCGATTAACTTGTCGACTCCGAAGACGTAGAGTAGTACCGTCTCCTCCTTAACCGTGATGATCGTTTTGCAACCGATCTGTGTCTTTCTCTTCTTTCGTTCCAGTTTTCATATTCTTTCTTTTTCTTTGTCCCTAATATAATGCTTTGGTTTCCCTCCGAGTTTGTGTTTTCGTGCTCTTGCCTCGAGCCGTGTCCATTCCTTTTCAAGTTAAAATCATCCATGATTTGACCCGTAACCTCGGGTTCTGCTTCCTGTGCATGTGTCAGTCCTTCCCCTCGACTGGTCACATCACAAGAATTCCTTAACCCTTTACCTCGGGTTTCATTTATAACAGGGCCCTTACCTTGGGCATCCTGTATATCAGGCCCTTTACCTCGGGCATCCTGTATATCAGGCCCTTTACCTCGGGCATCCTGTATATCAGGCCCTTTACCTCGGGCATCCTGTATATCAGGCCCTTTACCTCGGGCATCCTGTATATCAGGCTCTTTACCTCGGGCATTTTCTTCATGTCCATCCATCTCAAAGTGGTCTGAAACTTCGAATGTAAGCTTAGTATCTGTCATGTGTTACCGATAATTAACATTCTCAATCATGGCATGACATAACATTGCACTTATTGCGCAAAGTGACTGGAGAAGCGTGTGGTAAACCCACATGTCACCAGCTTATGTTTGAGTTCAATGTAACGGGGCGCATCTATTGCCCATTAATTGGGCACTGACACATAACTCCCTCATCAACTTTTAATCATGATTGGTTAGAACTACAATTTCATAGATGATCTAGTGGAAAATAAATTTAACCGTAGTTTTGAAATATAAGGCTCACCATTCAGTACCATTTGACACTGCATGTCGTTTGTCTTTTTACCTTAGATACCTATAACAGGTGTGTCAACTAAAAACGAAACGATCTTTGGTCATGCATATTTAATACAAATATCCATCCCTCACAAAAACAAGATAAGAGAAAATAAAAATACCCACATGACTGGGTATTTACCGAAATTCCGAAATAATCATAAAAAGTGACTTACGGTGTGTCCGAGCTGTGAACGTGAAAAGAAATTTTTTTTCCTTGGAAATCCCGCTTCTGACCTTTTGGCCAGGAATGAAACGCGTAACGTAATAATAAATAAACTTATATTTTTCTATTCTTCACCACGGTACAATTACATCAACTCCCGATATATATTACTTTCCTCTATGACATTTTATATCTGTGCGGCTCATCCATAATCCAGTGAATGACGGATCGAAAAACGTTAGGTTGACAATTTATGCCACCACTCATCATAGTGCGGGAGGTTTTAATGAAATTGCGGACCAACGAGATTTAACTATATCAACTAAAAACTTTAACAAACAAATCAATGCCTGAATTCATATCACAAGATTATTTAAACGAATTAACAAACATGTCAACAAACATTGAAAACTAATAAAGTCATGAGTACATGACTTCCTGACACATCAATCGACTAACATTTGTAATACAATTAATAATAGTAATAGTAATTTATTTATTTTCTCTCAAAAAGGTACAAATTTGGTACATGGTATACTGGGTTACAAACAGATTCAAACCTTTGTGAGAGCTGGAGTCTATACTGGGTTCGGGACCTGTATGACAGATCTCCAGGCTCACACTCTTAAAATTACAACATTAAATTGTACTTACGTACTACATACAATATTAAAGCTCCAAGTAATGAGAGGAAGGGAATTAATTTAAAAACAAAAGATGTGCTATGTGTGTCTTGGAGGTTGTGTGTCCGTGAGTACAATATAAGTCCTAGCGCCCAGCCTCCATGAAGAGCACTGTGCGCGAGCACCTACTTGCCCGAGAGTGTGTGTGTGTGTGTCTGTGTGTGGTTAACAAGGTGAAACGCGATAAAAGATAAATTTGAGTAGGTGCATATTCCTACTAAGATACTAAATGACCCTTACAATTGAGTTTACAGAGGCATCAGGATCACTGCAGATATTAAGGAGATCCCCTGATTTACTAGCGGGTGTGGTATTTTTATAACTAATGGACTTTATGATATCCCAAGTTGCCTTGGGATTTCCACTGGCCTTTTGGAGCTCATTCTGTTCATATCGGCACCTAATCGTCTTTAGCAGATTATTGCAATAATTTCGATATCTTGAATAAGTTAGTTTATCTATGTGATTTCCAGGATCCTGCATTGACTTTAAATGTAGTTTGTCACGATTGCGTATGCATCTCAAAAGACCAGGAGTTTTCCATGGCTTAACAATTCTCTTTCTGTGCGGTACTTTCTTTAATTAGCTATGTTCGTTTACTGAATCTGTTAAAATGGAGATAAGTAGCTCCGCACTTTGATTGGGTCTGTGCTATCCAGAATGCTAGAGAAGTCCAAGCTTTCTAAGTGATTCATGACACCCGGAAGGTTAATCTGGCGAATCATGCTTTTAGGTTTCTCAACAAAAGAGACAGATTCAAGGCAAAACAAAACAGGTGCGTGGTCGGTAAAGAACGAGTCTAGAACCAATGCTGTCGAACACTTATCCGATTTAAGAAAGACGTGGTCCAGACAGTTATCAATACGTGTAGGAAAGAGGTGGGCTGGTAGAAGCCCATGAAATGCCATTATATTTAAAAATTCATCAGAGTTTGGATCACCATTTCCTGGACGAATATTAATGTTTAAATCACCAATCACTGCTACTGTTCTCATCGACGAAAGGGAAGTCAGTGTGTCATTTAAGGAGCTAAGAAAATGTTCAATATTTCTGACTGAAAGTGATCGATATATTGCCACAATCGTAACATCTGGTTCTAACCTCAAAATAAGACAGTTAGCGTCCTGGAACAACGGTTCAGTAATCTTATACTTTAACTCGAAACGAATATAGATTAAAACACCGTCGTTTTGGTTACTAAACGTAGACCTTACCGAGGCAAAAACAGGTATGTCAGAAACTTTACTCAACCAGCACTCTGAAAGAATAACTACATAACACTTAACATCCATGGAGTGTATGAGGACATTTAAGCCATCAAAGTTCCGGTTCAAACTTCGAATGTTTACGTGCAAAGTGTTAAGCGTTTGCTTGGTGGATTGCAAGTGCTGTAAGCATTGGTCCGGCGAGCACACGAAAGATTGAGATACATTTAGGGATTCTACAGAATCCATAAACCCATTTAAATTATCCACAAGTGCGGTAAAAGTTAATTATGGTACTAGTAAAAGGCACAATGACCGGACTGTGACCGTTGTTGTGGTCAAACAGACAAAGTTTTTAACTTTTAGTTTGAGAAACTATATTTTTCAGACACCTAATGAGAGTGACAGGAAAGCAAGTTGACGTATGGGTACACCATGTGTAAAATATGTGTGTTAGAGTGACAAGAGCACAAGATGTGTATTTCCATAAAAATATAAAAAATAAAGTTAAGCATGCACATTTTAAAATTGTGATTATAATTAAAATAAGTGGGAGATCGTGATTATTACTGATGAATAGTCAAACTTCAACATTTAGAGTCTTCAAGTCAGACTCATTGTTAATGCAGTGTGCGGATTCTCCTTCCCTCTTGCGCACAAAGATCTATCCATGCGCAGTCCAGCAGAAACTGTAGCCATTTGTTCTTGAGAAATCTCGAGCTAAAAAGTACAGGCGTTTAGCCCTGTAAGTGAGATATTCTGATATGTATACAGGGACATCAAGGCCATTTACATGTATTTTAGCGGTTGACAGCTTTTTGTCTTTGTTGGCTCGATTAATTGAATGAACGATCTTTTCCTTCAAGACTATTGTCGTAAAATTGACCAAGATAGGTTTGTTTGTTTCATTCTTTGTATTTAGGCGGTAAACATCTCGTATGTCAGAGTATTTATCGAAAGATTTAAGGCTTTACCAGTATCAATTACAATTTTTGAGAGATCCTCTTTTGTTTCTCGCAATTTAGCGGGTATATTCCTCAATTCAAGGCAGGAAGATCTTTGCAGTCTTTTTAGGTTTTTGACCTTTTCCTCCAGTATCTGAATATAAGCTAAGTTCTCTTTACGCTCTGATGTTAGCTTATTGAATTCTTTCATCAGATCGTCATATTTCCCTGTTACAAAAACACATGATTTTTTACACGCTTTTTATTAGCTTCACCTGTATGTATGTTTGTTTGTATGTTTGTTTGTATGTTTGTTTGTATGTTTGTTTGTATGTTTGTTTGTATGTTTGTTTGTATGTTTGTTTGTATGTTTGTTTGTATGTTTGTTTGTATGTTTGTTTGTATGTTTGTTTGTATGTTTGTTTGTATGTTTGTTTGTATGTTTGTTTGTATGTTTGTATGTTTGTTTGTATGTTTGTTTGTTTGTATGTTTGTTTGTAACCGACTCCTTTGGGCACGATTTTGACCCACTTGAAACGGCCAGATTTCGTTCAAACTTTGTAGATTTATCGAGGACCGATGACAATACATTAATTTGATAAAATTATTCCATTTTTCAATTTGCAAAATAAGATTTTTGTTCGTGAAATAAAAGAACATAATAATTCAAAACTGAATCGTAAACATCGCAATATTTGCAAAAATAATTATGATAGCTCTTGTCACTGTCAAACACAAAGTAGGGTGACCATGATTTTTTACGAAACGTGTTCTTTGCCCCGAAACCCCATTGTATTCATATTATATTATTATATTGTGATATCTGTATGTTAAAATTTCTAATTATTTTTAACCGATTCAACGATCTAATATTAACAAATTTTTCAATACCAAAGAGAATTTTAATTCAACAAAATAAGCAAGAATTTGAAAAAAAAACACGCGTTTAAAGAAAACCAAACGAAAAAATTATATGCAGAAGACATTCCATCAGTGCGTATCGATTTCGGTCCAGATGGTGTTCAAGTAATTAAACCAATATCGGTACAGTTCCCAGCAAAACACAGCTATGGAATTGCTGAGAGACGTATGTTGCCATTGATTCTGAGTTGGGCATCGACCGTCCACAAGATGCAAGGCTGTACAGTTGATCATGCAGTCATTTATCTAGGCTCTCGACTGTTTGCAGCTGGACAAGCTTATGTAGCACTTAGTCGTGGAAGATCTTTGGACGGAATTCGAATTGAAGAACTTGATTGCTCAAAGCTAACAGGTAAAACCCCTTGTAACAGAGAAGCATTAGATGAAAAGATTCGATTATGAAGTAACACGTAGTAAGACTTGTCATTATCACTTGTTCGGCAATAACCTTATACCATTAAGTCTCACTGTATATATTGACAACGTTAAAATCTTTGAATGATTTCTAAAATCGAGATTAAATTTTTACCATTTAATACAGCCGTACACATGAATAATTTGGAAAATAATTAGTTACTTACAGTTATCACGGAATTAATAGTAGAACAAATAATAGTTTAAAATTAAAAAAACAATCTATTATAAATAAACCAAACTAAAAAGTAGAAAATAAATAACAGTTTAAAAAACTAAAAAAAACACGCTTTTTTATAGAAAAACGAACTAAAAAGTTGAAAATAGATTTTAATAAATTTAAATTAAGAATAGTGTTAAAAATTTTGATAAATATAAATTAATAATAGTGTAAATAAGAAAAAAATATAATTTATTTTAATAAAAAAGCGTGGGGTGCTTTTTATAACAATATCCAAATGATAATCCTTCTACTCATATCTGTCAATAAAATATTTATAACTATTGACACCATGCACCCCACGCTTTTTAATTAAAATATTTTTTTTTTTTTTTTCTTATTTACACTATTATTAATTTATATTATCAAAAATTTTAACACTATTCTTAATTTAAAATTATTACAATTTATTTTCAATTTTTAACCGACTTCCAAAAGGAGGTTCTCAATTCGATAGTAGGTTTTTTTTTTTTGTTTGTTTGTTACGTGATTACTCCGCCAATTATGAATTGATTTTGATGATTCTTTTTTTGTTTGATAGATCATACTTCAGAGGTGGTCCCATATAAATTTTATTAACTTTGCTTGGGTAGTTTTTGAGTTAGCTTCAATAATACGTATTTTTTCCCACATAGTATGTGGATGATATTATGATAACTTCCTGTCACTGTTATTTACATAGCAGGTAGTGGTATTCGAATTTGTGTGGGGTAGGTACTTCAACTAAAAACTGAAAAATAAAAACTTTTTACAATAAAAAAAACAACCGACTTCAAAAAAAAAACACTACAAAGTGAAAAATAACTTTAATTTCGGAAGTCGGTGACAAAGAACGAAAATTGAAAACTAAAGACACCGACTTCCGAAATTAAAGTTATTTTTCACTTTGTAATGTTTTTTTTTTGAAGTCGGTTGTTTTTTTTTTGTAAAAAGTTTTTTTAGTTCGGTTTTCTATAAAAGCGTGTTTTTTAGTTTTTTTAAATGTTATTTATTTGTTGATGCGTTTATTTCTCTTATCTCATTCAGATGCCTGCAGAGCATTGTATTTATAATTCTGCTGATTTTCGAAATTAGTGAACAAGTTGTCTATCAACATCCACCCCTTTTCCGTTGGCATATCTGGTTCCGACTCGTAATTAACAATGGAAGGTGGTGGAGTCCGTTTTACCGACATGATTTTTTTGTATTGTAGCGATAGGTCAAGTTAAGACACAATTTAAGAAAACACAAAACTAATTCCTCCTGGTGAGTCTCGAACTCGGGCTTTTCAGATAGAGTCCTCAGCGCTTAGGAAACGAGCCACTTGGACTATTACAAGTGATGTTGAAATCCTTTTCTATTAGTACAATTTAAAATGTCTTGTGTCTTTATGCGACCCTAGTACTTTTATTTTGGAGATAATATTTTAATTGTGTTTTATTTATTTTTTTCCTCTCACTCACCCTTTCGTACTCAGTTCTCAACCTTTGGTCCCAGCTTATGATGACCTGGTAGCAGTTGCTGATGAGGTTTCTTCCAGAGGCTTCCCGACTTGATATTCGGGAATAGAACAAACACTTCTTGACTTGTTTATTATTTCATTAAATAAATTATTTTATCACGTTTTAAGAAATAACAAATTAATAATAAGTGGGAAATAATAATTTTTGAGAATAAAAGGTAGCTTTATAAATTCAAGGAGACAACCAAAAACACGTCTGCTTTCGAGCAATGTTTGGACGGAAGGGGAAGTAATAATCTAAATAGTAATGTAGTAGCCTGAGGAGTCCTGAAATCGCTTCCTGAATACTTATGAAGACTTCTCAGTAATATGGTCTTATTATTCCCCTCGTCAGAAACCCATGCTCCTTCAAGAGATTTCGCAGTGAGTATTGAAGATACCCTGAACTATTGGTACAGGACGTCAGCGCCGCTTGGACTGGGATAGCCTTACAACCTTCCCGATTTCGTGTCCGGCGATCACGCCCGTCCGGTACACGTACTAAGTTCTATAATTAACCTATGCATAGAGCATGGTCACTTTCCAAAATTACTAAAAACGACGATAATTAAGCCACTTTACAAAAAAGGTGATAAAACAACCATTTCAAATTATCGTCCAATAGCTTTAATACAGGTATTATCAAATTCTTTGAAAATTTTTAAGGAATGGCATCCAAAATATATAACAAGATACCCAATCCAATAAAAAATTCAAAAGTCATTTATTCAAACTAGGCTGAGAATCAGCACTTTTCGAAGGTCAAAATAACATAAGACAGTCCCCCAAAAACGCCCACGCTTCACTACTTCCCAGTGCCCTAAAGATCTAAAAGATCTCGACATACACCATTTTAAAAAGGCTTTTCTTAATTTATTAAATATAAAATCTTATTACTACACAATCAATGAGTATCTGGACGACATCATCATCTGCCTAGCCTTTTCGCAACTATGTTGGGGTCGGCTTCCAGATGCAGCTGAATACCAGTATTTTACATGGAGCGACTGCCTATCTGACCTCCACAACCTAGTGACTAGGTAACACGATACCCCTTGGTAAGACTGGTTGTCAGACTTTTTGGGCTTCTAACTACCCGTAACGACTGTCAAAGATCTACAAATGACAGCCGGGACCAACGGCTTAACGTGATTTCCGAGGCACGGAGTATCTGGACGACAATTTATAATTTATTGTCATTTTTTTTTTATTAGATATTTTTAATGTTTTAATTAATTAAATGTTTAAGTACTCTTGAGAAATGTCTCGTGTCTCAAAAAGTTGAATAGCATGAAATATCTATAATAAAAATACATTTTTAAAGTGAAACTTTTATTACATCGTCTCAAACTTTTTGTCTGTGTGTTGCATGTCGCGTGACGGTCGGCCGCGGAGTAGGGATAAAGTGAAAGGCGCTCGTCAGAACAGCCAAGGCCAATATGGCGGCGCCTATAGAAGTTTCACTTTTACCGTGGTTTCATAAAACCACACAATCCTTTTAAATAAGACTTCAGTATTATTTATAATGGGATAGTTTTTTAACAATAACTAGTACTTTTAAGTTTCAAGTTAAATACCTGTTTATTTAATAAAAAAGTGTTTACAATATTTTTAAAATCTCGATATAGATAGCTCACAAGGTAAAATAAAAAATCAGTTTCTATAACCCCATAAAACTAGATATTAGGTACCTAGTAGATATATTTATCTATCTTATTTTCATTGAAAATGTGACGGAGACAATAGTGTGCTGTAAGGTATATTTGGTAGGTATGGTTAATAGCTTTATTTTATTTATTTTTGATATGGAAATCGGAATAGTTTCAAACGTCTATTATTATACTTTATTTCATTTTTAAGCATACTATTTACATTTTTAAATATTCTTATAAAAAATAATTTAAAATACATTTAAAAATATAAAAAAAATAGTAGCCCACCGGTGTCGGGAACAGGGTCCAAGCCACCGGTGGTCAGGGCTCCTTACTCCTTACTATTACGTTGATTAAACACAACAAAGATTTTAATCTGTAATAACTTCTAAAACGCGTTATGACTTTTATTTATTTTGTGTTGCCAACCGATATTTTTGCTTTTCTTCCTAAAATAAATCGATAATTTTTTTTATGTATTAATTAGAATGTCACAACAGGGGGCCTACCACAAGCTCATAAAACAGTATTATTTTAACATTACTTCAGTGTGGGAAAGAGATAAAGCTCTACAGGACGTATAGCTCCATCTCTTTCTCCCACTGAAGTTATATTAAAATAATACTGCTTTTGAGCTGGTGGTAGGCCCCCTGGACGGGTACAACCTTATTTGTCATTTATTAGCCCGTACGCCATATTTTTGCAATATGTCAACATTGTCAACCAGTAAGTATGTTTTTTCTGCTGGTTTTGGTACGTTGCGCGTCGAGTTTGAACCTTTTAAATCCTCCGTTACTGCTGCTAACCTATTGAAAATAAACATACTTCCAACGCTGCTGCACCGTGTGTGTTGTATATTACCTACTAGAGACAGAACTTTTTGTATTGTGATAGGTATATTTAATATGGCGAGTGCGACTGTGGAGCGATGTCTCAATTGCTCTTTGAGATTAACGTCCCATATATAATCATTATTTCATTTATTGTATCTAGTGTAGCTGTTTTCCATCCCTTCCTACTTACATAGACCATTTCATGATACAATCTATGATTTGAGTAGGATTAGATATAACACTGAGCGATTGACTATCAAGTTATGATTGCTTCCATGCTTTGCATTGAAACGTGGGAATAAGATTATGAAGTACGAAGATGCTCAAAATCGAAAACAAAGATTTGGTGAGGCGGTCACAGGTGGTCACCAGTAACTAGCTACCGAACATAGCTAAACCGCTATAGATTTTACACAAATGTACTTCAAAGACACAACGCGTAAACCCATTCAGACCCTTTCAAATTGGTTTTTTAATTCATTTTGTGGTCGAACATAACCTCTAAATAGTAATTATATTTTTGTAAATATCTCGGAAATGCCATTGTAGCTTGTCTTGAATTTTTTAAGGAAGTATTTAGACATGTCATCGAGAATATTAAAGATGATTTGATGAAGACACAACAATGTTGAATTCAGTACATTTGTCCATAGTGCCGTGGGCAACCTCCTTTAATTATTGTTTAATGTGTTTATGTGATTTAGTATATTGTTATGATAATTGAACGAAATAACAATATTACTAATTAATTTTAAATTATAATCAGAATATTTGTGCGCCGTTGACGGCAAGACATAGCGTTCATTTTATTATTATTAACATTTGTACTTTTTGTTTAGGTACCTATGTTTTACCAATAAAAATATTTGAATTTGAAAAAAAAAACAATCGGTCCATTAGATTCGGAGCAAATTGGCTGTGACAGACGGACAGGCAGACACACCGAGTGATCCTATCAGGGTTCCGTTTTTTCGTTTTTAGGTACGGAACCCTAAAAAGTAGTTCATACCTACCATCAGGGACTTCCTGCTCGTGTAATGCATGGACGAAATTCGACGACACACCTTGTTAGTTGTGTCGAACTAAACATAATCCTTACATTTCGTAATAAGGTGCGTATATCTTGTAAGTATATATGCCCTCTATCCGGATCTCCACAGCTGCGGTAGTTGTAAACGTAACCACAGTAACAATAGTTTAATCACGGAGCGATTTGCGGAGGGCGTTCCGGAGATTTTCGGAGGCAGGGAGTGGAGCGACCCTCCGCCCTGCGGCGCCAGGGAGTGCCGTATATATCGAGCACAACCCTCGCGGCGCGACAGTCGTGTGCAACCTGCGCCCACGCACCTCGCTGGTGGAACAGTACTAGTTTCTGTGAACACGTTACAGAGATGTCGCGAGTGCTGTGCCGGCGCGGGGTGGCGCGCGGCGCCCTCTCGCGCTTCTTCGACGCCGACCACCTGCTCGATGCTCTGAAAGGAAAGGACTCTGAACATGTAAGTACCTACCACCTACTCTATGATGCGCAGGTACCTATATTATCTACGAATATCCTGATTCCTGTGATTGGAACAGCTGTGCTTACTTTCTTCCCCGACAGGTCCCTCTCTAGTAGGCTATCACAGCTTATGATCGTAATTGGTACCGATTCCCTTGTTCACAAACTAAATTAAATTTAAGTTCAGTGCATCTTTTTCTTTCTATTTTATTAAGAAAAGAACAGAAGATAAATTTTAGTTTAGTCCTGTCAAATTAATCATAATAATCATCGTCTGTCACTCTCCATACAAGTTTAGACGTGATTAAAAACTTGCCGACTAAAATTATGTCAATTTACGTCAAGTGCTGATTAATTTGACAGGAGTAAACTAAAATTTATATTCTGTCCTTTTCATAATAAAATAGAAAGAAAAAGATGCACTGAACTTAAATTTAGTTTAGTTTGTGAACAACGGAATCGGCACCATTCGATTCCCACAAAATGATTTTGATTTAGGTATAGACTATAGGCTTATGAGATGCCACGATGTAGGAGAGAACTTGACTCGAACTGAAGTCCCAGTAGGTACTATGCTTACGTCCTAGAACCTAAATAGTGACAAAAACAAAAGTTGGTTATAGACACCCGTTTGTGAATCTGTACCCTAATTGCGTAACTTATTTTCAAAAACAATTTTGCCTAATTTGTTTCATTTTGACAGTTCAACAACATTCATTGCGTTATTTACGTTGTTGAGCAGATTTTTTTTTTCCAACTTATGAAGCAATGGATTTTAATCTGTTACAAATCGTTACGATTGTCGTGTTGTATTACGCAATTAGGGTACCTACTGGTCAATTATTGCATGAGACCGATTTATTACATTTGTCGAAGACGGGTATGTGACTCTTTCGTTATTATCAGCGATATTTTAACTACTGTGGGCGTAGTGTGGGTAATGTTGGTTAATGCGCAATAAAAAAACAGTTTGCAGTTCAGATCACATTATAATTTACTATCAAATGAATCACACTAGCTAAATTATACACACACTAGGTTTTATTAAAAACACAAATTAACACAAATTACGATTAACACAATAACTGAACACAACGAATCGAGAACAGTTCCGCAACGTCTTAACTCCGATGCGATCAGAGGCTGAATCCCTCCTCGCCGTGGCCTTAAAACATCACGACTCTGTAGAAGCGCGCTTTTTGCTGTGGGTGAAGCCGCCAATGGCTTGCTTACGATTCGTTTCGTGTCCGTACTAATGACCGGATCCGACACATTAGCTAAAGCAATGGCACGTAAAATTTTATCGGAGAGGCAACCGGATGGCGAGTGGTAATCTGGGTATTAAAGTGATACCGAACCCCCCGTACCGTCCGAATAGACCCCAAATGGACGGGGGCGGAGATATGGGGGATGGGGGCCTAACATTATTTTTTTGACATGGCATTCTTTAAGCTCTATTATGTGCAAGGAATTTGTGTGTATCAATGCCCTCTGGTTTTGATAAAATTAACCCTTATTGTCAAGGGGTCGGTCAGTCAGAAAGATGAAGCTAGTTGCCCATTCCAAAGCGTAGTAGGTACCTATGGAGAAGAACGGCCAAAAAACTCCACGGACACTCTTTAAATCAAAATATGGTTACAAAATATTGGTTACATCATTCATGTTGAAGTAATACATGTGAGAACGATGCAAATCGTTAGGTAAAAGCGTCTTAAAATAAGCCGTGGCAGCTAAGAGATGACCAGTTCCTAGTGACAGCGCCCGTTCACGAACATGACGCATGGATTAGCACCGAGATTCGTAACTGATCGAGACTTTATTAGCATGCATTAAACAAGTACAAGAGCGCAAGTTTTCATTGGAAATAAAACAGTTAAAGAGTGGAGAATGTGTGCCTAAAAAGAATAAATTACGATCTCTTTGTCCCTTTTTGAACCAAAAGGGGATACTAAGAGTGAGTGGACGCATAGCACAATCGGGCATAGCACCCGAAAATGATGCCTGGTAATATAATGTAGTATAATGCCATTTTACAGAGGTTTTAATTGCGGATGCTCATGCAAATACATTACACGGTGGCCCACAGGCTATGTTAAGTTTTCTTAGAACCAAGTACTGGATCTTACGTGCTTAGAAACGTGTTAAAAATATTTTAGAGAGTGCACCATTTGTATCTCTAATACTCCACAAGGAAGACTACTCCTATAATGGGCCTGCTTCCAGTGGCAAGGAAGGAAACCCAGTAAGCCATTCAAATATACTGGTGTGGATTACTGTGATCCTGTTTTTATCAGATTTTCGCCAGGCCGAGGTCCTAAGTCTTACAAAAGTAACATTTGAATATTCGTGTGTATGGTTACACGAGCAGTCCATTTAGAAGCAGTAACCGACATGACTACCAAAGATTTTATTGCTGCGTTTAAGCTATTTACTGCTCGTAGAGGCCACCACAGGAGGCCACTGTCAGGATTTATTCAGTGACAATGGCACCGATGCCGATAGGTAAATGCGAGAAATGTTTAATAGTGCCCGGTTTTCTCTTCCTGGAGAAATGGCAGTGCTACTTTCTTTAGAAAGAACCACCTGGCATTATATTCCTCCCCACTCGCCTAACTTTGGCGGGCTGTGGGAATCATCAGTGCGCAGTACTAAGACCCATTTGAAAAAAGTAGTAGAAAATAGGTAGGTAGTACACTTAAGTACGAAGTAATGTCGACTGTCCTGGCGCAAGTGGAGACGTGTTTAAACTCGAGACCGATTTCCTTTTTGAGCGATGACCCAAATGACCCTCTACCCTTGATACCAGGTCATTTCTTGGTAGGCGAACCATTATGAAATATTGCAAATGAGGATTAGGTATGTTAAAATTATATGTAGGTACTACAGTGAGTTCTCCCGAACCTACTCTTTACCTGCATCGTTAAGTTCAGTTGAGCTATATACTAATGATCTACTAATGAAACGTGTTTGTTATCAATGTACCAAGGTACCTAATTGAATACTCCCGGCTGAGCCGCACGTGTTCTACGTTCATCATCATCATCATCATCAGCCTATAAATGTTCCCACTGCTGGGACACGCCTCCTCTCTGTGAGAGGGAGTGGGCCGTAATCCACCACGCGGACCCAGTGCGGGTTGGTAGATGTCACATGTCTTCGAATTTTCGGTTCTAGGACATGCCGGTTTCCTCACGATGTTTTCCTTCACCGTTTTGAGAGCAGTGATGATGAAATAATTTACACAAAGTAAAGCGCCTGTCAGGGTTTGAACCTACGACCTACAACTCGTAAGTCGCGGCCGTTACTACTGTGTTCTGTGTTGCTTGAATGTATTTATTAACTACAAATGAATAAGAACGATACAAGTTGTTATTCATTTAATTGTATTTTTATTAAGATGTTGAGATTGAGAGGCATGTTTCTTAAGAGTTTATATTTACACCTGTTATTTGTTAAGTTTACGCATAAGTAGGTTTTTTTTTTTTCATTGTTTGAGTTTAAGTTTATTTAAGAATAAGAATATATTTATTTGCATAAAACACGGTATAAAAAGATGGTAAAAGAACAATTTAGCACAAAACATGTTTTGCCAATAATAATATAACAATCAGCATGCAAATTTTTCAGGTTTGACTTGTACATTACCATTTTTTGTCAATGAAATCTTAAACACTTTAGAAACTATTAACACAACCATTCGTAAACTTTATTTTTAAATAATATAGTGTTTAAATTTTTGAGATCATTTGGTAATTTATTAAATAAACGTACACACATTGCAAGGCAGCTTTTATTATCTATATTTAGTTAGTCTTGGAAACTCGCTTAGTACGAGCCTGTTAGGGTCTCATCGGTATCGGACATTAACATCATCTGCTTTAAGAAATAAATCCTGATTCTTCCTAACAAACATACATACCTCATAGATGACATAATTAATGAGGTAAAGTTTCTAGGGGTATACATTGACAAATATTTAAATTGCAAAAGGGAATTGCAAGCCATTGATTCGTATATTTCCTCAGCGTGTTATGCTTTACGTAGTCTTAGGGATGAAATAGACATAAAACACCTTAAAATGGTATACTTATGCTCTAATAGAATCAAGGTTGAGATATAGTATTCAGTTTTGGGGGAATAGTTTTAAATATAACTGCCAGAGAGCATTCGTCCTTCAAAAGAGAGCCATACGAACCATGGTCCAGATATCACAAATAGAGAGCTGTCGGCCACACTTTATAAATTTAAAAATTCTTACTGTGCCCAGCCTCTATGTGTGCAGGACGCCCACTCGCACCATAAAGAACCCAGAGAAATCAGTGTAAATAGTGATACATAGTTATAAGTTTGTTTGATTCGTTAATCGCTAACTTTGTAATGGTCGGGCGCAACTCCAGGTCAAGTTGATGCAGGTTTGAACTTGTCGCAACCTGTCCATTCTCTGCCTCTCTCTGATTGGTGGACCTGGAGTTGGGCCCGACCACCGATTTAGGAAAATTAGTTTCATTGAACAATTGATTTGTTACGCGGGACGTCACCGCCGCTACTTGTACCCATGTAATTTACTACAACTGTGAGGCATATTGAGCGAACGACACCCGTCGATGAGGTTCATCGTATGCACCGCTCTAGAGGCGGTGAGCTATACGATATGATCCTGGTCATTTGCCCGTCCGTTGAGGGCCACCACCCGATTTACCAAATTCGCTCCCTGTGCAATCTCACAGGGTTCGAAATTGAAAAACCCCTAAAGAGTGGCATTGTCGGACAATGACACCGATGCCAGCTTTACGGCCGTTCCCAGAGGAATTGCCATGCTACACCTAGGTGCGTAAAGTGCCTGGGCGAGCATGCCACTTCCGACTGCTCCCGCCCCAAAGACCGTACCTTATGTATCGTACCTCCTAGCTGCGTTTTATGCGGCAAGGAAGGCCACCCAGCCAATTATCACGGTTGCACAAAAGCCCCTAAGGCTTCTTCTCCCAAGCTGGCCAAGCGTTTCGACGCTCGCCAGCAACGGGAAGCTCCCTCCTCTTATAGGATCCCCTCGTCCCATATGCCCTAGCGACTAAGCCCTCAGAGGCCTAGTCCGTGGAATTATCTCCACCACCAGCAGACTTTCCCTGCCTTGGTGCCCTCTCAATTCGCTCAATACCCTCCCCCTCCCCCCGCCGCGCCCCCCCGTCTTACGGACCCCCGTATCCGCGCCACCGCCGATCTCTCTAACTCTCTAGTCTTTGACATCATCGCTCAGATGACTCCCACTCATTACTCAAATATAAGTTCCTCCCATGTCCCCGACGTCCTAGACGTGGCGCTCCTTAAGAACGTTAATCTTAGGTTAAACTTAAGTTTAACTCGTTCACCGTTTCTATTAATAGAAACGGTGAACGAGTTAGACTCGGACCACCGCCCGATAGTCATTAGATTAGACCCCCGCATAGGTCTCCCCGACCCTAGTCAAGCCCCTATCACTAAAAGGGTGACGGACTGGAAGAAAGTAAGCACTGAGCTGAAATATAACACGTCCCCTCAACTAGACTCAATCCCCGATCAGTTCGACTCTATCGCAGACACCACGGCCGCGATCGACTCACTCACTGATCACGTGCAATCGGTCCTGAACGAATGTTCAAGGGAAGTTCCAGTGACGGTTGACCCTCGCTGGAGCTTGCCTCCGGATGTGCGTGATCTAGACTGAGAAGAACAAAGTCCATATGCGCTATTTACAGAGATCTGTAAAGAAACGTATGTTGGAACTGCGTGACGCGGGGTGGGACAAGATGCTCAGCGACCTAGAGCCCTCTCATCTGGCCTTCTGGGAACTTCAGAGGAAACTCAAGTCCCAGCAGACCACAGCCATGCCCCCCCTGACCCGCCCCGACAAGACCAAAGCCTTCGAAGATGCCGACAAGGCTGAATGCCTGGCCGACAGCCTCGAGGCGCAATGCCCACCCAGCACTCTACCAGTAGACAAAGCTCTCCTCGATGAGGTTGACGCTGAAGTCGAACGCAGAACCTCCCTCCCTCCCGTTGATGACCCTGATAATCCTCTGCCTCCCGTCACTCAAGACGAAGTGCACGATATCATCAAAGGTCTTAAAGCCCGCAAAGCCCCTGGATCAGATGGACTCACCAATAGGGTGATTCAACTTTTCCCTGCCCACTTGATAATGCTCTTGTGCACCATCTTCAATGGTGCCATGAGCAACAACATCTTTCTCCAGTCGTGGAAAGAGGCCACCGTTATCGGTATCCCAAAGCCCGGCAAGCCCAAAACCGAGCCCTCCAGTTACCGTCCCATTAGTCTGCTCAAGGTTCTCGGAAAAATCTATGAGAAGCTTATTTATAAGCGACTCAGAGACTACGCCGAGACCAAGGGCATCATCCCCAACGAACAGTTCGGCTTTCGAACTGAGCACTCTAGCGTGCATCGGGCCCACCGGATAGTAGAACATATAAGCGCTGGTTTCCAACGCGGTCATATGACAGGCGCCGTATTCTTCGATATCGCGAAAGCGTTTGACAAAGTCTGGCACAACGGCTTATTATATAAGCTTTACAAACTCGGAGTGCCGGATCGTCTTGTGCTCATCTTACGAGATTATTTGTCGAATCGCGTTTTTCGATCCTCCCCCCGTCCTATTCGTGCAGGAGTCCCTCAGGGCTCCATGATAGCTCCCCTATTATTCACGCTGTTTACCAGCGATATCCCTAAGAGTGTGTGGCGTCACGTATTGTGAATTTGTGAACGCACATTAGTATACGGGGCGCCTCTCGGTCTGTTTACTGACGCATCCAACGTCCACATTGGGTCTTGTCTCCAACAACTCATTAACGACAAGTGGGTACCTCTTGCCTTCTTTAGCAAAAAACTGACAGATCAGCAAACACAGTGGCCGGCTTATTATCGCGAGTTACTGGCGGTGTACGAAAGCGTACAACATTTTCGCCACATTCTTGAGGTCCAACACGTGACCATTTTCACGGACCATAAACCGCTTCTCTACGCTTTTATACAGCGCCGTGAAAAGCTCCCCCCTGCTCAGTTAAACCAACTGTCTTTTATCAGTCAGTTCACGATAGACATAAAATATATCAGGGGAGAGGACAATGTCGTCGCCGACGCTATGTCACGTGTCAACGCTATCGCTTTTGACCAGGTCTACGAAGCCCTCGCCAAATCACAAAAGTCAGACTCAGAGCTGTCTTTCCTGCGTACCCAAGGGTCAAGCCTGCAATTGACCAATGTTAATATTGACCTGTGACGTGTCCACGGGCAAACCTCGTCCCTATCTTACTCCTCCCTTTCGAAGAGAAGTTTTTAACAAGGTCCAAAGTAACTGAACGCTACGTTTGGCCTTCTGTCAACAGGGATTGCAAAGAGTGGGCACGAACTTGCGAGGCGTGTCAACGCGCCAAAGTGTCACGGCATAATTTTTCCCCAACCGGAAATTTCGAACTACCATCTGGTCGTTTCAAACATGTCCATATTGACATCATCGGCGCCCTGCCGATTTGCAGCGATTACCGATATTGTTTGACAGCTATTGATAGAACGACTAGGTGGCCTGAGGTCTGGCCAATGCAGACTATCACTGCAGAGGAGGTAGCAGAAACCTTTACACGAGAATGGGTTGCCCGTTTCGGTGTACCGTCAGTCATTACAACAGACCAAGGCACTCAGTTTGAGTCTGATTTGTTCCGCCGAATGACAGTAAACTTCGCCACTAAGCGAATTAGAACAACGGCATACCATCCCTGCGCCAACGGCATGATTGAGCGTGTTCATCGCCAACTTAAGGCTGCTCTTATGTGCCACCAAGATTCTTGGGTACGTGCACTGCTTTTCGTCCTTCTTGGCATGCGATGCGCGTTCAAAGAAGACCTGAAAGCTACAGCTGCTGAATTGGTTTACGGAGAAACACTTCGGTTGCCCGGCGAATTGCTTGTTCCAGTTTCCGGAACTGATACCACAAGCGATCCCGCAGACTTTGTTGTACAACTTCGACGTAAAATGTCGACTGTACGACCAATCTCTGCATCTCGTCATACTCAACCATCTTCTTTTATCTTCAAAGATCTCTCGTCAGCAACTCACGTTTTTCTTCGTGACGATACAGTCAGACGCCCCTTACAAACACCTTATACAGGTCCATACCAAATCATTGATCGCGCCAACGATGGCAAAACAATGACTTTGGTCATTAAGGGTAAAAACGTCGCTGTAAGCATTGATCGCGTCAAGCCGGCTTACATAGAACATGCCAGTCCAGCAGCCCTTGATCCTCAGACGAATCTAACAAATCCCACATCAAAACCTAAACAGCCCGATCCATCTCCAAACGCAGACGCCAATCCAACAACAACTACAAAACTACCTTATATTACTCGTTCTGGCAGACGAGTCAAATTCAAGGATTTCCCCGATTTCTGTTAAATCGGTTCATCTTTCTCCGTGGGGGGGTGGTGTGGCGTCACGTATTGTGAATTTGTGAACGCACATTAGTATACGTGGCGTCGCCTGTGTTGTGTTTAGTTAAAATTATAAGTAGTCAGGAACGCACCCTTTGTAAGTGGCAACACGAAGCCACGGTCCGGGGCGTTACCTACAGCGTGCCTTTGGAGTAGCATCGCTCGCTTTCTTGTCAATCGTCGCGGGATAGACTAGATGTTACGTCATTAGTATTTTGTCCCTACGATTCTAATTAGTTATAAGTCCTAATAGTGTAACTAACCACAGTGTAAAGAGTACCTAACGTTAGAACTTCATACGTGTAGGTAACAATTATGGGTCATTGTCAAATTTCGCGCAGGTAAACTTGTCCCTCAACTGTGATTATTTATTTATTAGTAATAATTATATAACCTCTTTCAAAATTTATATTAAATACCATATGCATCGCATTAATAAACATTCAAAACAAAAATAAAGAGATAGTTTTGACTTTTTTAGTTTTTTTGAATAGTAACATTGTGGTAATTTTTGGTAACAGAAAGGTTTTCCTTACAAACTCTATGTGTCCCTGGTACCACTCCGTTATAATAAACATCAAATAATTTCATTTTATACTATATCAACCTACCTTAAATAAATTATTACCATAAAAAGAGTATTGGTAATATTCATAAAATATGCCGTAAAAGCGGTAGGTATCGAAATTTATTTAATAACAATTTTTTTAAACTTTGTCCCGCGTACTGTGTGAATCTGTCAGGAATACTCTGTTACTGAGTAAATCGCAACTTCAAATAGAGATGGCTTTGTTTAGACTTTGTACTAGTTTGGGTGGAATGTCTGTATTTACATGTTGACCGGTAGAGCGGGGGGAAGGGTATAGGAGGTGTCAGTCGGCCGCAAGGCGTTCAACCTGCTGCGTATTTTTATTGTGCGTCTACTTTGTTACCTACCTATTTACGTAAGTAAACAACGTATTTTTCATTATTTTAGAGTCAATATGTTGTCAAAGAGGTTAATAATCTAAATATGAAAGAAAAAATGTAATTTACGCTTTACTTTATCATTTATGTGTTATGACATGTTAAATTTACTACTCTGTTACTGTGCAACTTTGTTACCAACGCCGTAACAGAGTTGTTAAGAAAGTAACAGAGCCGTATATGCCTATATTCTTTAACTTTGAGCTTTGTAATTTTTTTAATAATCTGTTTTTCTTAAGTGCTCTGTAAGCATAGTGAGTATAAATAAATTCTGTAGATACATTTTTATAAACTTAAAAACCTTGTTACAGGATACTGTTTACTGTAAGAAACTCTTTGTGATTTTGAGATGCCGCTCACGCCTGCTAAAAAGCAGCGACGATACCGAGAACGGCGTAAAAATAATCCCGAGAAGGACGCAGAATCTAAAAGAAAATATCGAGAGAGATACCATGCAAACAAACGCTTAGTACGAGATTTGACAACTCATGAACATCGAGCAATAAAAAAGAAATGGCGATCTGCAAATGCTAGACGGAAAGATAAGATATGAGCGCTCCGTGTTGTTACGTACACCCCAGAGCCATCACCTCCTCGTTTAAATAGTCCAACCGCTCCAAGTCAAGATCAAATTATTCCAAATGCTGATCGTCGTTTATTTACACCCCAGTTGTCTACTTCCCGTGAAAACACTCCTAGCTTCATCACATTAGCAGCTTCTCACGGCAGAAAGCAAGTAAAAAGAAACAGATCGAAATTATTTAGAGATAATATAAAGTTAAAGGAAAATATTCATGTCAATAAAATAAAACTAGGTGTTTGTGTCTTGGTTAAAATTTCCACCTTAAAACAGGATTATGTATATCTGGGTAAAGCTTTATCTGAAGTAAAAGATGGTGAAGTTAATTTTTTTTTTTTTTAAGTCAATCGATCATACTGCAACAAAATTCAAATTAGTCGAGTCTGATTCATCGTATGTGTCTTTTGATAATTTAATTTAGTCAAGTAAGATACAAAAAAAGAACAACTACGTTACTGTGTTACAACTCTGTTACTTTTCTGTCCCAAGGATATAAAGGACATTCTTCAGATTTTTATGAAAAGCTAATAATATAATATGATAATTTAACAAAATGTTAGTTTGTTACCTATTTATACACTCATATGTTATTGTTAGCAGTTAATATATAAATATTTAGAGTGATTACATAGAATTTAATATTATTAAAATTCAAGAAGTAACAGAGTTGTTTGGAATTTAATAAATAATCGTTAATCTTTAAAAAAAACTTGTGATTGTAATTGTGATTAAAAGATAAAAGACTGTGATTAACATTATTGCCAAAATATTTGGGACTGATTTGTTTCATTTCACAATAAAAACTAAAACGTTATGATAACAGAGTTGTATCTTTTTACACCCTATCTCACAAAATCTGAAATAAATCACAAATCATTAGTTAAAGATCGCGGCCAACTGTAACAGCAAAAAGAGCAATTGTTTTAACGGGCATCGATGTAACTAAAAGTCATGTTTGAGTAATTTAATTTTTTTATAAGTTTATCATTTTTAGTCACGGTTACCTGCGCAAAATTTGACAATGACCCTTATATGATTATTTCTGCAAGTTGAAGTTTCTTTTCCGCTCCTTGACTCTGTTTCACCTCCAATACGCGTAAAAGGAGACAGGTGGAATACCTTCCACCTATGTCCCCAAAAGTGTGAAGGCGCAGTTGGCTACTTAGGGGTACGGGAAAATGGCGGATCGAAGTTAATCCCGACAAAAGTCAAGCGGTTTTCTTTACGAAACAGCGCCGACGACTCTTACAAATCCCCTCCCCCGACCACTCACCATGTTCGGCAAGCCTATCCCTTGGGAGAAGCGAGCTAAATATCTAGGTGTCGTTCTAGACCACCATCTCTCTTTCGCAGAACACATAAAGCAGGCCCGTTCGCGAGCCGCTTTCGTTCTCGGTAGGCTCCATTCCGTCCTAAATGCAAGTAGCAAATTGTCACTAAAGTGCAAATTGCGGATCTATACGGCTTGCATTCGCCCAATCATGACTTATGCGGGTTCCGTCTTTGCTCATGCAAAACCCCATCATATCCATAGGTTACAAACCCTTCAAAATCGATTCCTCCGTAGAGCTACCGGCTCCCCTTGGTTTGTAAGGAACGAGAGCCTCCATATCGATCTTAAAATCCCTACCATCCATCAGTTCCTCAAACGCGCTTCGAAGCGTTTCTTTGAGTCCGCGGCCAAACATCGCAACCCTCTGGTTGTCGAGGCCGCCAATTATGTCCCCAGTAAAATCAGCCATGTTCGCCGACCAAGGCATATTCTTACCGACCCAGACGACACGACTACCATCCATCAGGTGTCTAGTAGGGAAACGAGTACGTTAGGACATAAGTACAGACGCTTCCCGTCATTCCGACCTCGCCGTCGAGGTCCTTTGCGATCGCGACCGCCGCGCCCCCGAGTAAATGTTACTCCCCCCGACCCTTGCTCGAAAACAAGGTGCCAGCAGTTGTTGCAGCTGAGCACGTAGCTTTAAATCCCCCGATTAAATAGTTTATATTATTTGTACAATTCTGGATATTTAACGAGATGTTTTTTTCCGGCAACTTAATTTCAGTCCTGTGTGAAGATGTTCTCACTAGATGATGACATTTTCACTGTTATAAATTATATTACCTACGGTCACCAATTCAATTCGTAATTAGAGAAAAATTCAAAAGATTTCGCGCCAATGCCTTTTTAGGGTTCCGTTAAAAAACGGAACCCTTATAGATTCGTCATGTCTGTCTGTCTGTCTGTCTGTCCGTCCGTATGTCACAGCCACTTTTTTCCGAAACTATAAGAGCTATGCTATTGAAACTTGGTAAGTAGATGTATTCTGTGAACCGCATTAAGATTTTCACACAAAAATAGAAAAAAAACAAATAATTTTGGAGTTCCCCATACTTAGAACTGAAACTCAAAAATTTTTTTTTCATCAATCCCATACATGTGGGGTATCTATGGATAGGTCTTCAAAAATGATATTGAGGTTTCTAATATCATTTTTTTCTAAACTGAATAGTTTGTGCGAGAGACACTTCCAAAGTGGTAAAATGTGTGTCCCCCCCCCCGTAACTTCTAAAATAAGAGAATGATAAAACTAAAAAAAATATATGATGTACGTTACTATGTAAACTTCCACCGAAAATTGGTTTGAACGAGATCTAGCAAGTAGTTTTTTTTTAATACGTCATAAATCGTAAACTTATCGTTACTTGCTGCTACGGAACCCTTCATGGGCGAGTACGACTCGCACTTGGCCGCTTTTTTTATTTCTTCTGTAGCCGCTACGCAATGCACGCATTCTACCAAAGAGATAGCCGCATTTAGTTCCATTTTCAAAAATAAAATGTTATTTTTTTTGTGAACCAGTAATAAGTTGAGTCCATAATCATGATTATTCTACATAAGAATAAAGACTTTTTCGTTTTTCAAGGCTCGTTGGAACATACAAAAATTAAAAAGAAATTACTTTTTCCCCTTGAGCAAGAAATGCTATTTTTTCCGCGTTCTGGTACTCTACAATGACGGCCTTTTTGAGCAAGAGTGAAAATATTTTTGTTGTCATCGCTTCATTTTTAATTATTTTTACCTAGTGGTATAGTACTCTTATTCCAGGTGCATCGTCTTCACATATAATTAATGTATACAAAATATTGTAAAACATTTTAAAATAGTAACGGTGGAGTTTCTTGTCCATTCTTCTCCATACGAAAACTACCTTTTGGAAGGGGCGACTAGAATCAATTCTATTTTTTGTAAATTATAAGTATGACGTTCATCAGTGCCTTTTTGTTCCTAATTGAAATAAATTATTTGACTTTAATCTATAATTACTTTTGTCTTGAATTTATCGACTAGTAATATGTCGCTCTAGGTGTACGTAGAGCTGGACAGTGGCGGCTGGGTGAGCGCGGCGGGTGGGCGCGGCGCCGCCTGGCTGTGCGTGCGCGCCGCGCTGGCGCCCGACGCGCTCTGTGCCGGCGCCGAGCTCGTGCTGGCGCCCGGCGCGCTATGTGCCGGCGCCGAGCTCGTGCTGGCACCCGGCGCGCTCTGTGCCGGCGCCGAGATCGTGCTGGCGCCCGGCGCGCTCTGTGCCGGCGCCGAGCTCGTGCGGTGCGGCCCGCGCCTGCGCCTGCGCGCCCTCGCCGACCTGGCGCCGCACGCCGAGCTGCTGCTGTGGTTCGCAGAGGACGCGCTGGCCGCGCTCGACATGCCCTTCCTCACGCCGCGCAACGTGCGCGGCCGCGACTACGTGTGCCACGTCTGCGCGCAAGCATTTCCCGACCCCAACCCGCTGAAGGTGCACCTGTTCCTGTCGTGCGCGCCCTACGAGCCGGCGCGCTTCTGGCGCGAGGCGGCGGCGCGCCTGCGGCTCGCGGCCCCGCCGGGCCCCCCAGGCGCCCCAGGCCGCGCCGGGGCCCTGGCGCCCGCGCAGCTGGAGGCGCTGGCCACGGAGTGGGGCCGGGCGCGCGGAGGCCACGTGTGCGTGTACTGCGGCAAGCTGTATTCGAGGCGCTACGGGCTCAAGATCCACCTGCGCACGCACACGGGCTACCGGCCGCTGCGCTGCCGGCACTGCCTGCGCGCGTTCGGCGACCCCAGCAACCTCAACAAGCACGAGCGGCTGCACGCGGCCCGGCCGGGCCCCGGCGGCGGGCCGGGCCCCGGCGCGGGCCCCGCGCGCTACGCGTGTCCGCTGTGCGGCCGCGCACTGGCCCGGCGCCGCGACCTGGAGCGACACGTGCGCACGCACACACACACAGACCGCCGCGACCTGGAGCGACACGTGCACACGCACACACACACACAGACGGCAGAGCAATGAAACGAGAGTGTAGATTTTAATGTATTTTATTAAAGTTATGCGACTACTGTCCGGCGACCTTGGCGGCGATGCGCTTGTCGCGCTCCTCGGCGATGGTGAGACGCACTCCCTTGCCGCGCGGCAGGGAGATGTACGCCTTCGTGCCCTTTCCGATGATGAACACGTTGTTTAACCTATAACAGAAGTCATGTTTCATGGTTAATTATATCGAATCTTCTAGTGTAGGTCTGAAGATCAGCTCCATAAGTTGAAGTCTACTGTACAAAAATGTATGTTCATAAGATTAGTATTACTAGATGGTAAAAAATGGCTGTGATAACTAGATGATTACCTAGTAGCGAAAGTGTGGCCCGTGGTGTCCTTGATATGCACGATGTCGAAGGAACCGGGATGCCTCTCGCGGGACACGATGGTGCCCACTCTCCCCAAGTTCCTGCCTCCCGTGATCATGCACAGGTTACCTGCAAAAGAAAATGTATTTTGATTTATCAACAAAACATGGCAAGCCTTTGAAACTTAAGTATTAAACACATTTATACTTTAAACATAATATTTACAAGACTTAGACCCGCTTCTTAATCTCTAAATACATTTTAAATTATCATTCTATTTCTTTAAATATGTTTACTGCAAAATGTTTTTATGGATTTGCGGTACAAGCGAGACTTAAAGACGCGACTAAATGCCAGTGACCTTGAGTAGTTAGCTTGCATGTTCTGTGCTGAGCTCACACAACGCGTCGTATGTCTAGCCAATACTGTCCCAAATGAGACGCATTATAAATTTATTATACATAAAACAAAAGGTAGGTGTGGGTGTACCTACTACAGGTACACCTCTGCCCAACTCTTCGGGGAAACAAGGTGTGATGTTATGTAAAACAAAAGGTATCTGAATAAAACACGTATTTTAAAAGATAAACTAGAAGTTCTGCGAACAGTAGACCTCGCGAGCACAAACTTTTTTACAACAATTAATATTCCACTAAAGTTATTTAAAACGGGATATTTACCATGTTTTTTATTTAAAATAGGATATTTTGTTAAAAAAAAACATGATAAATATCCCGTTTTAAAGAACTCTAATAGTGAAAATAACCATGTCAGTTTATACCTATCCAACTTTAAAAAAAACCCGACTGCAGCTGTAGGTTACTCAAAAGCATGTGGTGACAAGACGATAATAAAACAGAAATAAACTAACCCTAAACTAACCCAAAACTAACCAACTACTATCTGTTAAACACGAGACTTTACTTTTGAAGCTACTTTACACCTAACAAAACTCAATCACACAAAATCTTTGACGGGACCTAACTATTTGGCAAGCGACAACGACAATGCGACAACCTTATTGTGAAACGTAATTCAGAAAAATATTTTTAGAATTCTCTAGTTTTGTGATGAGAAGGTGGTACCAGGAGACCAATTATCGCGTTTGCACTCGTACTTGTCGTATTCGTCAATGTCGCTCGTCTACCTACGTCGCTTTTAGAACGGTGGTATTATCCAGATACTTGTATTCTCACTACTTGAAAGTCGTTCGTACACATCACGAGTCAAAGGACGAAGATGTTGCCATAATTACGTCGCGCGAAAATTGTTTCGCGCGACGTAATTATGGCAACATCTTCGTCCATTCCACGTAAAGATGCTACTTTTTAAACGCAACCAAAGAGTGAAGAAGAGTGTACCTATTAAAAATGACTGTAAAGCGTATTTAAGGCTCCGTGCCGCCGCACCGCACGAAATCACTGATTTTGATCAATTTTGTTTATTCGTTGTGAGACCTGGGACGAGAATTTAAACAAAATTATTTATGATTTGAAAAGTCCAATTCTTCATCTTGTACATAGGGGAAAGGGATTTTTGAAATAAATTAAGGATTCGTGGGAAATCACTAAAATTCGCAACAAGTTTTCCAAAAAATGACGCGAGACTGACGTTTGATCGTTTCGTTAGAAGAAACTGCTTTTGATGTTGAAAATTAAAAAATATCATCAACATCATTATATGGTCTACTTGTACATAGGGGAACCACTTTTTTCAACTTTCATACAAAATATAGCAGAAAAAAAATGTTGAAATAACGTAACTTTCTCAAAACTTCAAGCCAAATAAATATTTTTTTCTAATACTTAGAAACACTTTTAAGAAATTTTAAAAATTATATATTAATTTTAAGTTAATTGTTTAATAGAATCTAAATTTTATTTTATAAATAAACAATTACTTAATTACGTAAATAAATGGCAAAGTGAACTATATAAACGATCGCGGAAAATCTATTCCGTCAGTAGCGAACGGGCCTTCCCAGCGTGAGGACGTATCACTTTGCGTCGCAGCACGCACACACGCACGTACGTGTCCGATGTTAACATATTCCAGAAATTGTACGTCGACTACCACATTTTGATCCGCATTTTATTTTAAAGTACTTTGCTTGTTTTTGAAGAACATTAAAATTTTGCATGCCTGGCAATAAATAAAATACCGGTGTACGTGTGTTCGTAATTCTTCTTATCCTAAACGGCTTGACTGATTTAGATGTTTTTTTTTTTAATTCTTTTTGTGTAACTTGGATGGTTCATAACTATAGTTGGACTCGCGTGGCGCTGTTGTCGCAGGACAACATCTGCCTGCTGGGTTCACTAGTTATATTTTGACTTTAGATTTCATAGTTTTGAGTGATTTTTGGTAGGGGAAAAAGTTATGGGTTCGCGTCACCGATATGCCCGCGCCTATATGCTGTTGTAGCAATAAGTGAAGTATTTTTGGAACGAAGTTTCTTTAACGCTACTGAAGACTACTTTAAGTCAAAATAAAGATCCAAGATGGCGGCTGCGAACATTAAAAAATATTTCGTCATGGGTATCGTTTTCATAGTTTTCGAGGATGCTAAAGCTGATAGTGAGGTCAAAATATAAATCCAAGATGGCGGCTGTGACAATATTCAGATTTTTCGTCATGGGTGTCTTTTTCATAGTTTTTGAAGATTCTAAAGCAGATTTTGATGTCAAAACGTAAATATAAGATGGCGGCTGCGAAAATTTTCACATTTCTTCATAACATCACGCCATCAATTTCAAAGGGCCCAACACTTTCTAAATCTCATTTAAATTTAAAATTCAAATTTAAATCTCATTTCCGCAACTTTTTCGCGCAAGTGGGTTCGCGCAAGTGTCTTTCGCGAAAATGTATTTCGCGCAAGTGTCTCAGATCCCTTTATGGATACTGGTGCCAATTCTCTTGTCACAAATTAATGCCTCAAAACTAGACTAAAAATCACCAAAGTTTCGTTCATTCCTGTCAAACGATGATTTCCCATCGTGAAAAAATTATAGAATATATTTTATTTTGACAGCACTAAGATGGCAATATGGTGCCGATTCTCTTGTATACCGAACTAAACTTGCTAAACTATCACTAAAATTCCTTACTTTTGGCTATGAAAATCTTGAAGCTATTCTGCAACAAAAATTTTCTAAATTTAAATATATTTTGACACACTAAAATTATATTTGACAATCGCGAGTCCACGTGGTACTTGTTTGCCCTACCCCGTGAATTTTTTTTTGAGCTGGAGGCGCACAGGGGGCAGCCTTGACGTTTTATATAGAATTTTTACTTTTTGTAAGGAAAATAAGAAAAAATATTACCTACATGTAGAGTGTCAGGGGTTTAAGGGTTTTATAAAGGGGATCGAAATTCTCATTATTTTTGCGATTGGACGCACCATTTGCGAGATATATGCAAAAGAAAAAAAAAGATACAGTACTGTTTTTTGCACCTGAAGCGAGGTGTTGGTGTGAATTTTAGTTCAAGATAACTAATTTTATTCCGTACCTTTTTAATCGCGATTAAAAATAGTCAGATTTAGTACGACATGGTGCCGATTCTCTTGTCACAAATGCCTCTAAACTAGACTAAAAATCACCAAAATTTTGTTTTATTCCTGTCAAACGACGATTTCCCATTCTGAAATAGACTAATGTGACACAACTTAACTAGATTTTAGTTTGACAGCACTAAGATGGAACTGAGATTTTCATTTAGTGAAAATAGCAATTTTACTATTCTGAATTTGACGTTTTTCACTTAAAATTTAGATTTTCTAACCGAATCTGACTATTTTTCGCGATTAAAAACGTGTGGAATAAAATTGATTGTCATGAACTTTAAATTCACACCAACACCTCGATTTCACATGCAAAAACAGTACTGAATCTTTTTTTTTCTTTTGCTTATATCTCGAAAACGGTGTGTCCAATCGCAAAAATAATGAAAATTTCGTCTCCCTTTATAAAACCCTTAAACCCCTTATACTCTACATGTAGGTAACATTTTTTCTTATTTTCCATACAAAAAGTGAAAAGTTCCATATAAAACACGTCGAGCGTGCGCGCCTCCGGCTCTAAAAAGATTCACATGGTTAGGTATCACGTGTGGAGTCGCGATTGTCAAATTTGATTTAGATGTGTCACAAATTTTCTTAAATTTAGAGAATTTATTTTGCATAATTGTGCCGATTCCCTTGTTCACAAACTAAACTAAATTTAAGTGCATCTTTTTCTTTCTATTTCATTTAAAAAAGGACAGAAAATAAATTTTAGTTTAGTCCTGTCAAATTAATCAGCGCTTGACGTTAATTGACGTAATTTTAGTCGGCAAGTTTTTAATCACGTCTAAACTTGTATGGAAAGTGATAGGCGGTGATTAATTTGACAGGACTAAACTAAAATTTATCTTCTGTTCTTTTCTTAATGAAATTGTAAGAAAAAGATGCACTGAACTTAAATTTAGTTTAGTTTGTGAACAAGGGAATCGGCACCAATAGCTTTGAGATTCTCATAGTCAAAAGTAAGAAATTTTAGTGATAGTTTAGTTCGGTGTATAAGAGAATCGGCACCAATCAAAATTTTAGGTGAAAAAAGTCAAATTCAGAATAGCGAATTTTTCATTTTCACTAAATTAATAACTCATTCAGTTGCAAAAACTGTACTTTATCTTTTTTCTGTTCTTTTGCTTATATCTCGAAAATTGTGACTTATCGCAATAATAATAATGAAAATTTCGACCCCCTTTATGAAACCCATAAAACTCAACATGTAGGTAATAATTTTTCATGTTTTCCATACAAAAAGTATAAAATTCCATATAAACAGAATTGTTATAAATATACTAAACGAATATACACAAACATTCCAGACTTATTTCATAAGCGTACCTACGTAACTTAACAAAATACCGTCTATAGGATCAAAACTGTTTAAGCGATCACTACGCTCGATGTTTAGGCGTGTGTGCGTGAACGGTGCACACAAACATAGCATCGCAAGAATTTACCTAAACTCTGTCGAGTGAATTCACAGCCAGGAGCCTTAAGGGTTTGAGCAAATTTTTTTACATGTATTTCCTAAACATGTAGATATCAATATTATCATCTTTATTGATCGTAACTCCATTTATATTTTATTATTATCAACATTGAAATAAGTTCTCCTTGGTACATATTTGCTACAGCGCAATGCATGGCTGATACCTCAGAGGCTGATACCTATTAATTTATTGTCAATGTCAATGATTTATTTGTCACGTCAAATAAAAGTCCATTTTATTGTTTGTTTACTTTGGCTATCTACATAAATTAAGTAATTATACAAAAACAGAATTACTAAAATAACAATGCAATAAGTGAACTGATGACTACCATAATAACATCAAGGGTTATCAAGATCGAGAAAAAGAAGAAGTGTGGTTTTCGTAAATAGTGTGGTACTGGGTACGTACTACACCAACGCTGCTGTACTTACAAACATCTATCGAAATTCATTCAATTTTGTTCATGCTTATCTGTAACATCTAAATACAACTCCAGCCAGACAAAATTCTGGGCTGAGGCCTTTTGCAGCGCGGGAACCTGGACGTCAAAATTAAAATTCATAGTCTTGCTCGACTGCAACGCTCTTCCTTCGACACTGATTAGACTCCTTTTCTCTCGATGTTTGTGGGACCAACCGGGAAATATGCACGAGGATGGTGAGCACTGCAGCTCAACAATCCTCGCTTGCAGGAGTGGTATGGTGTTTGTTGTGGCTGCACCGCGACCGGCCTTTCTTGCCCTCAACCAGCGAGTACACCCGAATAGTTAACTTTTTGAACGGGCAAAAACATTGGGTGTAACGACAACAGACTGTCAAATTGTGTTGTCGTTGATCGGGCCCCAAAATAATCCGCACGTAACTTCCGCCGAGTCTTCGGATTTCGTGTTTAGGGAGTAGACCTGCGATAATTCGTAGTTTTAGCGTTCGAAAATATTTTATGCTACCAACGCACTTGACTACGATTTGACGGCGATGACCTATTTTATTTTTTTATCAAAAAAACATGACATTGATCAATACGTCAAATTCAAATTTAAAAACCGGCCAAGCGCGTGGGCCACGCACAATTAAAGGTTCCTTAGTTGGAATCAATTTATCTCAAGAACAAACTTTAAATTGTAGTTGAAAAACATGTTCTCCCATACATTCCAACTGCAAATGTAAGTTCGCATATTATTACTCGTTAACTTGTAAAGCATACTTAGTTGTGATAGTTTTCCTTTTAACTTCGTTATATATTTATATATAATTTATTGTAATTTAATTTTTAATATTGCTATGGGCTAATACCTGAAATAAAATGAAATAAATAAAATATATTATAGGTATACTACTGCCGTGATTTTTTTCACATATCCAAAAACAACCATTTCGCTGGCAGGGGGGACAACACTTACCTGCCGGGGTTGCGAAGAAATCCGAAAGGGAGATCGTGGCCCCGACAATATGGTAACTGAAGGAACACGGGTGGGTTTTAGTAAGAGTCTGACACGCCCTCCCGCTCCGCTCAGAGCGGGAGAAGTTATTTGGTAATTTCCCACCCAAAAAAAGGGGGGACAACACTTGACTACCTATGACAAAAATTAGCACTTTAAAGCTTAATATTTCGCAAAAGGATTGTCGGATTAAAAAAAAATGTTTTCACACACCCACACGATACCCCATAACATAGGAAATCATCCCCACTTTACGTGTAGGAAGGAAAGATACCCTAAAAACATATTTACTTATCATGATATTATTTTACCACTTTGTCGGCCGGCGTGTTTAATGTAAGTATAGGTACCCATGCCAAAATTCAGCTTTCTAGTACTAAGATTCTCTGAGCTAAGCCGCGGATAGAAAGACAGACAGTCAGATGGACATGGTGAAACTACATATATCGGTTCCTTGTTGACTACAGAACCCTAACAACCAGAAAAATTATGAGTAAAAATTTGTAGGCCAGCTAGAAAAATTAACTAATAGGTTTTAATCAATAGTAACAATTTACTGCATTTTGAGAAGCTATTCTGCTCATCATGCCGAAGATCCTTATCAGATCTTAATTTTTTTTTTTGAGACCAATTTAGAGTTACTACTTTTCAAATAAAAAAAGAACCATCGAAACCAGATCTCATAAGGCGGAGATATCCAGTAGCCCCCCTTTTTGCCCCATTTTGGAAGAAGTAGCCCTCCAATCAAAAATCCCCGACGACTAAAAATTACAAAAAATTCGCCAAACATGTACACCAAATTTCGTCCAGATCGGTTGTAAAATACGACCTGTAGAGGAGTACGTACAAACTAGACACACGAAAGCTAATTTTGCCAGACCTGATCCAGAGACGCTTCGCTCGCTACGCTTGCTCGGTCAATAATTAAATTATTTTTAAAATGGTAAAGGTTTCAGAAAAATGCGCTTGATAGTTTTTGCGTGAATTTCAGTTTTTTATCCGCGTTAGATCTATGTTACATAAACATACTCTAAAATATTCAATTATAAAATATTCATATTAAGAAAATGCTCTAATTTAACATAATTATATTCAGGTGGCATAAAAAACAAGTTGTTTTAAAACATGTATTTTAAAGAGTAGTGTTTAAAATCACAGTATAAAACAAGTTTAATAAATATTAAGAAAAAAAAACATGGTTTTACATCGCGAATAAATGGAAATAAATGAAAAGTTATACATTTTTAAGACTTGAAATAGCTCGTAAAGATATGAAAAAGGTTAGATAGTTTACACATACACTTCGTCGTTGGTCGTAATGAAGTAATTCCCGCAACTATTTTGGTGATTCCCCTTATTTGAATGGATTATATCCTACCTATGTATATCCTATCCATAATTCGTCTTTTGTCGAAAAAAGGTAATTCCCCGCAATAATTTTGGGGACTTCCCCATATTTAAATACACTTTAGGTAAGGTGCATCTGAGAACGAAAATCGGAATTCGCAATTCTGAACGTGTACAGAGTGTACTGGGTGATTCAGTATTGAGTTACACACAGATTATACTAACTAACTAGAACTAGTATTACGTTTAAAATTGTCTAGAAATTAATTATATTTGGCCTGATCGATTTTTGTTGATAGTAAATTTGATAAATCGCTCAATGAAAAAAGAAAAAAACAAAAAAAACTATTGTTTAAAACATTTTGAACTGTTTGTTTTATAAAATTTAAAAAAAAACTGTTTTTCTAACCCTGATTATATTTTTTTTAAATAAAGTCGTTTATTCTCGCGATAAGGCTTTTTTTTGGGTGGAAAATTATCAAATAACTACTCCCGCTCTGGGCGGAGAGGGAGGGCGTGTCAGACTCTCACTGACTAAAACCCACCCGTGTTCTTTCGGTTGCCCTGCTGCCGGGGGTCACGATTTCCCTTTCGGCCTTATTCGCAACCCTGGCAGGCATCGGCCCTAGCGGACCCCGTCAATTCTGCTGACATCTCTTTGAGGCGCGCGTGGAACACAACGCGCCGTCGACCCGGGCCTGGTCCTTATCGGATGAGCTACCCATTGCTCACCGTCCGCAAGCTCTCACCTACGGTGGCCGGAAATCGGCTCGCGATTCCCGACGCCCAGCAGGGCTAACATGAAAAGCGCGAAAACGCTTTTTTTCTCGTTTTATCGTAATTTGTTTACGATTCTGACGTCATTCTAATCCCTAACATGACCGTAAACAACGAGTAAACTCGAAAAAGGCACTTTGACACTTCTTTATCGAGCGACCGATGTTGCAATTATTAAAAACAAATTATTTTTATGATAGCAACATCGGCTTGAAGTTCTGTTTCATTAATTCAATTTTATGCATGGAATTATGTACTTTATTGAATAAACGTCTCTCTCTTTTAATTATTTATGATTAGTTTTTTGTGTAACCGACTTTTTGATTAAAATAAAATGATTTCTTTGACATGCTGAAATTAAAATACAAAATGACGGAAATTAAAATTAGTGGCACCATCACTAGATAATCACCACAAATGACAAATGGGCTGACGATCGCAATTTGACAAATCGATAGTGCTCCCCTCCACTACAGTACACCGGTGTACATCCACATTAATTGCCTACAATAAGTACAACTATAAATCTGCCATCTTATTTTCGAGTTTTTTTATGTATCATAATTTTGTCTTTTTGTTTACTCTCTCGTCATCAAAATCGAGGACGACTAAATACGACAAAATGACTGATTATCTCGTGTTGAACTGTCAAAACTCGAGATAAATAACGTGTCATGTTAAGGTTTGTCGTCAAAACATCAAGTTTGATAGAACGAGTCGAGTATTTTGTATGGCGTAGCTGTCAGAAAACGATTACTTAAACTACAGAAATTTTAGACAAAAATTAGTCGCGCAAGAATGGATAATTGTCGCGTGTGTCATGTTAGGCTTGCAGGGTGTCTCCTCCTGCGGCGGTTAGGGGCGTAAGGGCGCGAAGTTTGCCTCTTCCTCACGCGTTCCGCCTCCTCCTTCGCGAGCATTACCGCTTCGCAGAAGGAGGTGACGGCCTGCCATTTCCTCTCGCTCCGTATCATGGCCTGAACCAGGGCCGGACGCGAGAGATCACCGCCGCCGATCGCCTCCACGAGGACACGGCGATGCTCCGCCCAAGCCGGGCAGACCTCCACCGTATGCTCCACCGTGTCCTCCGGGCGATCCACACAATAAGGCTGATTTTCTTACAAATAGTATTGTTGTAAGACTGAAGTTATTTTTTTAAATAATATTGGTTTTAATACCAACAATAAACTGTGTTGTTGAATGTCCAAATGAGTTTTATTTTGTAAGTAGATTGACAGCAGGTTTACTAGTCGATGTGAAATGTTTCAAGCTGGAGAAAGATTCAGCTTTTTGGCATACAGAGCTTCTGCCTTTGCCACCAGATCGCGTCTGTTATCAACTTCGATTTACTTGATAATTCAATTATTATTATTTTGCTGTTTATCATGATTTACGATCAGACCTGTGAAAGAGGGTTATTCCACTAATCCCCATTGAAATTCACTCAATGGATATTTGTGAAGAAAATATTAGTCCAAAAGGAAAACTTATTTTGGTTACTGTGTAATCATTTTGAACGTTAAATAGGTACAGTTGAACATAGTGTACGGTGCAACCGCACATTCTTCAATTCAGCAGTTAACGCAACACATTAATTTCAACTCATATAATTAGTTTAGTTCGCATTGGGCTATCAATGCAGCCAGGCGTTTTCGTTACAGCCAACAAGGGCCGCGTCACTCACTTCATTTCCGTGTGGAAATGAAGTGAGTCATCAGTTCATTAAGCTCATTTTACTTTGAAGTACTTTTGGAACAATACAGTTTTGATACTTTACCTTCTTTCATTCCATTCATCCCTCGTCTAAAAGTAGTGTATGGTCTATCAAGGGATCATACACATAGTCAATTTATTAACCGACTTCAAAAAAAAGGAGGAGGTTCTCAATTCGTCGGGATATTTTTTATTTTTTTTATGTATGTTCCCCGATTACTCGAAGACGGCTGGACCGATTTGAAAAATTCTTTTGTTGTTTGAAAGGGTATACTTCCAAGTTGGTCCCATTGTCATTTGGTCACGATCTGATGATGGAATCTTGGAGAAATCGAGGGAACTCTTCAAATATTAAAGGCACATCTATAGCGATTTGGGTATTTTTGATGAGCAGTTGATATAAGGCTATTGTAACTTAGATAAATTACAAATCAACCCACTAAAAAGTGAAAAAAAAAACTTTTTTACAAAAAATACAACCGACTTGGTGTCTTTGGATCAGTATTTAAGTTTTTTGACACCGACTTCCGAATTTAAAGTTATTTTTCACTTTGTAGTTTGGAAGTCGGTTGTATTTTTTGTAAAAAAGTTTTTTTTATTTGGAACTTGGAGATCGGGTCTAAAAATATATACATAAGGTTAGATTAAGTGTGCACCTTTAGTATAAAAATTTGAGCAATTAGTCGCAAACGCAATAGTAATGCTATTGATTAGTTACCTATGTACAAAAACTGACCAAGTGCGAGTCGGACTCGCACAAGAAGGATTCTGTACCGCCATATAATATTTAACACTACATTTTTTTATGATTTTGTAATAAAACAAACGCGTTTCTTGAAACTTCAAATAAAGTTAAAAATTAAATGGGGTCCCCATTTAATTTTAACTTTATTTGAAGTAACTCCTATCCACTTGTATTAATTTATAAGATATAATATAACATAGCATACAATTGTTTATCTTAATTATATTTACGCATAACTTTATTAACGCATAAAAGCTTACGCATAATTTTTAGAGTTCCGTACGTTTTTGATTTGATTTGATTCAAAAGGAAAAAATGGAACCCTTAGAATCACTCGTGTGTCTGTCTGTCTGTCCGTCTGTCACAGCCAATTTGCTCCGAATCTAATGGACCGATTAAGTTGAACTTCGGAACATATGTATTTCTGTAACCCAAACACGGGACGTGTAACATTAATAAATGAATTTTGAATAAAGCTGCAATATAAGACTTTTCTTTGGTTATTTATTTAATAAAAAACTTTTAACAAAAAAAAAAAAGATTTCCAAAAAACCACTACAAAGTGAAAAATCGGTGTCTTTGGTTTTGTGTTTTCGTTATTTGCCACCGACTTCCGAAATTTAAGTAATTTTTCACTTTGTAGTGGTGAAGTAAGCCCAACAAAAGGTAACTGCTGTAAATCGTTGAGGAATTCCCTCAACTGTCTATGGTCTCCATCATCAGACCTGTAATGGCACTTATTATAACCCATATGGGTGCAAAGTTCTCATCAATAAATATGAATTAAGTCCAAACACAAGGTAGCTACTGTAAAACGTTGAGGAGTTCCCTTGACTGTCCTTCGTCATCAGACCCCTAATGACAGTCACAACCCATCTACGTGTAAAGTTCTCATCAATACAAATTAATCAAGCCCAAACACCAGGTAATTGCTGTAAATCGTTGAGGAGTTCCTTCGACTGTCTTTCGGCTACATCATCAGGTCGACTCCAAACTTTCGTTAAATAGTAGTGCTTTAAAATACGAAATAAAATAAAAATTAACAAACGCACTAGTCGCCACTACGATTTTCGAAGGTCCCCTCGATTTCTCTGGGATGCCATCATCAGATCCAGGTTTCCTTATCATGGTACCACCCTTGGGATATCTCCTTTCCAACAAAAAAAGAATCATCAAAATCGGTTCATGAACGACGAAGTTACCCGCGAACACAAACAAATATATTATATCTACGGTCGAATTGAGAATCCTCCTCCTTTTTTTGAAGTCGGTTAAATACGCTTAATTTTAAGGAAAGCACATTCTGACCAGATGGTCAGAATGTGCTTTAATAATTCACGGTTTTTATAAACCGGGAATGATGGATAACATTTGTGCAAAAAAAAATCGCAACGAAGCAACGTGGTTGCCAATTGAACAATCCTGCATAATGTTCATCATAGATCAAAACCCCGACATGTTTTTACACACCGGAAATGGCAGAATATTACAAGCTAAAACTATGTAACATCTCACAAATAAATGGACTATTACTATTTTTCTCTTTTTTTTTATTATTTGCTGTTATAGCGGCAATAGAAATACACAATCTTGTGTTAAATTTAACTGTTTACCTATTATGGTTCATGAATTACAGCCAGAGCTGGGCAAAATACATGCTTTGCTTTAATTAAAATACAAATTACAAAATACTATCTCGCACGTATTTAAAATACGAAATACAAAGTGTTTTTAAGACGTGTATTTGAAATATAAAATACAAAATACAGTATTTTAACTATTTTTATTTAAAATACAAATTACAAAATACAGTCAGGTGTTAGGTTATGTAAATAGAATAGAACTAATATAGCCCAGTGTTTCCAACTTTAAAGATTGACATATTTAGCGGTCGCCATTTTGCTTACGAAAGCTATCGAGGGCAATCTATTGCAGAATGCACCCATTAATAAGATCGCTAAATGTATTTATATTCAAATGTATTTTGAAGCCATAAGTATTTGAAATACTAACTACAAAATACCTCAGCGTCAGGTATTTGAAATACCAATTACAAATTATTTTTTAAGAAGTAATTGAATTACAAACACTAAATACGTATTTGTATTTTTAAATACGTATTTAATTACAAGTAATTCAAAACTGCCCAACCCTGGTTACAGCCCGCTGACAGACAGACAGTGGAGGCTTAGTAATAGAGTGGGAGAAAAGTTCACAAATCTCCATTGATGAGGAATTCAATGGGGATTTGCATTGATGTAAATCAAGGATTCGCCCTCGCCATACTTACGTCGCGCGAAAACTGTCACTCCCTAAATTGTGCGACGTGGCTCAATTGCGAATCATTTCCTCATTCGTCACAGTTCGTAACACATCGGAGCAACTTTCTCGTTTTTAATACACATAGCTGTACAAAGATGCCTTCTTGTGCCTTCAGGAAATGTACCAACAACTCCAAAAATTCATATAAAACGGAAGGTATTACTTTCCATGCGTAAATTTTCTTTTCAAATTTATTACGATTTCTAAAATAAATATTATGACGGAAGATGACAAGTAACAAAAATTACATTCCCATGACAACGAACGATAGGGTAGTGTAACGTTGACAAAAAAGTTTGAAATGTGAATTAGGAAGTATGGAGGTTACATGCCATTATGATTTAAAATATTTTAACTGCCGGATTTTTTAATGTCTTTCTTTTTTTAGATTAACTTTTCTTTGAAACTATGTTTTAGAATACAAAATTATAGGTACTTAAACAATTATTATAAAACGCGACTTGCTTCGAAAGCACAGCGTGGGCCCTTCGCCTGATCTCTCTCCGCCATCCCGTCAGACTATGAGTGTGAGGAAATGGAGATTCCACCTATTCAAGCACGTCGAAAGAATCCAGGGAAAGTAGCGTGAATAAAGGCGCAGCACAAAATTTTGTCTTTCAACCTTAAGGCGTGAAAAGGTAACAGACGGACAGTTACTTTCGGATTTAAAATATTAAATAGATGTACTGATGATGAATCACTATTTGTATTTAACTATTAAGTTCCCACAAGAAACATGTGTTAAAGAAAAATGGATTCAAATAATCCAAGAAGAACAAAGAGACCATGAATGGTTGCCAACCAAATACAGCCGCATTTGTTCACCGCATTTGATCAGAGGTCCGTGGATCGGAACCACGCTCTGCTACCATTTTAAAATGGTAACAAAATAATGTATCTGTGGAACCAGCAGAGCAATCTTGTATTAAATAAGTGAACTAATGTTGAAATAAACTTAGTCTATGCGAAACAGCCATTGTTTTAATAATTTTAATGATGATATGTTCTACTAGACACAACATTATAAAAACAAATATTTTATTTTTACAAAAGCACCTCCTTTTAAAATTAAGTATTCTTTTCAAAACGAGTATGCTGACCGTACAGCGACAATTCTCTACGTCATTGTGTGACAGATGACAACTCATGCACAAATGCGGTCATCTTTTGACGCAGTAAGGCGTATCCTTCGATGTAAATCGATGGGGATTTGTGGAATAAGTCATGGAAGATGCTCACATCCATTCATTAAATAAAAAAGAGCTGCAAACGACTGAACAGATTTTACTAAATCATAGCAAAGAACACTCTCGGTCAAGTCATCATTGAACAAGGCAAAAGAAAAAAAAATCTGCCATTTGGGAGCTACGTTGCCACAGACAGACACACATATACAGATAGAGCCATCCACGAACACGCGCCCACTCTGCGATTACTGTACTGTAAACTGTACTTTAGTATGGAGCGGAGTGCCGTACGCAAAATACGCGCTTTGACGTGGAGTTGCGGATACCAGCCCGTATTACCTATGGAGCGGATACCAGCCCGTATTACCTATGGAGCGGAGTGGGGCACCTTTTCGTTGATGGCACTATCTATACACACGTTAAACTTAAAGTTTATAAGACCCCTATGTTTCCGAGGGTTAAAAATACAAGCAGATTATATGAATGTATTTCATTTTAGGACATACCTGACTCAAACTTAATAAAATCCATGATCTTGGAGGATGCAATGTCAACCTGTACTGAATCATTGACCTTGATTAGTGGGTCTGGGTAGCGGATGGTGCGGCCATCGTGCGTCACCAGGAACGGCACGTTCTTGGGCCCTGTTGACACACGCTTCACCTTGCACAGCTTGTACTGCAACAGACACACACACACTGTACCAACTGTAATCTACTCATTAATGCTTACTACAACACATAATAACTGCACGGCAATCTATACCTAAATAATAATTTGAAGAAAAATTGAGACCAGAGCCCTCATCAATTAGCTCTTCATAGGAATAACAGCAATGCTCGACATTTGACAGGCATTAGTGACCATAACCAGAGATGAACAAGACAACTCAAAAAAAAGTATCTGGAATACAACATACATGCTACCTATAAATAAGTAATGTATTTGAAACTACAGATACAAGATAGGAACTCTTGGAAATAGTATTTGAAATACAAGATACAAAATACGTATTTGCTAAATACTTTCATAAGAAAATAAAATGCTTTTGAAAGACAACAGAAAAACATACTTTTATTCATTTTAAGACTTATTTAGCTTGTTTATAACACAATATTAAATTTTTAAGGTTTTATTTAAGACTAGTAAGACCTGTACCCTAATTGCGTAATGATCAATCACACTACTAAAATATATTCCACAAAAACTCATCATCTGCCTAGCCTTTTCCCAACTATGTTGGGGTCGGCTTCCAGTCTAACTGGATGCAGCTGAATATCAGTATTTTACATGGACCGACTGCCTATCTGACCTCCACAACCCAGTAACTGGGTAATACGATACCCCTTGGTAAGACTGGTTTGACAAAAACTGTTTCGGAATAAAAAGTATCCAACGTTCGTCACTTATTAAAACAATCAAACAAAAATATAAATACTTAAAAAATCAAATCCTGTGGTAATATATCTGACGAATTAACGTTCAAGCTTCTTTGTGAAAGGGTGAAAACTATGGAATCTCAATGCTACCCACCGCAACTATTTGGATTTAACAGAAAATTCAATTCAAAATAACCCAAAATATTTTTGGACTTTGTAAAAAAACGTCATAACTCAAACGCAATCCCAAGCACCTTGGACTATAATAGTGATACCTTGCGCACGGGTGAATCTATCTGTCAGGGTTTTTCCGAATACTTCCATTCTACTTTTCTCTCTAATCTCTTATCCCAGTGTTATTCATCCAATCTCTTCTCCATTTTTTTCTAACGATTCGTCGAACCTTACATCTGACATCATTGTTGATATTGATGAAATAATTAATTTGTAAGTTGGATTCATGCAAATCGGCAGGTCCTGATAACATCCCATCCAAACTTCTTGTTCGGTGTGCACCTTCTATAGCCTATATACCTATTCCGCTATTTAGATCAAACTCCACCCGTGATCTGGAGGTTCACCACGATTCCAAGCTCAGTTTCGAAATAAACTTTTTCCAAAATAGACGTTTTTATTATTCACTTTTTAGTTGTGGTACCTACCCCACACAAATTCGAATACCACTACCTGCTATGTAAATCCAGTGACAGGAACTTAACATATCATCCACATACTAAGTGGGAAAAAATACGTATTATTTATTGAAGCTAACTCAAAAACTGTCCAAGCAAAGTTAATAAAATTTATATGGGACCACCACCACCTCGAGAATAGGGTAGGTAGGGTAGGTGGGGTAGGTGGGGTAGGTGGGGTAGGTGGGGTAGGTGGGGTAGGTGGGGTAGGTGGGGTAGGTGGGGTAGGTGGGGTAGGTGGGGTAGGTGGGGTAGGTGGGGTAGGTGGGGTAGGTGGGGTAGGTGGGGTAGGTGGGGTAGGTAGGGTAGGTAGGGTGTTTAGAGTGGGTAGGTAAACTGTTCGATGTTTTGACAAACCTTTATTTCAGCATTCCCATGAAATGAAGTCTAAGCGATACAATCCACCTTTTCATTTCTCATACTCGGAAAGTAGTGTTTGTTTGATCCAAGTAGCAGGTGGAAGATGCTGATCCCCACCCTTGGGCGGGAAAGACTCATAGTAATTGCTTCCCTCTCTAGGGCGGGAATGAATTTTAAAAATAGAACGCAATTTGGTTAGGTAGTCAGCTACGAAAAATTTGACTAAGGAGGTATTACACTGTCGAGTCTGTGGTCACGGATCTGTGATCGAAGATATAATGGAATTGTGAAATAGACATTTGTTATGGGTATATCCCCCTTGGGGGATATTACACTATCATGTTATATCTACATAAGAAATGGAAACTTTCACGTTGTGATCTTACTTACGCGCAGTTTAGTGCTCTGCGATCAGATCTTAAAGTAAGAACCCAGGACGCCTACAGATTGTACTGTAATAATTTAGAAAATAACATAGGCAAAAATCCGCGACAGTTCTGGCAGCATGTATCTAGCCTGCGATCAAAGGGCGGATTCGAGCCAAACGTGGTGTACAATGGTGAGACTTGTTCGGGTGTCAAAGCAGCCAAAGCATTTGCCCAGTATTTTCTAGCGTGTTTCTGCCTGATACACCTGAGTTGGACCATAGAAAATTAAATGTGAGTAGTGAGGGAGATAGCATTCCTCTTCCCTTTTTAACCCCACCGGATGTGGTTAAGGCTATTGCTAAACTCAAACCCTGTAGCTCGGTTAGCCCTGACAACATTCCAGCCTTTACTCTTAAGGGATGTCATATTTTGGCAGCCATAACCTAGCCTATGTCATGTCTTTAACCTAGCCCTCCTGTTCGGCATATACCCTTAACAATTGAAAACTTCACGAGTCACTCCCATTCCTAAAACTAGTGACAAAACATCAGTAAAGGAACACAGACCCATCGCTATCCTGCCAACGATTGCCAAGGTTTTCGAACATATACTTCACGCTTTCATTTACAAACGCGTAAATATATCCTTATCTGATGCCAACACGGTTTTCGGCCGGGTCGCTCCGTGAATTCGAATTTACTGATTCACGTAGACTACATATCCCGTTGCTTGGACATCGGTGGGCAGGTTGACGTTCTGTATTTCGATTTCCGGAAAGCATTCGACAGAGTTGACAACGATGTGCTTTTGACAAAGCTGGGGGCCATCAGTTTCTCGTCCGGTCTTCTTTCTTTTCAGATTATCTGCGCGATCGCAAGCAATTTGTAAGACATGGCTGCTTCGAGTCCAAGCCTTACAATACACGCTCGGGCGTAAGTCAAGGATCCATGTTAGGGCCGCCTCTTTTCCTGATCATGATCAATGACCTCATAACTAATGTTAAGTTTGCCAAGTGCCTGCTATATGCCGATGACCTTAAGCTAGTCGCACAAATCCGAACGGACGAGGATTGCAAGCTCCTTCAGAGGGATATTGACGCCATCTATGAGTGGAGCATTGTGAACAAGCTATTTTTTAATAAAAACAAGTGCTACGCCATGACATACGGTAGGGGGTTACGACCAATCCATTATGACTATAATTTGGGAGGTGAAGTAATCACTCGTGTCACCAACATAAAGGACTTGGGAGTGACTTTCGACCGCTGTCTGACTTTTAGAGATCACGTTTCTGCCCTTGCGAAGGAATCTTTCAGGCGCTTGGGATTTGTTTTGAGAAATGCGCGTGACTTTCGCAATTCAAATGTTATTAGGCTGTTGTACACTGCTCTGGTTCGAAGCAAACTCGAGTCCAGTGCCTGTGTTTGGCACCCCTATACCGCGACCCAAACACTGATGCTGGAAAAGGTTCAGAAAACATTCCTAAGATGCCTCTTCCAAAGGTTATACCATTTCTTTCCGTACATGTACCCTACCAACTATCTTTTAGGGATGTTAGGCTTTAACTCATTGGAGGTAAGAAGAGGTCTTGATCAGCTCACGGTAGCCTGTAAGACCTTACGGGGACGTATCGACTGTCCAGAGCTCCATGGCCTTTTCTGCCGATTATTTGTGCCCGACAAATACATTGGACACCGTCAGAGCCGCCGACACGATTTGTTTGCGCAACTGTCATGCAAAACTGTAGCCAGAGCCGAATCCCCAGTCTGTCGTACCCTAAATACGCTAAATGCCCTTCTGACTGCCAACCCCGAATGTGATGTGTTTGCGGATGAATGGAGTAAAATTATGCGTACATGTCTGGTGTTCTGTGAGAGAAAATATGCTAGGGAGTCCACTGTTCCATGTTAGTTTTAAATTAAATTAATGTCAAGATTGTAATTGTTTCTATGTTAATTAATGTAATTGGTGTTGTGCCGTTTTAATTAACTATAAACATCGATCACTAATAAAGAACTAGATACACAATGGTGCCGATTCTCTTGTATACCGAACTAAACTTACTAAACTATCACTAAAATTCCTTACTTTTGACTATGAGAATCTCAAAGCTATTCTGCAAAATAAATTCTCTAAATTTAAAAATAATTTTGACACATCTAAATCCAATTTGACAACCGTGACTCCACACGTGATACCTAACCACGTGAAACTTTTTAGAGCCGGAGGCGCGCAGCCTCGACGTGTTTTATATGGATTTTTCACTTTTTGTGTGGAAAATAAGAAAAAATATTACCTACATGTAGAGTGTTAGAGGTTTAACGGTTTTATAAAGGGTGTCGAAATTTTCATTATTTTTGCGATTGGACACACCGTTTTCGAGATATAAGCAAAACAAAAAAAAAAAATATTCGGTACTGTTTTTTCATCTGAAGTCGAGGTGTTGGTGTGAATTTTAGTTCATGACAACCAATTTTATTCCACATGTTTTTAGTCGCGATTAAAAATAGTCATATTTAGTAAGAAAATCTAAATTTTAGGTTAAAAACGTCAAATTCAGAATAGCAAAATTGCCATTTTCACTAAACTAATATCTCAGTGCCATCTTAGTGCTGTCAAACTAAAATATAGTTAAGTTGTGTCACTTTAGTCTATTTCAGAATGGGAAATCGTCGTTTGACAGGAATAAACTAAATTTTGGTGATTTTTAGTTTAGTTTAGAGGCATTTGTGACAAGAGAATCGGCACCAATGCCAAGCAAAAGATCTCTTAAAACTGTCATCAAATTGTGTTTAGGTAATTCTAGTTGAAATAAATATACATTCATGTAAATTCAACCTTAACCGCAAACCTTAAAGTTGTTTTCACAAAGCTATGTACAAAAAGCAATGAATTTTTACGACCTACTCACTGGTCAACATACATCAAATCAAATTCAACCTTACACGCATGTTTTTGAGTTAGAATTACAAAGTGCCAAAAAAAGCAATAAAGTTTTACGACCCAGGCTCGCCGTTAGGACAAGAAATGAGTGGAGTCGAACTGTCCAATATTTTTTTGTTTATACTGTAATTATAAATGATCTTTTTTTTTAATTTCGTTAAGTTTAGTGTATAAAAAAACATGTGTGCAATTCACACGTGGTAGAAGTGAAACCTTCAAAAATTTTGGCTTTCAGATAATCAAAATTTCGGGAAGAGGATAATTGTAGGTTTTAGTAATGATCATAGTGATACAAAGTTTGATAATTAATTTATATTTTATTCGTGTATATTACATAGATTTATTCAGACACAGAGCTTACATTTTCGATACACATCTACTGCGCGCGCATTTATGATGACTTGATCATTATTTTACTGCGATGTTATTTTAAAACTGCGATATCTCCTAAGATATTCATTGAAATCGAATGATGTAAAGGGCAATTTTGTTTTAAATTAAATACTTCTGATGAGTAATGTAACTCTTCAGCTTCAGAGAACCACGAACATAAGAAACACTGTATAATGCTTCCTATCTCATTTTCTCCCACGTTAAATCTTATGAGTTTGTGTCTGTCTCTTTTTACTGTCGCTTTTTCGTTTCATGCTAAAGAAGTTTTCACTTCAAAATTGTGAAAGCATATTTTATTCTTTTCCATGGTGTACACAGGGCGGCAGGGACATTGTCTCACACACAACATCTTTGACGTGCTATAATTGATATTCATTTTCCATACCTCACTGGATCTCGAGGAAAACTAAAAAAAATGTGAGTGAGTATGTGAGTTTATCTCACATCTTTAATTTTATTACATGTACTTAGTCAAAATTAAACGTATAAAATCCTACTATAATATTTATAGAAACAGCAAAGAAGGCTCATTAAACTAAAAAAAAACACTGGCACTCTGGGAGTACCGATAGAAGTGGAAACTTGAACAATTTTACTGTGCAGGAAATACTTTTAATGAGGTGTTGGTAACGGTGTCGCGAGTTCAATTGTTTTTCCGCATCTCAAAAATGTCCAACGCGCCTAAAGAATTTTTCACTTCAAAAAAACAATCCTCCTTTAATAATAAAAAATAAAAAAAACAATAGCGTCTCCACAAATGGAACAGAGACAACGCACATAACCTGAACAATTTAAGTGAGCATGCGATAGTATGATTAATAGGTTTAGTAAGAGTCTTTACAATTGAGATGCTTACTCCTGCTGTTTAATAAGACTTAATTTTAAAAAGTTTTTACGATGATTTCTTGGCAAAATATCAGCATTTACGGTACAGTGATAACAATTATATAATAATAATATTAATACTTATCGAAAATATGAAACTCCATCCTTTTTTAGCGTCCTAGATGTGAGATTTTTACAATTTTTTACGAGTTGTTTACAGTCGGAGCGTCCGAATGCTACTAAATGAAAAGAGCACCCAAATGTTCAATTGGATGCTCATTCGGTGATGACATTTTTTGGCGCTGATTGTGTATCTAGTTCTTTATTAGTGATCGATGACTATAAATAAATATCATATACCTATCTACAAAGCTCACAAATTACCCATGTTATGTCTATTTTACAATTTAGTTATGTCTTTGATCATGGATCTGTGATCGTAGATATGATGGTGTAATACCCCCCTTATGGAAAAATACTGATTTAAAAAAATGCTGCAGTCTTGTCATTGTATAAACAGCCAGTGTGAATTAAAAAAATACCTAATGGCGCATCCACACATGCCGGCGGCCAACCCGGCGGCACGCGCAACTTTTTTTTCTATTCAGCGACAAGGCAGCCTGAAAGCCGGCGGCAAACTCGGCGCCATGTGTAGATGCGTCATAAGCGGGACGACGCGCAGCAGTGTCGCGGTGTGTTCCATATTCAAAATTAAAAAAGACTAATAGTTACAAGAATACCCATGTTATTATTAACAATTAATATTTTAGTAAAACTACAACTTTTAACTTTCCTTATATTCGAAATGAAAAGTAGAGTGTTTAATACGGGTGAAAGTCATCAATTCCTTTCGACCCTTGTATAACAATCTACTATTGCGCGTGCCATTTGCACCAATTACAAGCAAAATTCGTACATTGTGCGTGCAAGCAGAAATTTAAACAGGCTTTGTAAACAGTACGATATAGATCCTTCATAACTAACGTGTCGTCAGCCAGAAAGTGCTTAAAGCCGTAACTTTTTCATGTAGTTCATTTTGTTATGACGATGCTTGTTAAGTGAGCAACATAGTAATTATGCTGTAGTATATGATAACTTGGTGTGTCTGAAAGTGGAGACCTATAATTGGCTTTCAGACTAATGTACTGTCCTTGATCTGTTTGTTTTAGATGTAAGTCTCCAAAGTTATCCTTTCAACTGTCATTAACGAGACACAATAGAATTTTAATTGTTATCCACCAATGAGGCGTCGTAACAGATGATGAGTTATTTAAATTAATAAAAATTGAAATATAAAAGCTTGTATGTATGGTCGCTCCATGGGGGTGGAATAATGCAAACAGGTATTTCATGTATTTAAAAAATATCTTTTTGTAGGATAAACATAACTCTTTAGACGCACGTAAGTATAGCTCTTTAGCGATTTTTAAATCAGCTGTGCTGCCAGTAGACCCTGTGTTTTCACTAATAGACCATACAGTCTTTTGGAGAAACTAGAATTTGTCGATAAAACTGTTTTCTTGGGGATCACGCTCGATTCAAGGCTGCAATGGGGTCCTCATTTAACATCTCTTGCAGGACGGCTAAGTTCAGCAGCATATGCTGTGAGAAAAATCCGTCAATTTACTGATGTAGATACCGTGAGGCTAGTCTATTTCAGTTACTTTCATAGTATCATGTCTTACGGTATTTTACTATGGGGACGGGCTGCAGATATCGAGTCTATTTTTATTCTGCAGAAGAGAGCCATCAGAGCAATATATCGTCTCCGCAGACGCAATTCTCTAAGGGAACTGTTTAAAGATATTAACATCATGACGGTACCTTGTCAATATATCTATGAAAACATCATGTACGTAAAGAAAAATCTAAGTCTTTTCAGTAAAAGAGGTGATAGACACAATTATAGGACTAGAAATAGGGACCAATTAGTTCAACCGGGTTTCAGATTGGCTAAAGTAGACTCATCCTTCATGGGGTGCTGTTTAAAATGTTATAATAAAATACCTTCCCACATACTCCAACTGAACGAAACGAAATTTAAATCATGTATAAAACGCACACTATGCTGCCAAGCATATTATAAGTTGGGGGATTACATCGCTGATTAAAATGCTTGGCTCAGCGCTGGTCCAGCTCCACAAGGGCGCATAAACTAATTGATTAGCATTCGAAAATATTGTTGCAGCTGCTGAAGATTGTAAAACTATCTTTCCCTTGTATAAACTCTTTGTATTGTATAATTGCATATCACATGTGTGAGCACTGTGACCATGTTGTACATTCCATAAAGCTACCATTTACTGGGTACGTCTTTCATTGACTTAAATGTGCCCTGGCGGCTGAGAGTATGTCATGCTCACTCAAATGTCTCGCTGATGGTGGCGTGTGTGTTGGATCATTAAGTTCCCTTCAAAATGGTTGAGCTAAATTGTGCTGATCCATGCGTCATGTTCGTGAACGGGCGCCGTCAGTAGGGACTGGTCATCTCTTAGCTGCCACGGTTTATTTTAATTTATTTAAATTTTTGAATTGTTATTATATTTTTATTACGGACGCTTTTAACGTGCACGTCTTTCTACATTGTTCTCACATGTATAAATTCAACACGAATGATGTAACCAATATTTTGTAACAATATTTTGATTTAAAAGAGTGTCCGTGGAGTTTCTTGCCCGTTCTTCTCCATAGGTACCTACTACGCTTTGGAATGAGCAACTAGCTTCATTTTTCTGACTGACCGACCCCTTGACAATTCAAAAGTACCTGTAATTGGTTTATTTGAAATAAATACTTTGAGTTTGAGTTTTTGAAAAAATGTTTTTTTTATTAATTTACCCCTCAATTTCTCCTGTATTGTGGGTGCATTTACAAACATTTAAACTCACACAAACAGCCAGACCCGGAACAACTACTTGTAGGTCATTCAAATATTTGTTCTGTGCGGGAATCTAACCCGCGACACGCAGCGCAGCAGTCAATCGCTTAACCACTGCGCCAACCGTGTCGTGTGTTTTACGGGCGTGTTCAGTTTTATCTTTATGATGGGATGTTAAAAAAACCGGCCAAGTGCGTGTCGGACCACGCACAATGAAGGGTTCCGTAGTTGGGATGGAATTTATCCCAAAAACAAACTTAACTTTGTAGTTGAAAGAGATGTTCTCCCACACGGAATGTATGGGAAAACATGTTTTTGCAACTGCAAAGTTGGTCGATTATTACTCGTTAACTTGTAGAGCCTACTTAGCTGTGATAGTTTTCCTTTTAATTTCGTTATATATGCTACTGCCGTGAATTTTTTCACATTCCCAAAACCAACCATTAAACTTGCAGGGGGGGGGGCACTTGACGCTAACAAAAATTAGCACTTTAAAGCTTAATATTTCGAAAACGGATCCCTATTTCCAAAAATGGTCTTCGCAAACTCACAATATTTTTGAACGACCTTTTCAACGACACCCCACACTATGGGATTATTGAGAGAAAAAAAAACATCCTCACTGAAAAAAATATATTTTTAATGATTTTATTTTACCACTTTGTCGGCGTGATTAATATGTATACTCATGCCAAATTACAGTTTTCTAGTACTAAGAGTCTCTGAGCTAAGCCGCGGACAGACAGACAGATGGACATGACAAAACTATAAGGGTTCCTTGTTTACTATGGAACCCTAAAAACACTTGTAATAATTAATAAAAGAATTTTACAAAACTTAGTAAGTATTTACAAAATGTTAAGATACCAAAAGATTATAGATGCAAAATTTAAATTTTAAAAAGGATTTCAGAACTCCTAATTTATAAATGCAAAAGTGAGTTAGTTTGTTTCGCCTTGATGCTAAAACGGCTGAACAGATTTGAATGAAATTTGGCACATGGGTAAAACCATAACCTGGGTTAGGACAATGGATACTTTTTATCCCTATATTTCCATGGGATCCAGACATATGCAGGTGAAACTGCAGCTAGTAAGATATAAATATGTATCTTGTATCTGTATTTCAGAAACTTGTATCTAAGATAAGTCACATCTTTGATTTTAACCAATAACAGAAAAATACCTAAGCTAGAGTATGATACTGTAGCGGTTACACCGCCACATACTTACTATGCATCATAGACATGACGTCACACAAATCCTACATCGCACAAAGATTTTACCGAGCAATCAACATTTATACAAGATTCCGACTTCAAACTGTTGGGTAGTTGCCCACCAAACACAACACCCATCTGGTTGGAGGATCCTCCCTTTTCTATGGTGGATGAGTGAACACCCTGTTCCTCATACCTCTAAAATACTATGTAAGCATCATCAATTTTTTTCTATGATTCATACATCTATCTAATATGTAGACATAAGGTCGGGTAAGGTTTACATTTTTAATATAATAAAGGACTAGCTAACCTTGGCTTCTTCAGGAGTAATGCGGTGAACTGTGAAACGACCTTTCACATCATAGATAAGACGGAAAAGCTCATTAGTCTTCTCAATTGAAACAACATCTGCAACAAATACAACAAAGCAATATTGATATGGTTCAAAATATTACATGGATCACAGCATCCTGGAACTATCCTTATGCGAATGAGGCTGGTTACCCCTAAGACGACCCACTGCCCGGTTACTCTCTAATATTTGTTTGATAAACAATACCAAATCAATCACCCACCATCTTATAGCACCTGTGTCATAATAACAGAATATGCATACATATTTATTACATTATGTGAAATCTAGCTCTACATTACAACATCAATTAGGAAGTAATTCAGTCACTTCAACAACACTGTCGTGATCGACTATTAGAAGCAAGTGTCACTCACCCATGAAGCCGGCGGGGTAGGTGGGGTCAGTCCTCACTTTGCCGTCCACCTTGATGAGGCGCTGCTTCACGATCTTGAGCACCTCGTTGCCGGTGAGCGCGTACTTCAGCCGGTTGCGCAGGAAGATCACGAGCGGCAGGCACTCGCGCAGCTTGTGGGGCCCGGTCGAAGGCCTCGGTGCGTACACACCGCCCAACTTGTCCAACATCCATGCTTTGGGAGCGGCTAAGCGCTTCAAATGCTTTTTAGGTCCGCGTGCCTAAACACCAAATCAAATATATTATATATTATAGTCGATGTAAACTTAACCTGTGCCTGACACTAACTCATTCGAAGAATTTCTCGATAGATACGTAACGTTATACTGATAATAGATGTATCATTTAAATATTGGCTTAACTGTTAGTGTCAATAGATTATTGGAATTACATCCTCAATAGAAATTCACTTTCAAACATCGGCATCGACATACAACAAAATATACTCTGTATCTGAAAAATATTGAATAACCAAGTATTATTTGACACTACGCTCTTGTTATGCAGTATTACATTTGCTAAAATATTTAGCACTTTCACGATTTAATCGGATTTTAACAATTTTACACCACGAACTCACCATGTTGAACACAAAATTTTACAAGAAAGAAACGTCAAAACTTCAGTCTGTCAAACACAAAACAAAGGGCGCATTCCGACTTACGCTAAAAGTGATTATATCGCGAATCCAACCAAATTTAATAGTCACAAAATATAAGGGTTATTGAGTAATAATTGTGACTTTGGACTTTGGTCGGATTCGCGATATTATCACTTTTGGCGTAACTCGGAATACGGTCAAAGAAATAGATGTTTTTGGTAAACATGAAACAAGGGCTATTGGCACAAAAATCCTTATGGACCATTGAGACGGGGCTAATCCCCGAGACAATCCATTATGCCAATAGGGGATAAAAACTGCCACTTGCTGACTGATATCCGGCGTCTAATAATTTGACAGCCAGCCATAGCCATACATTTTTTGTATACAAGCGATTTCTTTTACACATAATTAATTGTTGAGCCCAGTTGAGCAGTTGTTTACTAACACTAGAAATAAGGACAAACTACGAGCTCCCTTTCACCGGCTTCATAAGGTTCATAACTCATTTGTTGGGCTTGGTATAACCTTTTATAACAAGCTACCCTCTTCTATGCTAGATTTGCCTTTTAATGCGTTTAAAAATAAAGTAAAATCCAACCTTTGTTCAAAGGCATACTATTGTATCAACGACTACTTAAATGATAAGAATAGTTGGTTGCTGTGATTAACTCAAGACAATGTTTATGTTCTTTCTCCAGATTTAACTTACCTACTGACAGTTTATATAAGTTTATATAATTTATTTTATTTTATTTGACTTTATGAGTCAATTTTTTTAATTATTTTTTTACGAGTCTATTTATTTTTATTTTATTGTTGACATAATCTACTCATTACAATGTTTTTGTTATGAGTTTGTATTGCAATTTGTGGTTGGCTAGTGACCTCGACAATTGATTATATTATTTTTTACCTGAGCAACCGGCAGCAAGTTCGTCATGCTCCCTTAGATGTCAATGCTTGCGGTAGCGTCGGGAGTCGGGTTGCCTCCTTCCCTCAAATATGGCGAGGGGGGTAATGGCTGATCTTTGCGTTATGCTCGTGAACGGGTGCTGCTTGTGGTGACTGGTCGTCTTGCTGATCATGGTTTTGTTATTGTTACTAGTAATTAACTGTACATTTATTTTACCTCGATGGTCCTAGTTTATCATTTATAACTTCCAATTTACAGCTTTATGTAAGCGGGCACGCCCTTTATGCCTGGAGGCTTTTATTTAGATATTTAGTTCTTTTTACGTTTAGTTTTTATTTTTTAATTCTGCTTGAGTATAGTTCTCGATGTTTTTGGTTGGTATATCGGCGTGTGCTAGCTAACATATGGCCAATAATTTATACTTAATTAAAATAATGTTTTGTGTTGCATAATAATTTTGCATACTATTGTATAGAGTCATTTTTATTTTTTTCTAACTTGAACAGACAGCTGTGCTGCTGGGGAGTTTGTTGCGCCACTTCTTCTTCCCAGCTAAAGGCACTAGGAAGTGGTGAAGGGTGGGCGTTTTTGGGGGACTGTCTTATGTAATTTTGACGTTCGAAAAGTGCTGGTTCTCAGCCTAATTTGAATAAAAGACTTTTGAATTTTGAATTTTTTTGAACTGCAAAAATACGGGGAAAAAAGAAGATAAAAGAAGATTTTGGCAGAAAGCTCTCCGAAATAAATTGGAACCCGACATTTCGTCACGACGATGTGCTATCCTTTTTAAATCTGAAGACTTATGGGAGAAAGTTGTATAAAGCCTATAAAGGTGATGCTCCCAAGAGAAGTCTGTTTTCGTTACATACAGAAACTTGTGATATTACGTAAATTATAAATTATGATTAAGATTATTGTGTGTGTATTAAAACTTCAAAAACAAACTGACATCATTATTAATTGTAAAATGCTATTATTCTGTGAACGACTTTAATGATACTGACTTATGTACAGACGCCCGCCAGCATATCAAGCTACTACAATCTGTCAAATTTATTTAATAGATTTTCAACTATAACACCGAGGAATAAAGTTCAAAGTTGATTGGGAAAATTTGACAGTTTCGGGTAGCTTGATGTGCTGGCGTCTGTACTGAATAATTTAATGTAATTTTTTTTGACATACCTACCTAATTATAACGTCGTTTCAATTTATTTAAGTTTATTTATTTTTTTTTTCATTTATTCATTTTTTTACATATTTAATACATTTTTAAATATTTTTATAAAAATCATTAAAAAAAACATTTAAAAATATAAAAAACAGTGGCCCATCGGCATCAGGAACAGGGTCCAAGCTGCCGGTGGTCAGGGCTCTAGAGAGAGGAACCTCCTCACTATGCGTGCCGTGTCTAGGAGTACTGCTTTCTGAATCAAGCCCTTGACCCAGCCGCGCAATGAGAGCAAAGTCAAAGTCAAAGTCAAATCATTTATTTCAAATAGGCCCATGTATGGCACTTTTGAACGTCAAAAATTACAAAATAATAAAATTGATTCTAGTCGCCCCTTCCAAAAGGTAGTTTTCGTATGGAGAAGAATGGGCAAGAAACTCCACCGTTACTCTTTTAAAATGTTTTACAATATTGTTTGTATATGTACGTACATTTGTTAAATAATTATTATATGTGAAGACGATGCACCTAGAATAAAATTACTATACCACAATAGGTAAAAACAATTAAAAATGAAGCAACGAGAGATAATTTAATTTGTGATAGATACATGGTTCTCACATATTTACAAACATTGTAAAAGTAGATGATTTTCCTAAAATTTTACAATTAATAAGTCAGTGTGTAAGGAAGTAATTACAGAATGTAAAATCAATGTCATAAAACACAAAGTAATAAATTTTACAATTACATTAGCAACCAGTTTGATTTTGTCTTGATTCTAAATTGTCCTATGGAGCAGGACCAGCATGTTTCCAAGCACTCTTATCTTGGATATAATCCTCTAATTTGTAATATGCTTGTTTACAAAGTGTACTTTTTATATGAGTTTTAAATTTTCTTTCATTTAATTGCAATATGTCACAAGGTATTTTGTTGTAACATTTAACACAGTACCCCATAAAAGATGTATGTACTTTAGATAACCTGAAAAATGGTTGATCTAGTTTATCTTTATTTCTAGTATTAAAATTATGTCTATCACTTATTTTATTAAAGAGATGTGGATTTTTCCTTACATACATAATATTTTCATAAATGAATGAGCCTCCTGAGGTGTTGGTCGAGGCTCTTCGCTATTAGGCCATTAACCGTAACGATTATCGGTACAATGATTGCAGAGTCCACATCCCACATGTCGACAACCTCGTGTGCTAAGTCAAGATACTTGATTTTTTTATCTTTCTCAGCGTTTACGAGATTCTCGTCATGAGGGACAGCGATATCAACAATCATTGCACGGCGCTCTCGTCGATCTATCACCACAATATCAGGCTTATTAGCTACAATAGTCCTGTCAGTGATGATAGATCGATCCCAGTACAATGTGGCGTGACCATTCTCGAGAACTGGGTCGGGCACATACCTGTAGTATGGTACTTCAGATTCTACAAGGTTGTACTGCAAGGCAAGTTGCTGGTGGATAATCCTAGCCACTAGATTGTGTCTGTGCAAGTACTCGCCGTTAGCTAGACGAGAACAACCGGAAATAATATGTCGGATTGATTCACCGGGGCGGTGGCATGCCCGACAGATGTCAACCGTACCGTCCTTGACAATGTATTTCCGATAATTATTCGTCAGGATAACTTCATCCATAATCGCACAGACAAAACCTTCGGTTTCCCCGAAGAGGTCACCGAAGCGTAGCCAGGATACAGACGCCAAAAAGTCTACATCAGGCCCGTGGAGGGCCCGGAAAAAGCGTCCGTGTAGCTCTTTGCCCTGCCATACTTCCTTACGATCGTTAGTATCAAGTACTGCAGGTTTGCGCCAGTTCTCTTTTGCCAAGGAGAGCGGGGTGAGGCCCTTGTCCACTGCGACCACATCTCGGTGCATACCCACGTCAGTTTGAAGGAAGTATTCCCTGAGACTGTAAATCTCGCGGTTGTGGAGGGTTTTAGCATTTAGGAAACCTCGACCCCCACACTTCCGCGGGATGTACAGTCTCATCACTGATGACCGTGGGTGATGCATCCGATTTGTTGTCAGCAATGTACGGACCTTCCTATCTAGAGCGTCAAGTTCCGTCTGAGTCCATTTGAGTATGCCGAAAGAATACATCAACACCGGCATGACCCAACCGTTGAAGGCACGCACCTTGTTTCCGCCTGATAAAGGACTATTTAACACTTTATTCAGGCGGCCAAAGAAGCGTTCCCTCAACGATTGTTTCATGTCGGCAACATTGATGCCTAATGCTTCCGACATACCCAAGTACTTGTAGGTTTCGGTTGAGGAGAGGGATCTAAGGTGTATGGAATCCGAGAGTTGGGTTCCCACGGATTCCATAATCCTCCCTCGCTTTACATGCATGACTGCACATTTTTCCACACCAAATTCCATCCTGATGGCGCTACTGAATGTTTGGGTTACCTTCAGTAGCTCCATCAGTCGCAAATTGTTGGGGGCAAAGAGTTTCAAGTCATCCATGTAAAGGAGGTGAGATATCACCTGACCACCCCTTCTCAACCGGTAGCCTAGACCTGAATCCTCCAGCAGTGTGCTTAGAGGATTCAAGGCTAAGCAAAACCAAAGCGGACTCAAACTATCGCCCTGAAATATTCCCCGCTCAATCCTGATCGGTTCATCAATTCCCCGGGTCTGTCGACATCCTGGATAGAGAAGGACCGTCCTCCATTGCCGCATACATGACATCAGGAAGGTGCGCAGAGTGGCATCTATCTTGTACAACTCCAGCACCCTCATGAGCCATGTATGCGGCACCGAATCATAGGCCTTCTTATAATCTATCCAACAAGTCGACAAATCCTTCCGGGATCTACGAACCTGTTGGCTAATGGTCATGTCTATAAGGAGCAGCTCCTTGGTACCGCGGGACCCATTCTTACATCCATTCTGAGACACAGACATAATTAAGTTGTTGTTAATATGGTGTGAAATTTTTGCTCTAAGAATGGATGTAAGAACTTTATAGACCGTCGGTAAACATGTAATTGGTCTATAATTTTTAGGTTCCGCAGTACTGCCCGATTTATGGAGCAGGTGGGTAACTCCTGTTGTGAAGAACAATGGGAGGGACCCAGTCTCTAAAGATGACTGGAATTGCGAGGCTAAGCAGGCGTGTGACCTTTGTAGCCATTTAAGCCAGAAATTGTGCAGTCCGTCCGGTCCTGGAGATTTCCAGTTAGGCAACGGACGGACTGCACGGGCCACATCCAGAGGACTAATGATAATGGCCTCCATGTCTGGTATTGGTTCACATGCCTGCTCAACAACACGCATCCAATCACCTTCAGTGTGACTGACGGGCACCGACCAAATGCTTCGCCAGAAAGTTTTTATGGCTTCACTATCCGGTGGACGTGCGTCAGTCACACCTTGATTGGGAGTGGGCCGATCCCATGCTCTGTATACCCACCTTTGATCGTTCTGGAACATGCGGTTCTGAGTGTACCGATCCACTCTTCGCCTGTACCGACGGATACGGTTTGCCCATGCATAAACTTTCTGCTTCAGGAAGTCGATGCGCTCTGTGACATGGGATACATATTCTCGGGGACTAATACTAGTTCCCGAGAACGCCCGCCTCACAAAGCGCATCACCCTTGGGCGTGTATTGCCCTCCCTGAAGCAGATGAGCTTCCCGATGAGTACCCTGGCCTCATTAATACGACACTCAATCCTGCACTGCCAAGCTGGTGCGGCGGGTTTCGGTCGAACAGCTCGGTCAGTATTTGGCTCGGTAAGTTTATTATTATTGTGTTTATTGAAATTCCTATTGTGTTTATTGTATTACAGATAATTATGTAAATTAAAGTTTTTAATGCGGGAACATTAAATTGCGTTTATTATAATAAACTTTTACTAAATTACACGACAAACTTATATAACATCGCGAGTGTCGCGGAGGATGTCTGTACTGTGTAGGACATAGGTACGTCCTTTCCCGTCGGTGATCGGAACTTCAATCTTTTGCCCGCGACGATGGCGTGCTTTTATATCTGTAGGAATGTAGGTACTCCTAGTAGCGCAATCCTTTTGGTGTTGTAGCCTGACGACGTGATGTCCAACATCCCCCACCCGATCAACGGACCAATAGGCGATTTTCTAAGCTAGCGAGCGATCCCGTAAGTAGGTTAAACAATAGGAGCGAGCGAGATAGAGAGCCGTACTCTTCTAAGCCGTGGTAAGGCTTTTGGAACAACTTTATTTAATTTATTTAGTTTGTTAGAGTTTTCTCGTGTTACAAGTTTTATTAAATGAATGTAGGTACCGGTCAACTGCCCTAATTTTGCCTGGCGTCCTATGTTTGCCTATAATAAAAAAACTGTAGTTATCTTTTTCATTTTCCTTTATGGCAATCAAAGCTGAGTTTTCATAGAGAGCTTTAAGTTTCGATTGTCATACAAGTAAAATTTAAAAGATATTACAGCTTTTTCATTATAGGCAAACATAGGACGCCAGGCAAAGTTAGGGCAGTTGACGGTACCTGGTGCCGACTATTGTTCATCTGTAATGCCTACCTTAAAATAGTTTGTCTGTATCATATTTGCTATTCAATTCATATTAATGGGGTTAAAAACTGAAAGCTCATAGCAGATGGCAGCACAGTTGTGCGTCTTTAGTCTGCCATTGTTGTTTATGTTTTCACTGTTGTGTCGATATCGTTTATACGAAAACTAGACAAAAATGTATGCGATTTGGAGTGTAGTACAATTAAAAGCGGAGTTAAGGAAAAGAGATGCGTCTACCACGGATAAAAAAGCAGCTTTAGTGGAAAATTAAATAAATAATGACCATTTTATATTTGATAGATTGTTTTGTTTACATTATTTAAAAGTCTTTTTTTTGTTGAAGACTGGAGGTATACGACAGAAATAACTTGATCGGAGTTGAAGAAGAGCTTGGGGATGATAACCCTAACATTCCTGCCCTGGAAAAGTTCAGGGATGTCAATTCTAGCACTGATCTTCCAGCGCTATCTAAAACCCACATTCAAGAGTTTGCTGAAGGTAAGTTTTCATACAGTGATCAACTGATGATGCATTCATCTTCCTTTGTGAGTTCAACTATAAAAAAGCGTGTAATATACTTAAATGAATGTTAATATTTGTTGGCATTGGCTCAATGTGCTAGTAGCCATTGCCTAAAAAATGTAAAAAATAGTTATGCCGGAGGTTCCCCCCGGCCATCTTTGTCGAAAAATGTGCACGCAGCACGCAACGCGCTAAGTATTTTGTATCATTGAATACCAAAATAAATAATTTCAACTAATAAAAGCAGTTTTAAAACATGGTGGCAGCGGATGGTTGAAAAATATCAAGATGACTGAATCACTAGCAACAATCGTCGAACTACAAACAAAACTCCTCCAATCAATGCAGGAGTAAATAAACTGCTTACAAAATGCGAACGCTAGCAATATCAATGTGCCGTGGCCGGCCCCTATCAACATCAGCATCGACCCAGAAGACGCATACAAAGTTTTCGAAGCTTCATGGAACAATTATTGTAGAGCTACTCGGATAGCTGGCCCGCAGACAAAGAACAAAGAAAAGTCGGTGTGCTACTTGGCGCCATAGGAGAAGAAGCCCTCAGAAAATATGGCTACTTCGGCATCAATTCGCACCAAGCGACCGTTAAAACTTGCAGAGAAGTGTTGCAAATAATGTGCTCGAAAATGGTCCCTAAGAAAAATATAATCTATAGCAGGTACAAGTTCTGGTGTAGTAATCAATCAGAAGAATCTTTCGATATTTTTTACAGCACCTTGTCCAAACTTATAGACGACTGTGACTACAAAACGTACACAGAAGAAATGTTGAGAGATAAAATAGTCCTTGGCATAAAAGACATGGCCCTAAAAAGAGAACTGTTAAAAAAAGAAAATTTAACTCTTCAAGAGGCAATAAATATGTGCCGAGCTTCAGAGGCCACAAATACACAAATAAAAAACCTTTCAGTTACAAGCCCAAACGCTGAAATTAAGAAAATAAAAACAAAAGAAGAAACAAAAAGAGGAAAGTGCCGCTTCTGTGCAAATACACACATATTCAAAAAAGAACTGTGTCCAGCATGGGGAAAAATCTGCCAATTCTGTAAGGGCCGCAATCATACTGAAAAAGTTTGTAAAAAGAAGAAAGTCAAAGAAATTAAAGAACACCCAACAAAAGAAAAAAGTAGGCAAGAAACTACAGATTCCGATACGGATATAGACTCTGAAACAACATTTATAAAAGAAATCGTGGAAGATCCTAATAAACATCTCGCTCATTACAAAGTGTTATTCCAAAACGGACAAAATTGGAAGGAAACCACATGTTTACTAGATACTGCAGCAGATGAATCTCTAATCGGACTCCGGAATGTTCAAAGGATGCTGGGAGAAGAAACAGTAAAGAATAAAATGAGACCATCAAAGAAAAGTTTATTCAGTTTCAGTGGACATAAAATTATCATTGATGGAGAAATAGACATTGTTTTCAAAGTCAAAGTAGCAGGAAATTCTTCTAAATACAAAGTTACCTTTCAAATTGTACACACTCCTCACATCCCTTTGCTATCCTGTAAGACTTGCCTTGAGATGGGTCTGGTAAAATTTTGCAAAGAAGTCTCTTGCACCTATGCAAAGGAAACGCATGACATAATGGAGAAATATAAGTCTGTATTTGAAGGTAAGGGCAGTTTTTCAGGTCACATCAATTTCGAAGTGAATCCCACAGTATCTCCAGTCATTCAGAAGGCTCGACGGGTTCCTGTAGCGCTCCGGACGAAGCTGCAAGAAGAATTGAAAAGATTAGAAGAGGAAGGCATAGTAACTAAAGAAGAAAATCATACAAATTGGGTAAGCAATATATTAATTGTAGAAAAGAAAAACAAATTCAGAATTTGTTTGGATCCAATTCCACTAAATAGAGCTATTCTAAGACCTCGTTATCAGTTCACAACAGTAGATGAAATTTTACCAGAACTAGGCAAGGCTAAGGTGTTTTCCACATTTGATGTTAAAAAAAAATTTTGGCACTTAATCTTTCTGAGGAAAGTAGCAAACTGACCACATTCTGGACTCCCTTTGGGAAATATCGATGGAAAGTGCTTCCATTCGGTATTTCTTCTTCACCTGACTATTTTCAAATGAAAATGAGTGAAGTTATCCAGGGTCTTAAAGGGGTTGAAGCATTGGTAGATGATCTGTTAGTCTATGGCATAGGTGATAGTATGGAACTAGCTATAAAGGATCACAACAAAAATCTAGAACACCTTCTACAAAGACTAATAAAATATAACTGTAAACTAAACAATAGTAAAACCAATTTGTTACAAACCTCTGTAAAATATTATGGTCATCTGTTTACTAACAAAGGTCTTCAGCCAGATCCCTCAAAAATAGAAGCTGTAAGAAACATACCTGTTCCAAATAATAAAAAGGAACTCCAAAGATTCCTGGGAGTTGTTACTTACTTGAGTAGATTTATACCAAAGTTAAGCTCAGAATCATCAGAGCTGAGACTCCTCACTCATGACAAAACAGACTGGCTTTGGAGCAGTAAAGCCCAAAAAGAGTTTGACCGACTTAAATATTTAATTGGTGATATCAAAACACTTAAATACTATGACAAAAATAAACCAATAATTATAGAATGTGATTCCAGTGAAGGAGCCCTGGGTGTTGCTGTGTTTCAGGAAGATCAACCTGTTGCATATGCTTCACGGTGCCTCACACCTACAGAGAAGAAATATGCTCAAATTGAAAAGGAGCTCCTTGCCGTGGTATTTGCCTGTACCAGGTTTGACCAACTTATTACTGGTAATCCTCAAACCATTATTAAAACGGATCACAAGCCACTATTGAGTATATTCAAAAAACCTTTACTTAATGCTCCAAAACGACTACAGTCTATGCTACTAACATTACAAAGATATAGCTTAAAATTACAATTTGTATCAGGAAAAGAAAATGTCATGGCTGATGCTTTGTCAAGATTCTATTTGGATTGTAATGATATAGACAAATCCAAAGACATGAAAATTTTCAAAATAATAGAAAACATTAACCCGATCATGGATCTACCAATATCTGATACTTGCATAAAAGAAATAGAACAAGTAACAAATAATGATCAAAACTATCAAAAACTAAAACATTTTATTTCACATGGGTGGCCAAAATATTCAAAAGATATTCCAGAAGCTTTGCACCAATATTTTAGCATAAAAAATGACCTAACTACATATCAAGGTCTTATATTAAAAGGTCAATCAATCCTAATTCCTGAAACTATAAGAACAAAATTACTTAATAAGTTACACAGAGCACATTCTGGTATTGAGAATACTTTAAAGCTAGCTAGACAAGCAGTATATTGGCCCTCTATGTCTAGGGATATTAAAGATATGATTAAAACCTGTTCTACCTGTAATAAGTTTCTTCCTAGTCAACAAAGATTTACCATGCAAACTAGTAAAATACCAGAATATCCTTTTCAAATAGTATCTATGGATGTATTTTTCTTCTCTCATAATGGTAAACAAATCAAATATTTAATAACAGTTGATCACTACTCAGATTTTTTTGAAATTGATACTCTAAAAGACTTATCAGCAAAATCTGTAATAGATTGTTGCAAAAGGAACTTCTCAAGACATGGCATTCCAGAAACTGTTGTTACAGATGGAGGTACTAATTTTGTGAACCTGGAATTTTCTGAGTTCTCCAAAAAATTGAATTTTACTCATGTTACTTCATCACCTAATCATCCACAGGGTAATGGAAAAGCAGAAGCCACAGTAAAGATAGCAAAAAAACTTTGGTTAAAATCTGCAGAGAGTGGTGAGGATTTTTGGTTCAATTTACTCTGTCTTAGAAACACTCCCAATAAATTAGACTCGAGTCCAGTACAGCGTCTATACTCTCGAAGAACACGGGGTTTTCTACCAGCACTTCCAAATCTTCTTAAACCACAAGTCATCAAAGATGTTCCTGGGAGCATAGAAAGGAGGCGTAAAGGTATCAAACATTCTTATGACAAGAGAACAAAGAAAGCTGTAACGCTGGAAGTTGGTCAGCCTGCATCTGTACAACTACAACCATCGGTAAGTAAGTTCTGGTCTCCAGGTGTTATCACAGATGTTTTGTCCGACAGGTCCTATTTAGTAAATGTTAATAACGCTTCTTATAGAAGAGATTTATCTCATGTTCGTCCATTGTCATTACCCTCCCCATCTCAAACAAATCTTACACAGAACAATGATAATTTAACTAACCATTCTAACAATGTTGAATTAAATTCTTTACTGAAAGAACAAATAAACACACATTGACGACTCGGTAGATTCTAGCATTAACGATAAAGTCTGTATTCCAGAAGAGCTTTCCAATTTAAATAGTAAAAACGAATCTATTTGTTCTCCAGTATTAACAGACATCGAAAACAATATAATTACTAGACATACGCCTACTAGACCTAAAAGAGAAACTCGTAGACCTTCATATTTAAGAGACTATACTTGTTAAAAATTTATGTAATTGCTATGTTTGCTAAATAACTGTTATCCAACTTCATTTATTTTAGTAGGTTCTTTGTATTGTAAGTAGGGGTTTTACTTTAATAATTAATCAGTTATGGACACTCAATAAATTATTCACAAAAAAGGGAACATGGCACATTGGCTCAATGTGCTAGTAGCCATTGCCTAAAAAATAGTTATGCCGGAGGTTCCCCCCGGCCATCTTTGTCGAAAAATGTGCAGCACGCAACGCGCTAAGTATTTTGTATCATTGAATACCAAAATAAATAATTTCAACTAATAAAAGCAGTTTTAAAACAATATTATTCCAGGTTTCAAATACCTCCTAAAGGGAAAATCCTCGATGAAAATAGGAGCTTAGTCAAGCTAATGATCGTAACTATGCGTATTTTCATGCACAATGCAAGGCACAAATGAAAAGATTAATGTATAATGTTATACTCAAGATGAATAAAACTGGTATGGTATGTGAATGTGCAGCTGGAAGTGGCTTGGAAGCACACTGTAAACATATCTTCAAAGTCCTCCACGGTATAGAGGATATAGTATTGTAGGATGAGTGTTTTTAGTGTTTATCTATGAGGAATGGAACGGAACGCGTGTGAAAGAGAAAGAACGACAGTGAGAGAAGGAGAGGAAAGAATGAAGGGAGGAAGGAGGGTAATGTCAGTTAGTTCTCGGTCGGAGTTTATGACGTGAAGATGAGCAAAATTATATAAGAGGTTTTTTCACATTGTAACGGTTCCGGTATTTAAATTAAAATAAACCACTTGTAAATGTTTTAATAGCATTTTACTTGACCCACAATCCCACATTCTACATTTTGGGGGCTCGTCCGGGATTGCGGGTTTGTGGTTTGAAGAAAAAACCGGAAAAAAAGATCGTGAAAAAAAGTGAACGCTATTTTAAGACGGAAGACGCTATTTAAAGACGAAAGACGCTATTTGAAGACGGAATACGCTATCTAAAGACGGAAGACGCTATTTGATGACGAAAGACGCTATTTGCAGACGAAAGACGATATTTGAAAACTTTTAGTAAAATTCCCCAAACTCGAACGACGATGACGGATAGCAAAGATTCATGTTTTAACATGTTTGAAGTGACTCCGTTCAGTGGTGAAGACCATACCTATGCATCCACGAAATGGGCTCAAGATCTCGATGACAACGCGGAGATATTTGGATGGTCTGCGCAGCAACGGCTTATCATTGCTCGTAGGTCATTGACAGGAACAGCAGGACTATGGTTGAAGACTGAAAGAGTGCACAAAACTTACGAAGAACTGGCCAGCCGTGCTACAGCTGTGGGGAGAAAAATCATAAAGCAAGCGGATGCCGAAACGGGTTAAAATGTTTCAAGTGCAACCAATTCGGCGTGTGATACTCCCTGGCCGCGCCACAGTGGAAAATTAAAAAAACATGTTTCTAGATTAATTGTACCATTTATGTACTATACGGTACGTGTAATGAAAATAATTGTACCTCAACGAATAATGAAATATAATGAAGTTTTGGTGGCGCGGCTGGGGAGTATACTCCCTGGCCGCGCCACCACGGTTTTTGTAAACTACTAGGCGCACCCGGATATAGTAAACACTAAATAATTGTACCGGAATTGTTCTTTTCCGTACGCTATAAAGAGATTCAAAAATTTAATTACTTTATAAATTATAGCCTTGTGTTGGTGGCGCGGCCAGGGAGTATGCTCCCTGGCCGCGCCACCAAGAGTTATTAGGCGTACCAGGACATGGTATGCACTAAATAATTGTACCGGAATTGTTCTTTTCCGTACGCTATCAAGAGATTCGCAAATTTAATTACTTTAGAAATTATTGCCTGTCGTTGGTGGCGCGGCCAGGGAGTATACTCCCTGGCCGCGCCACCAAGAGTTGTTAGGCGTACCTGGACATAGTAGACACTAAATAATTGTACGCATTATGTACTACCCAAAAACGTAATAATATTACGGAAAAATGTAATATCTTAAGAGAAAACATCAAGTCAAGATTAAGCGCATCAGTAGACTTGCTGATCTTTGTAGTTACTAGATGTGGCCTTCAAATTAGAAGTACAGGGAATTATCTCTGTGAGATGGTCGCATAGCAGTGCTAGAATTATGCAACACAATACGAATCTAGATGCATAACAAGAATAATTGACCTTCAAGAAGAAGATAACAAGTTGATAGGTACTTTTTGTTAGGTACGGTCAGCAACGAAAGTCGTTAACTCTGCTACTTTTACATGACATCTAAAATTACACAAAAGTGCGCCGCGGCAGCGGCGGCGGACGAGCGCTACTTCCAAGTTGGTCGCAGTTGCATGTCTATTTACCCGACTACGGCGAAGCAAAAAGGAGGGTTATGATTTTGACCGGTATGCATGTATGTTCATCTGTTACTTCATAACTTCTAAACTACCAATCATAATTTGACAAATGAGGTATCATTGGAAGCGTCTTGATCGTCCGGTGGTTATAGGCTATGTGGCGTTACATTAAATGCAATATGGCGCCCTCTAGAAGACATAAAGTCATGAACTAAAAAAAAATTTTTTTAATTGTGCCATGTTGGGTATCAAATAAAAAGGCTTGATGAGCACATAATGCCATTATAATTTTGTAGGTGTACAGGCATGCTACCACGGCTTTACCTTGACAATTTTTGTACCTATGTCTTGTTTTCTGTCTGAAATATTTTCTTGTGTCATACTTTTTACTTGTACAATATGATATATCTACATTAATTAAAAAACTAATATATATACAAATAAATCGATGTATCTAGAATAACGAACATATGTTTCATAGTAACTATGTAGAGTTTCACAAACATCAGTTGAAGCATCTAAAAATATATCAAATTGAAACTTTGAGAGTCTATTGAAAAGTTGTCAATTTGCACATTGGCCCTTATACATAGGACCTATCGATTTAATGTAACGTCACATAGCCTATAACCACCGGACAACCAAGACGCTTCCAATGATACCTCATTTGTCAAATTATGATTGGTAGTTTAGAAGTTATGAAGTAACAGATGAACATACATGCATACCGGTCAAAATCATAACCCTCCTTTTTGCTTCGCCGTAGTCGGGTAAATAGACATGCAACTGCGACCAACTTGGAAGTAGCGCTCGTCCGCCGCCGCTGCCGCGGCGCACTTTTGTGTAATTTTAGATGTCATGTAAAAGTAGCAGAGTTAACGACTTTCGTTGCTGACCGTACCTAACAAAAAGTACCTATCAACTTGTTATCTTCTTCTTGAAGGTCAATTATTCTTGTTATGCATCTAGATTCGTATTGTGTTGCATAATTCTAGCACTGCTATGCGACCATCTCACAGAGATAATTCCCTGTACTTCTAATTTGAAGGCCACATCTAGTAACTACAAAGATCAGCAAGTCTACTGATGCGCTTAATCTTGACTTGATGTTTTCTCTTAAGATATTACATTTTTCCGTAATATTATTACGTTTTTGGGTAGTACATAATGCGTACAATTATTTAGTGTCTACTATGTCCAGGTACGCCTAACAACTCTTGGTGGCGCGGCCAGGGAGTATACTCCCTGGCCGCGCCACCAACGACAGGCAATAATTTCTAAAGTAATTAAATTTGCGAATCTCTTGATAGCGTACGGAAAAGAACAATTCCGGTACAATTATTTAGTGCATACCATGTCCTGGTACGCCTAATAACTCTTGGTGGCGCGGCCAGGGAGCATACTCCCTGGCCGCGCCACCAACACAAGGCTATAATTTATAAAGTAATTAAATTTTTGAATCTCTTTATAGCGTACGGAAAAGAACAATTCCGGTACAATTATTTAGTGTTTACTATATCCGGGTGCGCCTAGTAGTTTACAAAAACCGTGGTGGCGCGGCCAGGGAGTATACTCCCCAGCCGCGCCACCAAAACTTCATTATATTTCATTATTCGTTGAGGTACAATTATTTTCATTACACGTACCGTATAGTACATAAATGGTACAATTAATCTAGAAACATGTTTTTTTAATTTTCCACTGTGGCGCGGCCAGGGAGTATCACACAATTCGGCCATATTAGTCCTCAACGCACAGGTCAGAGCGCAGCAGGAAGCAGCGGAAGTTCGGTCGGGACAGCAATGTCGGTAAAACAGCCAAGAGCGGCCTTACCGACCAATCAGCAGTCATCGCAGGTGCGCTCGTCGGTAAAGCAGTTCGACGCCGCCGGTACGAAGAAACACTCGGCCGCATGTTCGGCTATGTTCGGGATGACGACGGCACCCGAAGACGGATCGGGCGGCCATGAAGACGGTTGCAAGATGGCAGATGACGTAGATGTCATGCAGATTGTAAACAAACCGAATGACCGGCTTAATAAGGCGATGAAATTCGTAAAAATAAGTGATAAAACCATAAGTGCGTTGGTAGATACGGGCAGTGACGTTAATCTAATATGCGAGGACCTGTGGAATGAGTTAAATATGCCGTGTAGAAACGATAATACGATGTTATCCGGACTTGGACTGTCGAAAGTAAGATCGTACGGAAAGATTATGCTATGTTTACAAATAGACAACAAGAGTTATTCACATGTAATATTTCATATAGTACCTAAAGGGTCCATGCCCTACAAACTTATTATTGGGCAGGAATTTTTGCAAAATGTTGTGATGGTAGTTCGTGAGGGTGCTGTGTTGTTTTTGTCAAAAGATGACGAATGGTTGTCAAAGGTGAATTGTTGTGTGAGAGATGTGGATGTTACAGGTCATATCTCCAATTCCAGCATAAAGACGGAAGTTGAGCGGCTGATTAAAGATTACAAGCCTGTTCAGACGAGAGAAGCTCCTATCGAGATGAAGATAGTATTGAAAGACGATGTGCCAATAGCCCAGCGACCACGAAGGATATCCCACATGGAGCAAAAGGTAGTATAGAAACAAATAGATGAATGGTTGCAAAATGGAATAATACAGGTGAGTTTTTCCGAGTATTCTAGTCCTTTGGTACTTGTGAAAAAGAAAGATGGGTCTACCAGAATTTGTGTGGATTACCGCTTACCAAATAAGAAGATTGTAAAAGATGAATTCCCGTTGCCAATCATTGATGATTTGATTGATAATTTGAGAGATGCAAAAACATTTAGCGTATTGGACCTTAAAAACACATTTTTCCATCTTAGGCTAAGCAAGGAGCACCCGGTGCATTACATGAGTCATAAGACGTCTAATGCTGAAAGTAAATACTCGAGCTACGAGCTGGAAGCACTTGCTGTTGTGGAAGCTGTCAGGAAGTTTAGACATTATTTATATGGAATTCCTTTTAAAATCATTACAGATTGTAAGGCTTTTGAACAGACGTTAAAGAAGAAGGATTTGACAGCAAAAGTGGCTAGATGGGCATTCATGCTAGATGAATATGACTACGTGATTGAACACCGAGCTGGCAGTAAGATGCAACATGCAGATGCTCTCAGCAGAAACCCATTTGTTGCGGTTGTGAGCCTGCAAGAAGAGATAAGACTAAGACAGGAAACAGATGAAGAACTCAATGCTATAAGACAGCTGATTTTGAAAGAAGGTCAATATCATGACTTCTGGATTGATAATGGTATTTTGTACAAAGGTGCAGAGAAGCGATTAGTAGTTCCGAAGATTATGGAGAAAGAAATAAAGAGAGTACACCTAAACGGTCAATTTTCAATAAGAAAGATGAAAGAAGCTATAGGAAAAGATTACTACATAAGAAACATGGATAAGAGAATAGAAGAAGTAGTTTTAAGTTGCATACCTTGTTTATTAGCGACAAGAAAAGAAGGAAAACAGGAGGGCTATCTGAATCCTTTAGATAAAGAAGGAATACCGCTGCATACATTGCATTTAGATCATGTAGGACCATTTACTGAAACAAGAAAACAGTATAACTATATACTTACCATGATTGATGCGTTTACGAAGTTTACATGGCTTTTTCCTACCAAGTCCACAACAAGTGCAGAAGTGTTAAATAAATTAAGATTTCATCAGCAGGTTTTTGGTAACCCTACTAGGATGATAACAGACAGAGGCACAGCTTTCACCAGTGGCGAATTTGAAGAGTATTGTAAAGAAGAAGGTATCCAGCATGTCAAGATTACTACTGGAGTGCCTCGAGGGAATGGACAGGTAGAGAGAGTTCATCGTATATTAGTACCTATGTTAACCAAGCTGTGTATAGAGGATAAATCTCTGTGGTACAAGCATGTGAGTCGTGTACAGAGAGCCCTTAATAGTACCTACCAGAGATCTATAGACACCTCTCCATTCCAATTACTGATTGGAACAAAAATGAGATGTAAAGAGGATATTGATGTAGTTACCCTATTACAACAAGAAGTAATCAGCAATTATGATGAAAATAGAGAGAACTTGAGGCTGAAAGCCAAGCAACAAATTCAAAAAGTACAAGATGAGAATAAGAAGACTTATAATGAGAAGAGAAAACCTAGTTCACCGTATGAGTTAGATGATTTGGTTGCAATCAAGAGAACTCAGTTCGGCCCAGGTCTAAAAGTGAAACCTAAATTCTTTGGACCCTATAAGATTACTAAGGTCAAGCGAAATGACAGATACGATGTTGAGAAATTGTATGATACCACGGAAGGGCCAAAGAGAACATCTAGTTCAGCAGATAACATGAAAAAATGGCCAGGTAAGGACGAATGAAAGGAGTGTTGTATGTTGGTTGTTTTTATTTTTTTTGAGGTGTTTTTTGTGTGTGTTTTTGTTGTCTTTATCCAAAAAGCACTGCTCAGTATCCTTACGAATACCAAGTTATGTGTTAACACTATGTGATAAATTAAGTTTGGATAGTACAAGGTTGTTTTTGTAATTAATTAAAAATAGAAACTGTTGTTATTTTATTCTGTTGTGATTTTGTAAGCTGATACAATAGTGACGAGAATTTAGACTATAAAATATGGTAATATGTTCTAATCTAGAAGCTCTGTGTAAAGTTTAAAACTTAAAGGGTTTGGTAGTAACTGGATTCTTTTAAGTTAAGGTGAATTTGGAAAGTTGTCAGTTGCAGTGAGGGTGTGGAAAATATGCATATCTGGGGACAGATATGAGAGCAGGATGACCGAATGTAGGATGAGTGTTTTTAGTGTTTATCTATGAGGAATGGAACGGAACGCGTGTGAAAGAGAAAGAACGACAGTGAGAGAAGGAGAGGAAAGAATGAAGGGAGGAAGGAGGGTAATGTCAGTTAGTTCTCGGTCGGAGTTTATGACGTGAAGATGAGCAAAATTATATAAGAGGTTTTTTCACATTGTAACGGTTCCGGTATTTAAATTAAAATAAACCACTTGTAAATGTTTTAATAGCATTTTACTTGCCCCACAATCCCACATTCTACAGTATGTACAAAGATTATAATTAAGTACCTATGCATAAAATATGCACAGAAAAATTAATGATGTTCAAATAACCAAAAACAACATCATTTTATACTGAGTATCTCCAACCAGCAATTTACGATGAATACTTGTATAAATACTATGATACTGTAATAAAACCAAATTAATATTATATACAATGTTTTATTTATCCCCTTATACACAATGCATATTACATAATACATTCTCTAAAGTTACAGCACATAAGACAAACAAAAAATATCTTTGATGCGAGGGGCACAAAACTGTAATTTTTTTGTCAAACCTAACAAACATTCAACATGAACGCGTTGACTTATTTATTTATTAATTAATAGGTTAGCCTACAATTGTTTACACATTAAATTTCTTTTAAAACTACACAATATACATTTATAAGTGCAACAATTACTTAAAAGCTAACACCACATGCACTGTATATTAGAATTTTACATTTTTATGACTGCAATTAATTTCTAATAATGGCTGATTTAGAATTATGTAAAAACAAAGCAATAATGAAATGAACTAGGATCAAATATTTGGTTTACATTAAATAAAAAATTAAATTACATTGAAATAAATAACATTTTCAATAGTAATATTCTTCACATGACTTCCTTATTACTTTATTTTGTACACTTAATGTCGAACACACAAAATAGAACTTTTGATAGGTTTCAAAACCTGTGTAGAAAGCAATGATACTGTCATTGTTTTTATAGTTCTTTATAGATCCATAAATGTACACAAAATTCACTTGAGTATGTCTTGATGATACAGTATGTTGGTCCCGCTCTGGCCCATCATCTGGCTCCAATGGTGTGCTAGGAAAAATTTATATTTCGTTAAACATTGTAAGTTCCTCGTCTTTATATTGCTCTTCATAACTATCACAGGTTTGAACATGGCTAGGTCCAGCAATTTGATTACTGTATGTATCAAAACATTGTTTTTTCTCATTTCTCTGTAAGTCTATTTGCTCTGTCTTCAGCTAAGAGGTTGACTGGTTTGACTTTAGTAAAAGAAAAAATAGAGGGTACAGCAGTCTTCCTGAGCCTTTTGTAAATATTTTCATCACCTAGAACAGACAAAAAGGATCTATGATCTACTTATCTATGTGCAAAACATAAAATACAAATATGATGAGTGGAAGATATATTTATCTATTTAGCCCGTAATGTCCCACAGCTAGGCAAAGGCCTCCCATTCCCTTTTCCACACACGTTTGTCCACTGCCACTGCGGGCCAGTCCTTTCGGTAGGATTCAGTGCAGGATATGTGTTAATATTAGGCAGTAGGTAGTTTGGTATGAAGGTATTAAATACAATGCAATAAAGCGAATGCTGCATAGATGCTTGCTACTTAGACATACGAGTATTTACTTTGGTCGATTAAAAGATAATCTTAACAAAACAACCTTAGTATAACGTATATAAATAAATATCCACAAATGCCTATAATGAAAACACACTTAAGTTCTCTGTATTATGAAAAAGAGCATCACCTGTATACGCATTTGTCTGATAGAAGTCTTCAGGTTTAAAATAGCACATAACCTCGACGAATTATTTGGTTTCCAATTTTTTCTTCGGAGAGCTCTCTCCCACATTTTTCTTCTTTTAAGATCTTTGGGGAATACATGGGTCCCCGGATTTTTGCAGTCAACAGCTGCGCAAAGGGGCATATTAATTAATTAGGCGTAAAAGAAGTTGATTGTTTACAAAAAATGTATGGATATTGACAGCTAGCTGTCAAATTTACGGACGGACAATGATAGCGACATCTGAAGTGAGCAAATGGCAGTTTTTATCCCCATTCACTCGTGTTATAATAATGTTGCATGCCTAATATAAGGTAGATTGTACAAGGATCACCCATATTTTAACTGTTACATCTTATTTACTGTATGTACCTGCAATCTATGCAAATAAATTTTTGATTTACTTTACTTTGTGTGTTTATATTATCAAAAATTAGATCAGTGCCGTCTCTGTCCCAATCCTTGTGAGAAAGCTGGAATGTATTGGAGTTCGCGGGGTGCCTCTAAGCCTATTCAGGGATTATCTCGGAAACAGGAAGCAGAGGGTTAAAGTGGGTCAGTACACCAGTGAAGACGCAAACATGTCATACGGCGTCCCTCAAGGAAGCGTATTGGGACCTACATTGTTCCTTATTTACGTCAATGAACTTTGTAATATAAATGTTGCAAACGCACAAGTGTTCTCTTACGCGGATGATACTGCTGTAGTCTTCACTGGTGATACATGGCAGAATGTTAAACTGAGTACTGGGGGCTTACTACGAGCTCTTATAGCAGGACGGAAATTGAACTGCGTTGCTTTTTTGTACTATGACATCCTAATAGCAGGCCTGCTGCGTTGACGTTTACGAAAACCGTTCACCTTTTTTTTTGTATAGAGTTTTCATACCACGACGTGCTATTTGACAGCAGAAAAACGACTATTGAACGTCTGTAATGTCAAAATAAACCATCTTGATAAAGTTAGTATTAGACAAACTTTTTCAACATTGTTTTGTTGAAAAAGTGATAATATTGTTACTTCTATTTTTAATTTTATTAAAACAACATTATTAATTTTATTTGAGGTTCGAGGTAAGCTGTTGTGAGGAGGACCCACTTAAAATTTTGCCGATTTATGATGGGAAATGATTTGGTTGACCTCACAGAACTTATTTACCCAATGATTTTGGATCATGTAAATGTATGATGTTTCATGATTATGGGTGCTATATCCGCCCCTAAGACGACCCACTGACCGTCAGCCTTGAAAAGTCTTCAGCAGGACACTAGAAGGGTGCAAATACTTGCAGAAGAAAACATTGGTACTTAATTTGTTTTTATTTAAATTCTCCTGGATTAATGAAATGTTGTATAAATTTTGCACATCTCGTTCAATAGTGATGTAAAAAATATTCGCAACTCAATGTGCCATATTAGCGGCCTCATACTGTACCTAGATGCATTTGTTGTTATTTGTTTTTAATCACAATACCTCACCAAACCCTCACCAAAAAAAGACATTTGTGACATCACTTCCTCATCATAGAAAGAAGTAGGTCTTAGTTTAGGATGTTATTTACTATTTTGTTTGTCAAATATATTTTTTGTATTTCAGATGATACAATCCACATTGGCGGTTATCAATAAACCATTGTATTTAACCCACCACATCTGATTAAGGGGATCCGAAATAATTTTTTGAACAAAAACATTCAATTAAATGAGAGTATAGCAAGGTGGTCAGACATTGTTGATGTGTATAAAATGGACTGTTTACATGCTGAATCACGCTTGCTTCATAAGCTTACTGATGAGCATGGTATACCTACCAGAAAAAATAAAGAAAATGAAGGTAGGTAGGTTATTTATTTAAATTATTATAATTGTAAAGAATCATTACAATTATAATAATTGAGCTATGCCGACGACATGGTGCTGCTGAGCGCGTCAGTCTGCGGGCTTAGGACACTCGTGGCCACATGCGAGCAATATGCCAGACTGCATGGTTTGGCATATAATGTTAAGAAGAGTGTGGTCATGGTCTTTGGGGCCAAGGGTAAGTACCCAGAAGCTGTACCTGCAGTTAAGTTAAGCGGTTTGCCCCTTGTGAGGGTAGACCAATTTAAATATCTGGGTCACTTATTGACCACTGGCCTCAAAGATGATGAGGATATTGACAGGGAGCGGAGGGCGCTGTGTGTGAGAGCTAACATGATTGCCCGCAGATTCAGGCGTGCCTCTAAGGAGGTCAGGCGCACTATATTTAGTGCTTACTGCACGTCTTTTTATTCTTGTAGTCTGTGGGCTCATTATGCTCAGAAATCATACGGCGCCCTTCGCGTCCAGTACAATAATGCATTCAGGGTGCTGATGGGGTTGCCTCGATACTGCAGCGCTTCAGGGATGTTTGCTGAAGCACGCGTTGACTGCTTCTACACTGTGATGCGGAAGCGGTGCGCATCCTTGGTTAGTAGGGTGCGGGGCAGCACCAACAGCATCCTGTCTATGATAGCAAGCAGGCTGGATTGTGCGTTTGTGAACCACTGCTGCAAGGTATCGGCTGGGCCTGTCACCTTGCAGCAGTGATGTCACAAATTGTTTCTGTGTTTTAATTGTTTCTGTGTTTTAATTGTTTCTGTGTTTTAATTGTTTCTGTCTTAATGTTTTGTCGCGAATTGTTTCTGTGTTAATGTTTTACTAACGTATTTTGTAAGTTACTAACACTATGAGTCTTGTTACTTGATTTATTGAATAAAATTATTATTATTATTTATTTTTAGTTTTTAACTATTCTCGGGACCCTGGGGTCCCGGACCTTTGGAAGGCGTACGAGGGGCCGAAGCCAACTCGCAGAGGCCCGTTAGACATTTTTAATGAAATGAGGCACCAACCGACGATTATCCCTATCCGCACTACGTAAGTGCATCCAAGGACAACCCCCGGTTGGTGTAGGACTATTGCAGGATATGGAAACAAAGATATTGGGTTATGGGTTTGGATGGCTAAAGTGAACTGGTTATCTAGGACTATGGAAAGACTATGGCCCCTGCCTGATCAATGTTTTAAATGCACACGGATAAAATGGCAGGGGATGACTTGCACACTCAATAATGGGCCCCCGAAAACGGTTATTATTATTATTATTACTGTTTGGCAGGTTCTACTTCATGCTTCTATGAGTATCTTAGTGTGCTATTTTTATTTTTTTAAGTTATTGTGTTATCTTTTCAGGTTAGAAATTGTGCCCAAGTTTTTAATCACACTATGGATGGCCAGTGCTTTGGTATACAGTTCCTCATTTTGTAAGTATTTAGTCCTCTCTCTCCCTCTATAATAAAGTTATCTAGGTTATCCCTGACAAATCAGTAAGGCTTTCAAAGATTTCAACAAATTTTTTGTTTTTCTATTTATATCTTTTAAGCCATTGCAGTGGCAGTTTAGTCTGATAAACATACAATTCATATTTTGTACTCTTAACTTACAGTGAAAATGTTTGCCACATAAAATCAAATTTATTTTTGCTTAAAGAAATGATTATTTATGTTATTTTCCAGCACACTATGCTGATGGCAAATCAATGAGTTAAATGTGTCCCAAGTAGTAACCGTTTTGGACAAACTGCGAGTGTGAATGGAGCCAGCACTTTTTCAAGGAAGGGTAAAGGACAAGAATTACGGTCACGGTGACATAAATTTTGATGAGAAGCTGTCCAAAAATTCAAAGAAATTAAATTTATTGATAAAAATTCCAAGGAAGTTACTGTTTATGAAACTGGCTTGTAACTCTTTAGAAGTTTCAGAAACTGTGGCAATTGTTTGAAGAAAAAACAAACTAATGCACCCTATATTTTAAGTTAGATGATCTAGAATTATTTTTTTGGCCGGGTTGGAGCATATAATTCATGGAATAATAACCCAGATTGTCACAGTCTCACAAATACTTTTAAATTGTTGCTTGCGATAACAGGATTTATAAAATTTTAATTGTGAAGATGAATCCTGTTAATCATTACTAAAAATGAAATCACTGTTTACTACAACTACAATGTTAGTGAAAATAGAGACAGTGATACTGATTTACAATCAAATAGCAGTCCTAACAATGACTCTGTAAATCTTTGCACTGTGGTGAGACATGAACGCTTGAATGTTCATACAAGAGCTTACACTGCCGGCTGAGTATTAAGAAAAATATTTAAATAATCAAAGATAAAAATCTGTTTTTGGACTCTAATACACACAAACACAACCTTGCAACCTAAATTTATAATATAAGAAAAGAATTGTGCATTTGAGTTCACTACGTGCCAAAAACATAAAAATTATCTCATTCAGGCATTCATTTCTTTATCAACAAAATTAGCCATACATAATTGGTGCAATGTAATTGTTTAGTAAAATTTTAAGAGGTACAGACATTGTTAAACTAGAAAACATGAGTACCTAGCAAGCCAGTTATGCAAACAAAAGCTCTTATCGAAGAAAATTTTATAAAAATCCTAATAAATAATATTATTTATTGCAAAACATCTAGTATTTTCATTTGCCTTTGAATTTTCCTTTTTTAATTTAAGAAACTGGTTTGGGTGGTTTCTGTAGGGTATGTAGATGTTAAATGTGGATAAAGGCTGTTATTGTAGTATATTGTGGTGTCTTACGACTTCCACGCGAACGAAGTCGCGGGCAGCAGCTAGTTATCTATGCAATGGTATATTCCAACAAGAAAAATTCAACAACTGTCAAGCATCATTTTCCCAATCGGAAGCGAATCGCTGTGTCTAATATTTTTTCTATGGTAGTTGTGCATCTGAACGTGTTCTCTAAAAAGTCTATGCCTAATAAATTTAAAGTAAAAATACAAATATTTAATTGACGCCATCAGCATAGTTATTACAATCAGCACACCATTGTTACATGACATATCCACACACGTTCAAAATCAAGTAGAATCTTTCAAAGTTGTTATGAACGGGAAATTGAGCTTTTTAGTGTTTTTGTATAATTGATCAAGGTTTCGTGTTATACATAATCATAGTTAAAACATGAATATTCCAAAAAAAAAAACATATTTCTATTATTTTCAAAAAACCGGTAAATTGAAAATAGATTACGACTTAAGTTTCTGAACGTTGCTTACTAAAAAGAAAATGTCTTTACAGCAGGCCATAGACAAGCATTCCATTCAACTTCGTTCACTATTCGTTCACCTTTAGTACCGTCATAGTAAGAATAACATCCATTCAAAAGCAGGCCTGCTTTTGAACTGACTGGAAATTTAACGTTTTTCTAAAAGCTCGTAGTAAGCCCCCTGAGAGTGAGACAGGCTTGGCTAATATCGCCAAGTGGTTGACAGTTTATTTGCTTACATTAAACATCACAAAAACAAATTACGTTTGCTTTAGTGTCTGCCAACGTTCACAACCAGGGGGCTTACTATGAGCTTTTAGAAAAACGTTCAATTTCCAGTCAGTTCAAAAGCAGGCCTGCTTCTGAATGGATAGTATTCGTACTATGACGGTACTAAAGGTGAACGAATATTGAACGAAGTTGAATGGAATGCTTGTCTATGGCCTGCTGTAAAGACATTTTCTTTTTATTATGCAACGTTCAGAAACTTAAATCGTAATCTATTTTCACTTTACCGGTTTTTTGAAAATAATAGAAATATGTTTTTTTTTGGGAATATACATGTTTTAACTATGATTATGTATAACACGTAACCTTGGTCAATTATATAAAAGCACTAAAAAGCTCAATTTCCCGTTCATAACAACTTTGAAAGATTCTACGTGATTTTGAACGTGTGGGGATATGTCGTGTAACAATGGCCGCATTCCGTGTAACGTTAAAAGTGATAATATCGCGAATCCGACCAAAGTCCAAAGAAGCAATTTTTACTCAATAACCCTTATATTTTGTGACTATTCAATTTGGTCGGATACGCGATATAATAACTTTTGGCGTAACTCTGAATGCGGCCAATGTTGTTTTGATTGTATTATCTATGCTGATGGCGTCAATTAAATAATTGTATTTTTACTTTAAATTTATTAGGCATAGACTTTTTATAGAACACGTTCAGATGCACAACTACCATAGAAAAAATATTAAACACAGCGATTCGCTTCCGATTGGGAAAATGCTGCTTGACAGTTGTTGTAATTTTTATTGTTGGAATATACCATTGCATAGATAACTAGCTGCTGCCCGCGACTTCGTTCGCGTGGAAGTCGTAAGACACCACAATATACTACAATAACAGCCTTTATCCACATTAAACATCTACATACCCTACAGAAACCACCCAAACCAGTTTCTTAAATTAAAAAAGGAAAATTCAAAGGCAAATGAAAATACTAGATGTTTTGCAATAAATAATATTATTTATTAGGATTTTTATAGAATTTTCTTAGATAAGAGCTTTTGCTTGCATAACTGGCTTGCTAGGTACTCATGTTTTCCAGTTTAACAATGTCTGTACCTCTTAAAATTTTACTAAACAATTACATTGCACCAATTATTTAATTTAATTTAATTTATTTATTTATGTCAGACAACATGATCCATTATGGTTAGTAACAACAAGAGCTTATAAACTATATTAGTAGGTAAGAATATAAATAACAATTAAAACATTTTATTTTACCGTCCCAACCACGATGCTTACCCAGAGCGAGTGCATCGGACACTGAAATTGACTCGAAACTAACTTCAGAATGTCGTTGCTGCTGCCGCGTACTCTGCTCAACAGTGACGCCACACGCTTGCGTCTTATTGCGTAAAAGTCGTCCGTACGCGCTTCGGCAAACATGGCGGACGCACTGCAGAACCGCGGCAACCGCAACAACATCCTGAAGATGTTATTGTATTGTACCCGCAGAGCGCTGTAAGCCTTTTGAGTATAATTAACCCACAGGCTGCTCGTGTAGAAAGTTTGGCAATATGCTTTGAATAGCGCTAACTTGACTACAGCTGAGCAACGAGCAAACCTGCGAGCCAACATATTACCCCGGACTGCCAGCGCTCTGCGTTCACGTTCAATGTCCTCGTTGTCCCTAAGATCATCAGTGATAATGAAAATTATGTATGGCTAATTTTGTTGATGAAGAAATGAATGCCTGAATGAGATAATTTCTATGTTTTTGGCACGTAATGAACTCAAATGCACAATTCTTTTCTTATATTATAAATTTTGGTTGCAAGGTTGTGTTTGTGTGTATTAGAGTCCAAAAACAGATTTTTATCTTTGGTTATTTAAATATTTTTCTTAATACTCAGCCGGCAGTGTAAGCTCTTGCATGAACATTCAAGCATTCATGTCTCGCCACAGTGCAAAGATTTACAGAGTCATTGTTAGGACTGCTATTTGACTGTAAATCAGTATCACTGTCTCTATTTTCACTAACATTGTGGTTGTAGTAAAGTGATTTCATTTTTAGTAACGACTAACACGACTCATCTTCACAATAAAAATTTAAATTTAAAATTTATAAGTTATATAGTAGCAAGCAACAATTTAAAAATATTTGTGAAACTGTGACAATCTGGGTTATTATTCTGTGAATTATATGCTCCAACCCTTTCAAAAAAATAATTCTAGATCATCTAACTTAAAATATAGGGTGCATTAGTTTGTTTTTTCTTCAAACAACTGCCACAGTTTCTGAAACTTCTAAAGAGTTACAAGCCAGTTTCATAAACAGGAACTTCCTTGGAATTTTTTATTGGAGATAACAATGTAGCATCACTATTTGTGATCTGTCTGTGGTTTTTCTAGATTGTCTATGGTAGAAGCCGACGTAGATTTGTAGAGAGCTGTGTGCTAAAACTGTGTGCTGTGTGTTCAAACGAAAATAAATTCCTTGTGTTCCTTCCTTTCAACCACTGCGTATTATTTAACCCTAACAGGTTATGGGCCCAGAGCACTGCAAATAGAAGGAACAAGCGTGCTGTGACAATTGCAAAAGTTGAAGTTGTCGTGTGAGCGTACAAGATGGATGCCGGTTGTTCTCAGAACGTGCAGAACATAAAATTGGGTGACAACAATTATCCGGTATGGAAATATCAGGTTGGAGTAATATTGCGATCGAGAGGGTTGCTCACAATTGTAGATGGCAGCCGTAAGAAGCCTGTATTGACCCAAAACGATGATGCCAAATCTCAAGTTGAAGTTACGAAATGGGAGGAGGATGACGCCAAAGCGCAGGAAATAATAGTGACTAGAGTGCAAGACAAAGTCCTAACACACTTACTTACTTGTAAAAGTGGTAATGATATATGGGAAAAATTGAGATCAATTTATGAACCGAAGTCTCAAGTGAGTGTTCATCTTATACAACAAAAGTTTTTTAATCTGAAGTTCGAGGAACCTGTGACTGTTTTTATTTCCAAATTGGAAGATTTGCGACATCAACTGGACGGCCTTGGAGAGAAGATGTCAGAAAATATGATAATGACCAAAGTGTTAATGTCATTACCGGACAAGTACAGGCACTTTGTATCAGCATGGGAGTCAGTCCCAGATAGCAGTCAGAGTTTCCAAGGATTAGTTTCGCGGCTCCTAATTGAAGAGGAGAGATATGGTAACATGGAACCAGAACCTTCAGCTTTCATGGCATCACAGCGTCGTAACTTTAAAAAAAATTCTGAAGGCAAGAAAAGTGATGGTGTTAAGTGTTTTGAGTGTGGTAAAACAGATCATCTTAGAAATAATTGCAAAGAGAGAAAGTGTTATTTTTGTCGTAAGGCAGGACATTTGATTAAAGATTGCAAAATGTTAAAGCAAAAACAAAATGAGGATGTTGATAATGAAAATAAAAATGCTTTTGTTGTGTCGCCGATGAGAGGTATAGGTATAGACTTTATATTGGACTCTGGTGCTAGCGAGCACATGACGTATTGTAAAGAGTACTTTTCATGCTTTCGAGCTTTATCAGGCAAATATGTAGCTGTGGGAGATGGTCAGAAATTGGAAGTAAAAGGAGTGGGAAATATTGACCTTTTGGCTTTTAATGACAGTGAATATTTACCCACATCTCTTAATAATGTTTTATTTGTGCCAGATTTAAAAGTTAATTTATTCTCATTAACGTGTGCATTAGATAGAGGTTATGTTATGATATCTACAGTTAAGGGGTCCAAATTGTTAAAAGAAGGGAGGGTTGCAGCTGTAGCTGATCGTGTTGATAAAATGTATGTTATGAAATTTAAAATGTGTGACCTAGCATTAACTACATTATCTGAATGGCATCGCCGTATGGCTCATCAAAACGTTAGATATGTTAAGGAATGTTTAGATTCAAATAACATAAAATATGAAGGACAGACTGAGCAATGTCAACCTTGTATTCAAGGGAAACAGCATAGGAATCCCTTTAATGCCAGTGAGAGTCATGCGGATTGTCCAGGTGTATTAGTACACATGGATCTTTGTGGGGCAATGACTCCTGCTTCATTGGGTGGTTCTTTGTATTTTCTTTTAATAAAAGATGATTATAGCAGTTATAGATATGTTTATTTCTTGCAACATAAATCTGAAACTAAAAATAAAATTGCAGAGTTTATAGAACAATTTGAAAATGAGTTCAGTTGCAAAATCAAGAGGGTGCGGTCAGATAATGGAAAAGAATTTGTAAATCAAGATGTAGAGAGAATTTTCAAATCAAAAGGTATCATACATGAGACAACAGTCAGCTACACCCCAGAGCAAAACGGAAGAATTGAAAGAGAGATGAGAATAATAGTGGAATCGGCAAGAACAATGATCATAGAATCAAAACAAAGCAAGGAACTGTGGGCAGAAGCAGTTAACACTGCGGTCTTTACTTTAAATAGAACAGGCGCTAGTAGGGTAAATAGAATGACCCCTTATGAACTTCTATACAAAAAGAGTTTCGACGTGCATGCTTTGAAAATCTTTGGTACTGAAGTTTATGTCCATACACCCAAAGAAAGAAGAACAAAATGGGACCCTAAAAGTAAGCGAGGTATTTTTGTTGGTTATGGAGAACATAGCAAAGGTTATAGAATTTGGTTTCCAAATACAAAGAAGGTGGACACTTATAGAGATGTGGTGTTTATTCAGAATAGAGATGAGGAAAACAACAAACCTGAATATCCAACATATAATCATACAGAAGAAATAGGAATATGTGAAAATTTTGAGAAATTGCCAGATGAGACGGTACTTACAGACCTGCAAGAAAGTGAGGTAGAAGAAATTGTTGCAGAAAGTGAATTGGTAAGAGAAGAATTGCCACAACAAAAAGAAGCAGTAGAAGAAACTGAAAGTGAGATGGGGGAAGTAGAAATGCTCGAAGAATATTTAGAAGATGGTTTTTGTGACACAGATGCAGAGGAAGAAAGCAGAGAAGTGACAAGAAGACGCCCTAGGAGATTGGTTAAGAAACCCTTTTGGTTAGAACACTATGATACAGTTCTTATGGCACAAACCGAACAGCAGTTGTCATTCGAAGAAGCTGTAAGTGGAAAGCATAAAGAAGAATGGCTAAAAGCAATAGAAGCAGAGTTAGAAGCCCTAAATAAAAATAAAACGTGGAGAGAAGTTAGTTTACCAGAAGGGAAGAAATTAATTGATACTAAGTGGGTATTTAAGATTAAGAAAGAAGGAAATAAAGATCTTTATAAAGCCAGATTGGTTGTAAGAGGCTTTAAGCAAGAAGATAAGTTTGATCATTCGGAGATTTATGCTCCAGTAGCTAAACTACCTACACTGCGGATTTTATTAGCAATAGCTAGTAAATATAACATGGATATTCAGCAGATGGATGTCAGAAGTGCATTTTTATATGGGGACATAGAGGAGGAGGTGTTTGTGGAGAAACCAAAAGGTATGAAGAAAGATGGCAAAGTATTGAAATTGCAAAGGTCTTTGTATGAATTAAAGAAATCTCCAAGATATTGGAATGACAAATTTAATCAATTTATGGTTCAGGAAGGGTTCTTAAGAAACCAGTGTGATTACTGTTTATATTATAAAAAGGATAAGAAGTTCTATATATTACTATATGTTGATGATTTGATCTTACTTTGTGAAGATAAACAAGAGATAAATATATTCAAAGAAGCATTACAAGAAAAATTTGATATGAAAGACTTAGGGGGTAATAATCTAAAATATCTAGGAATAAATATAACTAAGAAGAATGATGTAATTGAGTTAGACCAAGAGCAGTATTTAAATTCTTTATTGAAGAAGTATAATAAGGAAGGATGTAAATCTATAGCAACACCCATAGAACAAGGTCTAGTTTTGGAAAAAGAAGTAGCTACAGATAAAGAATTGATAAAAAGATGCAGGCAGTTACTTGGAAGTCTCATGTATGCCATGTTGGGAACGCGTCCAGATTTGTGTTATGCGTTGAGTTATTTAAGTCGTTTTCAAAGTTGTGCTAATGAGAGCTTATGGAAAGCATTAAAAAGAATTTTGAGGTATATTAAGGGTACTATGGGATTAAAATTAATTTATAGAAAAGGAGTAGATGTGCAGTTAGAAGGGTATACAGATGCTGATTGGGCAGGAGATCAAGAGGATAGGAAATCTACATCTGGGTATATAATGAAAGTTTTTGGTAATACTGTTTCATGGTCTTGTAATAAACAGCAGTGTATCTCATTGTCAAGTACAGAATCAGAATATGTAGCATTAGGAAAGGGAATTGCAGAGGGTTGCTGGATAAGGAACTTATTAAGAGAAATAGGAGTTGATTGTAAAAGTTTTATTATAAATATTGATAATCAGTCTGCCATTCATGTTGCCAAAAACCCAGAATACCATAAGCGCCTTAAGCATATTGATATTAAGTATCATTTTGTGAGACAGAAAGTTGAGGATAAAATTGTATGTTTGAAGTATGTACCTTCAGGGGATCAGCTTGCTGATATATGTACTAAGGGATTATCAAAAGTTACCTTTGTTAAGTTGAGAGAAATGTTGTTCTCTTAAAGTATTCATTTAGTTTGGAGTTTTATGTAGAGCCAAGTTTGTAATGTAGAGTCAGTTGTTTTGTGAAGTAATAAAGTTATTTGTGTTGAAGTATTGTACAAATTAAGTTTTATGATTGTGAGTGATGTTCACATTGAGGAAGGGTATTGGAGATAACAATGTAGCATCACTATTTGTGATCTGTCTGTGGTTTTTCTAGATTGTCTATGGTAGAAGCCGACGTAGATTTGTAGAGAGCTGTGTGCTAAAACTGTGTGCTGTGTGTTCAAACGAAAATAAATTCCTTGTGTTCCTTCCTTTCAACCACTGCGTATTATTTAACCCTAACATTTTTATCAATAAATTTCATTTCTTGGAATTTTTGGATAGCTTCTCATTTTATGTCACCGTGACCGTAATTCTTGTCCTTTACCCTTCTTTGAGAAAGTGCTGGCTCCATTCACACTCGCAGTTTGTCCAAGACGGTTACTACTTGGGACACATTTAACTCACGGATTTGCCATCAGCATAGTGTGCTGGAAAATAACATAAATAATCATTGCTTTAAGCAAAAACATATTTGATTTTATGTGGCAAACATTTTCGCTGTAAGTTAAGAGTACAAAATATGAATTGTATGTTTATCAGACAAAACTGCCACTGCAATGGCTTACAAGATATAAATAGAAAAACAAAAAAAAAATTGGTTGAAATCTTAGAAAGCCTTACTGATTTGTCAGGGATAACCTAGATAACTTTATTATAGAGGGAGAGAGAGGACTAAATACTTACAAAATGAGGAACTGTAAAGCACTGGCCATCCATAGTGTGATTAAAAACCTGGGCACAATTTCTAACCTGAAAACATAACATAATAACTTAAAAAAATAAAATAAAAATAGCACAATTAAATACTCATAGAAGCATGAAGAAAAGTATCACCTGCCAAACAGTAATGATTCTTTACAATTATAATAATTTAAATAAATAACCTACCTTCATTTTCTTTATTTTTTCTGGTAGGTATACCATGCTCATCAGTAAGCTTATGAAGCAAGCGTGATTCAGCATGTAAAGAGTCCATTTTATATACATCAACAATGTCTGACCATCTTGCTATACTCTCATTGAATTGAATGTTTTTGTTCAAAAAATTATTTCGGATCCCCTTAATCAGATGTGGTGGATCAAATACAATGGTTTATTGATAACCGCCAATGTGGATTGTATCATCTGAAATACAAAAAAATATTTGACAAACAAAATTGTAAATAACATCCTAAACTAAGTACCTACTTCTTTCTATGATGGCTTGATGAGGAAGTGATGTCACAAATGTCTTTTTTTGGTAAGGTGAGGGTTTGGTTAGGTATTGTGATTAAAAACAAATAACAACAAATGCATCTAGGTACAGTATGAGGCCGCTAATGTGGCACATCGAGTTGCGAATATTTTTTACATCACTATGAACGAGATGTGCGAAATTTATACAACATTTCAATAATCCAGGAGAATTTAAATAAAAAAAATGAAGTAGGTACCAATGTTTTCTTCTGCAAGTATTTGCACCCTTCTAGTGTCCTGCTGAAGACTTTTCAAGGCTGACTGAAATGCTGATCCTTGGTCTGATATGCAATTGGAACGAGACCAGTCTCGCCAACTGCCTCCAAAATTATTTTAAGTACTTAGGTACTTATTGATTTAATTACGCTCAATCGCTTTTGTAGCACTTTCACAGAAATAATAAGCTATTGCGTGCTGCCATTTGTATATAGCACCCATAGTCATGAAACATCATACATTTATATGATCCAAAGTCATTGGGTAAATAAGTTCTGTGAGGTCAACAAAATCATTTCCCATCATAAATTGGCAAAATTTTAAGTGGGTCCTCCTCACAACAGCTTACCTCGAACTTCAAATAAAATTAATAATGTTGTTTTAATAAAATTAAAAATAGAAGTAACAATATTATCAATTTTTTCAACAAAACAATGTTGAAATGTTGAAAAAGCTTGTCTAATACTAACTTTTTCAAGATGGTTTATTTTGACATTACAGACGTTCAATAGTCGTTTTTCTGCTGTCAAATAGCACGTCGCGGTATGAAAACTCTATACAAAAAAAAAGGTGAACGGTTTTCGTAAACGTCAACGCAGCAGGCCTGCTATTAGGATGTCATAGTACAAAAAAGCAACGCATTTCAACTTCCATCCTGCTATAAGAGCTCGTAGTAAGCCCCCAGAGGAAGATTTTAATATAAAATTCATACTTGCAATAGCAGTAATCGCAATAGTTGTAGCTGCTCAACAATCAACAAAGTACCACATATTAAGTACCTAGGAGTTATCGTGGACCAGAGACTATCATGGTACCTACACATTGAGCAGGTTGCCAATAGAGTCAGGAAATTAAGCTGGATGTTCAGGACTCTTAGACACGTCGTTCCCAAGACTGCCAGTAATCATTCAGGCCATCCAAAAGATTTTCTTAAGATGATTTACGTTGCGCTAGTCCAGTCAGTACTTTCCTATTGTATACCTGTCTGGGGTGGTGCAGCTAAAACAAAATTTCTAGCGGTGGAAAGGGCACAACGCGCTCTTATCAAGTGTATGTACTTCAAAAAAAAGAGATATCCTACTGAAGACCTATTTCGAATTAGTAACTTGCTCTCAGTCAGGAAACTTTACATTACACAAATAATATTAAAAAAACATAGGTCTCTTTCCTATGATGCTGGTATATTGAGTAAAAGAAGGAAAGATATAATATTAAATATCCCTAGGACAAGGACTTTGCTTGCCAGTATGCAATTTAGTAAACGATCTGCTGCGCTATATAATAAAATCAATAAATACATCTATATTTATCCCAAAAACTACTATGACAGTAAAAAAAATATTATGGAATGGATACAAAAGCTTACCTACAATGATACCGAAACACTTCTGAAACCTTGACACATACACATCCTCACACTCATGTACTCTCAGTCATACCTACAGGCTACACTCTCACTCACAAAACTCACACACATACTTACACCCCACATACACACACATACACACATTTGATTTAAATTAATGTTAATTTATGTAGTTTTAGCAAAAACATTATACAATTTGCTATTTATATAATACGTCTTGCTGTGGAAGAGCGGATTCTCCTAATACAGGCACTATCTGCCTAAAAGGAGGATCCAATCAAAAAATTTGTTTAGACCTCTACTTGTTTTTACCAATAAACAATTTTTTTTTTTATAAGTGCAATCTCTGAAGACTTTTTGTCAGGAAAATCATGCCCGATCTGGTTTTCAACTCTGATCAGGTTATTTCTATCGTACAGACGCTAGCACTTCAAGCTACTACAATCTGTCAAATTAGTTTAATAGATTATCAAAGGAGATGATTCATTTTCGGCCATAAAGTGTACGTTAATGTAAAAAAGGAAAAATTCCACGAATTGAGGAAAAATATTCTTTCCTGTTTATTCCCCTGATTACTTCGGCACAAAAAATAATAGTTTAACAAATTATTGACATATTCTATTCATCATGGCGTCGTTTTACTTGCATACTGCTTTCGTCCAGAAATCATGTTACATTTTAACATAATAATATCACGTAGACGTCATTTAAACATGAAAGGCATGTATTTCTGTACTATATAAGATAGCTATCTTATATAACTTTTTTGATTAATTAGAAAGATAAAAATAAAAAACTGTTTTTGTGGATTGTAGATTTGTAGGTACTTCTGGACGAAAATGGCTAGCTGTCGATGGTTGTATTTCTCCTGACAAACGTCAAACATTTTCGGTTTTTATTTTGTGCCCAAAAAGTATTAGATATTATGGAAAAAAACAGTCTTTATTGTATTTAGGGGCTCAATTCCCAGGTTTTCTAAAGTGTACATGTTATGGCCGGAGTCCTATACAAAAATGAAACGTCTCCTTTTGTGTGAATTAGTACGGTAGTTTTATCAGAAATCGTAAAAACATTACAACATAGAAATTACAAAAAAAACGGGTAATAAAGATTAGTAAACGTTGATAACAAAGACTGTAACCATTTACAATGTATCTCTAATCTATTCGAGTAGCAAAAAACATAAATAATACACTTTACTGTGCGTTCGCACTGGCGAAACATTTATAACGAAACATGTTGGAATCTCTATCTTCTGTCAATTTTCCATACAAAGTTTGACAGGCACTAGAGATTTCAACATGTTTTGTTGTGATGTTTCGCCAGTGCGAACGCATAGTTAGATGTTATTATGAAACCCGATGCTTTTGTTTATTCAAGTGTGGTCGTAAATCTGTCACGGCTTTGACTTTGAACATTTTCTTTAGCATTTACTTTAGGTTGTCCATTAAAAACTTAGTGCTTGTAAAATATATATGTAATTTTAATCATAGTACCTCAAAATCAATAGGTTTCATCTAACTTGAGTTAGTTATGTGGCGACACCTACAAGGCCTCATGCGAACTAAGCAATCCCACGAGCAAGCAAAAATATCCGCACAATATCTCATTAATTGTCACGATGCCTCACTGAGGTGGATAACAATTAAAATTGCCTCCAGTCAAAAATGGATTATGTCGAGTAACGCGCGCGTCGTGTCGTGCGGCGCCATGCCTCGCCTACAAGTGAAAGGCAAAATTCCCAAAAGACTAGTAGTTGGCAGTTTAGAAAAGAAAACCAAAAAAATAAATTTGTTCTTGATTCTAAAATAAATCATACTTCATTCCTTCATTCCATAGTGATTCCATACAGGAAAGTTAGGAGACGTTTCATTTTTGTATTGAACTCCGGCCATAACATGTACACTTTAGAAAACCTGGGCAACGAACCCATAAATACAATAAAGACTGTTTTTTTTTCATAATATCTACTACTTTTTGGGCACAAAATAAAAAGCGAAAATGTTTGACGTTTGTCAGGAGAAATAAACCATCAATAGCTAGCCATTTTCGTCCAGAAGTACCTACAAATCTACAATCCACAAAAGTAGTTTTTTTTTTTTAAATGATGAATCACACTTCCTAATTAATCAAAAATTTTTTATCAGATAGCTATCTTATTATAGTACAGAAATACATGCCTTTCATATTTATTTAAATAACGTCTACGTGATATTATTACGTTAAAATGTAACATGATTTCTGGACGAAAACAGTATGAAAATAGGACGACGCCATGATGAATAAAATATATTAATAATTTGTTAAACTATAACTTTTGTGCCGAAGTAATCAGGGGAATAAACAGGAAAAAATATTTTTCCTCAATTCGTGAATTTTTTCCTTTTTTTTCATTAACGTACACTTTATGGCCGAAAATGAAACATCTCTTTTATATGCTTCATTCATAGAACATACATTAATCTGTGCATAGAACCACAGAGCATGCATAGAACCAAAGAACATTGATTGTCTTGATTGAGGTTACGATTGAGGTTATTATTTCAGGTTATGTTTTACCAAAATAAGAAAAGAAACTAAGAGAGAGGAAAAAATAAATAAAATGTACTTACAGAAGAAGTGCGTTTACATTTAATGGAATCTTCTTCTGAAAATAGTTTTGCTTGGACTGATACTTCAAGTGATAGCATCAATAGCACCTCAATGTGAGTACTAATCTGCTTGAACCATTAGACTGCGTTTTATGGAGTAATCTTATTTCTTTTGGTTTTTACGTGGTCATGCTTCTTTCATCAGTCTATATAACGTGTTCTTTTTGGTACCTATCCCATAACTTTAGAGTAATAATGAGACCATGTCAAAGAATTAACTGGCTTATTAATATGAAATTATTTTTTTTCGTTTTCCTTTTTCATTCGCAGTCACGATTATTTATGTAAAACACCCTTACGTGAAATACGACAACGTCGCATAGATAAGTCTTAAAAGATATAAAAGATTGGTTTGAATGAAAACGATTTACTCGTACGTCATCAATGAAACTTAGATACCTACTGTAGTAAAGAGTAATACTCGTATTTAGGTTTTATTGGTCAGTGGGTCGTCTTAGGGGATTTAACAAAATTCAACATAATGATACAATGAAACGATCAATCCCAACAATTCAGTTTCTTCTTTACTTAAGACGTTCAATATTGACCGAGGAGTTTATAATATATTACTACCGCCCCTAAGACGACCCACTGACCCTACATTCTCCTGGGCATATTTATTGTGCCACGTAGTCATTTAGATGGGCAGGCGGACATCATACTCTTTCAGAACGACGCAGAGCCACAGTCTGGCATGATGTTCTGTGGCTGGACCATTTCATTCTGGGAATCTCGCTGGCCATCTGTGTTACGATCATCGCCATTGACTGCATTGATGAATTCATCGTCAACATTGGAATCATATCCATCCGTTTCTAAAGATTCCTCAGCAGGAGCTAGGTGTCGATTAGATACGACAACTTCTCTACCACTGCTCAAATGCATATGAGAATGTTGAGGGTTACATTCCAGAGTCTCTACTTCTTCCAGTGGATCATATTTGCTAATTCCATTATGGTTTCGCATTAATTCAAATTTAATTTATTTAAAAGACAACTTATTGGTCCACAGTAGGTGTTAGTAGTACCTACACGTAATATATATTTAAAAACAAATTTTTTTGACATGATGACGTCTTATAAATCGACTAGCTTCTGCCCGCGACTTCGTCCGCGTGGAATAGTTACTTTGGTGCTCCGCTCCTAATGGTCTTAGCGTGATAAAATATAGCCTATAGCCTTCCTCGATAAATGGGCTATCTAACACTGAAATAATTTTTCAAATCAGACCAGTAGTTCCTGAGATTAGTGCATTCAAGCAAACAAACAAACTCTTCAGCTTTATACAGGGTTACTGGTAACTCGACGTATTCCTTGCAGGACGTCATAGTAGGGTTAAAATGCAACAAATTAAGCCACCAAATGTTCTACCGAAATTCAGTAGTTTTTGAATTAGTTAAGAGTTTTAGTTTTTCTATGAAAAATCCCAGATTAAATCATTTGAAACCAATTTAAAAATGATTTAGGGCGCGACTGTACTGAAATTTAAGTTATTATCATAGTTGACGCCGTAGCAGACCTTTGTTAATAATTAAAAGTTCAATAATGCCTAAAACTTTGGCAAATATCACTAACCAAACATTTAATTTTTTGTAATTTTTGCTATTACTTCATAAAAAATGTAGTCTAGTGCAAAAAAAAAATGCTATACCTGGTGTACAAATTACTAAGAAAATATCCTTGTCTTATCAGCTATCCAAAAAGGTATGAAAGTTAATACAAAATCATGGACTACATTATGAAAATCGTTTTTGATTTAGTACAGGCGTGCGTTTCACAAATAGGTGATTATTCAAAAAATCAAAAACAAAATCGTGAACATTATTATTCTTTTTAATCAATATTAAAAACTTTAATTACACACATTTCACACGTCTTGTTCGATGTGCTGCCCTCGGTTTCGAATACATGTTCTTATTCGCTTCCTTACTTCGGTTTTTGTTATTCTTGATGTGATTGTTGCCCTCATCAGGTCCGCCGCATTTGTAATTCTCTCCCTTAGTTCTTCAATTGAATTTACTGGGGTCACATAAACTAGATCTTTCATATGACCCCAGACGTAAAAGTCTAGCGGCGTCAAATCAGGGCTTCGTGCAGGCCACGGAATCGGCCCACCGCGCCCTATCCATCAGTTTGGATAGTTTTCATCCAGCAATTGTCGAATTGTGATTCGGAAGTGGGCTGGACATCCGTCATGTTGGTAAATCATGTTTTCTCTTCTTTCTTCCGGTACATCCGTGAGCAGTGCTGATAAATGATTTCTGAGGAAATCTTCATAAAGTTCCCCATTTAGTGTTCGGGGTAAAAAATGTGGGCCAATTAATTTATCGTCAATAATACCCATCCAAACATTAAGCGAGAACCTTCGCTGGGATGCGGTTGGTTTCAGTTTTTTAGGGTTTGCTTCTGCTTTCGGTGCCCAGTAATGTAAGTTGTGGTAATTTGTGATACCATCACGATCAAAACATGACTCATCGGTCCACAGAATGTTTTTTAAAAAGTTTTCGCTGTCGGCGTCGGCACTTAGCATAAAATGACAAAATTCAAGCCGTCTCGGCGGATCTCCTTCTTCTAATGACTGGACTGGTTGGTAATGGTATGGATGTCGGCCTGACAAGTGAACTACAGACCAGACTTTCCACTGTGACATACCAAGCTCACGCGCTACGATGTTTGTCGATGTGTTAGGATCGTCAATAAAACGTTGAAGAATAAGCTCCTCGTCCTCAGCCGTGTATCTCCGGGAACGACCAGTGTCAACTTGCCTGCTTCTTTGGACGCTGCCAGTTTCAGATATTCGCCGATAAGTCGATCCGAAGACACTAACGTGGGGGAGTCGGCGGTTGGGAAAGCGAAGTTGATATTCTCACCGCGCCTCAGCAGCGTTACCGTCACAAAGTCCGTAACAGTACATTATGTCAGCGTATTCAGGATTAGAATATGCAGCCATAGTCAGCGCTTATGAAGGCACAGCACAGCACAAGAGCAAGATACGCAGCAACAGTTAGGGAAATAGCCAGTAACAAAACACGAGCTTGCGCGACGTAGAGTTGAAACTAACTAACGCTGAGACCAAATTTTGCAAAATCGCACCCCCTGTCATGCCGAGAGAACAATAGCGACCAATCACAAAGCTCCCCGAGTGTTTGGAGTTCAAGCGCAGGTAAAAACTACGAATAATACGAATACGAAACAATAGGTTGACCGTCTCGCAATTTTACCTGCCCCCCATAAAACTCTTCTCTTCCCTGGCACACATGCAAAAGTATTGACAATCATACCTTTCTGAATAACTGATAAAACAAGGATATTTTCCTAGTAATTTGTACACCAGGTGTAGTATTTTTTTTTTGCACTAGACTACATTTTTTATGAAGTAATAGCAAAAATTACAAAAAATTAAATGTTTGGTTAGTGATATTTGCCAAAGTTTTAGGCATTATTGAACTTTTAATTATTAACAAAGGTCTGCTACGGCGTCAACTATGATAATAACTTAAATTTCAGTACAGTCGTGCCGTAAATCATTTTTAAATTGGTTTCAAATGATTTAATCTGGGATTTTTCATAAAAAAACTAAAACTCTTAACTAATTCAAAAACTACTGAATTTCGGTAGAACATTTGGTGGCTTAATTTGTTGCAATTTTAACCCTACTATGACGTCCTGCAAGGAATACGTCGAGTTACCAGTAACCCTGTATACCTATTAATTAGCTTCTAGTATAATTACTTTGGGCTAACTTATTCATGTAAAAAGTATTATACGATGATATTTTGGAAAAACAAATTCTCCCGCTCTGGGCGGAGCGGGAGGGCGTGTCAGACTCTTACTGACTAAAACCCACCCGTGTTCCTTCAGTTGCCATGTTGTCGGGGGCCACGATCTTCCTTTCGGTTTTATTCGCAACCCCGGCAGGCATCGGCCCTAGCCTTAGAGTATATATAGGCCCTAGCGGACCCCGTCAATTCTGCTGACATCTCTTTGAGGCGCGCGTGGAACATAACTGGTCCTTATCAGACGGCGAGCTACGCATTGCTTACTGTCCGCAAGCCCGCGCCTACGGTGGCTTGCACATCATAAATGCGCGCGCAGTACTTGATCATTATTTTGCTGCGATGTTATGTTAAAACTGCGATATCTTCTAAGATATTCATTGAAATCGAATGATGTACGGGCAATTTTGTTTTAAATTAAATACTTGTGATGGATAACTTATTTATTTGAATAAGGAAACACCTTCGCAAATAATGCATTATTTTAGAACAAATTTGGTTAGCATAAAAAAGGTTATAGCAAGCCAACCTTAAAAGATAGACATATGCTGTCGCGGACTTTTTTTTAGAACTTTCAAAGGGGAACATTTATGTTATACATGATTTTTGCGAAACTTTTACCGTTTACGCAGCGCAGCGCACGCAACATCATCATCATCATCATCAATGAAAATAAAGTTGGCACCCCCACTTTCGAAAAATGAAAATCTAAAACAGTGATAATTTCGAGCTAATTAAGGACAATTTAGGACTGCAAGAAAAAAATTTCAGACCAACCCCCCCTTCGAGATATTCAAAATTTTCAATGGGTGTGCTAACTAGTAATTAAGTTAGCACCCCCACGGCATTTAAATGTTCACTAAGAAAGTTTTATATATGTCATAATTTCGAGCTCATTAAGGACTACAAATGCCGCATCAACCCACCCCCCATGAACAACCCCCCACCGTAAAAAACATGAAAAAATCAAATCTAAAAAATAAATTCTCACCACTATAATTCCTAGCATAGAATTGTAGACTGCCAAGTACAAAAATAAAAACATCCCTTAAGCCACCCCTTGACCAAACTTCCCGAAAATAACATCTAATTTTTACGAAAATTTCTCTTCTTCATACATAAACTGTAAATCAATTATTAATGTATTATTACAACTACTACTTGCAACATCCCCAAAAAACTACCCCTTGACTGATGCTTAGTTCAAAATGTGAAACGTACTTCAAAAAATTATTAAAACTCCAAACCGTGCAGATGAAAATGTAAAACGGTGAAAATTTCGAGCTAATTAAGGACTATTTTGGACTGCAAGAAAAAAATTTCAGACCAGCCCCCCCTTCGAGATATTCAAAATTTTCAATGGGGTTGCTAACTAGTAATCAAGTTAGCACCCCCACAGCATTTAAATGTACACTAAAAAAGTTTTATGTATGTCATAATTTCGAGCTCATTAAGGACTATTTTGGACTGCAAGAAAAAAATTTCAGACAAACTCCCCCTTCGAGATATTCAAAATTTTCAATGGGGTTGCTAACTAGCCACAGCATTTATGTAAATATACACTAAAAAAGTTTTATGTATGTCATAATTTCGAGCTCATTAAGGACTATTTTGGACTGCAAGAAAAAAAAATTCAGACTAACCCCCCCTTCGAGATATTAAAAATTTTCAATGGGGTTGCTAACTAGCCACAGCATTTATGTAAATGTACACTAAAAAAGTTTTATGTATGTCATAATTTCGAGCTCATTAAGGACTATTTTGGACTGCAAGAAAAAAAAATCAGACCAGCCCCCCTTCGAGATATTCAAAATTTTCAATGCTAACTAGTAATTAAGTTAGCCCCCCCACAGCATTTAAATGTACACTAAAAAAGTTTTATGTATGTCATAATTTCGAGCTCATTAAGGACTATTTTGGACTGCAAGAAAAAAAATTCAGACCAGCCCCCCTTCGGGATATTCAAAATTTTCAATGGGGTTGCTAACCAGCCACAGCATTTATGTAAATGTACATTATAAAGTTTTATGTATGTCATAATTTCGAGCTCATTAAGGACTATATTGGACTGCAAGAAAAAAAATTCAGACCAGCCCCCCCTTCGAGATATTCAAAATTTTCAATGGGGTTGCTAACCAGCCACAGCATTTATTTAAATGTACACTAAAAAAGTTTTATGTATGTCATAATTTCGAGCTCATTAAGGACTACAAATGCCGCATCAACCCACCCCCCATGTACAACCCCCCACCCCCCTAGATGTTATTTTAGGGAACTTTGGTTCCCGAAAATAACATCTAATTTATACGAAAATTTCTCTTCTTCATACATAAACTGTAAATCAATTATTAATGTATTATTACAACTACTACTTGCAAAATCCCCAAAAAACTACCCCTTGACTGATGCTTAGTTCAAAATGTTAAACGTAGGTACTTCAAAAAGTTATTAAAACTGCAAACGTGCAGTCTTTAAGTAGTTTGAAATTCTAAATATATTAATGAAAATTTTGAAACAATAAATACGTCGTCCTTTATAAATCCGAAATGTGCAAAGCGAGAAAAAAAATTGTAACGTTACCGATACAATTTTTTTTTTTCGGCATTTGTTGTCCTTAATGAGCGCGTAATTATGACATACATAAAACTTTTTTAGTGTACATTTAAATAAATGCTGTGGTTAGTTAGCAACCCCATTGAAAATTTTGAATATCTCGAAGAGGGGGTTGGTCTGAATTTTTTTTCTTGCAGCCCAAAATAGTCCTTATTGAGCTCAAAATTATGACGTACATAAAACTTTTTTAGTGTACATTTAAATGCTGTGGGGGTGCTAACTTAATTACTAGTTAGCAACCCCATTGAAAATTTTGATTATCTCGAAGGGGGGGCTGGTCTGAATTTTTTTTCTTGCAGTCCAAAATAGTCCTTAATTAGCTCGAAATTTTCACCGTTTTAGATTTTCATGTGCACGGTTTGGAGTTTTAACGTACGTTTCACATTTTGAACTAAGTATCAGTCAAGGGGTAGTTTTTTGGGGATGTTACAAGTAGTAGTTGTAATAATACATTAATTATTGATTTACAGTTTATGTATGAAGAAGAGAAATTTTCGTATAAATTAGATGTTATTTTCGGGAAGTTTGGTCAAGGGGTGGTTTAAGGGATGTTTTTATTTTTGTACTTGGCAGTCTACAATTCTATGCTAGGAATTATAGTGGTGAGAATTTATTTTTTAGATTTGATTTTTTCATGTTTTTTACGGATAGGGGGGTGGGGGGTTGTACATGGGGGGTGGGTTGATGCGGCATTTGTAGTCCTTAATGAGCTCGAAATTATGACATACATAAAACTTTTTTAGTGTACATTTAAATAAATGCTGTGGCTAGTTAGCAACCCTTTGAAAATTTTGAATATCTCGAAGGGGGTGTTGGTCTGAATTTTTTTTTCTTGCAGTCCAAAATAGTCCTTAATGAGCTCGAAATTATGACATACATAAAACTTTTTTAGTGAACATTTAAATGCCGTGGGGGTGCTAACTTAATTACTAGTTAGCACCCCCATTGAAAATTTTGAATATCTCGAAGGGGGGGTTGGTCTGAATTTTTTTTCTGGCAGGCCAAAATAGTCCTTAATGAGCTCGAAATTATGACATACATAAAACTTTTTTAGTGTACATTTACATAAATGCTGTGGCTAGTTAGCAACCCCATTGAAAATTTTGAATATCTCGAAGGGGGGGTTAGTCTGAATTTTTTTTCTTGCAGTCCAAAATAGTCCTTAATTAGTTCAAAATTTTCACCGTCTTAGATTTTCATCTGCACGGTTTGGAGTTTTAATAATTTTTTGAAGTACGTTTAACATTTTGAACTAAGCATCAGTCAAGGGGTAGTTTTTTGGGGATGTTGCAAGTAGTAGTTATAATAATACATTAATAATTGATTTACAGTTTATGTATGAAGAAGAGAAATTTTCGTATAAATTAGATGTTATTTTCGGGAAGTTTGGTCAAGGGGTGGTTTAAGGGATGTTTTTATTTTTGTACTTGGCAGTCTACAATTCTATGCTAGGAATTATAGTGGTGAGAATTAATTTTTTGATTTGATTTTTTCATGTTTTTTACGGATAGGGGGGTGGGGGGTTGTACATGGGGGGTGGTTTGATGCGGCATTTGTAGTCCTTAATGAGCTCGAAATTATGACGTACATAAAACTTTTTTAGTGAACATTTAAATGCCGTGGGGGTGCTAACTTAATTACTAGTTAGCACCCCCATTGAAAATTTTTCATATCTCGAAGAGGGGGTTGGTCTGAAATTTTTTTCTTGCAGTCCTAAATTGTCCTTAATTAGCTCGAAATTATCACCTTTTTAGATTTTCATTTTTCGAAAGTGGGGGTGCCAACTTTATTTTCATCGATTTTGAAACATTCTTCATTAGTGCTCCGCTCCTATTGGTCCTAGCGTGATGATATATCCTATAGCCTTCCTCGATAAATGGGCTATCTAACACTGAAAGAATTTTCAAATCGGACCAGTAGTTCCTGAGATTAGCGCGTTCAAGCAAACTAACAAACTCTTCAGATTTATTTATAAAATTAGTATAGAAGTATAGATAAGTAGTATATGTATAGATACCTACGTAATATGTTACATATCACAAGCTTTAAGTTTTTGTAGCTACACAATGGTGCCGATTCCCTTGTTCACAAACTAAACTAAATTTAAGTTCAGTGCATCTTTTTCTTTCTATTTCATTAAGATAAGGACAGAAGATAAATTTTAGTTTAGTCCTGTCAAATTAATCAGCGTGTACCGGACGGGCGTGATCGCCGGACTCGAAAACGGGAAGGTTGTAAGGCTATCCCAGTTCAAGCGGCGCTGACGTCCTGCACCAATAGTTTAGGCTAACTTCAAAGTTCAGGGTGTCTTCAATACTCACTGCGAAATCTCTTGAAGGAACACGGGTTTTTGACGAGGGGAATAAAAGACCATATTACTGTTAAGTCTTCATAAGTATTCAGGAAGCGATTTCAGGACTCCTCAGGAATACTATATTACTATTTAGGTGGAATTAGTTTCCATATCGATGACTACAAAGTTGGCAGGTGGCGCGCTAGCTTAAGTAGTAGCGAACCTTTACCTTACAGAGACCCGCGAATCGCCTCCCGTTTTACTAACTTTATTTATTTAAAATATCTTAAGTTTCTACATGTTTTATAGCTAAACACCCTTATTTAAATAACTTTACATGGTGTGTTATATACCACGGGATTCGTAAAATTTTGGCCTTTCTAATGAGGTTTCTTTCATGATTCTAACTATTCCCGCTGAAAAGATATTTCAGTTGTAACGGGATTTATGCGATTAATTAAATATTAAATTGTTTGCAAGTAATTTTACGGGTAAAGTACTGAACCGATCTTTACCATTCCAAAAGAAACCTCAAGCTAGTCTATTCCCCTAGAAAAATCTAGTATTTTAATTTTCGTACCTAGATTTTTCAGCCCGCTATGAGCCTCTGAATACAGGTGGGGTAGCCTTTATTTTACGAAATCCGCTTTGCGGCATTTAGACTCGATTAGGTAGGTATCCTGAAGGGCTAGATTTCAGGATGTTGGGTCCAGGGCTAGGTCTCGGTCTAGGTGACCTGGATGCAACAAAAGATTTTACGTTATGACTATTTTACTTACCTAATCGAGGCGTACAATGGTCGAGTTCACGACTTTCATCAAAATTGACATTTTGATTTCGTTTTATTAGCTAGATAGCTTTATCAAATAGCTATACTTTTTACATATTTGAGTTCGTATAGCGATTGCCCGAACTATGGATTGTTTTATTTCGCATTATTGCGACATGAAATTTTTCCTATTTATAGGTGGGACATAGTGTGTGCAAAATTGTGTGCAAAGTGTGCAAAATTACGTGTATCTACGTAAATAGGAATTTTTCCCAATAAAACTCATTTTATGGATAGCACGGTATTAGCTAGGCTCAAACTCCGATCCCTAACTTTGGCATATTTTAATGCAAACGGCATTAGGAAACAACGCGAGGAGGTCGCGCCGTTCCTCCGCGATCATAATATAGAAGTCCTCTTAGTCCAAGAGACCTTAAGGGGACGATAGCTGACTTTTTATGATTTTTTACTGAAGATGACGTCTGAACGAGTAGTGTTAGTGATTTGGAAAAAATATATGTTAAATTAGAGCATTTTTTAAATATTTTAATATAGGCATATTTTTGATTATGTTTATATTACATAGTGAAATTAATTTATAAAGTTATGTCTAACGCGGATAAAAAACTGAGAATGACGCAAAATCCATCAAGCGTATTTTTATAAAAACTTCACCATATTAAAGATAATTAAATTACTAATCTTTTAGTATACGTGTTTTGTTAAAATACCTTTTGTTTTACGTGTAATAAATTAATAATGCGTCTAATTTGGGACAGCGCTCCTTGATGGGCGAGTCCTATTACTGGCTGGACGTACGACGCGTTGCGTGAGCTCAGTACAGAACACGCAAGCTAACCATTCAAGGTCACTGTCATATATCTGCGTCTTAAATAACCCGTCTATTGCCAACTACCGCATAGTTCGCAATGACAGGACGCGATGTCACAAGGGTGGAACCATGATATACTACAAAAAGCAGCTTCACTGCATCCCAATCGACCCTCCTCCCCTCTCGCGATTAGAAATCTCAGCTTGCCACTTAGGCATGACAGGTCATCAACCGATTACTCTCGTATCGGTCTATCTCCCCCCCGGTAACTCTCTCAGCTCGTTTCCTATGGAGAAGAGCCGGCAAGAAATTCCACGGTTACTCTTTTAAAAATAATTGGCTTTTACAATGCTTTCATATAACAGTGTTTCTAGGTATGGGAGGACAGTGTAGGTCTTTCAATAAGTACCAAGTACTTAACAAAATAGAAATTGGTCAACAGGTCTACAATCCACTAAGCCTACAGCGTTCTCACATTCACAAAATATGTAGAAAAGAATCTATACAAAAAATAAATAAATTAATAAAAGTAAAAAAACTATTTTAATAAAACGCAATTATAGGATTGCTATTACAACTGCAATCAATCTGAATAATCATCATGTCCACAAAATTCACTAAAAAAAAGTTGATATTAAATCGTAGGTATATAATGTCAAATAATAGAATAGTAAATATGTCAAGGACGAATGTAAAAATAAAGATTTAAATAAACATGGTAATTTGGGAGCAGTTAATAGACTCTTACTTATTTATGCCGTTATGAGGTACCAGGGAAGCCATATGTGCAGAAAAAATTATTGCCAAACTTCCTTGTCTTCAACATAGTCTTTAATTTTATAATATGCTTTCTTGATAAGGACACGTTTGATGTGGGTTTTGAACTTCCCATCGCTAAGTTCTGTCACAGATTTTGACAACTTGTTATAAAAGCGGATACTATTTATAAGAAAAGACTTGCTTGTTTTAGTTAATCTAAAGGGTATCATAATTTCATGTCGACTACGTGTAGTTATATTATGGACATCGCTTCTTATTTTGAAAAGTCTTAAGTTTTTGCGAACATACATAATACTTTCTAAGATATAAAGTGAAGGCAAAGTCAGTATATCAATTTTTTAAATTTGTCTCTAAGGGACTCGCCAGGGCGTATTTTATAGATCGCGCGGATTGTCCTCTTTTGTAAAATGAAAATTGAATCTACGTCAGCTGCCGATCCCCACAGCAGGACGCCATAAGACATAATACTGTGGAAATAAGCAAAGTATACTAACCTAGCTGTGGCTATATCAGTCAACTGCCTTACTTTTCTTACTGCAGACTGCTGACTTAATTTTCTTAGAGTTTCTATATCTTCTGCGGCGATAATAGCATTCGTATCAGCAAAAAGAACAAGTTCTGTATCAATATATTTTAGCATATAGTTTATTAGATCATTAATAAACAAGATGAAGAAGATTGGCCCTAATATTGAACCTTGTGGAACTCCTTGTTTAATTAGTTTTAGTCAGAGATGTACAAAATAGTTTTAAAAAAGTATTTAAATACAAAATGCAAATAGTTTTCTAATTTACCATTTCAAATGCAAAATACAAAATACTTTTGCTTTTTTATTTTAAATACTAAATGCAAAATACGTATTTTAAAATACTTTATTCAGATAAAATACTTTTAGATGAATCTAGTGTTGAAAATCCAACACTTTATTTTTGATGATAAACACTATTAACGGCATCAAATCAGAAAGACCGGTAATCGAAGTAAAACCAATCTCGTTAAGGCGTAGCGTCATGTTCCACGGATAAAGTTCATTTTGTTTTGTCACTTAACACACAGACTTGCAAGGTTGTAGCACTTGCAGCGCCTCTAGTGGCTATTTGTCGAATCGTTAACCCATTTACATAAAAATTTTAGTGGTAATGTTGGCGAAACTTAGCAGTAAAGTATTTTGCATTTTACAAATATTAAATACATCTCAAAAAGTATTTCAAATAAAATGCAAAATGCTTTAAAAAAAAGGTATTTAAATACAAAATATAAAATACGTATTTTGCATTTTGTATTTGCATTTTAAATACAAGTATTTCAAATAAGTCACAACTCTGGTTTTAGTCCCGATTTGTACACTTTTTCACATTTTTCTTCTTCCACTTTAATTTCTACATATTGCTTCCGATTTTCTAAGTAAGATATAAATAGACTTAACCGGTCCTCTAACTCCATAATATTAAATTTTTGCTACTAGCAGCTTATGATTAACTGTGTCAAAAGCAGAGCTTAGATCCAGGAATAATTCAAAAAATCCTTCGACTTTTAATTTATCAGTAACTCCGTTAATCCTCCATTAAAGTATGAATTGTCTATAATTAAGAATTTTGTTACGATTTAAATGTCTTTTTAGTTAGAAGCCTTATTTTTTATTTTTTTTTCAAATTGTAGGTAATAGAGAAATCGGCCTATAATTATTGGTATCAGGTTTGCACCCTTTTTAGGGTTCCGTAGCCAAATGGCAAAAAACGGAACCCTTATGGATTCGTCATGTCTGTCTGTCTATCTGTCTGTCCGTCCGTCCGTCCGTCCGTCCGTATGTCACAGCCACTTTTTTTACGAAACTAAGAGCTATGCTGTTGAAACTTGGTAAGTAGATGTATTCTGTGACCCGCATTAAGATTTTTACACAAAAACAGAAAAAAAAATTGGGGTTCCGCATACTTAGAACTGAAACTCAATTTTTTTAAATCATCAAACCCATACGTGTGGGGTATCTATTGATAGGTCTTTAAAAATGATATTGAGGTTTCTAATATCATTTTTTTCTAAACTGAATAGTTTGCGCGAGAGACACTTCCAAAGTGGTAAAATGTGTCCCCCCCCCTGTAACTTCTAAAATAAGAGAATGATAACACTAAAAAAAATATATGATGGACATTACCATGTAAACTTCCACCGAAAATTGGTTTGAACGAGATCTAGCAAGTAGTTTTTTTTTTAATACTTCATAAATCGTAAACCGCAATTTACCTTTCATTCAATGTAACGTGCTGCTACGGAACCCTTCATGGGGGAGTCCGACTCGCACTTGGCCGCTTTTTATAAATTGGTAAGACTCTTGCTATCTTAAGTTGTTCGGGGAAAATACTCATGTTTGTGCACGTATTTATAAGATGCGCCAGAGGTTCTGCCAGTAAGTTAAATAATCTTTAATTGTCCGTATTGGTATTTCATCATGACCAAAAGATTTCTTGTTAGCCATTGCATTGACAATTTTGTTAATTTCACAAGCAGTTACTCGTTCGCAGGACATTTCTGCATCCACTCTATTTACGATCTCTTGCAAACATTCGCGCGGTCTTGACATTCATTTTTCAGTTTTTAAGCCATAGAATAACACTGCGTGTCCGTCAGCCAAGTAATTATGTTCGACAAACTGTTCATTCGTTAAATCATCCGGTTGATTCGTCAAAAAGTTATCCAAACATGATTGCGCGTTATTTCGTTTATTACTCACTTATTTATTTATTTAAAATAGGTACGCCAACAGCATATATATTGTACATTAAATATTAAAGTTAAAAGGTATGGGCTCTTATATATACCAATTACAGGTGTACACGACATTCTCATAAAACAAAGCAACCTTCTTAAATTACATTACATAAAATTAAAATATTCATTAAAATTAAAATGGAAAACAAAATAAAATAAAATCATTAAAAAAACCGCTGGATGCAGAAAGCACAGAATCGGTCGAAGTGGCGGTGCTTGGGGGAGGCCTATGTCCAGCAGTGGACGTCTTTCGGCTGAAATGATGATGATGATTAAAAAAACAGCTTTGACTTAAGTCTAAAACAGAACAAAAAACTGACTTACACAAATACCATTTAATATAAAATACTAAATGATAATAATTGGTCTAAAATTATAAGATGTCAGTAATGTCAAAAAGTTTAAGATTTTCTGTCGTTTTTATGTAAGTCAATGTTGAAATCTCCGCAGATAATGCATTTTTACTAAAAAGTGTTCTAGTAATTGTTCTAATTTAGATAAAAATGTTTTATAGTTCTGATCAACCGGATTTCTATAACAACAGAAGATGTAGATGTTTGTGTTAGCATCTCTAACACCACATATTTCAAAGCTTTCATTTTTGTATAATTTATGACAAAAAGGACCCTCTTCACAAACGATATCATTACAAGTTCCTGTAGGTACAGCTCTAATTTATTTTTTTCTTATTTATTCCACATATATTCTGAAGATAGATATTAAGTAAGATATCATTCTCAGGAGGTCCAGACTTAGTCGTCATGCAATGAGAGTTGGGCTATTTTTGGCTGCGTTTATTTCTAGAAGATGATCCTCATAAGGTGTTCTTGTTAAGCCGATTCTCGTACTACATAATCTATGTCGTTTTTGAAACTGTCGAGAATAGAATTTGAGTGGCGACGACGCCATCGATCTGCTACTATTTTTATTTAATTCAAAAGCGCCTACCGATTTGTACAGATTAATTTTATGCTGGAATTTTGACAATTGTTTCTTCAAGTTGCTGTTTTCAATGTTTAAACTTTCTATCTCATTGTTTGCTATTTTCAATTCCATGTTTAATTTGTTAAGGTTTCTTTCAAATGTCATTTATTCAAACTAGGCTCAGAATCAGCACTTTTCGAACGTCAAAATTACATAAGACAGTCCCCCAAAACGCCCACACTACACCACACAAAAAAAAAACTCGTACTTTCTTCGTGGCCGCGAAAAGTTACTTCTTGTTTACCCGTCAAAATAACGGTGTCAATACACATCATCATCATCATTTCAGCCGAAAGACGTCCACTGCTGGACATAGGCCTCCCCCAAACACCGCCACTTCGACCGATTCTGTGCTTTCCGCATCCAGCGGATTCCTGCGGCCTTCACAAGGTCATCGGTCCATCTTGTGGGAGGCCTTCCAACGCTACGTCTTCCAGTACGTGGTCGCCACTCCAGAACCTTTCGACCCCATCGGCCATCCGTTCTGCGAGCAATGTGTCCTGCCCATTGCCACTTAAGTTTGGCAATTCTTCGGGCTATGTCAGTTACCTTGGTTCTCCTGCGGATCTCTTCATTTCTGATTCGATCACGTAGGGAAACTCCAAGCATAGCCTTCTCTTTTAGCCTTCTGATAAGGCCCATTGTGAGCGACCACGTTTCAGTACCATAGGTCATCACTGGCAACACGCACTGGTCAAAGACTTTCGTCTTGAGACACTGTGGTATGTGGGACGAAAAGATATTGCGTAGCTCTTTCTCGAAGTTGAACCTACTTAGCTGGACAGTTTGTCCTAGGTAAACAAACTCGTCCACAACTTCGAGCGTAGCGTCTCCGATCTTCATGGGAGTGGGTGTTTCATGGGCATTTGACATGACCTTTGTCTTGTCCATGTTTATTTTAAGACCCACTCTTTCGGAGGCTCTACTGAGGTCATCGAGCATTGTACTGAGTTCCTCCATGGTGTCAGCCATGATAACTATGTCGTCGGCAAACCAAAGGTTAGTGATATACTCGCCATTGATGTTGATGCCTAGCCCTTTCCAATTGAGACCCTTGAAGACATCCTCTAGTGCAGCGGTGAACAGTTTCGGAGAGATAACGTCTCCCTGTCTCACACCTCGCTGCAGAAGGATAGGTTTCGAGGTCTGGTCCTGGAGTCGAACTGACATAGTGGCGTTTTTGTACAGACACTTTAGCACCTCGATGTACCGATAGTCGATCTGGCACCGTTGAAGAGACTGCAGCACAGCCCATGTCTCGATCGAATCGAAGGCTTTCTCGTAGTCCACAAACGCTAAGCAGAGAGGCAGGTTATACTCTTCGGTCTTCTGTATAATCTGCCGCAGCGTATGTATGTGGTCTACAGTGCTAAAAAAGCCTTTACGGAATCCGGCTTGTTCGGGAGGCTGGAAGTCGTCAAACCTGCGCGCGAGACGGTTCGTGATAACTCTTGAAAACAGCTTGTAGACATGGCTCAGAAGTGTGATGGGCCTATAATTCGTAAGCAGGGCATTGTCGCCCTTTTTAAAGAAGAGTACCACCACACTTCTGTTCCATGCCTGTGGCGTTTGACCCTCGAGTATGACGGAATCGAAAAGCTTCTGGAGGGCCTTAAGAACGGGTTTTCCACCGGCCTTCAGGAGTTCAGCCGTAATTCCGTCATCACCCGGCGCCTGGTCAATACACCGTTTCATTAAATTCCGATTTCGATCTACTTTTCTATTATGAGCTTCATGCAAATTAGTGAAAATAATTCTATTCCTACCAGTCCCGAACTCGTAAAACAGCTACGAATATGTTTTTCAGTCTGCACATCTTTTTTGATGAATTCGTCATATTAAAATGTAAAAAAAAACCCTATATTCCATAAACAACTAGAATCTAAAAAAAGCAAACACGGGAACAATACATTTGATAAAATTTACGACAGCCAGTCAGTTATTGATATTTATCACACATTCTGCAGTGATTCCATGTTTTATCTGTCTTCAAAAATCATGATCATAAAAAAACATGCTATGATAGTTTTAGTGTTGTGAGCTAAGCTTGCCGGGGTTGGTCCGTGGATGGGTGGCCATTTCTACATACCGAGACTCCTCCGTGCTTCGGAAAGTACGTTAAGCCGTTGGTCCTGGCTGTCATTCGTGGATGTTTGACAGTCGTTACGGGTCGTCAGAAGCCCGAAAGTCTGACAACCAGTCATACCAAGGGGTATTGTAATACCTAGTTACCAGTAACTACTCCATAACCCAGGTTATAGAGGTCAGATAGGCATTCGCTCCATGTAAAATACTGGTATTCAACTGCATCCGGTTAGACTGGAAGCCGACCCCAACATAGTTGGGAAAAGGCTGGGCAGATTGATTGAGTTTTAGTGGTGTGGAACCTTTAGTGCGCGATTCCAACTCACACTTGGCCAGATGTTTGGACCTGTAAGAATAATATAAATGCAGAACTACATTTTTCATACTTAATTTTTCAGGGCTGCAGATGATATCAATGATAATTCAAATGAAAATTTTACTGCTAATGATGAAAAGAAAACAAAAGGCAAGAAATCTAGAAAAAAATACAATGATGAGTCAGATAGTTCAGAATTTAAAGTAGTTATTAAGGAAGAAAAAGCATATGATGGAATTAAAAGTAAGAGTAGTTTAAAGAAAAAAAATATTAAAATTGAACCAGACAGTGATAATGATACACGCAAGAAGAAAAAGAAAATTAAAAGCTTGGTAACTAACGGAGACCAAAATGATTCACAAGACTCTATGTCCTATGATGAGACTTACCTTAACTTGAAAGTAAAACAAGAAGAATCATCAGCTTCATCTTTTACAAAACATAAAAAGAACAAACGCAAACGCACTTCAAGTATAGATTCATCAAAAACTGCATTGAAAAATCATGAAAACAATTCAAGCAGTGAAATAAATGATGATGTTACTCTCAAAGAAGAAACTGAAAACGATTCAGAAATGAGTAAACCTAAGAAAAAGAAGAAGAAGAAGTCAAAAAAACATTATGATAGTGACAATCTGTATCTAGACATTGAAGAAACGGTTGTGAACAAAAATAGCAAAGGCAGTCATACAAACAGCTTTGTAACAGAAAATACTACATTACAAGAAAGTGAAGAAAGTGGTTGCGATGAAATATCTGCAATAAAATGTGATGATAGTCATTCTCCTCATACTATTTCATTCATCAACAAGAGTATTGAAGAAGAAAACACAAAAATAAATTGCAATGACAATTTAAACATGATTACTAAGCTAGCTCACAGTGTACCAGAGCAAGATTTCAATAAGTTAGAAGCAACAGAGCATCGAAAACAGCGAATATCAGATAGAATTCGTTTTGAGGATGATGACGATGATACAAACACAGAGTCTAGCCATGTAGAACATGAAAGTCATTCTGAAAATAATAAAAAACAATTAAAATTAAAACATTTCCTTAAAACTAACTCTAACTTGAAGCTGCTTCCCCAAACATTTAACAACAATACGAATCTTACCAGAGATGACGAAATATGGATTCTGAAGTGTCCAAAAGAGATCAACATTAAAGATTTTGATAATAAAACCTTAAATATCTATGGAAAATGCAAGATCAAAGTTGGTGGGCAAACTTATGAAGGTAGTGCTGCCGAAGAACAATCCGACACTATATCAGTGCTTATAATGGAGCACAACAAACATAAAATCAGGAATGTATCACTAAGTGGGGTCATCAATTTACGCAAGAGAATCCCTAAAGCGCATTTTCGTGATGACAATATTATGGTGAACAATCAGACTAATTTTATACCACTACCCGAGACAAAATGTCGCCATCCTCTTTTTGGCTCAAATTATAAGAAGGCTTTAAAAATACCTGCAGTAATAGCAGAACGATTAAATGTGCAGGACACTGAAGATACTATGATAAGGACTGCAAAGAGAAAGAAAAAGAAAAACAAGAAGGAAAGAAACATATCAGAGCAAGTTGATCTACAAGTACAAAGTGACGTTACGATGAAGACAGAGCCAGAACTCTCTGTAGAAATAAGAGAAAAGAAAACAAAGAAACGCAAAATGATAGATGATGAGGGTTCTGTGCCAAAGAAAGTGAAGCGAATCAAACATGATCCAGAATCTGCAGAAGCGTGGGAGTCAGAGCAAGCAATAGAAGAAAACCTTTTTAACTTTTGATAAATTAGCATATTGTTATATTACATTTTGTTTCATTTATTCATGCCAACTTACAGCCCTTCTATAATCTAAAGCCATCTTGTCAGGGTACATACATGAAACTGTGTTCTGAGGCCCTAAATGAGGCCAGTTGGTAAAAAAAACGTCCCGTTAGAATTATGCGGGCCACCTAGATGGTTCCCCTTAAAGGGGGATGCACGGGTACCGCCCCCTTAAGGAGGATCCGTTACGGTAGCCCGCATGAATCAAAGGAAAATGCTTGGAAAAGGCCCAGCTTGTGTCCAGTAAAATGAAATTATACTGAAATGTAGAATAAACATCATATATTTTTTTAATTTTACCAAATTTTTGAAGAAGTTGAACATTTACCGAAAAATAAATAAATATCGAATCAGGGACTTTCACATGGTTAATTGATTCAGACGTGACCTTGCGGAAATCCATTATAAAATACAATAGACGTGGGATATATTTAGTAACCTGTTCCGCTTAGCTATTTCTAAAGAGCCATAAGCATAAATTAGAAACTTTTCTGAATGATGATTTCTGGCCAGAAAATGTCGCATACAGTCGCTTTGTTGACTTTAAGACAAGAAAGTAATGGTATAAAGAGTTTAGACCATAAATTAGAAACTTTTCTGAATGATGATTTCTGGCCAGAAAATGTCGCATACCGTCGCTTTGTTGACTTTAAGACAAGAAAGTAATGGTATAAAAAGAGTTTAGACCGGGCTGAAACCTTTGAAAATGGTAAAAAGTGAAAAAAAATAACAGTAGGATGAAACCCATTGGAAAAGGAAGAGAATATAACAAAAATGAAAGGAAAAATAATTTACGGGTGATCTGAGAACGGGAAGTGGATGGGGGTGCGTTTTTAAGGGTAAAAAAACGGTTTATCTCGATTTCCGGCATAACTACAAGTCCTATGGAAAAAAGTTAAAAGGCAAAGTTGTAGGTAATGACGGCACGGTTGTCGCAGTGGTTAAGCGATTGACTGCTGCGCTGCGTGTCGCGGGTTCGATTCCCGCACGGAACAAATATTTGTATGACCTACAAGTAGTTGTTCTGGGTCTGGCTGTTTGTGTATGTGAGTTTAAATGTTTGTAAACGCACCCACAATACAGGAGAAATTCCTAGTGGGGCAACGTTTAAAAAATAATAATAATAATAACCCCACCGTCGTATCTCTACGTTGACGTCGTGGTGGGGCTTGCGCGCTCCGAACTCTAGGCCTGTGCCGGTAGAGTTTACTTTGCCGGAACAGGTCTGGGATTAGGAGCCAGACCAAGAGAGATACAAAAACTCGCAGGGCAGCATGTGGCGAGCTGTTGGGCAGTAGCGACCCCACGGACCCTATCTCCCGGGAGAAGTCTTGTTCCTCACCTCTGGCTTGCCTTTATTGGCCGGCTGGAGTGAACACTGACGAGGAACAGAGCTCCCGCCTCATTCTTGCCTTAATTGGCCGGCTTGAGTGGAGATTCGCAAGAGCAAACGTGCTCGGAGGAAGGAAGTATTCCAGTAAGATGCTGGTAGGGATCTTGACCGTACTTCCGGGATTGTCCTGATAGCCGTGGAATACCTCTCCACTCCTCATAAGCACCTCAGGACGTGTTGCCCCCTTGTCGCTGCGACACTATGTGCTAGCGACCGTTTTCGGGGGCCCATTATTGAGCGTGCAAGTCACCCCCTGCCATTTTATCCGTGTACATTTAAACATTGATCAGGCAGGGGCCATAGTCTTTCCATAGCTCCAGGTAACCAGTCCACTTAAGCCACCCAAAGCCATAGTCCAATATCTTTGTTTCCATATTCTGCAATAGTCCCACACCAACCGGGGGTTGTCCTTGGGTGCCCTTGCATAGTGCGAACAGGGATAATCGTCGGTTGGTGCCTCAATACTCAAAAATGTCTAAGGGGCCTCTGCGAGTTGGCTTCGGCCCCTCGTATGCCTTCCAAAGGTCCGGGACCCCAGGGTCCCGAGATATGTCAAAGACATTTAAAAGATAATAATAATAAAAAGATTTACAACTTTTGTATTCACAATTTTTTCACATAACCTCGAAATTTATGTGAAAAATTCAAATAACCAAGTTTTTGGTTTTTTATTTTTATCTTTTTCAAAAATTTATTTTTTTCTACGAAATTTGGTGAAAACTTACCTTTTTATGTCCCAAATACACTGTAATTTATTTGATTTAAAATATTTATTTTTTCACCTTATTTTGACATATCAAAAAAGCACCCTAATTTTCAATCGAAATTTCTCGTGTCAAAATATCAGCTTTTTTCAAAAAGTCGGTGGGCTTATTGTTCGTTGAAATCTCTACTTTCTGACGGTGTAAAAAAAAAATACATTACCATAGTAAATGTTCTCAGAAAATGCAAAAAACCGAAAAAAACTCGAATTAAATAAAAAAAAAATAATCATTATGTACAATTTTGAGCTATTTATTAAAATTTACACTTTATTTACTCAAAAAACGTAAGATTAAATGTAACATTGATAAACGAAAAAATTGCAAATCGAAATATACTACTATAACTAAGAAACAAATAAGTCAATATTTGTTTTAAAAATCTTATCTAAATAAACTTTTCTCAGCAATGATTGCTCTGGGGGCCGACCACAATCTTTTACGAAACAATCTTATTTCAGGAGAGTTTTGTTTCAAGCTTACAATAACATAACTCATATTCGTACCACGATCTTCATCGTTCAAGAATGTTTTATTCTTGCTTAGTGCTGGGAAAGAACGAAAACGAACTATTTGTAAGATTTGTCTATTGCCTGCTATAGTAAAAAAGAAACAAAGCTAAATGAACTGTATAGCGCTGTCCCTTTCACACGTTGGTCCGAATCGCTACTACGAAATATTGGTCTTGAAGCAATGTATTATTTTCTTTTACTTAAAATATTACTTTGCATTAGAATCAAATTTTTATGAGTAATTTCCATGAAATTGACACAAATGTTAAAAGATTTGGCTTTGAAAAATAAGAAAAACAATTGAAACAATTAAAAATAAGCTACGGCTAAGCTGTTACATGATATGAATCGGAACAGAACGAAATTTGAAACTCGGACCGCATTCCGAGTTACGCCTTAATCGCTCACATCAATATTTTGCGTACCGATTTAGATATGCTTGCACAAGATGGTTGGATTACAGTATTTCTTTGAGTATACACAACAAATTTCTTCTTCTTTGTTTAGGTGGCGACTGTAGCCAAAAGCACAATTTCGAAAATGCCACGTTAGTTTAAAGATATGGTGCACCGTGTAACTCAAAACAAAACAGCACAACTGTCATTTTGACAACGCTCACGGTGATATTAATTTAGGGTATGGTCAGCGCTATCGCAAGATGGCGCATGCTACGACGTCATCTATGACGATTCACAGCACGTTGTTATCGCGCTGACACTAATTCGGTATGGGTGTTAGCACGCTCTAATCGATTACAGCGTAACTCTGAACGCAGCCTCGATGTAGTGATATTGTTGTTTACAAGTGGATGGTGCCAATTCTCTTGTACACCGAACTAAACTAACTAAACTATCACTAAAATTCCTTACTTTTGACTATGAGAATCTCAAAGCTATTCTGCAAAATAAATTCTCTAAATTTAAAAATAATTTTGACACATCTAAATCGAATTTGACAACCGCGACTCCACACGTGATACCTAACCACGTGAATCTTTTTAGAGCCGGAGGCGCGCAGGGGGGGCAGCCTCGACGTGTTTTATATGGATTTTTCACTTTTTGTGTGGAAAATAAGAAAAAATATTACCTACATGTAGAGTGTTAAGGGTATAGGGATTTTATAAAGGGTGTCGAAATTTTCATTATTTTTGCGATTGGACACACCGTTTTCGAGATATAAGCAAAAGAAAAAAATATATTCAGTACTGTTTTTTCATCTGAAGTCGAGGTGTTGGTGTGAATTTTAGTTCATGACAACTAGTGATGCAACGAATACGAATACGAATATTCGTATTCGCCGAATAGTAGACATTTACCGAATATTTGTATTCGGCGAATACTAATACGAATACTAATACGAATATTTAAAAATTAATATGTTTGTACGCAAATCTAATTACTGGCAGACTTGGAAAACGCGCGTCGTCGGCACGTAAAAATACGACGTGTGCAAGGGCCTTAACCGCAACGACGACGCAACGGGGGACTCCCCGGCCATAGTTTATACAGTGCCGCGGCCCGGGAGTTTTTCCTATCAATACGAACCATGGATTGATTGATTCATTCATTCCTTTCATTTCATTTGTCAGTCGAAAGCACAAGTCAAGCAAGAAAATATTGTTTTATTGAAGTGAAAACTTCTTTAGTATCGTTGTGATTTGAAAGTCGATGAAACGAAAAAGCGACAGTAAAAAGAGACAAACATAAATTCATAAGATTTAACGTGGGAGAAAATGAGATAGGAAGCAATATACAGTGATTCTTATGTTTGTGGTTCTCGAAAGCTGAAGAATTTGTTTGTTTGCTTGAACGCGCTAATCTCAGGAACTCATGGTCTGATTTAAAAAATATTTTAGTGTTAGATAGCCCATTTATTGAGGAAGGCTATTTATCATCACGCTAAGACTAATAGGAGCTGAGCACCAATGAAGAATGTTTCAAAATCGGGGGGTTTTATTTTTCCTTTTGAGAGCTTCCGCTGCGTGCGCTGCGTAAACGGTTAAAGTTTCGCAAAAATCATGTATGACAGAAATGTTTCCCTTTAAAAGTTCAAAAAAAAAAGTCCGCGACAGCATATGTCTATCTTTTAAGATTGGCTCACTATAACCTTTTTTATGCTAACCAAATTTGTTTAAAAATAATGCATTATTTGCGAAGGTATTTTTATAAACATGATATTAATCCTTATACTAATAAATACATTATTCATCACAAGTATTTAATTTAAAACAAAATTGCCCTTTACATCATTCGATTTCAATGAATATCTTAGGAGATATCGCAGTTTTAAAATAACATCGCAGCAAAATAATGATCAAGTACTGCGCGCGCATTTATGATGTGCATGAGGGGGAAGGGCGTGATATAAGATTATAAGACCCAGTACTTTTACCTAACGTTTTAAAGTTCTACTTTTACTGATAAAAGCGTGATGTATGCTGTTGCGGACTTTTTTTTAGAACTTTTAAAGAGAAACAATTCTGTCATACATGTTTTTTTTTTCTTTTTCGTTTTCTTGAAGCCAAAATTTTTGAAGATTTCACTTCTACCACGTGTGAATTCGCACACATGTTTATTTTTATTTTCTGAGGCTGCTGCGAAGTGAAAGAAGTTGAAGTTGAATAGAAAATGTCTTCTCGTAAACGAGATCAGTGACATATGGAAACACTTCGATAAATTACCAAGTAAGTAGTTATATTTGTCTGTATTTCTTTTGTATGAACAAAAGGTAGGATAGTAAGTCCTAAGTAACTTAGACGAACGTTAGTAATGGCTGCGTCTATGTAGTACTAGACTATTATTAGTCTTTTATTACCATGGCGAGATATTCGTATTCGTATTCGTATTCGCCGAATAGTAGGTTTGATATTCGTATTCGTATTCGTAAAAGTAGTATTCGTTGCATCACTAATGACAACCAATTTTATTCCACATGTTTTTAGTCGCGATTAAAAATAGTCATATTTAGTTAGAAAATCTAAATTTTAGGTTAAAAACGTCAAATTCAGAATAGCAAAATTGCCATTTTCACTAAACTAATATCTCAGTGCCATCTTAGTGCTGTCAAACTAAAATATAGTTAAGTTGTGTCACTTTAGTCTATTTCAGAATGGGAAATCGTCGTTTGACAGGAATAAACTAAATTTTGGTGATTTTTAGTTTAGTTTAGAGGCATTTGTGACAACAGAATCGGCACCAATGGATAACTACTACGAGGTTGAACTTATTTTAACATATTTGCTAATGAATTTATGATCTAACTGGCTACAAAGTCGACATGGAATCAACGGAAGGTTAAGGTTACTCAGTGAATAAGTTTTAAAACAAAGAAATGTGTAATGTTTTAACGAAGATAGTTCGAAACAATCTATTGTGGTCAGACTCAGTGATTAGTGTTTTGTTATTAATTTTGCAGTCGGGTTTCCGGGCGGCAGCTAGAGGTACTCTGAATTTTTTATTTTTCTGTGTTATCCGCTTCCAAAAACTCAAATGTTTCGTATGCATTCGCCATCAAACAAGAAATTAATTACACATGTAGGTACTAAAATCTATAGATACACAATTCATTCGGCAAGTTTACGTAAATGAATACATTTTACTAACTTTACATGACACGAAAATGTTTTTTCTTATTATAAATTGCAAAACAATAATATTTCCGTCGAGTCCGAGGAACTTTTTTAAGATTGCTAAATTTGACATTAAAACAATCCTGCTAATTGTCAAAAGTCACGTCGTGGTACGAATTGAATGAACTTTTAGTGGTGACGTCACCAAAATCGCTAAGAAAATACGATTGTTTCAACATTACAATAAGCTTATTTTATGGACGTCATGGTACGAAAAGTCCAAGTAAGATTACAATAATACTGCTATAAGAGCTTGTGGTAGGCCCCCAGGAACCTTTTGTCGATTTGTACAATTGCAGCAAATATATTCATGGAAGAATTTTTTGAAAGCTGTTTACTTGAATCCAAGGTATATTACATAATATGAGAAATTGTCCTAGGTCCAAATAAAATTCTTCATTTGGTTTCTTACTTGTCCCTTTGTGTTTCGGACCTTTAACGTACCTACCTCTTGACACTACTAAGTTTAGCTGTTATACTGCTCTCGCACTTAGAACAGTAAATCAAATTACTGGCCGGGTCGTAATATAATTCAGGATGAAGTCCAATCCTACTTTGTACTGTTGCTTCCTTAGGCTGTATATAGAAAGAAAGCTGGAAACTTATAAGCGCTTACCGGCGCTTGACAGCGCTGGTCCGTTCTACACAAAGGAAGCAGGTTGAAGCAGACCAAGCAAAATGTCGGACTCATCGGACGATGATTTGGTTTTGTTAGAAAATGTGTATTTAAAAATGCGAAAAGAAGCTATACATCCCATTAATAGAGAAAGGAAACATTTCGGAGAGTAGCATCATTTATTTGTAAAAGATTTTATAAATATACAAGAATGACTCAAGAAACATTTGATTACATTTTGGATTTAGTGAAAAACCATTTAATGAAAAATTGGTGTAATTGGCATAAACAACCAATCCTTCCAGAAGAAAGACTTGTTGTCACCATACGGTATGTATAAAACAAATATATTTATCGCTTATTTATTCAAAGATAAAGTTATTATATTGGGTAGATGTATAAAAATATTAAAATATTTTTTTTAAAGGTGACTTAAGGTGCAGTTGTTTATTCATTTTAAATGGCAGTGCCCAGCGCTGACCAGCGCGTGTTGAAGCTTGTCGGAACTTGTCGGCACCGTTCAGTGCTTATCGGCGCGCGTTCATATATTTTCCTGCGCGGGTTACCAGCGCTGTCACGCGCCGGTAAGCGCTTATGCTAACTAAACTATCGCTAAAATTCCTTACTTTTTGGCTATGAGAATCTTAAAGCTATTCTGTAAAATACATTCTCTAGATTTAAAAAATAATTTTGACACAACTAAATCGAATTAGACAATCGCGACGTAGTAGGTACTTGTTTGCCGTACAACGTGATTTTATTTTAGAGCCAGAGGCGCGCAGGGTGACAGCTTTGACGTGTTTTTAAAGGAATTTTTAACTTTTTGTATGAAAAATACGAAAAAATATTACCTACATCATTGATTTAAATAGTAAAGATACGGTCGTCCGAACGTTTGTTGGACGCAGTCGCCATACAGAAACACTAACGCCATCTATTAGAACTACTATGAACTACGATGTCAATCGGCGTGGTCTGCTCCTAGACGTAACCTTGTAAGAGCGGGTATTTCTGAGGTACAAAGAAATAAAAAACCTTTTATTTTTACCCGACTACGGCAAAGCCAAAAGGAAGGGTTATGATTTTAGCAGTCTATGTATGTATGTTTGTATGTTTATATGTTTGTATGTATGATTGCTTTTACGTGTGTTCCACCGTAGCGCCTAAACTACTGAACCGATTTTGATGAATGAGGTTTCAATAGATTCGTAATAATAGTCCGGGTGACATAGGCTATATAAATTTTCCCTAAATTTAATATGGTGGATTTTACACGTAAATTTCTAACCTCGAAAAAATTTAAAATGAGATTATCATGACATGTTTGGTACCAAAAGAAAGGTCTTGACGAGCACATTACAAATATGTAAATAATGTTATACTTTCAAAGTAAATAAATATGTTTAAATTGTTAAAAACAAGCAAAAGTGAGACTCTGCTACGTTGTATCGCAAGATGATACCAACGTGCAGTTAATCAAATCTTAATAAAAAGTAACAGTTTGTAATTCCATCCTCAATTCCTCTATGAAGAAAAATAAGTACAATAAGTATAATATTAATTATTAAATCTTTTCATTTCATCGGCTAAAACGCGCGCCGCTACAAAGTTCTGTCTCACTTTTACGCGCCTTCGCGTCGTCTTTGCCAAACGTTGAGACAAATAAGAAAAAAATTGTTTTAAATAATGTTAAAAGTTGATATAACAACATTTTTTTAACTTACCGGTGATATGAAATGTTATCATTTATTTTATTGTGCTTTTTGTCGTAGTTCACGCAACCCTTCACGACACAACTTGGCATTTTTGCTTGTAAAATTTACGACCGCTCCCGAAGACAGCCGAACGCGTTCTAGTTTATTTCGCTATAGGGAAGACCATTTTGGGACCACGTTCGAGGCGTCATTGTAACATGCGGTCCACCCAGTCCTTACGCAGTAATATATATGTCAATGACCTACATGTAGAGTGTTAGGGGTTTAAGATGTTTATAACGGGGGTCGAAATTTTCATTATTTTTGCGATTGGACACACCGTTTTCGAGATACCAGCAAAAGAAAAAAAAAAGTTTCAGTACTGTTTTTGCATCTGAAATCGAGGTGTTGGTGTGAATTTAAAGTTTATGACAACTAATTTTATTCCACACGTTTTTAATCGCGATTAGAAATAGTCAGATATAATTAAACAACAAAATTTTAGGTGACAAATGTCAAATTCAGAATAGTAAAATTGTCATTTTCACTAAATTAATATCTCAGTGACATCTTAGTGCTCTCAAACTAAAATATAGTTAAGTTGTGTCACTTTAGTCTATTTCAGAGTGGGAAGTCGTCGTTTGACAGGCATAAACTAAATTTTGGTGATTTTTAGTCTAGTTTAGAGACATTTGTGACAAGAGAATCGGCACCATTACCCAGTTATCAAACGTTGCAATATTTTTGACTTTGTTTAGTATGTTTATTAGTACCTAATTTTGCCTTCGCTACGATTTAGCCACAAATAAATCACTGTCAACATCATGAAGATTCACAGAACATAAAAGTCTGCAAAATGCAATGAAATGTCAAAACAAATCTTACAACATGTTGCTAGATTCATACAAATACATATTGATACGAAATTGGTTTGTTAAAACGTGTGGTGAAACATGTCAAATGATAAGAAATGTCAAACATGTTTCGCGTCAACAAGTTGCGTAACAATGCGAACGCGAGTCGATACATTGACAGAAAACAGAGATTTCAACATGTTTTTATGTGAATGTTTCGCCAGTGCGAACGCACAGTTACTATGCGTTCGCACTGGCGAAACATTCACAACGAAACATGTTGGAATCTCTATTTTCTGTCAATTTTCCATACAAAGTTTGACAGGCACCAGAAATTTCAACATCGTTTTGTTGTGATGTTTCGCCAGTGCGAACGTATAGTTATACTGTTATTACAACATCCCGTGAATAAGCCAATTATTATGGAGCAGTGGTGGCCCAGAGGTAACAGCCGCGACTTACGAGTTGTAGGTCGTAGGTTCGACCCCAGACAGGCGCTTTACTTTGTTTTGATTATTTCATCACCACTGTTCTCAAAACGGTGAAGGAAAACATCGTGAGGAAACCGGCATGTCCTAGAACCGAAAATTCGAAGACATGTGACATCTACCAACCCGCACTGGGCCCACGTGGTGGATTACGGCCCACTCCCTCTCACAGAGAAGAGGCTTGTTTCCCAGCAGTGGGAACATTTATAGGCTGATGATGAAATAAAAGAAAAATGATTTGTTACTTATATTTAGACTGATTAATTTAAGTGTAGTTGTCGCGGACCTTCAGAAGATACAATCCGCGAATGTAAATACAACAATAATCAAACATAGCAACATTACAACAATAACTTTATGCAATGGCAACATCGATAGTATATCACAGGAAGCACGTGCGAAATGTCAAATCAATGCGACGCAGTAAGAACCAGTATTTTAACTTGTTTGTGTTTAGACCGTTAGGGGACCGTGGTATCCGCTCGGATACAAAACACCCACGCGGCTTACATCTCTATTTGTATTAGCTGTAATGGTTATTTTTGTCTGAAAATTTTTTAGTCTATGGTCGGATATATATTCTCGTCAAATAAATCGACTAAAAGCAAAATATAAATGGGCAACATTTTAAAAAAATGTTGAAATTGACGTTCCCGCGCGGTCAAAATGTCAGTCAAACGTCACTCCCGGGATGCGCGCGTTCGCTGTAATAATTCGTTTTTTAATGGTTTTTGTGTGTAAATCGTCGGAAAGTGGTGATATTTTCATTTTGAAGTAAATATTACATCGTTTTAGATAATATTCGCACTAAATAACATTATATTATACCTATTTTGACCCAACCAAAAAAAGTGTAAACAAACGTGAAAGAGAAAGTTCACGTCAAAGTGAAAGTTGTGATATTTTGTGATTTTTCTGTATGGATTTGATCGGTAAGTGTTTTATTTCTTTTCTATATTTCATTGTTCATCGTTTTAGACAACATTTTGACAAAAATAAAAATTATTTTTTGTTACGGAGAAAGTTATGAAAGCACTAGAAATTCTAGGTCAGCAAAAATCTAGATTTTTGGAATATTTAAAAAAAAAAATTATCTCTAAAAACGCTTTTATTAGATAACTTATCTATCCATAATGTACCCTGCAAAATTTCATGTGAATTGGTACTGAAGTTTTATCAGAAATCGTAAAAACAATGAAGAATAGAAGTCACAACAAAAACGGGTAATAAAGATTAGTAAACGTTGATAACAAAGACTGTAACCATTTACAATGTATCCTTAATCTATATGAAGGCGCAGGAGGGCCTTCATCAGAACTCATCTCGCAGGGCGTGGATATAAGGCGGTGAATAAAACCGAATACCCTCAAAAATCAACTATTGTAATGCTTTTCTTGAATAATCACAGTATCACTAAAATTAAACTTCTAATAATAAAACAATAGTCTCTAGTCTTTAAATCTTCACAAAACTTATTAAATAGTATATTATGCAATTAGTGAATAAAGGACGGATTTAAAGCGAGGGCCATAGATGAATTACGAGCAAGTGAAGTGATTCATATTCAAGTGTCAGAATCCTGAGCGACGCGAGTGATTCATGGCCCTCGATATAAATCCGTTTTATTCAAGAGTTGCATACTATACTTTATACCATGACCACGAGAAAAAGAAAGATTTTAGCGAAAATAGATATTTAATTAAGAAAAACGTGTGCGGTCGTGGGACCCCCGTCAGAAACGAAGTTCTTTCTCACGTATGATTTAAAACAAAAATAAAGTTTTTGCAGTCGCCATCTTGCATTTACATTTTGACCTCATATCGGCGTTAGCGCCCTCGATAACTATGAAAACGACACCAAAGATGAAAAATTTAAATAAAAATTGAGCGGCCATCTTGTATTTACATTTCGACCCCACTATCGGCTTTAACACCCTCGAAAACCATGAAAACGATACCCATAACGAAAAATTAAAAAAAAAATCAGTGCCACCATCTTGAATTAACATTTCGACCCCACTATCGGCCTTAACACCCTCGAAAACCATGAAAACGATACCCATGACCATAAATTCAAAAAAATTCAAAGCCACCATCTTGAATTTACATTTCGACCCCACTATCGGCTTTAACACCCTCGAAAACCATGAAAATGATACCCATGACGAAAAATTAAAAAAAAATTCAAAGCCACCATCTTGAATTTACATTTCGATCCCACTATCGGCTTTAACACCCTTGAAAACCATGAAAACGATACTCATGATGAAAAATTTAAAAAAAATTAGAACCGCCATCTTGGATTTTCATTTTGACCTCACTATCGGCTTTTGCACCCTTGAAAACGATACCCATGATGAAAATTTTTAATCAGAGCCGCCATCTTGGATTTTCATTTTGACCTAATTCACACTATCTCTCACTCTCGAGACTCGTACGGCATACAGTGTACTCGGGCCGATGTGTACAATTTTATTCCACAACACAGTAATCACTTTACTCTTTTCTTTTGTTTTTCTGCCAGCGTTCTCTCTCTCTTTCTCTTTGAATTATAAGAAGACAGTCACAAATATTAACAGTTTTTAGCGCGACGATTTCTGAAAGTTGCGGCCGCGTTGAAGAACTTCGTTCCAAAAAAGGAAGGTTAAATTAATCGCAAGGAGGTTGTGTAGCATTGAGATCGAGGTGGAATATATTGGTGTTCTAAATTCAAACACCAAAATAGTGATTAAAAGTCCTTTTTATTCACTGTTGACAGTGAATAAAATAAGCTTTTTAGAGGGGGAATGGTATAAAATAACTTTGATCGAGGCAATGGAAATCGATTCGTCGCAGACGTGGTGCGCTGGCGCCGTTCCGTTCAACAGTCCTCTCAAAAGATGGCCGCCCCGCTACCATCGACACGACGCTCCGCTAGAGTGGCTTTGACAGCGATCATAAAGCCACTCTTGACGTTGACATTTCGATTTCGATGTCGACGCGCCGTCATATTCGAGTAGCAAAAAACATAAACAATAACACTTTAGACGTTATTATGAAACCCGATGCTTTGTTTATTCAAGTGCGGTCGTAAATCTGTCACGGCGCGGACCACCTGCGGGCCGCGAGCGGTTAAAGTTTAGTCAGAAGCCGTGTTTACCAAAGTGAGTTCGTGTCGGGTTTGGAGCCGGCATCTCTGGATTGAAAGCTGAGTATCTAATGTTTTAAGATTAATTAAGTTATTCACTGAAACCAGTGGTAGGACTTCGGTATATCATCCCACGATTTAAGGGGTGGGAGTGGGGGTGGGGGGGCGGGGGGGGTCTACTACCCCCCTGTGAAGGAAAACATGTGACGCCCCCCCCCTTTTCGAGATATGATTTTTTTTTAATTCTAACCTAACTTTCGAATTTTTGGAAGGACTTTTATGTAAGGGTACATATGTATGTATATTTTTGGGGGGGGGGGTAGGAGATCACCCCCACATGGGGGAAGTTTAGGAAATGTATAGTTTTTTTTAAATAATTTTTTTATAATCTTATTTTGAGGTTATGTTTTGGTGATTTTTTGATGAAGCACTGTACGTTATGGCTATTTTATAGGGTATTTTTTTTTTGTTATAGAAATAGGAGGAATAGGAGGTTTAAAAAAATAACCACGAAGGGGATGGCGGGGCCTGTTCGCTCGCTACGCTCGCTCACTAGACCCCGCCATCCCCTTCTAACCTAACCTGTCCGAGTCGGGGTGCCCCAAGTCCCGAGCTCGCTTCGCTCGCTCTTGCATCCTAAGTTTTCGGGCCTTGTCAACGGAGCCCCGCTGTGCGGGGCTCCTATTTCTGGGTGGTTTAAAAAAAAATAACCACGAAGGGGATGGCGGGGTCTGTTCGCTCGCTACGCTCGCTCACTAGACCCCGCCATCCCCTTCTAACCTAACCTGTCCGAGTCGGGGTGCCCCAAGTCCCGAGCTCGCTTCGCTCGCTCTTGCATCCTAAGTTTTCGGGCCTTGTCGACGGAGCCCCGCTGCGCGGGGCTCCTATTTCTGGGTGATTTAAAAAAAAATAACCACGAAGGGGATGGCGGGGTCTGTTCGTTCGCTACGCTCGCTCACTAGACCCCGCCATCCCCTTCTAACCTAACCTGTCCGAGTCGGGATGCCCCAAGTCCCGAGCTCGCTTCGCTCGCTCTTGCATCCTAACTTTTCAGGAGTACGAAAACGCTCTCAACTGCTAGGGGCCGCATTCCGAGTTACGATAAAAGTGATTATATCGCGAATCCGACCAAATTTAATAGTCACAAAATATAAGGATTATTGAGTTATAATTGTGACTTTGGACTTTGGTCGGATTCGCGATAATATCACTAAAGTCCCCGTCACGAGAACCTATAATTTTTGTAAATAAAGAACTTCTACCAAGTTACGTAGCGACAATTTAAACAACGAATAATCCCAAATTCAATGAAGTCAAAGTAACGTACGTGTTATACGAAACTAATGAGCAATTTCACTTGATCGGGTTATATTTTAGCGATTTATAGCGCTGTCGTCTAAGGTTTTGTGGTACTGGAACGCATCTGATTCATGGAACGTAAACATTTGAGCCACGATTTTGAAGTAAGTTCACGCTGACGTTGTCTCTGCTGTCTTTCGAGTTTCGAATGCGTCTGTTTGTTTGTGGTGTTTTCGCGGATTAGGTTATATTGTTTGTTTGTAATTAGATGTGTGTGTTGATATAATTATATCCCTGTAAAAAAACAGTACAAAACTGTTTTTATTTTATTTTGAGTACCCAAAGATTGCAAACCCCTAAATGTGTGTTTACAAAATTTATAGCTCTCGTGACGGGGACTTTATTAGTGTAACTCGGAATGCGGCCAGGGACACAAACGATGACTGTCATGTGAAATGTCAAGAAAATGGCGTCATTTTACGTTTGGTTTCACTAATCGGCAATATTCGGAAAATTATTATAACTGTTAATTTAATAACGCTAATTTAAATCGGCAAAATATATGTCATAAAATGAATTATGCATGAAAAGTATCTAAATTATCAAATATACGTATTTAATTCATAATTAATATGAAGTAAAACATTTTAGTGCGTTGACCTTACGTAAAACTAAACATCCAGAGTCAAAGCAAAATGTCAAAGTGACAAAATATTGCTAAATTTTTAAGATTTTGTTTTATTTTTTTCTCATAAACTATTTATCTGCGCAGCTAAAAATTTTACGTGGAGGCTTCTAATAATACGATCTTTCTGTAAAAAAAATATGGACTTCCAACTCGTGGGATGATAATCCGAAACTTAGCCATGAGTATGGCCTAACCAGGGGCCGCTGTCGAGTGTCCTTTGGAAGTGAGCTTCCCGGGACGAAAAGATTAGGCGGTGAGTATGGCCTTACCAGGGGCCGCCATCGGGTGCCCTCTGGAAGCTCACTTCCAGAGGGTGAAAGAATGGGGCGGTGAGTATGGCCTAACCAGGGGCCGCCGTCTTCCAAAGGTATGCTTGACCTTAAAGTCTTAACGAGTGCCCCCTTTGGAAGTGAGCTTCCTGGGGCGGAAACCATACCGGTTTCTAGCTGTTGAGTGGTGTAATGACAAGATCTAATATTTGACATTTGGTTTCAGTAAATACCAATAATCTAAGAAACGGACACAAAATATGGAAGTCTCAGTGTCATCGATAACATCTATCTACAGATGGTGAAAGTGGCCCCCCCTGTTCAAGTCTGCTTGCCCTGCGTTCTGTGCTTTGTCTCCATAAAGAATTAACAAGCGAAGCAGATAAAGTAAACCCAGGTACAAGTTACACACAATATTTTTTTTCTCATTCGCTACGTCTGCCTAAGGTTACACCCTCACAAGAGATCGACATAATACTCTAGTATCACATGATTCCTGTAGATAACATATATGGGCAGACGTCGCGACAGTAGTATCATGTCCATGTGCCTTTTTGTAATACAAAATAAATAAATATTTTTATCTAATTAACTTATTTGGCTATCACTTTATCAATTAAGTACTAGATAACCTCGTAACTCCAATTTTTATTTTTATTTTTCATGTATTAAACTTGTAACTCCTTTTATTTAAGAAAAAATGGCTTTAATGTTAATATTTTTTAAATATTTGGTTGTGTACATACTTTATAGTATCCATTATGTTGCAAATTAAATTCATATTAAAATTAATTAACTAACATTATTTTTTAAATTAGTTTTGTTGCTCCTGTAAAGTTGGTCAAAATGGAGTTACATGTTTTGCGTATTAAGGTGACAATTTTGAATTTTAATTTCAGCATGCCAAAGAAATCATTTAATTTTATTCAAAAAGTCGGTTTCACAAAAAACTAATCATAAATAATTAAAAGAGAATAATTAAGAGAGAGAGACGTTTATTCAATAAAGTTCATAATTCCATGCTTTTATTTGAATGAATCAAACAGAACTTCAAGGCCGATGTTGCTATCATAAAAATAATTTGTTTTTAATAATTTACAACATCGGTCTATCGTCGCGCGATAAAGAAGTGTCAAAGTGCCTTTTTAGAGTATACTCGTCGTTTACGGTCATGTTAGGGATTAGAATGACGTCAGAATCGTAGACAAATTACGATAAAACGAGAAAAGAGCGTTCTCGCACTTGTCATATTAGCCCTGCACACTCCTCCATGTAATGGGGTCATCTGGGTCGGAAAGGATCCGCCGCCCGAGGCATATGCCTCGGGCGGCGGATCTGACTGATTCGGGATGGGGTACAATCGGCTGCCTCGACAACCAGAGGGTTGCGATGTCTGGGAGCGAAATCAAAGTACCTAACGCTTGGACATGCGTTTTAAGAACTGGTGAATCATTCGGATTTCACAGTCGAGATGGAGGATCTCGTTGCTGACATAAAAGGGGGCTCCCGTAGCGTTGCGAAGGAAACGGTTCTGTAGGGTCTGCATCCTATGAATGCACGCTGTATAGATACGCAATTTGCACTTGAGTGACAATTTGCTGCGTGCATTCAGAACGAAGTGGAGTCTACCTAGAGCGAAAGCAGCTGGCGAACGAACCGTCCTTATGTGCTCTGAAAAGGAGAGATGATGGTCAAGGGTCGCACCGAGGTATTTGGCTCGCTTCTCCCAAGGGATCGGCTTACTGAACAAGGTGATTGGTCGGGGCAGGGGGTGAGGTCTAGAAGAGCATTTTGTGAACAAAACTGCTTGGCTTTTATCAGGATTTACTTCGATTCTCCACTGTCTAAAGGCGCCAAGATTATTGACAGCCCTTTGTAGAGTTAGGAGAGTCGAAGCGGAACTACCTTAACAAATGATCGCCGTATCGTTTGCGAACAGAGCGAGATGCGTCCTTCTGTGTTTGGGAACATCGCTAATAAATAGCTTGAATGCGATGGGGGCTATCACTGAGCCCTGAGGGACTCCTGCCCTTATGGGGCAGGGGGAGGATAGGGCTCCTTCGATACGGAAGTGGAAGGTGCGGTTCGACAAGTAGTATTGCATAATGAGCACGAGACGATTTGGCACACCGAGTTTGTAGAGCTTATAAATTATAATTCAAGTTCTATTAAGCCGTTGTGCCAGACTTTGTCGAAGGATTTTGCTATATCGAAGAAGACCACACCTGCTTGCCGGCCTTGGGTGAGAGCACCTTTGACCAGTTCGACAATACGGTGGACCTAATGCACGCTAGAGTGCTGAGCTCGAAAGCTGAACTGTTCATTGGAGATGAGGCCCTAAGTCTCTGCATAGTCTCTGAGATGCTTAGAAATAAGCCTCTCATAGATTTTGCTGAGGACTTTGAGCAGACTGATGGGGCGATAGCTAGAGGGCTCGTTTTTAGGTTTGCCGGGCTTTGGGATACCTATGACTGTGGTCTCTTTCCACGTCTTGGGGAAGATATTATTGCTTAGAGCACCATTGAGGATGGTGTTCAGTAGCATGATCAAGTGGGCTGGGAAGAGCTGGACCACCATATTGGTGAGACCGTCTGAGCCGGGGGCTTTACGAATTTTAATACCTTTGATTATCTCGTGTACCTCATCGGGTTCGATAGGGGGCAGGGGAAAATCAGGGTCATCAACGGGAGGAAGGGAGGCGTTAACCTCATCGAGGTGAGCTTTTTCTACTGGTAGTGGTTTCCTAGAAAGCGTTGTTGACACCGTAAAGCAATCCCCACCCCCCAAAGATTTAAATCGCTAGATTTGCCCTCACCGTACTCAGTCACAAGAAAAAGTGTCCATAATGAGAAAAGTATAATAATAAATAATAATACCCCACCGCCGTATCTCTACGTTGACGTCGTGGTGGGGCTTGCGCGCTCCGAACTCTAGGCCCTTGTCGGTAGAGTTTGCTTTGCCGGAACGGGTCTGGGATGAGGAGCCAGACCAAGAGAGATACAAAAACCCGCAGGGCAGCATGTGGCGAGCTGTTGGGCAGTAGCGACCCCACGGACCCTATCTCCCGGGAGAAGTCTTGTTCCTCACCTCTGGCTTGCCTTCATTGGCCGGCTGGAGTGAACACTGACGAGGAACGGCCCTCCCGCCTCATTCTTGCCTTAATTGGCCGGCTTGACTGGAGATTCGCAAGAGCAAACGTGCTCGGAGGAAGGAAGTATTCCAGTAAGATGCTGGTAGGGATCTTGACCGTACTTCCAGGATTGTCCTGATAGCCGTGGAGTACCTCTCCACTCCTCATAAGCACCTCAGGACGTGTTGCCCCCTTGTCGCTACGGCACTATGTGCTAACGACCGTTTTCGGGGGTCCATTATTGAGTGTGCAAGTCACCCCCTGCCATTTTATCCGTGTGCATATAAAACATAGATCAGGCAGGGGCCATAGTCCTTCCATAGTTCCAGGTGACCAGTCCACTTTAGCAACCCAAACCCATAGTCCGATATCTTTGTTTCCATATCTTACAATAGTCCTATACCAACCGGGGTTTATCCTTGGCTGCACTTGCATAGTGCGAACAGGGATAATCGTCGGTTGGTACCTCATTTAATTAAAAACGTCTAAGGGGCCTCTGCGAGTTGGCTTCGGCCCCTCGTACGCCTTCCAAAGGTCCGGGACCCCTGGGTCCCGAGAAATGTCAAAGACGTACAAATAATAATAATAAAATTCATTTATTTGCAAACATAAGTGTCACTGTTACATAAAAGCTCTGCCTCCCGAACTAGGTAGTTAACCTGTATCTCAGGAGACAGTTCCCTTCCTTAGTATATAATTCATTTTGCTTACATGCTAGGTGTAATACTAATTGTTACATTAATAAAAAAAAATACAATATGGTTATAAAAAAAAACTAAATTAGATATAAATAATTATAATATTAATTAAATTAGCCTAGCCATAAGACCTCGCCGATACCCACTCGATCTTGTACTGTGCAGCTGTGGCGGCATGTCGTGTAGCTCAAGTTAAATTTGCCAACAGTGACAGAGCTCCACGACCAAAACTAGCTGTACCAGCTTGGCAGTGCACGATTGAGCGTCGTATCAGTGAGGCTAGAGTACTCATCGGCAATCTAATCTGCTTCAGGGAGGGCAATACTTGCCCTAGAGTGATGCGCTTTGTGAAGCGGGCGTTCTCGGGAACTGAAATAAGTTCTCAAGATTATTTGACCCGCGTCACAGAGCGTATCGACTTCCTGAAGCAGAAGATCTGTGCATGGGCGAATCGCATTCGACGGTACAGGCGGAGAGTGGAGCGGTACACTCAGAATCGCACATTCCAGAGCGATGAAAGGTGGTTATAGGGCTTGGGAGCGACCGGACAAAGGTGTGATTGACATGCGCCTACCGGATGATGACGCCATGTGCTCGTTCTGGCGAAGCATCTGGTCGGCGCTTGTCAATCATACCGAAAGTGACTGGACTAGGAAGATCGAACGAGCGTGCAAGCAAATACCAGAAATGGGGGCACTCACCATCAGCCCCCAAGATGTAGCTCGTGCAGTCCGTCCGTTACCTAAATGGAAATCACCAGGGCCGGACGGGCTGCATAACTTTTGGATAAAATGGCTCCAAAGGTCGCACGCCCGTTTGGCATCCCAGTTCCAGTCAGCTCTAGAGTCAGGGTCGCTGCCCCAGTTTCTTACAACAGGAATAACCCACCTGCTCCATAAATCAGGTAGTACCTACTGCGGAACCTAAAAATTATAGACCGATCACGTGTCTACCGACGGTCTATAAAGTTTTTACATTCATTTTGAGAGCTAAAATTAACAAACATATAGACACCAACTCCATCATGTCTGCCTCTCAAAATGGATGTAGGAACGGGTCCCGCGGTACTAAGGAGCTACTCCTCATCGATATGGCCATTAGCCAGCAGGTTCGTCGTTCCCGAAAGGATCTGTCGACATGCTGGATAGATTATAAGAAGGCCTATGACTCGGTGCCACATACGTGGCTCATGAGGGTGCTGGAGTTGTATAAAGTAGATGCTATTGAGATGTCAAAATGTTGTAAAAAAAAAAAACTGACAGCTTCGCGCACAGATTACCTATGCCGGTGGCGCGCGAGTCCATGCCGACTGAGCGAAATGTTGCCATTTTAAATATTGCATTTTGTATAGTCATTTTTATTATTTTATTTTATTTTTATATCATATATATATCTCATTATATGCTGTACCGGTCGACGTCATAACGCCAATGTCGGCTGTTAATTTTTTTAGAAATTTAGCCTATTTTATCAATTTCAAATTTTTGTTCATAATCTGTTTTCTTACTAGTCATTTATTATTGTCATGTTAAGTAGTTTTGGAAGATCAACGCAGTCACATGATTTTGCCTTTGAAGGTACATACCTACCTTCTTACTTTAGAAAGATGATAGTTTTTGATTTTTTAAATATCTAATAGATATGGTGTATAAAATGTGATAGTTATTATGACACAGATATTGGGTATTTATTCACAACACAACACACACACATGTCAGTATATTTGATTTTGTGAGCTATTTTTTTATATTAACCTATCTTTTATTATATTATATTTTATTCTGATATTTAATTTATTAAAGCGGACACACACTTTCCTGTTTATTATTCTAGCGTATGGCACTCGTGGGTTGCAGCTGAAAATCAGCGTCAGGTTGTACACTTTATGTTGTCATCTGACAATATGCTGAGCTGAAGCCCTTTTGGCATTATAATCATTGTTTTTTGTTTTTATAGTTATAAGGTGTATTTTTTCTGCTGTAATGCCAATAAACGCATTTTTCTTTCTTTCTTTCTTTCTTTCTTATGCAACCCTACGCACCTTCCTGATGTCATGTATGGGGCAATGGAGGACGGTGCTTCGCTATCCAGGATGTCGACATACCCTGAGGAATAGCGAACCGATAAGGATCGAGCGAGGTATATTCCAGGGTGACAGTTTGAGTCCACTTTGGTTCTGCCTAGCCTTGAATCCTCTAAGCACACTGCTGAAGGATTCAAGGCTGGGCTATCGATTGAGAAGAGGTGGTCAGGTTATATCTCACCTCCTTTACATGGATGAGTTGAAACTCTTTGCCCCCAACAATTTGCAACTGCTGGAGCTACTGAAGGTAACCGAAACTTTCAGTTGTAGTGCCATCAGGATGGAATTTGGTGTGGACAAATTTGCGGTCATGCATGTAAAACGAGGGGAGATTGTGGAATCCGTGGAAACCCACCTCTCGGATTCCATACACCTAAGATCCCTCTCCTCAATCGAAACATACAAGTATTTGGGTATGTCGGAAGCGTTGGGTATCAACGCTGCTGACATGAAGCAATCGCTGAAGGAGCGCTTCTTTAGCCGCCTGAATAAAGTATTAAATAGTCTTTTATCAGGCGGAAACAAAGTGCGCGCCTTCAACGGTTGGGTCATGACGGTTTTGATGTACTCTTTCGGCATACTCAAATGGATTCAGACGGAACTTGACGCCCTGGATAGGAGGGTCCGCACACTACTGACCGCAAATCGGATGCATCACCCACGTTCATCGGTAATGAGACTGTATATCCCGCGGAAGTGCGAGAGGCCGAGGCTTCTTAAATGCTCAGACCCTGCACAACCGTGAGGTATGCAGTCTCAGGGAATACTTCCTAGAAACCGACGTGGGGATGCACCGAGATGTGGTCTCAGTGGACAAGGGCCTCACCCCGCTATCCTTGGCTAACGAGAACTGGCGCAAACCTATAGTATTAGATACTAATGACCGCAGGGAGGTATGGCAGAGCAAAGAGCTTCACGGGCGCTTTTACCGGGCCTTACATGGGCCCGATGTAGACCTTTTAGCGTCCGTATCCTGGTTGTGATTCGGTGACCTCTTTGGGGAAACCGAAGGTTTTGTCTTTGCGATTATGGACGAAGTTATGATGACGAACAACTACCGGAAATATATTGTGAAGGACGGCACGGTTGACATCTGTCGGGCATGCCACCGTCCCGGAGAATCAATCAGACACATTATTTCTGGCTGTTCTCGTCTGGCTAATGGAGACTACTTGCATAGGCACAACCTTGTAGCCAGGATTATCCACCACCAACTTGCTCTGAAATACAGTCTTGTGGAATCAGAAGTACCGTACTATAGATATGTGCCCGACCCAGTCCTCGAAAATGGTAATATCACGTTGTATTGGGATCGATCTATCATCACTGACAGGACTATTGTTGCCAATAAGCCAGACATAGTGGTGATAGATCGATTAGAGCGCCGCACACTACTACGGGCTACTATTTTTTATATTTTTAAATGTTTTTTTTAAATTATTTTTTATAAGAATATTTAAAAATGTAAAAAGTATGTTTATAAATGAAATAAAAATTATTAAATTAATTATTAATTAATTTTGCACACCTCATTAGGTTATAATACAATGTACCTTTTATACCAGTAACACCTTTTTAACATGTATTATGCAAATAAATTATTTGATTTGATTTGATTTGAAAAATTAAAATATTATTGCCCGAGTGGTGTGGTGTGTTGCGCATGATGGTGTGGTTTTGTATGTAATCGTAAGAATTACGATGTGTGTGTATGTGTTCGTAGTGCAGTCATTTTATTTGTTTGGGTTAGTGGTGACAAGATTTTCTGTTTGCTCGTAATCCAATTTGCTGAGCCAGGTTATTATATTCTTTCCGAAATTGTGGTTATTCCAATTCTGTGCATTTTTAATAGTAAGTTTGTTGTATATACGTGGTGCGGTGGAGTTGTAATGGCGTTTTACAAAAGTGGATTTCAGTGAAGGTGCTGGACATATGAAGCGTCTCTTGGTGGTTGGTAGCAGCTGAGAAATTGTGATACGGTGAAATCTGCGTAGTACCCGACTTACGTAAAGCTTGCGGACCGATAGAACACCAGTGCGATTGTATAAATCCGTTGTGGGGTGCCGGTACGGCAGGGAGATGAGAACTTTAAGGAGCGCACGCTGAGCACGTTCCAGTCCTATTATAACAGACTTCGACGCGCCACCCCAGGAACAGATGCAATAGTTAAGTACACATTCGCCTAATGCTTTGTAGGTTGATATCAGAAGCTTCGTAGGTGCAACATTTCTTAGTTGTTTAAATATATAAATTAATTTTCGAAGTCGGGCACTTAGACTTGAAGTATGGTGATTCCAGTTTAAGTTCTCATCAACTATATCGCCTAAGTATTTTATAACATTTGATCTTGTCAAAACATCACAGGTACATTGGGTATTCCCGCGCGGGTTTCGGTTACATGGGAAAGCATGAATTCTTATACTAAACTTATTACTATACTAACGATATTAGTCTTTGTAAAACATAAATATTTTGTTTTGGATGTATTTAACGACAGCAGGTTGTCCTCAAGCCACTTCGTGACAATTGCGAGACCGCTTTCTGTTAACGACCGCACCTGTTCCCATGTCTGGCCATAGAATAAGATGACAGTGTCGTCTGCGAACATAATGGTTTCAGGAATGGCAATCGTTAGGAATGGCAATTTCCGCAAGACTATTTATATAAGTCAAAAAAAGAGACGGACCAGTCGTACTTCCCTGCGGAATGCCAAACATGCAAGTCGCAGCGTCACTTAAGTGCTTATCTACCCTGATTAGCTGCTCCCTACCCGCCAGATAGTCCTGGAACCACTGAAGAACATGTCCCCTTTTTTTTTTGGGTGGGAAATTATCAAATAACTTCTCCCGCTCTGGGCGGAGCGGGAGGGCGTGTCAGACTCTTACTGACTAAAACCCACCCGTGTTCCCGGCAACAGGGCAACCTTCGGTTGCCCTGTTGCTTCGAACCCCCGGCAGGCATTGGCCCTAACGGACCCCGTCAATTCTGCTGACATCTCTTTGAGGCGCGCGTGGAACACAACGCGCCGTCGACCCGGGCTTGGTCCTTATCGGACGGCGAGCTACCCATTGCTCACCGTCCGCAAGCCCGCGCCTACGGTGGCCGAAAATCGGCTCGCGATTCCCGTCCCGAGCGTCTCCTTCTGCGGCGGTTAGGGGCGTGAGGGCGCGAAATTTGCCTCTCCCTCACGCGTTCCGCCTCCTCCTTCGCGAGCATTACCGCTTCGCAGAAGGAGGTGATGGCCTGCCATTTCCTCTCGCTCCGTACCATGGCCTGAACTAGGGCCGGACGCGAGAGATCACCGCCGCCGATCGCCTCTACGAGAACACGGCGTTGCTCCGCCCAAGCTGGGCAGACCTCCACCTTATGCTCCACCGTGTCCTCAGGCCGATCCACACAATGGTGACACCCGGGCGGGTTTCCTCCCGCCTTATCCTGAACAGGAACCTCCCGAAGCAGCCGTGTCCGGTGAGGACCTGCATCAGGCGGAAGGTGAGAACGCCGTGGCGTCTCTCCAGCCACTCCTCAAAGACGGGTCTTATCGCCGCGATTGTGGCGTGCCCAACATGTCCCCTTACACCCAGACTGCACTGCTTTTTTAGAAGTATTGGGATCGATACAGTATCAAATGCTTTTTTTAGGTCGAGAAAAACACCGATTACTTTCTCTCCCGCATCAACATGCTTTGTAATTATCGATGTCAGCGTTAGCAGGGCATCATTTGTAGATATTCTTTTTCTGAACCCAAATTGACGATCGGTTAACAACTTGTTTTTTTCCAGGTAGCTCACGATTTTTTTTCAGATTCAGATTCAGATTTATTTTGCCAACAATGTAGGTACAGGTATAAGATGGTACATCACTAAGTTTTTCCGCTACATTCTACCTTACGGCATGCAAAGTCGTAAAAACTAAAAAAATACAGTTTTCAAATAAATCATGCAGTCGTAAAAACTAACAATACAATTTTTATCTAAATTAACAATATTAATAATTAAGTCATTCTGATATAATATAAATTCTCGTATATGTCATTTATATTTTTTTATAGTTATATATTTTTATCGTTTAAAAAGTCTTTTATACAATAATAGCATTTTTCTAATAATAATGCATAGAATAGAATAGAATAGAATGATTATTTATTTGCATAGAAAATAGGTAAAAAAATGTAGATGTTTTATAATTAGAGATCCTTATACTTTCTACCTTAAATTAGGCATGCAAACATTTAGTACAAGTGCTTAATAGTCTAAAAATACAGTCAATATGAAAATTCTTATAATAATATGGTCAATAAAATAAAATAAAGATTTAAAGATATAGTAAGAGACTAGTTTCTCAAGAACCTTCGATAAACATGAGAGCAGCGAGATGGGTCTATAATTTGAAGGTGTTTGCTTATCATCAGCCTTGTGTATAGGTGTAACTATTGCTTTTTTTAAATATTAGGAAAAGTGCCGAATCCTAAGCTTAGATTACAAAGGTGACTGATAGGTTCTGCTAGTACGTCTTTAGCTAACTTAATTAACCTACTAGAGATATTATCGAGGCCAGGTGCACTTTTTATTTTAAGAGATGCAATAACGCTATCTATTTCTGTTGCGTCTGTAAGCGTAAAAGACATGGTGGTTGGCGCTGTGTTTGTACCTGATGAGCTGGCTAGTTCGGCTTCGGTTTTATTTAATTTGCGGAGAGTGGCATCGGCTAGCTCACTACCAATAGTAGTAAAGTACGTGTTTACTTGATTCAACGACGTAATTGGTGTGCTGTCAATATGCAGTAGGTAAATCTTCAGGTACGTCATTTTTTTTTTTTTCAAATTACAGATATCCTTTATGATATTCCAGGTTTTTTTAAGATTACTACTATTCATTTCTAGTTCTGCACGGTAGTATTGTGATTTTAGTGATTTAATAATTTTATTGAATGAATTTCTATACTTAATGTATATTTGGCGTAATTGCTCGTTTTTGGGTTGTTTCCTTGAATTTTGATGAAGCTTGTCTCTTTTACGGATCGATCGAACAACGCCCACGGTAATCCATGGCTTCAGTGGAGCTTTTCTTTTTGGTTTGTATGAAATACTAGTACAATCATTCATAATACCCCGGATCGTCTTTACTAAACATTCCGCGGCAAGGTTAGCATCATCTAGCATATAAAAGTCAGACCAGTCTACTTCCTTGAGCGGTAAGGTGTGCGGAAACATAATCTAGTTTTATATTTGTATACGTAGGTTTATTTTTAGGCAACCCTGCGTGTGTGATACACAATAGAATAGGGCTATGGTCTGTCAGCTCTGAAAAGATTACTGTTTGCCAGCGTTCCTTCGTTCGTACCATAAAATGGTCCAAGCAGGTGTTTACTCTAGTTGGGTATAAAATACCCTGTTGTAGGCCATGTGATGCCATGATACATAAGTAGTCATTCGCATAACTGTTATTAAATATCACATGACAGCGTGTTGATATTGATATCCCCAGTAAAGACGACGTCTCTATTACGAATCTTTTTAAGAATCTCGTCAAGTGATGCTAGGTAAAGTTGAGGGTTTTTGAAACAAGGAGGACGATAAGAACAAATTATACTGTAGCAGACAGAATCCAATTGCAAACAATTACCGTCCACTATGTCTGGTTCAGAGACAACAACACTGAGTTCTGTACGCACATAATATGCTACTGCACCGTCATTCTGATTTAAGTTGTTCTTAGTGTGGTACACGTTATAGTCATTTAAATTGGGAGGTGCAACTCCCTGTTTTGTCCAACACTCAGTTAATACTATGACATCCACTTTTATATTGATGGTCGCTATAAAGGAAAGCAGCAAATCAAAGTTGCAGTATATGCTGCGAATGTTCAAACAAAGAATACAAAGGGGGTTCGAACCAGCGGTATTATTTAAAACAAGAGAACATTGGGATAAATCAGTGAGCTTCGTACAGTCAGCATTACCCGTATTATCAAGATCATTAATTATAGTCAAGTTAGAAGTATCGAATTTTGATATAAGAGAACCTGAGGTACCAGCTATAAGGCCGTTTGAAGTTATGTGTTTGTAATAGAGTTTTCAATACAAATGTGGTTTCCATTTGATAATACGGACTGAAGGCTATTAAAAGCATACATATACATTTTTCATTGTATGCTGATATGTGCTTGTTAATAGTATGTGTCAATTGTGTGATTGTGTTTTGAGTGTCATGAAAGTGTGAGCAGTCATTTGCGCCGCAGTGTGCTACTACTATAATGTAGCTCAACAAAAGGCACAGGCGCTGTTGGCAGATTTTTATAAAAGTAATCATAGTAAGTCAACAAAAATAAAAATAAGTAAGTTAGAACTAAAAAAGGTAATATAAAACTTTGCATGCTGTACTTAAGTTTGACAATTACAGTAAATAGTCATTGGTGCCGATTCTCTTGTACACCGAGCTAAACTAACTAAACTATCACTAAAATTCCTTACTTTTGACTATGAGAATCTCAAAACTATTCTGCAAAATAAATTCTCTAAATTTAAAAATAATTTTGACACATCTAAATCGAATTTAACAATCGCGACTCCACACGTGATACCTAACCACTTGAATCTTTTTAGAGCCAGAGGCGCGCAGGGGGGGCAGCCTTGACGTGTTTTATATGGATTCTTCACTTTTTGTATGGAAAATAAGAAAAAATATTACCTACATGCAGAGTGTTAGGGGTTTAAGGGTTTTATAAAGAGTGTCGAAATTTTCATTATTTTTGCGATTGGACTCACCGTTTTCGAGATATACCTAAGCAAAAGAAAAAAAAAAATCAGTACTGTTTTTTCATCTCAAGTCGAAGTGTTGGTGTGAATTTTAGTTCATGACAACCAATTTTATTCCACATGTTTTTAGTCGCGATTAAAAATAGTCATATTTAGTTAGAAAAAATCAAAATTTTAGGTTAAAAACGTCAAATTCAGAATAGCAAAATTGCCATTTTCACTAAACTAATAAAATAATAACAAATAATAACTGTCAAACTAAAATATAGTTAATTTGTGTCACTTTAGTCTATTTCAGAATGGGAAAACGTCGTTTGACAGGAATAAACTAAATTTTGGTGATTTTTAGTTTAGTTTAGAGGTATTTGTGACAAGACAATCGGCACGGAATATCCGTCCATGCGTTTCCCAGCAGAACGAGTACTTATGTTCCTTGGAAAATTCTCTGCACAAATAAAAAAGCTTTCTTGCGTTTGCCGTTAGGGTTTCTGCTACGTATATCGGAGTCTGCGGTCCCTTTATTTGCAAGTGGGTAGTGTTTAATTTGTTGTTTTTATTATCGTGATTAAACTTTTTCACGGCCGCTATGATACTTTCCTTTGCAAGTTTGCTGGTAAATTCGACGAAAATAGGTTTATAACTTACAGTTTTGGTGTTAACTCGGAATATGTCTCAGATCCCAGATTTTTCAATGTCTATGTTGAGAACTTTTCCAAATTTTTTTACTGAGTTTATCAGATCTGCGGTGGACTCTTTCTGTTCACTTTTAGGGATGTTACGTATCTCAATAGTTGAGCATTTTAAACTTTTCTCCATATATTCCAGTTTATTTTCCAGAGATTGTATGTATTTTTGTTGATCGCATCGTTCATTTTCCAGTTTAGATATGTTTGCAATTATTTCATCGAACTTGCCGGAGTTAAACTCAACTGATTTCCGTACCTCACGATATTCCTCTCATATCTCGCTTACGCTAGTGAGTATTTGGTTGATTTTATTATTTTGAGTGTCAGACCAAGCTTTCAGTGTACTCATAATTTCGGCTTTAAAAGATTGCCATTCCACTTTATATTCATGGTCAAATTTACGTTTCGATGGGCGCATGCTTACATTTTTAGAAGGTTCATCAAAAACTTCTTTATCAAAATCGCAGGTGGGAATACTTGGTTCAGAGCAACCGTGGTACGGAGAGAGCAGAGGTTCCGAGGAGGTCGCAATTAGCGGAGGAGTACGTCGCATCGACATGTTTACTTTAACTTCAACTCGTGCGCCTGATACCTACTCGGCAACAGCTACGCTCCCAGTGCGGACGCACTTACGGCTGATGGGCGGTGACCGTAGCGTCGCGTTCGTGCAATTAGCGTGTTGGTGATTAGCGCCGAGGGTGTGGTTTTGAGCTTATTGGTTAATTAGCTAATTACTCACGCAGTTGATGTAGGTGCCACTCGTCGCACACCGCTTCACTTCGTAATGCTTATGTGCGCCTGGTACTTGCGCGATTTTTTATTACCTATTAGATTTTCATTATTTAAATAAAATTTTGACAAAATAGCTGACTTAAAACACGTCTGCACCACACAGAGGTCCGGTCGGAAAGGGGAAGTGAACTCACACATTAAGCGTATCCATGACAAAAAGTATAGTCACTGCGTCATTGTGTGTTAGAGGTGTTAAAACGAAACAGAAACGCGATTGTCTTTTGACGTGATATAGGCGAATCTAACGATTCAAAACTTAGCCGCTTCATCATTTTCATGTCAGCCGTCACTGCGGCCGTCAAGTGTGGCCATGAAGATATAAATAATAATAATCTTCATGTTTTTTTTTGTTAGGGCATCTCGTAGTTGACCTCTGAGATCATGACTACTTAACCGGGCTTTCCTGTGGGTGCCTTAAGCACTTAAAACCAAACCTCCAGCCAGGGGTTCTTCAACTATGCTAATTAAAACTAGGTGAACACTCGCTAAGGGCACCCCCTGTGGCGTACGAACCTCGGCTTAGGGCGTCAACCGAAGGGGGGGACATCAAAGATGGGACGGGCTGGATCTTCATGAGTACGGCCACCGCTTTTCTAGGAAACTGTAGCTTAACCTTAGTCTCGAACCAAAATGATAACCGCCCCTCGTCCCTTTCCCTTTTGTCGCCTACGCAATCGACGCCATAAATAAGTCTATCTTTGACCAATAATACGTATTATGGATTACGTATAATTAGCTTGTTAAGTACTGTTCTATTTAAAGTGGGAATTGGTGCCGATTCTCTTGTACACCGAACTAAACTAACTAAACTATCACTAAAATTCCTTACTTTTGACTATGAGAATCTCAAAGCTATTCTGCAAAATAAATTCTCTAAATTTAAAAATAATTTTGACACATCTAAATCGAATTTGACAACCGCGACTCCACACGTGATACCTAACCACGTGAATCTTTTTAGAGCTGGAGGCGCGCAGGGGGGGAAGCCACGACGTGTTTTATATGGATTTTTCACTTTTTGTGTGGAAAATAAGAAAAAATATTACCAACATGTAGAGTGTTAGGGGTTTAGAGGTTTTATAAAGGGTGTCGAAATTTTCATTATTTTTGCGATTGGACACACCGTTTTCGAGATATAAGCAAAAGAAAAAAAAATATTCAGTACTGTTTTTTCATCAAGTCGAGGTGTTGGTGTGAATTTTAGTTCATGACAACCAATTTTATTCCACATGTTTTTAGTCGCGATTAAAAATAGTCATATTTAGTTAGAAAATCTAAATTTTAGGTTAAAAACGTCAAATTCAGAATAGCAAAATTGCCATTTTCACTAAACTAATATCTCAGTGCCATCTTAGTGCTGTCAAACTAAAATATAGTTAAGTTGTGTCACTTTAGGTTATTTCAGAATGGGAAATCGTCGTTTGACAGGAATAAACTAAATTTTAGTGATTTTTAGTTTAGTTTAGAGGCATTTGTGACAAGAGAATCGGCACCATTATATACCTACTGCATTAAATCTTAGGATTTTTTTAGGATAGTTTTTTTCACTCCACTACAAGTAGCTTAGCTTTTATGTGTAATTAAAAGGGGGTTGATTTGATTAAGTGATCTGCTTTGTCATCGCCCATTCGCTAAGCAATCCGATTGGTCATCGGACAAGCACAGTGGCGCCGCGCTTCCGCGCGCCTTTTCACAAAACTAGTTGGTCCTCGTAAAATAACGTGCTCCGCGCGTTATAAACTTTTTCTAAAAGAAAATGGTCCTTCTATGATTTCGTGTGACAATCCCAGCAAGATACGAACAATAACACTAACTAACGCCTGTGGAATATATGTGTTGTGAAGTTAAGCAGGATTCAGGGCTACAGAACACGCCGCCGAGCCCATAGGAGCGCGAGGCAGTGGACTGGAGTTTGCGGTAAGCTTTTTCGAATCCTCACCCAGAACTACTACACATAGCTATTAGAACCTATTAACTTTCTTTAATGTATTTAAATATAACTTTAGTCGACTATTCGTTTTATTAGTCGATTATGCATTGGCAGAGACAGAAGACATCGGCCGTATTCCGAGTTACGCTAAAAGTGATAATATCGCGAATTCGACCGAACTTAATAGTCACAAAATATAAGGGCTATTGAGTAAAAAGTGTGACCATAAAATTTGGTCGGATTCGCGATATTATCACTTTTATTTTACCATAACTCGGAATGCAGGGATCACAAGCAAACTTAGGCCGCATTTCGAGTTACGCTAAAAGTGATAATATCGCGAATCCGACTAAATTTAATAGTCACAAAATATAAGGGTTATTGAGTAATAATTGTGACTTTGGACTTTGGTCGGATTCGCGATATTATCGGCTTAACTCGGAATGCGGCCTTATATTACTTTCCTCTATGAGCAACAGTGTTGCCAACCCGTACGATAATTATGGGGGCGTATGATAATTTGGCCAATGGTACGATGTACGATAATGAATGTCCAATTTTTTTGCGATTTACTACTGAAAAAACAGGTTCCAATAACAAAACGTATTTGTCAGACAAAATTAAACCCAGAAAAAAAAATTATGTCAATTGTCAAATATGTCAACATCAACAAGTAAGTGTGTTACAGTTATATAATTAAATATTATAAAAATTATATTAAATCCACAAATATCAACTAAATAATAAGAAAAAAACATGTTTACGGTTTGTGCTGCTAGCGCCTTTAGTGGTGAAACTTGGCATATACTTCCCTTTTGACTCTAGTTTAAACATTGTTTTTTGATAGCAATTTGAATTAACGTATTACGTTTTTTTTTATTGATTTTTTTTTGTACGATAATTTTGCTCAAAAAACGATAATTTCGACGTGGGATCTCGATAATTTGAACTTTTGGAGTTGGCAACACTGGTGAGCAAACACATGTTTTGAAGGTCGTTTTGAGGAGACAACTGTCAAAACAATCCGGATAACATTTGGAATCTTGAGCATTCTAATCATTATTAATTATTCAGTAGCAACAACAGTTCACAATCTTACAAATAATCTGAAATTTGCAGCATGAAATAACCTCTTTACAATCTATTAAGTACTACAGCTTGAAAGTAATCACTTAGGTAAGGATGTTTTTTTTCTATTGTTGTATTTATTATCCCTGTACAAACGTTTTCGATTGATGTTTTGTTTAACCTTAATAAAGATCAATCGATTAGGTAGGTATATACAATATAACGAACAGTAATGGTTAGATAGGTACCTACTAACTGCTCCAAGTTAGGTTTAGTCCTACTTATTCAAGGTGATAGGTATCTCTGGACCAATACCTAATGATTGGTATTACTTATTAAAGAATTAAATACATCATGTTGGCAAATCCTTTAGAATCTAAAGGATTTGCCAACATGATGTGTTTAATTCATTTAAAACACAAATAATTGTTATTCATTAATCTAAAGTTTAGATTAATGAATAACAATTATTGGTGTTTAAAACTACCTATTCCCGTAAATAGTTCATATCGACGGTTGAAAGGCTAATTGATCTAAGCGACATTTTGTAAAACTTGCTCATGCAAGTTTTATGATCCGTCCTCTTGGACGGATCATAGTTTTTTTTTTTTAATTTGGTAGACTTCTATTTACTTAAATTAATCAATCATAATAAGATCTTATTATGATTTAAAAAAAAATAACCAATCCATCCTCCTGCAAGTTTTACAAAATGTTGCTTAGAACAATAAGCCTTTCAACCATCGATATGAAATGATTGTAAGTAAGTACATTATAATACAGTCAATTTTATCTGACCATGTTATGATTAAAAATACTGATAGTAGTTTGTTTGTGCTCATGTAATAGGAATGTTGTACTTGATAGTAAGATAAATAACCATCCACTTCTTAGGTCTTTTCAACAACATGTTGACCAAGATTGTGAACACAGGTATTATAATAAAGGTCGTATGTATACATTTTAGTCGAGCTCTATGTCCTACCAATGAAAATTGGTGTACAAATATATTAATTTTTAGCAATAAGCCTGGATTTACACAATGCAAAGTCACGTTTGAGTAAATAATGTCAGTTAAATGTATTATGAATAAATAAATAACTAATCAATTATAATTTATTTTTACATGCATATCAATGGTTAATTACATTAAAGGGCTGGTAATATCATATTTTATCATTTAAAAATTCTTCGTTAGAGTAATACATCTTATCCATTAGAAATAAATACAATTTACTTTTGAATTTGCAGACATGATCTTCACTCCTTATACATTTTGGTAATTTATTATAGAACTTTGGAGCCATTACAAAAATACTGTTTCTGTATAGTGCAGTACTAGATCCGACTGTTTGTAACCGTTCACAACGGCGCTGACTAGTTACTTGAGCATGTAAATTATTTTTGACGAACATTGACGTTTCATAGATGTACAACGACGGCATAGTTCTTTGAATTAGACTACATGAATTATCATGCTGCATGAAGGACCCCGTGGGTCCATCATGTCACATGACATGCAATTGCAGTGAATTATCATTCTGCATAACGTAAATGCATGTCAAAGTCAAACATTTATTTAAAAAAATAGGCCCATGTATGGCACTTTTGAACGTCAAATTTACAAAATAATAGAATTGATTCTAGTCGCCCCTTCCAAAAGGTAATTTTCGTATAGAGAAGAATGGGCAAGAAACTCCAACGTTACTCTTTTAAAATGTTTTACAATAGTTTGTATAGGTACCTACATTAGTTAAATAATTATATATGAAGACGATGCACCTAGAATAAAATTACTATACCACAATAAGTAAACAGAATTAAAAATGAAGCAACAACAGATAATTTAATTATGTGATAGATACATGATGCTCATATATTTACAAACATTGTAAAAAAAGATGATTTTCCAAAAATTTTATAATTAGTTAGTCAGTGTGTGAGAAAGTAATCACATAATATAAAATCAATGTTAATTAATTTGTATTATGAAATACGTGTGATTTTTTATAATCGTTTTTTTATTGTTCAGGCTTATTTAATTCAATAATTACTAAATTACTTACAAACATTTGTACGCCCTCTGGTATAACATAGCGAACTCTTTATTATCTTTATATACCATTATTTATTATTGTACACCTATGTTAAAAAATTAATAAATTACTTATGATTTAATGTCATATAACACAAAATAATAAATTGTACAATTAAATTAGCAACCTGTTTGATTTTGTCTGGATTCTAAATTGTCCTATGAAGCAGGACCAGCATGTTTCCAAGCACTCTTATCTTGGCTATAATCCTCTAATTTATAATATGCTTGTTTACAAAGTGTACTTTTAACATGAGTTTTAAATTTTCTTTCATTTAATTGCAATATGTCACAAGGTATTTTGTTGTAACATTTAACACAGTACCCCCTTAAAAGATGTATGTACTTTAGATAATCTGAAAAATGGTTGATCTAGTTTACCTTATCTAGTAAGTAGGTACAAAATGATGTCTACTTATCACTTATTTTTATTAAAAAGATGTGGATTTTTCCTTACATACATAATACTTTCATAAATGAGTTGGCAAGGTACTGTACCGTCATAATATTAATCCTTTGAAATAAATCCCTGAGAGATTCGCGGCGACGGAGATTATAAATGGCTAAAATAGAAAATGGTCCACAAGTCTACAGCCTACAATGTTCTCATATTCACAAAATCTAAAAGAAAATAATCTTTATAAAAGATAAAAAAAAATAATAAAAATAAGGACCTATTTAAGTAAACCAAATGACATGATTGCCACTACAGCTGTAAAAAATCGAATAGGTACCTACTCACCGAACAGGTATCTAATAGATAAATCTGTAGGTAAATAATGTCAAATAATGAAAAGATTATGTCAATGAAGTATGTAAAAAAGTAAAATAAAGTAATCATCGTAATTTGGGAGCAATTAATAGACGTTTACATTGTTATTTACACTGTCATTGTATCATGCATAACTATCATCATCATCATCATTTCAGCCGAAAGACGTCCACTGCTGGACATAGGCCTCCCCCAAGCACCGCCACTTCGACCGATTCTGTGCTTTCCGCATCCAGCGGATTCCTGCGGCCTTCACAAGGTCATCGGTCCATCTTGTGGGAGGCCTTCCAACGCTACGTCTTCCGGTACGTGGTCGCCACTCCAGAACCTTTCGACCCCATCGGCCAGCCGATCTGCGAGCAATGTGCCATTGCCACTTAAGTTTGGCAATTCTTCGGGCTATGTCGGTTACCCTGGTTCTCTTGCGGATCTCTTCATTTCTGATTCGATCACGTAGGGAAACTCCAAGCATAGCCCTCTCCATTGCCCTTTGGGTGACTTTTAGCCTTCTGATAAGGCCCATTGTGAGCGACCACGTTTCAGTACCATTGGTTATCACTGGCAACACGCACTGGTCAAACACTTTCGTCTTGAGACACTGTGGTATGTGGGACGAAAATATATTGCGTAGCTTCCCGAACGCTGCCCAGCCGAGTCGGATTCGACGATTGACCTCTTTCTCGAAGTTGGACCTACCTAGCTGGACAGTTTGTCCTAGGTAAACATACTCGTCCACAACTGCGAGCGTAGCGTCTCCGATCTTCATGAGAGTGGGTGTCACATGGGCATTTGACATGACCTTTGTCTTGTCCATGTTCATTTTAAGATCCACTTTTTCGGAGGCTCTACTGAGGTCATCGAGCATTGTACTAAGTTCCTCCATGGTCTCAGCCATGATGACTATGTCGTCGGCAAACCGAAGGTTAGTGATATACTCGCCACTGATGTTGATGCCTAGCCCTTTCCAATCCAGAACCTTGAAAACATCCTCCAGTGCAGCGGTGAACAGTTTCGGAGAGATAACGTCTCACTGTCTCACACCTCGCTGCAGAAGGATAGGTTTCGCGGTCTGGTCCTGGAGTCGAACTGACATAGTGGTGTTTTTGTACAGACACTTAGGTACCTCGATGTACCGATAGTCGATCTGGCACCGTTGAAGAGACTGCAGCACAGCCCATGTCTCGATTGAATCGAAGGCTTTCTCGTAGTCCACAAACACTAAGCAGAGAGGCAGGTTATACTCTTCGGTCTTCTGTATGACCTGCCGCAGCGTATGTATGTGGTCTACGGTGCTAAAGCCTTTACGGAATCCGGCTTGTTCGGGAGGCTAGAAGTCGTCAAACCTGCGCGCGAGACGGTTCGTGATAACTCTTGAAAACAGCTTGTAGACATGGCTCGTGTGATGGGCCTATAATTCTTAAACTATTGACCGCCACGGACGTCTTGGACGTCAAATTAAAACGTGCTCACGACGCCTGGGACGGCATGGCACGTCGAAAATAACACGTTTTTACTGTTCAAAATAAATATACAAAAATGACGACGTGGCGGTCAAAAGCTTAAGCAGGGCCTTGTCGCCCTTTTTAAAGAAGAGTACCACCACACCTTTGTTCCATGCCTGTGGCGTTTGACCCTCGAGTATGACGGAATCGAAAAGCTTCTGGAGGGCCTTAAGAACGGGTTTTCCACCGGCGCGGCCTTCAGGAGTTCGGCCGTAATTCCGTCATCACCCGGCGCCTTGTTGTTTTTAAGCTGCTGTAGAGCCATCCTAATCTCGTACAAGCTGACGTCCGGGATGTCTTCGGTATAGTGTCGGGTCAATCTAGCTCTTGGGTCGTTTGCTAGATTCGTAACGGGGTTACTGGTTGACGTGTATAACTATCCATAAAAATTCTCGATCTCTCTCAACAGTTCAGGTTTGGCGGATACGATTCTGCCATTATTGGTCTTCAGTTTCGCAAGCTGGCTCTGTCCAATAGACAGATCTCTTGCAAAAACCTTGAAGCCCTTGTTCCGCTCTATCGCCTCCTTAATAATAATTATTTCCCTACCAACTATATACATTATGGTACGCAAAAAAAGAATTTGAGATTTTAATACGGTTGGTATTATAGAGGCGAAGGTCGCTTTTCAAGGACTTAGAGATCTGTCTATTGAGCCGCCGGTATTTAAGCGCATCGTCTGCAGACTGCAGAATCATCTCGCGCCTCTCCTCCATGAGCTGTAAAGTAACATCAGAGAGCCTCTTGTTTCGATTTGTACGACGGGTCTTGAAAAACTTGGACCCGACCGTATGGACAGTTTCCACGCACCCATTGTTATAATCGTCCACGGAGCTCCCTAGGCACTCGAAACGATTCTGTAGTTCGAGCTGAAAGCTCTCGGGGTTTTGGACCTGGATCGCTGCTGGGCGGAGCGTTGACTTCATCAGTCGAGATCTTTCTAGCTTGATATTCAAATTCAATGTGCCTCTTACCATACGGTGATCACTTCCGGTTTTCACCGCGTTGATCACAGAGACATCATTGAATACTTACTTCTTTGTCGACATAATGAAGTCAATCTCATTTTTGTTGCACCATCAGGGCTCTGTCAGGTCCACTTTCTGTGCTCACGTTTTCTGAAGAAGGAATTCATCATAAAAGAGGCCTTCCTTCTCCATAAAACTGGCCAGTAGGTGACCCCTGTGGTTTCGACGTCCAACTCCAAATTGCCCCACTCGCAGCTCTTCATCGTTTCGTTTGCCCAGTTTCGCGTTGAAGTCCCCCATGACAACGGTGAAGTGAGTTTTAGATCCATGCATGGCTCTGGAAATATCCTCATACATGGTCTCCACCTCATCGTTGGGGTGTGACGAGGTCGGGGCGTAAACCTGTATGACCTTCAGCGAATATCTTGCGGATATTCTGAGTATAAGGTATGCATAATTATACCGACAGTATAATTCGTTCCACCCGGCAGGTTTTTTTCTGGGAGGTAAATTTTTCATCTCCAGGTTATCTGTTCAGCAGTGGTCTCGAACGTCATAGTACGAAATCGGTAGAGCTGCCCTCTAAAATCGGTATATTTGTACCCAAAATCGGTATATGACAAAAAAAATAATACAATATTCAATCAAAGGACATGTCCTAAAATGGTTTTTTATTATTCAATAATTCTAACCAGGATAAGTTAAATATATTTGGATAGACATCCCAAAAACTAGTGGTTCTAACTATATTATACATTTTTAAAGCTCTCCAATTTTGAGAAAAATCGTTTTTTATTTTAGTAAGAATTTACTCCTAAAACGAACAAACCTTTCTAATTATCTAGGACAATATAGTGAACACACCCCATAAAATAGTAAACTTGTCAAAATTGACACATGTTACTGTCATTACTGTCAATTCATTGACAGTAATGACAGTACTATGTGTCAATTTATGTCATATTGACATATTCAAATAGTAAACTTGTCAAAATTGACACATGTCACTGTCATCACTGTCAATTGATTGACAGTAATGACTGTACCATGTGTCAATTTAAATCATATTTATCATAGTTGCCATCAGCAAATAAAATATTTGTACTTTAATAGTTTATAATTTTTCTCTTAAATGGAGGGGTCTAAAAATATTATTTCAGTGGTTCCTAGTTCCATATTTTGTCATTTTTATTTAGATGTAGTTTGATGCTGGTTAGATTTTTCTCGGAATAAAAAACCAACGTCCCTACAAAAAGCGGACATCTCCTTTGTTTATTTATCAAAAAATTTACTGTCTAATTTACTTTAAATCAAACACACTTAAATGTAATTATTTTTTACAATCTTTAGGATCATACCAATATTCTTTGGCCATAACTGCGGTCATCTTTGAATTAATTTCCAAGTCATAACAAGCGTCATTTAAAGAGTCGTTTTGCATACAGGGTGACTGGTAATTTGACGTATTCCTTCCAGGACGTGATAGTGTAACAGATTGTAAGTCAACAAACCACTCTACTCCAAGCTCCAACCCATTCGTTTACTCGATGAGAACGGCACACACGACTGCAGTACAACTACTGCAGTCGTGTGTGCCGTTCTCATCGAGGAGCTTGGAGTAGAGTTAACCGCTAGGTCATCTTGACTTGTATTTTAATGTTGAAATTATGAACTACAATCACTTGTTGACGACAATGATGCATGTGTCTCTTGAAAATAAAAGGTCGTAAGTAAAACTAAACGTCAAGCTATTGCTTTGTGAGATTGCCTATGGACTTTTGGTCGGTACTGTACAAAAATTCAAAAATATTTGGAGGCTTAACAGTCGATAATGCTGGCAAAGGTCAAATTTGCGAATTGTTGAAATATTAAAAAATTGTGTGATAATCGAATTAAATAATTGGTTTATGCCATCCCACTAATTTCTAAGCTCCCAGCAATCCATTCCACGTTAGGCACTCAGGTCGTCATGACCAGGACACAAGTCACAAAGCGGCTTTTGAGTTTTTAACATGCCTGACGTTCTACTCGCTGGTCACGGTTTACTTGGTTCTTAGTTCACGTGTGTTTAATCGTAATCCGGTTGTACTTGTAGTTCATTAAGATAATTACCAATTACTTTTAAACTCCTCTTTACTAACTTGTATGACCGTACTTCCGGGATTGTTCTGATAGCCGTGGAATACCTCTCCATTCCTCATAAGCACCTTAAGACATGTTGCCCCCTTGTCGTTACGACACTTTGTGCTAGCGACCGTTTTCGGGGGCCCATTATTGAGTGTGCAAGTCACCCTCTGCCATTTTATCGGTGTACATATAATTTCAATTCAATTATTTAATTTAATTTATTAAAGGACATCACCCACGTTCCATATATTTTTGGACCAAATTTGAAAATGGCGGCCAAAGAAAAAAAATACGATATTCTGTTAGAACTTGTTCTCCTTAACATTTTTTATTATGGCACCACAACTGTGAAACCATTGCCCTCGGATTTATTTGAGTTCAAAAATCTTTATTTTATACATTTTCTATGAAATAAACTTTATAAAAAAAGAACTAAATTAATTTTATAAAAAAAGAACTATACTGCTATAGCAATATAATAGTTTGTAAAATATAATAATGAGAAAATACAGCCTGCCTGTAGTGGTTTTTTATTGTGGTATTTTGTTTTTTGTGGTATAGGGGATTTTCTAAAAATAAAAATACAGTTGTATCTTACGTTCAATTGTTAATGAACCCTTTAATTATTTCTAAAAGTACATGTACGTCTTACAAATATGTTAATTCATAACATATGGTTAAATAAGTATATCGTTCTCGTCTGGAACTACAATAATGTTTTCTAATCCCAAAGCCGGGGGTAATAACACCTGTAAATGACGAGCGTAACTCATGTACCATATTATGCACATAATATGTGAACAGCACCCAATCGTTCTTTTTCCTATTAAGCACGTGCAATAATAGTGACGGATTGCACTTCGACCGGATGATGTTCTGTCTATTACAATGTAGGTATAATATTGGCGAGCTCGGACATGTCGAGATTGCAGTCGTCCTCGTATCATCCACATATCTGATCCTTCTAACTCTTCCAAGTGTTCATCTGCCATTTCATTACTGAGCTCAATTGAAAACGATCCGTTATGGAGGATATGTTCACCATAGTAGCTTTTGGCTTGTTTTAATTGGTATACGCCAAGAGCAAATAATAAGAGGTCATCTTCACTCAGCCTCGGAAAATCTGCAAACTCTGGCATATCTGCTGTCATTAGGGTGAACTGAGCTCGTCTGCGATTATAATTATGGCGATTAACTAGTTCTGCTAATACATTTGGCGTATTCATTCTTTCATTTATGATCTCCAAAATGTCTGAAGCATGTGGATTATTTTCGATTACAACATGGTATTTATTTAAAATGGCGGCTGCAATTCTGAAGTAATCAAACATGTTTTTAGCGGCTCTATTGTTGTATACATTTCGCAATAGCCGAAAATCTCTTTTAAATCGGCCGTTCACTACTTCCACTACCCAACGACAAATCGTAATCAGCCTTGATTTGTTTGCTTGATCTGTCGTGAGTTGTGTTTCATTTTGGTATTTTGTTGCTGGCATATGTGGTATGTAACCACAAGACTCAAGGTTTGCCACAGAATCGCGAAATCCACGGTCCAAAATAAAAACATCTCCGGTCCTAAAAAACCAAAGGAATGCACTGTCTACATTTCTTATCGTAGCATTCGTGATTTCTGCGTCAGACGTAACGGCAGCATACGGTCCAATTACCTCAATAATATGTCCATCGCAACAAATCAAGAGGAACGGTTTCAGGAGGTTTCTGTATTTGTGATGGCTGTAAGACTGTCGCTGAAAAAAGTAATTGCTACTTTTTTGCAAATATATGTATGTACCATCACAAATTGTTATCGCTTTCCTTTCATCTTCGGGACTCAAGGGGTTCCCGAATAGATGGTTTGGTATTAAATTGTTCCTTTGTGCAACGTTCTCGCGTGTTATGTGATCAAAACCAAGGTTTAAGGGCACAAAATCCTGTAAGAGCGCATCGCGTCCAATCTGCAACCACCTTTGGAAGGTTGATTCACCACATTTGAAAATGTTTGCTAGTCTAGCATTGGAGTCTCCAGTCCTCAACTTAACTAATACTGCCGCCAAAATAGTATTTTTTTTATTAAATGACCTCAAGCTTGACAAACCCTCCATCAATTCGGCAAACTGGTCTTGAAGTATTCCGGTCCAGGTATGGAACTCGTCCGGTGCCATATTTTCATATTGTTCGAAGTTAATGTGGTCTTGAGTAATATGCCTCTGTAATGTTGATACTATGTCCATTATTTGAACAGCAGTGAACTCTTCTGATGAGCTGTCTTGTAAAGAGAGTAAATGCCAAAGATTTTGCTCCATGTGTTCATTGCATACACGTGTGATTTCTGGCACATAATAACTGTACCGGCACAACATACGAAACCTTATGTTTTCGGGTATCCGACGATGAGATTCATTTAAACAATGTTGAAAAATGCAGCTATTTGAGGTATTCGGTGCGCGAAGAAGACCAGGCAATTCCAACGAAATAGGTCTTGGATTTGGATTTTCCATTGGTACATCTTCTTGATCAACTTGTTCTCGCATACGTCGTTGGTGCGTACTTTCAGTTCTTTGCCAACACGGACGGCAAATGAATTCTGTAGCCGCCAACTAGAAAGTAAAAAAAAACACAATAAGTATTTAGCAGACAAAAATCATTATCGTGAACAGCCCTTTATGAATAATAGAATCGTCAGGTAATAAACGCTTCAAAGGATTATTGCGCTGATTGAAAGCATAGTGTTTTCAAGGATGCATACCGTGCTTTGTCTGTGTCGGACTGGCCGGTTGGCCTTGAGACGAAACGGCGAAGTACGTGTTTAAACATATTTTTTTGGCATTTGACAGTCAGTTAATGTAATACTGCACCCAGTTTCTTTTCAATAGAAGCAAACATAAATCGGTCTTTTTGACGATGTGCTAATACAGGTTTTCTCATATAATAATAATAATATTCATAACATGGACATAAATAAAGGGCACTGTTTTCTTACCTGTCGAAGTAGCAATTCTTCTATCACTATTTGGGAGATATCAAGGTGATCGCTTTCACGAGAACTCCAAGAGTATCTTCGTCAATTCTCTGTCGATTCACGACACAAGATACATAAGTCCGCCATGGCTCACTTTAATATAACAGTTTAAAACTCAACAAAAACAATAACAAGGCTACACGTAACAGTCAATAATAAAATTTAACAAGGATGATAACAAACTAAAACAACAAAAACAAATAGTATATAGCAGGAGCTAGCGAAATTCACACAGTGCAACGTACACGATAGCTTTGCTTTCGGAACTAAATAAAGTAACAGTTGTAATGCGCGGAGCGGGGTGGGTCGTTTAGCGGGTAGGGGAGGGGCATCACACTGCGTGGCAGCAAACGGCAATTACCTGGAAGTTTCAATTCAAGCTAAATCCTTTGTTTTGACAATTCATGTTACGAAAAATGCGTGCGACTTTTAACTCAAATAAAACCGAGGGCAATGGTCCCACAGTTTTGGTGCCATAATAAAAAACGTTAAGAAGAACAAGTTCTAACAGAATATTGTGTTTTTTTTCTCTGGCCGCCGTTTTCAAATTTGGTCCAAAATGGATGATGTCCTTTAATTTTAATTTATTTCATTTAATTTTATACAAGTTAGTAAAGAGGAGTTTAAAAGTAATTGGTAATTATCATAATGAACTACAAGTACAACCGGATTACGATTAAACACACGTGAACTAAGAATCAAGTAAACCGTGACCAGCGAGTAGAACGTCAGGCATGTTAAAAACTCAAAAGCCGCTTTGTGACTTGTGTCCTGGTCATGACGACCTGAGTGCCTAACGTGGAATGGATTGCTGGGAGGTTAGAAAGTAGTGGGATGGCATAAACCAATTATATAATTCGATTATCACACAATTTTTTAATATTTCAACAATTCGCAAATTTGACCTTTGCCAGCATTATCGACTGTTAAGCCTCCAAATATTTTTTGAACTTTTGTACAGTACCGACCAAAAGTCCATAGGCAATCTCACAAAGCAATAGCTTGACGTTTAGTTTTACTTACGACCTTTTATTTTCAAGAGACACATGCATCATTGTCGTCAACAAGTGATTGTAGTTCATAATTTCAACATTAAAATACAAGTCAAGATGACCTAGCGGTTAACGCGTTCAGATAGATGCGTGAATCGGTGAGCCATGAGTTCAAATCTCATGCAGTACTATTAAAGGTTTTTTGTAAGTTTTTACTCAATTGGAAGTAATGGGACAGAAATATAATATTCTTTATGTTCGCTTTGTTCACACATTTCGTAAAGTTAGAAAGGTAGATCATAAAAAAAACTAAATAAGTTTAGACTTATGAGGTAGAATATGAGTTTATGACTTGATCGGAATGAACGTTGTCGATTTGTTGTAACTGTTGGTGTGATCTCAAAATGCAGGCAAATATTATCTAACTAGCTGTGCCCGCGACTTCGTTCGCGTGGTTGTCGAGAACAAAACAACGTCGTTTAGATAAGAGTATATCACCTTTTTGATGATTTAGATAAGAGTCTTGAGTTGATTACGTTAATGCTTCTCTATATACTATGTTAGCGATGGAATTACCCGGAGCATATACAAAAAGGTTGTTTGGGTTGCTAACACGTGATAGAGAAACATAGAGTTGGCCGTGTGAAAAACAATCAAAAGTAAGGTCTACACCCGCAACGGATAACGTCTGGCCTTGGGCTTTATTAATAGTCATAGCGTAACAGAGGCTTACAGGAAATTGCACACGTTTGAAAGTAAACGGAAAATTATTGGGGATAATGGGTATCCTGGGAATGAAAACAACATCACCGGAGCCGCAACCTGTTAAGATTTCGGCTTCGATGACATTTCGTTGGAGATTTGTTACTCTCAACCGAGTTCCATTGCATAGTTTTGGTGGGCTTAAATTTCTGAGTAGAATGATTGGTACTCCGACTTTTAAATAAATTTTGTGTGCTGGAAGACCTGGTGTATTTAGAGAGTCTAAAAACTCTACTGGATAGTGGGTGGCATCTGCTTCTTCCAAAACCGTGTTAATAGATAAATATTCCCTACTTTCTCCAGAAACATGTACCAATATTTGAGAATTTATTGCTGCTGCTTGGTCGTTGCGAGGTGCCAAAATAGCTCGTTGGCATAGCCAAGCAGCGTCATGGTTCGAGATCTCTGATGGATCTCCGTATACAGAGGAAATGAGTTCCTGCTGTGAGGCAACAGAAGAACACAGGCTTTCGAATAAAGTTACTTTACCTCCTTCTTGAGTCGGGTATGTGTAAGCTAATAAAGTAGCTATTACATGTTGGCTTTTCTTAGGTAAAAACATATGCTCCTGAGTCAACACATCTCTAATAAAATTGTTAGTATAAAAATACAATATACGGTCACTATAACGACATGCCAAAATATGCATAAAGTTATTTAAGCTAAAAATGTAGTTGTCATCTTGCTCATATATAACTTATCAGAATATGGCAATGCACGTAATATTAATTTACCTAATTTTAATTTAAGTAGGGTATGGGTATGGTACTATGTCCCTTTTAGTGATGCTCAGACTGTTTCCAATTAAAAGAACTACAGTAGTTTGCTTATTCATTGGTGTATGTTTTATTTTATGAACAAGCTAATTAAAGTACAAGTTATGGTAACAACAATTAACTATAGTATGTTTAGAGCGATTATTTAACAGTCCAAAACCTGCTCCTAATCTATCTGATCCATGTTCTGCAATAGAATCCTACACCAACCGGGGGTTGTCCTTAGGTGCACTTGTATAGTGCATACAGGGATAATCGTCGGTTGGTGCCTCAAAACTTAGAAATGTCTAAGGAGCCTCTGCGAGTTGGCTTCGGCCCCTGGTACGCCTTCAAAAGGTCTGAGACCCCCGGGGTCCCGAGATATGTCAAAGATATTAATATTTTAATTCACTAGTTAGCGATATTTTATATTTCCATGCAGTAATATTGCCAAATTAATTAAAACAGCAATATTTGACAGCAATTTTGCGACGTTGCCAACTTTTAGAATGAACTCTTAATATTTGTTTGTAGTTATAGGATAGTGATTAACATGGTGTTTTGTGTGTTGTGAATGTAAAGTACGTTGTAATTAGGTATTTGGGGTAAGTAGGTAAGTAGATAGTTTAATAAGCTGAAATTACTTATTTAAAGTAGGTAGATTTGAAAACTAATTAGTACGATCTTATTAGGATGGCGGCATTCATAGTTTTAGAATGTAGTTTGACAGATTACTTGGTCAGTGGGTCGTCTTAGGGGCGGATTTTACTTTGTGAAGAAACATGCTTTTCAAGGTTAAGTTTTGAAAATACGTGCTCGCCCAGATGTGACTATAAATTACAAACGCCGCGATGGTTTTTTCAAACATTTTAATGTTTCCCTTTACGATAAATATCAATGATTGACTGGCAGTCTAAAAAAATTCAATTTATTAAAATGTATTGTTCCCGTGTTTACTTTTCTTAGATTGTAGTTGTCTATAGAATATAGGGTTTTTTTACATTTTAATCTGACGAATTTATCAAAAAAACATGTGCAGACTGAAAAACATATTCGTAGCTGTTTTATGAGTTCTGGACTAGTAGGAATAGAAGAATTATTTTGATTAATTTGCATGAAACTCATAATAAAAAAGTAGTATAAGTATCGGAATTGAATGAATTTTTTTTTTTGCTGTTCCGGCTTACCTCCTCCATAAAATTAGTCTTCGCTACTGCTATACTGACTGAATCCATAAGTACTCCCTACCAAAAATCGCTCAACGCGCCTAAAGAAGTTTTCACTTCCTAAACTCTAGACTTTAAACGAACTAATATATTCCTAAAAGGATTTTATTCATCCTAAGCTCTTATATCGGCCACATTGCAGCACAGATCGAAGAAGCTCTTGCAGACAACAGCCGACATTGTTCAGGTTCCACAGACGGGAGAGGAGGCCCATTTGAGAAGAAAGCACTGTTAGATCTACAACATGAAATAAACAATATTCATCATCATTATTCTGTTGCCCTATAACCCCACGAAAAGAAAAATACAATAAAAATAAATTAAACTGGTATTAGCGCCATGTATATTCTATAGAGCACTACGCGAATCCATGTTTTCTCAAAAAAAAAAAATATACAGACAAACATAGAACCTGCTGCTTTGGAAGTCGGTTAAAAATACTTTGATTGGTACTCTAGGGTTAAAATAATTTTCTACTGTTTAATATTATCCAGCAGAGATCAAGCTAGATATCCCTGAGTCCCTGTGCTAGTAAGTAGGTAGGTACAAGATCTGCAAGTACTTGCAGATCTTGTAAGTCCTGAACTCAGGTTGTTTGTACTTTGTAGGTATGTAGAGTTCGTCGTTACTCGCCGGCGCGGCGACGCTTCCCTATTACGTACTACCTATTGTCACAGTAATGCGGTTTTATTACTCTCTATTCGATTGTATTTCTCTTGGAGCGTTACTATTTTAATAGGAATCTAGATTAGCACATTTATTACTAGCAAGTGCTCTTTGTTCAGCATTCCTATTGTTACAACGTCGATGTTATTAACAGCATGTGAATTGGTGGTCAGAATGTTTTGTTGTTTGTCAAGATTAACTTTTCGGCAGAGAGAGGTAAATACTTCAATGTAAATATTTTATTTCATATATTTTTACCAATAAGTACACTGGTTACTTAATAATTATTTTACATAATATACAATGTTTTATTGAAACCCCAAAGGAAGGAACCCCGGAACCCCGTTCCCTATTTGTTGTTTTAACTTTTCCACTCAGGCTTTGATACACCTTACGATTAAACAATATTGGATAATTTTATAAACAATCTCGAGCAGCAGCAGAACCTTTCGCAATATTGTACCTAGGTAGCTGTCGACCGCGTTCTGGTCGTTGCACCCTAAAGCTCAAAGCACACATAGAAAGCCTTGAGATAAGCTAGTTTACGGCTGTCATCAGCTTACCGCGGGAAGTCGCGCGTCGCCACGGCCACGCTTAGGGCCACACCGCGTTTTCGCGCCGTCGACGCGCGTTTGTAGCGATACAGACGCGATACGCACGCGAGTCAGACTGTCAGACGCAGCCTGTAGACCTTTGCACACTGCTCTGTAGGATAAAAGCGCGCCGTCGCGTTTAAAAAACGTGGCGTGCACAGGCCCGGTACGTCTCGCCGAACGTTAGTGGTGTGTGGAACAGTATATTTATCTTTGTCTGCTTTGAGCTTAAAGCGGACTGTATGCCATGCCACACGAGGCATTGTCTACCAGTCAATCTTTGGGTTAAAAAGCCCAGGAGGTTATCTAGGATTTTAATTGCAATTATTAAGTGAAATAGTTGTCGAACTGGACGGTGTACATCACCTCTAGGTACAGATCGGGATTAGATGATCGGATCGTATTCTGTGTCTCAATAAGACCGACGACGGCGGTACGACGCGTGATGCAGCCCATTGCAAGCAAGGTGTCGCGCATCTATTGTACAGACGGCAGCACATCAAGCTACTACAATCTGTCAAATTAATTTAATATATTTTCAACTTTATCGCTGATGTCTAAGGTTCAAAGTTGATTGGGAAAATTTGACAGTTTCGGGTAGCTTGATGTGCTGGCGTCTGTACCACAGAACAAAATGAAATAATAGTAACCTAATCCTACCAACGACTTCTTGCATTTGGAGCGTCTTTTAATAAGCTGTTTTATTGATGAAGTACCGCTCTAATTCGGAGAAAATGTTCCCTCGCACTTTAAATCCTTAAATGCGCTATACAATCTGTACATGCGTACCCATGCATCATCTAGGCTCCGCCGTATGACAATGCACTTCCAAATGTAGGTCGCGATCAAAGTGCAAATACGCGAGCCTACTAACTAACTTATTGCATAAAAAATACATCTTACAAAACCATGTACGTACACCGTACACCTACCTACTCCTTTACGTGACTAAGTACACAGAGGCCTAAATAGTTTGTATATGGGAATGGTAGATTTCTACTGTCTATTATGTAAATTGCGGTTCTGAAAAAGACAAAGGAGTGAAACACAATACAGCATGTCATGCGAGGTTCCGTTACGACGTAGAGAAAGAGATGTCACGCGTCACGCTCCTCGCGCCTTGCGTTTATATAAGCGAGCCCGAGACAGCGCTTGCGCTCAAACCGAATGTGCTGTTTCATGGGTACTCATACACGGTGTCTACTCGATATGCCCAAGATGGTGACCCGCGAGAAGAGCGACTACGGCAGGAAAGTGCAGGAGAAAGCTGTCATTGAAAAGGTCATCATCACCATAATCTATTTCGCTTTCTTCGGTAGAGAGATGAAGTTGACGACCACTATCGTCGAATTTTTTGTGGAAAAGATCATCGGTTGCATTTACTCAAACGCGGTATAAAGCTATTTCAGAGTAGAATATAAAGGAGTAGCCCCGACCGCTCTCGGGGCGCAACCCGGGAGTGTGCGGCCGCGGCTTACGTGTTCTGTCTGTTGCGCGCAGAGGCAGATGGCAATCGAGCGCTGCGCGGCCGCCGAGCGGCCCGCCAGCCCGGCCGGCGCGGCGAGCCCCTCCAGCCCGCCGCCCGCCGCCACGCACACGCGCGTGCTCACGCTCGAGCACGGCGAGCATCACGACTCCACGCTCTATCGGTAACTCATTACAATCCACGGAGGTACTTGTCGTTGTTCCAACGCCTTTGCATGATTATTGAATGCTCTCGTGTTGTATTTTTTTCAGATTTGAAAAAGGCTGCTATTTACAATTCTGCCCCGGTCCCTCTTTACTCGGCCGAAAAGTATTTCTCTATACCAATTATGTGATGTCGGAAAATCGTAAGTATCGCAATTTTTCATTACCCGACTGTGTCAGGAAGGATAGGCATACCTACAGAAATCATAGAAGCCGTAGGTAAGTCAAAAAAATAGTAGATTGTTATACAAGGGGCTAAAATAACCCATTGCAACGAGTTAGTTTTACTCCCGAGCTTAAGTGAGGGAATAAACAGAAACCGAGTTATTATGGGTTTTAGCGCCGTGTGTTACACTCTACTTTTCACTACGATTGCGAGAAAATAAAATAATCCAATACAATATTAATAGTTTATTTTTATTAAAATGTACAATTTGTACAATTCTGGATATTTAACGAGATGTTTTTTTTCCGGCAACTTAATTTCAGTCTTCTGTGAAGTTCAGATGTTCTCACTAGATGATGACATTTTCACTGTTGTAAATTATATTACAGTCACCACAGTGTTGCCAACTCCAAAAGTTCAAATTATCGAGTTCCCATATCAAAATTATCGTATTTTGGACAAAATTATCGTACAGACGCCAGCACATCAAGCTACTACAATCTGTCAAATTTATTTAATAGATTTTCAACTTAATCGCTGATGTCTAAGGTTCAAAGTTGATTGGGAAAATTTGACAGTTTCGGGTAGCTTGATGTGCTGGCGTCTGTACAAAAGAAAAATCTAAAATAAAAACCCTAAATTCAAATTAAATAACAAATTGCTATCAAAAGATGGATAATTTTATACTAGAGTCAAAGGGGAAGCAAGTTTCACCAGCACGCGTAGCATGACCACCGTAGAAACTAGTTTTGTCGACGGAAGAATAGACGAAATGACAGATTGTGATTGTTTATCTGTCATTTTGTCTACTCTTCCGTCGACAAAACTCGTTTCTACGGTGGTCATGCTACGCGTGCTGTAGTGGTGCTAGCTCAGCACATACCTTAAACATGCTTATTCATAGTTTTTAGTTGAAATTTTTGTGTTTTCACTGTAAAATAAAAAACTAAAGAAGGAAAACGAGAGAGATACTTACTAGTTGTTATTGACACACTTGACAATAGACATTGACATTTTTTGTGCATTTAACAAATACGTTTTGATAATGGAACTGAATTTTTTTTCAGCAAATCACAAAATTATCGTACGTTAGACATTCATTATCGTACATCGTACCATAGGCCAAATTATCGTACGCCCCCATAATTATCGTACGGGTTGGCAACACTGAGTCACCAATTTAATTCGTAATTACAGAAAAATTCTAAAGATTTCGCGCCAATGCCTTTTTTATTTCTTCTGTAGCTGCAACGCAATGCACGCATTTCTACCGAAGAGATACCCGAATTTAGGTCCATTTTCAAAATTAATGTTCTTCTTTTTTTTGTGAACCAGTAATAAGTTGAGTCCATTATCATGATTATTCTACATAAGAATAAAGACTTTTTCGATTTTCAAGGCTCATTGGAAAAGACAAAAATTAAAAAGAAATTACTTTTCCCCTAGAACAAGAAATGCTATTTTTTCCCCGCTCTGGTACTCTACAATGACGGCCTTTTTGAGCAAGAGTGAAAAAGATTTTTGGACTTACCTATATGACTTTTTTATTTAATAAATATAAAATAAAGTATAGAGGTATAATAGAGTGATAGATGAGAAAATATGGGATGTGCAGGCAGGATTTAGAGATGGAATGGGCTGTATGGATCAGATCTCCTCCCTAAGGTGCATAGCCAAAAATCATCTGGCAAAGCACAAGAAAGTCTACTGTGCTTTCGTTGATTTCGAGAAGGGCTATGACAGTGTGTGGAGGGACGAACTGTGGTCGACACTATCCATGTACGGTATGGACTGGCGCTTGTTACGGGCACTGAAATCTTTATACAAGGATTCCAGTGCTAAAAATATATCTAAATGGGATGGTGGGATAAATGGGGTATACACGAAACTGGTTCTGCATCTCGAGGGGTGCTAGGCAGGGTTGTGTAGTGTCACCGTGGTTCTTCAACTTGTACATGGATACTTGTCTGACAGATTTGAAAGAGGGTGAGTGCGGATTGAGGATGAATGATTTGGTTGTCAAATGCCTTCTCTCGGCAGATTATTAAGTTCTACTTGCATCGTCAGCAGAACAGTTGCAACACATGGTGACTGTGATGGATGAAGCATATAAGATGAAAGGGATGAATGTAAATGTGAATGAGACGAAGGTCATGGTGTTTGAAAGAAAAGAGGATGTATCGATGTGTGATGTGAAAATAAATGATAAGAGTGTGGAGCAAGTAAGTTTGTATATTTGGGGAGTCTGTTTACAAGGAATGGTAAGATTGATGAGGATGTGGAAAGGAGAGTTAATGCGAGAAATAAAGTGAATGGTGATATACATGCGATTGTGACCAACCAGTTGATATCCAAAAAGGCTCGACTGGCTGTTCACAATGGTGTGCTGATGCCCACACTTATGTATGGAAGTGAATGTTGGGTGTGGCAAAAGAAGCATGAAAGTAGAATAAATACTGTGGAAATGCGTTCCTTGCGAAGCATGTGTGGTGTGACTATGAATTATATACTGAGGAATGATGTGATAAGACAAGGGTATGATTTAAAAGATGTAGTGACAAAAATTAAAACCGGCCAAGTGCGTGTCGGACCACGCACAATGAAGGGTTCCGTAATTGGGATGAATTTATCCCAAAAACAAACTTAACTTTGTAGTTGAAAAATATGTTCTTCCATACGGAATGTATGGGAAAACATGTTTTTGCAACTGCAAAGTTAAGTTGGTCGATTATTACTCAATAACTTGTAGAGCTTACTTAGCTGTGATAGTTTTTCTTTTAATTTCGTTATATAGACTACTGCTGTGATTTTTTTCACACATCCAAGACCAACCATTTAGCTGGCAGGGGGCGGGAGACTTGACTCTAACAAAAATTAGCACTTTAAAGCTTAATATTTAGCAAACGGATCCCTGAATCCAAAAATGGTTTTCACAAACTCACAATGTTTTTGAAGGACCTTTCCAATGATACCCCACATCATGGGTTAAAAAAACATCACCACTATACGTGTAGGAGAGGTACCCTAAAAAAAAAGTTTTTCATAATTTTGTTTTACCATTTTGTCGGCGTAATTAATATGTATACCTATGCCTAATTACAGCTTTCTAGTACTAAGGGTCTCGGAGCTAGACCGAGGACAGACAGACAGACAGACGGACATGACGAAACTATAAGGGTTCCTTGTTTACTATGGAACCCTAAAAAGGGTATGCTTAGATGGTCATGTTGAGAGGATGAATGAAAGGCGACTAACAAAATTTATTTACAAGGGCGATATAAGTGGAAACGCCGGGAGGGGACGTCCTAGGAGTGCATATACTGACCTTATTGGTGATGTTCTTCAGAAAGGTCAGGTGCGTAGTACTCGCAACCAGCGTACGTGTATGACCAGATGTATGAACGTAAACGAGGCAAAAGGAGTATGTAAGGATCGTAGCAGGTGGCGTTCTGTAGTTTCTGCCGATCCCCATGATAAGAAGGCGTGAGTTTATGTATGTATGTAGGTGAAAAAGTTTTTTTTTTTTTCAATGTACGTCAGGTGAGACTGAAGTCTGATACAGTATCAGTTTCCGACGAATCGTGATATCAAAGCAAGCTCATGAGGCAACTATCCCGGGTGTGCCGGAAGCACCTTTAAATTTCCGCTATTCATGGAGACTTTTTATTTTATTCGAATTTAATTAAAAATTCGAAAAATTGAGTGATTATTACATACAGAAGACGATAAGTGCGGCGAGCAAGCAGAGTTCATCCGCAATCAGTACTACGGGCTGGAGTGGCACCGCGCCGCCGAGGACGAGCCCGCGGCCGCACTCGGCACCGGCCTGCTCGTCACCGACAGCGACATCTACTGCCAGCTGCGCCTCGCGCGCGCCGGCTCCTTCCACTACTACTTCGTGTACGACAGCGCGTGAGTATCCGCCTAGGGCCCGTCCTGCCATTGTGTGGCTCGTGCTCAGGCGTGTGCTCGTGTCGCAGGGAGTCGTCGGTGGGCCCGCAAGGCTCGGGCTGGTTTCACGTGGCGCCGACGTTGCGCGCGGGCCCGGGCGGGCGCGACGTGCTGCCACTGGACGGGCTCATGTGTCAGACCGTGCTGGCCAAGTGTCTCGGGCCGCTGCCGCGCTGGGAGAGCGTGCTGCGCGTGGCGCGCGAGTCGGGCTACAACATGATTCACTTCACGCCCGTGCAGGAGCTCGGCGCCTCGCGCTCCGGCTACAGCATCGCCAACCAGTTGCGCCTCAACCCGCAGTTCAGCGCCGAGTCCGGCCGCGAGCCCACTTTCGCCGACGTCGAGAACGTCGTCTCCAAGATGCGCACCGACTGGAAGGTGACATAGATGCGAGCTGCAACACATTACCATTCATGAAAGAGCTCTCTCGAAACTCACGTTCTGTCGGGCGCGCTGTACAGATGCTGTCTATCTGCGACATCGTGCTGAACCACACGGCGAACGAGACGCCATGGCTCACCGAGCACCCGGAGGCGACCTACAACTGCAGCAACTGTCCACACCTACGGCCCGCCGCGCTGCTGGACGCGCTGCTGGCGCGCCTCACGGCCGACGTGGCGCGCGGGGACTACGAGGCGCGCGGCGTGCCTCGCCGGGTCACTGCGCACGAGCACCTCGAGGTGACCCCGCGCCCTCCGGCCCGCCGGCCCGCGTGCGCGCCCGCTCTGACGCGCCCTCTGTCCGCAGGCCATCAAGCACCTCCTGCTGACGCAGCTGCTGCCGGAGGCGCGCCTGCACGAGATGTACATGTGCAACGCCGCGGAGCTGGTGCAGGAGTTCTACCACATGGCGCGCAACAAGTGAGTGTAGTGCGCTTGGCTCTCGTGCCGCTCGTGCCGCTCGTGCCGCTCGTGCCGCTCGTGCCGCTCGTGACGCTCGTGTGTGCGCAGGGTGCCGGCGCCGGGCGCCGCGCCGGGCGACTCGCGCGCCGCGCTGCGCCTGCTGCCCGACGCGCAGCATCGCCGCCTGCGCGCCGCCGTGGACATGGACCGCGCGCTGCAGCTCTACAACGTGTACCGGTGAGGACGCCGCGATCGGCGATACGCTGTGTGAGTATACGAATGGCGGCACTTTTGTCATTGTTGTTTATTGTAGAGCGGAGTGTTACGACGAGGAGTCGCGACTGAAGAAATGTTGCGAGGAAATGAAACGGAAGCTGGAGCAGCTCAATGAGGCCGCGGCGGACACGCTGCGCGACCACTTGCGCGCCGCCGTCGACAACGTCGTCGCCGGCATGAGGTGAGCCCGACCCGTCATGCCGAACTATATAATAATTTGTATACGAACACAAAAACTCAGTACAGAGTCATTTTCAGATATTATCGGCTCCAGTCCGACGGGCCGAAGATCGAGGAGGTGAGCGCGAAGCACCCGCTCGTGCCCAGGTAAGCGCCGCTCGTACAAGGTGCGCGAGGCGGCGAGGCGGCGAGGCGGCGAGGCGGCGAGGCTCACGGACGTGTGTGTGCAGGTACTTCACGTGGGCCTGCCCCGTGGAGAGCAGCTCGCTGAGCGAGGTGGAGGCGGTGCTGTACGCGGACGCGGGCCGGCACTGCATGGCGCACAACGGCTGGGTCATGGACGCCGACCCGCTGGTGGACTTCGCGGCCAAGCCGGCCGGCGCGCGCGTGTACCTGCGCCGCGAGCTCATCGCCTGGGGCGACAGCGTCAAGCTGCGGTGAGTGGAGCGCTGTGCACAGTGCGCACCGCCGAGCTACCGAGTGCTGACTGACGTGTGCCGTGTGCGCAGGTACGGCGACAAGCCGGAGGACAACCCGTTCCTGTGGGCGCACATGCGCGAGTACGTGGAGCTCACGGCCGAGGTGTTCGACGGCGTGCGCCTCGACAACTGCCACTCCACGCCGCTGCACGTGAGTGTCGCGCCGCTGTTGTCTGTGTGTGTGTCTGTGTGTGCTCAGCGTGCGCTCGTGTGCAGGTGGCCGAATACATGTTGGACTGCGCGCGCAACGTCAAGCCCGACCTGTACGTGGTGGCCGAGCTCTTCACTAACTCGGACCACGTTGACAACATCTTCGTCAACCGCCTCGGTATCACGTCGCTCATTCGCGGTAGGAATAATTTGTATTTTTTATAGTTTTAAATGTTTGTTAATATTTATCCCTGCTGCCTCACTCGGTAAATCTATATACATAGTATAAAACAAAATCGCTTTTCGAGTCTGTCTGTCCGCTTTTTTTCTAAAGTACACATATCATTTAGAACATTTATTCCGGAAGGTTTATGTGTACAATAAATTAATAATAAACTTACATAATTATAATAAAGAAATCTCGATGTTTTGTCAAATCGTAAAACCGTGCGAAGCAGGTGCAGGTCGCTACCCAGCAAACAGTTACAACGTTGAGTAGACGTTTTGGTGGTAACTTATGTTATTTAGTATAATCGTATAAATGCCATAAGGACGTTTACTCAACGGTATTAGGGCCCATTTTATTCAACTAAAAGCGCTAAGAGTTTCGTGTAAATACCTACTCTTATGCTGGGGCCACACCAACGGGAAACGCCGTTAATTTTCACGATGATGAACCTTAACCCGTCGGAATAAAGTTTATCATCGAGATAATTAACGGCGTTTCCCGTTGGTGTGGCCCCAGCATTAGTCGCATCACGTTTTAATTTGGTGGTGTTTTTGACAGCTGAGTTAATGTTGCATTTTTTTTTCTTAATTATGTGACGTGATACAACCATTTCATCAGTTGTAAACCATTGTGCAATCAAGTTTACTGATTAATGTGATGTAAGTTCGGAACAAAATTTTGATGCGCTTTTAAAATTTTAATGTTTTCACATATTTTTATTACAAATTTATTAAGTGACTGCGTCATATGACTACTATATAACTTCCCGACCTATAAACTGCGTGTTCATTGTAAATGTGTACGCCATGACAGTTGATTTAGGGATCAATAATAAAATAATAAACGCCTTGCTAACTTAGTTCAAAGAGTTTATATTTTATATATATAATACTTTTGTTTTAGGTAAACCCCACAATGATCTACAATTATGCGTAGATGATCTACAATTAGATCCATGTTTTACCAAACAGTAAATAAATATGATAAATTTGATTTCAAAATGGTGGAAGTTGTATACAAAGTTATTATACGACAAAAAATGTATATGACTATTCGGACACATAATGCACCGGTACATGACAAAGAGTTAAAAAAATTACTGTAAAATAACTTTAATAAGATTCAAGGTCATATAAATGTTTGATTATATGACAAAAATGTTTGCTGGGTAGTATATACAAGTCCGGACAACGATCAGTTGAGTGTGGCGCGTTGTCCGCAGAGGCGCTGAGCGCGTGGGACTCGCACGAGCAGGGCCGCCTGGTGCACCGCTTCGGGGGCCGCGCCGTGGGCGCGTTCCTGCGGGCCCCGCGCCGGGCCGCGCGCCCGCGCGTGGCGCACGCCATGCTGCTGGACCAGACGCACGACAACCCGTCGCCGCTGGACAAGCGCAGCGTGTTCGACGTGCTGCCGTCGGCCGCGCTCGTGGCCATGGCGTGCTGCGCCACGGGCTCCACGCGCGGCCTGGACGAGCTGGTGCCGCACGCCGTGCACGTGGTGGACGAGGCGCGGCAGTACGCGGCGTGGGGCGACGTGTCGCTGGACCACGGCGTGCTGGCGGCCCGGCGCGCGCTCAACGAGCTGCACGCGGAGCTGGCGGCGGCGGGCTACGACGAGGTGTTCGTGGACCAGATGGACGCCGACGTCGTGGCCGTGACGCGCCACGAGCCGCGCCAGCGCCAGGTCAGTGCTACCGTCTGTTGGCGGCTTTAACCGCATTACAATCTAGTCTATTAGCTAATAACTCTAGGCCTGTGCCGGAACAGGACTGTTCCTCACCTCTGGCTTGCCTTTGTTGGCCGGAGTGAACACTGACGAGGAACGGAGCTCCCACCTCGCTCTTGCCTTAATTGGCCGGCTTGAGTGGAGATTAGACTGGAGATTCGCAAGAACAAACGTGCTCGGAGGAAGGAAGTATTCCAGTAAGTGCTCGTAGGGATCTTGACCATCTTCCGGGCTCTGGGATTGTTCTGAAAGCCGTGGAATACCTCTCCACTCCTCAAGCACCTCAGGACATGTTGCCCCCTTGTCGCTACGTCACTATGTGCTAGCGACCTTTTCTGGGGAACCATTATTGAGTGTGCAAGTCACCCTCTGCCATTTTATCCGTGTAAATTTAAAACATTGATCAGGCAGAGGCTATACTCCTACCATAGTTCCAGGTAACCAGTCCACTTTAGCTATCCAAACCCATAGTCCAATGTTTTGTTTCCATGTACTGCAATAGTCCTACACCAACCGGGGGTTGTCCTTTGGTGCACTTGCATAGTGCATACAGGGAGAATCGTCGGTTGGTGCCTCATTTCTTTAAAAGCGTCTAACGGGCCTCTACGAGTTGGCTTCGGCCCCTCATACGCCTTCCAAAAGACCGGGATCCATGGTCCCGAGAATAGTTAAAAACTAAAAATAAATAATAATAATAACTGTAGCCATAGCATAGACACAACCCTGTAGCCAGGATTATCCATCAGCAACTTGCTCTGAAATACGGCCTTGTGGAATCGGAAGTGCCGTACTACAGGTATGTGCCCGACCCAGTTCTCGAAAATGGAAATATCACATTGTACTGGGATCGATCCATCATCACTGACAGGACTATTGTTTCCAATAAGCCTGATATAGTGGTGGTGGATCGAGTAGCGCGGCGCACAATGATTATTGACATAACGGTCCCGCATGACGCGAACCTCGTGAAAGCCGAGAAACATAAACAAATCAAGTATCTTGACTTAGCTCGCAAGGTTGTCGACATGTGGGATGTGGACTCAGCAATCATTGTGCCGATAGTCGTGACAGCCAATGGCTTAATTGCCAAGAGCCTCGACCAACACCTAAGGAGGCTCTCGTTGGACAGCTGGATCAAGGGCTTGATTCAGAAAGCGGTACTCCTGGACACGGCTCGCATTGTTAGGAGGTTCCTCTCTCTGGAGCTCTGACCGCCGGTAGCTTGTTCCCGATACCTACTATTTTTTATATTTTTAAATGTTTTTATATTACTTTATTCTAATATTTAAAAATATAATTAATATGTAAAAAATTAAATAAAGGGAATAATAATAACCTCACCGCCGTATCTCTACGTTGACGTCGTGGTGGGGCTTGCACGCTCTGAACTCTAGGTCTGTGCCGGTAGAGTTTACTTTGCCGGAACGGGTCTGGGTTGAGGAGCCAGACCAAGAGAGATACAAAAACCCGCAGGGCAGCATGTGGCGAGCTGTTGGGCAGTAGCGACCCCACGGACCCTATCTCCGGGAGGTCTTGTTCCTCACCTCTGGCTTGCCTTTATTGGCCGGCTGGAGTGAACACTGACGAGGAACAGAGCTCCCACCTCATTCTTGCCTTAATTGGTCGGCTTGACTGGAGATTCGCAAGAGCAAACGTGCTCAGAGGAAGGAAGTATTCCAGTAAGATGCTGGTAGGGATCTTGACCGTACTTCCGGGATTGTTCTGATAGCCGTGGAATACCTCTCCGCTCCTCATAAGCACCTCAGGACATGTTGCCCCCTTGACGCTATGACACTTTTTGCTAGCGACCGTTTTCGGGTGCCCATTATTGAGTGTGCAAGTCACCCCCTGCCATTTGCCTGTGTATTTTATATAAAATATTGGTCAGGCAGGGGCCATTGGGCACGCCACAATCGCGGCGATAAGACCCCTTTTTGAGGAGTGGCTGGAGAGACGCCACGGCGTTCTCACCTTCCGCCTGACGCAGGTCCTCACCGGACACGGCTGCTTCGGGAGGTTCCTGTTCAGGATAAGGCGGGAGGAAACACCCGGGTGTCACCATTGTGTGGATCGGCCTGAGGACACGGTGGAGCATACGGTGGAGGTCTGCCCAGCTTGGGCAGAGCAACGCCGTGTCCTCGTAGAGGCGATCGGCGGCGGTGATCTCTCGCGTCCGGCCCTGGTTCAGGCCATGGTACGGAGCGAGAGGAAATGGCAGGCCGTCACCTCCTTCTGCGAAGCGGTAATACTCGCGAAGGAGGAGGCGGAACGCGTGAGGGAGAGGCTAACTTTGCGCCCTCACGCCCCAAACCGCCGCAATAGGAGGAGACGCCCGGGTCGGGAATCGCGAGCCGATTTCCGGCCACCGTAGGCGCGGGCTTGCGGACGGTGAGCAATGGGTAGCTCGCCGTCCGATAAGGACCAAGCCCGGGTCGACGGCGCGTTGTGTTCCACGCGCGCCTCAAAGAGATGTCAGCAGAATTGACGGGGTCCGCTAGGGCCAGTGCCTGCCGGGGGTTCGAAGAAAACCGATAGGGAAATCGTGGCCCCCGGCAACAGGGCAACCGAAGGAACACGGGTGGGTTTTAGTCAGTAGGAGTCTGACACGCCCTCCCGCTCCACAGGCAGGGGCCATAGTCTTTCCATAGTTCCAGATAACCAATCCATTATAGCCACCCAAATCCATAGGCCAATATGTTTTGTTTCCATGTTCTGCAATAGTCCTACACCAATCGGGGGTTTTCCTTGGGTGCACTTGTATAGTGCATTCAGGGATAATCGTCGGTTGGTGCCTCATTCCATTTAATATTGTCTAAGGGGCCTCTGCAAGTTGCAACAATGTAGAAAGACGTGCACGTTAAAAGCGTCCGTAACAAAAATAATAACAAAAACAATTAAAAAATTAAAATAAACCGTGGCAGCTAAGAGATGACCAGTCCCTACTGACGGCGCCCGTTCACGAACATGATGCATGGATCAGCACCATTTAGCTCAACCATTTTGAAGGGAACTTAATGATCCAACACACACGCCACCATCAGCGAGACATTTGAGTGAGCATGACATACTCTCAGCCGCCAGGACACATTCAAGTCAATGAAAGACGTATCCAGTAAATGGTAGCTTTATGGAATGTATATGGTCACAGTGCCCACACATGTGATATGCAATTATACAATACAAAGAGATTGAATTTATACAAAGCAAAGATAGTTTTTACAATCTTCATCAGCTGCAACAATACTTTCGAATGCTAATCAATTAATTTATGTGCCCTTGTGGAGCTGGACCAGCGCCAGGTCAAGCATTTTTATCAGCGATGTAATCCCCCAACTTGTAATATGCTTGGCAGCATAGTGTGCGTTTTATACAAGATTTAAATTTCGTTTCGTTCAGTTGGAGTATGTGGGGAGGTATTTTATTATAAAATTTTTGTTGGGGTTTTCTCGTCGTTGACGGATACCCCGGTAGTTGTTGTAGGTAGTTAGTTAAGTTACACCAAACCACTGTTAAGTTTAATAGTTTATTTATGGAAACTAAGTTATGTTTGTTTAGTTATGTAATAATGTTAGTAATGTTGTTAGTAATGTTTTGTTGTTATTGATAGACCGGCACATTAGCGCGTGACGGTGTTTTAGTTACGACTGAATTGAGTGAATATTAGTTCGGTACGCGTAAACGTACTTTTGCTGCATGAGCATTATTGGCTCGTACATGCTCCCGAGGGAAAGAAATACGTACTCAGATTACCAAACTTGCGTTACAAGTTAAATATACATTGGTATAAAATTGTTATAAACTAACAAAAGCAATTAAAACAATAAGAAATAATTTCTAATTAATTAATCATAGTTTGAATCTTGTTCCAATTGCTCGTTGCTGCGGCGGATAGTAGTTTTCTGACTGTCCATCACGTATTTTAGCGTAGGCAGGAATCTCCTTTAGTTCTATATCTTCTGTCCTCTCTCGAGTCTTGTTCATATTGGTAGGAGTATTGTTCTTCCTACGCGCCTGAAGACATCTTCTTATTCACCAAACTATTATAGCGGCGACGATTTCTCCCACCAGCAAAGTACTTATAGCGTAGTTGCCAATATCGTGGATACTTAGGTCGTTGGGTAGGCTCTCTCGTCCCTTTTGTGCGGTTATCTGGTCATCTAATAATCTGTGTTCATTAGATAACTTTAGTTCCGGAAGCACAATCTTTGTGTTTTTGAACGTATTCCACATATCATTTGGTGAGTCAATAGTAGGTACCTCCAAGGTAATTCCAATATTCGTACTGCTACTAAAATTATTATGTGAATAAATTGTAGCGTCTTTTTGCTGAAGTATGCAATCCTGACCTAGGGCAAGGAGCCCCGCCTTTGTTAAAGTTGTTGTTGTAATTCGATTTTCGCATACAACGCGTGTCGTACACTCATTGATGCAATTATACAGCCATATGTTTGGTCTCTGTAATAATATCCATTGATCAGAGCATTGTTGTGGTACCCAATTACATGTAATGTTATTTACATTTTGGCTTAGTATTTTTGCTTCGCAAGATGCCGTTGCTCCATGTAAGTTGCTGATAGTCGTGGAAGCATGGCAGATGTGATTGTCCGCCGTCATTGTTGTACATTGCTGAAGATCAACCTCTTCCATCTGTATGTAGGTATTCTTTACGAAGTTGACTCCAATATATTGTGTTAGAAAGAAAGAAAGAAAGAAAATTCGTTTATTTGCGGTAAACATGACGCAAAGAAATAAAAAAAACACGTAAATCACAATGTGTGTGTGTGTGTGTGTGTCTCTATCGCCTGACATTGGTTAGTAGTTTGCTGTCTAGGTATAGCTATATTGTGATACAATGTATACTCGTCATCGCTTAGTAACGGTATATGTAATTCGAAGAGTAGGTACTGTTCGGTGAGCCGGGCTTTAACATAAATAATTTTGTAAATATTTTTCATGTTAGCTCCATTGCTGTTTTTGATAGGTAACGTTAATCTTTTCGGTATAATACCGGCAATATAATGAAGTTGTTCAGATAGCTGCTCCGGTGTGAATAGTTTCATATCGAGATTGCCTCTGTAAATGTCTGTCAATACACTTAGGAGCATTTCTTGGTTTCTTCTCAGTACTGATATAAGTAAACTCGCAGTTAACGCCCCAGCGTTGACGTCATTCATCGTTTTCATTATTTGAAATCTGTTTTCTATTACTGCCGTATCATATTTCGTTTCGTTCATGAATTGCTGAATTACTTCCAGTTGCGTCTTTACAAAGTCTTCATTTTTCTTGATGACGTTGTTTTCTGCCTCGATAATCAGTGTCTGATTTCTTATCAGCTGTAATAGATATTGTTCGTTCGTTTTGATCTTTTCTATGTCCTGAGCGTATTTTTCGGCGAAATCGCTATCAAAGACACCAAATAAGGCTCGTGCAAGATTTCCTACGCCGTTGACGTAGCCACGTCGCCTTCGTTGTTGATGTTGAGCCCGTAATAATATATTGTACTCGTTCAGCTGGTTCATTTCGAACTTGAGTTGTTGTGTCGTAGAGTGACATGGCTCGTTTGGCATCGTGTCGCATAGTTGAGCTATACGATTTACGAATTTCTCCACATTTGTCGTACTTTGCCAGAATGTTGTTGGGTTATAGTATACCAGAAGTTTCCATTCATCGTGAATAAGTTGGATATTCCCGACGGGGTCAAAGTATACTGGTTGGTTTTCAGCTAATTGAGTCATTTTAAAATGTTGCAGGGGTGTTGCTAGTCCACATGATAGCGTTGTCAATGCTACCAGTAACACTATAAGCAAGCTGTTTACCCTTTTTTGGGTTTTATTAGCCCCTTTCTTTTGCTTGCCGTGTTCGATGTCTGGACTCACTATCACGTGGTTGATCTAATTTATTCCTATTTCTAGTGTTAAAATTATGCCTGTCACTTATCTTACTAAAAAGGTGTAGATTTTTTTGAACATACATAATGTTTTCATATATATACTGACATGGTACCGTCATGATGTTAATTTTCTTGAACAATTCCTTAGAGATTCGCGTCTGCGGAGGTTGTAGATGGCTCTGACGGCCCTCTTTTGCAGAATAAAGATAGAATCAATATCTGCAGCCCGTCCCCACAGCAAAATACAGTAAGACATGATGCTATGAAAATAACTAAAATAGACCAGTCTCGCGGTATCCACGTCTGATAGTTGGCGGATTTTCCAAACAGCGTAAGCGGCTGAACTTAGCCGCCCTGTAAGTGATGTTAAGTGAGGACCCCACTGTAGTTTGGAGTCAAGCGTTATCCCCAGGAAAATTGTCTTTTCGACGAATTCTAGTGTCTCCTTATTCAATACAACGTGACATTCACTACTTCTAACATTTGGTAACGTGAATCTTATGCATTTAGTTTTCTTCTCATTTAATACCAAATTATTTACAGTAAACCAATTATGGACCGTAAGCATAGCGTTATTTACGTCGTCAAGATCCTGTGCATGTCTGTCTACTTTAAAAATCAGTGATGTGTCATCAGCAAATAACACCATTTGTGGACGATTTTTCAGTAAATTTGGTAAATCATTTATATATACTAAAAAGAGGAATGGACCCAATATCGAGCCCTGTGGTACACCTATTTTGACTTTTAAACCCAATGAATTTACACCGTTTATTTGAACTTGCTGCAGTCTATCATTATCATATCAGTGCATCATATCAGTCTATCATATCATAGTCTAGTGTGTAATCTGTATTATGTCTTTTGTTCTTGTTTGTTTCATTGTTAATAATTTTCCAAACTGTATTTATTTTGTTATCTGCCGATTTAACCTTGTTGCTAATGAAAGAAGCTTTAGCTGCTTTGCAGATATTTTTAAAAGTTTTAGAGTAAGTAGCAACATACTTATTAAAAGTTTCTGTGTTAATATACGGCTTAAGGCCATACAGTTCAAATAATGTTTCCCTACTTTTCCTGATGCCTTTAGTTGCCCAGTCACTGAATAAAAACTTAGGGCAAATAGTTTTAGTTTTTTTCTTAAAAGACTTATTGAACTCTGTTTGCACTAATGAAAAGAATTGATCATACAAAATATTGCCATTGGACATATTTAGACCCTGAGCACTTAAGTTGCTAATTAAAGTGCTATTAAACTTAGTTAAATTACCCGATGTTATTGGTCTAGTTTGTATCTGCACCTTTAGTATTGGTGTGTTGGACTCAAAAATAACGGTTTGACCGCTGTGATCAGAAGGGATATAATTAACAATAGCTTTATCTAAATAGTCACAGAAACAAAAGACATTATCAATACATGTAGCAGTAGTCGAAGTTATTCGCGTTGGTTCTAAAAACACATTTGACAGATTAAATGATTTGAAGAGACTTAATAATCTACTGCTATTTGAATTATTTTCCAAAATATTAATATTAAAATCACCACAAATAATTACTGATTTATTACCAGTTGTAAGTTTTGCCAAAACATCTTCCATTACTGATTCAAATGTAGAGTAGTTTTGATAATTTGGAGGTCTGTATACACACACTATAAAATGCTTATCTAGCTCAACACAGGACAGTTCAATGCTATGTTCCACGGATAGTTCAACTATGTCATTACGAGTCTTAGATTTTATACAATTTTTAATTAAGATTAGTGAACCTCCACGTAGCATTGATTTTCGGTTAAAACAACTGCCCACACTGTAATTGTTCGGTGTTTTCACCGAACACCTTAAGTTAGCAATATCGGCGTGACGCGTTGACCTAATTTTATATTACTTTTTACTTATTATTTTACATTAGTTCAGTGCACATTTGTCTACCGCGTTAGCCGGGTGTATTCATCCACATTTCAACATTCATTAACATAGTAACATTTTAACATTAAGAATAACTTGTGAGTGAGTAAATAAATAGTGTTAAAGATAAACATTTGTTTCTCCCCAAAACACCGACACCTTGCTACGTACCCCGACATATTTTTGGTCCTTCGAGCCGGATTGGATCACGCGTCGCGTAATTTCGGAAATTCGGAATTTTGGTGTGCGAGGTCTGAACTATCGTAACAAACAACAGTGTGTGTACGTCGTGGGGCGGTCGGAGCGAACATTGAAGAACAGTGAAGTAGCAGCAAAGGCTGAGTACGAACAGCGGAGAATACAAGTTATAAATTTCCTTATTTTTAGTCAGTAAGGACTTGCAGTTAACATCCTATAACAATGTCGGAACTCATTGAAACGCAATCAATGATCTATGATAGCATCATAAAACTGAGCATTAACTTGAAGAAAGATAGTGCTGATAGGAAAACAATAGATTACTTTAAGCGCAAGCTTAACACTTTGGAGAGTTATTGGAACGATTTCCAAGTTAATCATGAGCGTATTGAGGGGGAGGTAAGTAAAACTGTTCCTTATTTTACCGACCGAGAGTACGAGAAAACAAGATCGGTGTATGAGTCAACCAAAGCGTTGATCAACCAACAGTATCAGCTGCGGTTCATGAAAACAGGAAGCCTTTCAACCGGTGAACAAACAACAGCTCGAGACAGATCACCATCGGCATCGAGTATGCGTGCAGAAGAGAAAACAGGTGAGGAGGTGGGTCCAAGTTGCTCAAGGCAGCTGAGCGACCGACCAGCTCAGAAGTTGAACATGGAGCCAAACAGTAAGCTAGACGATTTGTTGAAAAAACAGTATGCTAATTTTAAAGCCTTCGTGCGTACAACCGCAAACATAGATGTGGACTCTATCTCAGATAAGTGGGAATTTGAGGACGTATTGAGGTCACTACAGGCTAGATGGTCAGCTATCGACAGACTACATTGGGACATCGAGATTGAACTAGAGGGAGAGAACGAACAATACAACAACATGTACGATAAGTATGAGAAAATATTCAACAACCTGAAAAGGGCTATTAACACAAAAATGTGGTCAGTCGCACACAGGGAAAAATCAACACCGCAACTGGAGATACCGAACTTCAACGGGAACTACAACCAATGGGTATCGTTTAGAGACTTATTTATGGAAGTAGTACACAACAACCCCTCGTTATCAAGCGGCCAAAAGATGCAGTATTTAAAGGGTAAAGTTCGTGGAGAAGCTGAGAAACTTATACAACATTTATCGATAAGCACCGATAACTATTCGGTGTTCTGGAAGATTCTCACCCATCGGTATGACAACAAAAAACTAATATTCTCGTCCCATATGAACATTTTGCTAGGCCTGCCAAACATACAACAGCAATCGTTACAGCAGATTAAACGAATGCATGACACCACGCTGGAATGTCTTAATGCCATCAAAAACTTAGGAGTTGACATCACATCGTGGGACCCAATGATCGTACACATTCTGGGTCAAAAGCTCGATACAGAAACATACACAGACTACATAGAGTCGCTGAAAAATTCGAAAGAACTACCGGCTCTGGCAGAGTTCTTAGAATTTTTGGAAACAAAATTTACATCCCTGGAAACAGTTCGCCGCAAGGATAGTGTACCCTCGAAAACTTCTCATCAAAACAATTATCCAAATCAAACATCTAAAAATAATTATAACAATTCTAACAACAAAAGCAACGGAAATAGAGCAGTTGCGAAATCGATGCACGTTTCAAACATAAAATGCCCTCTCTGCAATAACCAACACGGCATTTACAATTGCAAAACATATTTAAAAATGAGTGACGACCAAAGGCTAAAAACTGCAACCAAATTGCAACTTTGCACAAATTGTTTATTTAGCCATTTCGGCAATCAATGTACGTCGAACTTAACATGCCGAAAATGCCAAAATCAACATAACACCATTTTACATGACGCATTTGCGAAATCAGCGAATGCATCAACTCGGTCGTCAAGCAGCAACAACGTTGAGAAACGAAACGCAAAGCGCAATGAACCCGTAACAGGCACCGTGAATGCTTCTCAAGATGAAAAGGCGGAGATATTGCTAGCGACTGCTCTGGTGAAGGTCAAAGGTGTGGATGGAACTTACCAAACCATGCGCGCCTTGATCGATCAAGGGTCCCAGATATCCTTAATAACTGAGGAAGCAGCTCAGATGTTAGGTATCAAGAGACGGCGATGCAAAGGAGTCATCTTCGGAGTGGGGCAAAAGGAAAACAGTTGTAAGGGGATGATAAGTATAGAATGTGCTTCTACATATAACAATTTTGAATTCGAGTCTGATGTGCTCATCATGAACGAACTTATCAAAAATCTACCAAACCAAACATTCGCTAAACCAAATTGGACTTACATAAAAAACATTAATTTAGCTGACCCGGAATTCTACAAAAGTCGACCAGTTGACTTGCTTTTCGGGGCGGACGTTTATGCTAACATTATGCTAGGCGGGATTATAAAAGGAGAACAGGCCCAACAGCCGATGGCTCAACAAACACAGCTGGGATGGTTACTATGCGGTAACGTAACAACATACCAATGTAATGTGGTTCTAAATAACATCGAGGAGATACAGAAATTTTGGGAAGTTGAGGAAATTTTAGAAACATCAAACCTGTCGGTAGAAGATCAGGAATGTATGGACTTCTATACAGAAACAACAAGAAGAAACAGTCAGGGTCGCTATGAGGTGAGAGTTCCACTGAAAGAGGAATTGAAACAGCAATTGGGGACTTCCAAACCTATAGCTATTGCTCAGCTGAAGAATTTGGAACGCCGCTTAGAAAAACAACCAACTTTAGCTGAAAAATACAAGGATTTTATGAATGAATATGCTGCATTGAACCACATGAAACCGGAACAGAAAAACAATAACATAACACTCGAATGCTTCTTACCTCACCACGGCGTGCAGAGAGAAGAATCGTCAACAACAAAGCTTCGTGTGGTATTCAACGCATCCGCCAAAACAACCACCAAATACAGCTTGAATGACGTCATGCTGAAAGGGCCCAATCTACAAAAAGATCTACAGGCGTTATTACTTCAATGGAGGCAATATCCCTTTGCCTTCACTGCCGACATCGAGAAGATGTACCGCCAAATCTTAGTTAACCCCATTGATCAACATTTACAGAAAATCGTTTGGCGTGAGTCATCAAAACAACCTATTCAAGTGTATCAATTGAACACGGTAACATACGGGACAAAGGCTGCACCGTTTTTAGCAATTATGACCTTAAAACAGTTGGCAGCGGATGAGCGAGACAAGTTTCCAGAAGCGGCTACGGTCCTGGAAAACAGTTTTTATATGGATGACCTGTTACATGGTTGCTTTAACATAGAACAAGGTCAACAGTCGATAAATGATTTAATTCAGCTCTTGAAATCAGGAGGCTTTAATCTTCGAAAGTGGTCATCGAACAGTCAGGAATTATTGGAGAACATACTATCAACAAGTCAAGAGGAATTCGTTTACAACTTTAAAAATGATGACATGTTGAAAACATTAGGTTTATGTTGGAACCCAAAAGGAGATCAATTTACATTCCGTTGCGACTTTTCCCAAACAACCTCAAAACCGACTAAAAGGAGCTTACTATCAGAAATATCAAAATTATATGACCCTCTTGGTTGGCTGACACCCCTATCCACGAAACTAAAATTATTATTTCAAAAGTTATGGAAACATGATCTACAGTGGGATGATAAAGTGTCAGATGACATACATAATGAATGGGTCAAGTTGATTACGGAAATTGACAACATCAAACACTGTAAAATTCCTCGATGGATATTATGCAACGGGAAGGGAATGACGTCATCGAACTGCACGGCTATTGTGACGCGTCCATCGAAGCATATGCGTGCGTGGTATACGCAAGAACAAAACATCAAAAAGAAACAGTAATCGTCGCAGCTAAATCAAAACTTATACCAAGTAAAAAGAGCGTAACATTACCACGAATGGAGCTTTGTGGTGCTTATCTACTATCTAAGCTCATCAACAAAATCAAACAGAGTATAAGTTGTCAATTAGAAATCTATGGATGGTGTGATTCTATGGTGGTCATAGGGTGGCTACAAGGCGATTCGGCACGTTGGAAACCTTGGCTAATAGAGTCAACGCTATAAAACAGATAATGCCGGCAAACTGCTGGCGATATGTGAAATCAGGAGACAACCCGGCCGACTGCGCCAGCCGAGGTTTAACAGCGCCCCAACTATTACACCACCCTTTATGGTGGAAGGGACCAGCATGGCTAGCGTCCTATGACGTAGAAAAGGAACAAAAACAGGCTATCTACCAAACAGAGGAAGAGATGAAAAAGATAAAATTAGTTAACATTATTCAAGACATTAGTAACAGTAATAGTATAATAGATAATTTATTATTACAACACAATTCATTTATAAAAATAACTCGTGTCTTGGCATGGGTAATGAGGGCATTGACGCCAAAGTCGCAACGTAAACATTTACCGAAGTACCTAACATTACTAGAACTGCAAAAAGTCAAATCAGCTATTATAAAACGAGTGCAAAGTACAGCATTTACGTCAGATATTGAAATATTAAACAAAAATGGTAATGTAGCAACAAACAGCAAATTATTGAATTTACAACCATTCGTCGATAAAAACGGATTTCTCCGAGTGGGAGGACGTTTAAGAAACGCGAACATGAGCGACGAAATGAAACATCCTAAGATAATCCCTAACAAAAGTCGATTGGCGGAGTTACTCATAGAAGAAGCTCATCAGTTAACATTTCATGGAGGTCCTCGACTGACCTTAGCTGCTCTCAGACAACAATACTGGATAACAAGCGGATACAGTACAACCAAGAAACAGTTAAGAAATTGTGTAACTTGCCGGAAGTATGAAGTAAGGAAGCAATATCAATTGATGGGTGACCTTCCCGCAGCAAGAACCAACCCCGCTCCTCCATTCTACCACACTGGGGTGGACTACACAGGTTTTGTGAACATCAAGGCAAACAAGGGGAGAGGCGTGAGAACACTGAAAGGCTACGTGGCTGTATTCATATGCATGGTCACGAAAGCAGTTCACTTGGAATTGGTGTCTGACCTTACCAGTCCAGCATTCTTAGCTGCACTTAAGAGAATGGCAGCCCGGAGAGGAACACCACATAACATGTATAGTGATCAAGGAACCAATTTTATCGGAGCAAATAGGTTGCTGCAGGAGGAGTACAACCAATTACAACAAGTTTTCGAGAATAGTTGCCAGGCAGAAATCGCGGAAATGAACATACAATGGCATTTCAACGCTCCATCTTGGCCGAGCGCTGGCGGACTGTGGGAAAGAGCCGTCCGTAGTCTGAAATTCCACCTGAAAAGAGTGGTTGGTGAACAAAGATTAACGTTCGAAGAGTTCACCACTGTACTGACACAATTGGAAGCGTGTCTGAACTCAAGACCGTTATGTTCACTTACAGAAAACATTGAGGATCTGGATTATTTATCACCGGCACATTTTTTAACAGGCAGATCCGACTTAACAGTGATTGAGACAAAGGAGGATGCGAGAACAAGATGGCGTTTAACAACCAACATTTTTAAACAGATTTGGCAAAAATGGAAGAATGAATATTTGAGCCAATTAACAGCGAGAGAAAAGTGGTCTAAGCCTCAGGAAAACTTAAAAATAGGCAATATGGTAGTAGTACATGAAGATAACATTCCAGCTGGACGGTGGATTATGGGCCGAGTTATAGATCTGCATCCCGGTAATGATGGCTATGTCAGAGTGGTGTCATTAAAAACGAAAAACGGCATCATAAAGCGACCAGTAGTGAAACTTTCGTTATTACCAGTAGAAATCAAAACGAACAACAAACAAAACAGTTCAACTGAAACAGATAGCTCAGCTGAACAGGGTTCTAGGACCCAGAATAACATAAAACGAACAAGAAAAACGACACCAGGAACGTTATCGTACGTCGCCATGGCATTAACCTTGTTTATGTCAATCTGCAGCGTTGCAAATTGCAGCTATAACATAACGTCATTAAACAATAACCAATCTTTCTACTTTGACCCAATCTCCAAAATTAGTTTAGTAAAAGACAGTTGGGTCCTAGTTGTATTCTATAATATGTCTCCGTATTGGGAAGGTATGCAGGCGTTTGAAAAAGTAACAGCATATCTCGACAAAACATGCAAAACAACAGGCAGCGAACAGTGTAACATGATAGTCCCTCAGCTGATCCATGAGTGTAATGAACTAAAATACTATAATGAACTTCTGATGACGCAACACGTAAGGGGACACTCCAGACGGCGGCGGGGACTTATCAATGCAGTTGGAAACATTGCAAATTCCCTATTCGGCGTATTAGACGAACAATTCGCGGAAAAATACAGCCGAGACATTAATATGATACAGCAAAATGAAAAACATTTAGCCGGTTTATGGAAGAACCAGACGTCGATTGTCGAATCAGAGTACAATTTGTTGAAAAGAACAGAGGAAATTATGGCAAAACAGCATAAAATAATTAATAAACACCTAATAACGTTGGATAACTTCTCAAACAAATTACAACGAGAGATAAATAACATATCCTTACTTCAAGAATTTACCATGACAGCCCTAACAGCCAGTAATTTACTGCATAACTTAAAAAGAACTCAAGACATTTTACTTGACATCTTAACCAATGTCCACCATGGACAGTTTAACATTCATCTGCTTACCCCTGAACAGCTCCAAAAGGAACTTAACATTATCTCTGGGCACTTATCCAATGATTTAACATTGCCTATTGAACCGCACGATATTCGAAAGCTATATTCTCTGATAAGTATTAAAGCACGAATAACTGAAGAATACTTCCTCTTCCAAATAACATTCCCACTTATCAGTAGAGACCGATATAAGTTGTACAAAATACATTCTGTACCACACCAGATGAACAACACTATGATAGAGTTCATCCCGTCATCAGAATACGTCGCTACGGATCTAAAAAGAGACTCGTACTTAACAATTACGTCGGGTGAACTTTCACTATGTAAACAAGAAGATGATAACTTTATTTGCGATTGGAAAAAGCCGATATACCATCTTAACAACGAGAACAACTTTTGTGATCTCGATCGAGACACAGATAAGTGCAAGGTACGAAGATCTAGATGTGAAAACAAATGGACATCACTAACAAACCCGTCACTATTCTTGTACCATTGCTGCAACATTTATGCCGTCAAAGTAATCTGCGGCGAACAGATAAACAAGATTCAACTAAGCAAAGCTGGTGTCATTTATTTAGAACCAGGTTGCCTGTTGAAGGGTCAGGATTTTACCCTGAATATTCAGAGTCAAAAGAAAAACAGAATTGACATGAGCCCGGACATTTTTATACCTGAGATGGATCAGTTAAACTTCATCATTAACAGCACTATGCCTTTCCAAAACGTACAAGACGTAACAGACTCAGGCGAGATGACATACGCCTTAAAAAAGCTACACAAACGCATCGATGACATGAAAAATACCCAAGTGGAAGTGGGAGAAACATTATCCACACATGACATCCATCAGTATGTAGTAAGCTACATCCTGGTCGGTGCGCTGGCGCTAGCGGCGGGAGCGCTGCTGTACAGAGGGCTGCGGCGCCGAGCGCGCCGCGCCCACATCACGTCGGACATGGAGCTTCAACCCACCAGTGTTAGTGATGTGAACGTTAATAGTGTTAGTGCGCGGCAAAACATGAGTGAACGTCAATCTAGTGCGACACATATTTATGGTGAATTAAACAAGACAATGATGAATAGGGCGTGTCCTCGCGTGCCTAGAAATCCTTTATGAACAATAAGCTCTTAATTTTAAGACAAATCATTTTCCATTTGTTCTACTAACAGTTTAATCTTAAGTTGGCTTGGTTCACCTTGTAAACATTATCATCATGATCATTACATTTAGTAACTAACATAACATTGTGTCATCTCAGCATCCCTATCTTTCGTGCCCCGGAATATGTTCGGTGTTTTCACCGAACACCTTAAGTTAGCAATATCGGCGTGACGCGTTGACCTAATTTTATATTACTTTTTACTTATTATTTTACATTAGTTCAGTGCACATTTGTCTACCGCGTTAGCCGGGTGTATTCATCAACATTTCAACATTCATTAACATAGTAACATTTTAACATTAAGAATAACTTGTGAGTGAGTAAATAAATAGTGTTAAAGATAAACATTTGTTTCTCCCCAAAACACCGACACCTTGCTACGTACCCCGACAGTAATTCTCAAAATTAATTAACATTTCATAATCTTTTAACCAATGTTCAGTTATACAAATAATATCAAACATTGTTTTTTCTAAAAGCAATTCAACTTCTAAATATTTGGAAGAAAAACCTTGAATATTTTGATGAAACAATTTCAAGGAATTCTGCTTAGCCCCTTTTTTACAATTAACTAATTGAGTGCTAGAAGATACCTTGTTGATGGTGAGATTAAAAACATTGTTACTGGTACCTTCTGTTGTCTTACTGACTAGTTTAAATTACTAACCACCTTAATATTAGTATTATTACTAATTTTTGTGGTGCTAATTACATAAGACTTCGACATACTACTTATGTCTGAGTTTATATTAAAAGCTAATAGCCATGCTATTTGACGTCTAAAACTAATAGGCAGATACGCAGTATCCCTAGTCGACTTTAATTTCTCAACAAAAGTGTTGGTGTCTAAAAATATAAGTTTGTTACTATAGTGATTAACTAATAAATGCATATAGTTATTTAGCATATGTATGGTTTTTTAGCATATGTAAAGGAAAATAAAACCCCCCGATTTTGAAACATTCTTCATTCAGTCTTAGCGTAATGATATATAGCATATAGCCTTTCTCAATAAATTGGCAATCTAACACTGATTTTTTTTTTTAAATCTGACTAGTATTTCCTGAGATCCGTAAGTAAGTAAGTCGTTTATTTTGCAAATATGGGTACAGTACATGGTGATAAAGAAAACTGTCTATTTTAAAACTTTACAAAAAAAAAACAACCGACTTCAAAAAAAAAACATTACAAAGTGAAAAATAACTTTAATATCGGAAGTCGGTGTCTTTGGTTTTTAATTTTCGTTCTTTGTCACCGACTTCCGAAATTAAAGTTATTTTTCACTTTGTAGTGTTTTTTTTGAAGTCGGTTGTTTTTTTTTTGTAAAAAGTTTTTATTTTTCACTTTTTAGTTGTGATACCTACCCCACACAAATTCGAATACCACTACCTGCTATGTAAATAACAGTGACAGGAAGTTATCATAATATCATCCACATACTAAGTGAGGCAAAAATACGTATTATTGAAGCTAACTCAAAAACTACCCAAGCAAAGTTAATAAAATTTATATGGGACTACCTCTGAAGTATGATCTACCAAACAAAAAAAATAACCATCAAAATCAATTCATAAAAATGACGGAGTAATCGCGTAACAAACATACAAAAAAAAAAAAACAACATACAGTCGAATTGAGAACCTCCTCCTTTTGGAAGTCGGTTAAAAAATTAGAGAAGTATCATCAGCTAATAGAATTATATCCGTTAAATGGTGGATTTGATATCTGAATGTAACATAATTCCCTTTTAGATTGTATATTTAATTCTATCTTAACCCTTCTTGATCCTTCTTGTGAAAATACGGATTAACATTAGAGGTAGGCTGTGGTGTTTCTGTCACCGTAAAATTATAAACTTCGTCAGTTTATAATCTATCGGTATTATTTCCGTTAGATTACAAACTGTCGAAAAATTGTGAACTGCGACGAATCATTTACGATTTAACGCATTATTTTTCGATAGTTTATATTGTATCCATGAGAAACGAGCGTAGTAAGCGCTGCCGCTACCGCAGCAGCGCTTACTACGCTCGCTCAGCTCACGCGGTTGGTTACAGTTCTAACCTAACCTAACCCATATCACCCAGTTCACAATTTTTCGACAGATTATGATCTAACGGAAATAATACCGATAGATTGTAAACTAACAGTGCTCACAATCTTACGGTGACATTTCTAAGCATTTAGCGTTATTAGAACCTTGAGATGACGTGCTGTCTTGTACATATGAACGATAGTCGCGCTCGGTTTCGTTGAGGTAATAAAAGTCGGGATAGTCATAGTGACTGGAATAGTCAGGTTGTTCATAGTAATAGTCGGGGTAGTCATAAGCGTTTTCAAAGTCGGTCATTTCGTTATAATTCATTTCACGCGTCCTAAAGTAATTACTAGGTGGTGGGTTTCCCGATCTACGCCAATCGTGTCCTGATGACCCAAATGGTCTTGATACGAAGTTGCTAAAACCGCTCATTGGTTGCGGACCTGTATTTTGTTGGACCTACCTGAAGCCAAACACTCACGAAAATCATAGCTATTGTACAGTAATAATAAAATTGTATGTGTTGGTGATTTTGAACTTTTTATAAAAATAGGTTTTGAGGTCACAAAGAAACCTAACGTGTATGCGCTGCTGAATGGGTCGCACACACCTTGGGTGATTGATAGCTTGAATGATAAGTCATGGATAGCCAAAGATGATGGTTTATTGAATATATTTAGTTACCACGTAACTAATGCTATATAAATGTTGTGTGAAGGAGTACAGCTTACTATGAACGCTGCAGTACGCGACAGTACACTATGTACTGTCGCGTATCACTATAATTTGTGCAAGGTAACGGAAAAGTGCTGATGTAAGCAATGCGCGCATGCCATGTACGATACATGACTCGTACACTAACGTGGCAATTGTTTTTCTTTAATATATTATTGTTGGGCGGCCATAGTAGGTAATCTGTGATAGTAGATACAAAATTACTTATACTCCGTTTGAAATAAGATTAGACATTTAACTAAACCTTTTTTACAGTCCGTTCAACCGATTTTGACTTCTATTGCGATAGCGGCATGACAAATGACAGCTGCAGTAAACAGTTGGTTTGTAACCACTTTTTTTGCTTTTAATGCCATCCTTATGCCTACGGTATAGAAGTCAAAATCGGTTGATCGGACTGTAAAAAAGGTTTGTTTAAATGTCTAATCTTATTTCAAACGGAGTATAGATATATATAAGTTTTTGTGTGACAAAAAAGTTTGAATTTTGTAGACCAATGTTATAGTATTCTGTGTACCACTAAAGAATGGTGTATCACACAGAAAATATTTATAGGTAAATTTTCATGCGTAGGTCGACATACACTTGTATGGCCGGTTTATTTTTTTTTGTAATAGTTTTTTGAATGTCGATGTCGACGCGACGGGGTCTCATGACGTGTGTGTGTCAGTCGGTGAACTTGCTGGCCTTGGTGTGTCTTATGACGTGTGTGTGTCAGTCGGTGATCCTGCTGGCCTTGGTGTGTCTCATGACGTGTGTGTGTCAGTCGGTGATCCTGCTGGCCTTGGTGTGTCTCATGACGTGTGTGTGTCAGTCGGTGATCCTGGTGGCCTTCACGGCCTTCAACGCGCCCGACGCGGCCGGCGCCGGGCGCCACGTCAAGCCGCTGCGCTTCGAGGGGCAGCTGGACGAGATCCTGCTGGAGGCCTGTCTGCGCCACAAGGACCACCGGTACGAATCGCAAGCACTACTATACGACGCTAACACTTGCTAAACCAAGTTTATTGTTGTTAGTTATTGTCATATCCCGGTCAACGATCATGTTATCGGATTTATTCATTAAAATGGCTGCCACCTTTACATTCAGGATTGACTTTATATTAAGTGGTGGTTTGTACTTCGTAGTTATCGTTTAGAAGAAAAAGTATAAGTTCTGTAATATGTTCGTGGCGTGTCCGCAGCACGGAGGGCCGCGCGCTGCGGCCGCCCGGCGCCTTCACGCGCCACGCACGCATCATCAACGGGCTCGACGAGTACGAGTGCAGCGTGCGTCGCGCAGTGCCGCTGGCGCAGTCCGGCGTGTTCGCGCACGAGCGCACCGAGGGCGTGCACACCGTGCTGGAGTTCCGCGCGCTGCTGCCCGGCTCCGTCGTGGCCGTGCGCGTGTCGCCGCGCGCCCCGCACCGCGCCGCGCTGGCCGCGCTGCAGCGCCACGTGGACGCGCTGCACGCCGCGCCGCGCGCCGACCCGCTGAGCCTGGCGCCCGCGCTGGCCGAGCTGGACCTGGCCGACTTCAACGCGCTGCTGTACCGCTGCGACGCCGAGGAGCGCGAGGCGGGCGGCGGCGGCGTGTACGACGTGCCGGGCTGCGGCCCGCTGGTGTACGCCGGCCTGCAGGGCGCCGCGTCGCTGCTGGCCGAGCTGGCGCCGGCCGACGACCTGGGCCACCCGCTGTGCGACAACCTGCGCGCCGGCGACTGGCTGGTGGAGTACGCGTGGCGCCGCCTGGAGCGCGAGCCGCGCCTGGCGGGCGTGGCGGCGCGCTACCGCGACGTGCTGCAGCCGCTGACGGCGCTGCCGCGCTTCCTGGTGCCGGCGTACTACGAGGCGCTGCTGCTGGGCCTGTACCGCGGCGTGGCGCGCGCGGCGCTGGCGCGCCTGTCGGCCTGGGTGCGCGGCGCCTCGTTCCCGCGCGCGCTGGCGCTGACGAGCGTGCAGCTGCTGGGCGCGCTGGCGTCGGCGCCGTTGCCGCCCTTCTCGCCCGCGCTGCCGCCGCCGCGGCCGGCGCGCGCCCTCAGCATGTCGGCGGGGTTGCCGCACTTCGCCGTGGGCTACATGCGCTGCTGGGGCCGCGACACGTTCGTGGCGCTGCGCGGCCTGCTGCTGCTGACGGGGCGCTACCAGGTGAGCGCGGCGCTGGCTCGGGCCCGCTCGGGCCCGCTCGGGGCGAGTCGCGTGCGGTCGGCTCGCGTGACGCTCGTGTTCGGTTGCAGGACGCGCGCTTCCACATCCTCGGCTTCGCGGCGTGCCTGCGCCACGGACTGATCCCGAACCTGCTGGACGGCGGGCGCAACGCTCGGTACAACTGTCGTGATGCCGTCTGGTGGTGGCTTCAGAGTATAAAACAGGTAGATATCCTCTAGGTCGACGCCACGCTCGGGTCTCGCGCTGAACACATCATTATTATGAAATCCTTGTTCGACCGCAGTACTGCAGCGAAGCGCCTCAGGGTACGGGGCTGCTGTCGGAGCCGGTGGCGCGCCTGTTCCCGAAGGACGAGGGCGAGCCCGCGTCGCCCGGCGCCGCCGACCAGCCGCTGCACGACGTCATGCAGGAGGCGCTGGACGTGCACTTCCAGGTGAGTCGTGACGTCGCGCGGCAGGCGCTGGACGTGCACTCCCAGGAGAGCCGTGACTCACGCACTCCTCTCGCTCGCCGTCCGCAGGGGCTCGTGTTCCGCGAGCGCAACGCCGGGCGCGCCATCGACGCGCACATGTCCGACAAGGGCTTCAACGTGCAGATCGGCGTCGACCCCGAGACCGGCTTCCCGTTCGGCGGCAACGACGCCAACTGCGGCACCTGGATGGACAAGATGGGCTCGTCCGAGCCGGCCGGCAACCGCGGCAAGCCGGCCTCGCCGCGCGACGGCAGCGCCGTGGAGCTCGTGGGCCTGGCCTACAGCGCCGTGGCCTGGCTGGCGGCGCAGCAGCGCGCCGGCCGCTACCCCTACCCCGGCGTGGTGCGGCGCCACCGCGACGGCAGCCTCACGTCCTGGAGCTACGCGCAGTGGGCCGAGCGCATCCGGCAGAACTTCGAGCGCTACTTCTGGGTGCCGGCCGCGCCCTCGGCGCTGGACCTGCGCCCCGACCTGGTGCACCGCCGCGCCATCTACAAGGACAGCCACGGCGCCTCGCAGCCCTGGGCCGACTACCAGCTGCGCTGCAACTTCCCCATCGCCATGGCCGTCGCGCCCGAGCTGTTCGAGCCCAAGCACGCCTGGCTGGCGCTGGACGCGGTGGAGCGGCACCTGCTGGGCCCGCTCGGCGTCAAGACGCTGGACCCGGCCGACTGGGCCTACCGCGGCGACTACGACAATTCTAACAACGGCGACGACCCCAGCGTCGCGCACGGCTTCAACTACCACCAGGGGCCCGAGTGGCTCTGGCCGCTCGGCTTCTACCTGCGCGCGCGCCTGGCCTTCGCGCACGACCTCGGCCGGCACGCGCGCACTGTGGCCGCGGCCTACGCCACGCTGGCGCCGTTGCTGGCCGAGATCCGCACCGGCGTGTGGCGCGGCCTGCCCGAGCTCAGCAACGCCGGCGGCGCCTACTGCGCGGACTCCTGCCGCTCGCAGGCCTGGAGCTCCGCCGTGGTGCTGGAGGCGCTGCACGACCTCGAGCTGGCGAGGCGCGCGCGCCCGCTGCCGGTCGACTGACGCGCGCGCCGCCTGCGCCACGCGCGCCGCGGGCCCGAGCCGCGCCGCCTCTACAGCGTGCCCTACGAGCCGCGCGCGCCCCACGCGCCGCCGCGCCCGCTCGCGGCCCTGCGCCGCCTGCTGCGCCGCGCGCGCCCCGCCCTCCCCGCCCGCTCCATCTACAACCTGCTGGGCCGCCGCGCCGGCGAGCTGGCCACCGTGGTGTACAGCGACCGCTACTTCCGCTACGGCCTGCCGCTGACGGCGCGCCCCGCGCCACTGCGGCGCCTCGTGGGCGACGAGCTGGGCGGCGCCGCGCCCACGGAGCGGCGCGCGCCCGGGCCCGCGGGCGCGCACGTCATGCCGCTGTACGGCGCGCCCGGCCGCCAGGCGCCGCGCGCCGGCCTGCTGCAGGGCGCGGGCGCGCGCGTGCCGGCGGCGGCCGCGCGCTATGTGCCACCGCGCCGGGCGCGCGCGCCTCCGCCGCGCCTGCTGCGCGTGCTCTCGGAGGCGCGCTTCGCGGAGGCTCAGACGGCGCCGTGCGCGGCCCCGCGGCGGCGCGCGCTGGACTACCGGCAGGGCGCGGGCGGCGTGGCGCCGCGCCTGGCGCCGCCGAGCCGCGCGCGCCGCGCCGCGTCTCCGCCGCGCGAGTCGCCGCGGGAGACGCCGGTGCCGCGGCCGCAGTTCGCGCTGGACGCGATATCGCTGCGCTCGACGTGCTCGGCGCGCTCGGCGTCGCTGCGCACGTCCTGTAACCTGTCGCCGTCGGGGGCGGAGGGCGACAAGGCGAGCTCGATGGCGCCGGCGCGCAAGGTTCTGAACACGGAGCGCTTCAACAACGGCGCGCAGGCGGTGCTGTACCGGCGCGGGTCGCGCGGGTCGGGCGGGTCTGGCGGGTCGCGCGGGTTCCGAGGGGCGCGCGGGTCTCGGCGCCTGCGCGCTACGATCCGCGCGATGCTCGCGTTCAGCGGTCTGTTTTATGCGCTCTCGTTTCTTGCGTTCTACTTCCTGAGCCTGCCGTAGTTCACGAGCCGAGGATGCTATTTTTTATTCGAGTGCCATAATGTTAGTTTTAAGCGTCTGTAATGAGTCCGCGGGCAGGACGCTCTCTGCCGATCGCAATTTCGCGAATAATTATGTTTTGCCCGTTTAATGCCACTATTATCCTGTTATATATTTTTTGAGTTTTTATGAAACGTTAATTCAATGATCCTAGTTGTGATAATCTATGTAACACAATTATATTCTAATAACAATAAAGCTGCCCCAATCATGATGTCTATGAAATTTACATATTGAAACGAGATTGTTAGTAATAAGAAAATGTATTACCTCTAAGCAGAAATATTGATATTATGAAATTTTAAATTATGTTGCTAGTTTATATAAAGCGTGTAAAAATATTATGTGCTTTCATAGTAAATTATAATGTAATATTTATAAAATATTTGTTGTTTCCTTTTATTCGCCCATTAGTCCCAGGCAGAGACCGAAACCGGTACGACCAATACCGGAATTTTTCGGTTACCACCTGTATATTTTTACCCGTATTTTTAAAGGTTACCTTAATTCTTTAATATTTAATACAACCGATATTAATACCGATACCGAAATAAAAAGTTACTTCTATCTTACACGTGCCGTCGGCATTACAATGTGTGTCAGAGTCGAGAGCCGACCGACCTCGGCCCGGGCTAGCACGTGGCGCGGCAACGTGTCTCCGCGTCTCTCAGTTTGCTAGCGAGCGTTGGATAGTTTTGTAGGCTTGTTAAATCCTAACTAATATTATAAAAGCGAAAGTGAGTTTTTTTACAAGCTTTTATTCAACTCGCCGTGTTAGTCAGCAAATGTTGCAAGCTGAATTAAAACCACTTCCTCAAGGTGGTTTTACAACGGCGAGGCGAGGCGTGGATGGGATGGGCGAGAATTGAAATTTATATGGCAAAATTTCTATCCACGCCGTGCCCATCTTTGATGTAAAAGGTCTAGATGCGCGAGGATGTGCGAGGCGAGAATTGAAGTATTTGTTAGTACAATATTGAACTTTATTGCTGTATGAATAGAGCATTTATTTACTCTGTAAAACGAATATACAAATCTCGCAACGGCCATCGAGGACCCGTACAGTCTCTCCGTCAAGCGCTAACTCGCGATGTTTCGCGCTGACACGCGCCGGCTCGCTCCGACCTTCGCGAGACATCTTTGCACACTATGTATATTCTCAGCTGGCCGGTACGCCAGACATGGCTGGCCGGGCGACGCGTGATAGCTCTAGACATCGCGAGCCGGCGCGAGGCAGCGCTGGACATCTTTCGGTGTAAAAGGGTAAGCGTGATTTCAACTCTCGCCCATCCCATCCACGCCTCGCCTCGCCGGTATAAAACCACCTTTATCCTACGGAGTTGGAGTGAATATATTAAGAAAGAATATTTTCAAGTGTTAAGCACCCATGCTTCTAGTAGACACGATGAAATAATGGAAATTCCTCCTTTACCTACTTTTGTAACTAACGCTTGGCATACATTTTATTTGTATGATGTTGCCGCACAATATGACGGACTTATTGGTAATGACCTTTTATTACAATTAGACGCAGTAATTGATGTAAAGAACCAAGTATTAAGAACTAGCACTACATGTATTCCAATAATTACGGAATACCTAGATAGTGTAATCATCTTATCATAGAAAAGTCTACAGCTGAAAAGAAAAGAGAACGCAACAATTCATCAACTATTACAATATCAGACACAAGTCGAACAGCAACTGCTAGTTCTATAGAGTTTATAGACGAAAACATTAATGAATACCATGTTCCTGAATCTAGTAAATCAGAAACAATTCATTCATCTTTAAACGAGTCTACTGGAATACCAATTTTACATGAAGCTATAGACACAAAGCCAAATCAAATTTTAGTATTCTCATGGCTCAAAAATGAAATGCAAGTGAAGGATCTCTCGCGTGACAAACATAAGGTATTAGATAAAGATAAAGATAATTTATTTGTCAAACATGCGTTTACATACAAATCGAGCATGCAACATCTTACTATGCGTTCGCACTGGCGAAACATCACAACAAAACATGTTGAAATCTCTAGTGCCTGTCAAACTTTGTATGAAAAATTGACAGAAAATAGAGATTCCAACATGTTTCGTTGTAAATGTTTCGCCAGTGCGAACGCACAGTTACTGTACGTTCGCACTTTACTGTGCGTCCCCGATCACGTGACTGTTTTGGCGTTTTAATGCTTCAATGAACTCCTCGTCTGAGTAGCACGAGAGGACATCCTTGGTGTTGATTAGAGGATCTTTGTTTTTTACCTCCTCCACCGTTAAATTTCCGGCCTTTTTAATCCTCTCGGTCACCTTGGTCAGCTCCTCACTCGTCTTAAAGCCGACCACCACCTTTTGTTCCCTCGCTTTCCACCTCTCACCACCCTGGTCCCCTCACTCCTGGCATCTACCGCCATCCTCAGCTTTTCAGGAATCTCTTCCCCAGTGTCTATGTCAACGACCGATGACACAACTACCGAGTGAAGAGGCTTCTCGAAGTGCCGCTTCGGGATGGCGGCCATCTCCGCGAACGACACTCCCTGTCCTGTCCTGCGACAAAGCGAGGCACCTGTTGCAGGTGCTCTGACACAGAGCCCGTGTATGCAGCTGGCATTCCTCCATCGCCTTATTGTGCTGCTGGAGGTTCTCCATTAGCTGCTTCATGAGTGCTGTCGATTCATCTGAGGGCGGCATGGGGCCCACGCGAGCTTTTTCGGACTCAGCTGCCTCTCCGGATGTTTTGGCCCTCTCACTCTCTTCTTCCCTAACCAGGTGATAGTCTCTCGTCGAGAGACTATCACCTTCACCTTCACAGCTTTAGTGATCCCATCTTTTATCTCCTTTTTGAGATTTCTGGAGCTTTCCAAGTGGATCTTGGCCTTGGAGAGACACGCCTTTGCCTCCGTGGTTCTATTTAGGTACTGTATGGGTGGTACTTTTCGAGGCGGGCTCTCCAAGGCTTTTCCTGGCATCTCATATGTACGAGTATCTGACCTTAAAACACCTGAAACCATGTACAAATTTTTCCCGCGTATATCCCGCTGGTATTTGTGGAAACCCGGGTCCTTTGCGACCAATAGTTCCGGAGATAATTGCAGTTGAATGTTGCAACTTAAAAAACCAAGATGGCTGAAAAAGTCTATTTCGTTCATTCCTGGAGCTGGACAGTTTTGGGCTTAAACAAGTCAAAACAGGTATTTTAATGCTAATCCCGTGGTCAGAATAATTTTAAAACTATTTATTTAGATTTAATTTTAAAAAGACAGTAAAAAATCTACAGCTTTGGCACATTACTACAAAAAAAAAAAATGTTTTAGTTACCTAATATAAAATAGTGTTTTTTTAAGATAGCAAGGTAACATTTCGATTTTTTTTAATATTTAGTATTATTTTTTTTCAAAAAACCAGAAAATCTATAAAATTTAAAGTTCCTTCCATAGAAAAACCGGCCAAGTGCGTGTCGGACCACGCACAATGAAGGGTTCCGTAGTTGGGATGAATTTATCCCAAAAACAAACTTAACTGTGTAGTTGATAAACATGTTCTCCCATATGGAATGTATGGGAAAACAAGTTTTTGCAACTGCAAAGTTGGTCGATTATTACTCGTTAACTTGTAGCGCCTACTCAGCTGTGATAGTTAGCATTTTAAAACTTAATATTTTGCAAACGGATCCCTGAATCCAAAAATGGTTTTCACAAACTCACAATGTTTTTGAAGGACCTTTCCAATGATACCCCAAACCATGGGATAAAAAAAAACATCACCACTTTACGTGTATGGGGGATACCTTAAAAAAAAAAATGTTTTTCATAATTTTGTTAACTTTGTTGGCGTTATTAATATGTATACCTATACCAAATTACAGCTTTCTAGTACTAAGGGTCTCGAAGCTAGACCGCGGACAGACAGACAGACAGAACAGACGAAACTATAAGGGTTCCTTGTTTACTAAGGAACCCTAAAAATAATCTAAAAAATCTAAACTTACACAAGGTCTAATCGTCTAATGAGCGCGTAGCAGGATCCGCTTGAAAAAGTGGGGGTCCTGCCTGAAGAATTTTCAGTACTTACCGTAAAACGGGGCTATTTCAACGTGTGTGCAGCGAAACGTGCAACGTGTTAGGCAAAGTGCAACGTGTGATTAAAAATCTATAATTTTTTTTTATTGAAATTAAGGAAATGTAGTTTTGGTAATTGAAAGAGTACATGTTAGAAAATATAATTTTATCAATTAAATATGAATGGCACATAACCAGGTACATATACATATATATTTTTTGGCGCAAAGTTGCGCCGATGTTGCTTTAAGGTTAGGTTCGCTCAGGTTTTTTTTTTTTGGTTTGGCAGGAGTGGGAAATCCTCATGGACGCCCAGACTGATTCACTGGTGAGCCAGTCTGGGCAGTGCCGGACTCTTACCGGCTAAAACCCACTCCTGCCTTTCTAAGTGTCCCCCTGACATAGTCAGAGACCTTTTTAAAAATGATTTTATATTAATTTACAATTTTGTGTTTTGATTTTACAGTATTTAGAAAAAGATTTTGCTTGTATTAATTTTTATTTATTGTTTATATTAATTGCCTTGAATTTATATTTTATTTCGTTTCGATTATCTATTTATTTATTCTATGCTTTGTCTGTATATAAAATTATATATTAAAAGCATAGCTTTATATTTCTTTGTTTCTGTTAATTACCTTTTTGGCTATTGTTGTGCAGTATTCCAATAAATTTTTTCGAAGCTTTTTGTCCATCATCAATTTACTTATGTTATTCTTATTTATTACCATCTCCACTTCCAACTCCCCATTCAGTCTCTCTGCTCCGTAAGCAGGGCATTTTATCAAAATGTGAGGGACAGACTCCAGCACATCCGGTTCACAGATGCACGATGGGTGCGCCTTACACTTAAAGCGGTGCAGGTATTCGGAGAACTCACCGTGCCCCGTCAAAATGTGTTAGTACTCCGGTTGGCTTGACTTAGCTGACAATTTTGAAGGCATCTATCGCGTCCGGGAGGAACATTTTCGTGACGGAGGCTGTTTCAGCATTCTTGTATCTCCGGTTCCATTCGTCGAGCGACCCCATTCGGATCTGCCGCTTGACGAATGCAACCGGGCAAAGGTCATAGTCCGGCTTCTTTTTTGATTTCAGTGCAGCCTCTTTCGCAAGGTGGTCTGCGCGTTCGTTGCCCTCTAGCCCAGCGTGAGCCTTTACCCAGAACAAGGAAACATTTTTGCTCTGGGATAAAGCCGCGCCCACGTTTTCTCTCGCCTCCACTGCCAGGCGTAGAGGGAACCCTGGTTCGTGACTGTTTGAAGTGCTGCTTTTCCGAAGGTTCCCTCTTTGCACTTGAGGATTTCCCTCGTGGCTACGCATATGGCCAGGAGTTCCGCCTAGTAGACCGTGCAGCACGACGGCAAGCTAAGCTTTACGGACTTAATCTCGGCCTCACCGTCCCATAATGACAGTGCTGCTCCGACCTTGCCCGCGATCTTGCTGCCGTCGGTGAAAAACCGAACCGCTTGGCTGTTGTGGGTGTCCACACGGGACTGGTCCTCTAGACTCATGAACTCCATGGCCGTATGTTTCGCCGGATGTGGCTTCTCCGCAAATGCCACCACACGCTCCACCTCCCTGCCCGCAAGAGCTGGCTGGGGCACGCCCCTCTTTGCCTCATATAGAGTAGCTGCTTCTTGTATTCGGAGGTCGAAGGGGAGTATCCCAGCCAGCACCAGAGACGCATTAAGCGAAACAGTGCGGTAGGATTTGCAGAGTTTTTGGGCGAATCCTCGTTGGACTGTGTTCAGCATCTTCTGCACTCCTATCTTTTTTGTTGCTGGCGCCCAGGCGCCTGCCGCGTACATCACCACCGGCTCCACCACTGCCGTGTAGATGCACCGTATGACCTCCGGATGCAGACCCCAGCTCACTTTAGCCGCTCTGGATAGCTGCTTGTGATGTTCAGTTGGTTGGTCCTAGTACCGTTGTTGTGTGGAATAGATGGACCAGGTGTCATGTAAGTTAACACATTCCGGCGCGGTAACGGCTGTAACCGTATTTTAAAAGTTCGTGGACTGACAGTACGGCCACAGCCGTATAGTTAGCTACTTTTTTTACGTCAAACACAGCTGCCGCAGTGTAAAATTTATTTGCTTATTGTATAGACTTTATGCTTAATGCAATAAGGCTGAAATCACGTCGATTTATTGTCAAAAACAAGTTGTTTACGTGCTCTCAATGTGTGCCATACCCTCACATAAACAGATTTCATCCACAATGCTAGTACGGCTACAACCGGGTTGGTTACTATGAAATGTCATACTACTGGAAAGTCAGTGTCACGCTAGCGACGGTCAGAGTTGGGTGTGTGGGCGTCGGTTTGCGCGGGAAAATTACCGACAACCAAAGCTCGCGGTAAGTGATAACTATTGACTTCTTAGCCTAAACATTGGCAAATACTTGCATTATTATGTTTTATCTGATATTAGATGCTTCATTTTACGTGAGTGTTGCATATTTTCAACATGAAATCTGTTATTTTATAGATGAGTTGGCGCAAAGTTGATGATGATCGCATTATGAAGCTTTTAGATGACACGTCTACGCCTGAAGTATCTTGTTCAGAAGAAGACCCTTATTGTGACGACGGAGAATATGGCTCTGATAAAGATTTTGAGCCGGATTACAACGAGCTTTCTTCCGATTCGGACGGCCTACAAAAGAGACAGCGCCGTGCAAATTTGAGTGTGCAGCATTCAACCAGACATGAAATAACAGGGCAATCTGATACAGATGTGGAAGACGAGGTGAGTGACGTTGATACCGGTTTACTGGATGACTATATTCCTGTTGTCGACAGAACCCTAATCCCAGACTACAGTCCAGCTCACAGCCAAACTTCGCTTGACCAAACAAATTTTACTCCTGGATTGTCACCAACAAATATACAGCAAAATATAGTTATTGCCGAAGTACATAGACCAGAATATGTTGAGCCGAATAAAAACTCCACCTCAAGCCAAAGTGTGGAAAAGTCTTTGCAGTTACCAACCTTGATCCATGTGTTAGGTAGCTCAGTTGATATTCAGTACGAGAAAACAACTAGCGATAATCAACCTGCAGAGAATCCCAGAATATCGTCTAATCACGATGAAATTACTACAATTGCAGCTGAAGTTTTCGATGAGCCCCAACTTTCATCTAAACAAACATGTCTACAAGAAAGTGAAGCAGCCCTACCAGCCACTAGAAGAGGTGTATCTCCTATACTTCTATCAGATGATATATGGCATGAGACTACGGAACCTATTCCAGTATTTGATTTTGACTATTTATCTGCCGGTCTTCGCGTAGGCATTGACGAAAATCTTTCAGAACTTGATATGTTCAAATTAATGTTTTCTGACGAACTGCTGGAGTATCTGGTATCACAGACAAACTCTTATGGATTAAACTTGACTTTCACGGAAAGACCGCATACAAGAAATAGTGGAAAACAAGTTTTTCGTCACGTAGATAAGGAGGAAATGCTTGCCTTTCTTGGTCTATGCCTCTTGCAAGGGCAATGCAGCATTCCGAATACGAGGTCCCTGTTTTCGTACTCGAATGCCCTATATTACCATCCGTATTTTTCCTACACAATGTCTCAACGGAGGTTTGCACAAATTTTGAGATGTGTATACATAGGTGAAATTAGCGCACAGCGGGAGGGGAGAAGAAAGTTGTGGACTTTATCGAGGCATTGTGTAACAACTTTCGCAAGGTGTATGGACCAAATAAAGAGTTGTCCCTAGACGAGTCCCTGGTCCTGTTCAGAGGTAGACTCGATTTTCGTCAGTACATCAAAAACAAGAAGGCTCGTTATGGAATCAAATTTTATGAGTTGACATTTTCAGATGGATTTGTTCTGAACATAATAATGTACAGTGGAAAGGAGGAAGACACAGATGTGACGATTAATTTGATAAGTTATGTATGACATACTTCTAATAATAAAAAACCTTTGATTGAATTGAAATGTATTATTAATATAAACACCATTTGATGCCATAGCAGCTAGATAGTACATAAAAACTAAAGTCTAACCTCTAACGGTCATAGCCGTATTGTCATTAGTATTTGCAGATTGTCACTTGAGATGGTCAGTACGGCCACAGATGTGTTACTGCTGGTGCCGTACTTGCGCGTGCTATATGTAATATTGCATACAGTTGTGTCAGTACGGCTTAAACCGTTAAACGGTTGTACCCGTACTGACGAATAACAAAGGTTTTATTTCATACGACCCTGACAGTACGGCTATATACGGATACGGTTGTAGCCGTCTTCCGCCCTATGTAGACGATTTGATTTTCCGTGATATTGTAAGTACGGTTGTGACAGTATTGTGATTTTGTATGAAAAATTCTACTGTCTTTCCGTAATAAAGGACCGCGCCGGAAGGTGTTAAGTAATTTGTATTTATACAGTAATTATTGCTTATTATGATTATGTTGTTGTGTATAGTATATTATTGCCAGTATTGCTATTATTCAAGACATATAATTAAACTGTTTTCGAGATAACGATAATTTATGGAAATATAAGAAATGTATTGATAGAATACTGTTATACTGTTTCCATGGAGTTTCTTGTCCTTCTTCTCCATGAAGACCTAGTTTTGCGAACGGACAATTAGCTTTCTGATTAAATACTGACAAGTCTAATTAAATAAATGTCTAGCCTTGTCTTTCTGTGGTTTAATTCATGAAATCCTTTACCTAAGTAATTATTCTGACATTCAAAGCTTGCTAATTCGGGTAATACCTATATACATTTGCAGTGCCGTGACGGGCAGTGGTTCGCTCAGGTTAGGTTCGCTCAGGTTAGGTTCGCTCAGGTTAGGTTCGCTCAGGTTAGGTTCGCTCAGGTTAGGTTCGCTCAGGTTAGGTTCGCTCAGGTTAGGTTCGCTCAGGTTAGGTTCGCTCAGGTTAGGTTCGCTCAGGTTAGGTTCGCTCAGGTTAGGTTCGCTCAGGTTAGGTTCGCTCAGGTTAGGTTAGGTGAGGTTAGGTTAGGTTAGGTTAGGTTAGGTTAGGTTAGGTTAGGTTAGGTTTTTTTTTTTTTTTTTTTTTTTTTAAAGACACCCGTCATCACAGGGCGTTGCATGTTCCCTCTGACGTGATCAGAGACCTTTTTTTCCAGGGTAGTATATTTATTTATTTATTTATATTTCTGCTAATTACCTTACCTTATACATTATTACATTTCTACATTTACTGGTTTCAAACTGAATTTTTATACTGATTCCTTATTTTCTACTTACTTATTTCTTAAGTTTTCGTATATATTAAACAATATAACAGCTTAACTTATTTAACAATTTTTTTTTTTTTTTACTACATACATTTATCAATTTTGTCTTAATTCCTTAACTTACTTTACAAACATTACTTAATTTTATTTTCTACTAACTTATTTTATATGTTTATGTTATATAATTTACCAAATATATAGTAAACATAACTTGTTTATCTATTTCTCTTTACTGCTATCTTTACTATTTGCACACTGTAGTCTATTAATTTTTGTCTAAATTTTTTATCTGCAATTATTGTACTTATATTTTCGGGCTTTAAGTCACAGTCAAGAATTTGTTCGAATTCAAATTTAAGCCTCGCGTGGACTGGACAGCTGAACAGTAGGTGTGGGACAGACTCAGCCACCCCCGGCTCACAGATGCACGATGGGTCCCCCTTACACTTGAATCGGTGCAAGTATTCTGAGAACCCACCGTGCCCCGTCATCACCTGAGTCGTCAAGCCTGCCGGTCTTATTTTCCTCACCGTTTTAAATCCTTTCACTGCATCCGGGAAGAACATCTTGGTGACAGCCGCTGTTTGTCCCGCTTGGTAGCGTACATTCCACTCGTCAAGAGACCGTAAACGGATGTGTCTCTTGACGAATGAAATTGGGCAACCATCATAGTCGGGTTTCCTCTTGGAATGCAGTGCAGCCTCTTTTGCCAACTGGTCCGCGCGCTCGTTCCCCTCCAGTCCTGCATGTGCTTTAATCCAGAACAAGGAAATTTCCTTGTTCTGGAGTCTGCTGTCCTCGATGTTGCGTCTAGTTTCGACAGCCAAGGGATGGAGGGAATATGGGTTAGCGACCGTTTCCAAGGCAGAGCGCGAATCACTTAGAATAGCGAAACTGGGCTCGCCTCGTCGCAGGATAATTTTTGTGGCATGACATATAGCGAGGAGTTCGGCCTGGTAGACAGTGCAGTACGATGACAGCTTAAGTTTGAGTGTTTTGGTCTCGGCTGCATTGCTCCAAAGAGACAATGCTGCTCCGACCTTACCCTCAATTCTGCTGCCATCGGTGTAGATTGAGACTGCTTGGTGCACGTGAGAGTTCAACTCCTCCTGGTCCACCAGACAAACGAACTCGAGGCGCATATGTCTTGCCGGGTGCTGAGTTTCGGCAAAGGCCAGTCTGCGCTCCACCTCTCTATCTGCTAATTCTGGCTGGGGTACTCCCCTCTTAGCCTCATACAACGATGCCGCCTCCCGAATCCGGATGTCGAGAGGCAGTATGCCAGCCAGCATCAGCGCCGAGTTCAGCGAAACGGTTCTATACGCACCACACAACTTCTGCGCAAAGCCCCTCTGCACCGCGTTTAGCTGTCTTTTTACCCCGATCTTGTTTGTTGATTTAGCCCAGGCGCCGGCTGCGTAGGTTACGATGGGCTCCACCGTGGCCATATAGATAGTCCTGATGATTTCGGGGTGGAGACCCCAACTGATCCTGGCGGCTCGTGAGAGCTGTTTATATATGTTTAACGCCTTCTTGCATGTATTAGCCACGTGGCTGTTAAACGTCAGCTTATTGTCGATGGTGAGCCCCAGGATCTTTATCTCGTTAGACAAACGAATGTCGATCCCGCCCATGCTCAGTCGTGGTGTGTCAAATTTCAACTTTCTGGTGAGCACCATTGCGTGAGTCTTGTGTGGCGCGAATTTCAGTTTGTTTTCGACACCCCACGCCTGAACATACGCGAGTGCGGCATTGGCCTGTCTCTCCACCTCCAGCGCCGTATCCGCGGCAAACACCAACACTATGTCATCTGCGAAAGCCTGGCAATAGTCTCCCCGGCGTTCGAGTCCCTTGAGGAGTGGATCAAGGAGGAGATTCCAGAGAATCGGCCCGCCAATCGATCCCTGCACGCATCCCTTTTGAGTGTCTTTTATGTACTCTTCTCCGACATACCTCACCCGGACCTTACGGTCCTGTAGGTAGCTGTCCATGAGTCGCCGGATGTTAACCGGACACTCTTCTTCGGCAAGTCTGATCTTGATTGCGGGCCACCAGGCACTATCGAAGGCTCCCTCTATGTCTAATGATATTACGGTTACAAGTTTCTTATCATTTAGTTTTCCGAGCAGATGTTGTGTCATGTCATAGAGGGAGTCCTCAGTGCACCTCTGGGGTATGAAGCCATATTGTCGGGGGCTCAATCTCGGGAGCAGATGCCACTTTAGTCTACCGACTATCATTTTCTCTAGAATCTTCCCCATGACCGGTAACAGGCCGATGGGCCTATAGGACTTCGGGTTTGTATAATCATCCTTGCCAGGCTTTCGCAAGACCACCACCGTCGCCTCTTTCCAGGGAGTTGGGAAATGGCCAAGTTCTTGGCACTTGTTCATAAGCGCCAGGTTAAGTTCCAAATTTTTGGTAACAACCTGGCTGCAAATATCTGCGGTAAGACCATCCATTCCCGGAGCCTTTTTTGGATTAAAACTCTCCGTTGCGGCCCGGAGTTCTTCGACTGTAAATGCTGGGTCATGTATCTCATCATGCCTCCAGTTATTTGCGTTTGCTGCAAAGACTCTGGTCTGCCGGTGGTATGAGTTGTCATCACATTCAAGGTCCTCCGGGAAAAAGGTCTCCGCCAAAGTTCTGGCTGACTCCTTCTGGTCCAGTTGGTGGCCATCTTTCACCAAAGGGATGTCTTCATGGCGTTTAGTGGTGCTTTTTATAACGCGATATATGCTCTCCCAAAGGCTTTCCTTGTCCTGTTTACCACAGAAGCTTTTCCAGCTGTCTACCTGTGCTCTTATCGCTGCTAGCTCATATGTCTCTTTTTCTTGCAGGTACTCGCTGACAACCTTCGACCTCCGGATCGGCGCTGCGCATCGGATCCTGCGCTTCCTAGTGGCGACTTTCCTTTTCATCTCCTCGAGCTCCTCGGTCCACCATGGCACGGTAAGTGTTTCGTTTGTTTTCTTTTTCTTTAACATCTCATTACATGTTCTAATAATCTGTTGTATATATTTTTCTGTAAGTTTGTCTAATTCTGTTTGTGTTTGAGTTTGATCTATTTCTATTTTGTTTATGCTATTATCCTTCATTAGCTGGGCCAGTTTCTCATGAAACCGGTCCCAGTTAACCCTTTTTGTGTTGAAAATCCTAGTTGTCCTGTTTATGTTGATTCCTTTTGATTTTTGTAATTTTATTTTAAATACCATACCATTGTGGTCCGAAGACGTCAGGTCTTCGACTACGTTCCAGTCGTCCACCAGGTCGAGCATATCCTCTGAGCAGGCCGTAACGTCAACATGGCTGGTCAGTCTTCGTTCTCCTCTGACCGTGTCGAAGGTCGGTTTGTCTCCGTCGTTCAGCACTTGCAAGGACATCTCCTCTAGAGCACCAGAAAAATCTTCACCCCTCAGATCGACTCTGTCGCTCCCCCACCAGCTACTTTTGGCGTTGGCATCACCACCAATGATTATCCTCTGCGGTCCCAGCTTTTCTCGGATCTTCATCATATGTTCCAGGTACGGCTCTATGGGTTGGTCGGGCTCAAAGTAGTATGATACCACGGTGATCTCCCAGGCCAGCGTCCGAATTCTCACCACAACGATGTTATTTGTGGTGAGAATCGGGTACTGTATGACATCAAAATCATGATTAAACACTGCAATGGCTGCTTTGATCTTTCCTTCCCCTGGGCTAGTATTCTGGAAGATCCTCACCCCTCTGTAGTTCTTCATACTACTTGAGCCCCCCACGTAGGGTTCTTGAAGCAGAGCTATGGCTGCTTTTCTGCGATCCGCTTCTATCATCAGTTCATTGGTGGCGAGCTGCTTCCTCTGCAGGTTTGCCTGTACCATCAGGTATGAAGCTTCACTGGTGGGAGTGCTGCCTCCGAGTGCTCCCCTGCCCGTGACCACCTTAGCAATATGCCGTTGTGGCTCTCGCCAGGGCGTCCCACTTCCTCCTTATCGGGCAGTCCTGACTGAACGCATTGTGCTCTGCATTTGTGAGTTTGGCATACGTGCAATTGCAGCATGTCGGCGCTGCACCAGCGAGCCAGTCAGGACAGTCCGACTTTTTATGGGGCCCGGTGCAATGGCTACATTTCTCGACTGTTTCTTTACAGAAACGCCTGCCATGGCCGTACCCCAGACAGAGGGAACATTGGACGAGGGGAGATTGGTCCGCGATTCGGATGCGCTGCAGGTCGATTTGCACGGTCTCCGCGTCCATAATCCTGGTCCATATTCTGGGGGACACTCTAACGACGACATGATTCATAAGAGGGTTCCTTGTTCTCTTTTTGTATCGGATCTCCACTCTATTGTCCTGTTTTTCGAGATCTCTGAATATCCTCTCGTTCTGATTTCTCAGAGCGAGAAGGATATCGTCGTCACTGTTGTATGTCAAGACGTCTTTGAGGATTAAGAGTGGGTCTTTGTTCCTGATATCGTCGACGTTAAGGTGGTTACCCGCTTTCTGGATTCTGTCTTTCAATACCCGTCTTTCTGCCTCGCTCCGGCAACCCACGATGACCTTTCTGTCTTTGGCCTTTCTAATTTTGTCGATGGTCACTCCTCCTTCCTTAGCGTTCACCGCAGTCCGGATCCTGTGGAGCACCTCATCTCCAGTCTCTGTTTCATCCTTGGAGGTGACCACCACCGAGTGTAGGGTGGCTTGCTCCGGGAGTCTTCCCCTACCACTACCAGCCGCCACGCTCGCATAGGTGGTCCCCTCCAAGACTTTCTGATGGGACAGTAAAGTGTCTCTAAGACCCTCCATCTTTTCGGTGTT